>OY728138.1:1205139804-1207539804 GCA_963277665.1 Viscum album
CTAAATTTTGATTCATAATCCATAATAGGAATCCTTACTTACTTGAGATACATGAACTTTATAGATATCACCAAATTTTATTCATCTTAGAAATTTTGATCATTGAAAATTTTATGAAATCCTTTCCAATTTATGTATTTGTATTTCCCTACTTTTTTGATTGATTCACAAAATTTCCTAACTTTTCCCTCAAACAAGTATGATCTAAATTCCACCTTTGAGGTCTCATGTATTCATAATAACATAAAAGTATGATTATCTTTTCTATCAACTCCCCAAGTTTCTCAAGACCAAAAATCACCCATACATATAGAAGGATTATACTTTAGAAATTCCAAGATTTAATCTATCTCTTTTGGATTATTCTAATTAATATATCTAACAATCCAATGAATATTATGTATAATATAAATTAATATTTTAGGATCCACCACTTTCAATAATATAGGATTTATATGAGTATTTTCTTCAACTTCTTGTTCATGTCCTACTAGAAACCTTCTCGGTGGAATAATTTAATAACACATAGAATAAATAATAAGGAATACATATAATCCTTGAGGGTTTATCTCAATGGTAGCTACCCCTTTAAATATTTGTGAGGTCTCTAGTTAAGTCCCTGTCATGTGCTTCCCAATATTTTCATATTGCTTGATATTATTTATATCTACTCTCTCTCAATTAAATGTAAAAATAATAAGGATTAATTATCACTTAAATGATCACAAACACATGTATTATATTATATACTATATCTTGGTTCCTATCTCTTTATTTTGGTAAATTACATTTTTTATTTCATTTTTAGTCACAAAAAATTAAAGAATGTTCTTTTAAAAATTTTCTTTTTAATAAACCACTAAAAATCAAAAGGTCTTGAAAATCCATGAAAATAAAAATACCTTATTTAAAAAACATGGTCATGTGAGGAATTTAATTACAATTCCTATCATGATGCATGTATTCTTACTAATTTTTAACCCTCATGGGTTATCATGTAACCAATGATGAAATCCAATAAGGTTATCACCAACCTTCCATTTACCCCAGACTCTTTAGAAGTTTTAGATTTGCTATAAAAGGAAAATTATTCCTTTTTAGGGATAAATTTTAAGTTCCAAACACAATATTTTCCAAACCTACTAGAATTTCCATGAATGGAACCATTATTTGGTAAAAATTTTCAATGACTAGGACTAAGAACTGGAATCCTGGGTGGATCACCACATGATCTCAAGAATGTTCCCATGATCATCATGGGATAATAACTATGGTTTATGGATAAAATAACCCTTGGTGAATGAATTCAACACAAATACTTAAACCAGAATGAGTAGCCATGCACATAGAATGAAAAAATATTAATTAAAACCTTTGAAATTTAGTAGTGGAAATAAAATAAGTTTTAGAACCCTCAAAATGGTAATAAAAATACATGAAAACTAATGGTAAATGAATAAACATACATTATGTATAAGATAGAAACTCCAATTACTCATACCACCATGTCTTTGAAGTCGATCTATGGCTCTTCACTAAAAAAGTAAAGGACAATCCCTTTATCCACATTATGACTGGTTAGGTTTAAATTCACATCTAAGTGCACATATAATGGTGATTGTAATCTTAGTTTAATTTAACCTATGAATATAACACATATCAATGGGTGAGGAAAACCATTAAGGTCACAACCCAACCCATCAGGGCCGGCCTGGCTAGTGCTAAGTCAAGCATGACTACCCCATGCTTGGCTCTAATAAGCGAGAGGCATGTGACTAGTGCTGAGTAATCACGTCAAAAATATGAATGACAATATCCTAAGTTACCTATAAAGATGAAAAAATCTTAAAATACACATATAATTTTGAAAGGTAAATATGAATGATACCATAATTCAATAATAACACATATCCCATAATTAGAGCATGAAAAAAATACTATAAAGAAAATATGTACCAAATAAAATCCCATCCAAAAGGTTCAAGGAGTCCATCCTACAAAGGTGGGTGGGACTTCTCTCAAATGAAACACTTGGTAAAACCGTAGACCATCTAGTCTAAAATATGATATGCCTACTCCTAGTCCTCTTAAGACTTCGTAAAAGGCCCATTATCTACATAAGACATGATATGTGTGGGAAGATCCCATGCTGGGGTGAGTATAACAATACATAGTAGTTCACCATGAAATAACCAAACATAAAGTATCAATAGAGTAGTTTTCTCACAAAAATGGAATTTGAAAAAGAATTTGGGATATAAAAATCATAAAAATATCCCAGATATACTCATGGAAGACTCTATGTTTCAAAGAGGTATCATTCATACCTCTAGCTATAGGATTATTCTTGAGGCTTCAAGATAATGCCCATATGGATGAACTCACTCCTTGAGACATGTTGTTACTAATGGTGATTATCCATGAGGACATCCTCATTCAGTCTCTCTAAAGATGTACTCACTAGAACTTATAATATTTCAACACCCAAATAGGGGATCAGACCCAGGGTTGATGGGTGACACCACAAACGCTACTGGAATAACCTGCTAAGGAGGAGATTGTATGAACGATGATACTATGAACCCAACTAAATTAACCTACTCGATCGGGGATTTATTCTAAGTGTATTATAGTCACGATGATACCGCGAAACCTACCCAGGTTGAATGAAGTAACGATAGAGAATCACACCATGGGTCATATTGAGGGACACTAAAAACTCTATCTGAGACTCATCATGTATATGGGATAAAAATCATATACTCTAGATATAATTACTTACTGTACTCTAATTGGTATTAATAAGGAAAACATACCCTATGGAACCTAGTATACAATGAAGAGATGGAGGGTCTAAACTTTCCCTAGATAAAGTATAATATGTTTCTCATTTTTCCCAGGTCTACCCATGTATCTCTGTCTAATATGGTATATAATTTTATAAATAAATGAAATTTTCTATTAGACACATGACATATAGAGGTCGGCCCAACACTTGGCATGTCGGTATCCCATGCATCTGCACATCTGGATATCCTCATGTACTTTGGGGAATGCCTGTATACTTGAGACCATTCCTGTGAAATTAAGGTCATGTCCATGTACTATGGTGATGTTTGAGTACCAGGTTTTTCCCATATACTCTTTCCATGTCCGTATGCTTATTTATATCCATGCATGTGTACCCTAAGGTTACATGTTTAACTGCCAACACTAGGTCACATAGAGCACAACATGTGTCACATGATGTGTGGTATTTTTCTCTATATGTCTACCCTAGAACTGTAGTAGGGAGGTTAGATGGTATTTTTTCTTTAGACTACATTCCAAGTAGTCAATAATTTCTCACAAAATCTAGAAAGCTTCATGCGTTCTCCCACACTACATCCGCCCCAAATTTCACTAAATATATCACCCTTGATTTTGCCTTAAAATATGCTTGGAAATTCTTTCCCATCTTACCAAACTACTATAATCACCTCAATACGCAAGCCACAGGTTAAGAAAATATAATATCTATTCATTTCCATCACCACATAGCTTTATTGGATCACAAATTTTGAATATGAACCTATGAAAAAATGATCTGTTGTGTTAATGATTGAACATTCAAGGATCCGTTTTACCAGCATTCATCAAACCGTTGGCCAAAAAGAATACCAATGATTAATTTATGAAGAAATGTGGATAAAGTAACAAAAAAAATATGAGGAGTATACTTCAGCCATTTTTTGGGTTAACCTTGATTTGTTGATGTTATAACTACAAACTAATAACCAATAGTGATCAAATAATATCAAATTCACAAATCCCGGGAAAAATAATCAAATTCCCAAAAAGCATGATAGCCTTAAAAATCAATATGTTAGTGTAATAATATATGTTCACTATGGGATAATAAAATGATGAATAAAACAATAGAAAAACTCTCTAGGTATAGTTTGGATCAATTTTTGGTGATGAATTATTTTGGATATTATCATTGGTGATATCCGTAAGTTCTATTGGCACACTAATCTCTAAATCACGATCAATTGTTGATCATTCCTAGAATCTCCTAAAATGAATAATCTATCAATCCCTAGGATTTTACAGATTACACTTTTGGTTTTTTTGTTATAGTTCTTATATAGAAAATTTTAGGTTATATAGATATGGTAAATAAATAAATAAATAAATAATTTATTAAATCAATAATATACCCACGACTGCACTTTCCTGAAACACATGATGTCGACAAAGGTTATGTCACTACTATCGTAAAACCTTAATTATAGGATTAATGGAAGTCTCATATTTTTTATTTGAGTCCCTATTTGTAATTATTTAATTATTTTATAAAAACTATGCATGCATGATATAATATATTTATTATTTCTATTATATCCATGTCGAGGCTCACTAGGCCTTGGAATCTTGTACCAGATCATCACTTGGATATGAAAAATATTCTTTAAATATTCTAAAAGCTTAGTACGTGAAAAAATAGACTTTAAATTCTTTCCACCATAGTAATTTTCATCCCGAAATGAATAAAGCCTACTCACAAAGATGAGGTAACTAAGCTCCCATATGGGTCTCCCGCTCCCAGGTGCCCTCTTATAGATGCCCCTGCTACCACTAAACATGCACTAAGGTAATCACTCAAACTTGAAAAATATTCTCTCAACTGAACTTTGATTTCTACCATGTACTCTACAATGGTGTCTCCATCCTCAATGTTCATCTTTCGCTAGTTGGTAACATGTAATGAGAAACGCACATACCTCCTCAACTGTGACACATTGGAGACACTGTGTACCTGATCTAACTATAGAGGTTGGAACCAATGGTACACCACCTCACCAACCCTATGAAATATCTGGAAAGGGCTAAGAAATATCAAATATAAATTTCTACCCAACAAAAAATCTCCATAATAGAGATCAAGTGTGACCTTCAGGATTGTCTCTCCCCTAGAGCTCTAAAGGAAAACATCATCAGTCTGCATAAGACTTCCAACATCTCTTTGGAGTCTTTATCTTCCCTTGGATGAACTGTACCCTTTCCAACTATCACTAGCACCAACTCTAGGGATTCAAGAATTATCTCCCACTAGATTTGACCAGTTCTGCGAGGATCTATTGGGTCTCTCATATATATCCTCAAATGGTACTACACCGTTGGTGGAGTCATAATTATTGGGATATAAAAACTACATCGATGGTAGATGATCCCCTAGACATGTCTCATATCTGACATGAAAACCTGAAGCATGTTGACCATAACCTGAATGGTCTGCTCTACCAGGCCATCTATCTATTGTAGAAACACTATTCTATACTGACAATAAGTTCCAAAGTCCTTCTGCATCCTCCCATAATCATCATGATATGTAATTATCATGGTCTGAAATGACCATCGAGGGAATTCTACAGAAATGGATAACCTCCTGCATGCAGAGGCATCCCAAACTCTCAAATAATATCTTTCATTCTTCACATATTGATAGGTGATATCTCAATATTTTATCTTGAAAACATTCTATAATGACCTTATCTACCCGGTATCATACCCCAAGATCCTAGAACATCCTTACCTATCCTGGATGAACTACTAAAGGGAATCATGAATCTTCATCAGTACTTCCTCTTTCTATGTGACCAGTACCATTGTATAAACTTTTAAAAGGATAAATTACTCCCCAAATTCATAAAAATACAACATGAGCATGTCTAGAAGTTATATAAATATGTAAGGGATCATAATCAGTATATCCAAGTGGAGTATCCCCAACTCACTATAGAAGAGGAGGAGTAAAAACCACCAATTAGAGGTAAAACTTACCATCCTTGTTCAATATAGACTATTATAATAAAGATAACTAATTTGAATGCCCACTAATTTTTTTTGAACAATATATCCTACTGAGAGAATCCTCCACCACACTCCCCATACCTAGAGTATGGACTTTTTAAAAGTCCTAATCTTGTAGGACCACTAACCATCACTCTTTTCTCAAGTTAATGTCCTTTTATTAGATGATATACTTGAGACTATTTTAGTTATAATAGAAGATAAACCGATCAACCATAAGGTATTGTCAACAACTCTTTAGGGATTAGACAACCAATTCTAGATATAGTCCATGGGTTGTATAGTTTTTCTCAAGAGGTCTCAATTATCGTGACCCATAGGTAATCACCATCTTCCTATGCATTAATGAAAAACCAAGACCAATCCCCAATTTATCACTTAAAATTATATACTCAACACCCACCCCTTACAGACTCAATATGGGGGTTCTCGTTAACCTCTCCTGAAACTTTTGAAAATCTTGTTGGAACCTTTCTATAGACATGAAGGCCAAACCTTTCAGATAAAAGAAGTCAATGGTGATGATATTTTACATAAATAAGGAATAAATCTTCTCTAGCATCATTCCAACCCAAGTAATCTCTTTAACTCAACCAAGCTCTTGGGTGGCTCCCTGAATAACACTACCAGAACCTTTAATAGATCTACTTCCACACACTCTACTGAAATGACATGCCCTAGAAGGTGGAACTCTCAAATACAGAACTAATATTTTGACTACTTTTTTCAATTTGGTTCTCTTAGAGTATGTATAAAACCATCCTTATGTTCCTAATATGCTTCTACTCGGAATCTGAGTACACTATAGTGTCATCACTTAAGACCACTATTAAATTTTATAAAAAGGTCTTAAAGATAATATTCACGAGTCCCATGAACACTACTAGGGAATTAATCATTCCAAAGGGCATCACCAGGTACTTTTAATGACTATAGTGACATCATAATGTTGTCTTTATTATATATTCACCTCATACTCAATGCTAGTGATAGCTTAAACTGAGGTCATGAGAACCATATCACCCATATCAACTTATCTAAGAGCTCGTTGATCCTTAATAGTGGATAATTACTTTTCAAAGTCACTTGGTTTAGTTTTTGAGAATCCACACACAATCTCAAGCTCCCATACTCCTTCTTGGTGAGAAAAACTGGGGCTCCCCAAGCGGATACACTGGGTTTGACAAAGCCCTTCCTCTAAAATTATCTAACTAGAACTTCATATCATGAATATATACAATATATATTCGATATGATGGAATAGATATAGAATTAGTCCCTAGGTGAAAGTCTATGTAGAAGTCTATATCTTGGTGGGGAGGTGACTTGGACCTGTCCTTAGGAAAGACATCCTTATACTCCACCCCCACTATAGGAAACTGGAAGCTCATAAAATCCACTACCACAAGGGTAATACTATCCAACTAACGAGTAATTAGCTGTAACCTCCTATGTATGAACCCATATTGCTTTTATTGGGTTTCATTCTCACCCATGAAGGAAAAAATCATCCCATCACGATGGGCACACCATATCCTCCACCTAAAATATTTATTCCAGGAAAAAAATTGTGGATGTATATTCCATGCCTAAGATGATTTCATAAATTCTTCTCAAGGTTAATAAAAGTTACCATGAGAATCTTCCTCTTCTAAGAGTTAGGTCACACTATTAGTATAAAACTGATACTACTTAATTTTCTTTAGTAGGAGTCTCTAAATATAAAGGTTGAGTCAATAGCTCCAATATGAAGCTCTTGGTTTTGAACAAGATATGTGGTAAAAAAATAGTTTCACACACCTCTACCAATACTGCAAATAATGTCTAGAAGATATAGATCATACTTAAAATCACTCTTAGAGCCTATGGGTTCTAAACCTCCAGCACCTACAGTTGCCCATTTCACTTTCTAGATCCCATATCCTAGCATAGCTCACTTGTATGAAAACCAATATCTTTATTACACATTAATACATGATTTATTACATAATATTACAATTAATAAAATCCATAAGACCGATAAGTATAGTTTATTTTTTAATCTGGTACATTAAATTAAAAATTAAACAATAAAATGCATCATCTTTATTGATAACATCCTTAACATGCTCGTACTTAAAACTACATGGGATAACCTTGGGACATACATAATAAAGGGGTGAGCTATAAAGCCCGGTACGGAAATAAACATGGAATAACATGAATAAGATAATACATATTAGAAAATAGGTATATAAATAGTGAATACATGGGGTGAAAATTATAATCTTGAACAATAAGACATGATGTAGCATGATAATATAAAGGCAACATGGGAAATGTGTCAACAACTTAAAAAACTTCATCATAAATATAGGTCAAGGATAAACCATTGGAAATGATGGGGAAAAAATTCCCATAAAGGAATCAGGTTCAATATCTATCCCAACATGATGTCTCAAGAGACTAAACATTATACAATTCATTAGAGTCCTATATAATTTAGGGTGCGTCTGTCACTTTCATTCCATTCGCATTCTTAAGTTTTCCACATAGATCTTACAACATGGATTCATTCACCTTAATATTTTATTCCATGATAATGGAGTGCGGAATAAATACATTTAGGTCTAAAGTAAAATAATTATTTGTGTATAAAGGTAAATACCCTTGATAGAAAATGGGTATGGTATTTACAACACGATTGTTCTGAAATGGAAAAATCATGATGAAATTCCAGTAGCATAATGACGTCGCTTAAAAATTCATAAAATGGGTTGATGAGAGAAAAAGGGTCCTCTTATAATTTAAAAATAAATTGGAAAGTAAGGGGGATATGGAATACCATATCACATCATAATTAAATGAATATAAAATACATAAGGTTATGAAGATACTTGAATAAAGAGGACAAAGGAAAAGATGCCTTAATTGAGTGTGTCAATCCAAATGCTTGGGAGAAGATTCTTGTGAGATTGGGGGTGTCTTGGGAGGATACTATATATAGGATAGAAGATTAATGAAATTCTAAAAGTTTTTATAGTTAATAAAAATCGGTTATTAGGTTGGTTTATATAGTAAATGACTGGGGATTTATTTTATTTTTCTCAAACTTAGGTTTTGGACTCTATATTATAAAATAACAAAAAATAAAAAACTTACCAAGGTTTTTTATCATGGTTTCTACCACATGGGAGACGTTTTAATTATTTTATAATTTCAAGGTCCTATAATAATAAAATAATACCATTTGTTTTGTGGAGGTGAGTCATACTCTTAAAAAATGATTTTAAGACCTTAAAATATATTACATGTTTTGGGGGATTATTAATAAATTTATAAAACTAATAAAATAAACTAAAAATACAATTATTTTAAATTTAAAACATATATTTGGTCGTTGATACCCTCTTTATGATTTATTACCTTAATTTTGGGTTATTATGATGTCATAATACACACCATATATTTATACCATATTTAAGTTTTACCTGAAAATTTGACTATCTCAGAAAATTATGAAAAGTTCACCTTAAGATAATTTCAAAATTATTATTCAAAAAATAATATTCATTTTATAAAAATAGTTTTATAATATGTGTATTTTCAATTTTAAAATAATAATTGACATCTACTGAGAAATGCTTGGTTTTTGACAATAACAGTTTTTGAACCCTTATAAAAATTACATTTGACTTCCTAAAAAATATATGGTCATTTACATTTAATTTATATTTTTAATATTAATATTTTAATAAAATATAATCTATTTAAAAAATCCAATAATTTATACAAATAAATTCTTCAATTAAATTTTAATATCAACCAAAAATACTATTTGTGTTTTATTATATAAAAATCATTTATAGAGTAAAAATAATTAAAAGAAAATATATCTATTAAAAAATAATGTAAATACTCATATATATAGTTTCTTGATACATATACATTTAATAAACCTGAAAACACCCTAAGATTAAGGTGTATGATGACGAGACTTTCATGCGGTGGTTCTACGTACATGGTTTGAGCTATGATCTTGATGAGGTTGAACTTATCCCAGAAATGGGTTTTCTCATCCTTAAGTTGTTGGATATCATCTTGGGATTGGTCACGGAAAAAATTGTGATGCTATCTCCCTCATAATCTCCAATAAATGAGATTTATAGGGTATGTTCAAACTAGTTGAGGCCATCACATCCTTATTTTGCGTCAATTGGATTTATTAAAACCCTATATTTATACTAATCATGTGACCACTATTCAAGAAATATATTATGAATTATAATGATACTTAATAGTATCTTAAATCCAATTGGATATTATAAAAAAAATAAGTGATTGTGTTTTCTATAATCATATTTCATAATAATACATTTAATTAAATAACAAGTGGAATTTTATTTATTACATTTCGGGTCATTACAATCTTCCCCCCTTAAGAAATTTCACCCTAAAAGTTTTTATTTCACACACTAAAATAGATTATGGTAACTCTATTTCATCACCTCCTCTATTTCCCACATTTATTTTTCAGACATGTGGTTTCTCCACAATACTTTGACCAGGTGAATTGTCTCATTTCATAGAACTTTGTCTCTGTGATCTAAGATCATTACTGACTAATCCTTTTATGAGATATCATTATCCAATGGTACCAGCACTGGATTGAGTAAATGTGATGGGTATGGTTTATACATCATCAAGAGGGATATATGCAATACTTCATGTACTTTATATAGGTTAGGTGGGAGTGCTGGTCGATATGCCACCGCTCTGATGAAATTAAGGATTTCAATGGGACTAGTGTATCTTGGAATAATCTTCACCTTCTTCCAAAATATCATAAACTTATTACATGAAGATATTTTGAGAAATACCATATCTCCAACATCAAACTCTAGGTCTCGTCGATGATTTTCAAAATGGCTCTTCTTTTAACTCTGAGCAGCCTTGATGCACTGCTGAATAGTCATAACCTTTTCTATAATTTCCTATACCATTTCAAGACCTAGTAGTTTTCATTTCGCAACTTTTTCCCAACATGCACGTGTTCTATATGTCTTCCCATAAAGGGATTCAAATGGATCCATTCGGATGCTTTATTGGAATCTATTATTGTAAAAGTACTCAGCCAGGGGAAGATGTTTGTCCCATCCTCCTTTGAAGTCAATTGAGTATGCTCTCAACATTTACTCATGTGTCTGAATAGTCTACTTATATTGGCCTTAAATTTTAGGGTGATAAGCCATACTGAAGTTCAAATCAATATTTAGACTACATTGGAGACTATTTCAGAACTTAGAGGTGAATGTTGGATCTTGATCAGATACAATCAATAGTGGTGTTCCATGTGGCCTCACCACTACTCTAATGTATATCCCTACAATCTGATCAAGTGATAAATCCTCTCAAATCATAATGAAGTGCATAATATTTTTAAGATAATCCCTCGAACCCATATAGATTTATTCCCTCTTGATTTCTTTATAATACCAGTGGTGAAGTCAACAATGATGTTTTCACATTTCCATGTTTGTATGGGTAATGGTTGCATCATACACTTAGATTTTTTCATTTCCATTTTCACTTGATGACATGAAAGACATCTTGATATATATTCCATGATAAAATTCTTGATATTGTACCACTAATATTGCTCTTATAGATCTTAATACATCTTTGTTCTTCTTGGGTGGATGGAGAAGGCTGAGCTATGTGCATCATCCAATGAATCCTTCTTTAACTCAAGATTTGATGGTACACATATCCATGACCCAAATCCTACAACTCCTTCTTCATTAACCTTGAAATCTGAGAATTTACCCTTCCTTATAGTTTCCACTTTCTTCTTAATTCCCACATCATTTCTCTAAGAATAATTTATATTTTCCAAAAGGGACATTTTGGAAATCATTTGTGAATGGATTGATTATGTTCCTTCCTTTATGATTACCATGTATATCCTTTCCAAATCGAAGAAGATGAGATCCATCTCAATTTTCATCAATTATAGAATCACTTGATCCTTTCTACTTAGAGAATTCACCACTTTATTAACTTTATAAGGATGGTCATGGATTGAGTAGTCATAGTCATTGATTAGCTCTAACCATATTCATAGGTTCATATTCAACACTTTTTGTGTGAATATATACATGAGGATTTTTTGATCCGTATATATCTCAAACATCTCCCAAATAGGTGATGATACTATATTTTCAATGAAAATATCACTCTAGATAACTCTATTTCATGTTTTGGGTAGTTTTTTTCATTAACTTTCAAATTACATGAAGCATAGGCTATGAATTTTTTATTATGCATATACACAAAACCCAAAACTTTCTTTGAAGCATCAATAAATACCATGAAATTTTCTCCACTTGTGTGTAGTGTGAGCACATGGGAAGTGATAAGCCTCATTTTTGGCTCGTTGAAGCTCTCTCCACATTCATAATTGCATGAAAAGTTAACTCCCTTCCGAGTGATCTTGGTTAGAGTGTTTGAAAATCCTCAGAAATTTCTCACAAATAAATGATAATACCCAGATAATCAAAGGAAAAGTTTGATATATATCATAGATATTGTTCTTGGCCATCCTTTAATTGCTTTTGTCATTTAAGGGTCTATAGATATCCCATTTCTTGTAATTATATTCCATAAAAATGTGTCTTTATTTAACTAGAACTCACATTTTCCATACTTTTCATAAAGCTTATCCTTTCACAAGTTCTTTAGAATAGTGATCAGATACTTTTCATGATCCTCCTTGGTTTTGAATAATATTATAATATCATCTATAAATACTACCAAAATTTTTTCTGGGTAATATCTGGAGACTCTATTAATCAAGTCCATTAAGATTTATGGAGCGTTAGTGAGTCTAAAAGGAATCACTATGAACTCATTGTGCACATACATCGTATGAAAAGTAGTGTTGGGTATATCCTCCTTATTAACCCTAACTTGATAATATCCCGACTATAGATTCACCTTAGAGAAGTATTGTGCTCCATGTAGCTCATAGAACAAGTCATCAATCCATAGAAGAGGATACCTTTTCTTTATCATGATCTTGTTGAGTTCACGATAATCAATGAAAAGGTGCATTGACGCATCCTTATTCTTGTTGAAGATGATTGGTCCACCCCATGGTGAAGCACTTGGGAATATGAACGCTTTATCCAAATTCTCCGGTAGTTGTTTCTTAAGCTCCTCAAGTTCCAAAATAGCCATTCTATATGGGTTCTTGGATAATAGAAATTTCCTTGTTATATGTTTTATTGAAAATTCAACATCTCAGCTAGGAGGAAGACTAAACAATTCCTTGGGAAACACATCAGATTATTCCCTCACAATTGACTTGTCTTCAAGGATGATTCTTTCCTTAGAATTAATCATTTGAGCTAGATATACTTTCTCACAGAGAAATAATATCCATGATTGTGATATTGGTTCTAAGGAAGATTCATCATCCTCCTTGAACATGCACATAACTAAGGGTCTATTCTCAATACAGAGAGTGATTTCCTTTTCATGGAAATTTATGTTGGATCTATATAGGAAAAGCCAATCCATACCCAAAATTGCATCAAATTCCAGCAAAGGGAGTATGAAAAGGTTCACTAGGAAGTTTAAACCAAAAATTTAAATAGGGAAGGAGTTATATATTGGGGATGTAATAATTTTACCATTTTCCATTTTCACTAATAGCTCTACTTCAATGATTTGTAGTGGTTTTTGAATAGTTCTAAAAAAATTTCATGATATGAAGGGATGTGTAGAACCAGAATAAAAAGTACATTACATATATTTGAATGAATAACTATCATACCTATCACCACTTATTTTTTTGGATCCACCTCTGATTTTATGATGGAAAAAGATCTCCCTTTCTATGGTGGAGATTATTGGTTATCTTCAAAAATCCTTGGTTTAGTGCATTTTTTTGGAAAGTGGCATAGTTCCTTGTAGTTAATGAAATGAAAATGTGATTAGGGTTGACATGAGAATTACTTTACTCCATTACATTAGATTGTTTCTCCTACCACCAATCATTATCTATGGTTACTTCCTTTCTACACCAAAAGCATTTCCTCATTCTCCTTAGGAAATTTTAAATGTGATTCTTTCTACATCTTTCACAAGTGGGATGTTGAAATTTCTTAGAATTGTTATATTTATCCATCAGAACTCCATAATTAAACTCCATTTTTCTATTCTTATAGCCATTATACCCTTGAGATTCACTGATCTCCAATTCCACTTTGAGGGAACATCAAACAATTTCCTCACAACTACCAAAATCTTGGATCACCAAGGGTTTTGTAGACTGGGTTTTAGCCCAGAAAAGATGTGATCAAACTTTCATTCAAGGGTAAAGACATAGCCGGAGGCATATCATGAAAGTATTGGGATGTTTTCCTCATATGACCTGAAAGATTTGTCATATTTTTGATAAAGTTCATGTAAATTCCTTTCTATTTTAAAACAGAGAGTTCAAGGAAAATATTTATCAAATTATTATTTTTAGAATTCTTTTCATCCGATCTCTTAGATCTCTTCCTCAAGATTCATATTCTTGATCAATATAAACCATTTATCATCTCTTCCATACATATGATAAACCACTAGTATAAATTTATCTTATTCATAACATTGAAGGATATAGAAGATCATCTCAATTGAGTTGATCCATTATTCCACAATTAATGGATAAAATGATATATTTAAAGTTAGAGACCTTTGTCGCATAAAGGTATTAATTGAAACTTGTTCTATCTTAGAAATATTTGGTTGGTCCTAATGATTTAGGTTTCTTTTCCAAACCTAATTCATCTGAGAGAGTTGTAACATCCCAGACTTGGATGCCACCCAAAACGGTGCTCCGAGCCCGGTTGGTCACAAGGCCTCAAGAGTATCTTCCCAAACGCAAGAGGCTACCGACTAGTATAGAGGGACTAGGTGAGTTAGTGGTGAGACAATGACCTCATTACCAGAGTATCATAGCAGAAGTCAAATATATATACAATAGTAGAAGCAAATAAATAACAGTCAACCAAAAGTGATACTAGCAGACAAGAATACATAATAACAACCAAAATCATCTCATATAAAAAATGATGCTGATTTTATAAGTTTCTAGAAAGCATCCATAATAGTACATAGCAGTAAAATACAATACAATTATCCTAAAAATAATGAAGCAAAAAAAAGATATCCCAGCATCGCAAGCCTTATCTTGGTTCTGTGCTCCCCTGCTCCAAGGCCACAATTTACAAACTATACTAGGGTGCTTTCCCCTATCATCACTTGCAACCATATAATCTATTTGGGTCCCCAAGGAGGCCCAAATAGGGTTTGGATAAAAATCCTAGTAAGAAAATACTCAGGTCTATATATTTCTTACAACAATTCTAAAAGTTATATAAAGTGTAAACAACTGGTAAGTAAGTGCATATTCCCATGGAATAAGTCTACTATAAAGCAAAACCGAACAACCCTCAAGGATAACTTTAAAAGGGAGTCTGCCCCTAACAAGGAATATATAACCAAATAAACAAGAAATTCACATGGACACACCATAAATCCATTTATATCAAGCCATCCACAACTATTCTATATAATGAGAACAAGAAATCCAGGGCCACACCATATAGTGAAGTAGTAGACTGCAGGGTGCCAGATCCAAGGTGTTAGCAGACCAAGGAATCTGAGTAAAAATGTCTAGCACATGGAGGTCCAGATCCAAGAAGCATGTTCAAGGCATCCCATCGAGTCCCATGGATATCCCTAGTGGAAAATCAGTTAGTCACTAGTTGGGGTCCTAGGAGTGAGTAAATAGAAAGTTCTGCACTAGCCCAAGCAAGCCAGATCCTACGAGTTAGCATGGCCCGAGGCATCCCACAGAATCAAGATCCAAGGGGTAGAGCCAACCCAAGGCATCCACTACCATGTTCCAGATCCAAGGAGAGAAATCCAAGGTATCTATTAAATCATTCAATTAAGCATTCAAGAATCCAAGCATTCAAGTTAAAAATTTATAACCAAGTGAGTATACCCACTCACGCCAATGAGAAAAATCCATGAGTATACCCACTCATGAAAAACATTTATCAAAGGAATATGGGCCTATCCTCCCATATAAACCATTTAACATGTCATTAATCATTTACATATAGGTATAACCACCCATATAATCACATTCCACTTAAGACAAGGTATCAAAACAGTTATGGAATAACATGTTATTCAAAATAAAAGAGGCAGTACATTTCCTAAACAAGATAATCAAGCTATCAAGGAATCTAAGGGCTTCCTCTAGCTAGTAAAGCACAATAACACACCCATTTAGTGGTTTTAACAGGCACAAACAATGTATTTAATAAAGGTTTATCCCTCAGGGGACCTTGAAAAGATCAATGGGTACAAACACACATAAACAGAACCCATGGTAATCATCTGTAGGTCCAACTATAGCTACAAGAATCCACTTGCTGAAAAAAGACCTCACCAGAAAGTCCAAAAAAAGTAATTTCCTCCGAACACTCAAAAAACACCAATAAAAGACGAAAGAAAGTATAGACCACCTACCACTTCTTAGTAGTAGATAGATCGTCCAATATCCTATCCGGATTCATCTCGATTTGGAAGAAAACTAAAGAAAGAATGAAGAAAAAAATATTAGGGCATATGAACCTAAATCCAAATAGTGAATCCTTTGTTCCGAAAAATCATGAATGGTTAAAAAGGAATGTAGGCCTTACTGTTGTAGATCCGTAGAGACGATCGGTGTTCAAAACAGAATTCTGACGATGAATTAGGCTGAAATCCTGTCTAAGATGTCAAAGGAGAGATCCACAGTGAGCTACTATTTGTGGGAGAAGAAAATCCATTTTGTATTTTAAAAGAAATTTTATTTTAATTTAAATTAAAAAACACACACACAGTTGGTGTCACACAGTTTACTCGCATGGTTTCCCAGACCGTGCAGAAACCGTGCACACCTCTCTGCCTAAGAGGGACACCCCGCATGGTTACCTTGAACAGTTTGACTAACCATACATTAACCATGTGGAAAAATCTATCCAAAAACTTGTAGTTTCCAAACCCCTCACACAATTTCATCTAACCATGCGCAAGCCATGCACAAACCATGAATCATGCCATTTCTAACCCAAAACTTGGTTCTAGCATCCAAACAAGACCAAGACACCTCCAAAACACCCATGTTCAAGTTAAGAATTCACGTAAGGCCATAATAAGGCATTTAAACCGAAAATAAAAAGACTCTTATATTTTACAAAAACCCAGGTTATTACAAGATTATTTTCATAAAGTTCATGATTCTTTCTCTAATCGGGTTGGGCATCTCATTGGGACAATCATCACATTGCTCATCACATTGATTCTTTACCCAATTAAACATATTTTTTCCATTAGATAGAATAAAATAAACATTAGGGATGATTATTTTTAAACTATTAAACACAAAAAATAGAATCCAATGAAATTAATTGAATGACTTATAAATACATTTATTTCTTAAATTATGTATTTATAGGATTAAATACATGTTATCCATGATCTATTTATGGTAATTTTTTATTCTCTTAATACTAGTTTATAATGAGAATATGAATTTACCAGAGTATATCCCCTAGGAGTGTCAAACTAGGTGCGCAATAAGGCATATTATCGTGTTCCTAGTTACACCGAGTCATGCCTAACACACCATGTCAGAGTTTTAACCCCTTGGTACATCTATTCTAGAACCACATCTACTTATAGTACCATAAGAGGATGTATTTTATTGAGAAACCAATTACTCCACACTTACCAAAATTTAGGGTTTTTTTCTTATACTTAGTCTTATCCCTAAGGAGTTCTCTAGATTTTTCTAATCCTTATCCTAAAAATAACTAAAATTTTCTTTTGTTACAAACTATGAAAATACATATATTTATTTCACATTAATACATGATTTATTACATATTATTACACATAATATAACATGAAATATCAATAAGTCTAGTGTATTTTGGAATTAGGTACATTATATAACAACTTAAATAGGAAAATACACCATCCTTATTGAAAACTTCCTTAACATGCTCATACTTTAAACTGCACTAGATAACTTAGGGACATACATAAGAAAAAGGCGAGCTATAAAGTCCAGTAAGAGAATAAATATGGAATAACATGAAGAAGATAATACATGTTAGACAATAGGCATATCAAGGGGGAATAAAAGTGGTGATGATAATAAGAATGAACAATAAGACATGATGTAGGATGATAACATAAAGGCAACATGGGAAATGTGACAATAACTTAAAACACTACAACATAAAGATAGACCAAGGATAAATTGCTAAGAAATAATGGTGGAAAAAGTCTCATAAAAAAATCAAGTTAACTCAATATCCAGACATGATGTCTCATCAGACTAAGAATTACCCAATGCTTTGGAGTGCTATATAATTTCAGGCGCATCCCATCACTTTCATTTTATTCTCATTCTTAGGTGTTCCACATAGGCCATACAACATGGATTCATTCATCATCATATTTTATTCCCTGATCAAGGAGTGTGGAATAAATACATTTAGGTACCAATTAAAAGAATTATATGTGTATAAATGTGAATAAAATTGATATTAAATGGGTATTTTATTCACTATAAGATTATTTTAGTGTGGGAAAATCATGATGAAATTTCAACTGCATAACAACATTGGTTTAAAATTCATAAAATGGGTTTTTGAGAGTAAAAGGGGTATATAATAATATTTAAAAAAATGGGAAGTAAGGGTGATATGTAATAAAATATCCCATCATAAATAAATGAAGATAAAATAAATAAGGTAATGATGATACTTGAATAAAGAGGAGAAATGAAAAGATCCCTTACTTGAGCGTGTGACTCCAAATGCTTGGTGGAGATTAGTGGGATCTTGGGGTCACCTTGGGAGGACTATAGAGAGGGGAGGTAAAAATTATGACATTATAAAGGTATTTTAGTGAATATAAATGGGTTATTGTGTGGGTTTATATATGAGGAGAGTGGGTATTTCTTTAATATTTCTGAAACTTAGGTTTTGGACTCTATATAATAAAATAACTAAAACCACAAAAATTACCATAGTTTTTCCCATGATTTACTAAAAATTAGAGTGTTATTAATTATTTTATAAGTATAATGTTTGAATATGATAAAATATTACCCTTTCTTATGTCGAGGTGATTCATACTCTTAAATAAATGATTTTAAAACCTTATAATATATTACATGTTTTAGAGGATCCTCAATGGATTTATAAAATTAATAAAATAAAATTAAAATAAAATCATTTTGAAGTAATAAATATATATTTGGTCTTGGATACCATTTATATTATTTATTACCTCACTTTTGGGTTATTATTATATCATAATACACACGGTATATTTTTATCGTATTTAATTTTTACTATAAAATTTGGCAGTCCTAGAAAATTATAAAAAATTCACCATATGATAATTTTGACATTATGATTCCCAAAATAATATTCATTTTATATAAATAATTTTCAAAATATATGTATTTTCACTTTTAAATTAATAATCGACATTTATTGAGAAATTATGGGTTTTTGATAATAATAGTTTTTAAACCCTTATAAAAAATACATTTGACTTCATAAGTATAATATAATCATTTATATTTATTAAAAATTATTTATCAATAAAATTTTAATATAATAAAATTCATTTAAAAAATCTATTAATTCGAAAAAAATGAATTCTTTAATTAAATTTGAATATTAACCAAAAATAGTTTTTGTGTTTTATTGTATAAGAATCATTTATAAAGTAAAAATAATAGGATGAAAATATTTACATTAAAAAAAATGTTCATACTCATATTTCTAGGGTATTGGTACATATATCGTTAATATACCCACAAACACCCTAAGAGTATGGTGTGCAATGGTGATACTTTCATGGGGTGGTTCGATGTACATGGTATGAGCCATAATATTGATGATCTTAAACTTCTCCCATAAATAGTTTCAATCATGATTAAGTTATTGGATCTCAACATGGAATGTGCCAAGGGAAAATCCTAGTGATTCTATCTCCCTTAAAATCTATGATAAATGGTCTTTATAGGTTATGATCTTACTGGTTTTGGCCATCACTTCCCTTTTCTATGTCAATTTTATTTGTTAAAACCCTATATTTATACTAACCATATGATCACTATTCAAAAACTATATTATTAATGGAAATGATACTTAATGGACTCTTAAATCCAATTGGATATAATAAAACAAAATAAATTCATGTGTTTTATATACCCATTTAACATAATAATAAATTTAATTTAATCACAAGGGGAATTTTATTTATAACATTTTGGGTCATTACAACATATGGGTGGTGGTGGTGGAAACATATCCAAGTTCCTAATACTGTCTACTAATTTATCATATCCACCTTCATGTTTATTGAATTTCATACCTCTCTTATCTAGCCACTACCTCTAGCTAGGTGTTCTATTGATCATACCTTTATTTGCAACATGATGGGTATAAAAATCATGCATGAGATGTCATGTACATCACACGAATAAAAATGCCTCTACCTCAGTGGACTGAACTATCCCTAAGGTCTTCATGAATGATGAATCCTTATATGTCATGAACTAAACTACATGCTAGCTATAAATGTTTTCTACTTACGATGAATCACACAAAATTACTAGGATGAAATCTCATGATATGTTCTTAACCCCTATGTGTCATGATCCAAGACCAAAAGAGTAATCTATAGATAATCATGGCATGATGAATCTAACTGAACCATTACAGGTTGGTCTATGTACTGATCAATGGGTGGAGGTACCACCACTGTACACTCAAAAGAAGGAAAACCACCTCATTATTAGGCTATTTTATGGAGTCCTAATCACTCATTAGGTCATACTATCACCTATGCTACAAAAAATTCACTGGCTATCATTATGGAAAAATTCTGAAATAAGATAAGATATACTATATTGAATGAGTATATCTGAGGAAATGACTCAAAAAGGACATGGAAATGAAAAACCATTCCTATACTATGCATTTACCAATGTTATCCCTACAACCTGTATCTATATGTACCTAGTCAATAAGTGGTTATTAGAGTCTTGGTGAATGGATATGTCATCGGCTGCACCAACACTAGAATCTCTATATGTAGAGTTAAACTCAAAACATTTTAACACTATTTCCCTAGTTCCCAAACCAAGAATCACCGAAAGAAAATACCCAAGCTCTGGTCCTAATATGAGCACTCCTCTGATACCACTATGTCCAAACCTAACCCATTAGAGCCCACTAGGCTGGTGGTGAGCTGAGTGGGACTACCCCAAGCGTACCTCTAATATGTTTGTGGATAGTGACCAATGCTGATTAGGGATATCACACACCTGGGAGGAATTATACTAGTACACATATACACATATACACATACACACACATCCTAGTTCCCATAAAATGATAAAAGGAAAATAAAACTGATACCATAATGTATGCATAACATCTATCCCACAACCAGAGTGGAAAAAATACTGGAAAGAAAATAAGGTCGAAATACAATCCCACTAAAAAGGTGAAAAATTGTCCAAACATAAAAATATGGGGGAATATTATCAAATGAAAATCCCTATAATACCACGGTCTTTCTACCCAAAATAATGCTCCACCCACTCTTGGTTCTCCTTGGAATCCATCTAAAGGCCTATCATCCTTATGAGACACAATATGAGTGGGAATAGCTCATGAAGGGGTGAGTATAACAATACACATTAGGACACCCTAGAATCACCAAACATAAAACATCAAGGGTGAAGTTAGGTCATCAACACAAAGGAATGCGGAACAAAATTTGAGCAATAGAAATAAGAACAGTATTCAAGATATACTAATATTAGACTCCAACTATCAAAGAGGAATCATTCATTCTTCCAACTACAAGATTCTTCTCGCAGCTTCAAGATGCTACTCATCTAAAAGAATTCATTCCATGTGCCAGGATATCACTAATGGAACTCATCTGAGAGGTTGTGTTTGTTGGGTCTCTCAAATGAATTACTCACTGGAACTCTAAATATATTGATGCCCAAATAGGGAGTCACACTCAGGGTCATTGGGGGACACCACAAACCATATTGGAATAACACACTAAGTAGTGGATCATATGAATGATGATACTAGAAACCCACTAATTTAGCCCTCTAGATAGGGGATCGATTCCCTTTGTATGATGGTCATGATGACACCATGAACCGTACCCAGAGTGAATGATGAAATGATATAGGATCACAACCTGAATCATACAGAGGGACACCATGAACTATATCTGTGATTCATACCATAGAGGGGATTAAAATCCCAGGATCTGGACATAATTCCTCACTATACTCTCATAGGGATAGACCAAGGAAACGCACACAGACTAACCTGGTCTTTCTTAAAGAGATGGAGGGCCTCAACCTTCCCAAGATAAAGTACTCAATGTGTACTGGGAGTACACATTGTGTCTCGTTTTCACTGGTTATACCCATATGTCATCATCATATATATAATTAAATTATATCAATACATTGAAGTCTATATGAGATACATTTTTTTTAGCGGTTGGACCGGTACTCGGCACACTACCAGCCCAAGCCTGTATACATCTGGCCATTCCTGCATACTTTGGGATATTACTATATACTTTAGGTCATGCCTATGTACTATGACAATGTTTGAGTGCCAGTTTTTTCCCATGTACACTGGCTATGCTCTTCTGTTTGGCCATGTTCATGTTCATATACCCAGAGGGTACTCATCGAGATGCCAACACCGGGTCACATGACATGTGACACTTGTCACATAGCATGTGAAATTTTTCTATATGTGAAAACCCTTGTTCCACATAAGGGAAACTACAAGGTGTGTGTTATTAATACTACACAAATTGAATTTGGGAAATTTTCAGAATTTTTAGAATGCTTCACAAGTTTTCCCACACCCCTACCACCCTGGATTTCACCACAAATCACCCCTAAGATTTGTGGACCTGAGTCATCTAAGCCTTTCCATCACCAGTGTTCATCTTCATGCCTTCCTATCCATTGAAAAATTATTCCTCATCACACTTTTCTACCATATCTAGACTACACTACAAGTTGCGGGTCACCCAAATCTGATCTTGATCCATCATCATCACAACACACCACAATCGCATCAACAATCCTTAATTTTAACCTACAAACAGATCTTTTTCACCAATGATTTAATATTTAACGATCTTTTTTACAAGTATTCATTAAATCATCGAACAAAAGGAATTATGATGATGAATGTATGAAGAAAAAAGGGAGAAAGTCACAAAAAACAATATGAGAAAAAAAATAAGCCATTGTTTGGGTTGGAATCAATTTTCTTTTCTATTAGAATGATGAATGAAGAACTAAAAATGATCAAATAATATCAAATTCCTAAATCCTAAGAAATATAAACCCATTACCAAAAAACATGATTGACCCAAAAATCAATCTATGAGTGGATTGATTCACTTTCATCACGATATAATAAAATATGGAACAAATCAATGTAAAATAATTCTCTTCCATGTTTTTTATCAATAGTGGGTGATGAACGACTCCTAATTTTGTCGTTGGTGAGATCCAAGAGTTTCATTGAAACATAGATCTCTAAAGCATAATATGTTGTGGATCATCCAAGAATTCTCCCCAACAGATACTCTCTCAATCCATAGGGTTATGTATTTAACCCTAAGTATTTGTTATAATTGATCTTAAATATAGGAGTTTAGGTTATAGAAATATAATAAATAAATAAATACAATATTATGTTATAAAATTACTAATATTCCCATGACTGAAGTTTCCAAAAACACTTGATGTTGAAAAAGGTTATGTCATGATTAGGGTAATGCCCATCTTATGGACTCAATGATAGTCTCAAATTTCCCATCCAAGTACCATTTTAGGTGTTATTTCATTATTTTATAATAACTATTCAACTGTAATAAAATATATTTAATATTTATATTAAATCTATACCATGTCTCACCGAGTCTCAGAATCTTGCATGATCATAACACCTGACTCTAAAAATATTCCTTAAAATATTATAAATCTTAATTAGGAAAAAATAGATACATTATAGTTAATTTAATACTAATAAATGACGATAAATAAAAATATTTTATCTAAAATATTGATCCATAAAAAAATTCTAAACCCAAATATCAAAATCCATGATATTAAAACCATTTTCCTGAAACCACCATTTTCTTAAAAATTAAATAAATTGAAACCCAAAATCTACGCCCATTAAATAAATATTTTCTTCTATAAGTTTTCCTCTAAGAAAATGCTTTTTTTTGTTTTGAATCCATTTTAAACAATTAATTTCATTAAATTCACTATAAAAATACCAATTTTACTATAGTCATTTGGAAGTATCTATAATGCCATTATCACTAAAAAATAATCGTTTTACCAATACAGATGTAAAATACCTATTTCCTTGAAAACATCATAAACTCTTTATTTTTCCAAAGCTACTATAAAATATTCATTTTCCTAAATCCAATGTAAAATTGTTGGTTTCTATATGGTTCATCCCTGAAATAAATTATAAATCATAATACATCAAAAATTAAATTCCAATATTTTTTCTAAAACTATTTTCCTTATACACAAACACACCCATACTATGCCACATTTGATTTACTAAATTTAAAATAAATTTAATGAAAAATTTAGATGAATAGTCATTTTCCAAAAAAAATTAACTTTTGAATGAAATAATGATTAATAATGAAGTCCCCATTTTTATAAATTACTCCATTATTGTAATCAATAAAATAAGAACAAATTTATTATCCATCACGCATAATGTATCATGACAAGATACATAGATGATCCTTCACTTTTATCTACAATCCCTCAAGCTGATGATCTCCTAGGGTCAGTTTTTAGGTCCTTAATTTATCATCCACTTACTAAAAATTTCAATCAACTTCCACTAACCATTACATCCAAGTACCACTAATTTATCTATCTCTTGAGAGGTATCTTAGAAAAATATATTTTAATTCCCCCTCTCTTGAAATCAATAGGTATTTCTACCCAAATATTCTTACTCTTCCATGTTGAATGGATTTAATGTGTTAATGTCTGTACATTATTTTTCCCTATTCGCTATGTAACATCTCAATTAATTCCAACCTTCTAAATTATTCATTATAAATATTACTTAACTTTAGATTACACAAACATTTAAAAACTCATATTGAAGATAAATAAAATATCATTCTAGAATATATTGAACTTGGTATCTTTCCCCTAAATCTTTAATTCTCTTTAATTACCCAGAGTAGATTGATTCTTTAATATCTTGGTTTCTATGTGAAATGAATTCTACTAAACTAATTTCCCTTGACTAAATTATTTAATTCCAAAAAATTAAACAAATTCATCATGAATGTGAACCAATTAATGAATTGATATGCTAGTTGGACCCATCACAACTCAAAATATCAAAATAAAAAAATCTAAAAAATTATTCTTATAATTATTAATGATCTATATATGAAATTTAATGTTCATTGGATACCTCTATAAAATGTTATTTCTAAATTAAAAAAATCATTTTGTATGGAATTAGTGATTCAAAACAATTAAATGTTCTTTATTTTGATACATTTATGGGCTGAAAAACAGTAGAATGTCACTAAGGATAAAATATGGAAGTTGTTTCTCCATATCCTGATTATCTATTTGTAATTTTTTTGAGTCATTTATGACTTGGTTGAATATATATGGGGAATTTATTATATGAATTCAAAGCTATGGTAAGATTTACTGATCTTTATTAAATTCCATGGTTAGTCACACCAGAAATTGAATTTAGGATTGAAATTTCCCCAAGGATTTAGTACATGTGTTGAGTTTTTTGTCTCACCAATTTTGAGGAATTTTAGTCCTTTATTGTTATCCCAATTATCCACAGACTTAAATTTAGTTCAATATTCCCCATTAAGAAAGGGTATTATTGTATGGTCCATGAAGACATTAAAATGAAGAAATTACCATAGAATACCACACATAAAATACATTTTATATCAATTATTTTTTATATTAATTCACTTAATTGGACATAATAAATATCCATAATTCATGCCAATATTTAATCCATCACATTTCCAGTTGATAAGTAAAATATTTATTCACAATTAATTCTATCTAAATTAATTCTTTAATTCCTATAATAACCTTAAAGTTATTATGTCAAAAAATAAATTATTTAAATTAGTTTCCTCTAATTAATAATTTAATTTAATCTCTCCCAATTTCCACTATAAAATCAACCATTCAAATCCATTTGATTTTTTGTTCATCCAATAAGGTTATTTTGGACCATTCATATAATTATATTAATTAAAAAATACAATAAAACCCTTTATTATTGAAAGAAGTCAAAACAATAAACTTAATTTTCATGATTTAATTATTATTTTATCTCAACATAACTCATGGGGAAAATCCCAAAATTCATTCAACCAAAACTCATCTAAAACATAAAATATCTCACTCAGATAACTTTATTAAAATCACAAAATTTTCTAATTTGATATAATTATCTATAATAAATTTCAAAACACATTCCATCATTATCCCATAATTCTCCATTTAACATGTTAAGGTAATTTTCTTGATTAATTAATTTAAT
Organism: Viscum album; assembly: GCA_963277665.1. NCBI lineage: Eukaryota > Viridiplantae > Streptophyta > Magnoliopsida > Santalales > Viscaceae > Viscum > Viscum album. The sequence continues at coordinate 1,205,166,429 of OY728138.1, forward strand.
AAATTATAATTCAAATTAATTTTATATATTAACTCTAATGAATTAATTCATTAACCAATATAATAATTTTTCTTCCAAAAATTTTGATATAATAGAAATTTATAACCCATATTTCTCAATAAATTAATATTTTTTAAAACCCTATGTTACCTACACTTGAAAACCGAATCCATAAACCAATTCATTTAATAATCCCAAAAATATAAGTGTTACCAGATGGATTAAATAAAAAATTAGAAATTTTGAAAATAGGAATACGTGTGGAGTTTCTCCTACTTCTTAAGTAAAATGAGCACACTTGACTCTAACTTACAATTTGTTATCCAAAAGATATGAAAATAGTTTTTTTTCAGTTTTACACGATATTTAAGTTCCTCCGGGTTATTCTTCTATTTTGAAAACTTTGGTGTAATAAAAATATTTGATGTCAATAGGAATGATTTTTCTTTGTTTTTTATATTTTTAAACAATAATTACTACTATTCACACTATGTTGAATACTACTGATTTATTTTATATTGTATATCATTAAGGCATGTTACTTTTTCAATTCTATTTATTGAAAATCAATGGATCCAAATTCGCAAAAAAATTTAGTGGATGAAGTAATTAATATAATTTATCACTGTAAATATATTCTTCACCATTTTTTTGATTTCATGGTATATTTAATAGTTTTTTATGTGAGAAATAAATTTATGTGGAAAAGAATACTTACATTTTATTTATTCTTTTAAAAGGAATATAAATATTTTGAAGGGGTATATTAATAATCTACTTAAACTAGAGGCCCCTTTTATTTAAATATATATTTTAAGTAGGTGCTTGAGTTATATACAGAGTAATTTTATAAATTAGAGTATGTTATTCTTTAAACATCTCATCATGTGGGTATTGGTATTAGAGGAAATGGGAACCATCATATAAAAATAAATTCTATGATGCCCGAACAAATGATGTAGGATAATTTTAAAATATGTAATTAACTGACTATTTTTTAATTATATATATCATTATGTATTAATATATCATAACGTAATTACTTGATTAAAAAAGATATATGGATAATGAATGAGAAAAAAGAAAACATTTTAGTCCTGGTTTAAAGAGAGCATGATTAGTGATTCAACTATATCAAAAATATTTAAATGATTAGTGGGAGGACCACACTTAAATATGATAACATGGTCCTGATATGGAATTAATTATTATAAATTTTGTACCAAAGATTAAGATAAAAATGTTTAGTTAAAAATCGAGTAGTGGTTTTCATTGAAGAATTGTTTTTAGTGTAAAAGTGAAAAAAAATCCCTATATTAATTGAATATTAAGAATCTATTAATGATATATGGGAGATTGATTACCCGTAATTTGAGTAGTTATGTTCAAGTGTAAATGGATTTATGGTAACAATTGTGTTTAACATGATGAATTTTTATTTAAAATAGTTTATCTGAATAGATTGAGATACATAAATTTCACTTTTATGAGGGAAACACATGAAAAGAATATTTTTTCCATTGATGATACATACAATGAGTGGGGATCTATTATTTTTCATGGAATAAAATTTCATTTTTTAATGAATTTATTGATTTTTTTTCAATATTCCCCCATACCCATACATTTTTTTTCATCATGGACATGCCTTCCAAAGTTTGGTGGTCACTAAGAAAATCAAAAGACACTTTAGGTTTCAAATTGGTTGTGAAGATGGGAGGTTGGAATATCCATCAAGGGGGTTTAAATCCTTGTCTAGGACTCTATTAAAATATTCAATACATGTTTGTGAATCCATTATATAAATAATATTTCCACTAGTTAGATCTATGTAATTGATCAATAAAAACCATTCTTTGATGGAAAAATCTATGTGTACCATAGGTTGCCTATCATTCTTTTATGAGTGAATGTATTATTTTCTAAAGTTTCACAAAAGGGAACTTTGAAATTTATCACCATCTAGGGAGGTGGTGGGTGTTGTGAAGTTAGGATTGGGCCCATGATGTGGGATACCTATATATTATCTCGATGGGAATAAAAACCCATATATTTCAGTGCCACTTAAAAAGACACATCGTACCATTTAATGTAATGTGAAAAGTACCATGGTGGTGTTTTCTAAGGCCATACATCCATTAACAGTGGGGTGTTAATACTAAACCTCCAAGAGGAATTATACATATCTTGGTTAATTATAATAAAATACCATATAGTTTAGGTTTCCTAGTTTAAGGTTTTATATTTGGACCGGTCCATACAGATTAATATCAAGTGATAAGGAAGCCTATTCCATGAATGGGATGATAATAGGTGATTGAACAGAGATTACACATGGGCAGAGATTTCTATCTCATCATTTCTATTAGTTACTAGATAGGAGAATAATTTTTATGGATTACACCATACTGGAGGCCCATATGTTTATATCCGCTTCCTGTCTATTGGTAACTAGGTGAAGAAGGAAGACCAACCTCATAAAGAATATGTACTATCAACATAGTATGATAACTCAGGAGAAAGTATGTTTTAGAGACTACACAAGGTCAAAGGCCGAAGTTGAGGTATATGGATCATTTATTGGACTTTGTATAAGTTCTTCAATTAGGATATTATTGGGGATTGAAACTTGTAAGAGGCCCATATGTATCCCTATCTTATTTAGTGGACTGAAGATTCCAACTAGATACTAAGGATGATACTATGCTCAATATGGGATAGTCAAGATGAATATATTGTGAAAAGTTGGTTTCAATAGTATTATAATGATAGAGATACTTGTTATCCAAAGAATACATGATTGTAAAACACCTTGAGGGTCCTATCATTTAGTGTGGAAAACCGAGAAAGATTCATTGAAATACATGATTGATGGTGTCCTTACTAAATAGCATAACCTATTCATATATCTCCATATTCTATGAGGAAGCTTGGGTATATAGGAACATTGATTGTTTACCGAGGATAATGGAGTGTTTAGGTAGGTGACTTGGGTAAATGGAGCACCTGAGTAGGTGACTTGGGCGAATGGTCTTGTAGGTTGGTGACTTGGGAGTGAGCCTTCTAGTAGGACTTGTGTAACATCCCATTACAAGTTTTTAGGTACTTCTAGGCCCTTGTTTTTATCTTTATTTATTGGGTATTATTTTGGTGTTGTTTTAGGATATTTTTTAATTTTTTTAAGACCTTGGGGTTATTTATGGTTGAAACATAATTAGGGAAAACAATAAAGTTTGTCCTAACAAACTGTGTTCCCTGTTGTGGGCCACGAGAGCAGGGTGCACGATTAGTTTCAAACCCTGAGGAATTTACCCAAATTGTGAGAACTTGGATAGTGGGGGGTTTCATGGTTGGTTCATGGTTAAAATGACCATGCATCTAAACCATGGACCCTTTTCAGAATCCTAGAAAGATTTCATAATTAGGGGGCACAATTACTACTAATTGTGTGGTTTCACTATGAAACCATGCCAGTGTGTTTTTTATCCACTAAAAAAAATTAATTAAAATACAATGACCCAAGAAATAACTTGTAATAAAACCCCATTAAATATTAATTAGTTTACATGGATTTTGGAGTCTCTCTAGAAGACCCCTTGACTCCTCTAACCCATTCTATTAGAAATAAAAATGATGGTGGAAGATATCAATCCCTCTACAGTACCTGGTTTTTCTATTTATTTGGTATTTATATCTCATATATTTATCTCCCTTTTGAGGGTTTTTAATAGTCACATTTATTATGGGTTAGAAATCAATTTTGACAGATCTTGTTTTTTATGGTTTGTAATTCTAATTATTTCCCTTTGGTCCTTTTCGTCTTAGTGTCTCAGTTGTAATTTCATGTTGTGGGTGTTGATTTCATTAATAATTTGATTAAAGGTAAGTGGTTTTATAAATATTTTACCTAAAATTGAATCCCTAAATTTATTTATTGAATTTAATTTAGTTTTTAATTTATTTATAAAACCTTGATTTGATATAATTTGATGTCGGATTTAAAAAGGTAATGGAAATTGTAGAGAACTCCAATTTCAATGGAATTATAATTTGTGGGATGGTTTTCAAAAAAAAATGATAGCTTGGAATGTGAAACTATTTTATGTTAATTCATTAAAAAATTTACTAAAAATGAAATATGATTTTAAGGTCATGAAATTGACAAAAACCCATGATTTGGTTCTTAGATTGAAATTGAATGTTAAAACTTGAAATTGGGAATTTTAAATGTGAATAAATAATTGAATTGAAATGAGTGAATTTACCATGATTGATTAATTGTTTGATTTATTGAATAATATGTAATCTTGAGTAGTTGGTTGGTGATTAGGATAATCATTATTGGACTCTAAATCCCTATAAATAGATTGATGATGATATCTATAAATAAACATAGTTTGACATGATTTTCCCCAATTGGATTTAGATTGATAAATACTATTAGCTTGAGGCTAGGGACATGCTCCCACATACTTGATCCATGATTACTAATTGAGTTGTGTGAGGATTCGAGAGATTGGAACTAACATAACTCAGGGCATATGACTAAGGTTCTCAGTTTTGACTTTATTATGCATTACATTATTTAAAAAACTATTTTATTAATGCAATCTCTTTTATATAAATGTTTTATATAAAATATTCATTTGATCATATTTAGTTATATGCTATATCTATTTGATTTTAAATCACGTTTTGTTTTAAAATATGTAAAGTAAATCTAATTCCTTATTTTAATTAAATTGATTTAATAAATATTTTATTTTTATATAATTTCTTATGTAACATTTTGTGTGACCCCAGTGGGTTGTTTAGATCACATCATACGTTTTCCTTCGGGTGTTTGTAGATTATATTATTAAAGTTCTAGGTGAAGGGAAATAACTGCTTTGAGTTAATGGATGTGCGTGATTCATGGGACCTAGAGTGATGGAGGTGAATGGTAGGGAAGTCATCCCCCTCTTAAATGGAGTTTCTGAGACTTGGTCTTGATAAATGTTGTGTTTTACTTTGGTTAATATTTTACCTTTTGAAGTTTCTATTTCTTCTTGTGATAATTTTATCCTTGATGAGTTATTTTAATGTCTAATATGTTTTCGTTTAGATTATATTGTTTTATCATTCTTGTGGAAAAACCATTACATTTGATATTAAAATGATGTCAGGTGCTAGTCACCAACTCGTGGTGATTGGGAATTCCCTTTGGGGTATGTTTGGGATAGATTAGGTATTAGTGTACTAGGGTATTCAAAATGGTTTATGAAAAAATAGTATCATAGGAGGTTAAAATTATTTCCTTGATTTTGGTATGTAGTATGGGATGTCTTAGAAAATAAGAGGTAGGATTTTCAGGACTTAATAGGTTGTTTTGAGTGAGTTCCTAGCCATCTCTCATCACATCGATCCTTAAGTCACTGTGTTTTTTTGGGAATTATAACATTATAGAATAAATTGATATATTTATAAAATTTTCTTTACTTTTGGTCTGGGTATTTTGAATCCCCTAATGTTTGAATTATATCGGATGGAATTGATACTCTTGTTTCTCTTGATCTGAGTATTATTTATAATGTTTATGTGTTTCTTATTGATGTTGTATAATATCACGCCTCCCAGAATATGTTTTAACAGTTAATAGGAGAAGTCTATTGGTGAACCATACAAATAGAATCCTCTAGTTTACTAAAATCTTGTTAAGATATTGGTGTGCCTTGTCCAATCCTTAAGATATGCAGCTTTACCTATTCCCATTCAAGATCTGGTAGTGGAACTGTGAAGGGATGAAACTAGAGATCATGATCAAGAGTTTCTTTGATATAATCCACTAGATTTCCATGTCCTGAATGATCTATAATAGGATGAGTATTGGTTAAAAAAGATCAATATAATTTTTTAGTTCTTGGAAAAACCTAATTAAATAAGGGTTAAATTTTCTACCTTTAAGATTTAAGGACCTATTAGGCAATGTTGGGATTCAATGGTTATAATAAAAAAACATGTGGGATTAGAGTGGAAATAATTTATAATTTTTTTACAAACTAATTATATCAAGAATCTATGGTATTAGAAAATTCAATGTAGCTTCTAAGCCTCCAGTATTTGGGTAGGAACATTAATCAGTATAAAAACCTCTTTACTGAAATTGTTCAACTTTCTCCTGAGTAGGTGAAAAATGAGAATCTAAAGTCTCAAAGATTTGAGACGGGTCTTCAATCTGATAGGAGTAACTATTTATCCCAGTGGAAGTTTGGTTAGTTCCTATAAAGTAAAAGAAAATAAGATGAGTAATGTGGTTTTTTTCAATAGAAGACTTTATCCCAACCTTCTACAGTGTTTCAAAGAGACTCATTTTCTTGCTTCCAATGTGTAAAAGTTTGGAATTGTAAACAATTTTATACTAAGGCATAGAATATTTGTAGTTCATGTAGTCACTTAGGCCACGTAAAAATGTTATTCCACATATTTTTGTCCCTATGTAGTATAATCATTCCATCATATACTAAAATAATTTTGGTGCAATCATATTCTTTAGTAACCAAGTGGTTATAGGAACCAAAATCCATAATAAATCTTCTTCATGTAGTGGAAGAGTCTCCAAAGGAAGCATTTGCGTGCCCAATGACAGTGAGAGGTACCATTACTACTCACTCAACGTTAAAATTTTATCAGGCAAAATATAAGATACAGTTAAGGCCTATGGAGGCCGAAAGTTGTGCAAACCAAGGGCGTCACACTGAATCAAGTTCACCCCCTTAGGTTTAATCAAGGATACATTAGAAAGATGACAACAAATCTGAGTACCAGGGGCCTTAAGGGAGGCCATATGGTCCACCACTTTGTTCCCCTCCTGCCAAGTGTGAGAAACTATAATGTTGTTGCAGAAAAAGGCCTTGAATTGCCTAATGATGTAAGATATTGACCATGGGATGGAGCTGTTATCGAGTAATGCATCATGGATAATCATGGAATCAGTCTCCACCTCGGAGAGAAGAATGCCCCTTTATCTAAAAATGGCCAGACCTTAAAGAAAAACTTTGGCCTCCACCCGGATAGAACTGCCACTCCTAAAGTGAGCTGTGAATGCCAGGAGAACACTCCCCTTAGAATCACAAACAACCCCGCCTCCACACATGTCACCCAGAACACAAGACCCATTTGTGTTGAGTTTCAGGCCTTCCCCTAAAGGTAAACATCAAATCCATCTCACCCTGGATGTGCTGTGAACTGCAACCAGAGGATCACAAAGGGTACGAAGGGATAGAGCCTCCTTCAAGTTGCTCAAATGACAAATCTGATCCACTAGCATGCATCAAGCTCTGGCCACAATGGATCTTCCTGTGGTAGTAATGCCCTCAAACCTGGCATGATTCTTAGCCTGCCATAGGCCTCAGTAACCCACACTGAAGATTAAGGAATATTCCACTCTTTCCACTGCATAATTCTCCGAGCCTTAAAACCAGCATTCTAGAAACATGCCAGTGCTTGCTGCATGAGAGGAGTAAGAGGTGAACCCCCCAAAGGAACTCTATACCATGCATTCCCAATCGCCTTCGAAAAAATGTGCAGTAAACTCTCTTCACTTTTTTTTGTGCAATAATGGAAGTGGGAATCCATGCTAATGCCAAGGAATTTAACATTAATATTAGAAGGAAGGGTGTTGTTTCTGAATGTTTCCTGAGAGAGGCGTTCATCATTCAGAAGTCCTTTGAGTTGAATTTCCCAGAGGTGGAGGGAGTGAAAACACAACTATCCTGCTTAGATTTAATGAGGATGGAGTCAAAAACCTCTTGTTGGGATGAATTCAAAACTAATCTGAAGAATACTGGATGGAGGCTTGACTCCTTGAAGGAGATCGTGTGGGATGGAGAATCGGGGAAGGCAAGAGATCTTCCCGACCAATTGTGAAACTAGAAGAGGAGGTTTCCTTTACCTACGATCCATTGTGAGTGCGGGAGGATAGTCGGGATGATGTTTCACACAGAGGAACATAAAGTCAAACCATTTGAGGGAGGAGAAACAGAACGGGACCGATACTTTTGGGACATAAGTTTCCCCCACACAGTATGCTCCTTGATGATTTCCCATGCAAGATTTACATGTATGAAGTGAATAGTATTAATCAAACTTTTATCGCTTATCCCACCCTCGCGGATGGGCCATGCCATCTTCCTCCATGAAACCCTGTGCATATTCCCTTCAGATTGAGTGTCCTAGATAAAGTGTGTGAGGAGTTTATCAATGGACCTAATGACACCCTTCGGGGCACTGGAGGAAGCGAGAGCATACACCGGAATAGCTGACAAAAAACTGTTAACAAGAGATATGCGGCTGCCAAAGGAGAGGAAGTGATTTTTCCAATTAAGAATATTCCCCATGATCTTGTTGACCACATTGTCAAAGTATTTGTTTTAGAGTCTTCTTGGAGAAAATGGGAGCCAAGGTATTCCATGGGAAAACTGCAATGCTGCATGATCAAGCTGTGGCCCAGTTCCACCACCCTATTTTCATTGCACGAACCAGAGACATAGAAGTTACTCTTCTCCCTATTTATTATTTGGCCACTCCAATGATAATAGTCCTCTAAGATTTTATTGATGAAAATAACTGACCTATGCTCCATGTCCATGAAAATAATCGTATCATCTTCATACATCAGATGCGAGATAGGTGAGAGATGGAACTCCCTACGGTATGGTTGGATTTCCCCATTGGATATACCTTTGTTAAGAATCCTACTTAGAATGTGTTGCATGAGAATAAAAATGATCGGGGACAGAGGGTCTCCTTGACGAAGGCCTCAGACAACCTTAAAGAAGCCATGCGTGTTCCCCATGAATGAGACAACCATCCAGGAAGAGCTAACACATCTGAAAATGAAGTCGCAAGCCAAGGAATAAAAACCCATCCTTGTGAGGACCCTGTTAATAAAACCCCACTCCATTCTATCATACGACTTTCTCATGTCTAGCTTAATTACCATGTTAGACCCACGAGTTTTAAGGTTAAGGTCTCTCAACATTTCCTACATTATAGCCACAACTCCTTGGATGGATATCTCTTTCACAAAGCCGTGATGCTCCATGAAAATCCACCAAGGAAGAAGACTGGACAATCGTCTCTTGATGACACTTGATAGGATTTTATAAGGGAAATTACACATGATTATGGGATGATAATGGAGGAGGGAAGAAGGGTCTTCAATCTCCGGAAGAAGCACCAGAGTCGTAGATGAGACGATACGAGGAAGGCCATCGCCGCGGAAGAAGTCCTGGATGGAAAGAATGAGGTCACTCTTTACAGCCTCCCAAGAGTCCCTATAGAAGGATCTAGGGAAACCATCGGGTCCTGCTACGCTCTCTGGATCCAAGTTTAGCATTTCTTGCTGAATCTCCTTCTTCTTAGGGATACCTTCGAGACGATCATTTTATTGGGCAGATACGGGGCTTGGAATCTCCTTCCATAACAGAGTTACCCCCGAGGGGTACCCCTGAGCCATGGTCGCCGAAGGGCTAGCAAGAAGATCCTTAAAGTATGCGAGGGCCTTTCCCCACACCACCTTTCTATCATTGTAGAACGTTCCATATTCCAGAGCTAGATTAGGCTTGATCAGACGCCTCCTCTCCTGAATGCACACATAAAAAAAATCGGTGTTCTTATCCCCTTGTGTGCCATTTGATACGCGAAATTTATATTTCCCGTCGTTCCTGTGAAAGAATCATGGTCAACAGGGTTTTCCTTTTCTCAGCAAGCGCACCAAAGGCCAAGTCATTCTAGCTTGAATCAAGACTAGCCTCAAGCTGATCAACTTCTACTTGAAGCACGACCAACTCCTAATCGAAGGGGGGGGGGGGGGGTGGATTGAATCTAGCTTTGAAGTTCTTGTTTGAGGTGACATAACTTGGAATGAAATTCCATCCAAGAGTGGCCCTGGGGCGGTTCAGCCCAAGATTTCCTAACCAGTCGGTGATAGTCTGGGAGACTCGACCAATGGCTAGATAATTTAATCCGCTCCTGTGTGACCCCCCTCTTGCATAGGGGTAACAAGAGCAGAGAGTGATCAGAGATGCTATGATTTAAGTGGGTCACCTTTTCATTTAGAAAAATGGAAATCACGTGAATGTTGGCGATGCAACGGTTGAGTCTTCTCCAGCTACGACTTCTTCCCTTACGGTTGTTACACCAAGTAAAGGGGTCTTCGGAATAACCCAAATCCAATAGCCCTTTGCGAGCCATAAACTGCATGTAGGACATTCTAGCCCTCCTCGGAAAATATCCTCGCCCCTTCTTCTCATCGGGATCAGAGACAATGTTAAAATCTCCTCCCACCACCCAGGGTTGATCTCCAGGATGGAACTCTTGCAGATCGGACCACAAGACTTCCCTTCTTTGAGAATTGTAGCTTCCGTAAATGAAGGAGACAAACATAGTGTCCCCGTCACTCGATATTTTCATAGTAATGTGTTGATCACCTGTTAGAATCAAATCAACTGTAACGTTCTTATGCCAGAATATGAAGATGTGTTTATTTATTAGGTATGCATGCATTATTACTTTTCAAGCTATCTCATGTATCTTAGCCAGGGCCTTCTTGTGTTCCAGAATCACTGCCATCTTGGCTTTGTGACGCCTTGAATCAAAGGAAATGAAGTCAGTTTTCAACCTTGCCCCAACACCTTGGGAATTACTAATGAGAATTGGAATCATGTTAATGATGACAGTCCATGTTTGGCTCCAAACACCATGGTCTTATCTGATAAAAATGGAGGGAATTCTCTAACCCACATCTTCTTTGTCATCAGACTTGTACACACTCCCGGACTCAAGTCAGGGGAAGTCCGAGGATTGAGGAGGAAGCCGAGATGGGTGAGTTGGGGAAATCAATCTCACCGCACTAGAGGACGTCCGGGCTAGAGGACTAGGCTCCTCTAAACCCCGAGCATTAAATAGGACTGGGATGGAAGGACGAGCACGAAGGGCCAAAGAAACTATCTTAGTGACAATATGATCCCCAGATTCAAGACTGCATGATGACCTCATAGACCTAGGGTGGGGATCCAAAGAGAGGAGGTCAGCCCCATGAACCCCTTCACCCTTGGCCTGTAGCGCACGAGGGCAAGGGCCCAAAGGGGAAGCATAAGGGGCCATAAGAATAACATCTAGATTTCCCAAGGAAAACCTCATGAAGAATTCAAGAAAGACCCCATCAAGTAACATCCTAGAATGGGGTGCACGACCGAGTGAAGGACACTCAGGGGACTAACCCCTTTCCACTCAGATCGGAAGGGACCAGGTCCAAACTTGGAGAAGAAACTAATCCAGGGGAGAGAGAGCCTAATTGCAAGGCCCTATCAAGAAGCATACTAGTATATCTCATTTATTCATATAAACTCATGTTTTTAATTTGATAAAACTTCCTACAAATCTTATATCATTTGTGATGAATATTACTATTCCCCTCATAATGAAGAGAGAGTAGGGTCTTTGATGTCCCTCATTTTTTTTATCTCTATTATAAATCAAGATCACTTGGAATTTTCCAGTTCTTGATATGAAACATTTTGAAATAATTGTCATGAGGGATTCATTAATTGCTCATATTTTCTAAATTTACTATTATCTTTAGCAGGTCTCCTTTTCTGCACTTGATGGGGTGTGCCTCATTTTTTAGGGAGAATGGGACCTAAGGCCAAGTAGAGTCGTATCATCTTTTCTAGAGTTTGGTAGGGTAATATTGGTATTTAATTTTAACTAGGAGTGGGAATATTTCATTGGATATTTCCCTCTAATTATCATCGACATTCCCTATGTATTTCAATATGCTTTATACATCTTTCTCCTAGTATGGGATGTGGATTTTTCATTGATTTGGTACTTGATACTCAATTAGTGTCTATTCTCTATTACCATATGGAACTATCTGAATTAAAAGAGTCGAAAACTCTCTTGGATGATTGTATTGAAAAAGGATTTATATTCCAGAGTGTCACCTTGGGCAGTGTTGGTTCTTTTTTCAATGAAATATTATGGGACACTTTTCCTTTATGTTGATTACCAAAAACTCAATCAAGTTATGGTAAAGAACAATTATCCATTTCCATGGATAGATTATTTATTTGATCATTTGAAACGGGATAAGTGGTTCTCAAATATTTATCATCAATCAGGTTCCAAACTGTTGAAAGTTAATGAATCTACCATCCCAGAGACTACCTTCACAAGTAGGTATATACTTTATGAGTATCTTTTCATGAATTTTGGTCTATGAAATGTTCCTATAGTTTTATGGAATTAATGAACATGATATTCCATTAGTAACTTTATTCATTAATGGTTTTTTTGTGGATAACATTTTGGTTTATTCCAAAACTATAGAAGACCAGATTTATTATCTTAGAGATGTTCTAGAAATATTTATAGATCACCAAATTTAGATGAATCTTTCAAAATTTTATTTATGGATTTAAGAAGTGAAGTTATTGGGACATGTGGTATTAGAAAATGGTGTTTGATTCAATACTGATAAGGTGAAGGATATTATGAAATGAGAGAAACCATGTAATGTTTTTAAGATTTATCTATTATTGGTCTTGTAAGGGAATTTTTGAATGTTTGTTAGATATATCTCAAAGCTAGCTTCTCCAATGACCGATCTCACATAGAAATGATTAAAGTGATTGTGAGATTTGAAATGTTAGATTTATTTTTGTGAGTTTAAGTTTCATTTGACTTTTAAACTAGTGTTGAATCTTCCAATGGTTGGGCAGAGCTATGGGGTATTTTTTGATGCATCAAGTTCAGGATTGGGTTCTTATATAGTATAATAATATCATAGCCTATAGTTATATTTATCCTGGGCAACAAGAGAATAATTATCCAAATTATTATCTCAAACTCAAAGACTGGATGAGGTATCTTAATTTTTGGTGACATTACATTTTCAAAGAAAGGTTTACTATTTATTTTGATCACTAAATTATGAGATATATTTTATCTCAAAATACTTGAATCCTCGATAGTGGCATTAGGTGGAGTACCTATGGTATTTTAATTTTTAATTTTCATGTAACTCCACGAGATTCCATGATACACTTCTCTTTCAATAATGCAATAGCTTGCATTGTACGCAAGTTCGAGATTTTAACACACCGCGACCAATAAAAATAGCAATTATGAATAGTAATACCCACTTTTTGAAATTATATATATTTTATATTTCAAAATGGAATTCAATTGTGGATTCGGAATATCTAAATTAGCCTATGTTGAATTTTTGGTATTTTCTGAGAACTTCCAATTTTTTATGAATAGTGAAAAATACTTAAAAACAACTTTTTTAATAAAAATAATTTATAGTGATAAATTATACTATTGAGTGGTTTTAAAGTATAATTAGAATATACTTTAACCATTTTATCCAATGGTTTTCATTATAATGAATTCACTTTGAAATTAGATATAAACAATTGTCAATCTTTTGATATATATTGTTTCTTAAAAACACGCCATTTGTTGTGACAATGGGAATTAATTATAAAATTAATTAATGAAACTTATATGTTTGGAATTTTTTAAAATAGACATCATTTTTGAATTCAGAATATCAATTATAACTTAGGGTGAAATTTTGGCATTGTTCTGAAAAACTTCAATTTTTGATGAATAGTGAAACCACTAAGTGGTAGTTAAAAAACTGATTTTTTGTTTAAATGAAATGTTACAACTTCTATGATTTGATTTTTAAAAATCCGACATACATGGTTTTCATTAGTAAGTAAAATGTGGTTCAATGAGATTAAAATAATTTTTTGGTGAATAGTAACTTTTAAGTTTAATTAATCGCGATTAAAGGTAATTAGTGAACTTTAAGGTAAAAATGATATTATAAAAATATGATGATACCCTTAAACTTGTCCTACCATTATTGGATGAGTCATGGCAGACCAAGAAAATCCATGAGTCAACTTGGGGACCCCATGAAGCCACTTGGGTAAGAAAATTACATTAATAACTTTTTATTTAAAGTAAAAATAAAATTGTCACAAACATGTGTTGTTTTACTAAAACAACTATTACATGGGATTATATAAGTTAACTTTTTGACTATAAATATTAATTTTAAATCTAAAAATATTTCCTACATCATGGTAAATTTTTAATAATTTTTAGACATTAAATAAATTAAATTTTTTATGACAAAATGATGATGCAGTGATTACCTCATTAATTAACGATTTAAATAAAATGAAAATATAATGTAAAATCTAAGGCTTACACTTGTCAAAAACCTATTGTATGAGAATATTTAGAACCCTTATCTCCTTATCCTCGAAATATATAATTGTGGGACCTTTAAAATCCGAAACTCATTATATAATAAAGTAACATTTCATGACTTTCCAAGAGTGCCCCTCCTCTCCTCTTATAAAAGGCCCCCACCACTATCACCTTATTCACACCTTCAAAGCCTTTTGGCTGGACCAAACTCTACCCAAATACTCTCCCAAATTCCCTCTCTTGATCCTAGAATCCTCACTTTGGGCAGAATTATTTCCAAGGAAACCTTTGGCTCAAATCAAAAAAGAGTTACCCGATTTTAAGGTAATGTCTTCTCTTATGTTATTTTTCTTTATTTTGCTTCTCCAACCCCTTAAACTCTTTTTATTTCTTTTTTTTGTAACAAAAACAGTATATTAAATATAATAGGATGTTTTTATGAGAATTATTTGATTTACACTTACACACACCTTCGTCTAATGGTTAAAGAACATACTGTTTCCGTGGAAGGCGAATTTCTGCCTCACGAAACGATGATTGTTCAAAACTCATATAACACCTCTAATGGTGGACATTATGATGACACTATTTTTATATATTATATATATTAAGTTTTAGTTTTCCTTATGATTCTGTATTTTTCATTTATGGAAAACCTTTACGATTTTCCTTATGGGTAAACGCGATATTTTCATTTTAAGAAATGCGGACTACCGCCTCCTCAAAGTGATTTGAATCGTTAATGCCATATGTGGGATGTATAAAGGATGGAGTAAATGGTATTATACATTATATTATACTGGAATTATATTATACCTTTATATAATTATAACTTCATTCCATTAAATACAAAATAGAAATGAAATTAGCGTTCATGCGTACGTATGGCTTACCGTCTCCATGAACGGTACATTTCATTTCTTTCCTCTAAATGTTATGTAATATTATAAATGAACGTATATACTGGATATATATGATGTATATGATATCTAAATCATGAATATAATTATGGATATAATGGATATTTTACCACATGAACAAATTGTAATTTTAAGAAGTTTATTTTTGACTCAAGTACCAAAGATCGACAAAACGACCGTTATTAACATAAATAATTACATAATGTTCATAACATGGTAATAAGGGATATAAAAGGAATAATAATCTTGAAAAATGTTCTTAAGAAATTATAAATTAACTCTAGTTTATTATTCATGAGGTTAAAGAACAGTCGAGTCAAGTCGGACACGAGGTAAGGGAACTTCTTAACCCAATTTCTATTCTTTGGGTTAATCTCCTACTTTCAAATTATGTCATGATATTATTATGTACTATCTTGTATTTTTACATTATTTATGTGTAATTATAGTGAATACACATAATAGATATATTTTATTTAAAAAATTATCTTTGTAAGGACTTCGTCTCAATCTCCATTCGTTGAGGCATATTTTGTTTTATACAGAAATTTATTCTATACGGTGTATAAACCCATTTGACTTTTACGTTTATTCAAAAGGAATATTTTTATACGAATCATTTTACTAAATGACAAAAAGGAATGTTTTTCTTGTCGTACGTATGCAGTGACAACGACTTCTCTGCTGCCGTGACCATTTTTTGAGTTTCGGCTTCCTCTACAAGCCATAATTTTTTTAAATGAAAAATAAATACCAAGTTTTAATTTTCTTTTATTTTGGTATTGGAAATGGTTTTGAAAAAGTTTTTATTATATCAATGTGTTGTATTTATATCTTGTGATTGAAATGTGGAAATGTTATGTTTCCTTTATGCATGTTTTATGTGATATGATTATGTTATGGTTTATGATATGTTTAAACCTGTTTATATGAAGAATGAAATGGACTTAATAAGTGACGGATAGAGCCTGACATAGCTCCTCGATGCATCGGCAGGTCTCATGGGACAAACTAGTATCTTGGAACGAGGCCTTGACAAAATCTTATTTGTGGTCTTGGCATGAGGCCTTGGCTACATGGTTATGATAGTCTAGCATTATGCATTCCATCATTATGAAAGTGGTTATTGATATTTCATGTGATTATTCGACCAGTAGAATATCCATGTGAATAAGTAAATGGAATTAGCTCATTTTCCTTTTGCCATATTATGTTGAAGTTCAAGGTTAAAAGGCTTTTGTTTTAGTTATACATTGCCTTAAATGTTTATGTTTGTTTATGAAAGATTCCGCTATATTATTATCCTTACTGAGCATCTAAGCTCATCCCTTCCAATGTTTTAATATTTTCCAGGATGTGAAGAAGTATATTATGAATGACCTACAGGGATAGTCAGAAGAGGATATGAGTGTGGACTATGGAGACTTTGTTATTGTAGTTTTTCAATTTATGATGTAATGTAACATTTATGAATGTATATAGTGTTTCCAAGGCTACTAAACTAATCGGTCTTTCGAGACTTGATCTTTTGTTATCATGCCAATGTTACGCAATAATTCACTGACTCTGGGTAACTGGGGTCGGGGCGTTACATTTGGTATCAGAGGCAGTTTAGTACAAACCTTGGAAGCTAGATTTAGATAAACTCTGATTAGATCACATATCCCAAAGATAGACTTTGAGGATTAGTATAGAATAACTTCCTAGAATTTTGGTATTATAGAGATTTTGTGAGTTTTCTGAGCAATACATCTCTGTTTGGATACGAGCAGTTAGAGGCGGATATGGCACAGATGTACCTAGGGGTAAAACCTGAAAACACCGCTTTGAGCTAGACTCGAACGGGAACTGGTGAAAGACAACGAGCCTTGCTGCACTCTTGGTTACGACACTCCCAGGGGATATGCTTAGGATAATTATAATTTTCTTTACAGACCATTATGAAGGGCTTATGAGTACATACTTCCTCAAAGAAAACATTTTTATGATTATGAATTATATCCATAAATAGTTCAATTTACGTTAAGTGTTTTACAAGTATGGAATTATGTATTTTAATTCATAAACTAATCTAGTTTATGCCATTGTTTAAAAATGGCACCTAGTGGGAGGAATGGAAACCGTATCAATGCATGCACTACGTTTTGGGATTGCCCTCCTACTCAAGATAATTATTGTGGAGCTGGAGATACAAATGGTGCTGATCAACTTATCACCATACTAGGACAACTCACTCAGGTTATGAATAATAACTTTACTCGTATGGAGCACCCTGATTTGCAACGTAGAGGATCAATGTTAGACCGCTTCATGAGGCAACAACCTCCAACATTTAATGGGGGTACAAATCCATTAGTAGCTGAGCAATGGATAAAATACTTAGAGAAAATATTCCATGCCTTGGGGAGTAGTGAAAGGGAGAAGGTTGTCATGGCAGTTTACCGGCTTACTGAAGATGCCGATCAATGGTGGTTGCTGATTTAAAACAAAAGGGAAGATGAAGAAGTATCAAGTATGGAATGGAGAGAGTTCAAAGAGCTTTTCTTAGAAAAATACTTCCCTCGTGTCCATAGAGCAGATATGGAAAGGCAATTTCTGAGTCTGAGGCAGAAGGAGGATGAGAATGTCACAAAGTATGAGGCTAACTTTACAAGGTTAGTGAGGCATGCTCAAGATTATATACGTAACCCAAGAAGTAAGATTGATCGTTTCTTTGATGGGTTAAAACCGTTTCTCCGTTGAGCATTAGTCTAACAAGACTTCTTGTCATACGAAGATATTGTCTCATGTGCTATCAAGACAGAAAAGGAATTCTCTAAATCCTATGACAATAAAGTAAATCAAGAGAAGAAGAGAACGGTGGAACAAACGACATATAAAGGGAAAAAGGGAAAGAAGGATTTTCCATTATGTGATAATTTTGGGAAGAATCACCCCGGTACTTGCCTAAAAGGAATGGGAGTTTGTTATAAATGTGGAGAAAAGTGTCACCAGGCTCGTGATTGCAAAGGAAAGAAAGAGGGTATCAATGTTGAATGCTACAATTGTAGAGAAATGGGTAATTATGCGAATAAATGTCCTAAGCGTCAGGGAAAATTACCCCAGAAAAGGCCAAGGTATCAAGGCCAATCTTATGCTATTACTACAGTTGAAGTGGAATAATTAATG
Organism: Viscum album; assembly: GCA_963277665.1. Taxonomy (NCBI): domain Eukaryota; kingdom Viridiplantae; phylum Streptophyta; class Magnoliopsida; order Santalales; family Viscaceae; genus Viscum; species Viscum album. Next base: position 1,205,184,791 of record OY728138.1, read on the forward strand.
TATTGGTGCTTTTCGACTCATGGATTATATTCTGGTTATAAAAATAATGTGATATATATAAGGATTGTACTGCATTACTTGTTGTTTTCATTAAGGTTTTAATATGATTAAGGTAATCATATTTTTAGTATGTGGCAATAAGAGAAAGTTTAATTTGTTAGGGTAATCTGATGCTACAATTGATTTTTGAATTTAGAGACCTTTTTGAGAAAGTCTGGACCGAGGTATTTTGGATAACTATAAAGGTTAGAATGGATTAAGTTAAACCTTTAATAGTATTGTTTAAGGTTAAAACATTTCTGAAGATTATTTTTGGAATATTATAGTACTACAGTTTTAGGAAAAGGACAACCTGTAGGTTGGGGGATAACCCGTCGTGTCGGACAAAGCTGTAGGAATCAAACCCACAACCAAAGTGAGACATGCCTTTATTACCTACCACTAGCCTACAGAAAGTCCCTGGTTATTAAAAAATAGTTTTCCTAATCTAAATGGTATGTGTTAATATTTTTAACCTTGTACGATTAGGATAAATATTATATTTTTGAGTTCTATTATCTTTTTAAGTGAAAGATGAGTTTGTGGTATAAATTAGTTGAAGGTTGAAACTCTACTTGTCAAGCATATATATATATAAATACCTACCTCATATTCTATGAATAAAATAAATCTTAAAATTTAGTAAAGGGATGTTAAAACAAAAAAAGTGTTATCCTAATACCTTATGTTTTGTTGAACTGATGATATTTTAAATCACCATAGATTGAAGGCTTTGAGGCCCTCAATTTTACTCTTGTTTGTGATTGATGACCTCAATCACACCCTAAAAATATTTACGTTTTTCCTCCAATTATATGTCTCTAATTTTCACCAATGTTCTCCTATTCGAGATCATAATTTGGTGGTGACTTTTTCATTTCCATTTCCCTCTTATTAAGGCTAAATTTTATTAACCTTATTTCTGGTGTGGGTTTTCCACAAAGGTATTTTCTATTTTCAACCTTTTATTTTCAAAGAAAAATTTCAAATTGCGAGGATGCAATTTATTGAAGGAGGGGAGAATGTAACACCCCAAGCTTCTATGATACGCTTATCTTTCAATAATGCAATAGCTTGCATTGTACGCAAGTTCAAGATTCTAACACACCGTGACCAATCAAAATAGCCATTATGAATAGTAATACCCACTTTTTAAAATTATATATATTTTATATTTCAAAATGGACTTCATTTGGGGATTCGTAATATCGAAATTAGCCTATGTTAAATTTTTGGTATTTTCTGAGAACTTACAATTTTTTATGAATAGTGAAAAATAATTAAAAACAACTTTTTTAATAAAAATAATTTATAGTGATAAATTATACTATTGAGTGGGTTTAAAGTATAATTATAATATACTTCTACCATTTTATCCAATGGGGTTCATTAGAATTAATTTAACTTTGAAATTGGACATAAACAATTGTCAATCTTTTGATATATATTGTTTCTTAAAAACACGCTATTTGTTGTGACAACGAGAATTAATTATAAAATTAATTAATGAAACTTATATGTTTGGAATTTTGTAAAATAGACATCATTTTTGAATTCAGAATATCAATTATAACTTAGGGTGAAATTTTGGCATTGTTTTGAAAAACTTCAATTTTTGATGAATAGTGAAACCACTAAGTGATAGTTAAAAAACAGATTTTTCGTTTAAATGAAACATTACGACTTCTGTGATTTGATTTTCAAAAATCCGACATACATGGTTGTCATTATTCAGTAAAATGTGGTTCAATGAGATTAAAATAATTTTTTCGTGAATAGTAACTTTTAAGTTTAATTAATCGAGATTAAAGGTAATTAGTGAACTTTAAGGTAAAAATGATATTATAAAAACATGAAAATACACTTAAACTTTTCCTACCCTTATTGGATGAGTCATGGCCGACCAAGACAATTCATGTGTCAACTTGGGGACCCCATGGAGCCACTTGGGTAAGAAAATGACATTAATAACTTTTTATTTAAAGTAAAAATAAAATTGTCACAAACATGTGTTGTTTTACTAAAACAATTATTACATGGGGTTATATAAGTTAACTTTTTGACTATAAATATTAATTGGAAATATAAAACGATTTCCTACATCATGGTAATTTTTTTATAATTTTTAGGCATTAAATAAATTAATTTTTTTATGACACAATGATGATACAGCGATTACCTCATTAATTAACGATTTAAATAAATTGAAAAGATAATGTAAAATATAAAGCTTACACTTGTCAAAAAAATATTGTATGAGAATATTTCGAACCCTTATCACCTTATACTCGAAATATATTAGTTTGGGACCTTTAAAATCAGAAACTCATTATATAATAAAGTAACATTTCATGACTTTCCAAGAGTGCCCCTCCTCTCCTCTTATAAAAGGCCCCCACTACTACCACCTTATTCACACCTTCAAAGCCTTTTGGCTTGGAAAAACTCTGCCTAAATACTCTCCCAACTTCCCTCTATTTCTCCTAGAATCCTCACTTTGGGAAGAATTCTTCCCAAGGAATCCATTGGCTCAAATCAAAAAAGAGTTACCCGATTTTAAGGTAATGTCTTCTCTTATGTTATTTTGCTTTATTTTGCTTCTCCAACACCTTAAACTCTTTTTATTTATTTCTTTTGTAACACAACCAGTATATTAAATATACTAGGATGTTTTTATGAGAATTATTTGATTTAAACTTACACACACCTTCGTCTAATGGTTAAGGAACATACTGTTTCCGTGGATGGCGAATTTCTGCCTCACGAAACGATGATTGTTCAACACTCATATAACACCTCTCATGGTGTCCATTATGATGACACTATTTTTATATATGATATATATTAAGTTTTTTTTTTCCTTATGATTCTATATTTTTCATTTATGGAAAACCTTTACAATTTCCATTATGGGTAAACACGATATTTTCATTTTAGGAAGTGCAGACTACCACCTCCTCAAAGTGATTTGAATCGTTAATGCCATATATGGGATGTATAAAGGATGGAGTAAATGGTATTATACATTATATTATATTGGAGTTATATTATTCCTTTATATAATTATAACTTTATTCCATTAAATACGAAATAGAAATGAAAGCAGTGTTCATGCGTACGTACGGCTTACCGTCTCCGTGAACGGTGCATTTCATTTATTAACTCTAAATTTTATGTAAAATTATAAATGAATGTATATAATGGATATATATGATGTATATGATATCTAAATCATGAATATAATTATGGATATAATGTATATTTTACCACATGAACAACTTGTAATTTTAAGAAGTTTTTTTTTGACTTAAGTACCAAAGATCGACAAAACGACCGTTATTAACATAAATAATTACATAATGTTCATAACATGGTAATAAGTGATATAAAATGAATAATAAACTTGAAAAAGGTTCTTAATCAATTATAAATTAACTCTAGTTTATTATTCAGGAGGTTAAAGAATGGTCGAGTCAAGTCGGACACGGGGTAAGGGAACTTCTTAACCCAATTTCTATTCTTTGGGTTAATCTCCTACTTTCAAATTTTGTCATGATATTATTATGTACTATCTTGTATTTGTACTTTCTTTATGTGTACTTATAGTGAATACACATAATAGATCTATTTTATTTAAAAAATTATATTTGTAAGGACTTCGTCTCAATCTCCATTCATTGAGGCTTATTTTGTTTTATACACAAATTTCTTCTATACGGTGTATAAACCCCTTTGAATTTTATGTTTATTCAAAAGAAATATTTTTATACGAAGCATTTTACTAAACGACAAAAAGGAATGTTTTTCTTGTCGTACGTATGCGGCGACAACGACTTCTCCACCGCCATGACCATTATTTGAGTTTCTACCTCCTCTATAAGACATAACTTTTTTTAAAATGAAAAATAAATACCAAGTTTTAATTATCTTTTATTTTGGTATTGAAAATGGTTTTGATAAAGTTTTTATTATATCAATGTGTTGTATTGATATCTTGTGATTGAAATGGGGAAATGTTATGTTTCCTTTATGCATGTTTTATGTGATTTGATTATGTTATGGTTTATGATATGTTTAAACTTGTTCATATGAGGAATGAATTGGACTTAATAAGTGATGGGTGGAGCCCGCTATAGCTCCTCGATGCATCGACAGGTCTCATGAGACAAACTAGTGTCTCGGCATGAGGCCTTGACAAAATCTTATTTTTGGTCTTGGCAAGAGGCCTTGGCTACGTGGTTATGATAGTCTGGAACTATGCATTCCATCATTATGAATGTTGTTATTGATATTTCATGTGATTATTCGACCAGTAGAATATCCATGTGAATAAGTAAATGGAATTATCTCATTTTACTTTTTCCATATTATGTTGAAGTTCAAGTTTAAAAGGCTTTTGTTTTAGTTATACATTGCCTTAAATGTTTATGTTTGTTTATGAAAGCTTCCTCTATATTGTTATCCTTACTGAGCGTCTGAGCTCACCCCTTCCAATGTTTTAATATTTTCCAAGATGTGAAAAAGTATTTTATGAATGACCTGCAGGGATAGTCAGAAGACGATATGAGTGTGGACTATGGAGACTTTGTTATTGTAGTTTTTCACTTTATGATGTAATGTAACATTTATGAATGTATCTAGTGTTTCCAAGGCTACTAATCTAATCGGTCTTTCGAGAATTGATATTTTGTGATCATGCCAATGTTACACAATAATGCACCGAATCTCGGTAACTGGGGTCGGGGCGTTACATTTCATATACCTATAGAAAGGGAGATTCCATTTATGATTCCCTAAGAAGTAAATTTCTAACCCAGGACATAAAATAACCATCATAACAGTGGAATTTGATGGATCTCTTTGCTCAGTTTCATTTAGGAGTATGGGAGGAAGTGATCGAGATTATTCTAAAAAATGTTTAGTTGAACTCCTCTCTTATTGAGATTATTCTACAAGAGAAATTACTTGATGACGAATTATTTGGAATAATGACATTATTTATAGTGGGGAGACCATTGTTTAGTGGTCATTATCCTAAAAATATGTCCTATGTTTGAAAAAATGGTACATTGTACCTTTAATAGTGAAAAAAGATATAATTGTGGATTTCCATAATTCATAGTGGTTGGTGAAACCTGGTACCATGAAGATGTTATATGACATTAAATGATGATTCTAGTGGCTATTTATAATGCAAGACATCACTTAATTTGTTTTTGGTTGTTATTACTTTTAGTGGGTCTGGGATAAGCATCATAAACCCTTATGTTTTTTTCATGCTCTTATTTTGTCAACTCGGAAGTGGGACAAGATTTTTATGGATTTAATGTTGGGATTGATGAATACACCTCAATGGAAGAATTTGATATGGGTTGTGGTTGAACATATAACCAAATTGGATTAATTTATTCCAATTCAAGATACAACTATAGTGGAGGATTTTGGAAGCCTCTATGTGAAGGAGATTTTCAGATGGAACATAGTTCCATCTGCTATAGTCATTGATAGAGATCCCTATTTGTTTTTCTTGTTTTTAGAGAGGCCTTTAGGAGGTTATGGGATCATAAGTTAGTTTCAGCACAACGTTTCATCCATAGATAGATGACCAGAATGAATGAGATATACATATCCTTTAGTATATGATTCATGACTATGTTCTTGACTTTGTTGGAGTTTGTAATGCCTATTTGCTAGAGGTTGTGTTTTCATACAACAATATCTACCAGTAAACAATTTAAATTGATCCTTTTTTGTTCTTTTATGGCAGAACTTGTAGATATCATCTCTATTTAATGGAGATTGGTAAAGATTCCATGGTTGGAACTAGTCTGGTCCAAGAGATGAGGATGATGATTTAATTGATTTTTTAGAGTAAGGTAACCCAATATATATGGTAAAAATCCCATGAAAATAATTGATACAAAACCTTTTAGTTTTCAGTCGGTGACCAAGTATTTCTGATAGTTTCATCATGGTTTGGCCACCGAATGATTAGAAATATAGGAAAGCTTGCATCAAGATTTGTGGGTCCTTTTAAGATTATTGATTTGGTGGTAAATGTGGATTACCATTTATACATTCCATTGAATTTAAAATTTATACACAACATGTTTCTTGTGTCAGCGCTCTATAAGTATATGTTTTTAGCCTTCTCATGACTTGATATGGTAAGAACATGATGTGGAACTTTATTTATCCATGATTGAGAATACAATCAGGATTATTGATTTTGTAACAAATTTCATTGTGTGAAGTTTATAGCTTTGGTCCATGTGTCATGGTAGCATGGTTCTAATTCACATGATATTTGGTTGTGCGAGGCACTAATTAGGGAGTAGTGGCCTCATATCTTTGACATTGAGTCTTCTTGACAAGCTTTTCAAGGATAATTTTTTTTGCGGGGAGGTGGTAACATCTAGTTACCCATTTTTGGTACATATTGAACCTTGTTTTGATATTTATTTTTTGGCTATTGTTTTGGGTTGTTTTAGGATATATTTAGAAAATTTTGGTAGCCCTTGGGGATATGTTTGGTTAGTGCATGGTTAGGGAAAATTATGTGGTTTGGCCCAAAAAATGGTGCATTCTATTTTGAGCCACTGGAGGAGGGCACAATTAGTTTCAAACTATGGTTTTTCCCTAGATTAAATAAAATTTGAGAGTGGAGGGTTACATGGTTGGTTCATGGTTAAACTAATCATTTGGCCAAATCATGCACCTATTCTAGAAGCCTAGTAAGGGGACGCAATTACTACTAACCATGTATCCCAACTAGGAAAACATGTGTATGAGGTTTTAATAAAATTAAAAATATAAAAAAAATATGGGACCCCAATATAACATATATTAAGAAATATTTGACCCTAATTAATTTTATTGGATTTTGGAGGCTCTCTAGTGGATTCCTTGGTTCCTCCAACCCATTCTCTTGTGAATAAAAGTGATGGAGGAAGATCTTGATCCCACTCCGATATGTGGTTTCTATTTGATTTGGGTTTTCTCTATCCTATATTTTTATCCATTTTTAGGGTGGTGAATCCTCACATTTTTTATGGATTAGATCTCGTTTTTGAATAATATTGTTTTTATGGTTTGTAATTATAGGGATTCCCATATGAACATTTTCGACTTCATCTCTCAATTGGAATTTCTTGTTTGGGTGTTGATTTGGTTGATTGTTTGATTAAATGTGGTGGTTCCATGAGGATTTATCCTATAATTTAAACCCTAAATTTCTTTATTTAATTTAATTGAGTTTCCAATTGATTTATAAAACATTCTTTTTATATGATCTGATTTTTGATTTAATAAGGGCATATAAATTATGAATAACCCCAATTTCAATGGCATCAAAATTGTTAGTCATATTTTGAAAAAAATGATAGCATGGAGTGATAAATGACTTGATGCCAATTCTTGATAAAATTAGATTAAAAACGAAAGTTTATTTGAAATTCATGATACTGATAAAGACTCATGATTTGGTTTTAAAATTGAACTGGCATGTTAAAAATTGAAATTGGGAATTTGAAATGTGAATGATGGATTGAATTAAAATAAATGAATTTCTCATGATTAATTAATTTATTTATTTATTGAAGCACAAGTGAACTTGAGTAGTTAGTGGGTGATTAGGATAGGTATACTTGGACTCTGCCTCCCTAGAAATGGATTGATAGTGAAAATCTAAATAAACCTAATTTAGCATGATCATCCATGATAAGATTTTGTTTCATTAATACCATTTTCTTAACCCTAGGGATGTGTGTACACATTCTTGAACCATGATTAATGATTGATTAGTGAGAGGATACAAGATATTAGAAATAATGTAAATCAGGGCATATGATAATGGTTCTTGGCTTTGACTTGATTAGGAATAATGTTGTTTAAATAATTATTTTATTCTGAAAGTTATTTTATATAATTTTTATATAAGATGTTAATTTGAGCCTATTTTAATTTATCCTATGTCTCTTTGATTTGAAATTATTTTTTGATTTAAAATATGTAAATTAATGTCCATGCACTATTTTAATTAAATTGATAGAATAAATGGTTTATTGTTATGGAATAGATTATTGAGAACTTGGTGAGAACTTACTGGTATGTTTATTTTAAACTCTACCTTTTCCTTAGGGAGTTTATAAATCATGTTATACCAAGAATAGTTAAAGTAAAACCACAACATATAGGTTGAGGGTGTGCTTGATTCGTGGGACATGGGGCATTATAGGTGACTAGTGGGGATGTGATCCAATCGTCACATGTATTTATTGAGACTTAGTCTTGAAATTTGTATTTTCCATTGGTTTATGTTTTACCTTTGGATGTTTATATCTATTATTGTTTTAATTTTCTCCCAGAGTAGTTTTTTCATGCCAAATTTTTATTTTTTTATCTTCCAGGGTTTTATCATACTTGTGGAAAAACTATTAACTTTGATTTTGCTATGATTTTAGGTTCTAGTTACTAACCCAGGGGGACAAGGAATTCCCTTCAGTGTATATTTGGGAAAAATCAGGTATTTGTGTTCTAAGGTATTCAATCTAGTTCATTATAATCTCAATGCGACTCCAATTAGTTAGATTTAGGCATAATGTGAAGGAGGGTTTATTGAATATATATCATTTTTCACTAGAGGATTGAGTGAATGGGATCTCAATTGAGTAGCCTTTGGGATATGGGTGTAGTGATTTAAGGAATAATTTTGCACAAATATTCCTAGGGATACTTGGGTTCTATGTAAAGAAGGGTTTTTAGATAAAATTCTATTCAAACTTAGTGGCCTAAGTGAATAGGCACTCAATCGAGCATCCTTTAAGAGCTTGTTGGGACCCTTTATGGAAGCATGAGGAAAACAACTTTTTTGGGGAACAAGGAACCTTGATCACACACCCTGGTCCCTAAAATGCATATCTTAGGGAGGGTACTATATATTTATGTTGATCCTAAGGTTTTTCGATTCTCCCGTTGGGTGTCTACAACAAATCCATAAACGAATTCCAATTTGGGTGAAAATATTAAAAAATTATGAGTCCAAAATTGGGGTGTGTGGAGTTTATGTTTCATATGATAATAAGGGTATGTGATCCTCCCTAACTTGAGGGATTTTTTCATGGAAATCGGGTGTGACACCTAGGGGATAAAACCATTGGGGTGGGACTCCCAAAGAGGTTAGTATCATGTCCACCTCTGAGAATTTGTGGATGTAAATTGAACATGTACCTTATATTAGATCTGGGGTAAGGTTCAAAAACCCTTTATGTAACACTAAGGGAGATTTTTTAGGGGAATGGTTTATTCAATTACCCCTTTGGGTGTCTATAATATGAATTAATCCTCCTCCTCCTGGTGTGTAGGTGCTAGAAAGATTTTAGCCCCACATTGGGGTGTGGGGAGTTCAAAGTGATCCTGATAATAAGGGTGTGAGATCCTCCTTGACATGAGGAATTTTGAAATGGAAATAGGGTGTGATGACCTAGTTAGAAAATCATGATGGTGGTATGGAAATAGTTGATAATATCATGTCAACCTATGAGTACTGGTTGATGACTGTAAGACCTTTACCCGAGCCCACTTTTTGGTTTGTGTTGCATTTTTCTTCTATGGAAATGATGTGTAAACATGATGAAAATATGATGATGAAGAAGTTATTAGAAGTTATTTGAATTTTCTTATCATTATTTATATAATAAAAGGAATAAGTAATAGTGTTGAAAGATTGGGGAGGTTTATTTATGCTGGAAAAAAAGTTTTTTATGAATATTTGGAGTACCATTTTTATGATTATAATATTGGAAAGTGAAAAAATATATTTTAAATTATTTGGATGAATTTTAGTTTTTTTAAAAGGGTATATTTTATTATAGGCCTTTGATGTCTAAATTATAAGATTTTATATTTCTTTCACTACATTTTAAAGATCATCGTGAGTTCTGAAAATGGAATTTGAATTTTGTATGACGTTAGTAGGAATATTATGCGACTTATGAGTTTTTTTGGTGTGATGCTTAATAAATTTATTAGGCTATAATTCATAATACTTTTAAGTTTTCCTCATATGAATTTTTTAAGGAAATAATTATTCAACTTTTTGGCAAAGGAACGAAGATTTTATGATTTTTTATGGCTACTAATATAATTTTTTTGTAGCTTCCTTGTATTAATTTTGAGAGAAGATATCCCAAAAAACGTTTTTGAGGAGGTAACTATGATGATTTTTTCATGAATGATTTTATAATAAATTAAAAAAAAGGACAACTCATAGGTTAACTAGAAAGTATGCCTGAACTGGCTAGGCATTGTAAAGACACCCAATCTAAGCTCAAAGGTGGAATCAACAATCTTTGAGTGGTTTAATTATTGTAGAAGTATTCCAAAGAAATTTTTTTGGGTGAATGGTTCTCAAAATTCATATTTTAGATTTATCATAATGGTCTATAGGATAATAATGACTTCCAATAGAGTTCATTGAGCCAATGATGGAACACATTAGTTTATTAATCATGTAGATCCTAATTTGTTAGTTGATGTTGAACAAGTGAGAGTAGGTATTTTTCATCATTTAAGTTTCACACATGGTTTAAATAGAACAATTCCACATTAATCACTTTCAACCTTTCACCATGTGGTAATTTCATTCCATAGATTATAAGTTGAATCTCCATTATTTCAAACCTTATACAAATTAGTTATCTACATGAATGTCTAGGAGTAGTTCTTGGAACATCCAAGTATGTTTTATGAAATTGTAGTTGAAGTTTAATACTTCGAGTGAAGAATAGAATGGGGGATTTTCCAAAATATAAATTTGGATATAATTTGATGATGCTAAATTGTTCTTAAAATATCAGAATATCCAGATGATCATATGGGTTTTTCATGGTTTAAGTAGATGTGAATTATGTAATGAGGAATGAAAAATATCAAATAGAGGTTTCTTGAAAATGGGAAAAAGATAAACACTATACCACACCAAGTGAGTAGCTCATGTAATATGTTTATATATGTGTTTAAATGGGGCTCATTAAATTGGGAAATATATAAATTGAAGAGTTTGGGGAGACGACACCAAAATGGTGGTTGAGGAATGTTAATAAACTACTAGTGAGAAATGGTGTGGTGGACCACATCATGGTTTCTCACCGGCAGTGATTCTTGTTCTTTGATGAAACATGTTAAATGGAAGAACCTATATAAATAAATAAGAAGATAATTTATGATGTGTAAGACTTATATGAAATATTTAAAATACAACATAAAGAATTTATATAAGGTTAGAGTATGAAATGAAATATCTTCACGTGTGAGAAGAAATTCTCATCCTTTTTTCTTACTCTAAATGGATAAAATTAGTTCTACTTTTTTTCCTTATCATTTGTGTTTTATATTTATTCTAACCATGCATATAATATAAGGTGATTCCCAATCTTAAGTATGTAATTTTTAATACTTTTATGGGTTCCTTGTATTAATTTTGTGATTAATTAGTTGATTGATATTTTGATAAAGATAAGAATCTCGTATTAGTTTTTTGAGGCTGCTCATATGAATTTTATGTGCATTAATCATATGAATTTTTAGAGGAGAGATATCATATGAATTTTTTGGGGAGATAACTTTTATGATGTTTTCACTTATGAATTTTTGATTGACTACACAAAAAATTATGTCCAAATCCTAGGTCATCCATAAAGCATGTCCGAGTATCTAATAAATTCTAAAGATACCTAGACCAAGATAAAAAGAGGAAGTATCAAACCTTGAGTGGTTTAAATAAGTTAATTGTCTTGTAAAAGAAGTGTGGTTGAAGGGTTATTTTCATCCACACATAAAGATCGGTATGACATGCTATTGGAGAGGTCCGATCCCATCATACTTCACCAAGCTAGTGATAGAATGCGTTATTTTATTAAGAATTCACATCCCAAAGCTATAAGTCAATGTGGGACAAGAAGTATGGGTAATATTCATAATTTATGTTATGGATGTGGTTTGAATGGGACGATTATCTATTACTTTCCTTCTACCTTGCACCATATGATAATTTCATGCCTCTAATTATAATTCATTTCAACTTGAGTTTGAAGCCTTTGATTAATCCAGTGATCTACATGAATGATAACATGTAACGATCCATGTCATTATAGGTTGTGAAATTTGGATGGAATTTGATCTTTTCTTATGGTGGATGGTTTTTTTAAGAACTAGGTGTTTAACTGAGATTATTAAAGTTGTTACATCTTTAAGTTGTGTTTTTAAACATGAAATAAATCTCGATGGATGACTCAAATCTTGGAAAATCTATGAAGGAATCCTGAAGTAGCTGAGGATACATCCGCTACCACTAAGAAGTTGGTGGGAAAGACAAGATAACTGTTACCCAGTAGGACTCACCGAGTAGCTGGTGTCATACGATCTATCTAGTGGACCTTGAGTGGAAAGCTAATGGGGTGTGTTAGGAAACCTCTAAATTAAGATCCTTAGTGTATTTTTTCCATGAACCCCCTTCATGATTTACCTTCCTTGAACGCATTTTAAGGGTTATTCTAAACATTCTCTCATACCGTCCTCCCTCTATGAGTTATACTTGATCCATAATGGATTTAGTTGATTTTTTTTTTAAAAATATGGGTGATATAATCAATTCTTCTTTGACCTTGACTCTGCCTTCCTCATTTGGTGATGGATCATTATGTCATTAATCATGGATGTTTCCTCTTGATAATTGGATGAAAATTTCACCAAATCATGTGGGAAATATTTGACAATGATGAGGTTTTTGATTGGAATTTATAGAGGATGTCTCCTGCATATGAAAACATATCACTGATTGGAGTTTTGTTAAATGATTGAGCGTGTTCTAGACGTTACATGAACCCCATTGGATGAATTTTCTATAAGTTACTTCTCCTTGTAAGATATTGGAAGAGAGTTTCATACCTACCATGGGTGGTTGGTCATGGTTATGGCTAAGAAATGATACCCAAATGTCATTGTGATTAATGGAGGCTGAATGGAATTTGATAGTCTCAAACAAAAAAACTAGGTTTTTCTTGGATGGGATTCTGATCTATATTGAGTTAAGTGGTCCCAAATAATTTTCCCTTGTGTATTATGCGTAGTTTATTGGATGTTGTAAAAGGTTATCCACCTTGTATGAATGACCCTTAATACATAATTTTTTTATGAACTAGGAGTAACACTTAATTAGTTAAAGATATTTAATTCATAACTAATTAATGGAACCATGAATATTGTAACTGAACAAAGCTACAAGAGACATGGAAAACCGTCATGCGTTGTCTTGATGTTGACCACTTATTGATGAGGATTTATCACTAATGCAGGGATTATATTACTTTGAACCCCTTGGGTGTGTAATTTTTTTACATGGGACCTAACATCTCTGAAACCCTTCGTCAAGATAATATTAATTAATTATTTATATATTATAACCAATGTTTATGATTATATAGTATTGGAAACCTTTTTTGAAATGTTATTAATGAGGGTTGTGTGTGAATATCCCATGGTACCGTTACTTGATATGATTCATATGTGGTGATTTTTTATCCTCATGAGACATATTATTAATATGATTTCTTGGTATGGATTATGCGTTCCTAGCTATGTCACACCTTATTTGTGGTTATTTCACGTCCAGTGGAATGTTTTATATGACATGTTGTTCCTTGATATTTTGTGTACTACTTGTGTAATATTTCATATCTTTTGGAATATTTATTGCGATATATTTACATGTCATTCCTTACTTTGTTTTGTATTGTTTAGATACTATTTTATAGATTGTGAAATATTTTTATGATATATTTTTTCTTACTATGTTACCCCTTACATGTAGATTTTTACATAGCCAATGGAATCCCTATTTCAATGTTCAGGTTGGATGATGACCTGAAAGGATTTATTCGATCTCTTAAAGGGAGAGAATGGATAACATGACTTGTTGGTTGTGGATCAATGTAGGATGGTTAGTTCATAAGATTATATTGTGTTATCTGATTGGGGAATTCCACATTCCATTAAAAGAGGGTCCATTCCCCAGTATGATCTGTCAATGGGGAATTTTCTTATGTACGTGTAGATTTGGGTGTACCAAGTGTGTACACCATCAAAGGTGAGTAGGTATCCATGAGTTATGGGTTAGACTGGCCCTTAAAGACAGGTGTGGAGTAGTTCCTTAAAGTTGGAACATCTGTTTTTCTTAAAGGAGGATCATGTTGGACTAAGTCTCATGAAATAGTCTAAGTCCTATGGTTACCACTCATGACATTCTTCTGGCATGGCGCTGAAGCAAGAATGATCAGGGTTCTTGGTGGCTTGGTTAGTGCATGAAAACTCAATATATAGTTGATTGTTACATAAGTTTTCATTATTGTGTATTTCTATACCGGTAAATTTTATATATTAACAATCTACATATTATGATGATCTTATCACATGCATGTATATTGAATTTTACCAAATAGGTACTGGACCACATTGGTAGTGAACTAATGATTTGTAATCACACCCATCTAATGTATTTATGACACTTTGGTATATGAGAATACCTCACTTGTTTTTGGTTTTGGTTGGTATGAGGCTTGAGTTTGTTCATTGAGAAGGATATATTTACAAGAGTCTAGAGTCCAGAAAGAGGTGGGGATTGGAGATAGGTACATAGAATAGTTTTCACTTTTATTCCTTTTATATATTGTATATGTGATCAGACCAGTGGGAGATCAATGTACTTGTATCCAAGAAAGACCATTTGAGTTCGCTATTTACAAATTCATTCATTTAAAATAGTATGTTTATTATATTTTGTGTATGATGTTGTTTATTTTTACATATTTAGTTTTTCTATGTGTTACTATACACTCTGATTGAGGGAATAATCTCCCATTGTTTTAATTTAGACCCTTATTACTATTTAGAAGCCTTTGAAATATGAGGAGGAGCACCTGAGGTCATGTGGAACTTTGGCTCTGACCCATTGATTTAGGTTGGGATGTTACTAGATGGTATCAAAGGCTGTATTGTTTTCCTAATTTGGGAGGTTTGTAGACATGAGATATTAGAACGTGTTTCTTCTTATGATGAAACTGGTTATGGTGTATTTGAAATACCTTTCTTGAGGGAATTATAGGTTACCAAGGCATGATAATTATTTTCTTGGTTTATGCTGTTATGGTATATGATTTGACCTCATGTAAAACACATATATTTTTATGGTTTGTGGTTTTATATGGATTAAAATCTTGGGGGTATCAGTAAATGGGTTGAAATGGATCATATTCGATAGGTAGGATGTACATGACATACATACTACTTGTGTGCTATTATATCGAGGATGGATGAATCAAATACGTTAGTGTCAATATCTTGTATCGTGTTTGAAATTATAAATTCATGGTGACATTATAATCAAATAAACATAAATACATATATAATTTTGATAGCAGGTCATGTGGGACTACATGATGGTGCACCTGGGTAGCAATGATGATGATGACAATGATGCAGTCCCTCTATGCATAGATGTTATAGGGAATCTTGTAAGGTCATTGGTAGAAATTAATTGAATTAGTAAGAATCTATTGTTAGTGGCTATTAGATGGGTCTGATTAATTAATATTCCAACTAAATTCTATATGGAGTTACCTAATTAGCTCAAAGTGGAGTTATGTTTAACCAAATGGGGTATCTTTTGCTCCTTGATGTGGATGGTCTGGGTTGAATACTTCATGGTATATCTGTAGAGATGTACGAAGATGAAATTTCATGAGTTGTGACCCTCAGTTAGACCTTTTTTCGGGTTACATGGAATAAATTTTTTGCCTTATATATATGAATATAGTTACTAGTAAGTCTATACCTCACGCTTTATGGGAGTAACCCGAGTGAGGATAAATCTTGTGAAGGGATATTCCAAGTTATCTATTCCTTAAGGGTCGATTTCTTTGGTGAAAATTCTTGGTGCATGTGCATATCCTTTAGAAGTCATAGAGTAAGGTCTTGTGAATTACCTTGAAACATTGGAATATAGATCACCTCGAGTATGAGGTCTGAGTTGAAATGATGGTTATTTTGTGTACCTAAACCTATTTATTCAGGGTGTGCCTTCAAAAGAGCTGTGAGATCATAATGTGATTTCAATTCTAAAAAGGAGCCTAGAGGGTTCTCAAGATTGGTAGATATGGCACGTTTTAGAGTATTGATAATTGAAGTGGTGTGTGATTCAAGGCTAAAAGGTACATAAATAATGATAAATCACTCTATTTTTTGAGAAGAGTGGTGTTATCATGACTTTATAGGGAATCCTTGATGTGTTAGTGTTCATCTACATGGTTATATGTGAGGTCAGTTGAATCATTATATGTAGGGTGGAGATTTTAATATTGAGAATGATTCAGTTTATGTAGATGAAAATGGAAGAGGTAGTGGAAGTAGGTCATCGGTGAATTTCATTCATGGTCACCCATGGAGTTAGAAATCAGTGTGTCTGATGTAAATATTGTGGGATTATAATCCCCTAAGTTGATGTCTATAGATATTTCTATAAGGAAGGATATGAAATTGAAAATAGATTAGGGTACTATTATATAGTCAACTTTACTTTTTTACCGATGAAGATTTAGTGATTTAGTGTAGTGGATCATGTAAGAGGATGGGGCCCTTTTGTGTGAGAGTTCATAACCCACACCTAGTCTGCAAGAGGATTTAACTCACATAGAGAGGGTCATTTATTGTAGTGAGATGTATTATAGACAATCTCTGTGTGTGTGTAATGCAAGGTGAATCAATTGGTAGTTAGGTATGGATAGAAGATCTTACATAGTCATTGTATTCAGTAATGAACTAGTTGGGGGACCAGATAGGCTAATTCATGCATTGAGAGGGGAAAATAAGGATAATAATTTGTTTAAGAGAACCGATCTAGTTATGAGTAAAAGAACCTCTCATGGGAAGGGTTGTGGAATTGTGTAAGACTGACCACCAGATGGTCATGGTGACCTCAGAAGACTGATGTGTGATGGACTCAAGAGTATTTGGTTCTATGAAGAACACATGATGTATGATTTAGATGTGGAATATAATGGAGAGTATATGTGATGATCATACTATGGTTTAAGTCGATACAATCCTAGAGTGGGTCAGTTCAGTTGTATATTAGAGAATGGATTAGATCCTTATGGTTGGTTGGGGTGGTTGATGAACCAATCAAGAAAATTCCTTTTAATTCAATTTACATTTCAATACGAATGATAGATTTATTTAACAATGCATTCTAATCTTAAGGAATCATGTTCAGTGGCTTCATGGTATGTTGGTTTTTGGGGTTGGGCACCTTTCTAGGAAGTTGGATGGAGAAGTATCGATTGGTGTTTCAGTGTGAACCTGAATATGGTGGGTTGGAACAACATCAAGATCATTGTATTGGTTATGAAAGAGGTTTTTAAGGATCAACTAGGTAATTCTGGGAAAGGATAGTGTGTTTGGGTTTCATTAGTTAGTGGATAAATTTTCATTTGGTTTAGAAATAGAAATAATGTATTAGTATAAACCTTTAACTCATGTTTTACATTTGATCAAGCTTGATAGACCTAAATCTCACTGGGTGAGTCATTGAATTTTCAGAATCTTGTTTGATATGGTGATTCATATAGCATGGAGTACAATTATACTTCATGGGGAATTTTTCAAAGATACCATGGTGTGTCGAGTTAGACGAATGCAGTGATCGTGGTGCTAATGTTCGATGATAGTGATCATATGGATTGATTTTTCATGGTTTATACTTGAAGTTGGGATAGAAGAGGTTGATGGAAATTCATGAATGAGCGTATCCTTTGGGTGGTGATTTAGAATTTAAGGATGAAATGTGGGGGACTATTTTTGGTTGATGACTGAGAAATACTTGAAGAAACGATTCACATGAAACTATATCTTCTCTAGGAAGATAAGTGTTATGGTGGGGATATTGTAATGAACCATGTCATTATGATGTGTTAATTATAGAGGGAAGTTTAAATTTTTATCCAGTGGATGGTTAGTTTGGAGAATCCTATGTTAAACCAAGATGCTTCGTGTTTTAAAATCTTTAAGAGGTGATTTTTGACATAAAAGAAAGAATGATGGGTGGCTCAGAGCTTAAGAGATTAGTGAAGGAATCCCAAAATAGTTGGGGAGATGTTGTAGCCATCGGATAACAAGTGGGAAAGGTAGTAGTTATGTTACCCATAAAGTCTCACTAGCCATTTGGTGAGCCTACACCAAGTATCTAGGGTCCTATCACCTAGCCGGTGGGGAACATTAGAAAAAATTTTAATTTATGGCATTTCAGTATTTTTGTGACAAACCCCCTTCATAATTTTCATACATTAGATGAATTGAAAGAAACATTCTCACCTCTATCTCATCTTATCCTCCCTCTATGAGTTACCCTAGACCCATTATGGATATAGATTCAATCCATTATAGAATAAAATCCAGATCCTATATTCTTCTTTGATCTTGAATCCATCTTCCTTGTGTAGTGGTGGATTTTTGTTGTATTCATCATGGTTGATTTCTCATGAGAATTGAATGAAAATTTAACCATATATTGGTGGAATTATCCAAGAATGGAGGGTCTTTTATTTTCCTGGCTAAAGGATTTCCCATTATGATGAACATTTTTCACTAATTGATGTTTTTTGAAGGTTTAGGGTGTCCCAAGAGTGGACCAAACCCCTTTGGACGATGTTATAATTAATATATTTTTTCTGAGATTATTTTAGAATCTTTTTGTTGAAATTATATTTATGGTTGGGTATACTTTCAAATATGATGTAATACCTGAACCATGTGAAAACTGTTAGAGTCAGAATGGTCTCGGATAGACTCCAAAAAAGTAGTTGTGGTTTTTCAGGATGAAAGTTGGATATGTATTGATATAGGTGGTCCTATGTACTCTACCCCATGTTATTATGAATATTTTATTGTTATGTGGTATGAGGTTCCTTACAATAGGTTATTGATCCTTAATTCATAAATGTGTTATGAACTTCAGGTAATGCATAATTAGTTAATTATATTTATTTTGTAACTAATTAAATGAACTATGCCTAATATGACTGAATAAGGAGTTAAATTCCCTGACAAACCCTTATCCATTTTCTTTAATTAGACCAAATATGGATGAGGCTTTGATAACTAATGTGTTCCTTAGTTTACAAGGACCCCTTGGGTGTGTGATTATGATACAAGAGATCTAGTGGTTGTGAAACCCTTTCTTAAGATAACATGCTTCTTCCTTGCTATGTTATGACCCACGCAGATGCTTTTATAGACTTGGAAACCTTTGTTTGAAATGTTGAGCATGATTTTGGTGTGTGTATGTACCGATGAGACCTATTATTGATATTATTCAAATGTGGTGTTCCTATGTAGCCCTATGAGACCTATGCTTGATATAATTTCCGCATATGGATTGTGTGCTCTTTTCTATATCGAAACTTATATATCATTATTTCATATATAGTGGATTGTTTGACATGCCATGTTTTTCTTTCTATGTTCTGTATTACTTGTATAATATTTCAAATCCTCTGAAATAATTATTGTGATATATTTCCATGTTGTTCCTATCTATATTGTGTATTTATTATGCACTATTTCACAACCTATGGAATATTTATTGTGATATATTTTTCCTTGCTATATTATTCCCAACACATGAATTTATACATATCTAGTTGAATATTTGTTTCGCTATTTAGGTTGACAGGTGGACCGTGAAGACTTGGTCGGTCCCTCTGAGAGGGAGTGTGCATGACATGACTCATTGGTTATAGATTTGTGTCGGATGGTTAGATTCTAAGAATGGAATGTAGTAGACCATGTGGGAACTCCATACACCATTAGAAAAAGGTCTTTGCACCGGTATGATCTGTCGATTAGGAACTTCCATGTGTGTATATAGATTCAAGCATGTAAAGTGTACATACCATAAAAGGTGAGAAGGTATCCATGAGTTATATTAGCAAAAAACCTGGAAAGGCAGGTGTGTTATTGTTCTTTAAAGGAATAACATGCATTTTTATTTAAATTTAGGTTGATTCACATGGAATAAACAAATTCATATGGTGAATATTGATGAAATTGTTCCAATATGGCGCTGAAGCATTTATGGTCAGAGTTCATGTAGGCTTGGTTAGCACATGAAATTTCAACATATGGTCGATTATTTCTTAATTATGAATTGTTTATTATTTTTAATGCTTGTATAATTTTTGTATTTACTACCTTTTAATTATTCCAATCTTATGACATGCATGTACACTAAATTTTACCGGTTTGGTACTAGGCCACAATTGTGGTTTCCATATAAGTTTTATTGACACCCAGATCAGCTAGAAATGGAACTTGGGTACCTGAGAATTAGATAATTGTAGCAGGTATAGGTTGAGATGAGGACTAGGTTTGATTATTGATAAGGATAACTCTCTATTTGTCTGGAGACCAAGAGAAGGTAGGGTTTGGAGTTAAGTTCAAAACCTATTTTCAATTTTATTATATTTCTATCTTGTATATATGATTAGCCTAGTGGGTGATCAGTGTCCCTATATTTAGTACTGACCATGAAAATACATTTATTTGCATTCATTCATTACAAGTAGTATGTTTATTAGATTACATGTACTCTATTATTTTTGTTACATGATTGGTTATTAATCTATTACCGTGTACTCATATTGAGGTTATAATCTCCCAATTATTTCACTTTAAACTATAATTGTTAGTCATTAGCCTCTGGAATATGGATTAGTGTGCCCATAGTCATGTGGAACTTTGTCTCTGTTCTTATAATTCAGGTCAGGGTGTTACATCATAAACAGTTACTAGATTTTATAAGAATGTTCCATGACATTGAATCTTAAGTTCAGTTCTGCTAACAAAAAATAGTATGAGGTTATTATTTAAAAGATATATCATGATATAATGTAACCATGCTACACAGTCCCCAAAGATCAAAATACCATGATGACCATGTGGGTTTTTCAAGGTTTACATAGAAGTAAATTATGTTGCAAGAAATGAATAAGATCACATTATATAAATTAAAAAATAGGAATAAGATATACACCATTCCATAATAAGTGAGCATTTAATGTAATATATTTTTCTATGTTACATTGAGATTAATTCAAGAAGAACATCTAGAAAATGACGAGTTGGAGGAGACCACACTAAAATAGTGGCCATGACATGTTGAAAAACTTCTTCTAAGAAATGGTGAGGTTTCCTGCACCATTGTTTCTTTTTAATGAGTGTTTTTATGAATCCCTGAACATGAGAAGGTCTGAGACCCAACATGAGGAACTTTATACCGTAGGATACATCATGGTACTACATGTTTCATTCACAAATGGATTCTTTCCAAGTGTATTTTTTGGATTGAATTTAAAAAAGGAGGGGCCATGGAATTTCCATATATCTTGAAGCAAAGAAACAAAGTATTGATTCTTTAGTCGGTTTTTTGGGAACTTGAATAAGAAACAAACACATTATGAAATACAAAATATTTTATGAATTGAATGAAAATATTTGACGAAGTTTGAATATAACTAATATTTGATGCTAATTTAATTATTATCTTGATATATAAATTTATTTATAGGTAAAAGAACAGATGTTGTGAGAGAAGGATTTGATACAAAACACTAATGAAACCTTTAGTTTAAAATGAAGTGAACTAGTGATAATTTCCAAGAATATTTTCTGGTTGCACTCAGAAAATAAGAAAGAAGGTATAATAATAAGAATAGATAAAGATATGGTGTTTTGATACCAAATTCAAGATGATATATTATGTGTGTCAAAGAAAAGAGATATCCCAACATTTCTCTAAAAGAACATACAAAAAATTGAAGAATAAGAAAAACCAGGATGAATAGATTTTTGGAATCATATACCAATTGATCAAGAAGAGGTTGTAGTTTTTAGAAGTCCAACCTATAATATACATTTAGTATAAAAGTCTTAATAATCATTAATGTAATGAACCAAACTTTATAAATGATATTTGTTTTCTGAATAAATGTTTATTATACTATATTATATAGTATTATACATATATAATATATATAGAAACTATCAATAATTTATTTCATTAATTGAGATTATTACATTAGTCTAAAACAAAACCCATGAAAATGACAAATATTATAATGGGGAAAAAATATAAAATAGAAACACTATAATTGAAAAATTTGGATAATCCCTGTCTACTAGAATTACCTCTCCCACATACAACGCTATAGAAAAGAAACAGAATATTAGTAAATTAATCGACAATTTAGAAATGAAAAATATTGAACCTTGAGAAGAATTGATTTGAATGATTAATTAAGGAATGAAAATTTATTTATATGATGTAATATGACCATTGGAAAAATAACGTGACAATTATAATAGTAAATTGACATAAAAATAAAAAACATAATAAAAATATTATTTATCATGGGTAATTTAATAAAATATAAATATTATAATTCCATAAAATAGATATTAAGATTAAAAATGAAAAGAAATTATATACATATTTTTAATAAATTGTATTTTAATATATTTTTTAAAAATCATAATTTTTATATTAAAAAAGGAAATCACCTATGTTATAATTTTTTTGATAAAATGAATTTTATTTTCATAATCGACATGTACAAACTTCTGAAGGGTGAGTTTTTTGATAATTTTCTTAGATACTTCATTTTTAGGTGAATAGTAAAAATACTGTTTTTTCATAACCAGTGTGTTTTAAATTACACCATTTGTAATGTAATAATCACCTAATCAATTATCGTATTTTATTTTCAACCAAAAAAATGATTCAAAGGTTAAATAATCCATGAAATTCAATTTAAAAACATAAATTGTATTTTCTAAAGTCTAAAGTTTAAATTATTCCCTTAAAATAATAAATTTTCATTTTACCACTTTCTTTTTTAATAGAATTATGAATTTGGTTTTTGAAAGTCTTAAAAGTCCTAAAATAATCTTATTTTTTGTCAAACATGACTAAAAATTTCAATAATATTCATATTACAATGTTCACTATGTAAATTATATTTTTTTCACTATTTTATCTTAAAAAAACCCCTCTTTTGAAGTATAAATACCCCTCTCCCTCTCCTTGGAAAACCACTTCTCCCTCACTTAACAAATCCAAATATCTACCCAATTACAATATCTTATAACCCTTATAATTATTAGTGACATTATAGAGTAATAAAAATCTACGATTTAAAGAAGTTAAGGTCCGTAGAAAAGGAACAACTTAAAGAAGTGGTAATGTCCTTTGGGATTTTTATTTCATTTTCCTTTTTAAATTTCTATTCTATTTTTTTTACTTTTTAATACTAACCTTATTTAAAAAATTAAATATTATGTTAATATGATATTTATAATGTTAATATCATATAAATTGTTTATTTATAATATAATCACATATTATATATCTCATGCCTCATCTTTGTGAAATGTCTTTTTAACGGTCGGTTAACTGCCAACGAAGACGTCACCAATTCTTTTCTTATCACAATTATTATGGATGGTTATGATAAATTATTTATATTTTATAAATATATAAATATATTTATTTCTAATATTCTGGAAGAAATATTAATAATGTATAAACAGAAATAAAGAAAAATCATTAAATCAAAATAAGACAAGATATTTTAAGGAAATATGATATCAAAACATTTCACCTTTAATAATGGGAATTAAGAAATGTAACAAAATAATAACAATTTATCAATGGTTAAATAAATGAACATAATTAACTTCTGGTTCCATGTTTTAATAAACCTAATTTTATTAAACAATAGGTGTAAAAGAAATGAAATAAATCCGGATTTAGGGTAAGTGGATTCTCAAACACAACTCATTATTTTGGGTTATCACTTATTTACCATTGTTTTCGGTATAGATATTCCTTTAATATACTTAAAATTTACGTTAAATATTATTAAACTTATATGTTTTTGGGATATACATGTTTTTACCTCATTGAAATGATTTCTACTCCAAATACAAATATTTTTCAAAGAGACTTTATTTTCCAAAACACCACATTGAATCATCTTGAGATGTTTCTTCTCCACTCAAGAATAATGATGTTTTATAAAAAATTATAATTTATCTTATTCATTTTGGATATCTGAAGGTTATTTATGAATTTATTATTTAAATATACTTTATAAAACCCATTTATTTCTTTGGTTTTATTTAATGGATATGATTATTATACGTTTCCACTCTATATGGCATGTATGATTATGAAAATTTTATGATGTGATTGGTGGTTAATTATATAATGTGACATATATCATGATATTATATGTATTATTTGTGAACATGATTTTATTTTTGTTAAAAATTTTAATTTTATGAGTTGTGAACATATGTTATGTGTGAAAATGATTCCATCATTACTATGATTATGATCCTATTATTATTATATGATGATGATGATTATGCTAACCCCTATACTATTCATTCATGTCCCATTTTTCACCCATCTTATTCCTCCCCTTTTTGGGATTATATATCACCCTTTTCTTTTATGAATATAATCATGTGATTAAATGTACCTATGGGAATGTGAAATATTTTAGGAGGATAAATAAGGACATAAATAATGTTTATGTTTTTTATGTACAAGTGGTGTATGTGCCTAATTTTCCCAAGATACTAGACCTTTAGATCTTTCTATTTTATCACTATTGTGTTATTTATATTAAAAATGATTTAATAGTGATGTATTAAAAATATTGGTCCTAATAATTGTGGAAAACCATCTAATTTATGCTACTGAGAAATATGATTAGTTTTATTGGTATAGGAGGGACTTAAGGCATCATTACTAGTAAGATTCAAAGAAGCAGGCCACAACCTATATCTTGT
This sequence comes from Viscum album, assembly GCA_963277665.1. NCBI lineage: Eukaryota > Viridiplantae > Streptophyta > Magnoliopsida > Santalales > Viscaceae > Viscum > Viscum album. The sequence goes on from OY728138.1 coordinate 1,205,209,793, forward strand.
TGAGGTAAAAAAACAATATGATTTTACTTTATATGTACCTAGTTGGTGATATTATAGTAAGTTCTAGTCTATACCCTTGACAATTATTTCTTTTATAACAACAAGGAATCTTTGTATGTGGAAGAATATCCACGATATACTGAAGACATATTCATCTATAGAGAGGTGAGCATTATCCACAAACCTTCATGTCCTTCTTGTGCTCCTTTTCTGTTTACATTTCAATTAATATTGAAAAAGGGATAGATAAAGAGAGAGAAGGAGGGAGAGGGATAGATCCATCCATTTAATAAGTGAAGAGGTGAAATAAAATTAAAGTTTTAATTAGAATAAAACAATACCAACATTAATTCATCCCACTATTAGTGTTGGCTCATACAAAATGATCCTAAAACTTTTTTCAAATTATGACCAGTGTGAAGTGGTTTTTGAATAGAAATATTAATTAAAAGACTTAATTAAACTTGAATTAAATATCCCCTCTTAGTGTGGACTTGAAAATTACCTGAAGTGGATTTTGATGGAGTTGGGTGGAGATTCCTTCTGGTCAAGTGATATTGGAGATTATCCCTCATACTCTATCCATACCCCCTCATAATTAATATTCAAACTAGCAGTATAGTGGTCCTTAAGTAGGAATTAGGGGATGGGATTCTGAGTGACCAGAAAATCATATTTTTAATAATACTGATGAATTTTATGTTTTCCTTTAAGTAATACGTACTATGAGACTGGTGATAAAATTGTGAATGGTGAGACACTATTGATATAGACACTGTTGTCCATGACACATTGCTAGCATAAAAATATCTAAGTCTATGATACCACCGGGACATCACACCATCAGACTATCACACTATTGGAACAAAAATGTGGCTAAGTATGAGATATGTTCATATGAGGTGTCATCAAAGTCACACCTTAGTATCATACATCCAACATAGAATTAGACTAACTCTATGACACCGTTAGAGCGTACACCGCTGGACCAGGCACCATTAGTTGAGACACCACTTGCATATTGGACATTTGGCTAAGTATAAGACAAAACTAATGTCATACCTCTGGAGAAATATACCACTAGTTTCATACCACTAGAACAACATACTGTCAAGTGAGACAAAATCCAGAGAGACACCTCTAGATCCTAAGACACTATCCCTATTTTAATTACCTTACTTATTTTGAATTATATTACTCTAACAACAATATTCATCAAATTTAATGCCATTAATATTTTAATTATTGTATCTAAAATGTTCAACAAGAACCATTTCAGAACATACAGTACAAGGAAGTAGATGATTCATATGTTCCTGCTATTGCTGATGAAATCTGAGCACACTCCCTCATGCAGAGATTGAGAAAAACATGTAGAAAAGATAGTAAAACATTGTATAGAAGAAAAGAGACATAGAACAAAAGAGCTCATGATTCACTGAATATTTGAGATTTGAATAGATGAACCTGATTGAAAACATGATGATCTCACTTGCTATGAATAATTGACTGAGGAATCCAAAGAACCATCACATTCAGTTCCTTATTTCAGTAAAAAACAAGAGTTTGGGACACTTTGTTTTACTAAATATTTCAAAATAACATGATTCAAGATTCATTGTTGTTTCAACTCCAGAGTCTTAAGTTGCGTTACAATAGACCAAGAACATCTAAACTCTATAATTATAGATAGATTGATTATGTTTAGTTTTAATACATTTTGAGATATGTGTGTGCTTACTATTCTTTACCACACACACACACATTATCTCTTTCTCTAAACTAGAAGATACTATATATATTCTCAAACACTTTTATTATTTAATTCTCTCATAGATAAGAGTTCTAGAGGTCCCTGTGTGGCCTATTTTTTTTACTCCCTCCCATAACTTTGGAAGAGGTCATTTTTAGACCTAGATAGTTGTAAATTATTGTATATACCTGATATAGGTTGTGGATCATCTAATTTATTTTATATAAACTTCTTGGTGGTGGGTGATCACCAAGTGAATATGAATAAGTCTCGACTTGAGATTGAAACTTTTATACTCATATATTCATGGTGTATTTTATTTTTGTTTTATTTCATTTTCTCTTTAAAACTAAAAATTGGTTTGACTATAAAAAAATATGTATACATTGATAGTTTATTTTAATTCCTGTTCATATAATATTTTGATCAAGTAATTTGATTTTAAAGGATTCAATAATATTATATATACTATTCATATGATATCTAATCATTATTTATAGAAATATTTGGAAATATTAAGATATATATATATCATACTACTTATTTTGATTAACTTTCCCATATTTAAAAATTTGGAGGATTTCAAAATAAAATATTTTTAACAGAAATTTTTATTTATTACTCAATTCACCCCCTCTTGATATGGTCACTCTAACCAACATTTTGTATTAGAGGGGATTTATTTCTTTGGTATTAAAATTTTCAAAAAAATTTAAATTTTATTTTTTTTTACTTTAAAGATCACAAATTTTAGTTAGTTCTAAAGTTAGTTCTTCAATATAGATAATCATCAAGAAGGTTCTTCTATCAACATACGTCCTTTATTCAATGGAAAACATTATGCATAATAGAATATAAATATTAAAATGCACATTGAGAGCATGAGTTTTGATTTTTTGTCTACTATAGAAGATGAATATGTAATACCTGATAATGCTAGAAGGGCATAAGATGATGAAAAAAATTAACATAAAATTGTAATTTTAAAGATATGAATTCCCTATAGTATTTCCCTAACGATGAAGAGTTTAATAGAATTTATTCTTGTAAAAATGATTTTGAAATTTGGGACACTTTCTTTTTCCCATTAGGGAACTTAAAATGTTAAAGAAACGAGGCATAGTAACTATATTATTAAATATGATAATTTTAAGATGAAATCCGATGAGCCCATTTCTAATATGTACCTCTGGTTTAATGAGATTCTTAATACCATGATGTCACTAAGAAATCCTATATTTGAAATAGACTGGATAATGAGATTGCAAGGATGCCTACCAGAAATATGGAGGGGAAATTTGGTTTCAATAAAAGAATCATGCGATATAAGTAAACTTTCTATGAAAGAGTTGATTAGAAATATTACAATGAATGGAAAAGAACTAAAGGTAAACTGTGAGGAAGAAGACAAACCTAAAAGAAGGTATGTAGATTTCAAGACTACTACCTCCAGAAAATAAAAAGAAAAGAAAAAGATAAATACCTAGATGTATATTTGAGTGCTAGTGAATCTTCTTCTGATAGTGATGAGGAAATGGGTCACATAGCCAGAAGGTTTAAAAATTTCAATTGGAAGAAAAAAAATTCCGGCAAACCAAACTATTAATGCTAATATGAAAACAATGGAAATTGGAAGAAAAATAATGATGATCCAAAGGAAGGTGTCATCTATGAATGAAAAAGAAAAGTAACATAAAATCCAACTGTCTTAAGATGAAATATAAAAATAAATATTAGGAAAAGTAAAAAAGATTCCAAAAGGCTATTAAAGACACCTAGAGTTCATATGGAGATAGCTCCAAGGACTAATATTCTTCATCTAAAGAAAATACAGATATAGAAAATATGTGATTTATGACTAATGTCTGTGAGGTATCTTCTTTACATACAATTTCTAGTGTTCTTCCTATGCTTGCATCTAATAATTTTCAAAATGAAATAATGATGATAATATTATGTCAAATGAAGAATTATTTGACTATTGAAATATGATAGAGGACACATTTAATGAGATAAAGTATAAATACAACATTCTAAAAAGAGAGCATGATATAACTATATACTGTAAATCTGATCTATCTATAGAAAAAAGTGAAAAATGTTTAAATTATCAAATAAAAAAAATGAACTTAAATTTTAAAATAACAAATTGAACAAAGACCTTGAAAAATTTACAAATGGTAGAGTGACACTGAAAAAAATATTGGGAAAGAAAGTTTCTCCCAAATATGTTACCAAGATAAGATATAAACCTGGATAGGGGAGAGTAACTAAGAATAATTTTGTTCTTATTATTTTGTAGGAAAAATTATTGAATAATTATAGTACAAGTCTATAGTACATGGAAAACGGTTGTTAAAGACATATAACAAGAGACTATTGTTGATTCAAGATCCTTATCAAGTTTAATGTTGGCCATGTCACATTTTTTGATAATTCAAAATAAAAAATCACCATCCTAGGATAGATTGATAACAATAACCCAATTTTTATTTCTAAAGTTTTATATATTGTTAGTTTAAAATATAATCTTATTAGAATTTATCAGTTGTGTGATGATGGTTTTTATGTTAAGTTTGAGAATGATGATTATAATGTTTTTGATTCAAAAAATGATGTAATTTTTATTTCTTTTCGAAATGAAAGTGTTTATGTTGTATATTTAAATTTATTAATTTCTTATAATGTTTCATGATTAAGTGAATTTTATTAGGAATCTTGGATTTGGAATAAGAGACTAGGCAATTGTAACATTAACTAACTTAGGAATATAACTAGAGGAAAGGGTTAGTTTAGGATCTACCTAATCATGAGTTCCCAACTAATAAAGGTTGTAACCCCTATCAACTGAGAAACAATATAAAGTTTCTTTTAAAATAAAGAAATAATGTCAAATTCTCAAACTCTCGAGTATGTTCTTATTGATTTTTTGGACCTTATAGAGCTTCAAGTATTAATGAGATGCACTATGTTTATGTTATTTTAGACGATTTCTCTAGGTATACTTGGTTATATTTTTTATCTCACAAAAGTGAAGCCTACTCTTACTTTACCAAGTATGCTATGATTGTAGAAAATATTAATGGACTTAGAAATAATACCATAAGACGTGACCATGGTTGTGAGTTTGAGAATCATGATTTTGAATTATTTTGGTAACAAAATAGATACACTCATAACTTCTCTTCTCCTAGGGACCATAAATATAATGGAGTGGTTTAAAGAAGAACCTTACAAGAGATATCATAGACTATGATAATTGAGTATGACCTACCTATCTATTTTTTGGAGTAATATGTAAATATTGATTTATATATTATTAATAAAGTATTTATTAGACCTATCCTTAAGAAGAAACCTTATGAGATTTGGAATAATAGTAAACCTATGATTAATTTCTTTAGTGTTTTTGGTTGCAAATTCCTTACTATTAACACTAATGATAACTTGGAAAAATTTTATTCCAAAAGTGATGACAGAATTTTCCTTGGTGATTCATTTTCTATAAAATCATATAGAGTGTTCAATAAGAAGACCAAAATTATATAAGAATAGATTCCAATAAAATTTTATGAGATTGATCCATATGAGCCTAATACCTATTTATAAAATCATTAGTATGATTTATATTCTCTTAACATAAATTCAAAACTATTAGTTTATACTATAAAAAAATCAAAAAAATCAACTAGTTTAGAATAATTTTTAGAACATCCCGAACCTAAGCCTAAAAATTCAAAAGTAACCAGTACTAACTTCTCTAGAAGTATTAAAACTCTCAAGAACTGTACTTTAGATTTTGTTGTAGGAGACCTAGATAGAAGAACACAAACTTTATGTTAAGTTATAAACCAGGTTAAACATCAATATATCTTGTCTTATATTAAACCTAAGAACATCCATGGATCTATAAATTAAAAATTAGAGGTAATAAAAATGCAATAAGAGTTAAATTAGTTTTAAATAAAAAAATGTTGGAACTTGTAGATAAACCCCATGAAACCTTGACTACTTGCACTAAATGGGTGTTTAGGAATAAATTTTATGAGTTAGGCACTTTAGTTAGAAATAAGTATAGACTTGTTTCATAAGTTTATAGTTAGAAAGAAGGAATTTACTATGAGGAAACCTGTGCACCTATGGCCAGACTTGAATCCATAAGAATTCTATCAGCCTATGCAGCACATCTAGATTTTAAACTTTATCAAATAGATTTCAAAAGTTTATTCCTAATTGGTTTTATAGTTGAATATGTTTTTATAGAACAACCCCATGGTTTTAAAAATCCTTATTTTTCAAAACAATTTTTTAAATTAACTAAATCTTTATATGGTTTAAAACAAGCTCTTAAATCTTGACATCAAAAGCTCAGAAATCTTTTGATTTCAAAAAGATTTTCAAAAGGAATAGCTGATCCTACCCTTTTTATGAAATGAATTTCAAAATATGTATTAGTAGTAAAAATATTTTTTGATGATATTATTTTTGAATCTTCAAAAATTATATTTTTACAAATTTTTCTAAAATGATGCAAAATGAATTTGAAATAAAGGGAGTACATAAATTATTTATTGGATTTTATATCTTTAAAAAAAGAAGGAATTATTTTGAATCAAAGTAAATATAAAAAAGGACTTTTGAAACATTTTAATTTGGATAACACTAAACTTATTGATACTCCTACGAGTACCACTTGTAAATTGGATCTTGATGAAATTGGGAAACATGTTGATCAAACTAGTTAAGAGTTATGATTTGAACAATTATCTATTTGAATGCTAGTCAACCAGATATTATGTTTAGTGTGTGTATGTGTTCTCATTTTCAAGAAAACCCAAATGAGTCACATCCTGTTGCTGTTAAAATAATTTTCAAATTCCAAAAGTATATTACCAATTTGGGATTGTTTTACCCTAGAGGAAAATAATTTAATTTAGTAAGTTATTCTAATGTTGATTTTAGTGGAAGTAAGTTTGATTGAAAAAAATATGGAACATGTCACTTTTTTGGAACATATATAGTTTCAAGGTGTAGTAAAAAGAAAAATTATATTACACTGTATACTGTTGAAGATGAATATATAACCATAGGTAATTTTTGTGCACAAATTTTGTGGATGAAACACACTATACAAGACTATGGATATCAATTATGACAAATCCCTATTAACTGTGACAATACAAGTAAAATAAACACATAAAGGAACCCCATTTATCATTCTAGGACAAAGAAAATCTATATAAGATATCAATTTTTGAGAGACCATTTTCTAAAGGGAGATATCACTTTTTAATTTATTTGCATAGAACATCAATTAGATTATATATTTACCAAGAATTTTAATTATGAGAGAATAAATTATATCAAACATGAATTGTGAATTATAAATTTTTGTTAAGTTTAATATTAAATGACATACCATTGTGTAAGAAATACCATTGTGTATGGCAGAATATTTTTGTGACATACCATTGGTTTGTCATGCAATTGGTTTATAATTTCATTGTCTTGTCATGCATTTTGTTTGTCATGTTGTTGGATTTTTATGATGTTGTATTGTTATACCATTTGTTTTTCTTTCCACTGGTTTGTCACACCATTTAGTTTTCATGTTGTTTCCTCTCATGCCATTACAAATTTTTTGTTTTTATCTTTTGTGATATATTGAACCACCGATTTATTTCTCAGTTTATTTCATTTACTATAACCCAGCGCATGTTTTCACATGATCATACATTCATTTTCAAATATAATTTCAACTTTAGAATACCTAATCTGAGAATTTTTATGCTAAATATAATTATATTAATCATCCGACCATAACTGAGGATGAAGTTGATCCCAGAATAGAGCGTAATAAAGATGTGGAATACTCATATGAGGAAGAGGCTGTTAATGAAGAAGTTAAAAATAAACAATTTGTTAATGTAGGGAGTGAACCTGACCTTTCTCCAAAAGCCTCTACCATTACCATTGGAGTTCCTAGTTCACCTAGGTGGTTTCCAAAAAGAGAAAAGTTGGTTAATAGTGATGAAGAAGAGACTTAGGTCTCTGGAGAGGATCAATACAAAATTTACAAATCCACAGATGCTAATGATGATGACGAGGAAGAAGAAAAAGAATAAGAATATGAGAATGTAAAAATTTATAATGAAAAATATATTGCAAATGATGGAAGTGATGATGGAGAATATTATGAACCTAAGGATCCTAGTGCTCGAATAGAAAGGAAGGATTTGAAAATTCCTCCGGAGCTTAATGATTAATTTGTTAAGGGGGAAAATCCCCAATAAGTTTAAGAGGTTTTAGATTCTTCCATGGCTGAGAATATGAGAGTTATAACTGATATAGAACAACATGTTTCCAAGAAAGAGAAAAAGTATCTTATTAAGGAATAATTTGGAAATGAAAATTTTGCTATTTTAAATAATTTTACGTCTAATATGTATGAAAATGTGGAAGAGAAGTCCACTTCTATTGATGCCCAAAAGTATGTTGAGGTGAAATATGCACCAACTGTTGGTACATAGTTGGAATTCGATACTTCCAATGTTGAACACATAGTGGCTATTCAAAGTTCAAATGTTCATAGAAATATATATGTTTCAGTACCTCTTTCCACTATATCTATCTCATATATTGTTTCAGAACATGGGGTGGAACATATGCAATAGGAGTGGATAAAGTCCTCTTGTGTTGTAAGAATCCCTCTAAAGAGTGATAAAACTAAAGTTAGTGTTGAAGATGATCCTAAGGGATCCTCTATATTCCTGGTTAATCTTGAAGGTCTTCTTGAAAATTTTAGTTCTGTGATACCTCCTATACCTGAACTTACTCTATCTCCCCTCTAGTTATTCCAATGGATATAGTCACTCAAGTTGAATTGAATGTTTTTGAAGAAAATATGATGTTTGTGTTTCAGAAGTGTGTCAAGAATCAATACCCTATTTTGAAAAAGCTTAGTAAAAATAATGCACGGTATTTACTTGAGTTTGTTTTCCTGAACTTCCAACCAATAATGCTACATCACATACAAGAGGTGGAAATTGAGAATTTGCAGCTAAGTAGTGAATTGAAAAATCTCAAATCATGGATTAAGGAAATGAAATATGAGTTTAAAAATTCCTTGTCTAGCATCCTTAAAAGTTTTGAGGAGATTTCCTCAAATAATTAAATTGTTGTTGTCCCTCCTCATCCAACGTTTTATGTTGATTAATTATAAAATATGAGATCAGATATTCAACTTCAAATGCTTCAGGAAGTGAAACATATCACCTCCCAGAAATCTTAACCATAATTTGATATAACTATGACAAGCATGAAATGGATAACAATTTTAAATTCTTGGGATATAATTTGAGAATTCCTCCCATGACTCAATCATTCGAAAGGAAAGTTAGATTGCTCAAGGAGATGATCATAGTCTCAGACCATTTCATGGAAGAGATGGCTGATTTATTTCACTGAATAGAAAGGGATAGAAAAAAAATAATGGAATCAATCAATCTCATGAAACATTTCTTCATGCTCAAGGACAATTAATTTTCTCTCAGTTATCCATTTTGATTAATCCTTAGTTATCTCTCATACCTGAAGTTACTAGTGGTTCCCCTGTACCTCTACCAACCGGTTTTCATCCATTTCTTATAGATCCTGTGAAATTTGTGCATAAACTCTTACTAGTTGTTGTTTTGGAAGATTTTACCATTTAGGCTCTCACTGGTCGTTCTCATGGTGCTCCATTTACTCTACCTCTGGCATATCCTACTACCTCGAATAAGGAGCAAGAGAAATCCAAGGCTAAAGGGAAAGAACTGATAGAACCATATACCAAAACTTAACCTTTTTATTTTATACTATAACATATTTTATAGGATCTATATTGTAATAATTTTGTGGTCATGATTTTGAATGTCTTTGTTACCTCTTATTATGTCTACTTTACCTTTATCTTCCAATAAAATACTTTAATCTCTACCTTCTACAATCATTTAATGTCTTTATTTTAATAATATTTACCTTTTTTATAATCTAAAAATGAGGACATTTTTATTGGAATATTTGTTTATGAGAATTCTTATGGAATACAAGATTTTATGGAGAATTTTTATGGAATATGTGTTTTTAAGAATTTTATGGAATTATATTTATATGTTTTCTAAACATATTTTCTTTGATACTATATGTTTTAAATCTCTCTATCTTTGAATTATATTCTTAGATTTGATACTTACTTTTAATGCTTACTATTTTCCTATTATTTTCCCTAAACTATATACACTTAATATGAATGGTAAGTATTGATTTATATTTGTATGTTACCTTAGATATCATGTTTAAACATTTATAATATCTTTGATGACATGTTTTTTTGAATTTATAATATTCTTTTGGTTCCATAATTTTTGATCATTAAAAAAGGGATATTGTTGAACTTCTATTTTTCATGATAAAAATATTCTGTTTTTAATAATATAGATTAATTTTATGTTTTACTATTAGTAATATATACTCTAAAACCAGTGATAAAATTGTTAAGGATGAGACATCATTGAGATAGAAACAGTTTTCCATGAAATACCACCAATATAAAATATCTAAGTCTGAGATATCACTAGGACATCACACTATCATACTGTCACACCATTGGAATAAGAATGTGGTTAAGTATGAGATACCACCACATGAGGTACCATAAAGTTCACATCATTAATATCATAATTCCAACACAGAATTTGACTAAGTATAATACACCATCAGAGCATACACCACTAGAACAAACACTTTTAGTTGAGACACCACCAACATAGTGGACATTTGGGTAAGTACACGACACGTCCAGTGTCATACCACCAGAGGAACATACCTCCAGTGTCATGCCTCGATAACAATATATTGTCAATAGAGACACCACTTAATCCAAAGACACAATCGCTATTTTTATTACTTTACTTATTTTGAATTATAATACTCTAACAGCTATAATAATTGAATTCAATGTCGTTAACTATTTTAATTATTCTACCTAAAATGTCTGACAAAAATCATGTAAAAACATAATGTATGAGGAATCATCTAATTCAGATGTTCCTACTACTACTGATAAAAGTAGATCATAATATCTCATGAAGAGATAGAGAACAACATGGAAAAAATATAGCAAAACATTTCAGAGAAGAAAATATACATGGATAGAAAGAGGTTAGGATTCACTGAATATTAAAGAGTTAAAGAGATGAACCTGATTGAAAACATGAAGAGATCACTTGCTATGAACACTTGACTGAGGAAGCTGAAGCATCATCTTATCTGTTGCCTTCCTTTAGTATGAAACAAGATTTTGTGAAACTTTTTTTCTTAAAGATTTTCAAATAACCTGACCCAAGCTTCATTACCAATTCAACTAAAGAGTAATAAGCGGTATTGAAATAGACCAATATCTTCTAAACTCTTTACTTCTAGATTTCTCAACTATGTTTATTTTTATTACATTTTGAGAAGTGTGTGTTCTTACTCTACTTTACCACATAAACACTGTCTCTTTCACTAAACTAGAAGATAATTGATTTCTTCTCAAAAATATTTCTTATTTGTTTCTCCCATAGATAAGAGTGATAGAGGTTTATGTGTGACCTGTTTCTTTTTACTCCCACACATAATTATGGAAGTAGTCATGTGTGACATGGAGAATTGTAAAATGTTTTATAAACCTGATCCTGGTTGTGAATCATCTAGTTTATTTTATATAAAATTATTAGTGGTGGGTGATTCCCAAATAGAGAGGACTAAGTCTTTACTTGAGACTGAACTTCTTATATTCATCTTTCTATTATGTGTTTTAAATTTATTTAAATTTATTTTCACTTTAAAATTGATAACCGTTTTAGCTTTAAAAAAATATATATACTTTGATTGTTTATCTTAATTTATGTTCATATGATATTTTAATCAGCTAATTTGACTATGGAGTATTCAATAATTTTATATATATTATTCATCTAAGGCCTAATAAATCATTAGATAAATCTTTATAATGATTAAGATATATATCATACTACTTATTTTGATAAACTTGACCATATTTAAGCATTTTGGGGATTTTGATATAATTCATTTTTAACAGAAATTTTTATTAGGTACTCAATTCAACCACCTCTTGAGATACTCACTTCGGTTAACATTTTGTAATGTTACTTTCCACCATTATAGGAAAAATTTTATTTAACCATGTTTTGGTTTTATGTTTTTCCACAATTATAAATATAGCTAATTCATTTACCCATGTTTATAAGTGTTTATAAATTACCCACATATCATTTTCCCACATTTTATGTAAACATGGGTAAATGAGTAATTAGTTAGCCAAATTTTCAATAACATTGATAATTAATCATTTTGATATTTTATATATTTGTTTAAACAACTCAAAAATAATTTTTTGAAAGCCTGAGCGCGCACCCTGTTGGCTTGTGATGTCCCTACCACCCTCTCCATATGTCAAACTCCACTCACTCCTAACTTCACCCCCACCATATGACACACCCCACATACCTCACCCCTGAATTGAAACGCTTCCCCTCACACCTAACCCCTTCTTTCACAACATCTAATAAGTGGGTCATGGGAATTGAATCTGTGACCATCGTGTTTGGAAGGTGTGACCCGACCAACTCAACCATCAAAATTATCTCTTTAAGGCAAGAATGTCTTTTTTTAACTTATACTGAAGGTGCAACTATTTTCCACCGTTATAACATCTTTGAAGATTACCTTACAAGATTAATATAATATTTTCAAAATGAATGTTTTCATTATAAATTATGTGACTCTTAAATGATTTCAAAATAGAAAGAGACATTTCTCTAAAAAAAGGTTTTGATTTCGTCTATGTCAACATCCTTTGAGGGATTTTAAGATTATTTGAAGTTGATTTATTATGATACAAAACTTCCATATTATATTGAATATTTTGTGATATGTTTGACCATGGATGTGTTATTTTTATACCATTCATGGTTTATGGATAAAGTATTGACTTTTCGTATGCTAGTTTTAATACGAATGTTTATGTTATGTTTAAACCTTTTCATATGAGGAATGCATTGGACTTAGTAAGTGACGGGTGGAGCCCACTATAACTCATCGATGCATCAGTAAGTTTCATTATACAAACTAGTGTCTTGGAACAAGTCCTTGACAAAATATTATTTTTAGTCTTGGGACAAGGCCTTGACTATGTGGTTATGAAAGTCTGGCATTCTGCATTCCATCATTATGAAAGTGGCTATTGGTATTACATGTGATTGTTAGACTAGTAGAATATCCATGTTAGTAATTAAATTCAATTACTTGATTTTATCTTTTCCATATTATGATGAAGTTCAAGTTTAAAAGGCTTATGTTTTAGTCTTATATATTGCCTTAAATATTTATGCTTATTTATGAAAGTTTCAACTATATTGTTATCCTTACTAAGCATCTGAGCTCACCCCTTTCTATGTTTTATTTTTTTCAAAGATGTGAAGAAGTATATTATGACTGACTTGTAGGGATAGTCTATGGGAACTCAGTGTTTTCCATTGAAACAATGTTGTTGTTGTTTCCATTTTATGATATAATGTAAACCTTATGAATGTATCTAGTACTTCCAAGGATACTAAACTAATCGGTTTTTCAAGACTTGATATTTTGTGATCATACCAATGATATTTAATAATGAACTGACTCTGGGCTTCTAGGGTCGGGGCGTTACAATTGGTATCGGAGGAAGTTTAGTACAAACCTTGGAAACTAGATTTAGATAAACTCTGATTAGAGCACATTACCCTGAGATAGACTTTGAGGATTAATGTAGAAGAACTTCCTAAAATTTTGGTATTGTAGAGATTTTGTGAGTTTTCCAAGAAATACATTCCTATCTAGATATGAGTATGTAGAGGTGGCTCTAGCACAGATGTACCTAGTGGTAAAACTTGAAGACACCGCTTTGAGATGGAGTCAAACGGGAACTGGTACACGACAACGGGCTATGCTGCAGTCTTGGTTACGATACTCCCAGGGGATATGATTAGGATAATTCTCATTTTATTTACAAACCATTATGAAAGGATTATGAGTATATAATTCCTCAAAGAATTTTTTTATGATTATGGATTATATCCATAAACTGTTCAATTTATATTAATTGTTTTACAAGTTTGGAATTATGTATTTCGATTCATAAACTAATCTAGTTTATGCCATTTTCTAGAAATGGCGCCTAGTGGAAGGAATGGAAATCGTATCAATTCATGCACTCCATGTAGGTATTTCCCTCCTACTCAATATAATTATTGGAGAGTTGGTGATACAAATGGTGCTGATCAGCTAGTCACTATACTGGGACAACTCACTCAAGTTATGAATAATAACCTTACCCGTATGGAACACCCTGATCCACAATGTGGAGGATCAATGTTAGATTGTTTCATGAGGCAAAAACCACCAACATTAAATGGGGGTAAAAATCCATTAGTAGTTAAGCAATGGATAAATTACTTAGAGAAAATATTCTACACCTTGGGAAGTAGTGAAAGGGAAAAAATTGTCATCGCAGTTTACCACCACACTGGAGATGCTGATCAATGGTGGTCATTGATTCCAAACACAAAGTAAGATGATGAAGTATAAAATATGGAATGCAGGGAGTTTATAGAGATTTAATCAGAAAAATACTTTCCTCGTGACCATCGATCAGATATGGAAATACAATTTCTGAGTCTGAGGCAGAAGGAGGATGAGAATGTCACAAAGAATGAGGATAAATTTACAAGGTTAGCAAGGCATGCTACAGATTATATAAGTAACCCATGAATTAAGATTGATCATTTATTTGATGGGTTAAAACCATTTCTCTGTCGAGTATTAGTCTCACAATCCTTCTCATCGTATGAGGATATTGTCTCATTTTCCATCAAGACAGAAAGATAATTCTCTAATTCTTAAGACTTTAAATCAAAGGAAGAGAAGAAGAGATCTACTGAACACTCTGGAAATAGAAATAAGGTGAATAAGGGAAAAGTTTAATATCCATTCTACAGTAAATGCGGGAATAAATATCCTGGTACTTTCCTGAAGGGAATGGGAGTCTGTTACAAGTGTGGTGAAAAAGGCCCCCAAGCTCATGATTGCAAGGGGAAGAAAGAGGCTGTCGATTTTGAATGATTCAATTTTAGAGAAAGGGGTCATTATGAAAATTAATGTCTTAATTGTTAGGGGAACTTACCTCAGAAAAGGCCAAGGGATCAAGGCCAAGCTTATGATATCACTACTGCTGAGGTTGAAGCTTCTAAAGACGTGGTGGTAGGTAATTTAATGGTTTCCTCAAGTTTAGAAAATGATTTATTTGATTCTAGATCATCACATTGTTTCGTATCTTCCAAGTTTGCTAATAAAATTAGATTTTTTCAATTTTATTTAACAAGGGAGTTGTCAGTAAAAACTCCTAATGGGAGTATCATCACAATAAGGCATTGAGAATTAGTCCCCATTAAAGCATATAAATGTTCTTTATCTGCTAATCTCATCATCATACCCTTGATTGAATTTGATATAATCCTCGGTTTGGATTAGATTTCAGAGCATGATGCAAAAATTTATTTTAAGAAGAAGGAGGTTACTATTTTTGGTGATGATGATAAAGAACACCTTATCTTTAGAGAAGAATCATCACCACCTAATTTTTATCTAGATCTACCCCCAGTAGCTCAACAAAATTCAATTATTAAAGAGGAAGAGAATGTAATAAATGTGGGTGAAGAAATGAATGTTCAAATAGAGGAAGTACCTATTGCGAAAATATATGTTTATGTGTTTCCAGAAGATTTTCCTTGACATCCTCCAGAATGAGAAATTGAGTTTTCCATTGATTTAATTCCTAGATCAAGGCCCATATCGAAGACCCCATATAGAATGGACACTGTGGAATTAGTGGAACTACAGAAACTACTAGAGGAATTGATTAATAAGGGATTTATTCGCCCTATTGTTTCTCCATGGGGATCCCATGTCATTATTGTTAAGAAGAAAGATGGATCTATGAGGTTGTGCATTGACTACAGGGATATCAATGCAATAACAATAAAGAACAAGTATCCCTTACCTCACATTTATGATTTATTCGACCAAATTCATGGATCTCAATACTTTTCAAAGATTGACCTTCGATCTGGATATCATCGATTGTGTGTGAAGATGGAAGATATTTCTAAAACAATATTTCAAACTTGGTACAGGCATTATGAGTTTACAGTAATGCCTTTTGGATTGACTAATGCACCCTCTATTTTTATGGATCTAATGAACATAGTTTTCCAGGAATATCTTGATGATTTTGTAGTAGTATTTATTGATGATATCTTTGTATACTCTAAAATCTATAAAGATCTGGAAAATCACTTGTGCATTATCCTGAAGACTCTTAGAAGACATGAATTATATGGGAAGTTTAGCATGTGTGAATTCTGGCTTTAGGAGATTCCTTTTCTTGGCCATATTATCTCTAAGGATGGAATCTCAGTTGATCCTTCTAAGACCAAGGCAATAAAAGAATGGCCAGCACCGGCGAGTATAACTGAGGTACACAATTTTATTGGTTTTAGCAGGTTATTATCGACAGTTCATCCAGAATTTTTCCCGGTTGGCTAACCCATTATCAAAGCTCACACGAAAAGGGATTGAATTT
Source organism: Viscum album (assembly GCA_963277665.1). Taxonomy (NCBI): domain Eukaryota; kingdom Viridiplantae; phylum Streptophyta; class Magnoliopsida; order Santalales; family Viscaceae; genus Viscum; species Viscum album. The sequence continues at coordinate 1,205,226,268 of OY728138.1, forward strand.
GTTTGAAAAAAAGAGTGTCAAGAATTTTTTGAATAATCGAAGAGAAGATTAGTCAATTCTCTTATCTTGACTCTACCATTGGAGAATGATGGGTTTGTTATTTATAGTGATGCTTCAAAGAAAGGACTTGGTTGTGTCCTTATGCAGAATGATAGGGTTATTCCTATGCATCACGATAGCTAAAAATTCATGAGAAAAAATATCAAACTCATGATCTTAAGTTAGCAGCTGTAATGTTTTCTTTGAAGATTTGGAGACATTATCTCTATGGTGAAAAATGTGATATATATACCGATCACAAGAGTTTGATGTATATTTTATCACAGAATGAACTCAACATGAGGCCAAAGAGATGGCTTGAACTACTCAAGGATTATGACTCCACTCTACACTACCACCCGGGGAAGGCAAATAAGGTGGTAGATGCTTTGAGTAGAAAGGATCAGGGAGTTTTGAACAAGATGAGAGTTAAAAAGGATCCTATATATATGGATCTAGTAAAGATTGATATGGGAATAAACATGGATGGTGAAACATCAATGATTTTTCAAATGGTTTCCAAACAATATTTATAAGAAAGGATAAAGAGTTCTCAGACCGGAGATGAAGTGTTTCAAAATAAGATTAAAGCTGTGAATGATGGGAGATTGAGTGACTTTGTGTATGAAGATGGAATTTTGAAATTTGGGAAGAGACTTTGTGTTCCTGATATACCTAATTAAAAAGGGAATTGTTGGATGATGCTCATAGTTACAATTTCTCAATACACCCTGGTAGCAATAAGATGTATAGAGATTTGAAGGAACATTTTTGGTGGGACAACATGAAGAGGGAGATTGTTGATTTTGTGTGAAGATGTATGGTTTGTCAACAAGTGAAAGTTGTAAGGCAACAACCTGAAGGAGTCATGCAACCTCTTCCCATACCAGAGTGGAAATGGGATAATATTATGATGGAATTTTTCATGGGACTACCAAAGAATCTTAGAAAGAATGATGAAATATGGGTCATTGTTGATCGTCTTACCAAGTCAGCACATTTTCTTGCTATAAGATAAGATTTACCACTTAAACGATTGGAAATACTATATATTAATGAAGTTGTAAAACTGCATGGAGTACCACTATCGATTGTTCCTGACCGTGATCCCCGTTTTACATCAAGATTATGGAAAAGTCCTCAGAAATACCTGGATATTGAACTTCATTTGAGCACTGCCTACCACCCCCAAACTGATGGACAATCAGAACGAAATATTCATACCTTAGAGGACATATTGAGATCATAATCACTTGAATTTAAAGGTATGTGGGATCAATATTTACCTATGGTAGAATTTTACTATAACAATGGATTCTATTCAAGTATTTAGATGGCACCATATAAAGCGTTATACGGAAATAGATTTCACACACCAACCTGTTGGGATGATGTTGGTGAAAGAAAACTCATAGGCCTAGAACCTGTGGAGGAAACTATGGATAACGTGAAGGTAATCCAAACCCATATCAAAGAAGCACAAAGTAGGCAGAAGATCTATGCTGATAACCAAAGGAAGGATTTGGAATTTTCGGTAGGAGATCATGTTTTCTTGAAAGTATCTCTATGGAAGGGTGTTATAGGTTTCAGTAAGAAGGGTAAATTGAGTCCCAGGTACATTGGATCTTTCGAAGTTCTCGAACTAATTGGGACTGTAGCATACCGTTTGGCAATGCCGCCAAGTCTCTCCAAAGTTCATGATGTATTTCACGTATCACTATTGAGAAAATGCATGCCTGACCCAACACATGTACTCACTTATGAGGAATTAGAACTGGAACCCAATCTGTCTTATTGAGAAGATCTAGTCAAGGTTCTTGATACAAGAGAATAAGTGTTGAGAAACCGGACAACTCGTCTGGTAAAAGTTCTATGGAGAAACTGTAAGATGGAAGAGGCAATGTGGGAACCCAAGGAACGTATAATGAAGAACCTCACGAGTCTTTTTATGCAGTAATATTCTAGAAATTTCGAGGACGAAATTATTTGAAGGAGGGGAGAATGTAACACCGCAATATTCCACGATATGTTTCTCTTTGAATAATACAATAGTGTGTGTTGTACGCAACTTCGAGTTCTAACACACCACAACCAATCAAACTAACTGTTATGAATAGTAATACCCCCTTTTTGAAATTTTATAAATTTTATCTCTCAATATGGACTTCATTTTTGGATTCAGAATATCGAAATTAGCTTCGGGTGATTTTTTAGTTATTTTTTTGAAAACATTCAATATTTGATGAATAGTGAAAAAACCTTGAGTTATAGTATAAACCCAGATTTTTATTTAAATAATTATTTATCTTATTTCAAAATAGATACATAATACCTATATAAGTTCAATGTAAATCATTGAAGTTAGTTTATAATAATTTTAGATATATAAAAATTTTATTGAACTTTTCACTGTCTTTTACCCACCTCCTAGGAGAATTTGCAAATTAACATAAAACTTAATTTTACCGCTTCTGTGAGTGGAATTTAAAAAATTCGGGAGACACATTTGATATCAGTAAAAAAAAATGTGGTTCAATAAGATAAAAATAATTTTTGGTGAATAGTATCTTTTCCTTTTATTTACCACAGTTACAAGTAAATAGGGTAATTAAGGGTAAAAATGATATTATTATTACACTAAAACATGTCCTCATTATATTGGATAAGTATAATTCAATCCAAAACAACCTTAGGAATAAAATATGAACCTCTTTGGTCCACTTGGATTAGATTAGGACACTTATTATTATTTTATTTGAAGAAGAGTTAAAAGAGTTAAAATCAATGTTTAATAACTAAAACATTTTTAATATAGGGTTATACATAAGATAAATTATAAAATAAATTTTCATTAGAAATATAAAAATATTTCCTACATAATGGTATTTTATTTATATTTTTTAGACATTAAATAATTTAATTTATTTATGACACAATGATGATGCTGTAATTACCGTTTTAATGAAAGATTAAAATAACTGATATTATAAATATCCAAATAAATGTAATTTGTGACTTTTTGTGAATTAAAATAATTTTCTAGGTTAATATGACACATTAGGATTGGTTAAATTAATTTTATTCGAATTAATATTTCTTTTATGAATTTATAAAAAACAAAATACCAAATTGTGACAAAATTGACATAAAAGAGTTTTTAAAACAAATATTATATTATTAACTGATATTATATTCCTAAAAATCTCTGGTTGAGATTAATTACTTATATAATGATATTTTTATCATTAATTAACCACTTGGGGTTCACTTATAATTATATAGTAAGTTTATTATCCATATAATATAAAAATACAAAGAGACATGGTAAATGTCAAACTATTTAACTAAGAGTTAAATCTAAAAGCTAAAGTTAATATAGTGACCCAAACCTGTCTAAAACCTATTGGTTGAGTGGTTTTCAACCCATCCCCACCTTATAATTTAAATAATCCATTTTTTATCCATTATAAACCGAAAATGATTTTATTATAAAATAATATTTCTAGCTTTTCCTAAGGATCCCCTCACCCCTCTTATAAAAGGGAACTCCCCCTTCTCTCTAATTCAAACCTTCAAAGCCATTTTCCTTAGCCAAACTCTACCCAAATACCCTCCCAACTATCCTCCCTTCATCCTAGAGGAATTAATCTAGTCAAAAAGCCAACTTAAGAGACCTTTTGATCTAATCAAACGGAAGAACCTAAAGAAGGGGTAAATATTTCATCACCTCTTTCAATTTCTTTTCTTCTTCCACTTCTTTTTTCATTGTTGTTTACATTATAAAATAATAACTCTTATATATTCTATATACTATGATGTTATTATAAATATGGTACAACCAAATTTATTTTTCTATCCATCCTTTTAATGACATGTCACCATACGTGCGTACGTACGACTTACCGTCTCCACGTCATGGTGTTATTGTTATTCAATACATTATTTTTTGGATGGGTATAATAATGATGTTTAATTGATGTAAATAATATATATAACATGATAATGATTATTTATATATTATATACCATCCAATAATATATTATTTTAATATCAAAAAAATGATATTATCGCTCGTGCGTACATACGGATTACCATCTCCACGAACGTGATGAGATTCATTCCCCATCATATCCATTCAAGAATAATTTTCATTAGATGGTTAAAAATAATGTTTAAATAATTAATATAATTCTGAATATGAATAATATACATCCCATCCATAACAAATATGACTCACATAACAAATAATATAAAGGAAAACGAATCCGTTAACACCCGAAACAATGATAATACTAAGATATTATTATCAAGGCAATGTTAAAAGATCATATATGATATCATATTAATGTATATGATTCTTGTATAATTAAATAACAATTATTTCACCATTATATAAGAGGTTAACCTACCCTTGACCAAGTAAAAGTACAAGGTATGGGTTAATTATACAATCCCTTCATTATCTGAGGTTTTTTATATGTAATTATCTAATGGGGCTTCCTTATAATCCACATCCATGTTTCTTAAAAATAGATTCCAAAAAATTATTAATATTTACTATAATATGGGTTAAATTTATTTATATTCTTTTTTGACTTTTATAAGATGCTTATAAAGGAATCTTTCTGTCGTTTTCCAAACAAGGTCCTTTATAACCTTTTTGACAAAATTAAGGTAAGAATGTGTTTTTTTATCTTATACGATGGGTGCATCTATTTTCTGCCATTATAACATCATCAAAGATTCCCTTAAAAGCTTATAATAATATTTAAAAAATAAATGTTTTCTTTATAAATTATGTGACTCTTAAATGATTTCAATATAGAAAAATAAATTTCTCTAAAAAAAGGTTTTGATTTCATCTATGTCAACATCCTTTGATGGATTTTAAGTTTATTTGAAGTTGATTTATTATGATACCAAACTTCCATATTGTATTTAATTTTTTGTGATATGTTTTATTGTGGATGTGTTATTTTTTTACCATTCATGGTTTATGGATAATGTGTTGACATTTAGTATGCTAGTTTTAATACGCATGATTATATTATGTATAAACCTTTTCATATGAGGAATGCATTGGAATTAGTAAGTGACGGGTGGAGCCTGATATAGCTCCTCGATGCATCAATAGGTCTCATGGGACAAACTAGTATCTTGGCACAAGGATTTGACCAAATCTTATTTGTAGTCTTGGCACAAGGCCTTGACTATGTGTTTATGAAAGTCTGGCATTATGCATTCCATCATTATGAAAGTGGCTATTAATATTACATGTGATTATTCGACTAGTAAAATATCCATGTGAGTAAGTAAATGATATTATTTTATTGTATCTTTTCCTTATTATGCTGATGTTCAAGTTTAAAAGGATTTTGTTTTATTCTTATACATTTCCTTAAATGTTTATGCTTATTTATGAAAGTTTCCACTATATTGTTATCCTTACAGAGCATCTGAGCTCACCTTTTGTTATGTTTTATTTTTCCTAGGTTGCGAAGAATTATATTATGACTGACCTGCATGGATAGTTTATGTGATCTCAGTGTTTTCCATGGAAAAAATGTTATTTTAGTTTCCATTTTATGATGTAAAGTAAACCTTATGAATGTATCTAGTACTTCCAAGGCTACTAAACTAATCGGCCTTTTAAGAGTTGATCTTTTGTGATCATGCCAATGATACATAACAATGAACCGACTCTAGGCTTCTGGGGTTGGGGCATTACATATATATGTGTTAATATATTTCTCTGTCTGTACTTATAACTTTATATATTTAGTTATATATAAATAATTTAATATAGAGATTAATTATTTTATATATTAATATATAAGTTAATATGTGTGTTATTATATGTTAACATATATGTTATTATATGTTATTATATGTTATATATATGTGTGTCAATATATTTTATTATACATTTACATAAAAATTAAAATACATGTTACTATGTGTAATTTCTTATATATGTTAGTATAAATTAATATGAAATTTTAATATATTTATATATAAATTAATATATATATATATATACTGTTATGTTTTACATATATATACATGTTATCATATCATATGTTATCATATATTAATATATGTTATATATCAATATATAAATTAATATAACTATATATAACTTAAAAAAATATACATATTTATATTAATAATGATTTATTCATTTATTATTAATTTATTATAATTATATTTTAACTTTTTTGTTTGTATGTATGTTTATATATATGTATGTATGTATGGGTGTGTGTGGGTGCTTTCACCCCCAAGCCGATCCCCCATGAGTGTGCGCCAATTAATAAAATTCAGCGGTCATGGGAGTTTGAACCTGAGCGATCACACCATTTAGTCTATACGAAAATTTAAGTTATGCAATAGTGTTTATCTATATTAATATATGCTAATGTATTTTTATATAAATAAAAATGAATATATAAATTTGCGATGTTTTATATATATTTAAATGAAGTGTGTATATATGCATTATATTTATATATATTTTAATATATTTGTGTGTGTGTATATATAATAATAAATATATATTAATATATATGATTTGATATGTCTATTATAAATTAATATAAATATTACTATATACACTCATATATATATATAAACATATATAAATTAATATATATATATATAAACCAAGTGTATATATCTATTATTTATATATAAATGTTAATTATATATATATAAATTAAGTGTGTGTATATATACTTATAAATTTATATATTAATTTATATAGATAAATTAATATATATATTATAAGTCAATATATATATTAATATATAAATATATATAAATTAGTATATTTATATATGTATATATATAATTTAATATATATATATATACTATTTTATATAAACTTATGAATGTCTACATATATATAATTAGTAATTTGTGATAAGATTACATATATATTTATATCTTTAACCATTTATTATTAATGACCATTTATTTAGTTATTATTAATTGATTTTAATTATGTTTTAACCTATGTGTGTGTGTGTTTATATGTATGAATCTATATATGTCTATATGTGTGTGTGTGTATTAATTATATATGAATAACATTAATTTTTAATGTTGTATAATATTATTAAAAATATATAGACATATAATAAATTTAATTTTTTATTTAGTCTTATCACATTTAAAACACAGTTAAAAATAATTAGCAACATCTTGAAAAGTGGATTAATTAGTGACATTTTGAAATGACGATAAATTAATATTTAATTATGTTTTAAAATGTGACTAAATTAGTCACCTTTTAAAGCATAGATAAATTAGAAACATTCTTATAAATCACTATTTTTTTATTTATCCATATTTAAAAATGTAGCTAAATTAGCCATGTTTCTAGAAAACTTGGCTAAAAAAATGGGGAAAATTGCCTAATTTTTTCTGGGTGCCACAACTACCCAACTCATCTGTATAGGGTGGTGACGTGGGTGTGAAGGTTAATGAGTGTGCTGATCAATACAAACCCAAAGAGAAGTGGGTGTTCGTGTGCCATCTGTACATGGCACACAACACCTTTTGAATATGGGAATCAGACAATCTGGGTACCTAGCCTACCTCCTTCCCCTATTAGAATTCGTTTCCTTCTCTATTAGTGGTGGGATTATTCCTTTTCCCAAATCAAATCACCAAACCACCCCCTCAGAATTGGATCCAGTCGACAAGAAGAGAATCAAATTATAATATAAATATAAGACCTCAGAATGAACTAGGCTCAGCACACACGATCACATGAAGAATCAATGACATGCTATGTCACAATATTTGATGCACTTTGTTTGACAGGGGATGAAGTCAATTTATTATAAACATGAGGGTTAAACCCCTATCAATGAACACTTATGATCGAATAAAATATTATAGAAAAATTTATATATTTTCACTCAATTCATACAATGAACTTGGTATGTCCTCGGTGCCACCTACTTTTCATTGCTGGGTATGTGAAATAGAGTGTCAGGTTGGGGAGCGATGTGACATGGTACGAGTAGCTAGGCATACATCACTATGGTAACCCACCATTTTATAAATGTTTTTAACAAAATTACTTGACTAAATTTTACATAAAAAAATTTAAAGGAACTTTTTAGGTTTAATGTATTGTAAACTAGGTACATAATACAATCCATATATGATAAACCTTCTCTTTATTACACACTTAAACATGATTTATTACATAAAATTCACTTGGTACAACATAAAATATCTAGAGGTCTAGTGTCTTTGGGGATTAGTAACATTACATAACAACTTAGAACACAAAACACAAAGCATATTTATTGAAAACTTCCTTTACATGACAACTACATTCCCTCATACTTAGAATTGCATGGGAAAACCCGAGGATATATATAAGAAAGGGGTGAGCTATAAATCCTAGTAAGGGAGTAAAGAAGTAATAACATGAAGAATAAAGTATTTTTTAGGAAATAGGCATATCAATGGAGCATAAAATAACATGAACATAATGGCATGATATAGCTTGATTATCATAACACGTAAATGTGGGAACAACACTTAACATGGAATTAGCATGAGCCAAGGCTCATTGCAAATGGAGCATGAGTAAAACCATATTGCACATGAATCATGAGTAAACCCTCTTTTCACTTGAATTATCATGAGTAAACACACATTTCAAATGAAATTTCATGATACTATACTTTACCCAATGAATTAGAGCGCTATCAGGGAACACCCTTCTTAAACATTTCATTTCATGCATAAGTGTGCCACATGGATCATAAAAAATGGAATCAATCATCATCATTTATTAAATGGTAATGGGATTTGGAATACATACATGAATCTTTAAAACCAAAAAGTAAATGTGCATAAAGGTAAATACCCTTGATATAAAAATGGATATGGTATTCACTACACAATGACATTGGCTTGGAAAATCGGTGCAATTTCAGCAACGTAACGGCGTGACGTATGATTTAAAAAAAATGGTTGATGAGATATAAAGGGGTTTATCATCATATTTACATGAAATTTACAGTAATGGGAGTCATATAGATACATGTCCAAAAATATTTAATGGAATTTAGATTCATAAAACATAGTAATTGCATGAATGTAAATGAGGAGAGGGAAATTTCTTACGGAATTTTAGCAGAGTAACGAGTGTACATGGAAGGAATTAATGAGGGAGAAAGGGGTATCCCATCATTCAAACATAAATAAGGAATTATATTGGAGGTGATAAATCATACCCCATCATTTATAATTTAAAATAAAAGGACATAACAGTATTATGAAACTTGGCTAAAATCAGAAAGGAAGGAATCCATTACATGGATGTGTGATCCCAAAGGCTTGTGAGGGGCTTGAGAGTGGCTTTTTGGGAGCTTGGGGAACCTTTAGAGGATTATATAGAGGGGAGGGAAGAAGTTGGACGAACTCCAATGGGTTTGAGTGAAGAGGAAGTGGGAGCTTGGGTAGGTTTATATAGGAAATGTGGGGGAATTCTTTATTATTTAGGTTTGTGACACCACACATTAAATAAATCAAAACCAAAAACCAAACCATGGTTTTTGAAAAAGGAGAGTGGAAAAAAATATTTTATAATCCCAATGATCTAAATTCTTAGAATAATAGGATTGATTATGTGGAGGTGAGTCACACTCTCCAGGAAATCAATTTAAAAAGATAAAATGTTTTATAAGTATTAGAGGGTCCACTAAATCATTTTAAACAAAATCAAAAAAACCTAAAATTCAATTATTTTAAGGTTAAAACATATATTTGCCAAAAATACTGTTTATAGTATTTTATTACATCACTATTGGGTGTTTATGATGTCATAAAACACATTATATATTTAAAAAGTATTTAATTTTTACCCAAAACTTCAACAGTCTCAGAAAATTATGAAAAATCCACCATTGGATAATTTAGACATCCTAATTAAAAAAATAGTATTCATTTTATCTAAATAATTTTCTAAATATGTCAATTTTTACTTTTAAAATAAATACTGGCATTTGTTGAAAATTCATGTGTTTTGACAAAAACCGCTTTCAAACCTTAATAAAAATTTCAATTACATTCATAAAAATTATACGATCATTTATTATTAATAAAATTAATTTAATAATAATAATATTATAAAAATAATATTATTTAATTCAAAAATTCATTAATTTATCAAAATATATCTCTAATTTGAATATTAACTAAAAACACTACTTGCGCTTTAAAAACTATTTACAACATAACAATAATAAAATGAATATATATTATTTATTATATAAAAAAATAATACACATAATAACAGTTCTAATGTATTTTTACATAACCCCTTATATCACCTTTATAAGACCTTACGGTAAGGTGTGCGATGGTGATAGACTCTTGGGGTGACTCTGATAACATCACTCGAGTTGTAATCTCTATAAACTTCCACTTCTAACTTAGGTGGTTCCAATCAAGATTTAAGTATTCAAGCTCGACTTGAGCTTGGTCAAAAGAGAAGACCAATGACACCAACTCCTTTCCAGGCTCTGAAAAATGGGCTTCGTATGGGGAAAGTCTACTGGATGAGGCCATCACTTCCTTTTTTGAGTAAATTGGATTTGTTAAAGCCCTATATTTATACTAATCATGTGATCACTATTCAAAAGCTATATTAGCGACGATCACAATTCTTAATGGTATTTTAAAAATCCAAAAACATAAAACCAAAGAAGTCTATATTTTATATAACCATTTTACAGAATAAGACATTTTATCAGATCAAGAGGAATTTTCATTAATGAATGTTTTGGTCGTTACAATCTTCCCCCCCTTAAGCAATTTCACCCTCAAAACTTACTTTTCCCACACTAAAACAGATGTGGGTAACTCTACTTAATTACTTCCTATGGTTCCCACGTTGCCTCTTAATACTTTTGGTTTTGCCACAACACCTTGACGAGGGGCATTGTATTATTTCTTAAAACGTTTTCTCTACAGTCTATGATCTTCACTGGTTTCTCCTCATAAGAAATATCATACTCTAACTATAGTATATATGAAGAGAGTACATGTGAAGGGTTTGGTATATACTTACTTAAGAGGGATACGTGAAAGACATCATGTACTTTGTCCATAGTAGGTGGAAGTGATAGTCGATAGGCCACAACCCTGACGTAATCAAGAATCTTGAAGGGACCAATGTACCTAGGACTTAACTTACCTTTCTTTCTGAACCTCATGACCTTATTCCATGGAGATATGTATAGAAATACCATATATAAAACTTTTAACTCAAGGTATCCTCGACAATTATCTTCATAACTCTGTTGTCGACTTTGGGATTCCTTGATATGCTGCTGAATGGTTTTCACCTTGTCCGCCATTTCTTCGACCATTTTAGGTCCTAGCAGCTTATGCTCACCGACTTGATCCCAAAACGCTAGGGTTATAAAACTTTTACCATAAATGGATTCATATGGTTCCATTCGTATGCTCGAGTGGAAAATGTTATTGTTGGATAATTAAACTAGTGGAAGATGTTGGTCCCATCCTCCTTTGAAGTCCATAGAACATGATCTTAAAATATCTTTTAGTGTCTGAATATTTCACTTAGATTGGATATCAGTTTAAGGATGATAGGCTGTACTGATGTTTAGTTCAGTGCTTAGAGAATGTTGGAGACTTTTTTAGAAGTTCAAGGTGAATCTTAGATCATGATCAGATACAATAGATAGTGGTAATCCATGTAGCCTTACCACTTCTTTGATGTAAATCCATGCAGGTTGATCCAATGAAAAGTCCTCTCAAATCATGATAAAGTGACCTATCTTCATAAGACAATCCACAGTGACCCATATAACATTGTTTCCTCTAGATTTACTTGTAATTCCAGTTACAAATTCCATGGTAATGTTGTCCTACTTCCATGTTTATATGGGTAGTGGTTTCATCATCCCCTTATAATTTTTCCTCTTAGCCTTAACTTGCTGATATACCAGGCACTTTATTGTAAATTTAGTAATCTCCCTTTTCATATTATCTTACCAAAAGGTTTCTCATAGATCTTGATACATCTTTGTGCTCCCTGGGTGAATAGAGAAGTTTGAGCTATGTGTGTCATTTAAAAGCTCCTTCTTTATCAAATGATCAAATGTTACAAATAATCATGACCCATATCTCACAATTCCATCCCTGTAAACCATGAACTCTGGGGATTTCCCATTTCTAATAGCTTCCACCTTTTTTATAATTTCCACATCCTTTCTTTGAGAATTATTTAACCTTTCCAAAAGTTAAGGTTGAGTAATAATTTGCTAAAGGATTGATGATTTACCCTTCTTTATGATTCCCATGTCCATCTTCAATAAATCTAAGAAGATTGGATCCCTCTCAATTCTCATCAATGAAAAAATCACTTGATCCTTTCTACTTAGAGCATCCACTACCTTCTTCACTTTCCCACGGTGGTAATGGATTGAGCAGTCATAATACTTGATGAATTCTATCCATATTATTTTCTGAATATGAATCTCCTTCTGTGTGAATATATATTTGAGACTCTTGTGATCAGTTATATATCTCACACTTCTTCCCATAGAGATAATGCCGCCAGATTTTCAATGAAAATATCATAGAAGAAAACTCCAGATCATGTGTGGGATAGATTCTCTCATGTATTTTCAGCTACCTTGAGGTGTAGGCTATCACTTTATCATTCTGCATCAACACACAACCGGTTCCCTTCTATGAAGTATCCATAAATACCACAAAAAGTTTTCCACTTGTGGGTAATGTGGGCACAAATATAGTGATGAGCCTACTTTTCAACTCCTTGAATCTTTATTCACATTAATCACTCTAATCAAACTTTACTCTCTTCTGAGTTAGATCTGTAAAAGGGTTGTGCAATCTTGATAAACCTCTCACAAATCGTCGATAATATACATCTAACCCCAAGAAACTATGGATATCCATTACCGATGTTGGCCTAAACCATCCCTCTATTGCAGCTATCTTTGAGGGATCCAAAAATATCACATTGCTTGTGATGATATGTCCTAATAATGAAACCTCCTTCAACCAGAAATCACACTTTCTATACTTTTCATAGATCTTCTTCTTTCGCAAGGTCTGTAGTATAGTTCTTAGATTTTCCTCGTGATCCTCCTTGTTTTTGGAGTATATTAGAATATCATCAATAAATATTACCAAAAATTTGTCGAGGTAACCTATAAAGACTCTATTCATCAAGTCTATAAAGATTACTGGAGCATTAGTGAGTCTAAAAGGCATTACTATGAATTCATAGTGCCCATATATTGTATGAAAAGCAGTCTTGGGTATATCTTACTCCTTCACCCTTACTTGATAATATCTTGATTGCAATTCCACCATGGAGAATTATTGTGCTCTATGTAGCTGATCAAACAAGTCATAAATTCATGGAATAGGATACTTGTTATTTATTGTGATTTTTGAGCTCACGATAATCAATGAAAAGGTGCATTGACCAATCCTTTTTATTGATGAAGAGGACTGGTGCACCCCATGGTGAATCACTTGGGCGTATAAACCCTTTATACAGATTTTCTGGTATTTGTTTCTTCAACTCCTCAAGCTCCACAATAGCCATTCTATATAAAGCCTTTGATATTGCAAATGCCCCAAGTATATGGTCAATTGAGAATTCAATATCTCTTCTAGGAGAAAGACCAGACAATTCCTCGGGAAACACTTCAGTGAATTTCCTCACAATAGGAACATCTTCAAGGATGGTTTCCTCCTTAGACTTAATCATCTGAGCCAGATAGGTGTGCTTATAGTCCAGTAATATCCACGCTTAAGATGATGGTGCTAAAGAAGATTCATCTTCCTCCTTGCACTTGTTTAGAATTAGGAGTCGATTATCCATATAGAGAGTGATTTACCTCTCATGGAAATTTATGTTTTCTCTATATATGGAAAGACAATCCATGCTGAGAATTGCATCAAATTCCACCAGAGGGTGTATAACAAGGTTCATCGGGAAGTTTAATCCACCGATTAATACATGGTAGGAGTTCTAATCATGGGATTCAATGATTGCACCATTTTACATACTCACCAATATCTTTAATTACATGATTTGTGGTGCTATTGGGATTGTTCTACTAATATTTTGAGAAATAAAAGAATTCATAGAACCTTGGATGATAACCCTACCTTTCACTTTTTGATTATGGTTCTACACATTTAATTTATCAAAAATAAACGTAGGGAAGATAACTATTAAACACATAAAGGGGAATCCAAAGAAAAAAAGGGATAACATATAAATTACATTTATTTCTTTAACTTATGAATTCCTAGGCTTCAAACTAAGTTATCCATGATCTACTTTCTAAAATATATTCTTAGGGGTATTTTTTAATTCCCTTAATAATGGTTCAAACTAACCTTGTTAATTTACCAAATCATATCCCTCGGGAGTGTCATAACCAATAGTGTAGAAAGGCCCATTTTCATGTACAGTGATACCCTGAGTCAAGCCCGAAACTCCTTGTTGGAGTTTTCACTCTTAGGTATATCTGTGCCAAAGCCGCCTCTACCTTCTTGTATCTAGACATGGATGTATTTTCATGACAAACCATTTTCTCAATTCTGACCAAAACTTAGGGATGTTTTTATTATACTTAGGCTTATCCCTAAGGCTTTCACTAGGGTTTTCTAATCCTAATCCCAAAAATAACTAATCCTATCCTCTGATACCAACTATGACAACCCTGATCTTTATTATACACTTAAAAATGATTTATTACATAAAATTCACTTTATAAAACATAGAAGATTGAGAAGTCTAGTGTCTTTGTGTATTAGGAACATTACATAAAAACTTATAACACAAAACACACTACATATTTATTGAAAACTTCCTTTACATGACCACTACATTCCCTCATACTTAGTATTTCATGGGATAACCTGAGGACATACATGAGAAAGTGGTGAGATATAAAGAAAATTAAGAGATTAAATAAGGCATAACATGGAGAATAAAATACATCTTAAACAATAGGAATATAAATAGAGAATAAAATAACATGAACATAAATGTATGATATAGCTTGATTATCTAACATGGAAATGTGGCAACAACACTTTACATGGAATTAGAATGAGCCAAGGATAATTTCACATAGAGAATGAGTAGCCCCCCATTGCACATGAAGCATGGTTAAACCCTTGTTTTAATTGAATTATCAGGTGTAAACACCCATTGCACATGAGGTATCATGATACTATACTTTACCCAATGTATTGGAGTGATTTCAGGGTGAACCCTTCTTAAACATTTCATTTCATGCATAAGTTTTTTACATGGATCATACAACATGGAATAAACCATAATAATTTATTCCATGGTAAGCGAATGTGGAACAAATACATGAATATTTATAATCAATAAGTAAATATGCATAAATTTGAATACCCTTGATAGAGAAATGGGCAGCATATTCACTGCACAATGACATTGGATTGGAAAATCGATGCAATTTCGGAAGCATAACAGCGTGATGTAAAAATTCATACAAATGTTTGATGAAAGAGAAAGGGGTGTCTCATCATATTTAAACAAAATGGACAGAAAGGGGGATCATATAGATACATGTCCCAACATATTTAATGTAATTTATATTTATAATACAAAATAATTTCTTGAATGTAAATGAGGAGAGGGAAATTCCTTACAAAATTTTGGTATAGTAACGAGTGTACATGGAAGGCATTAATGAGAGAGAAAGGAGCATCCCATCATTTAAAAATAAATAGGGAAGTATGGGGGAGGTGTGAAATCATACCCCAACATTTATAATTTAAAATAAAAGGACATAATAATATTAAGAAACTCGGCTAAAATGAGAAAGGAAGAAATCCCTTGGAAGTGTGATCCCAATGGCTTAGTAGGGGTTTGAGAGAGGCTTTTTGAGAGCTTGGGGTGCCTTGGGAGGATTATAGAGAGAGGAAGGTAGAATTTGGACAAACTACAAGGGATTTGAGTGAAGAAGAAGAGGGATCTTGGGTGGGTTTATATTGGAAAGGAGGGGGAATTCTTTATTATTTGGGTTTGGGACACCACACAATAAAGTAATAAAAACCACAAACCAGCCCCTATTTTTCCCATGGTTTTTAAAAATGGGTGTCGAAAACAATATTTTATAATTACAATGGCCTAACTTCTTAATATAATATGGTTGCTTATGTATAGGTGAGTCACACTATAAAGGAAATCAATTTAAAAAGATAAAATGTTTTATAAGTCTTGGAGGGTCCACTAAAGCTTTGTAAAATAAATCAAACAAACCTAAAATAAAATTGTTTTTAATGGAAAAACATATATTGGACGAAAATAATTTTTATAGTATTTTATTACACCACTATTGGGTATTTTTGATGTCATAAAACACATTATGTATTTAAATGGTATTTATTGTTTACCCAAAAATTCACGTGTCTCAGAAAATTTTGAAAAATTCACCATTTGATAATTTCAACGTCCTAATTCCAAAATTGATATTCATTTTATCTAAATAATTTTCTAAATATGTGAATTTTACTTTTAAAATAAAAACTGACAATTATAAAAAATTCATGGGTTTTGACAAAAACGGATTTCAAACCTTAATAAAAATTGAAATTGTATTAATAAAAATTATACGATCATTTAAACATAATAAAAGTAATTTAATAATAATGATATTTTATTAAATTATTATTTAATTCAAAAATATATTAATTTATCAAAATATATTTCTTAGTTGAATATTAACTAAAAATACTATTTTTGCTTTAAAAACTATTTACAACATAACAATATTAACATTAATGTATATTCTATTTTATATATAGGAATAATGAACATAATCAGAGTGCTAAGGTCTTGTTACATAACCCCTTATAACACCCGTATAAGACCTTAGTGTATGGTGTGTGATGACGACATACTCTTGGGGTGGCTCAGATAACATCACTCGATTGGTAATATCTATTAACTTCCACTTCTGCCGTAGGCGGTTCCACTCAAGCTTAACGTATTCAAGCTCGGATTGGGCTCAGTCAGGATTGAATCCCAATGAAGCCATCTCCGTACTAAACTCTGAAAAATGGGCTTCGTACGGGGAAAGTCTACTGGATGAGGCCATCACTTCCTTTGTCTGAGTAAATTGGATTTGTTAAAACCCTCTATTTATACTAACCATGTGATCACTGTTTAATGAATATATTAGGAAAGGTCACAATTCTTAATAGAATTTTTAAAATCTAAACACATAAAACAAAAGAAGTGCATATTTTATATAACCATTTTAAATAATAAGACATTTTATCAAATCAAGAGGAATTTTCATTAATGAAAGTTTGGGTCATTACACTATACATGGTGCTAAAAAACAATTTTTCAACTCCCTCAAAAGGTTTATTTGTTATCATATCCAAGATCATATCATAACATAGGATTTCTTGGTTATATTTATCAAAGTAAAGGGGTGATCATAATTCCATGTAAGTTATAAACAATGAAAATAGGCCAATAATGAACATCTTGAATGAAACATGAGGCATATTATGTGAAGATGAACATAATAATATGAGGAATAACATAATAACACGAACGTAAGGGCACAATGTATAAAATTGAAATGTAGATACAATATAAACATGATACATTCATATTAACAATGTTTATCACTAACATGTTATAAAACATATTACTAAGTTTGTTCACCAAGGTATCATAAAACATTACCAAGGAATGCTATGTAACATCCCAACTAGGGTGACACACACTGATTCCCCAAGACGGTCAGTTACATGACCTTAAATGCGCCTCCTCGTACAACCAGAGGTTGTTGAATAGAAATGAGGGTCTGATATACAACATGGGGAGGCTATAACATCTATATTAAATCATCATAAAAACAAAAATAGATAACAACAACCAAATTATATAAGTAATAACTATATAAAACCAGTACCACATGATGACCAAAATGGAAATACAATATCATAAACTAATCAGTAGATATGTCATGCCGAATAGGTGTCAAGTGTCAAATGGAAAAACGAAAATAAAGACATGAAAAACTCCCTTAAGAGGGTACGAACAACAATTTTGATTCCCTCATCCATGTTTCATCTTGACTCATCCATCTAACATAGGGATATTTACCTTATCCAGTCCTAAAAACATGACGTCTATTCGAGTATCGATCAGGAATGTCGGGTAGGGTGTGAGTACAACTCAGTAGAACACCACCAATGATATCGAAAAAAATATCTAGTCAATAATAGTGAATATAATTGTAAAAATAATAAAGTACAATTCATAAAGTAAATAGTTGTCAAATTTCATTATGATTTAATAAACCACATAAAGACCCAGGTTCCCAAGGACACCCGAACCCTCAATACCTTCTTCAGCCCGTGTTAGAGTTTAAACCACAACACATATTCAATTAGAAAATCATTATAACACATGAGAATTAATTACACATTAAATTTTAATTCATATCATGGATAATTGGACTATAGTCCAAAGCTAACATTTTGTGCCTAGAATACCATGGATACTACCCCATGGTTATTTTAAGTATCAATCCATATCCCATAAACCGTTCATCATTAAATCACACAAGTATGATTTTGAAGTAGAAATATCTATCCCACACTCATTATCACAGGTGTCACAAAAGTTGTATTTTTAAGAATCAGTCTGTGTCCCACACTCAATATCATATGCATGAATCTGGGTCTAGGATTCCAGGTCTCGCACCCCATGGGTATTAGATGCATCATCCCATGTCCCACTACCCATTTACCATGAAATCACACAATATCACACACATTACATTTAACAAGGTTAATAGAAATTAATCCCCTTATCAATATATCACATCATGGTTTACTATTAATAATTTATACAAAGTTCACCACTTTAATCACATAAAAATAATATGCACACTACATAATTAACCCATTTATCAATATTTAAATCCTATAACCCATTAAACCATTAATTTCAATCTAACCATCCCATATTTCTCATTTTTAATTAATTTATAAACACATTAACTGACCAATCCCACAATCCCAATTTCTATCAATTCCAGAATCACAATATTCCATTAATTAATTAACCAATTAATTAATCCAATCCAAAAGCTGGAAAAGTTACAATTACCAAAATTAAATTTTCTCATATTTAACTCATTTTATAATCACATGGAAAATAAATTAATTAATTACAAGATTACATAAATTATTTGATCAATTAATTTATTAAATTCAAGATTCAATTTTCTAACATTACAATTTAAATTTCAAAATAGATACACATAATTAAAATTAAAGTCTATTAGAATTGAATTTAGACCACTTACCTTAATACTAAAAATGAATGCTCACCAATAGAAATCCCCAATTTGAATCTGAACAACCAAGATGACGAAAAAGAACAAGACATTGTTAAAAAACCTATATCCAATATCCAATAGATTAGATCTATGAGAATATATATCTAGATCCATTTCCAATAGAGGAAAACATTCCTTCAAAGTATGATAAAAATATTTGAGAGAGGGAAGAAACCATATGAGATGGGAATCTATTATCTGGAGAGGTGTAGATCCGTCAAAGAATCATAGAATTATCAATAATGAAGCTTGGAATGATTTTTAAATTTTCTAAGAGCCTCCATAATTGAGAGAAATTTATTTAGGGACGATATAGGGTGTTTGGGGATATAATATGGGGGTTTGAGAAATTTTTAATGGATTTTTAGTGGTTTAATTTTACGCATGCACAATTTCCGATTCGAGGTGAATGGATTTACCTAACTGTATGCCTAAACATGACACTCCTTCCCGGGGGACTCAAAGTTACTACTAGGAGGGAACATGTTTTGAAAAACCATGTTCCAAACATGTTAATACCCTCTATTTGGGTTCTCATAGTGTGTTGGCATGGGCGCACGGTTGGGCCAAACCTTGTGCTAATCATGAACTCCCCTTATTCTTCAAAAAAATTCTCCAATTTCACCCAACAAACCCCCATGATAAAACCCAAAAAGATATACTCAAAATAGGAAAAAATAGTACCTAAAAAATGAGGTCTAGAAATCTCCAGAAAAGGTTGGGATATTTCAATATACCCAAATTATAACAACTCATCCTTGAGATGTGATCCCATGTATGTCTAAGATTCCTAGGTAAATAGATCAGGCCACCGAGACCATATATCCGCTTCCCTAAACAAATATCCCTCCTGAACATGCCCATGTTCCCATAATACTCAAACTAATGACACCATATTTCCCAGTAACAACTTCTCACTGTGATCCCACACACGTATTAGATTATTGTTAAAGGACACATCAGTCTCAAGATAAAAATAATCCACATTGATAAAATGATAATGGTTAGTGTGATATTTCTAAAGTAGTGACACATTAAATATTTCTTACATGAAACTATACCTCTGTGGAAGAGCCAATCATTATGAAAGAAACTTGATTCTCTCTATAGACTCATATCATTTAACAAACCTGAGCACCAACTAGCCCTACCTCTGAATCCCATGGTGACCCAATATAGGAGAAACCAAAGGAAAACATGACCACCCATTGTAAACTCCAAGGGTCATCAATTAATATCAACATATGAATTATACCTACTCTGAGCCATAAGAATCTAATTTCGGATTAGCTGAAATTGATTTGACATATACTACAGGAGACTTAGTCCCAGTAACTTTGACTCACCTTCCTCTATCCAACATTGAGGTGATCTTCATGGCCTACCATAAAGAGCCTTGTATGGTGAAATATGAATAGGTTTTTAATAATCATTATTGTAGGAAAAATCCACCAGTGATATATAATTCTCCTAAGATCCAAAAAAGTCTATGACACATCATTGAAGCAAATCCTTAAGTAACTATATAGTACGCTCTGACTGCCCATATGTTTGTGGTTGGAAATATATACTCAAAAAAACTTGTGTGCCACATGCCTTCAATAAAATCTACCTAAATCATGAATTAAAATGAGAGTCATGGATTTAAACAATACTCCATAAAACCCCATGCAGATAGAATATCTCCTAAACTTACATATCTCCTAACTGGTCCACTAAGAAAGTTCCCTATATAGGAAAGAAATGTTCTACTTTCATTAGTCGGTCCACCACCAGCCAAATAACATCATTCTTCTAAGGAATTATAGAACCACAAATAATTCCATGGTAATGTCATCCCAATTCCATTCCGGATGGGTAATGACATTAATAAACCACCAAGTTGTTGATGTTTGACCTCCACTAGTTGAAAGGTGTAACATTACGTCACAAACTTTGCAATCTCATTTTTTATTCTTGGCCACAAATACTATCAATTTAGGTCATGGTATATTTTTTTTCACACTTGTATTCATTATCCACTTCAATGCATGAAATTCATGTATAATATCCTCTTGCATACAAGTAGGCACAACAACACAATTCCGGAAATAGATGATCACATCCTCATCTATGGTCCAATATGAAAGTGACTCCCCACCTTCAAAAATTTACCTAAAGGCTTAAAATTCTAGATTATGATACTGCCTTTCCCTAATATGACTAATAAGAGTACAATCCACTACAACAGATACAATATTCATATAATCTTGTCCCTCTTAACCACAAAATGTGTCTCATCTAGAAAATTTATCATGTTCCACTCAGATCTAGAATCCTAAATATCCTATGTCTGTGTTTTCTTACATAGAGTATTAGAAACACTATAACGACCCATACTTTACATACATTGTTAATAATTCAAAATTTAAGTGCACTTATTACAACATATAACAAAACCATGGTAGGACCGTATAGGTATAGTGTCATTAGAAACTGGGAAACATAAACAACTGGTTCATAAAGCATCTACATTGTCTCCTGTTTATTTCATCATATCTAGAGTTCCTTTTGGCATATCCTACTTAATAACCTTATTACTGGCCTGGGGAAAGAAAACATACAAAAGGGTGATCTCAAATTCCCATTAAGGGTAAATAAATGAAATATCATATTCATAAGAACATAGCATTTTGAAAATCTTAACCTGCAATAGAGATCATAATATCATAACATGGGATAAATCATGGTAGTGAAATGTAATATACATAATCATAACTTAAAACATGAAACATTGTGGAATACACACATAATCATAGAGAATCATTTCTTAGTAGTCAAGACTCATTTCCAAGACTATATTAGGGGACAAAGTCCATTTCTGAACCAAGTTCAATCCTAATTTCAGTCCTGTTTCACTGAACCAGATTAACCTACTGTTCCAGCCATGTCTATCTCATGAGATATAAATCATTACCCAATGCATTGGAGGGTGATATATTTCCCACTCATCTCATAATGAAACCATTCTTATGTGTTCCACAAAATCATAAATCATACATCATAGCATAACCCATGTAATAAAAATGGTATTCTTAAACATCATGCCATCATAACATAATCCATATAAGATAAAAGGTATTTATAAAAATAATTCCATTCTAACATAATCAAATCAATGTCAAACAAGGATAGAAACATAACTTTATATTATCTTTGATGGAAAATAATTTTGATAAAATGCTTGAACACCATTCTTGAGGAAAACATCCTTTCAACTTCAAAAACAATTTTCCATTATTAACATGTCATAAAATTTTAAACTAAAAGAAGTTGATTAAAAATAAACTTGAAAACCTGTAAATAAATATTGCTGTAAATAAATTTCTATGAAATCATAAAAATCCATTCATTCCGTATAAGTTAAAAAAACATTCTTCTCATACTTTGGCCGGAAAATTCAAAAAAGTACCTCGTACTAAAAACGACAAAAAATTCCTTTCATATCTTTTAATAAAAACTCACCGAAGGGTAAAATTGGATTTACAAAATTGTAGGAGGATATAAATAATATTACATATTGGGAAAACATGTATGTGGATGATAAATATTCCCAAGTAAATTCTGAAGTATAAACAATCTCAGATAAAAATGAGATTGCTATATTTTCCCTTACCTTAGGTCCGATTTGCTTCATTTGTATCTGAACCTCCTGT
The DNA here is from genome assembly GCA_963277665.1 of Viscum album. Lineage (NCBI taxonomy): Eukaryota > Viridiplantae > Streptophyta > Magnoliopsida > Santalales > Viscaceae > Viscum > Viscum album. Next base: position 1,205,249,453 of record OY728138.1, read on the forward strand.
ATAATGATTTAAATAATGTTATTGACTTATTTCAGAGTCTTAATCATTATTATGATATCATATATGGTCATATTCTTAGCTTCTTATTAGTAATATTTCATTGTTACTTTTTATTTGGGTGTTCATTGCTTTATATACTTATGCATGTTTTGTCGAATAAATTCTTATTATTCTTTTTAGGTTATAGATAACTCATTTCCAGAATATTATTAGTGTAATATATATCATATTTATTCATTCAATTCACTTATATAATCATTATGCAATGAAGATCATGTAGAATAAGCCGCATCACATCATGGAGACGGTAGGCCGTACGTCCACACAAGCGATGATATCGTTCCCATGATCGTGGAATTCTATTTAAGTGTATGTATACTATTTCAGAATCAATATCACTTTAAAATAATAATATATAGTTATTATTTACACCATTATACCCATCCAAGTAAGGTGGTGGTGGAAAACAGATTACACCACGGCGTGGAGACAGTATTCCATACGTACGCACATGCAGTGATTTCGTTTTCCGTCGGATGGACAGACGGTGAAATAGGGTTGTTTCATATTTATAATAACATATCCATATATGAGTGATACTGATGTTATTACTTCATAATGAAACAACTAAATAAGAAGAAGTAGAATAAGAAATAAAGTTGAAAGAATCGGTAACAGACATTACCTCTTCTTTGAAGCGGCTCTTCTTAAACTCCTCTTATGGAACTAAAGATGGTCTTTGAGGAAGACCAGGACCTCTAGGATGTTTCTAGGGAAGTTTATAAGGGAAATGGGAAGGTTTTGGCTAATCTTGAAGGCTCAAAGTTGTGTGAGGAAGAGAGGGAGGTGGTGCCCTTTTATAAGGAAGGGGAGGGGCACCTTAGAAAAACTTAAAATATTATTTTATTATAAAGTCATATTCAGTTTTTAATAGCTTAAAATTGATTTTTTTCAAAGATAAGGTGGGTATGGGTCGAGATCCTCTCAACCAATAGATTTTAGACAAGTTTAGGTTACTATATTAACCTTATAATTTAGATTTAACTCTAAGTTAAATAATTTTACCTTTACCGTGTCTTCTTGTTTTGTTACACTATATGGTTAATAAACTTACTATAACAAGACAAAAGAACCCCAAGTTGTTAATTATTAATATATATGACTTTATATAAGTCATTTGGCCGAACCTTATATTTTTAGGAATAAAATAACAATTAATAATATAATATTTGTTTTAAAAACTATTTTAGGTCAATTTTGACACTATTTAGTAATTGATTTTTGTGAAAATCATAACAGAATTATTAGCTCGAACAGAGTTAATTAAATCAATAATAACATGTAATATTAACCTATAAAATCACTGTAATTTATAAAAAGTCTAAAATTACATTTATTTGGGTATTTATAATATCAATTATGTTAATATTTCCTTAAGAAGGTAATTACTGCATCATCATTGTGTCATAAATAAATTAAATTATTTAAAATCTAAAAATTATAAATAAAATACCATTATGTAGGAAATATTTTTATCTTTCTAATTAATATTTATAGTCAAATTTATCTTATGTATAACCCAATATTTAATATTTTTTAGTTATTAAACATTGATTTTAACTATTTTAACTCTTCTTTAAATAAAATAATAACAAATTTCCTAATCTAATCCATGTGGACCTAAAGGGTACTATTTTATCCCTAAGGTTGTTTCTGGTCGAATTACACTTATCCAATAGAATTAGGACATGTGTTAGGGTAATAATAATATCATTTTTACCCTTAATTACCCTATTTACTTTTAACCGTGGTAAATAAAAGTAAAAAGTTACTATTCACCAAAAATTATTTTTATCTTATTGAACCACATTTTACTCCTTCATGTTAACTGTGTCTCTCAGATTTTCGAAATTCTACTCACAGAAGCTGTAAAATTAAGTTTTATGTAAATTTTCAAACTCTCCTAGGAGGTGGGTAAAAGACGGCGAAAAGTTAAATACAATTTGTATATATCTAAAATTATTATAAAATGACTTCAATGAATTAAATTGAACTTATATAGGTATTATGTATCAATTATGATCTAAAATGAAATAAATAATTATTTAAATAAAAAGTCAGTATTTAAATAGTAACCCAGTGTTTTCACTATTCATCAAAAATTGAAAGTTTTCAGAAAAATACCAAAATTTCACCCTTGGATAATTTTGATATTTTGAATCCAAAAATGAAGTCCATTTTGAAAGATAAAATTTATAAAATTTCAAAAAGAGGGTATTAATATTCATAACTACTAGTTTTAATAATATTTTAATAGCATATCATTGTTTAGTGAAACTCGGTATTGCGTACAACGCAAGCTAATGAGGAAGGTCGCGATTTCGTGTAAAGAAAATCCAAGATAGTGTTGTGTGTAGTTAAATATTCCTTTGATGATGTATTTAACATAAAAAAAATATTTATCATAAAAATCTCAGGTGTTACATTCTAGGCCCCTTAAAATTAATTTCACCCTCGAAATTCGTCACTTTGTAACAAACAGATGAGGATATCTGTCCCTCGTCATATCCTCAAGCTCCCATGTAGCTTATTCTAATTTGTGGTTCCTCCTTAAAACTTTCACCAAGCGAGTGGTCTTGTTCAGTAGGACTTTTTTGCTACGATCCAGAATCTCTATCAGCTGTCCTTCATAAGAAAGATCTTGCTCCAACGGTACAACTTCTGAGGTGAGTACATGTGAATGATTGGGTATGTACTTTCTCAGGAGAGATACATAGAACATATCGTAAACTTGAGAGAGATTTGGTGGAAGCGCCAATACGTAAGCTACCTTCCCCACATGATCCAGTATTTCGAAAGGACCGATATACCAAGGGCTCATCTTTCCCTTCTTTCCAAATCTCATTACTCTCTTCTAAGGAGATATTCATAAGAACACTTTATCACACACTTAAAACTCTAGGTCTTTTCTTCGGTTATCGACATAAATTTTTTGTCAACTCTGAGATGCTCCTATGTGTTGTTGAAGAGAAAGGAACTTTTCTGCCATCTCATCAACAAGATCAGGTCCTAATAGCTTTCTTTCCCTAACTTCATCCTAGCAAGTTGGAGTTCGACATTTCTTTCCATAGAGAGCTTCATAAGGAGCCATCTGAATATTGGAGAGAAAAATATTATTATAAGAAAATTCCACCAAAGGTTGGTGTTGATCCCAACCTACTTTTAAATCCATAGAGCAAGCTCTTAACATATCTTCTAGAGTTTGAATTGTCCTCTCAGACTGACCGTCTGTCTGAGGTTGATAAGCAGTGCTGAAACTCAACTCTGTATCTAGAGTATGCTAAAGACTTCGCCAAAACATTGAGGTAAACCTCATATCCCGATCAGATATAATGGAAAGTGGTACTCCATGCAATCTTACCACTTCTTTTACATATATCCTGGCATGCTGATCCAGAGATAAATCTTCTCTAATAGCAATGAAGTGTGCCGACTTCGTAAGACGATCAACTATAACCCAAATTGCATTATTGCCTTTGGATGTTTTAGGAAGTCCAGTGACAAAGTCCATAGTGATGTTTTACCATTTCCATTCGGGTATGGGTAATGGTAGAACATCCCCTTAGACTTCTGTCTCTCAGCTTTAACTTACTGACAAACCAAGCATCGAGAGACATATTTAGCAACATCTATTTTCATGCCATCCCACTAGAAGTACTCTTTCAGGTCCCTATATATATTTTTGCTTCCAGGATGAATAGAGAATGAAGAACTATGAGCCTCATCCAACAGCTCCTTCTTTAATTCTGGGATGGGAGGAACACAAACCCGATTCTTGAACCTTATTATCCCATCCCAAGCAAGGCTGAATTCAGGAACATTTCTCACCTTCTTTTGTAACTCTACATCTTCTTTCTGTGTCTCTTTAATATTTTCATGTATAGATGGTTGAAAATTCATTTGATAAAGATAAGATCTTCCCCTTACATTATAATTCCAAGATCCATCCTTTTTAAATCCATAAATATTGGATTATTTGTGATCCTCATCATGGATAAGATAGCATGGTATTGTCGACTTAATGCATCTTCAACCTTGTTTTCTTTCCTAGGGTGATAATGAATTGAGCATTTGTAATCTTTAATCAGCTCTAACCATCTTCTTTGATGCATATTTAGCTTTTTTGTGTGAAAATATACTTTAAACATTTATGATCAGTATAAATATCACACCGTTCACCATAAAGATAATGCCTCCAAATATTTAATGCAAAGATTACCACAACTAATTTCAAATCATGAGTTGGGTAATTTTGCTCCTGGATTTTCAACTGTCGTGAGGCATAAGCTATCACCATATCATTTTGCATGAGAACACACCCCAATCCCTTCTTGGATGCATCAATCTAGATCAAAAATCTTTCCCCACTATAAGGTAGTATGAGCACAGGTGCACTTGATAACCTTCTTTTCAACTCCTTGAAATTCCCTTCATATTACTCCATCCACACAAACTTAACTCCTTTTCGAGTCAACCTGGTGAGTGGATTAGATAATTGTGAAAAATCCTTCACAAAACGTTGATAATATCCAGCAAAACCAAGAAAACTTCGGAGCTCAGTTACTGTTGGTGATCTCGACCATCTTTCAATAACCTCTATTTTTGCTGGATCCATAGATATTCCCTCTTTTGAGATAATGTGACCCAAAAATGAAACTTTTTGAAACCAAAATTCACACTTGGTAAATTTGGCATAAATCTTCTCCTTTATCAAGGTCTTCAATACAATTCTCAAGTAATCTTCATGTTCTTCCTTGCTCTTTGAATAGACAAGAATATCATCTATAAAGACTACCACGAACTGATCAAGATAGTCTCTGAAGACTCTATTCATCAGATCCATGAAGATAGTAGGGGAATTATTAAGAACAAATGGCATCACTATAAATTCATAGTGTCCATACCTTGTACGGAAAGCCATATTTGGTATATACTAACTTTTAACCTTTAATTTATGATACCCTGAACAAAGATCAATCTTGGAAAAGTATTGAGCTCTGCGTAGTCGATCAAATAAGTCATCAATCCATGGGAGAGGATATTTGTTCTTAATAGTGATCTTGTTAAGTTCTCAATAATCAATGGAGAGTCTCATAGATACATATTTCTTGTTAACAAACATAACAGGTGCTCCCAAAGGTGATGCACTAGGGTGTATGAATCCCTTATCAATATTCTCTTGAAGTTGCTTCTTCAATTCCTGCAACTCAATTGGAGCCATTCTATAAGGTGTCTTTGAAATAGGTAAAGCACCTGGTATGAGTTCTATTGAAAACTCAACTTCACGATTTGGTGGAAGACCCGAAAATTCCTCTGGAAAGACATCATAAAACTCCCGTACAATGGCCATATTATTAATCATGAGTTTCTCGCCAACCATTTGAGACAAATAACCTTCATTTAGTGGAATCAAGACCCATATGATGGATGAAATTTCCACTGGAAGTTTATGTTCATCCTTGCATTGATAGATGATAATAGATTGACCTGGAATATAAAATGTGACTTCCCTTATTTGGGAATTAATATGAGCTCCATATAAATAAATCCAATCCATGCCAAGAATCACATCAAATTCCACTATAGGAAGGATCACAAGTTTTGCAGGAAGCACTTTCCCACAAACTTCAATCAGAGAAGAATTGTAAACTTTTTATGCGACTGTTGTACCATTAGGGGTTGTCACAGCTAACTCAACATCTGATTGTTGAGGTAATATGGAGATACCCTTAGAAAAATCTTCAGAAATAGAAGAGTGGGTGGAGCCAGAATCAAATGAAACATTTTCTACTTTAGAGTGGATGGTAAGTGTACCTTTCACCAATTCATTATCGTACTCCACATCGCTGATAGAAATTGCATGTGACATTCCTTTGTCTTTGGCCTTAAGAGTTTGTTGACATCAATCATCTTAAAAAATCCTTGGATTAGGGCATTGATTGGTATAATGCCCCATTTCCTTGCACTTGTAACATTGATGTGTAGGAGGTGCACTCTGTGTAGCCTTTTCTCTGTTCGAATCACTAGACATCTTCTTCCCATCATTGCGGTATTCAAATGCCCGGTGACCTTCCATTCCACATTTGAAACATTTAATTGTCCCATTAAGACAACTCCCTCCATGTTTCTTTCCACACATTGAGCATAAGGGAAAACTCATCTTCTTTTCAGTGTGATCTTTAGATTTACCTTTGAATTCCATTTTCCTCTTCTTATCAAACCAATATGACTGATGGGTTACTCCAATCTCCATCTCAACCTTAAGAGCACATCGAACGATTTCCTTGTAGCTATTGAAGTCCCTTATGGATAACACCCTTCGAAGAATTGGTTTTAAGCCACTAAAGAATTGATTGATCTTACTCTCAGGTTGGATAATAATCCCACAAGCGTACCTTGAAAGTCTTGTAAAATTTTCTTTTTAGGTACCAACATATTCATCATCCTTTTTCTTTAGTTCAAGAAACTCCTTCTCCATATTTGTTCGAAGAATATGAGGGAAGTAATTATTGAAAAATAAGTTCTTGAACTCATCCCATTCAATGGACTCAATTTCATCCCTTTGCCTCGTATTCTTGATAAGATTCAACCATTGATCAGCTTCACCTTCCAAATGATATACTGCTAAGATGAATTTATAATGTTTAGAACATTGAAGAACTGAAAATATCTTTTCAGTGGTACTAATCCATTGTTCAGCAACTAATGGATTAGTAGACCCACTGAATGAAAGTGGACGCTTCCTCATGAAGGATTCAACATAATGTTGCTCCTTCCTTTGCTCGTTTGGAAGTTCTGCATGATTTATAGCTTATGAAAGTTGTGTGATCATGGATACATGATTTTCCATTCCAACTCCAATAACATTTGGTTGCTCAGGGGGACAATCATTGCATTTCCCATCGCATTCCGCATTAACACGGTTCCTTCGGGTTCCAACCATTGACTAAAACCAAGAAGAATAGTGTGACCAACACTAATTATAATAGAAAAACCACATAATCAAGAATAAAATTTCACACTTAATGTCTTATCATAGGTTATTCATGGCCATTTATAAAACACTAAGATTGTGTTCTATGCTTAGACTTATCCTTAGGGTTCTTACTAAGGATTTCACATCCTAGTTTCCAAAGGTTTACTATACCTTTCCTCTGATACCAACTATAATGACCCATACCTTACATACATTGTTAATACTTCAAAACTGAAGCACACTTATTACAACATATAACAAAACCATGGTAGGACCGTATAGGTATAATGTCTTTAGAAACTGGGAAACATAACACTACTACAAATACAACTTTTATTAGCGCTAAAAATGGCCTTTATCAGCGCTAGAAAAAGCACTGATAAAGCCGACGAAGATAAGGGGGGGGGTCCCCTTTATCAATGCTTTTGAAAAGCGATGATAAAGACCCCTTTTATCAGCGCTAAAAAAAGCGCTGATAAAAGGGGTATTTTATCAGCGCTAAAACAAAGCGCTGATAAAAGGGTCCTTTATCAGCGCTTTGTTTTAGCACTGATAAAAGACCCTTATATTAGCGCTTACTTTATCATCTCTTTCATTTTAGCACTGATAAAGGACCAATTTTATCAGCGCTTTTTTAAAAGCGCTGATAAAAGGAAAAAAAATTTAAAAAATCAAAAAAAAAATCAAAAAAAATTTAAAAAAATTTAAAAAAATTTAAAAAATTTTAAAAAATACTACCAATCGGGGGGGGGGGGGAGGCTTTTATAGCGCTTGAGCCCCCCTTTTACAGCACTTTGCTGCCCCTGTACAGCGCCCACACACCCCCTTCACCCTTTAACAGCGCTTGCTGCTATATTCCCCCATGCGCGTGCGCCCCTGCCTCCACCAGGATTTGAACTCGAGACCTCCCCCTTGCGCGCCTAAGCCTTTACCACTACTCTATTTTGATTTGTCTTCCAATTCATGATATCTATATATATATATATTTATTTATATTTATTCGTATAGTAATATATATTTATATTAATATATAGATATAGTTATATTATAATATATATATATATAGTTATATTAATATATATATATAGTTATATTAATATATATATAGTTAGATTAATATATATATATAGTTATATTTATTCGTATAGTAATATATATATATATTTATATATATATTAATATATATATATAGTTATATTATAATATATATATATATATATATATAGGTATATTATAATATATATATATATAGTTATATTAATATATATATATAGTTATGTTAATATATATATATAGTTATATTAACATATATATATATATATTTATTTATATTTATTCTTATAGTAATATATATTTATATTAATATATATATAGTTATATTAACATATATATAGTTATATTAACATATATATAGTTATATTAATATATATATAGTTATATTAATATATATATAGTGATATTAATATATATATTTATAGTGATATTAATATATATATTTATAGTAATACTAATATATATATATGTAGTTATATTAATATATATAGTTATTAGATTAATATATATAGTTAGATTAATATATATATATATCGTTAGAATAATATATATATATAGTTCGATTAATATATAAGTATATAAATATTCATATATTTGTATTTTAAATAAAATGGATGTTAGTTATTATTTATATAAAGCTAATATATTTTATATGTAAATATATTTTATTATTAATTTTTATAATTAAATTTTTAGGTGTGAATATATAAAAAATATGAATATATTGTTGTATATTCGATTATAAATAGCAGTGCATTATAAAAAACGATGAAATTTCAAAGACATAATATCAATATGAATGTAATACCTTGGAATAAATTCAGAACCCATCAAAAAAAATCCAATAATACCCCCTTAAACGAGGCTGAAAATCCACAAAATGTTAAAAAATCGGGGTACCCCGACTACAAACTCAGTTTTGAAGTCTTTCTAGGCATCTTTTTCCCTCTAAAATACCATGACTGGGTCTCCCCTTGATCACAACAACGTAGCGCTCGTTGCAAGCTTCGATTTGATATGTGGTACAGCTTAAACAGACACCCGGATCAATAGTTATGGCCTTTTGAAGTTTGAGTTGCGTTTTCAACATATTTTGGATCTTTTTTTAATTTTTTTAGTCATAAAATTGTTATTAAATGACTATTACTCCATAATAATTAACAAATTATTAATTAAAAATATTTTTTTAATTTTTTAAGAAGCCATTTTCACTAAATATCTTATATATTAAGTATATTTAGTGTAAATGTACATTTATACTTATCTAAAATATATTTAAAAATTATATATCATATTTATATATCAATATAACTATATTTATATATTAATATATTAATATATTAATATATTAATATATTAATATATTTTTTTTAAATTTTTTTCAAGTCTACCCATTATCAGCGCTTTTTTTAAAAGCACTAATAAAGGCCCCCCCTTTATCAGCACTACGAAACAAGCGCTGATAAAGGGGGTCCCTTTATCAGTGCTAAAAAAAGCACTGATAAAGGGGGGGTCCCTTTATCAGTGCTAAAAAAGCACTGATAAAGGGGGGGTCCCTTTATCAGTGCTAAAAAAAGCACTGATAAAGGGGGATCCCTTTATCAGCGCTAAAAAATAGCACTGATAAAGGGGTTCTTTTATCAGCGGTTTTTTTAGCACTGATAAAGACACCCTTTATGAAAGATTTTTTAAGCGCTGATAAAGGCACCCCCCTTTATCAGCGTTTTTTTTGTTAGCGCTAATAAAGGGGGGGGGGGGGGCTGCGAAAAACTGTTTTTGTGGTAGTGTAAACAACTGGTTCATAAAGCATCTACATTGTCTCCTAATTATTTCATCATATCTAGAGTCCCTTTTGGCATATCCTACTTAATAACCTTCTTCCTGACCTGGGGAAAGAAAACATACAAAAGGGTGAGCTCAAATGCTCAATAAGGGTAAACAATGGAAATATCATATTCACAAGAACATAGCATTTTGAAAATATTAACCTGCAAAAGAGATCATAATATCATAACATGGGATAAATCATGGTTGTGAAATGTAATCTACATAATCATAACTTAAAACTTGAAATATTGTGGCATACACACATAATCACAGAGAATCATTTCTTAGTAGTCAAGACTCATTGTCGAGACTATCTTAGCGGACAAATTCCATTTCTGAACCAAGTTCACTCCTCAATTCAGTCCTGTTTCACTGAACCAGATTAACCTGCCATTCCATCCATGTCTATCTTATGAGATATAAATCTTTACGCAATGCATTGGAGGGAGATATAGGTCCCACCCATCTCATAATGAAACTATTCTTATGTGCGCCACAAAATCATAAATCATACATCATAGCATAACCCATGTAATAAAAATGGGATTCTTTAATAGCTCCAAATTGATTTATTTCGAAGATAATGTGGGGATGGGTCTAAATCCTCTCTAACAATAGATTTTAGACAAGTTTGGGTTACTATTTTAACATTATCATTTAGATTTAACTCTAAGTTAAATAATTTTACTTTTACCATGTCTTCTTGTTTTCTTACACTATATGGTTAATAAACTAACTATAAAAAGCCAAAAAAACCCCAATTTGTTCATTATTAATATATATAACATTATCTAAGTCATTTTGCCGAACCTTAGATTTTTAGGAATAAAATAAAAATTAATAATATAATATTTGTTTTAAAAACTATTTTATGTCAATTTTGACACTATTTGGAAATTGATTTTTGTGAAAATCATAACAGAATTATTAATTAGAAGAGAGTTAATTAAATCAATAATAATATGAAATATTAACCTAGAAAATTAGTGGACTTCATAAAAAGTCTCAAATTACATTTATTTGGGTATTTATAATATCAATTATGTTAATATTTCCTTAATAAGGTAATTAATGCATCATCATTGTGTCATAAATAAATTAAATTATTTAAAGTCTAAAAATTATAAATAAAATACCATTATGTATGAAATAGTTTTATCTTTCTAATGAATATTTATAGTAGAATTTATCTTATGTATAACCCTATATTAAAAATATTTTAGTTATTAAACTTTGATTTTAACTATTTTAACTCTTCTTTAAATAAAATAATAATAAATGTCCTAATCAAATCCAAGTGGACCTAAAGGGTATTATTTTATCCCTAAGGTTTTTTTGGTTTAATTTCACTTATCCAATAGAATTAAGACATGTTTTAATAATAATATCATTTTTACCCTTAATTACCCTATTTACTTTTAACTGTGGTAAATAAAAGTAAAAAGTTACTATTCACCAAAAATTATTTTTATCTTATTGAACCACATTTTAATCCTTGATGTTAACCATGTATCTTGTATTTTTGAAATTTTACTCACATAAGCGGTAAAATTAACTTTTATGTAAATTTTCAAACTCTTCTAGGACGTGGGTAAAAGACGGTGAAAAGTTCAATAAAATTTTTATATATCTAAAATTATTATAAAATGACTCCAATTAATTAAATTGAACTTATATAGGTATTATGTATCAATTTTTACCTAAAATAAAATAAATAATTATTTAAATAAAAAGTCAGTTTTTAAATAGTAACCTAGTGTTTTCATTATTCATCAAAAATTGAAAGTTTTCAGAAAAATACCAAAATTTCACCCTAGGATAATTTAGATATTAAGAATACAAAAATGAAGTCCATTTTGAAATATAAAATTTATAAAATTTCAAAAAGAGGGTATTACTATTCATAAGAGCTAGTTTTAATAATATTTTAATAGCATATCATTGTTTAGTGAAACTCAGTATTGCGTACAACGCAAGCTATCGAAGAAGGTCGTGATTGCATGTAAAGAGAGCCAAGCTAATGTTGTGTGTAGTGAAAGATTCCTTTGATGATTTATATAACATAAAAACAAAATATTTATCATGAAAATCTCAGGTGTTACAAACATTGTTCCCCTTCCCAGGCATATACACAAGCTCAAAGTCAAATGACTACAGATAGTAAATTTATCTCCACTTTCAAAGAGTCAAATCTCTATGGGAAAAGATATAATTTAAGCTCTTGTGATTAGTATACATTGTAAACTATTCTCCCAATATATAATTGCACCAATATTTCAGGGAATAAAAAACTTTAGCTAACTTGAGTTTGTGTATTGGGCAGTTTCATTTATGTGGCCTCAATTGTCGTGACCCAATTGCCACAACGCAATATCCATGTATCAATACTACTTCAAGACTAATCCCAGAAGCATAAAAAACACTTTACACTCCTCCCATGGCTTAGGTAGGATCAAGATTGGTGCCTTTTTCAATTTCTTATTCAAATCCCAAAATGAATTATCTCATGATTCGGACCATAAAAACATTAATCCCTTCTTGTTCAAGATTGAAAGTGGTAACTTGATATGGAGAAAATCCTAGATGAACCTTTGATAATATCCCACCAACCATAGAAAATTATGGATATCCAAAATGTTCTATGGATGCACACAAGATATAAATACCTAAACACTTTCTGATTTTACTAAAACACCCTCCTCTGAGATGATGTGACCCAGGAAACGTACTCGATCAATATAGAATTTACACTTATATAACTTGATGTATAGATGATTCTCTCTTAGTGTAATCAGGATGATGTCAAGATGTTGGTAATGATCACCATGAGTCTTGGAGTACAAAAAAATGAAATCCATAAACACAAGCACTAACTGATCTAGTTATAGACAGAAGATTCAGTTCATCAATTCCATTAACACTTTTGGTTTATTCTCTATCCCAAATATCATCACGATGAACTCATAAAGGACATTCATGCTTCTAAAAGTAGTCCTTGGTATATTATATGGTAAAACTATTAACTAATTACACCCTGATCTCATGTCATTCTTTGAGAAAACACAAACTCCCCTCAACTAGTCAAAAAGATCATCGATACACGAAACATGTTATTGGTTATTCATATCCATTCCATTTAACTTTTGGTAATCGACACATAAGCACAAGGTTGTGTGAGCCTTCTTTGCCGACAAGGCCAAAAAACCCCAAGGTGACGTACTTGGATAAATAAACCCCTTATCCATAAAACATTCTAGTTGAAACATATGATTCTAAATCTCTATTGGTTTCATTATTTAAGATAGAATAGAAAGTGGATCAGCCCCTGACATGAGTTCAACAGTAAATTCCACATCTCTCTCTAGTGTAAGACCTAACAATTCCTCCATAAACACCTCCTATAACCTATCCACTATGGGTGGAAAGGCATCCATCTTTAAATCTCCATCATCCAACAATAGACTTGAAACATGGGTAGTAAGATCCCATAGTTTTTGATGAATTGGCCTTACATGACCCTCTTTGATATCCCACTCTCCATAGTGAATATAATCTTCACACTCAAGATACATATAATTAACTCTATTTAAGTAAAAAATGAACGTGTTATCGGTATGATACTAACAATCCCATACCCATAATTAGGTCAAAGTCCGATATATCCCGAATGTAAATATCTCAGAGAAATTGATACTCCTCAATTTTGATCTAACACCCCTTTAACAATAGATGTCTCTCAACTGTACTCCCAATGATTTATCAATCCTCAGAACCCTTCTCAAAAACACCATTTACAGGCTAAAAAAATTAAAAATTTGAGCATATATAAAGGAATAAGGGTCACCCATATCAAATAAACCACTATAAAGCATAAAATTTACAATAATTGTACCTCTAAATATCGATGGTCTAGCCTTAATATCCAAAAGTGTAGGATGAAATACATGAAATAGTCATACTTCTCTTTTGTGTGCTATATTCTGAGTCCCCTAAGATACTACACTATTTTGATATAGGTGATATTATCCAAAATCACCACATTGGCATCCTTTACTATAACAAGTTGAAATCCAACTACAAGACACATACTTTGTAGAAGGGCCCCTTCTAGCACTCTGATTATTCCTAGATGCCCCATAATTACTCATTTTCCATGGTTTCATGTAGAATATCTATATATATATACAAAGATTACATAGGCTCAACACTCTACTAGTGGGTGAGGAAAATGTCTATGAAAGTGACCTGGACTACCGCATTAGTGAAAAGTAACTTGGATAAGGTTTTATCTGACTAACCCTTCCCCCTAACCACTTTTGTTCCTATCAACCTAGCTGACATTCTCATAGAAACACTTCCCAATTTTAGAATACATAACTCCTAATCTACCTATAGAAACCACCTGTACTCCACTAGAATCCTCTTTTAGGTTCCATTCATATATGAGAGCATTATTTAACACTTTTGAAATATTTTTATGTCTAAAGATGTTAACATGGGACTTAATTTTACATTTATACCCATCCTGTAATAGTTTAGTTGTAGTAGCCTCATATCATACCAATGCTAGAGAAAAGTGACCAAAATTTGTAAAGAGTCCAACATAGTCCATCAAATACAAATTACTCTAAGTCAATATCATGAACTCAGTTACCCTATTACGTCTTAAAGTATCTAGATAAAAGTGATCCAGGAAATTCTCTATGAATTAATTTTACTCCATACTATCCAACTGTCAATACCAAGTCTAGATATCCCACCAATGCTTTAGATGACCACATAACATGTTAACATCTAATTTACCTATCTTCTCAACAGAAGTCTCTATGTGGTAAATTTTTTTCTGGATAGATTCAATCTATAACTCAGTTTTTTCAGGCTGACCCTCTCTGTTAAATGTTAGAGTGTCCTACAATAGAAACTACCATGTCATATCAAATATGCTTTTCACAAACAACCCTGGGTCTCTTTCCATGAATTTCATGGATCAAGAAAAGTTCTCACTGAACTTCTCTCTATATCCCTCACCTGTCCCTATCGGTACCTTAGGTTTCACTACTAGAGGATCATTTGTAGCCATGTCCTCTTATCGTCCTGTCAACAAGTGTTGTTATGGAGAAATAATTATATAATATCAAAGACACATATCAGGATAAATAAAACCACTTTAACACATTTAAAAAGATGGATTCACATAAATCAATAACAATTCATCCCCTTTCTTTCCACATGGTAAACACTGAGATGCTATCACTACCATTAACCATCATACATCTAGGTCATGGTTAAAAAATGGAAACACATTTTAAAAAATTCAATTTTATCATTATAAACCAATTAATCACTTTTAAATTTAAACATTTAAAATCATTTTACAATTTTTAATTTCATATTGGAAATATTTTTTGTTCAATTACACTAGAAGGTGAAAACATTTAAATTTCAAAAACTTTCCCAAAACATGATTTTCTATGGGTGCCTAAAAATGATGCATGTCAAAATTATTACTGAGTGCCTATAATGATTCATCCATACTCAAATCTCATTCCACACTAGGCCATGAGTAAAATATAAAAAATATCAGAATTAATAAAATCACATAATAAGTGCATCACCCAAGGTGAAATAACATCCAACTGTAACAACAAGCATAAATAATAATAGTTACACCCTTGGTACTTGGGTTTCCCCCTATACATGGGTTATCTACTCCCATTGAAGATCTCATGTCCAAGAGAATATTCCTATTATCCTATCTACATTTCGAAAATATAAAGACAAAATAAAATAAAATAAAACCTCCTATAATGAAACTTTGCAACGTCTCAACCAAGGTGTCACACTTTGGTTCCCTAAACTGGTCGGTTACATGAACTCAGGCGTGCCTCCTCATGTGCCGAAGGCTACCGACCAGCTATGAGGGTTTAATATACAACTTGAGAAAACTATACCCTCTATATCAAAGAATTCTAAAAACATAAATAAATAAGAATTAACAACTTATATAACCAATAACCAGAGAAAACTGGTATTACATGATGACCAAAACATGAATACAATATCTAAAACTCAACAGTAGATATTTCATTCCAAATACATGTAAAGTGACAAATTCAAAACACAAAATAAATACACTGACAAATCCCCTAAGAGGGTCATAAAACCAATTCTAATTCCCTCATCCATGTTTTATCATGACTCAACTATCTAACATAGTGATATAGAGCTTATCTTATCTTATAAACATGAAGTCTATTATGGTACTAGTCAGGAATCCTGAGTAGTGTGCGAGTAAAACTTAGTAGGCCTCCACCAACAAAATCGAAAACAATATCCAATTAATAATAGTGTATACAGTTGTATAAAGAATAAAGTATAATATAGAAATTAAACATTTATCACATTTAATTATTCTTTAATTAACCACACAAACCCCCATGTTCCTAAGGACACCCGAACCCTAAATTATTTCTTCGACTCATGTTCTAGTCTGAACCATAACACATATTCGATTCAAAAATAATTATAAAACATTTTATTTCATTATCCATTTAATTTCAATTCATATCCTGGTAAATTGGACCATAGTCCAATGCCAACAACTGGGGCCTAGAATTCCATGTCTAGAACCATGTGGGTATTCGAAGCGTTGGTCCATGTCCCAGAACTCACTTATCAATCAATCACACAAGTGGTATTTTGAAGCATCAGTCCACATAACAAACTCATTATCACATGCATGAAACAAGTGATATTTTGAAGCATCAGTTTGTGTCCCACACTAATTATCACATGCTTTCATTTGAGTCAAGAAAACCATGTCTAGCACCCTGTGGGTATTTGAAGCATCGGTCCACATCCCGTAACTCGTTTATGATGAAATCACATAATATCACACACATAACATTTTACAAGGTAAATCAAAATTAACCCTATTATCAACATATCACATCATGGTATACCATTATTAATTTATAAAAATTTCACCACTTTAATCACATGGAAATAATATGCACACTTCACTATTAATCTATTTTTCAATATTTAAATCATATAACCTATTAACGCATTATAATTAAACCAACCCTCCCACATTTCTAATTATAAATTAATTTATAAAAACATTAATTTACCAATCACTAAATCCTAATTTCCATCAACTCCATAATCAAAAAATTTTATTAATTAATTAACCAATTAATTAATCCAATCTACCAGTTGAAAAAATCAAAATGACCAAAACTCAATTTTCCTGTATTCAACACATTTCATAATCACATGGAAAGTAAATTAATCAATTCCATGATTCCATAAATTAATTTATAAATTAATTTATTCAATTAAAGATTCAATTTTCAAATGTGTGTTGACACCCACCAAATAAGCATCAATAAAATCATAAAGGAAGAAATACTCGAATATAGGTATTATTTTCTGCACAAAAGAAAATGAATAAGCGGATGAATGAGACCTATGGATCACATGAGAATATGAAGGAATCACAATCACATGACCATTTCAAGGTCACAAAAAGGATATAAACATTCCACATAACCCTTGTAAATCCAATAGTGCCGACTTCAACAAATCTTCCTTCGCTCACGAAGGCTCCCTAGACAACTGAATGAGTGCCCCAAGGTCGCGTGGTTTGTCATTGTAATGTGCCTAAAAACCACTCAAAATACATTGAAAATAAGTGGAGATGATATTCAAAGGCATAAATCCCCAGCAGTCATGAAGCTCATGCACCATATCATCATTGGGAAGAATAAAATCCATTGGTGACTTCTAGGAAATCTCGCAAGAATTCTAAACCTTTGTAGGATAAAAAAGAAGAATGGAAGGCAGGAGGTGAGAGGTGTTTACCATCACTAAAAGACATGAGACAAACCCCTGATGTTCTGAAAGGCACCTTGAGTCCTTGGTGACATGTCTGCCTCACCTCACAAGAGCCCTTTCGCTTGTCATCCTCTCAATGTGATGCGCCTAAGGAAACTCCACCATGCTATAAGGTCAAAAATTAGATTTTTACTATAATTTTCATGCATACCCCTTATGAACCATATCAGTCATGCAACATATCACCAAAAAATAGAAAAAATACCCTCAAAAACACTAATGAAATTGTATGACTCCCAACCTTTTCCACATAAAACAAAGGGGACCAAAAGGGAGGAGGTGAGAGGTGTTAGAGGTTGCAGAAAGGCATGTGACGTACCCATTGATTGGGAATAATCCAATAAAGGGAGAGGTAATGGAAGATAATTGCAATCATTGAAAATTATGGGACACACTTGGAGTGGTCCATGGAAGATACTTTCAAAAAAGCATAGTGCTAAACCCCTTCATAGACTCTAGCCTGGACTCGTTCTAGATACACTATGAAAAGCACCAGATAATAGGTGTGGTGATTCCTATAAATTTCTAACTCTAGAATGAAGAAAGGGGATAGAATTTTATGGATACTATGCATGCCAAATTCCCAAAGTCCATGGGATTTTACTCTCGACTTCTATAGACTTCTTAGAGTGGTAGATCACATGATCGACTGACATTATGTCTGGTGATATACCAACGAGCAGTCAGAGGAGTCATGCACTAGGCATAATGTACTTCGTGTTATCATTCATAGATTACATGAAGGATCTCTGGTATGTTATGCAAAGAACATTACAAAATCCCACTATATCACATGAGAATCAAGACAAACTGACACTAAAACTAAGGCAATCATGACGCAAGGGTTAGAACCAAGGTCAAAGGTGGAATGCTCAATGAAAGGACATGCTCTCCGACCCTCGTGCGCTTCTTGTAAGTTGTCCAAAGACACACAATAGAACAAATTAATTTCTCTTAGATCTTGAGACACTCATTTATCATGCCATACGGGACACCTGAAATACTAAAGACATGTCGGAGTAAGACACAAAGTTCCCCTCACAGACACCACTTTGATCTCGCAAAACCCTATGGATCATTCACCCAAGACTTGTGTCATCCTTCAGAAACATTTAATGAATCATATAACAACATTTTATCATGTCATATGAGTCTCATTAAAGCATTTGTATATGATAACCAAGATCCCACAACACCCACTAGGAAAGTCAACTAGGACTCATGACACCCTCTAGACATGTTGACCGGGTCTCGCGATGTCTCATAGAGGTGTTAGCCAAGATATGAAACACCCCTCAGAATTTTTCATAATGAATATCATGACACCATCTATATGTGTCAAGATAGATAATGTGATGGATCCTAGGACATGCCAAATGGGTCACACGATTCCCTCTAGACAAGAAGGCCATGCCAATAGGGCATCCCATGTCTTGATAACATTGTCCGTCCTCAGTGTGTAACCCCTATATATAGGTAAAACTCTGTGTGTGATCCCCGAATATAGGAAAACCTATGTGGGTATGCCCCAAAATAAACCAAACTATGATGAATTTTATTCCTTCCATAACCCGGATACATAGGATGCCTTCCTATGGGATGAGTTCAAATAAAACACCCCTTTTGGTTTACATCATTCCTCAAATGTAATGTCCCAACAAGAGGGACTCAATTAGTCCTAGGATATGATCACTTTATCTCAACCATAAGAGGATTGGGAAATACACCAGGATATGATGAATCTAATTCATTCCATAACTAGGATACATAAGACATCTCTCCACGATCCAAGTCCCATAATAAACATCTCAAGGTAGTCCCAGTGAATAAGACCTAAATCATGAGAAATGAAATGATCATATTTAATCCCTTTTTTCTTAAATACAACATGGTTCATGTGATCTTAGGGATTCATGATGATCATATCATCTACACCGTGAGTCTCTATAATGACACGGGCAACCCCAATACATGAGAACTATAATAACTCTGGTTTTTTCTATACTTAGGATATGTAGGACACCCCCTTAAGGTTTGAGCTCAAATATTTGGTGTCTAAGTACCCAAAAATATGTCCTCACTACATGTAATTAAACTACACAGGATGAACGAACTATATGGATTTTTATTCCTACAATACCCAGGATACATAAGACACCTATGTTGAGATGGTATGTGAGTATGATATCCTCTATAATACCAAATGTTGGATCAAAATAATACAAATAGTGTATGTAGTATCTATTGATGCATAAAATACAAGAGGGGGGGGGGGGGGTAAATTGTATACTTTAAAAATTCCTTTTGGAAATTTTAAAGATGGTTATGTTTAACAAGGTTAAACAAGGTAATTCACAAAACCTCTAGTTCTACACACTTGCTTGATTCCAAAAATATGATTCCGAGAATAAGAGGAAGAATAATTCCCTTCTGAATCAAATAGTGAGATTAATTCAGATTGAACCAATCCTCTAATACCAATTGTTGAGATGGATATGTGAGTATGATATACTCTATAATACCAAATGTAGGATCAAAATAATACAGATACTGTATGTAGTATCTATTGATGCTTAAAATACAAGAGGGGGGGGGGGGTGAATTGTATACATTAAAAAATCCCTTTGGAAATTTTATTGATGGTTATATTTAACAAGGTTAAACAAGGTAATTCACAAAACCACTAATTCTACACACTTGGTTGATTACAGAAATATGATTCTGAGAATATGAATCCGGAAAGATGATTCAAGAAAAATGAAACTTAACAAAAATTTACAATGATAAAGATTTTACCTTAAAGCATATAGAATATCATTAAATCAGAGTACAAATATAAGGAAGTACAATATAGTCACACTTTCCTCAACAAATAAAATGATTTGAAAAACTTGTAACAAAATAAGTAACAAGTAGTAAGTATTTTAACCCAAAGAGAAGGGTATCCAACAAACTTGGATAAATGTCCCTAGATTTATACTTTCAAGAAAGTCTGTCTTACCCACACTAGGATAAGCCCTCGATACAATGATCGATGTCTATCTTGATATTCCTAAAATCCCTCAACTTCAAGGTAGTTGTCACCTCTTTCTTCCTCAGCAAGAAATCCTTCAACTTCAAGGTAGTCGGAACCTCTGTCTTCCTATCTCTGGAAGCCCACTATTGTACACAACAACAATCAGAGTCACACAAATCAAATATGAACAAGACGTTCAGTACACACTAGGCATGAGAATCTCTCTCTAGAAATCACTTCAATAGCATGTAATCTCTAGAGTCATAAAATAGTGTTGAGATCTTTTCAAATGAGCTCTTATTTATAGGCACAACGCCAACGGTAGGCTCCCTCCTCCAATGGTCATATTTTTACTTGAATTTAGGAGGGACCTGTACACATGTCACTCAAACAATGGTTAATTAGTGACATAATGAATGAAATTGTTTTATAACAAAAACAAGTGTAAGAAAAAAATATGGTTATGTAACCGAAATCCAATATTCAGAATGTAAGAAAATAATAATTCGGATTCTAACCATAAATGAATTTAGAGTATATAATACAAGGATATTCAGATTATTTTTTATTAAGGAATTCGGAACCTGAAATCTATAGATTTATGGAGTCTAAATTTCAAGGAAATTCAAAATCTGGATTTACAAAGTTCAGGGTAAGAGTTCATGAGAATTCATAGTCAGAACTTAGAAAGTTCGTAATCAGAATTTTTATTCAGAATTCAGAGTCCGAACATAGAAGAGTTTGGAGTCTGAATTCAAGGAATTTGGAACTTGAATTCGGATATGAAAATAGAATGCTCTTTATCTAAGTATTACATAATTCCAAGGTTTAAGATATTAAACCAAATTTTATACTTAGACAAAATAATGAACATTGAAAAACATGGTAAGGATGAATTTCCTTGGGGAATGAAATTTTCTTTATGAATGAAAAATACAGGGTAAAATGAGATTTTCTTTGAGATAGGGTGTTTTTGATTTTCAAAACAAGAATAATTGGTAAAGTCATAAGGAGACCTTATTGACTCAACAATCTCCCCAATCATGAAGGAATGGAAAAGTTATAAGGAAAACCTTATTGACTCAACAACCTCATAATGGCTCAATCCACTCTTCAGAATACTAACCACCTCTTTACATGGAAGAATATTATGAAGAACTTGGTTTTATGGCTTCAAAACATTAGTAACCACCTGTTATTGAAAACAATGAATAAAATTGGATAAATACAAATGGATTCACTAAAGATATCTTTGTATTTTTATTATGAAAGGGAATTAACCTATAAACATTTTGTTAGGGTAAATGGTTCTGTATCGGGATTAAGAATATGTTTTTGAACATATCTTAAATATATAAGAGAGTCCTATAGTAGGAAATAATTTCCCCCAAAAAGGGTTTGATGATCCCGACCTCCCATCCTCTTGACCAATGAGAGTCCCCAAGAGTCGATGGGCCTGAACACCAAGATTAACATCAACCTTTGGAAAGCAGGTCCATACTCAACTATAGATGAGGGAACCATTGGGAGTTTATAGGGAATATTAAGTAGATAGTAATCCCAATCCCTGTGATTGGGAGATCCCTTAAAATATCCCTCAATCAAACCATCAAAGGTGGAACACATAACTTATCCACATCCAAACCCTAAATAACAAAAATGGTGAACCTAATGTGAATCTCTCCAATAAAAAATGATTGGTTTATAATCCATTGAGCCATGATGATTTATCATCATGTGCAAAAAATGTTCAAGTCTCGATGTGGATCTCTAGATCAACTTTATTTTGAAAACCATATATTCAAAAAAAGTAGCAAGACCAGTGTAAAACATGATTCTTGTAAGTCCATCCTTGTATTGAAAATTCCATCCGAGCAGAATGGCCAGAAAGTGAATATGAGATAATTTTGTTTACTATGCATATCTAATTGATAATTTTAATGACTATGATATAACATTGATCGATAACCTTGTTACTTTTTTTTCTGCGTGATTGAAGGTATTTCATTCATTAATAGACACCCAACATGAGAAAAATATCTTCATCATCCAACATTTTCTTCGGTAACACATCTGCCACTGTGAACCCCATAGGTCTTAAAACAATCTCACATGCTTGATAACTCCAATGGAAAGTTTATAATATGATGGATCAAGAATACCAAGAACACGATATAATCCCAACCATCGAAGATTCCCATGAGATTCTCCAATCAAAAAAGCTAAAAAATATACATCACCCGAAAAAGGCTACTGCTAATCTAGTGGCCCACATAGCTACAACCAAATGATTTGGGAGATTATCCACAGAGTTCAACAACTACCACCTTCCATGTCCAAATAAGGTGTACCAAGAGGATGAATATGTATAATTTTCATTTTAGGTGCTGTTGAGGAGGGTGCATATCAAACGTCATCACCAACGCTGTCCCTCAGGTACCAATTAATTTCCTACCTTGGGTACCATTTGACACACAAGTGCCTCTAACACCCATGTAAATGCTACAAGGAGGACTCATCAGACGAGGAAGATGTTGGATATCCAGGAGAGGGCTTAAATCCCCTTTCATGCTGACAATGCCTACCAACATACTCAAATAAGAACTAGAAAGTAGGATAATATCCCTAATAGCTCAAGACCAGTATGTGGAATATTCCCACAACAAACATGAGGGAGGCTCATAATCCCACCCACATGCATGAATCCCATCAGCATACTCCAAAGGCATAAAGAAGACATAAGTGGACACATATCCCTTCTTCGATCGAAGGTATCTGTCAATAGATAATGGAGATAGAGAATGTGAAAGCATATATCCATGCACACACTTTTTTTAAAATGACAATAATTTTTTTCAATAGTTTAAGAGATCCACCGACATATTCTGACACTATTACAGATAAAGAGACAGGCTCATACTCCTATCCCCTCATCTGGGAAAACTCATCACTCTAATCATCATGAAAAAGTGGTTGTACTAAAGAAATAACACATTATTTCTTCCTACTAGGAGGAAAATTAGTATATTATGATAAAGTTAGAGGCATCAGATATGGATCATAATCCCATTCTAATTGGGGATCACCAGGTGAGAGCGACACATGCCTCGGGACACAGTATCATGCCTATCGAAAAATTCTGGTGACATGTTCCAAAGGCTCATGATTGGGCTTATATCCCCATTATGGACAGGGCTCACCAAGTTAAAGGGGCACAAGCCTTGGTACATTCTCATATTCATGTCGAAAAAGTCCATCGACATACTCCAAAGGCCCATGATCAATAATATATACCTGTTCTAGCTGAGACTTGCCCAGTGAGAATGCTATAATCCTCAGAGTAGCCTCATATTATTATCAGTGAATTTTCCTAACATACTTGAGAGTAGATCAAATAAGTAAGTTTCATATTCCTACTTCCCTTGACGAATGAATGTGCCGGCCTCATTCTAAGGAAATACAAGAGGATGATCATATTACTTCTCCCATTATGGAGGTCCTTCAGAATATTCCGATAGGGAATTCATATTCAGGCTAGGATCATATTTCTATTCCCACTGGGGATCACTATGTTAGAGTGGAAGACTCCTTGGTGTAGGATCATACAACTACTAAGAAAGACTTGTGACATATCCCAAAGGGTTAAGATCAGGATACTACTCTTTCCTTAAGTGAGGCACACCAAGTGATAATGGAGCATGCATCAGGGAAGGCTCATAAATTTATCTATAATGAGAAAACTTTTTAGAATAATCCAACATATTTTTAGTAATGGGATCATATTCCCACAACATCTGACAATTATATAAATGTTATGGAAATTGTCACACAACATGATCATATCCCTGTATAATCATAAAAGGAAGGTAGAAATATTCCAACCACGACGGAGAACATAGACCATGATCCTAATATACTAAATGCTAGTGTCCTTTGGTTTGTTCTATATACATTCAAAACACCACAAGGGTTCATCGAATCTTCTATAGAAGATAAAGAATAAGGTGTTCATTACAAAATTAGTCCTCCTCGTGGTAGTGTGGAGATGGATTGTGGGGGACTCTACTCCTAACATACACCTTGGTCAACCACCCCATGAAAATATATCATAGAAGCAAGGAAATCTTACCTTTTTCTATACACCTCCATATATAGAGGTGAGAAAAACTTTGAAACCTTCATATAGGGTTGTGGTCGTAACACCTAGGTCAACAATATACAGTTCCCCATCAACTTACAATAAAACTCCACTCCCATTAGCAAACACCCATTAGATCCATATTCTATGGAATGATCAGATAGAGGAAAATAAGTCTAATGAGGAGGATGAAAAAATTAAAATATGGAGTGATTTAGCTGGAAACAACAGCCCCATGGCATAGGATATAAAATCAGAAAAGAACAATGAAAATTTTCAATAGGATTGCCTCCATTTCATCTTGAAGCTTTGACAACTGATCTCAAAAGCCACATCAGGCATCCATATTCAAGGATGGGGATAATATAGAACATTAAACTTTTCAACTCCCCTATAATAAAAAAGACCTTCAGATACAACATCATGCATTATTATAGCCTTCGGTGAAATCAGGGGACCAGCTAATGCCCCAGATAGTTGGTCACTACAACACAATTCCCCCATTCCAACAGTGTCCAGACACCATGGACAGGGAGAGAGGATAGCAAAAAAGGCTTCAATATAGTCACCTCAATATAATGGGTGTATATTTCAAGCACATAAACGGAAGTTGTGATAATCCGGAAAACATCCTATAAGGAATAATTATTACCATGGTCTTCAATCTCACCTATCCCCCAAATGAGCATAAATACATCACATGACCCAGATTGTAGTAGCACCTTCAATAGTAATTGTCCAGGAGTGGACTTGAACCCATGGTTTAGAAGAATATCTACCACCACCTCCACCCCCTGGTCATCAATCCCTGACAGGATCCAAGACATACCCTTGAAAGCTGTAGGTGAACCCCATCCCACTGGGCTGGAGGAATTTATATCTCAATCATCATAACTAGGTTCATTTTCCCCCAACAGGACCTTGGAGACATCTGTGATGATTCCAGATCACCCGACCCCATTGGGAGGGGGAAATATATATCCTCACATCCATCTCCGGAATCATCAAATCCCCAACTAGATCCATTGGATCATCAATAACATGACCATTCAGTGCCAATGGAGGCCCCAAATGACTCCCTCCCTATAGGGTTGGGGGAATTTTCCTCATCATCATAACCATAGAGGGAATTAGTCTTCTCCAGGTTTAGAGGAATAAAACAACAGTTGACATCCCAATTATTCCTCCCACCATGAGGAAAAACTTTTTTGGTTAGAGGTAACTCAAAAATAATGACTAGAAACTCCCTCAGTGTCACTATTCAAAGTCTATGATGGGGGAACAAATGAAAACGTCAATCAGACCCCGCTGGGGTTGCATGAAAAAATGTTTCAACAAGGCCATGGGTTTGAATAATGACCCTGATAGGAGCTATGAAAAATAATCTTATTTCATAGAAAGTAATGGCACAACCACCACTGCCCGAGATGCCTCTGTGAGTGCTGTCACTATCAACATGAAATATGTTGATCAAGATGAAAACATAGAGGGAAAAAATAGAACATGTACCCCAAGAGGAGGGTGATTTGGACACACCCAATGAGGCTACGCGTACCTGAAACCAAAGAAGACTTTAATGTTTGGCCCTACCAAACAACGATTTTTCCACCTCCATAATTGAATATAGGAAAATAAAATGGGACGAATGTGACTATATCCGAGTAGCCATCTATATAAGAAAAATTATCATAATATTTGATTGAAATACAAGCTCTTAGGAAACTGAATGAGGTGATACTTAGGTGTAATATTACCACTGGGTATCATCTCTATCCATAGACGAATATTCTCCCTCCCATAGATGATCCTATAGCAAGAGTTGTCTATGAGCATCATATTGGCTCTGAATCTAGACAACTAGTCTACATAAATAAGGAACCAAGAAAAGATTGGGAATTCCCTCTATTGTGGTGATAAACTCTCCCTCACCAGGGTAATCATTCAGTCACAAAAAAAGTGAGGATCATCAGGAGATGAAAGTGGGAATACCTCATTTTCCCCCACCCACTCCCTGTGGATGAGAGGCAGCTCAGAAAGAAGTTCCCATAGAGTGACTTACAACCATTGAATCCCTGGCCACTTGAATAGAATCCATGGAAGGGATATGTTCACCTGTACATCTTGAAAGTAATCCATAACCCAAATGGTTGGATGATACTCCACCTCCACCCAAATTCAGAAAAACTACCTTCTCTACCTTCGACGATGAAGGAACCCAAAACAACAACTCACACAATTTGTATCCTGATGAGGGCTGATGATGGGCCCTTGAGATCAATTATTGGAAACAAAGTAGATGTGTTTTATATAGACTATGAAAGGGTCAACCTTTGTTTGGTACAATTGTCTTCCATCATTATCTTTCCCAAAATGGGAATACCTTTTTCATCTGTTATATTATTTATTCTGTTCAATAATGATGAAGACAATGATCGTTGACTTGACGAACTTCTTGCAGTGCAAGAATGATAGGGATTATGATTTCATAGCATGATGGAAAGGTTTTACCTATTCAATCATCACACCCCTCTCACAAGATCAACTACTAGAACCCTATGATGAAAATATTAGGGATGAGTTTCAGACACCCCTCATCCCCATGAAATATCCAGGTGGGTTATAAGAGTTCACTAAAGCAAAATAACTTCTTGAAGATGATATTAAGATACTACATCCAAGTCTCAAATCATGCCTTCCACACAAGGGAAGAAACCAAGAATAGAATAATCCCTGACTGTCACTCTCAAGCCCATAGCGGTTCCCATCCAGGCACCCAAGCAAGCTCTGAATCACCCAACACCTCCTATCGAGCGGTGACCACCAAAAAATATTCCTTTGTCGGAAGAACATAAAAATTAGGGTCACCTAGAATTTTTGGAATTAATGAAAAATGTATACTCCTTATGAAATGAAAAAGTTATAGGTTATTCCATGGAATCCATGGATAATAACCTTCTCACACTCCAGCAACCCAGGAATCCTAATAAAAGGAACCTCATCGATCATTCTAATTATTTCCATTTCCATCAAATTTGGGTGATAATATATAGAATTGTTTTATCTTTAAGGACATCCTTCAAGGCATGGTCAAATCTAGACAGGTGACATTATAAAATTCCATAGAGTAGGTGTCTTGAATAACTATTGGCCGATCATAAGAAGAGGATAAATGGAAGAAAGTTATGGACAACTGAGAATAAAAGTTTGAAAATCAGATTACTCATAAAACTATTTATTGAGCTCATAATGATTTTAAATCATAGTTGTGTAAGGTTGCGATAGCTCCATCCCTGAATGAGGCATCAGATGTGATTCTCAGAGGTGGGAATGACAACAGGAATTAGAAAGATATAGAGGAAGAAGAAACATATTATACTCTAAACAAATCCCTAATGCTTTTATAATCCTTCCCTGAAATATCTATAGCATGAGCACTTTCCCACCAAACAGAATCCTCATCAGATGAAGATCCTATATTCAGTTCTATCAACACAATACACTTGATAAAACCCTTCACTAATAATGATTATTCCCCCCAAATATGCTATCCGAGTTTATAACCCAAAAACAAAAAACTGTATGCGCTGGAGTTAGGGATTCGAGGGACAATTCCAGCCTATTCAGACTTAATATTTCATTCATATCCTCATGGAAGACACATATGCAGATAATACTCATGGGGAAGCACTCCATCATACCCAAAATAGGAAAGGAGGTGCCTTAGAATCCTCTAGTAGTTTCCTACACCTAATTTTCATAAGAGAACACTTAGATGGGGTTCAATAAAATCAACCCAGAAAAAGGGGAAAGCCGATGCAACCTGCATTGCTAGAAGAAGATACTCCATCAACCTTTTCACAAGCACTAGTTACACACCCTCAGATGAACTAGCTCCTGAACCACATACCTTGGAACCTCCCCACATCAAGAAGCACTGAACTTTGGCACAGAAGTATGATGTTCTAAAATAGCTAGCTACAGTCCCTACCAAGCTCTCTATATTTGATGCACTTAATCATTCAATAGAACTAAGGTAGGAACTTGTTGAAGCCCTTTCAAGACCACAATAATTCGAGATGGAAGTCACAACCACTGAGTCCTATCAAGTGGAGACCATGTCCTTATGATTTCATTTTTCCATCTGATTCACCAGTCATGATAAGGTGGAGGCCATCTAAGGAATTATTAGGCCCTTATATGTTTCAGGAAGACTCAATATTGTAAATGTACAAAGGGTGCTGATTGATAATGTATAAGAGATCAATCTTATCCCAGATTGGACTCTCCGACATTTGGGGTATATTAAAGGGGACTTATCCGCTACAAAGATGAAAATTTAGGGATATGATAAGCATGAGAATATCATCTTGGTAAGATCAAGATTAGGACTATATTTAGGGAAATCACATATAAGGTTGAGTTCTTGGTTATCCTGTAAGACACCACATACAATGCCTTTCTTGGAAGGCCCTAAATTCATAGCCTCTTGGTGGTACCAAAGACATTCTATCAATTTCTGAAGTACCCCATCAACGAAAAGGTTGAAATTCTACATGGAAACAATGTACCCATTAAGACTTTTGGATCCAGATATACTAAAGAATATTTCTACAATAAGGTAGGTAAGCAATCAATTGAAGATGATGATATATAGGTTGTAGCTCCCAATGGATTAGGGACCGCTCCTGTGAATCCCTAGAGTATACTCGATCATGATTATGTAATCCCCATAAATGTGGTCAATGTATCAGATCTAATCCTAGAGGTCAAAGTCTCTCCTATCGTTAGCTATAACAAAAATCTCTAGCATCTTTCTAAAATGACTCAGAAAGTAAGGGATTGCGTTGTCTATTATAATAGCCCCCTCACTATGATATTTATGAAGAGAATACCGGATTTTCATTTTCACATGAATATTTATCCAAAGACTCAAAAATAGATGAGGATGATCTCAGGAAGTCCCCTATAGAATTAAAGGAAGGAGTCTCTACCACCATAGATGAGCATAGATAGAAAATTCTGGAAATATAAGAAGACCCAGAAACTACTCTAATTAGTGCCTCCATTCCCCTTGAATAGATAGAGAGGTACATTTCATTTTAGATGAAGAACTGATATGTGTTCACCTAGAATTATACAAAAAATATCAAACTCAGTCCAGATGTGTCTACACACCATCTCATACTGCCTGATGAGTATTGAGTCTTCAAATAGGTAGCTAGGATAATTCACCCTTCTCATGCTACCAATGTGGAGGCAGAAGTTTATAAATTAATCAAATCCAAATTCATTAGAGAAGTCAAATACCCAAGGTGGATTTATAACATCATTCCCTTCAAGAAGTAGGACAAGTATATTAGGGTCTTAATTAACTTTAAAGACCTTAACTGACATTTCCTTTAAGAAAAATTCCCATTACTAATCACAAAAATATTGTATGATGCAACTGTTGGCTTCTAAGACCTTTCCTTTATAGAAGGGTACTTAGGGTACAATTAGATCATGATGGACCCCAAGGATGAATAATCCAATGCCTTCAGAGTACCTCAAGGGATCTTCTTCTATCAGGTCATTCTATTTGGATAAAAGAATGATGGTTCTACATATCAATGCGCCATTTATCAAATATTTAAATCATTATTATGAAGGATCGTCAAGTGTTATGATGATGGTCTGGTCATAAAATACTAATAGTGATGTGATCACTTCATGAATCTCTAAACAATCTTCGACAAGTGACAACAACATAGTCTAAAGATGAATCTGCTGAAGTTCATTTTTTGGGGTAATATCAGAAAAATTCGTTATCTTTGTGGTATTTCACTAGAACATTGAAGTGGAACTAGAGAAACTGAATTCTATTTTAGTGATGTCACCCCCTATAAATCTCAGTGAACCAAAGAGAATCTAAGCTAACCTCACCTACATTAGACCATTCATATCCAACCTGGACAGCAAATCTCTCCCATTCACCAAGATAATAAAGAAGTGAGTCACCTTCCATTGAGACAGTGATTTCTAGAAATGCTTCTATAGTATCATGAAATACTTACTTCACCCACCAGTTATAATGCCTCTGGTGGAAGGGAGGCCACTCATCTTATATGTGACTTCCTTGGAACACTCATTACGTTCCCTCCTCACACAGAAAAATGATGCATGAAGTGATTATAGTCTCTACTACCATATCCAGACCATTCTAGGTATCAATACACGATATTATGATGCCAAAAAGAACATTGTTTCATACATTTTTGTAGTAAAAAAGATAAGGCATTACTTAAAGCACCAAAAATTCCACTTGGTCTCTTGTGTTGACACGCTAAAGTATATCCTTGGATGTCCCATGTTGACTGGGCACTTTTATTAATGTGTGGTCATGCTATGTCAATATGAAATTCAATTCATATCTTAGAATTCAGTGAAAATAAAATCCCTCGATGATTTCCTCACAACATATCCTACACTAGAAAATACCCTAGAAGACACCATGCTCCCAAATGAAAAGGTATTCTATGCCCATGACACTCCATGTACATGGGAGATCTACTTTGATGGAACCTCCCAAATTCTTATCATCAAAAGAATGGAAGACCTGAAACTGAATCGGTTTGGTCAAGGGATTATATTTGTCTCTACAGAAAAATCATTTTTTCCTTACTCATTATCACTATTCAAAGGCTTCATAAATAATTAGAAAGAGTACCAAGACCTCATCACTATATTGGAACTAGATATATAGCTATACATAGCCTACCTGAATAACAATCGATACTCAGAACTAGTGATAAAGCAGATCAATGGTGAATATTATATTAAAAAGGAGGAGTTTCCCCCCTCATTGGCTACATTTGGGGACTGATGGAAGAATTCAACTTTGAGACCACCTTCCATTATGTTCCCCAATCACAGAATGCTCATGCCAAATCATTGTCTAACATAGTCGCCGTCCTCACCAACCCTGAACCGAAGGAATAATACTTCCATATCACATATAAAATAATGGTCTCAATGATCATTATATGTGATATGGAAGAGATCAATCAGGTCAAAACCGCCGTAGTGTAGAATGAACCAATGGCCAACTTTGGATTGATGGATCCTATAATCAGTTCTTTGAGATGAGACTCTATTTTTGAATCATGCATGAAGAGAACAAATTTGGTGTCAGGCAACAATCTTTACTCTATAGGATGGTCTGATTGAAAAACATTACTCTAAAAACTTGAATTTGATGAAATTATCCATAGGTTCATAATACAATTAGTGGTTCTAACCATTATGGCAGAAGTCCATACGTTATATTGCGATGAACATCAATTTGGAACTTGACTCTCCCACCAAATCAGAATGTTGTGGTACTACTAGAATATCCCAATACAGGGCTGTGTGGAATTCACCAGGAAATGTCAAACATTCCAGAATTAGAAAAAAATCATCCATAATCCCCCAGAATTTCTACATATGAAAAATGTTCCTAGACATTTTTCTTTTGGGTTGTGGAAATTTTGGGGACATATCCCCTACCACAACTAAAAATTTCATGTACATCCTTACTACTACAAACTTATTTTCCAAATGGCCCAAATAAATAACTTTCAAAGAAGTCAGGATGAAGAATATCATAAAATTCATGAAGTTCCATATCATCACTAGGTCCAATGTCCCTCACATAATATTGAGGGACAAAGGCACCAACTTCTATTCCACAAAGTTGAAGAAGAATTAACATGAGTACAATATCGAGTCCAATCTCTCATCTCACTATCATGTAGTGAAAAATGGAAATATAGAGGTCTTCAATAAGAGTCTATCAAATGTACTATATAAGATGGTTAATAAGGATAATAATTCCAGGATATATAAACTCCTCCATGATTTATGGTTCTACCATACAACCATGCGTACCGCTACACAAGAAAATCCATACTCATTAGTGTACGAGACCAAGCCAGTGTTAATGAAAGAGGTCCAACTTCCCTCACTCCGAATAGCCATTTATAGAAAACTCTCAGATAAAGAAAAATAAAAAAAGTGGATGGATGAGTTGGAATGAATAGATGAGAAAATGTTGTGAACATTGCACAATATGGAAATTCATAATAACTGAATTGCCTGAGCCTTAAATAAAAAGGTTAAACTCAGTTCATTCCTTCAAGGAGAATCGATGTTGGCTATTAGAACCCCAAGGATACTGGGAAAGAAGCCCCCAAAATTGTATCCCAAATGGGAAGGACCTTAAATCATAGATAAGTTCTATCATAATGGATCATACTAATTGGACACAATGGGTGGGGAACATGTCACACAAGCCACCTATGGAAGATTTATCAAGAAATACTTTGCATAGCCACCAGTATTAGGCCATTCACATTGGTTTAAATACCATCATTAATCCTAGGTACATGATGTTAAACTGTAAAAGTTTTTTCTAGCAGTTTGATGTTAAACTATACGACAAACTTTATCCTGACCACATGATGTTAAACTCTATGGAGTCCATCCTTACAGTAATATATTAAACTACACAGTCCCTTAAGAACTATGTGTGTCTTGATTCTTGTCATCAAAGGATTTGTGGTGATGTATGAACCTATATTTTGAGTCCAATGGTAGGAATATTTTCCTATCCTGATGGGTGATCTAGTGTACTTACCACATTACATGAAACTACATTGACCTAGAACACCCCCTTCATGACAGGTGGCCCAATGTCCTCACCACAAAATATAAAACTGTACAGATCTATGATATTCATCCCCATTCACATTGAGTTACCTATGTTCTTTCCTCATGAAATTAAATTGTATGGTTATTGTAGATCTTTTTATCTATTGGATCTCATTTTCAAATGGGATACATTGGGACACCTCAATCTTTTATCTTGGTCCATTCACCACATGATGCACAATACCCCTACCATGCATAGGGCCCTTATCGTTCCTTGTTTCTCACACTGATCATGTCCTATGTGGGATTAGGAATTATGAAAAGGCTTCCCTGCATGGAAAAGGTGGGGTGTATTAACCTCAACAGGCTCTATTCCTCGCCGTAAGATGCTAAAATGCATGAAAATCTAGAACTACGTGCGGTTTGATTCTCATTTTCATGAGATACATAGTGATACACAATCTCTATCTTGAGGACCAACCAAATAATCTCTATTTATTCATGTCATTCCACCTTTTATTCCCCATATTACATTAAAATGTATAGAATTTTCAGAACTACATGTGGTTTGATTCTCATTCTCTTGAGATACGTAGTGACACCCAGACTTCCAAACTTGGACCAAATCACAATTTTCCCATAAATTCATGATGTCTCACCTTCATCCTAACCACATGAAATTAAACTACATGGAACATCAAGAAATACATGTATCATGATTCCTATGATCATAGGATATACAGTTATTCCTTGATCTCTAATCCCAGGTCCAACTCCATTCGTCGGCAGAAATAATGCCCACATCTTCATACATGTCAGAACTGAATAGAGTATTTCCCATTAAATAACCACCCATGGCTTTATTCTCATCCTCACGAGATACATAGAGACACCTAGTCTCTAGGTTTGGGACCAATCGCAACATTTCTACTTTTCACGTCGGTCTGCCTCAGTCCTCAATGCAAGATGTTAAACTGCACGAATTTCCAAAACTATGTATGGCTTGATTCTCATCTTCATGAGATATGTAGTGATTCCTAATACTTCATATTTGGGGCCAACCACAACATTCTCACACATTCATGTCACTTCCAACATCCCCATCACATGATGTTGAACTATGTGAGAAAATGTCCCTACAACATGACAGTAAACTATACAGACTATATCCCACTATCCATTCATTATCAATGGACCACATGAGGCTTACTTAAATCAACTAGAATATGGGGTGCTTCCACCATTATTTAATATCACCTCAATCCATATACCACACTTCATGTTTTGACTTTCTCAGTTCACTATAAACCTTTAATGTCCCTTAGAAAGGATATGCAACTACAAGGAACCTATTTACGACTTTGCATACATACCTATGGCTCTTATATATGTAATTATGGTTGTTGACCAAATATGTCACTCTGAAAGAGGACCTTCCAATAATTATGGGACTCGACATCATCACATCAGCACTTAACACCTCAATATGTCTAAATCAATCCCTGTATGACTTTCCTATATCATCCCTCATGACCTGATAATCTCATGCCATGATTTACAACATCTACATCACAGGACTAAGAGGATATTGCAGTAGTCTTAACCCTAGTAATCATAATTAATATCTTGTGTATCAACCTCCATACAAGGAATATATCAGTCAGGACAATAAAATGCCTTTATTTTAGTCAAAGTTGTAGGAACTTAAACTCTAGCACATAATGGTCCAAACTGAAAGACTGTAAACTACTAATGAAAGAGACACAAAACTTTTTTGATTGAAAACCCAAAAAGGGAGACCTGAAAAAAGTGAAGTATCCTCCCAATAAACTCTTAATTCTCAGAGTTAAGTAAAAAATTATGTTGCAAGCATAAAAGGAATAAATATCATAGGGTCTACCTTGTAGACTTAGTAAACTACAAGCTATTATTACTGGACCGATAGTTTGGAAAAATGTTAGATTAATGTTTTTCGCATCTCCTCGCTGCAAGAATGTGTTCTCTTGGTGGTGACACAACTTTTAGGGTACTCAAACCCTCCTTTGATTTTACACTTTCCACAAATCACACATCATGAGTTGGGGTGTCTTGAATCTCCATAACATTCCATAGCCCTTGGAAAGGATATCCAACTTTAAATACCCTTTTATTGACTATGAATACATGTCCATGGATTCTACATATGCACCTATGGCCATAAACCAAATGCACCACTCTGAAAAAGTACATTCCAATTATCATGAGCCATAACATCATCACGGAAGCACTCAATAACCTATTGTGTCTAAACCACTCCCTATATGACTATATTATATCTTTATCCCAACTTGAGAACTCCAAATCATGATTTAAAATCCCCACAACAAACTATCAAAGTGGATTTAATATCCTCATCATTACATCATCGTGTTTCCCACCCTTTCTCAAGGATGGACTATAACACTTCATTTCCTAACCTTTCATGGCCCACACTTTATGATTCAAAACTAAATGTCATAAGGATTGAGATTCTAATTAAGAGATAAACTACTATAGGACGCGATAACCCTTACTATATATCTTTCTTCTCAAACCAAACTTCATCATCTACACATTTGGGTCTTCAATTTTTTTTATAGCCATCGAAAAAAGTGTAAATCATATTTCTCTTTGAATACTATCGATGCATAAGGGTCCTGACCCTCCAACTATATGAATATTCTCCTTTCCAAAAAAGAGATTCAATACCTGTTAGACTTAGAAACACCATGGATAAACCTAACATTCTATTATGTAATGGGACATACCCAGGATGTCTCCAATATCTCATATTCATGGACTTAGAATTCTGGGTAATGATTTACACCATATATACTCTAACTATCCATGAAAGCCAAGTATCCCTAGTATTACAACCTTAGACATATTACTTCCATAAATCATCCATATAATGTGGAAAATATACCCATCTTCAAGGACCATTTTTTTGACTTTTCATAAATTACTATGGATCCTGCATATGTGCCTATGGCCATCAACCAAATGCGTTGCTCTCCGAAAAGGGAATTTAGATCCTCACGAGCCTTCACAACACCATGTTAGATCCTAGCACCTTAGAGTGATTTAGGTTATTCTTGGTATGTATGTACCATATCCCAATATCATATAGGAGGTCTAATCTAAAATACCCTAAACTAAATCAATATGAGGTTCGAAATAAAATATCCTAAACAAAATAAATACGAGGTCTGAGGTAAAATACCCTAAAATAAAGAAATATAAGGTCCAAGATAAAATACCCTAAACCAAATAAATATGAGGTCCAAGATAAAATACCCTAAAATTAAGAAATAAAGGGTTTCATCTAAAATACCCTAATGTAAAGCAATATGAGGTATGATCTAAAAGATCCTAAACTAAAGAAATATGAGGTCTGAGCTAAAGGACCCCAAACAAAAGCAACAGAAGCACCAAGTTAAAAGACCCTAAAATAAATCAATATTAGGTCTGATATAAAAGAATCTAAACTAAAGTATAACAACAATTTAGTTTTCTAAATCTTGTAAAGGCATGCTATGTGGAATTTAATATTAAACTATTCTCTCTTGTCCTATCAGATTCGGAAAAATATAAAACATACCCCATCTAAGACTTATCTACCACTTGTGTGATCTCTATATAGATCAAGTGATCTCAAGATATATGGAATAGATTACCAATATATAATCTCGTGTGGGTGGGCATCGATAAAAATCTCCAAAATAGAAGCTGTTATAATTTCATCATTCAATTGTAGGCATTCATGTTCATTAAATATAAACTAAGGATTGAGAAACATTGTTAGATTACATAATTTTGAAACAAAAAGTTATCATACACACCATGGAAAGAGGAAAACTGAATGATATTGTTAAAAGTTTAGGAAATTCCTCTATTCATAGTATGAAAAGGAGGGAGGAATCTCCACACCTCAAAGTCTATTTGAAGCCTCATAAAAAGAATAATAAGTAGAGTGTAGTGTGAAAGTTGGGTCATTAAAAATGATAGTCAGAATCACTGGAAAGATTGAAAATTTCATGGAGGTATTTTTCAATATAATATAGGATCACTTCCCTTATGACTTCTTCCAATTCTACCTCAGGATGAATAATTTTGTTTTATAAATAAATTTTTAGTTTAAAATATATTTTTTCTAAAAATGAGTTTTAACATAGTACATGTGATAATGTTAGAATTAAATTTTCTTAATCATAGAAATTTTATCTAATAAAATTTATTTCATATTTTTAATTAGTATTTAAAAATTATTCAATAATTTTAATTTTTTTATATATAAAAAAATAATTTACTTAGGTAAAAGCTAGTTACGACTATAAAAAAAAGGTAAAAGTTAAAATTCTAAGAGAATAATACTTAAAAAACATGTTTAAAACTTATGCTTAAATTAATTGTTGTGGTATGATTGAATTTAACTCTCTATAAATCCATTATTTCTCATTTTGGAGTCCTTTTAATTTGTAAACATGTTCTCTCTTTATATAAATTTGAAATATTTACAAAATACTGATCACAATATTTATAAATGGGGCCTCTTACCACCCCATAAAGGACTCTAAAATAAATTGATTTAAACCTAAAAATATAATAACATTCTTTAATTTATAATAATATTCATTATAATTGAGCTTCTGGTAGCAACAGATTTTCATAATACCTCCATTTATAAGAAGTCTACCAAGGGAAAGCCAATGTCCTCAATGCGAGTACTTATTTTTCCAATTTTCTTTTATTTTATTTCTTAATTTCAGAAATATAATTTCCTAATTCATAAATAAAATAATTAATATTACCTTTTTACTGAATTTTATTATCCTATAGGAAAAAATATTAACCACCTTTTCCCTTTTATATTTAAAAAAATGAAACTGTTATTCATGTATTATAAGGACTATCAACTCCATGAAGTGATGACTTTTGTTTTATTCACCACTGCTAATCTTAGCCTATTATACAGGTTAAATTCAATAATAAATGTGAAATATAATATATAATTATGATTATTAAGATTCATATTATATTACACATTCTTTTTATTTGATAAATGAAATTGTACCTGTGTCTTGTGCGGACTGACACCACCACGATGTGATGACTTCTGTATTTTTCACCACCAACTATCATAGCTAGTAATAAATGTGAATTGAATAATAAATGTGAAATATTTAATATAATAATTATTATTAAGATAAAAATTATAAAACCCTTATTTTCCTCTCATTCTTCAAGAAATGGAAATATTAATTATGCGTTGTGTGGACTACCACATCTACAAAGTAACATATCTCAATTTTTATCTATTTTATTTAATATTTATTAAAAAAATTAAAACAAAATTAAACACCACAAAAGTTTCTTTATACTATCATTATGCTTCTATAATACTGCTATTATTCCAAAATAAACTACTTTCATGACTATATTAATCCATTAATTATGGTGTGTTCATGCTTAGGTCAGTCTAAACACCTAGTTGAAAAATTATATAAAATAATATAATATATGAATATGGGAAATTTATTATTGATAATATATGATATTTATAAGAAATTATATATTTTAATTGAGTTTTTAATGATAATAATAATTTTAATCTCATTAATTAAGATACCAATGTTCATTCATTTGAAATCACAAAAACATTATCATCACCTATTTTATCATTAAGAATCATAAGAAAAACCCCCCATATAGTGAAATTATAACATTATAATGTATTACAAAAAAATAATTCTAGTTCCTTATATGATTTTGGAATTATGAAAATTGAGATAATAATGAAGGCCAACACCTCTATTATAGAACTAGTTAAAAACAATCAAGATTTATTACACCTGATATTGAAAGTAGATAATAAGTAGGGCATGGATTGCTGGCATTGGGTGAGAACTCATTGATTCCTCGCATTGTTCTTCCTAAAGGTGAGCAGCCCTGGAAATGTAAAGATTTATTCCGTAGAATTTCGATGTTGTGGGGCTTTGCTAGCTGGAAATGTGTCTCCCTTGGGCGGGGATTCTTTCACTGTTTGTTTCCATCGGCGGATCTCAAGATTAGGGCATGGAGTTCTGGTTCCATGTTTCTAAAACCGGGATGGCTTCATCTGCACGAATGGTCACTTGACTTTAATGTCTCGAATGACAAAAATGTCTTCGCTTAGGTATGGGTGCGTCTTTATGGTCTTAATTGGGTTCTTTGGAATCCAGAGATCCTGCATGATATTGGAACGGCAATTGGAACTCCCATCCGCCTTGATAAGGAAACAAATGATGTCATATTTGGGCACTTCGCTAGAATGCTGGTGGAAGTTGATCTCAGATCCACTTTCATTGATACGGTAACTCTTTCTATTCCGTCTGATCAAATTCTAATTGATGTTGAATATGAAAAGAAACCTCTTTTCTGCACTAAATGAATAACTGTGGGGCACTCTTTGGAGTTGTGTCGTAAAAACAACTCTTGTAAGGAGTGTGGGATGCGAGGACACCCCTCCAATCTCTGTCAAAAAAAGGATACTTTGAAGGAATCGTCCTCCCCAAAGCATGTCATCAAGGAAAGCGACCCTCCTATGAAGGCAGCCCCTGATGTGCCGACTCCTGGAAAGGGCAAAGAGTTGATTGTTGATTCTACTCCGACAAGATCTTATAGCGGCCCTTCTAGAGATCACGAGGTTATCACTTCTGATAATTTGAGTCCTGCGTCAGCATTGATGGTGAATGATTCTTCACAGCTGAACATTCAGAAGCTGGCTAAAGAGGTTCCTCTAGTTGAGGACACCCCCATGCGGACTCTTGAACGGGTGATCCCTGACTCTCACCAAGTTGATGTCTCTAATCAGGGTGATGTGCAACTACATGTTGATTATCATCATGAAATCCAGAAGCAATTTCAGATATCTGAGTTACCTGAGAAATGGGGGAACATCTCTGAAGATAAACAGGGGAGGGTGCGTACCCCGATCAGGGTCTCGGGCGATGGTGACAAGCCAAAGACTACTGAAGGTGAGGGTCCTCCTCTTATGGATGCAAATACGATATCATATAGCGATATTTTCCGAGGAGAAAAGAAAAGAGGCTCTGGCAATGAGGGTGTCAGATCTGCCCCTGTTTCAAGGAAACCAAGGAAGGACTACTCTGCAGATCCGAGGACCGTGACCACTAGGGCATCTGCCAAGAAGAAGATTGAGAAGCTATCGAAGGAGCAGCTGGACAAACGGAAGTTCTATAAAAAGTTTCTTAAACAATACGAGACCCAATCAGAATGGGAATCAGCTGATGCTGATGACACGATCGGGTATGGGGGTGGTGACTATGAATGTTTTGACTTGTAATCTCTCTCTATTCCTTCTCCTGTTTCTACACTTTTATTTTATTAATAAATTTGGTGGTCCAAGCTTGCTTGGATCGGACTTTCTGGGTATACATATAATGAAAAATTATAAATTCAGTTTATAAAATTTTATAGATATTAAAAAGTTATTAAATTGGGGATTAAAATAGAAAATTTTTTATATAGGGGATTCTAGTGCTTTAGTGGAAGTTATGAATTAAGGTAAGGGTTTCTTATCTCAAATTTAACTTATTGAGACATATTTCATATCATGAACCATGGTATCTTTGACATGGTGTGATTAATACCTAATGAATTTATTTTACCTTATTCGTATAATTCATGGGATTTTAGGATCCATACCAATTTTTTTCTTTTAGTGGATTTTATTTCAAAGTATACCAAGGTGTGAGGGTTTGGGCTAACTCAATTTTCATCCATTGAGGTACAAATTTTTTTATTATACTATATTTTTTCATGTTTGATTTTTTATATATAATAAATATTATATGGTGTATATAATACCTATTTTTTATATTATATCTATAAATATATTTCATGTTATTTTAAATTTAGTGTCAGCCTCTTTATCTAATGTTTTTTATTTAGATGATACTCATACCGTAAGGGTTTCATGAATTAAATTTTCACCCATGAGACATATTTCTTTTTATAATCCATGTATTCCTTTGAATCCTATATATAATACACCTTTGATTTTTTTAATTAATATCTCATTATTAATTCTATTTAATGCTTCATTTGATATTCTATCCTTAATGAGGTTTTGATTTGGAATTTTCTAAAGATGTAAGTGTAATTTGTTTCTATTTTCAATTCCTTAAGACTTGTTTGATATTTCAAACCATCTTTTATTTTATCTAGTACATTGAATAACCTATTTACTTCAATTATAATGAATATATTTCATTTAATTATATTTTAATTTCATGGTATCCGTTTCATGTTTATTTGATTCTTAAGTTACTATTACTGTAAAGACTTTTGCATCACAATTTTGCTTCATTTAGATATATTTTTATTCAATAAATGTTTTTGTTTTTTGGTGTATCTACTAGACATGGATCACCTTAAAAATATACTCATACTACTTTCTTTTGGGTGATTAAACTCATATAAATTCGTGACTCCCTTGTTCTTTTCAAATCATCCTCTATTATAGGCAGAATTTTAAATTTTAATTTCTTTACTTTGTGAATACTCTATATATCCTTTAATTGATTAAAGGGTGTTTATTTCGATTACATGTGTCATTTGATTGGTATAATTATTAACTTATCCACACACCCATTTATCTATATGGTTTTATTTTGAGGGATGGTTGCATTAAAAGTTATTTGATTTATTGATTTAAGAAAATTTGGATAATCTATGTCACAACCCATCCTAATGGGGCCCATGATGTGACTCCCAAATCCCATCTTCAATATGCCATGGGCCAGAGACTGGCACTAAGTAGGCATATAACTAACATGGGTGGCCTTAACCTAAGTAGTTATACACATGCACACATCTCCAAGATCATATAATGCTGAAATGTAAGAACAACTGAAAAACCATGCGTTTATACATCTATATCCCATAACCAGAGTATGACATGACGTAATGGAAGGTAAATAAGGATAAATTAAAATACACCATGAAGGGTCTAAAAGAACCCAAACATGTAAATAAATATAGGTATTGTTGACAATATTCTATAGGAACACACCTTTGTATGTTCAGTCTCTCTATGCACCGTTTGGTCCTTGTATGTCTAGGACTATTTCAATGGTTAGATCATCTGCTTAAGACCTTACATTGGTGGGAAAAACTTGTGAAGGGGTGAGTATAACATTACCCAATAGGACACCCTAAAACCAAAAATCATACTACAAAATAACACAACCATCTCTACACATTTATATGTCTACAACAAATATAACAATAATATAAATATATATTCAACAAAGAAAAAAATTTTTAAGGTAATTATTTACTTTAATTCCATACTAGGATTTCAACTCAAAGGTTCCATAAAGAAATCATCTAAGAGAACACACTTCTGTATCTGATAACACTGATGACTTTCATCCGAGAGGTAGTTCTCATCAGGTCTCACCATTATAAGTACACTCTAAAAGTCCAATGAGATACGATACACGTATTTTGTTCAATCCCAAGTCCATGAGGTATACCAAAAACTCTATATGGATTAACCATCTAATTATAGGAATGTTGCACATGTAGTGTTGGTCATGAAGAAACCAAGAACTCCACATATGGCATGAAGATGAAAAGAGAATCTCACTTTGGACCTCATGAAAGGATTAAAAAAACTCTATCCAAGAAGTCTAGCTGAATGTATCTCTATCATAGAAGTAAGGGTCAATTACATACTAACCCTTAGGGAAAGGATAGAGGTAACACACCCTAACTAAAATTTTGCAAGATACAGAGGTCAAGGGCTCCATGAAATGTCTTAGAAAGTACATGGCATGTATAAGGGTTACATTCCATGTCCCTTGACCCTAGGTCATACTAGTGTTAGTGGAACATGTCTCATACCTGTGTCCATGCAACCGTACACAACATGTCAACTTCCAATGTACTAAACCCATGCACTAGTAAAAGGACTAACATGTGTACTTTGTTTAGGCTATGTCTATGTGGGGGCGTCCAAGGAGTTCTTCAACCGGTATCTGTTTACCCTTTGAGGTACATGAAAAACCACCAGGGAGAGGACACATGCTGTGTGATAGGGTCACATTCCATGTGATCCTTAAATATCTCCTCTAACCTTATCCACTACTAGGAGGGACCCAGATGACATATAATCCCAAATTAAATTCTCTGTGGTTCATTTTTTTTAAAAACATTGGTTCTTACTTTCAAATGTTCCTGCATCACCATTACTTGGATATCTTGCCTCATTCATACTAAAAATCAAAAATCTCTTCTGGATGAACCTCTCTATAGTTTTTTCCATATTCTAGAACATTTAATCCATTGGAAAAATGGATTTCATTCATACCATCATTATTCACATGCCTCAAATGAATTAAAGGGTTCCAATATGATCTGATATACTTTTTTCTACCATCATCACACCTCCATTGCATCATGCCAAGACAATATCTTCAATATTTATTTTTCTCACCAAGAAATGAGTGTGAAATGATTTATTTTATTTGTAATCATTAAACCACATTTGAAACAAACAAAACCCATTATGAATGAAGAAAAAGGTTACAAAATCTGTAGAAAAATAATGAGGAATAGACCATAGTTGATTTTTGTGTTGACCTTGATTTGTTTCCATTTGAATGATGAATGAAGAGTTATAAATTTTAATCACAAGGAATTTCACCCAATAAATCCCTTCAAATAAACCCATCCCACAAGATGACTAATATGTGAATCAATCCATTGGTCGAATGATTCAAATTCCTTGTAGAAATTATGAATGGGGAAATAATGTAATAAAAAACATCCTACCTCAATTAAAATTGATCACTGATGAAGAGTGATATAGTGTTGTAGTTTTTGGTGATATCATTCGATTTTTTTTCATGTCAATCACCGATCTACTATCCTGTTGTCATTTTCCCCACTTTTCTAGGAAAAATTAACACACTATTTAATATATTTAATATATTTAAAACATTTATTAAGGGCACACCATTCCTCTAAATCACATTCTAAATCAGCATATGGTCTTGAAAAAAAAACCGATATAATATCAAAAACTAATTCATGGAAAATATGAGTCACAACATTCCCCAA
This sequence comes from Viscum album, assembly GCA_963277665.1. Classification (NCBI taxonomy): domain Eukaryota; kingdom Viridiplantae; phylum Streptophyta; class Magnoliopsida; order Santalales; family Viscaceae; genus Viscum; species Viscum album. The sequence goes on from OY728138.1 coordinate 1,205,294,240, forward strand.
AACATAGGACTTTAAATCGTGAAAATCCAAAACAAGATCTTCACAAAGAGATGTGGGTAAGGAACATGAATCTGAGCCTCCTTATCCCATATGATCTCCTGAATATTCCTATGGTATCACCAAACGCACACTAAAGGAATCATTTTCTTATAAATTATACTCTTATACTGATCCTCAATCTATTGTTGGTACTCAGGAATGGTAGCTCCATCCTTGAAATCCTACTTTCCCTAGTCGACAAAATGTGATGGGTCATGAACGTACCTCCTCATCTGTGACACATGGAATATGTCATGTAACCAGTCTCACTACGGAGGTAGATAAAAGTGATACGTCAGTTTTCCAACTCTATATAGATTTTATAAATTGCCAATGAATCTTTGAGATAGCCTGTCTCCCTAGCCAAATCTTCATAATCCACATTGAGGTGAAACCCTTAGGAATACATGGTCTCCTTCCTCAATATCCAAAGGTCTTTTTCATGCATCTTCATAAGAATTATAATGGATCTATTCCTTGTCATCCACTCGTAGATGATATTCAACTTTTTGGTAGTTTCTCACACAAACTCTAGGACTATGAGTGCTAAATTTTCTAGGTCAATCCAACCATGTGGTGATCTAAAATTTCAATCATACAAAGCCTCTAATGGTACCATACTGATGGTGGAATGGTATCTATTATTGTATGAAAAATCCAACAGTGGTAGGTGATCCTCCAAACTATGGACAAATTCTAACATGAAATCTTGCATCATTTCCACCATAACCTAAATGATATCTTTTGTTTGGATATCCGTTTGGTGGTTAAACACTATTCTCCAACAAAACTGAGTCCCTATGTCCTTTTGTAACCCCTTCGATAATTGGGATGTGAAGCGAGAATCATTATTAGAATTTATCATTGTTGGAACTCTACAGATTCAAACTATCTTTTACACATAGAGGAATCCTAATCTCTTTACTGAACGCTTCTCTCGAATAGTTAAGAAGTGGAATGACATGGTGAGTTAGTCTACAATCATCTAAATGGAATTATTTCCCCTATACGTACATGTTAATACCATAATTAAGTCCCTAGATATCCCATACAAGTTCTATTTTACCACCTTAATGGGTTGAGCTAAACCAGCTAGAACTTGGTGCTGAGCATTCACTTGGTGAAAAGCTAGGAATCAAGAGGAAAACTCCTCAACTCCATATGTCATACCTAGCCACCAAAACTAATGTGATAGGCCATGGAACATGTTTTCCACACATATATGTACTACTAAAGTAGATGCATGAAACTCTCTCAGAACCCCCTCCCGCAACCTTACTAGCACCATCTTGCATCCTATAAAAAGAAAGACATGCTCTCCACCTTTAGAAAATATATTAGAAGCAAGTACAAGGGAAATTTGAGTCTATAGGGTCTCATATTCAACATCCTAGAGTTGTGACTCCCTGACTCGCTACAAGAGTGTAGGGGCAATAACCATCGATTGGAGGTAAGTTTATCCATCTCTAACAAAAAAATATAACTAAAATGAGGCCAGATTATCTGATTCCTCATTTAAGCATTGTGAGAAATATCTCATACTAAGGGAATCTTCTACCATGTTCCCCTTACCAAGATTATAGACAATATCAAAGTCATAATCCTAGAGGAACTCTAAAAATCACCTCTATCTCAAGTTAAGATCTATATGAGAGAAGATATACTTGAGGCTCTTACAATCATAATAGATGATAAACCACCTTCCCATAAGGTAGTGTTTCCACATATTTAGTTATAATAATACCACTATTAATTCATGATCAGGGGTAATGTTTTTCTTCTCATGTGGTATCAGCTGATGTGAACCATATTTAATCACAACCTTCCTCTGCATCAGAGAAAAACCAAGACTAGTTCCTAATGCACCACAGAACACTATAAACTTGACACCCTCCATTGGAAATGTCAACATGAGAGTGCTATTAAATTTATAACTCAACTTCTAAAAATCCTAATAGAACCTCTATGTCTATATAAAAGGATACCCCTTTCAGTTAAAAGATATCATGGGAGATGATATAATAGAGAAATTGGGTATGAATATCTGGTAATAGCCTACCAACCCAAGTAAGATTTTCACCTCCATCAATCTATTGGGTAGCTCCCAAGCTAACAATTCCTTGAATTTTTTTTGGGGGAACTTCCACTCCATTTTAAGAGGTAACAATTCCTAGAAACTGGACATCCTATATCCAAAACTAAAAATGTAACATATTTCTATAAAGTTGTTTCTCTCAAAGTACATCCAAATCCATCCCCAAGTGTCTCGTGTGCTCCTCCTCAGACACCGAGTACACATGGATATTATTAATGATTAATACCATGAACTGGTATAAGAAAGAATGAAATATCTAGTTCATGAATCCCATGAACACTACTGGGGTGTTTGTTCTGACAAAGGGAATTACCAAGTAATTATAGTGATCATAGAAATATCTAAATACCATCTTTGATATATCATCATATTATACTCATAAATGGTGGTAGTTTGACCTAAGGTCCACCATAGAGAAAAATTGAGCCCCTCTAAACTAATGAACATGGTCTTCAATCCTCAGTAGTGGATAATTGTACTTAAAGTTACATAATTCAAGTGTTGATAGTCCACACACAACCTCAATCTCCAATATTCCTTATTGGAGAAAAAACTGGGATGCCTAGGGTTCAACACTGGGTCTAAAAAACACCTTCATATGAAAGTCCTAAAATGAACTGTCATATCACGGAGACCTACTGGAGGCATCTGATATGGTGTCACATATATCCATGCTTTACTAGGGTGTATATCAATAAAAAAGTCTATCTAACAATGGGGAGGTAATCCTAGAACATCCTCAGGTAATATAACCTCATACTCTGTCTCCACTACAGGAATCTCAGAACTCATAACATCAACTGCACTAAGGGTTAGGCTAGCCTATTGATGTGTAATTGGCTACACCCTCTTATGAATGAGTCCACCCTATGCTTTCTAGGATTCCTTTTCATCCAAAAAAGAGAACCTGGTTCCATCACTATGGACACACCATATCAACCTTTGGAAACAATCAATATGGGCATGAACTATAGATAACCAGTCCATACCTATAAAGAATATGTAAGGCCTCATAAATAAAAAAATAGGCTGACAAAGAAACTCTTTCCTACAAGAGTCAAATCAAATTGTCAACAAAAGTTCATGATTGATGATTTATCTCTAGTAGGAGTCTCCAAGCAAAATAGTTGAGCCAAGGGATCAACTAGAATCTCTATGTATTTAAAAAAATATGCAGAAAAAAGGAATTACTAGCACATCTGTCTATTAGTTATAAAAATAACATAAAAAAGATATAGATCGTACCTCAAATAATTCTCAAAGAATCTAGGTTGTAAGCTTCAATCACATGAAATTGTCCATGCCCTTGTCCTCTAGTTTGTTGAGCCTGGCGTGGTCCACTTGGGGGTGGTGGTGGAAAAATATAAATGTGTCTACCAACTCATACTACTATCCCATCTTATCTTCTACAAACTCCTTCATGTATTCATATATTTTCTTGATGTTGTATCTATCTCAGTGGCCCATGAATATTCTCTTTATCAGTCATATTGCCAATTGGACAATCTCTTACAAGATATCCCATCCTGTCACATAAGTAGAAATTTCTCTCCCTGTGTTGAATGGACCCACCCTATGAGTCCTAAACTGTAGATCCTATATCCTAGGACATCATTAGAAAATGTATTAAACATCTAGGTCCCTAGGACGAACATTATCTCCCTACTATTGAGGTCTCTTCCCCTATGTTCTTGCTACCGATAACCACTGGTTGTGTCTACTCAGCCAAGAAACTCTCAACTACTATATATCTCTCTAGAACCCTATCATTGTTAGGAATGCATAGAGGGATAAAATTGGCTCAAATTTATCTAAAAATACCTCACTCAAAGGTTTAAGTTTTAAAGAACTGGTCATGAACCATATCCATAGAGTACCTAGAGAGGTTGGTAAACAATGATAAATACTCAAATACTGTTTCTGGATACATACAACCCTCAAAATAGCTAGATAAAACTCCTCTATGAAAATGTTCTCAAACACTAACCAAGCTAGAGTCTCCTCATTGTAAGACTGGTTCAATAACCCCCATCATCACCTTATTGAGCCATAAATAATGCTCGCTACTAAGACAACCGCATGATATACTGGTTTCTTGACCAGATGGAAAACTTGGGTCACCGTCTAAAGACAGTACTCAACCACCTGCAGGTCAGGATCAACTTAGAACCTGAGGGGTATCTATTGATAATACTCATGAAATATTCTCAGCCTATATACCACATCCACCATTACTACGAGTACCATGTGCTTCTCAAAAGGTGTTGGTATAGTAGGTGCACCACCTAGGGGAAACATTACTCGAACTGGTCCTTGTATTGACTCCTCATCACTGAGGAAATCACACTCATGATCCTGATGCTAAAAATTAGCTAACATACATTGTGGAGTCATCCTAAAAGTAGACATGATATTCCACAATCAATGAGTATATCTAGAGAGCTGACTCACAGACATGAAAACCACAACCTATACCTATATGATGCTTGTACCATTATCTTCCCTACAACCAATGTTCTCATGTACTGAGTCAAAAGAAAGGTGATCAGAGTCTTAGTGTTTGGATACATCGAACACCACATCAACACTTGAGTCCCTAGTTTGAAAATCAAAATCTAATCACCTAACACTATTTCCCAAAACCAATCTCATAGATTCCGTTCCTAAGGTATAACAGACTCCTTGAATACCAATCATTAATTACCCATCCCAATGGGGACCTTTTTGTGACTCCCTAAGAATTCATCCAATATTCTAGGGGTTGTTGACTAGAACCAAGTATAAATATCACTATCATGATAGGCCTTAGCCTAAGAACCTGTACACACACACACATCTCCAAGCCCATAAAATTATGAAATGTTAAAACAAATGATCAACCATGCATGCATACATATATATACCACAACGAGAGTAGTCAAATAAGTTAAGTTAAGAAATCTATAATAAATATAAGTCCAACACAAAGATTCTAAAAAAAAATCCAACCTATAATGAAATATAGGGACTATTGACAAGATTCCTCTGGAATACACCCCGGTCTGTCTGGTATCACTAAGCACAATATAGTCCTGGTCGATCAAGGTCCCTATCAAAGTGTTGATCGTCTGCACAAGACAAGACATGTGTGAGAAAATACTGGGTAGGGGTGTGTATAATAATACCTATAGGACACCCTAAAACAAGAAATCATACAACAAAAGAATACAGTTAGATCTACATAGTTATATGTCTATAGAACATATAACAAGAATATCCATATATACTCAACAATACACATAGTATAATGGTATGTTAGAACTGTAAGTACAACCTATTATTCGAGCTAAAAGGTTTTACAAAGCACTCATCAGGGAGAACAAAATCTTAATTCTAATAACATTGATGACATATATCTAGGAGGTAGTGCTCAACAGGTCTTTTAATTAGAAGTAGATGCTAAATGTTTGAAGAGATATGATACAAAGATGAGGATAAATAACAAGGACATGGGGAATACCAAAAAACCAATCTGGATTAACCTACTAAGTAAATTATTCGTGCCTACACAGTGTTGGTAATGATGATAACAATAACTCCATATAGGGAATGAAAATTAATAAAGGATCTCACTCCGGGTCTCACAGAAGGATTCCAACAACTCTATCCAAGAATTCTTACTGATGGGATTGCTATCCTAGGAGTAGAAGCCTATTCCATACTAACCCTCAGGAAAAGGATATGGGGAACACATCATAACTAAACTCATCTAAGATACATAAGACAAGGTATCCAAGCCATGTCATAGAAAGTACATGACATGTTAAAGGGTTACACATCATGTCCGACCTTGACCTTTGGTTGTACCTATATAAATGGCCCTTGTATCATACCTCTATCTGTGTAAATATGGCGTGTTGAATAACCATGTATTCTTCCTGTATACCAGTACACGAGTTATCCCTTGTAATTTTTTCAGGACATGTCAGTGTGGGGGACTAGACAACATGATCCAACCTGCATACTCTATCCCCTATCTGTGTACCCTCCGAGGTACATTACAAGACACTAGGTTGAGGTCACATACTATGTGAAAGGATCACACACCATGCGATCCTTAACTATATCCCACAAACCCAGTCACTAATAAGAGGGACCCACATTCTATGTAATCCCGAATTACATGCCGTGTGGTTTTCATTTTTTCAGAAATGCCGATACTTTTTTCCATAGATGCCTATGCTGCCACTGCCTGGAAATCTATCCTAGTTCATGCTAGAAATCATGGATCTATTCCAGATGAACCTCACCATAGTATTTTTCTAGATATAGGACCTTGAAATATATTTGGAAAATATATTCTGTTTATCCCATCATCTTTCACATTCCCCACTTGAATTAGGGGTTTCCAATCCAGTCTAATCTACCTAATACTACCATCATCGTTCGTCTGTTTCATTATGCCAAGCCTAGATATACAATATCAAATTTTTGAGCCAAGAAACATGTGTGAAATGATCAATTTCATCAGAAATCATTGAATGATAGGTCAATCGAAGAACACACATGATAAATGAAGAAAAAGGGGAGGAAAGCACACAAACAATCATTAAGAACATACCTTTTTATATGATTATGTCAACCTCAATTTGTTTCTATTATAACAATGAAAAAATATTTAAAATTCTTAATCATATGGAATTTCTCCCAATAAATCCCCACAAATAAACCAATCCCACAAGAAAACGAATCCAAAAATCAATCCGTTGGTTGAATTATTTGCATTAATCATAAAAATTACGAACATGGAAGAATCCAATCAAAATAAATATCCTACCTAGATTTAGATTGATCACAAATGTAGAGAAATTCAACATTATAGTTTTTGGATAGATTATTTAATTACATTGCACGTCAATCACCAATCTAAGATCTGGTTTCTATTTATGTGAGAGAGATCCTTCAATGGCTTGTGAATAACTCCAGGGTTATGATGATAACCTTTGAATTTTGTGATAATAGTCTATTTAAAGACACATCAGTCACTACATTAACAAAATAAAAATAAAATAATTTATTTAATTATTTTATTAATTTCCACACCCATGATGACTTATCCATAAACATCCCACATCTACAAAGGTTATATAATGCCTAGGGAAAACACTACATTTTAAATGTAACATTGCATTGAGTTTATGATTCAGGCCCCCGTCTATAAATTATTCCACTTTTCTAATAAAAATGAATGCGTGTGCTATTTAATATATCTAATATATTTTAAACATTTTTTGGAACACTGGGGCTTAGAATACCACACTATCTCAGAGCTTAGTCTCTAGAATAATCCATACAATATCTAAAAGTAATAAATTCGAAAATATGAATCACCAAAATCAATATAATTATTATTCAAATAAGGATTGTTATTGATTGTTATGAAATATTGGTTATATAGAGCATACATTATTCGTTATTTCATGTGATGTTTGTATTGGAATTAATTATTGATATGTGGGGAACAAAATAACCCATTTATGAATCAATATGTCTCATAGGAAAACAAACATCAGTATTTTGTGTATTCATTCCCAGAACAAATTGTTCCTTAGGCATAAGGCCTTGATGGTAAAATCATGATGTCTTAGCTTTGTAACTAGAATTAGCTGTCTAACATTATGAATTTCATCACCAAGGTACCAGTTACTGTTATCCATGTGATATTTTCATTTATATTATTATTGATGTATATATTAGGTTTTAAGTTTTATTGTATTATGGAATTATTTTATTTTGTCTATTTATGGAATATTATTTATTCTCATTTTATGTTCACTTATGATATTTAATAATTATCACTAATATTTACCGTTACTGAGCATTTGAGTTCACCCATTCTTGTGTTTCTATTTCCCAAGGTTCGGAAGAAATGTATTAAACATGATATATCTAGGAGAAAAACTTGTGTGGATAATTTATGGGAGATTTTGATGCGTTATTAATGATTATTTAATTTCTTATATAATAAAAAAACTTTAATTTGATGAGAAAGACATGGTATTTGTTTGTTAAAGTCTTTTACTAACTCTCGAAAACTCTAAACCTAAAAGATCATTCAAATTTATGTGAATAAATATTTGTGATTTTTATTGTAATTTTTTATGGTTAAAATTGGTTCAATTTGTTTTAGTTCACAAAAATATGGTATTCCTGAGCTCTAGATCTAGGCATGTAGGTCCATAGGGATGCAATTCACATATACCTGGCTGTCATGTTTGGAAATCAGGTCATCAAAAACAGACTACTTTGAGTTGTTTAATGGTCATATAGGGTAGATTTTTTGTCATGAATTTTAATTTCATAAGACTAAGTCTTATATGGTCTATAGTTTAAGTTCTTATGACAAGTAATTTATAAGAGGGTTATACACACATATTATTCATGTACAGAATGAAATATATTAATTTTAACATATAGTTATTGGGGAAAAATCATTATAAATTGATGGAAAATTAGATTCCAATATGAGGTGGGACTTTTTTATTTGTGAAATTTTATTTGAGTCTAAAATAGATGATATGGATATCACTACTAATCTTGTAATGATAAGAATCAAGACACATATAGTTTTAGGGGAAAATGAATCCATCCCGATGTAGGAGCATTGAGGAAACTAATCTTTGTGAGAAGGCCAGAACACTAGGATAGATGTGATATTATGGTTAATAAGATCCACTAATGGACCTATTTCATGACCTTAGGTTGTAATTACGTATATTTGGATAACAATAATTAAGTAACACATAATATTACAATAAGGATTTTTTGGAACATTATATAAACTAAAAGAATATATATTGTTATACGCATGATATGAGATATAAGATTAATGACATTATGTAAATTTGATGTAATGGGACCATACACTAGGGGAATTTAGAATAAAATGGTAGTCATTGATGAGCCTTGGATAAGATATTTAAACATCACTATATATCCTATAAAAATAGTAATCAAGCCACTCATTTTTTTATATTGCATCATCTATATGGAATGTTATTATGCGCATTGAGAAAATGAAAATGTATTTACCATATTATAGGACCATTGAGAAACCCACAAATAATTAAAGATCCCAAAAACTAATATGGAGAAGGTGATTAAAGTTGATATAGTTTGTATCTGGTCTTGAGTCAAGACCTTCGAGGGTCTCTATATATCCAGATCTAATTGGAATCAAGCTATATGAATTTATTGTTTGGGAAATTTCTCTATAATTTTTTAAGTGAACCATTGAATTTTGGTCGACCAGTGTAGACATAACCATTAAACCCCTTAGGAAATTGATTCCACTTATAGATCTGGGTCTTATATAAGGGTAATTAAATAATTCAAGTTCATATGAAATTGGCCTCTTTGAAAGCTAAAGGTCGTGTTTGATTGACCACTCTAAATAGTTTAAAGTCATTTGAGGGAGGCGTTTTTGTAATTTATGTTAATTTGATGAAATAAGGAGTAAACTATGTTATTTACAGTCATGTAGAAAAGAATTCGGTCTCTAAAGTTTAAACTCATACATAAAGGGAAGTATTCTATTCTATTTAAAGTTATACATCAAGGTCTTAGAGCTCAATATTTTAAATTCATGCAATGAGGACTATTCTAACATGTTTTGAAACTATAATAAATATTTATTAAGAGATTTTACATTATTTGACGTGATGATATCATCACCATCCATTATAATCAAAGAATTAGTTCCTTGGGATTAAAAATCAGGTATGAAAAAATGTACCTCTAACTATAGTGACTTAAGACTTTTACATATATTATTACCTTGTTTTTAACATAAATACCCATTAAATACAACCAAATTATCAAAATTCCCAATGTATTTTGAAGACTAGGTTCATACAAAAATGAAACTAAAATAAAAATATTTATTTCAATATCTATAATGTGGTCCTAAATCCATTTTAGATCATAAAACTAAATAAGATAACTTAGAAAATACATGAAAGGAAGGGGTTATCTAAAAAGACCAGTAAGGGAATAAAAAAGATAGAGAAGCAAATCGTGTCAATCAAAAGGTATAAAATGATATCATAAATAAGAAAGAATCATAATTAATAATATTGAGGGATAACATAAATAAATGTGGAATCATAAGAACATAGAAAAAATAATATGGAAATAAAATAAAATATGAAATAATCAAATTTCAAGGATAATCATCGATAAAACATCACATGGTGGATATAGTCCCATCACAGGTTAGGTTCACTCCCAAATCCCATAGATACAGTCTCATGAGACCAAAAATTCCCAATGAATGGGAGTGCTATATGAGTATACCCATCATAGAGAGTAAAAAAATATATGTTCTGTAAAAGGAAATCAATCAAATGGAATAAACATATGAATTAACCATGGAAAGAAATGGGCTGCATAATTTCACCTCATACCAGAATCAAAAGAGATTTCATAAAGAAGGAATCTGAGAACTAAACTTAAGGATTGTATTTCCCCACTAAAAGAATGTAGAATAGGATAGGTATATATCTAAGATAAATATTCAAAAAATTATAATCATTACATAATATCAACGATACATATGTAAATAAACATAGATATAGAATGTTCATAACCCTAAGAAAAAGGGAGGTTCTAAGAGATCCCTTACCTTATATTCGAGAATCATTCTTCCCTTTCACTTAATGTTCTTTATAATCAAATAAAATTCATTAAAAATGTAATTAAATTCCTTTATATATATATTTTATTTATTATAATTTTATTATGTTCATTTATAACCATTTCAATTAGATTTATGGATTATTTTTGTTTTTATGGAGGTGTCCATTTCATGATTCTGAGGTCACATAACTTCTAGAAAATTATTGAAGTTCTTTTCCAAAGGGACTAAAAATCCAAAAGTGAAATGAAATAGTATTCATGATCTTCAATAAATTAAAATTCTCCCAATTATTCATATGTGGTTTGACATGTGGATGATTCATTTAGTAAAATGTTAATGTTATATGGTTAGTTTATTTTTGGTGGTTTTACCAAACATCAAGAACTAGTTTCATTTTATTTAATATTATCACCATATATTTATTATATATTGTAAAAAATATAAAATATTCATATTTTGGTAATTTTAAAAAATTATAAGTGAATTTATATCTTCCATGATGGTAGTAAAGGGAAATGAAATGTCATCATCCATGAAGGTGGTGAATAGACACAATATAGATAAGGTATTAATTTTTAGAATAATAGGATAAAAGAAGATAAAGGATGGTAAATATTACACTAAAATAACAATATTCCTGAATATATTTGATATTAGAGTTATTATACCATGTTAAATGTATTTTTTTGAGGATGAGGAGGGAGAGAAAAATAAAAGATTCGATTGAAGGTATTAACTTCTCCGTTGGATGTATCCACTCAGGATTCCAAATAAGCCATATTGGGTTGGTCTTTGGACAAGACCAGATGAAATCTAAGTCACTAGTGCATCATCCCCTTTGAGAGTTGTTATATTGGTAGGAAGAGAAATCTAAGTCACTAGTGCATCATCCCCTTTGAGATTCCTGATTACATCCGATATGTGACACACCATATATAATTTTACATTTTCATAGGTGAGTCTACTATTCCAACTGTTATTTTTCTATTTCTAATGGCTATATTACTATTCAAACAGTCATGTTACTATTCAATGGCCAGATTACTATTCTAATAGTCATATTTTTAATGGTCATATGGGGTACCTATTTTCTTTAAATGACTCATATTTCATTAATTCGTCATTCAATTACATTTTATATCAAGTGTTTGTATATTTTTATATTAAAAATTCACATTTCATTATTAATATTCTTCTTCATTTTTGCAATGTTGTTCATGAGTGAAGTTATTTTTGGGGGATCGACCAGATCCAAATTTTTCTATTATTATTATATTATTTTATATTTTCTCCCATCATAATAATTTCAATTATTATGGATTTATTTATTATTTAATCTTTAAATTAATATAATAAAATGTTTTTGGTTTTATCATTTGGTGTGATTAACAAAATATGAAAAATTTATATAATCTGAAGTGAGATTCCATTTACAGAATTTTTGGTTGTCAAATTCTTCCTCCTTAATAAATTTCTCCCTTAACATTCCAATTTGTATACTAATTTAATTTTTTTTTGGTTACAATGGATTCATGGCTTCCTCTTGTTCCGACATCACCTTCTCATACTTATGGTTTCACCATAGTACTTTGATCAAGTGAATTATCTTGTTATGTAGAACTTTATCTCTATAGTCCAAGATCTTCACTGGATACTTGTCATAAGAGAGATAAATTTACCACCATAACTCCTATGAATTTAGTACATGTGATGGATTTGGTATGTACTTCCTCAAGTGGGATATATGGAATACATCTTGTACTTGAGATAGAGTTGGTGGGAATTTTAGTTGGTGTGTCACATATCTGATGCAATCAGGAATCTCAAAGGGGATGATGCACTAGTGACTTAGATTTCTCTTCCTACCAATATAACAACTCTCTTTTATAGAGATATATGGAGGAATAATTTATCTCCGACCTCAGTCTCTATGTCTAGTTTATGATTTTCAGCATATCTCTTTTTTTAACTTTGATCAACCCTAATGTTCTTCTAAACGATCTCAAACTTTTCTACTATTTACTTAACCATTTCTAGACCTAATAACTTGTATTATCTAACTTCATCCTAGCGCACAAGTGTCATAATTTTCTTTCCATAAAAGTATTCATATGGTTCTATTTTAATTCTTGAGTGAAAAATATCATTGTTTGAGAACTTGACCAAAGGAAGATGTCTACCCTATCCTATTTTGAAGTACATTAATCCTGATATCAAAATTCCTTCTAGTGTCTTGATAGTATACTTAGTTCAACCATCAGATTGGGGATGATAAGAAAAACTGAAGTTCAACTCAGTTTTTAGAGTTTGTTGGATACTCTTCTATAACTTTGAGGTAAATGTCAGATCTCAATCATATAAAATTGATAGTGGTGTTCCATGCGTCCTCAACACTTCAATGTTGTATTTCCTTTGAAATTTTTTGGTGGTAATTAATCTTGAATAGCGATAAAATGAGCAGTCATTATATGAAAAACCACCATAATCCATATATCATTATTTTCTCTTGATGTCATCAGAAGACTAGTAAAAATGTATATGTTGATGTTTTATCATTTCCATATAGGGATGGAACATTTTTTATCATCAATTTATAATTTTTTCATTAAATCTGTCCCATACTAACATACTATACACTTTGATGTATATTACACAATATCCTACTTCATATTGTTCCACCAATAGTGATCTAAGAGATATTGGAACATATTATTTCTCATTAGGTGTATGGATAAAGACAATCTATGTGTGTCATTAAATAACTCATTATTTATCCCATTATTTTAGGATGTACAAAACTGTGACCCAAATATTAAAACTCCATAAATTTTGAACTATGTGGATTTATTTTTTCTTATATCTTACACCTTCTTCTATATTTCCACATTATATATTTGAGAATCCTTTACCTTATCAACAAGTGATAGTTGAAGAATCATTTGATAAAGGAATGATTAAATTACATCCTTTATGATCGCCATGTCTATTCTTTACGAGTATAAGAAGATTGTATCCTTCTAGATTCCCATCATTAATAAGTTTTGTGGATCCTTTCAACTTTGAGAAATTTTCACCTTTTATTATTTCTTATTATGGTAATGGATTGCATAGTCATAGTCTTTGATCTACTATATCGATATTTATTGAAACATATTAATCTCATTCTATGTGAATATAAAATTTAGGATATTGTTATCTATATATATTTCACACTTATCCTAATAGTGATAATGACACAGAATTTTCAATTTAAAGATCATTTTAGCCAAGTCAAGATCATATGTTGGGTATTTATGATCATGAACATTTAAATTCATTGATGTGTAGGATAAAACATTGTCATTTTTCATTAGTACATATAGTAATACCATCTTTAAAGAATGAATATATACCACAAAAAGTCTCCATTTGATGGTAGCATGACGACAGGTGCAGTGATGACCCTTTTTTCAACTCTTTCAATATCTATTCATATTAATCATTCCAAGTAATATTTTCACCCTTATAAGTTAGAATGGTTAGTGGGTTTAATAATGAGGTAAATTTTCTCAAAAATCATCGATAATATCCAAATAGTCAAAAGAAACTATGGATCACTATTACTGATACTGTTCAGGGGCACTGCTTAATTTATATTTCATTATAAGGGTCTATAGATATCCCTTTTCTAATGAAAACAAGCCCCATGAATGAAAATTTTCAATAAATAACTCACATTTAATTTACTTTTTATATAAATTATTTTAAAAATTATTTAACATTGTATTCAAATTCTCCTCATGGTCATCATTTTTTTAGAGTATTTCACAATATCAACTATAAATACTGTTGTAAATTTATTGAGGTAATCTTAAAATACTCTTTTTATTTTGAATATTAATATTATTTAATCATTATTGAGTATGAAGAGAATCATTATGAACCACTAGCATAAAAATGGTTTTTAACGTTGTAAATTTGACGTCAATTTCTTATAAACCGAAATAAAATATATTTTTGGATAATTTTTGGTGTCATTTTTTTTAAAAACTGACTCCCAAAAAAAAATTAGTTTGGGCATATATTTTTAAAAAATCCAAACCGATTAATTATATATATTTTTACTATGTTTTAGACTATTTCCTAAGATTCGATTTGATAGGCCGTGAAGAAACAAGGGAGTTACAGATTAAAAGTTATGGATGTCAGAAGCTGATCTTCTCTAAGAGAAAGCTTATAGAAGTCCTACTTTCAAAGGAAATAAATTTTAATTTGTAACACTATTTTATATCCATGAACAATCGAACCGAATATCAAATTTATTTTTAAAACATTGTATTTTTTTTATTTTTGGAATTAGTTTTCCTAAAATCGATGCCATTTCTTTATTCTTTTTGCGTAGGTTTTTTTAAAAAACAGATGCCAAAACAATTTTTTTTGTTTTTTTATTGGTTTTTAGAAAAACCAAGGTGAAAAGTATTTTTTTAAAATTTTTAGAATCGATTTATTTAATAACTATCTCAAAAAATATTTTTTAATATTTTGGCATCAGTTCAAAAAAAAACGATGCATTTTTATACTTTTTAGTATCGGTTTATTTAAAAACTGACACAAAAAATGATATTGATTGTAATTTTTGGAATTGGTTTTGTAAAAATACGATCCCAATAGAAAAATGTAAATCCTCTTTTTCATCAATTTAAAAAAAACTAATGCCAAAGAGTATTCTCCAATACATGAGATTAGTATTTCAATTTTTTTTATAACGTGCGATTAAAATTTTAAAATCCCTCCAATATTTTCATACAAATATATCAAAAATATTTTTTGTTTACTATATATAAATCCGTTTTTTTCCTTCGTTCATCATTTTTAAGCTTTTTGATTCAGTCAAATTTTTCATGTGGCTTAAATAGTTAATTTGTACATGGTATCTATTCTAATCATTTATTTTATTTATTATTATTTTCCTTCATTTTAGAACAACTCGATTAGCTTGCTTATAAACATGATTTATTCTTATGATCGAGATATAGATATAAATAATTTTGAGGAAATTTACCAATCATGGTGTATATTTAATTACTGATTACAATTTTCAATGTTGCATGAGTTCTACCCTAAATATAAGAGACATGATGATAAAAACATATCATTTTGATGGAATCTCATAAAACCATTGAAATATGATTGAAATTTTATGTTTCATTCATTTAATTTGCTGTATGTGATTTTAATTAATGTTTATCATGTTTTCTTAGAAACAGGTTGTATTAATTGAAACTCTGACAAGTTCAAATTCTGATGACCATAAATTTTTATCTGTAAATCCATTTTTTCTCCACAACTAGTCAAATAGTATCCTAGGAAATGATATAAAACACAAAGAAAAAAATTACTTTCTAGTGTCTGTAATTGTAATAACTGACTCAATTTTTTTTTTAATTTATGGCATCGATTTTTTTTAAAAACTAACCCCAAAACTATTTTTCTTAAGTTTTGTCATCAATTTTTAATGATACTGATGCCAATAATGATACTGATCTATTTTTTCGGAAGCGTCTTTTTACAAAACCAATGTTAAAAAAATGTAATTCATTTTTAGCATCGGTTTACAAAAAAATGACTTCAAAAGTCATATTTTTTACATCAATATCTTCAATGTAAATTTAAAACTAATATCAAAATTAAAAAAAATTGACATTAAATACCATTTTTCTACTAGTGAACTCATAATGTCCATACCTCATTGAAAATAATGTCTTGGGAATATCTTCAATCTTCACCTTTAATTAGTGATATCCTGGCCAAAGGTCAACCTTGGAGAAAAACTGGGCCCCATGTAGTTAGTAGATCAAGTCATCTATTTGTGGTATGGGATTATTTTCATTTATCATTATTTTTTTAGTTCTTAATAATCAATGAAGAGGTGAAATACCCCATCCTTATTCATAAAGAAGAGGATTTACACACCCCATGGTGAAGCACACAAGCATATAAAACCCTTGGCCAAATTATATTGTAACTACTACTTCAGTTCTTCTAAATTAATGGAAGCCATTCTATAGGGAGTCTTGGATATGGTAATAGATCAATGTATAAGTATAATTGAGAACTCAACCTCTTATTTATGAGGTAGACTAGAAAAATATTTATGGAATAAATATGTATAATTCATCCTAATAGGTATGTATTCAGCCATAATTTTCTCCTTTTTCTCAATCATTTTAGCTTGATATTATTGTTTAGTGGGACATAATATCCACATATGATATAAATATTCCAAAAGAAATTCATAATCCTCCTTACTTTTTTATTAAATCAGAGGGTGGATCAAGATGTAAATATTGATCTGCCTCTCCCAATAGTTTATGATGGCTTTATTTAAGGATAGATAATCAATAGCAAAAACTTCCTCAAACTCTACCAAAGTATGTAAGACAATATTTTATGGAAGGTTTAGTCGAAAAATATTAAATAGGAATGAGTTATATACTTTGGACACAATAATTTCTCTATTTATTATTCTCAAAGATATCTAAATCTGAGGTTTTGAGGTTTTTTTAATTGTTCTACTAAAATTTAAAGATGTGAAAGAATGTGTAGAAATAGAATAAAAATTAAATTCTCTATTATTTAATGAATAATCAATGTTTCTATCACTAAATAATTGTAAGGATCCACCACAATAGTAGTTTCCAGGATGTGTCTTCCAACATTTTGGACAAATGGGATGTTGTGTTTCTTTTGTCTATGATATTTATCCATTGATCATACTAAATTAAATCCATTTTATGCCTTTTATCTCTATCCCATGATACCACTAAGAGTCACTAATATCTATATCTTCCTTAAGGGAACAAAGAATAGTTTATTTATAACTTTTTAATATCAAATCACAAAATCTTTTCTTAAATCATCAATATTCCATGGAATCAATTTTCTCTCTGGATTTCATGTTCTTGATCAGTGTCCACCAAAAATTGTATTCCCATTCAAGATGATAAAAAACCAAAACAATTTTCTCTTATTTCTAGAATTATAGGACATGGAATATATTATCAATGGAGTTAATAATATGTTCCATGATGAGGGGATCATAAGACCCCCTAAACACAAGATGTATTTTTTGCATAAATTACTCAAACCCGACTTGATATTTCTTTGGAGGAGGGAATTATACATAATTAAAGTTATTATTCATAGCATTATTCAACTGATATATTATTATCATAAAGTTCGTAGCTCCCACTCTCATAAGGTTATGCATATTATTAAGGAAATCATCATATTTCCTATCGTGTTTGTTTTTGGAATAATTCCTCAAATTTTCTACTATTAACTAAAATAAAATGATTGAAATAGTAAAAGTATAAATTATTAAAACATAGAAACTATGAACATTGAAGAAATAACTTATAAATGAAATATAAACCCTAAATTATTTTTCTATAGGTTCTATTCTAGTTTATACATGATAATTTCCTAATTAATTTTTATAACCCAAAATCTACTCAAGTCCTTTATAATGGTTGGTAAATATTTTTGTAAATCTTCCTAAACAAATACACTAGGAGTGTAAAACTAGGTGAGAAACAAGGCCTCTTTGTTGTGCTCTAGGTGAAAATCATGTTAATACCTAATTCACCATTATTGGGTTATTACCCATAGGTAAAACGATAATAGAGCTATATAAACTTATAGTATCTAGATAGGGATTTAATTTTTTGGAAACCGCTCACTCTATAATTCACCTTAATTCAAGCATAGTTACCTTTACTTAGAAATATTCCTATGGTTCTCACTAAATTATTCTATTCCCAATCCTAAAAAATAACTATACCATGCTATGATATAGAATATAAGGACACAATAGTTTGACACATATTATTACATGTTTTTTTAACATAAACATCCATTAAATACAACCAAATGAGTAGAAATTATAATGTATTTAGAAGACTCAGTACATAAAAAAACAACATGAAACAAAAATAAAACTTCGTTATTTTAATATCCATAAAGAGATTCTAAATCCATTTGATCTCTCACAAAACTATAAAAGATAACATGTGGAATAAATAAAAGAAAGGGATGAACTAAAAAACCCAGTAAGGGAATAAACAGGATAGAGAAGCATAAAAAATCAATCAAAAGTCATAACATGATATCATAAAGAATAAAAAATCATGATTAATCATATGGATTATTAACATAATGAAACATGGAATCATAAGATTATATAAACATAGGAATTTTGGAACAACATAAAATATGACCTAAGTATAAGTCCTGTCTAAGCACTGAGACAACAACACATGGTAGACAGAGTCCCATAATGGATTATTTTCACTCACTAACCACATAATAGCACCTGAAGAGACAAAAATGTTACCCAATGCATAAAATGGTTTTCTAGGGTAACCCATCATAACATGTACCAACATTTTCATGCCAAGAAAAGACATCAATATTATGGGATAAACATAATAATTATCCATGGAAATAAATGGGTTGCATAATCTTTCCTCAAATAATAATAATAAGTGATTTTAGATGGAATTTGAGAAATACACACAATGCATGTATTTAACCATCAAATAAATATAGAATAGGATATGTATATGTTTAAGATATATATATATATATATATATAGAATTTAGAATCATTCCATAATATCATAGAGATAGATAATGTTATTAGAGAGAGAATTCTCATAATATATAGAAAAAAGGGTGGTTTAGAGAGATCTAATTCCTTATTTTATTGTACCATTATTCACTTTCACTTAATGTAATGTATAATCAAATTAAATTAATTAATGACTTAATTTATAACATTTTATATCTATAATTTAATTAATACAACTTTATTATGTTCATTTATAGCAATTTCAATGAGATATAATGATGAATTTTATTATTTTAGGGGTGTTCATTTCCTATTTACAAGGTTGTATAACCTATGGATAATTATTGAAGTTAATTTTAAAAAGATATAAAACTCCAAAAGTGAAATAAAATGGTATTCATGACCTTAAAAAATTAAAATTTTCCCAAAATTCTAAATGTGTTCTGGAATATGGACGATTCATTTAGCGAAATATTAATGTTATATGGTTAGTTTATTTTGGTGTTTTTATCAACCTTAATGATATAGTGTTGTTTTATTCAATGTAATGGAAATATATTTACAATATAATAATAAAAAACATATAATATAAATATTTAAGTTATTTTAAACAACTATATGTGATTTTATAGCTACCATGAAGGTGGTAATGGGAAACAAAACTCATCGTCAACACAGCCAATGGATATACATAATACGGATGGTTTTTTTCATTTTTATAATATGAGGAGAAGTGAAGTTTTTGAGTGATAGATATTCCATTATCATGATAACATTTCAAAATACATTTGATATTTGAGTTATTATTCCATGTTTCATAGAATTGTTTTGGATGATGAAGAGGAAATGAAAAATAAAATCGGTTGAGCATATTGCCTTTTACTTTGGAATTCTTCTCTTGTGATTACACTTAAGGCACCTTATATTTGTATTTTAATGATACCGTGAGAACTATTATTCATGGGATAATTTTTTAAATGTAATTATCTATAAATTTGGCATGATACAGGGTTTAGAAGGTGTGTAGATAAGGGGTTATGAGGGATTGTATTATGTAGGGAAGAGAGGAATGTTTTTGAATATTATAATCTTTATTTTATTATTTTGGATCAAGACAACCAATATTGTTGATAATTTTGACTATATGTAGTTAATGGTGCATTTTAGTTTGAAATAATTGGTTCTTACACCATCCTTGACTCAAGAATTCTTGAATTGAGCATATAATGTTAAATACCGTATTTTATCATATTTCACTACTCACTAAAAATTAATCTATTTTCAAATTATCCCAAAAGTTTACCCTAATCGTTTTTTTGATTTTTTGTTACATAAAATGAAAACCATTTTCAGAAAATATTTCTTTATGTATGAGAAATTTATTTTTTTAAATAAAACCCTCATTTATTTAAAAAATACAAATTTAATATTATGATCAATTTTATGACCCATTGAAAAATTAATTATGACCCCATAAAATTATAATATCATTATATTAAAACATAATATTAGTTTATAAACCCATACTATGAAAATAAGCTTCCTTTTAAATCATTATATTTTTTTTATAAAATTTAAACTTATTTGTTTTATAAAATATACAAACTCTGATTTTATAATTTTTAAACTATTTAGTTACTTGTCTCATGATATAAATATATCTTATTTTAATTTTATATGATACCTAAATATTATTTCACATTTACATATGTTATTTTATTATTCTAATTGTTAGGTTACTTTTCCTAATGGTCAGATTACTATTCAAATGGGTAGGTAACTATTCTAACAGTCAAATTACTATTTCAATAGTTAGAATTTTAATAGTATTATGGGTTCCCTACAATATTTAAATACATATTATTTTATTTATTCATCATTAAATTAAATTTTATTTCAAGGTTATATATATTTTCTTTTTAAAAATCAATATTTCTTTACTAATATTCTCCTTCAGTTCTGCAGTGTTTTTTAGGTTTAATATTTTTGGGGTCAGAGTAGATCCAAATTTTCCTATTATTATGATTATCTTATTTTATTTTATTTTCCCCATTTTTAATAATTTCATTTATTATGGACATATATATTTTGTATTGTTTAATTTAATATAAAATTTCTTTGTTGGTTTTATTATGTGGCGTTCTTAACCAATTATGTCACATTTATGTAAGAAAATAGAAGATTCCATTGATAGAATCCTAGGTCATTATAACCAATTTGACTCTAGATTTAGGTGATTCTTACAAGGTATCATGAGAGACCTTTGTTTGAACACTAATTACCATTGGATGAATGAGAATTGGTGAACTTTCTCATTGAATGCTCACGTGAACCGATTCTGATGGATTTCATGGTTATGCAACATGTGTTACCTCTTCTCATTGAGTTATTTTAATTAATCAAATTGAATCTAAGAATATTCATCATAATATAATCAACTGCAGATGGAAATATGTATTAAAGGTAACTGACCTCAATTTGTAGGACTTCCCGATCTCATATACAAGTGAGTATAGAGTCACTTATATGGTATTATGGGTCATGGTGTGATATTACTATAGAGTATATACAATTTTTTTCCCAAGAATTATTTTCTCTTTCCACCATATTCTAAAGTATATTATATATAGTTTTATTCAAATTCTTTATCCACAATTTTACAATAATTTATTGTGGGATTGATGGATGAACTCTATATCATTCCCTTGATATTTACTTTTCAAATTGAAAGCACCAAATTTATTTCTATTTTTAATCGGTATTACGGGATGGACACCAAATATGGGGATGATATTAGACTTAATGAAATTTAAAACAAACTTTTTTCCCACTTCCATGAGGAATATAGCCTCATCCCATTTGGAGAATAAATTGGTGGTGGTAAGAATAAATTTGAACTTACTAGATGTAGTTTTATTATATGGTGCCATAAAATCTATTACACATATTGAAACTGTCTATGAATATTTAGCAGTGTAAAGAAACTATACGGGATAGTGAATAAAGTTGGAATCTATTTTGATGTTATTGAATGCTTCCCAAACTCTATGCAGTCTTAAATCATTAAGTGAAATGATATGAAATCATATTAATTTTATGAGAGATATTTATTACTAACTATTGGTAACTAAATGCGTCGATTTGAAATTCTTAAATAATATTGACGGTATCTCCTCCTGTAATTAATTTTAAGATAACTCCCTGAAATCCTAATTCATAGAGAACCTTCTAAAAATTTGATCCATTATAAAAAGATGAAATTTTCTACTTGAAGATGAATCTATTCCTTTTTGTATTGACCTAGTTAGAGAATACCATTTTTGTGGTTACCTATTATAGGTGGCATCCTCCCATTATGGCATCAGTTAGTAAAAATATTGGATTTCCTTAACTTGAAATGGAGTTAACTTCATTAATTTTTAATATATCACTACGATAGAATAGAGAGAGAAATATATGGTGTGTAATGAAAACCACCATTTTATCTTGGTCTAGATCTTCCAAGGTTGTTTCTACATTGGTCAGTGCATCTGATTAAGAGTCCTATGACCACATGACATGAGGAATATGGTTTATGAGGGTAATTCATCCATAAAACCTCATTCATAATCAAGTAGGTGAGTGAACCCTTCCTTATTGATTTCATTGTTACCATATATTTTTTTGATTTCCAACTACAAATCTTCCATGATACTTAGCAAGGCCACTGGTATCTGCAAGGTCAGATCCAAGACCTTAATGAGAGCATAATATTCCACAATTTTATTGTTACATCCTTCTAACAATATTAAAAATTATGGAATAATAAATTTAATTATAGATACGGATATAATTCCCCATACAACCCTGTTGAGTTTTGTGTTTTCCATCCTTTAACCTATCATGATCCTAGAGGAATCATTAAAATAAATCTCCCATATTTGAGAAGTGTCATGGACATATATGTCTTATTATTAGGGAGTTCCATATCTAGTATTGTTTTTTCTAGAATAAGAATCTCTATGAGGAAGTCTACTAATGATTGTCCTTCA
This sequence comes from Viscum album, assembly GCA_963277665.1. NCBI lineage: Eukaryota > Viridiplantae > Streptophyta > Magnoliopsida > Santalales > Viscaceae > Viscum > Viscum album. Next base: position 1,205,317,693 of record OY728138.1, read on the forward strand.
ATTACCTTTTAATACATGAAATCGATATCAATATATTATTGAATAACTTCCCATCATGATAAACATCTAGTAAACATTGGAAAACTAATAAAACATTTTACTGGTTTAACATGATATATGAGGTGGACCCCATGGTTTAATAAATAGTGTCTCATCTTATACACTCTGAATATCAATTAAAGGAGTCTATTATCAATTTATGAATACCTACTATCAATATCCAATATTGTTCTAAGGGGATAATATAGGCTATTTTTCTTATCTACATCATTATTTTGAACATAGAGTAAACTGGGATGATTCTCCTTGCTTTCCACATATTAGATATTATATTACCTTATATTGGTGGAAAAAAATAATAGATAAAAAAGGTATCACTAAAGATCATTGACGGATTTATGAGAATATTCATCTTATTGATATGCATATACTTTTTCATTATATTTTCAAATGGAAAACATTTAATAACCATGTTAGTTATGAAACTCCAAATATGTTAAATACTTCATTGAATTCTTATCTAATCCTTAAGTTTCTAAAGAGTTGGTATATCAATAAATTCCATTGTCTTTTAGAGGAGGAATTTTATGAGATGATGTTGTACTGTGATGAAAATTAATTTCTTTGATGTTACCATGAAAATGAATTTCAAGAGATTAATTCATGCTATATTATCACTATTTGTTTAAAACTCCTAAAATACTGGTAAAATGATCAAATCACTATTGATATTTGACCTCCAAATCATCCACATGGTACTCCATTTTTTCCCTATAAATCTTTTGATTATTTAGTACATTAAATTATGATAGGTAGTGCTAAAATTATTCAATAAAAATATAATTAAATGGTAATTATACACCCCTTGGGATTCCTAGAAGTAAGTGGACACATCATTTCAAGGGCCACTCAAATCTAGTTATAGCCTGTATATCCACATATAAAGAGTAGGGATTGAAATTTATTTATTTCATTGATTAAAAGTTCTATTATCAGGACTCAAAAACCATCCTTTGAGTAGTGATAGTTGAGGTCCTTTAAGTTGATGAGAATATGGATTTTCCTATTCATATTCTTTATGGGAATGATATTGGAAATCCATCTTAGGTATTGAACATACCAAATGATGTTTTACTTGATGTGATTTTCAAATTTGGCTTACAATTTGGAAACATGGGTTGGATTAATTATATTTGTTTCTTTCTAATACCCACAATGTTCATCTAGAAGATCCAAATTATGGGTGGCCACATAAGGATCCAACTTTGGTATTTTTTTATAATTACAATAAAATACATATTGGTGTTGCTTTTGAAAGATGACATACATTTTCAATTCAACATGGGTCATTTAAACACTAATTAATCTAGATCATAGATTTTAATTTTTACCTAGATTTATTTTTCTAAGATCATCGATGTTAGTCAAAATAACATATTAAAACACCATAGGTACATCTATAATTTTATTATCTTCTTGTTCATTGTTGTTGGGAGTAGAATATGGGCTAGTATATTGAGATATATAAGATAATGCAAGGTTCATTTTCATTACCATTATAATTACATTATTTATTTTAATGTTTGGGATCATCTACTATAATCGATAGTATGAGAACTAAATAAAATGTACCCTAGCCCCTTAATATTATTCTTCCAAGATTTATATCCAATTCAAAGAAGAAAATTTGATATGTAATATACTTATTAATCATACCCACTTTGAGGAAGATAATATTAGGTGAAATATTGACACATATTGGCTATGTAGTTATTCTCCCTTTTTTGGTAGCAACTACTCCATGGAAGAATTCCCTTTCCCATCATATGGACGGAAGATGATTGGATGTTTTAATTCACTACCTTGTGTGACTTGATGAATTCCTAGATTAAGATTCATTTACTCAATTCAGTTAATGTAAAATAAGTATTATTCACTGAGGCCACTCTATAGTTTGATAAAAGCTATTTAAAATCCATGAGAAGTATAAATCTATATAGAGTTATTTACCATATTCTACTTTCCATCCATTTCATATAACCATGTGTCTATTTTATGATATTTATAGGACTCAATGGGAGAAATGTCACCATAAGCTCCCCAAAATTCCCATAAATAGATTATTTTAGTCACCAATGATATAATGAATGAATTGTTGAATTAATTTGGATACATGTTCTTCTAAGAATGATATTGAAATCCTTTTCTTGGTGGACTACAATGAATTAAAATTCAGAGATATGCACTTTAAATTAGGCTCTCATATTGATATTATTGAGTGGAATTTTCTTTCTCCTATCATAAAACTAGATATTTTAGTTGGAGGGATACAAGTTAGGTTCACTATTACCAAGACGTTGAAGGGTTCATATCCAGTTAAGGTGGATCCTAGAACTATTATTAATTATGGACGACTAGATTTTAAATCATCATGATTTTTAGATATATTAAAGGGTTTAATTTGTCCCTGTATAGTATTTTCGTAGTCTTGATTTGTAATGTAAATGATGGCATGGAATTGAATATATCAAATCTCTAAACGATATATCTCAGATATAGTGACTTCATCCTTAAAATCTTAAGGACTTAAATGGAAATCAATAAGGGAATACCTACTCTCTATCTATAGGTGAATGGAATTTAAGATTGATAGTCAGGTTGAGATAATGAACAAATTCTTCAAGATATCATGCTTCTAAACTAGTTTTCTATTCTTCATACTATGAGGTCATTCCTAAAATTAAGGAATTAGAGCTAAATTTAACAATTATTCTGGCTCCTTACCTTGGATAAAGTTTGGTTGGGATCTGTAGGTTGGGATGGAATATAATTCCCATACCTTAATGTCAACCAAATAGTTATATGTATTCTATATATTCTTCAAGTATAATTAGTATCAAATGATCCCTAGTGGATTAAGGATCACATAGATGTTATTGGTGTTCTTCTTGTAGTATCTACCTCTATGTTTCATCAATTTATTTGGATTTATTATAAATGATTCCTAAATATTATGGTCCCCCAAAATTAATCTTCCCTAAACTCCTCAGCCTCTTTGACGTCCTTCTTAATTATAGACATGGAACCCACTTTCATATGAGTTATCCTTAAGGAAGGGTTCTATCAAGTGGATGAAATTTACTAATCCATATTGTGGATCCTTATTAACAAAAGGTTTTATCTAATGTGATGGACCCCATCATACCAATTACGGGGGAAACAAATCCTGAAGATTATGAACTGTATTGGGATCTAAAAATAGATTTTATTTACATTACATATTCTACTAGAGATGATTGTTCTATATCATGGAAAACTGTGACTATGAAGATACTATATCTAGTATCTTATAGGTAACTTGGATAACACCGAATTAATTTAATTATGCCCTTAGTATCATGTATTATCAATTAAAAAAATTTTGGTTATCCAATAATCAAATTTTTGTGCCTATCTATTTGGGATTTCATTCCACTCATCTTCTTATTCATGAAGTACGGAAGAGACACACGTCATTTTCGTTAGTGTTTTTCCCAACTTGACATCTCAGGATTGAACCATACTCTAGAGGTTTTCCTTGAATATGATTTAGTAATTAATTTGTTAGATTAATATATAGTGGTTAGGGAAGTAGTCTAGGATTTTGTTTAGAATTAATTCCTTTTATCCATTTCTCTATGAAAATTTAATCAAGACCCTCTCTAATTTCACAATAAAGAACCCCAAGGTTTGTTATTTTCAAATAGAATAACCCTTATTATTTGAATCCTAAAATTTCATATGATATTTATCTTTCTTTCCCACATGATGTGGGAGATGTTTATAATCTTTCTATCCAGGAGAAGGTACCCCATGATATTGAGAAATATTGGTAGTTGGGGATTTCATCCATTCTAGTTTTAGTACGATGATCGTAGTTTGGGATCTGCATTAATTGTTCCCTTTTTCTAGTGTTTTTGATAAAAATTTATCATAGAGTGGTAAATAATATATTCAATACACTACAAAAATGTGGTAAATATCCAAAAACCATTTTTATAATTTAAGGAAATATGTTATGTTTGTAATTAATCTTATAGATTCTATATAAATATCTATAACAGCTTCTGTTTTAAAATAAGTTTTTTGAGGGAATAGGTTTGTCCTTTCCACTTGTAAAAGATGTTTCATACTCTCTCACTTTTACACTTATTTTAATTCAAGAGGCATAGGAAATTTTTTTTCATTAGTATATTGAAAAATTGATAAAGAAACCACCACTAACATTATTCCCAATTAGTGATTGAGGTAGTTGGAAAATTATTACACTATATGAATGATATACTTTCAATGTTTTTAATAAAGCCTTAATTTTTTTCAACTTCTTATTACTAATTTGTTACCATAATGGGGCTATATATAGATGAAAAGTGAAAAATATGTTACTCCATGTCTACAATTCCATCAAATATTGGGAGAATGGGATTTTAAAAGTTGGGTCAATGAGGAGTCTATTCCTCCTAATTAGGGTATAGTTTCATATCTGGTTGTACTTGTTCACTATATCCCTTCATGGGTTCCAACCCATATGATATAGACTCAATAGAGTCAATGAATTTTTCTAGGACTATTTCTCAAGACAATATTCTAGTGGAGACAATTGGTGAAACCTGATAGAGTCATATCACTTATGGCTTTTAATGGTTTCCAACTAGTGTTGGCCTCCGATCGTTCACTTGAATCTATGATAACTATTATCATATGAGAGGATATTATTTCCATTCTATTATCATTAGGTCTAGTTAGAATGGTCTTTGGGCCTTGGTTGAGCTATATTAATCGAATTCAGTCTTACCAGTTGAATGATTCCCTCTAACTGAGGGAGAATTACAAAAAGGTGTATATCATCTTTATCCGAAGAGTGATACTATATGTGAATATTTCCTCTAATTAATTGGGTATTTAGTAAATTTAGCTTCTCTAACTAAATTTATTATTGTGAAATCCTCCTCTTAGTTTAGAGAGTCACAACACATCTGGGTGGTGGGTGGGATGTTACCAAACCATTACTTATATCATTGGAAAAGGATTTCTGAGTTAGTGGTATCCAGATGTCTGGCGGTTCTCCCAAATCTTGACTCTACTTATTATGTGAGGTACACAAACCTTTTTTATGTGTTTCAGTGTGTACTTTATCCCAAAAATATTCCTCTTTATTAGGATCTCTTATGTCAGTTTCATGTTCCACATGATTTGTGGGGATGATTCTAATGATAGTCATTGATGAAAAATTCACAATAGGGATAATATCGTCATCATATAAATTAGATAATTAATGTGATCTCCCATCATCAGTATATGAAAAAGGTATAATTCATGATCATTATTAATATCATCTTTCATGGTGAACCACTTTGTCTTGTGGTCCCTATTAGGATTTACATTTTTTTCATAACATTCCATGAGAATATTTTTATTAAGGGTGATACCTAGGGAGTCTTGAAAAACATTCACTAAATTTTATCCTAACAAAAGAGATAGATTGAAATGTGGAAGAAACCCCAATGGTGTCTTCTTTTAAGTTACCGCTAGCCTGGAGAGGACTAAATGTCTCAATGGAGAGAGTAAAACATCCCCCATCCTTATTGGGTGGAATTAATTTCACTCTTTTAACTTCACATCTTATATCCAATATGAATTTGATGATCCTAATGGTGATGGTGGTGGTTAAAATTAACCTTTTCCAATTGTTTGGGTTCGTTAATCTGATTTCATTGAGGAAACATAAAATATTGACCCATTTTTTCAGGAATTTATTCAAGAAAAATCTGATAGCACTTCCATTTCAATGAAAGAGATGATCTCCAATGAGGGTTACACCATAATTGTTGGATTTTATTTTAGTATATGGGACTCATATTTTACTTTTTGGTAAGATTGATAACAAATTCTATCAATGGATCACTCATTATAGGTGAACCACTTTTAGGTGTTAAGGATGATGATATTTCACTAGACAAGAAAAATAACATAATAAGATCTGGTTCCTAGTACTAGTCCCAAATTAATAAAATTACAAGATAATTTCCCAAATGAGACTTGCTGTACTATGAGGGGGGAGAAGTGTAGAACTTAATTTTCCCAATCCTTTGATACACACATCATGTAGGGTTCCTGTTACTATCTAGTGAAGTTTATTCATATTACTGAGGCGTAATTCTTAGAGTCCCTCATGATATTTTATTGACATAGCGTTTTAGGCCACTAAATAGGAATCCATATCTGCTTTATAGAAAATATCATCTAGTATCCTTAGATGGCTAGAATACCTAGAATAAGGTAAATATTTGTTCTTAAGGTGTTAGAGAGTCACCCAAAATTTATGATAAAATTAGGGAATATACCCCACTTTAAATATCTCTTAAATATCATTGTGTGGAGTGGTGGTACGCCAGATCTTGATTGGTATTCAATCCTCAATTGTGTCATTCCACATGACCATGGAATTATCTTTATTCTATCTGAGGATTTTTTATAATTTATATAACCCTAATAGTTGTTTCTAAATGACAACAAAAGGAGGCATGAGGTCATTTCTAATATCTTCAATAGAATCAAAGAATAATAAATCTGAGGTAGGAATAGAAAATTTCAATATCATTGGATGATTCTTTGATCAGGATTAGGTATTTACAGTTAGTGATGAGGTGCATGGTGTAGTTGGCCTTGATTTATCAAGGGCCTCTCAATACAAGAGTATTAGAGTGGCTTTTATACTGTGTGGGATTTCATTTCAAGAGGATGTATAATTGTGAGGAGTTCCATGACAATGAGAACCATATAGAGGACCTCCATGGTTAATACCAGGTATTCTATCAGGGTGATGACCTCTATTCTAGTTTTCAGATTTTTCATAGGGAATACATTGATGACATATACCATATGGAGTCTCACCAGGGTTCTTAACTTGGTTCTCATAGGTAGGGACTTTGTGGCTACCAATTTTTGATGAGTTATAAAGGGTAGTAACTTCTTGTTTATTGATCATCATATTATATTTGGGTGGAATTATACAATGAATACCCAGGAGAAGACTTATGGGGTAGACTGTCAAACAAACTGTAAGGTGGACATTCATATCCATATATTATTTATCTCATTTAATAGGTGATCATAGATTATTGGGATATTATCACAATATGAAAAGGACCCTTAAGAATATTATCTTCTAAAGGGTTATGGACATACTCATGGATTTCATATTTTCCTTTCCAATACTTCCTTATGCATGTTTTTTCATGTAGATTGTGGATAGAACCAATATCATGCTTGGGTCATTTTAGTGTGGTGAGTGACCCTCATGAGTGATATCCACTAGTAGAAAAAGTAATTTTAACGTTGCATTTATAACTTCGATTCTACATAAATGATGTTATAATGATGAAAAACTTGAATTTTGGCATAGGTTATTAAAATAACCAATGCCTAAAGCATATAGTTACATTTTCAGAAGTAGTTATTAGAATAATTGATGACAAAAAATAGGTATTTGGCGTTGGTTTTTAGGAAAACTGATGCCAAAAATGAAATTTTTAGAATTAATTTATAATAAAACCGATAAAAAAATAGTACATCTCAGATTTTAGGTGTTAATTTTTTTAAAAAATGACACCAATTTTTTTTTTAATTTTTTTAACATCTGTTTTAGTAAAAATAAATGTTAAAACTCTTTTAAAAAACAACCCACATGTGGAACCGTTATTTAATATATCATGGATTTATTTTCCACTTGGCCTGTGATGCTCCCGATAGCGACCAACACCCTTGAGACGGGTATTGTGGCATAGTTAGTTTGATCTGAATCATATTTTCATAACTCTTGACCAAAAATCATTTCTCCTTTCAGGATCTAGGTAGTTATTTCATCCTTATAATTCTTTTACGATCAATTTTCATTCAGATTATAAGTTTTATTTATTTTTCTTTCTTATTCATTGTTTTTCAATTGTTATAAGTTTTCAGTTTAGTTTTTTTATTTCCAATGAATTCAAGGGATATTATCAATAAATTTGTCTTTGGTAACCCTATTATCGTTGAGAGGGACCATAAATTGAGGTTTTTTTTTGTTCTTTTTTTAGTGTTTTTGCAAATTTTTTAATAGTTTGTTTTTGTGTTCTTCCTCCCAATTAATTCAATTGACGCAATCAATATTATAGATCAATATTGTGGTGTACAACTCTAAAATTTTTAAGTGGTTTGTAAATTATTTTCAGATAAATTCATTATTTGATAGTTATATTTTTGACTCACTTATTCATTTGTTTGAATGCATTTGACTTTTAATTACAATTTATTATTAAATTTTATTTAATTATATTAATTATTTATTTGATGGTATTATAAAATGGTTTTATTCTAGGTTATAACTAAAAGAAATATATATTTTCATTTTGATGAATGTTGGTAGAACAGAAGCAGTGTAGTTTTAAAGTCCTTTAAAAAAATCAATCTAAACTTGAAGTAATTATCTTTATTCTTTTACTATGGACATAAATTTTTTTATAATTATTTATTAAAATAAAATAAATACCAATAATAATTTTTTTATTACTAATAATCATTGATATCTCTCACCAGATCAGAAATTTTTTGATAATTTTTTATGTTAAACATTTATCTATTTATATATATATTTAAATGTTTATATGTTATATATATATATATATGTTTCTATATGTCTTTATGTATGTCAATTGATTTTAGTTTTGATATTTTAATTTTTTATTCTAAAAAAATCATCTACTTTTGGATCTTCTTGACACATAACACAAATTAAATACCCAGAGTAGATTTGATTTTATTTCATTCATGAAAATCAATAATATTTCATTTAGGAATTCCAATCAATTTTATTTTATTTTATTACATTTAAAATTTATCTATTTATATATATATTTTTAAATGTTCATATGTTTTAATATATTCACTAACTATATTATGATCTCATGTATTGAATGAATCATAATTGGATAAATTTACAAATAACCACTAGTGAATATGAAAAAGGAGTTGATGAATTCTTGGAATTTGATAAACTAATGATTTAATACATAGATTTTATTTTCTGTCCAAGTGTGAAGTGTTTGAATATGGGAAAATTAATATGCTAAGAAATAAAGGATCAACTCATTTGATATGATTTTATCCTTAATTATTCATTTTGGATCTTGGGTGGTGAAAGAACTAAAAATTCATCATCCAATGTTGAAGAAAATATTCATAATGAGGAAGTGATCGTATTGAAGAATTAATTCAGGATTTATGTATTGAAACCATAAAAAAAGTAACTATTGAATGATTGTATATAGATTATGAGAAACCATATTATTTATTTTTATTTAATATATAGTGTTATCGATAGTTTTGAGATTAGTTAACTTAGAATCAAGAAATAGGTGGATTGGTAAAAGTTTCACCAACTTACTTGAGACTTTAAAAGAGATACTTCCAAAAGGTAATGGGCTACCAGATTCCAATTATGAGTTGAAGAAAATGTTATGACTAATGGTATTAGGGCATGAAAATACCCAACCATTCTCTAATGATTGTGTATTATATAAGAAAGAATATGAATATTTATCAAGTTGTCCAACATGCGGGACATCATGCTATAAGATGGATAAAAAAGACAAATCAGATTCATTCTCAGGTACTGACATCTAACCTCATGAAAAATAAATTTTTTTACTTTCTAATGATATCATCCAATAATTATTTCATAAAATTCTAATAATTCAACCTTGATTTATTCTTAGGTAGCAGAATCAAATATCTTACTAAAGAAATTAGGTACTCTTCAATAACTCCTCATTTGAATTGTCTATTTGAAAATTCAATTGACACAAAAAGGTTAATATGACAGTAAAATGAGTGCATATCCGATGGTAAATTGCATCACCTTGTTGATTCACCATAGTGGAAGAGATTTGATAAAAAATTTTCTTATATTGGAGGTGAAGCTAGAAATCTTAGAATGGGATTTTGTACTGATGGAATGAATCCATTTTAGAGCCTAAGTAGACAAAATAGTTCATGAACTATTTTTTGATAGTTTAAAACTTGTCTCCACATTAATGTATAAAGAAAAAATATGATATGATGAGATTGATGATTTTAGGGCCAAAATACTCGAGAATTGATATTGATGTGTATATTTTACCATTGATTGATGATTTGAAATTGCCATGGGAGACAAGTGTTAAATTTTTCTATGCCTACAAATCAAGGTATTTTTTTAATTATATGTTAATGTTCACTATAAATGACTATCCTAAATATGGAAACTTATCTGGATACATTGTTAAGGTACATAAAGAATGTCCAATTTGTGAAGAATAGAATTTATAATTTCAATTTCATAATGGAAGAAAGATAGTGTACATGGTATATAGAAAATTGTTTTCAAATTGATCATCATTATCATAGATTGAATAAATAATTTAATAGTTTATGAGAATAAAACCTTTCCCCTAAACCATAGCCAGTTAAAGAATATTATGATAGGGTGAAAAATATTGAATTGAAATTTGTAAATAAAAGAAGTTCATGTCTTCAAAAAAACATCTAGAAGAAACAATTAATCTTTTTAGAATTACCTTATTGGAGTTTTTTAGAGATAAGAAATAACATCTATGTTATGCATGTTGAGAAAAAAAATGTGATAGTTTGTTTGGAAATTTTTTAGACATAAAAGGAATGAAAAAATATGGATTACATGTTATATTGGACTTGATATCAATGGGAATACATTTGAAGTTAACTACCACTATGAAAGGACACATAACATATTTTCCTTTTTCTTGTCACGCATTTAGTAGGATTAATAGGGTTAATTTTCTTAGTTTCTTTATTATATTAAAGTACCTAGTGTTTATTCTTAAAATGTGAATAATTTTGAATCATTTAATGATTATAAATTAATAGGTATGAAATATCATTATTTTCATGTATTGATGCAATAAATTCTACCAGATATACTATATGGTATAATGCTGATAGCTATTAGAAATAGTATCATCAGGTTATGTAATATTTTCAATTCCATTTGTAATAGAGTCGTTGATCAAATTTTCTTAGATGTGTGGGATAATTTATCATCTCTTATTCTTTTTCAACTAGTTATGTATTTCCCACCTATGTTTTCCGATATAATGGTTCATCTAGTGATTTATTTCTTCCATGAGATGAAAATATGTGCTCCTATTTATTAATGATTGATGTATCCATTTGAAAGATATATGAACATTTTGAAGTTATATATTTAAAATACTTATTTATTAGAGGCATATATTGTTCAAAAATATATATTGGTAGAGGTGATTGAGTTCTATACTGATTATTTATATGTAGTGGAGAATATTGTTCTCCCTATATCTTGAAATATGCCATTTGATAGTGAAGGTAGAGGGATTTGAGGCATAAAGGTAAAAATGATTCCATGAGATGAAGTGATGAAGAAAAATTTATATATTTTGAAAAAAATGAGGTTCATTCATATATATAATCACATATTGCATAATTAATGTTTTGACATCCAAAAAGAAATGAAAAGTGGATGATGATTGAGTATCAAAAAATATTTGTTTCATGGTTTAAAGAGAAATTCATCACAAATATATCCGCATCAAAAACATTAAAATGGTTTGTAGGGGGACCATCACTTAATGTGATCACATGGTCTGGTTTTTTATTAATGGGAACACATTATACAAAACTAACTTGGATGAAAAGTGTACCATTCCAAATAGTGGTGTAATGGTCGTCACTGAAGCATTAAATTTTTTGAGTGCAAAAGATATAAACCCAATTTCTGTATCAATGGTATATTTTGTATTTCTTGAAGACATATGGGAAATCGATTATATTAAATTTAGATTCATTTTGTTTAAGTGTAATTGGGTTATGAGTAATAGTGGTGTGAAAAATGATGAATATAGGTTTAAGAAGTTTGATTTGGAAATATTTTGATACAAAGTGGAACCATTTATCATGGCCACACATGCAAAGAAAATATGTTATCTTATCGATCCATCGAATGACCAATGGTACATCATTTTTCAATGGAAAATAATCTATTTTGATGATGAGGATGAGGATGATGTAATTGATTTATATGATGCTTCTTCATCTATTACAATTTTTTTTTGATAATAATGACTATAATGTAGACATAGTGCATGCAATAAAAAATGATCATTATGACGGGATATTGGAAAATACTATATTAATCTCCTAATTAATATATTAATTATTTACATTATATATATTTTTTGAAATTTACAAATCTAAAAACATATTATTTAATAACTATTGGATATTTAATTATAAATATTTGATTATTTATATGATTTTTTAGTGTTTAATTTTGATATTCCATGATTATGGTTAAACATTGTTACATTTAAATATCTAATGTACATAATTATATTTTTCTTTAATTTATTCATATGAAAACATATTTTCGAACATTGATATTTTAATTTTCATTTTTTTTTTATATTTTTAGATTTAATGTTTATATTTAATAGTTCACTTTGAATATATTTTTGGTTAAGAATCCAAATGTCATTATTTTTTTAAAACTTACACATGCATGACACTTTTTTTACATGTATATTTCTATTTTAATGTTTTTATTTACCTAATTGTCTCATTAGATTTATGTACACAATAATTTCATTAAATTTTCCCATTAATATGATAGATCAGAGAGAGAGATAGAGGGACATCCACTGAGATATTTTTATTTTTCTATATTATTAAATATCCAGAAATATACTTATTTACAGATTTTTTTTTGTTATTTTTAAAAAATAATAATTACAAGACTACTGATGAGACTTCATCAGGGGAGTCTTCTGCAATTAGTAGTCAGAAATTGATTTTTTGAGTTGGTAAGCATGGAATTATAAATTTACCAAAACTATCAATTTATTATGTAGAGGGGAGATTACATATTCTTTTTGATGATATAAATAATGAAACTATATAAAACTCTATCAGCTATATTTGCACGAAGAACCATTATAGGATTTGAATTTGATATCTTGATTGGAAGTCTATTGACAAAATGGTGATAGATCATATTTTGAAGTCCATAAAGGTAAAATATCTCAATTGAGTTATTGTATCATTTTTTCTGAATATGATATATTTTAAATGACTAATATTTAGGTTATATAACTAAATATAACATTCAATTTTGAAGAAACAAAAGCAGTTAAGAAAATATGACTTTATTTTGTGGTGGTTCAATGGGGGGGGGGCTTCAAAATGAAGTTGAAAATAACTAAGTTTTTGGAAGGAGACAAAATGAAATCCCATTCCCCTAGTACTTGTTTTATATTAATTTACAAGGAAGAAATTAGTTTCCATGGTTAAAAAATTTAGGTATGATAAATATATTATAATTTATTGTAAAATTTATTATATATGTGCCTAATTACTTTTTAATTTATTTTTTATATAACATGACCTGAGGAAATCCCATCAAGATATCTAGTTGTAGAATGTTTACCCTCCTACTTTATCACATGAAGGGTATCATTTATTAGAGAAAAAACTGATTGAGGAAACGTTTGGAGCACTAAGAGATCACTCCACTAGTTGTTCTGATGAGGTCCATTTCGGTCCTCCATTTCCACCCACCCACAATTTGAAATGGAAAAGTGAGAGAAGAATAAGAAATGAAAAGTATATTATAGAGAAAGATACGGAAACAGTTAAAATAATTGTAAGTAAATAATTATTATTTTAATGAATTTTTGTAATTTATAAACTGACAATAGTAATATGCCATTTTTATTTTTCATTTCAGGATGAAATTTAGTAGCAATAAATTCAGGGCACTTTTTTCCCTCAGGGTTGGATGGACATCCTAGCCACTACATTAGGAAAGATAGAACGCCCTATATTTATTAGAGGATATGAGGCGAGTGTTAGTATTCATAAAGTTTTTAGTCGTCAAAGTAAACTATCAAGAGACCAAGAAATCGAATCCTTAAAACCTCAGATGAAAGATATGAAACAATCCATGGGTGATAAAATTCAACTAGATGTGTTTCATGATATTTTATAACAAATGATGAGACAATCACATTTTGTGCAGCCTTCTCAGCCCACCGTGCATTCCCAAACCGCCTACTAAGATCCTCCACCTCATTGCTCAAACCCAACCTTGTATTATGAGTTGTATGTAGGAGATCCTGATGTACATATTGTACCATTTGGAGTCATAATTTTTTGGGGGATTATGTACATCACTATCCTATTTATATGGGTTAGGTAAGAGTGTTAATACATGATATTATTGATCCCACTACTCTACTACCATTCCGTACCATGGAGATTAACAGGGTTGGGGATTGTGTGGGTCAATTTTTACTTTGGCCATCTATCCTTCTTTGTCACATTTCATATGAGTTATTTGTTTTTTTAAATATTAATTACATATGGTTGAAAATTACTTATATTTTATTCTAAAATTTAACTTATATAAGAGTATATAAAATCCAAAGAAATGGCACAAAGGGAACAAAAGGATCCAGAACAAAAAACTATATATACATTGGATATTTCTGATGGGATAGAAATATTTTCTCAGGTTTCATATTACTTGGATAATATATATGAGATTATAATGTCATAACATACATGTGTAAGAGACTATTTATTTCAAATATTCAACCAATATATCATGGATCTAATTAATTTTAAAGAGCTCAACAAGAATGTGTTGATGTTGTTTTCCATGTAATTAAATTGACCATTCGGTTCTTATTTTTTGAATTAAAAATGGTTTGAATTGACTAACTATATTAATTTTTTATTTAGGTATCTACAAACGATACTTGTTAAAAATAACATCACATGTTTTTATAGTTTTATAGATCCATTTTTTTCAACGGATGTGCAATATGTGTCGAATGAAAATAGAGTGGCATATTTATGTGAGAGGTTTTCAATGACAGATATTGGGTGTTGGATTATTACATTTCTTAATGGGATATATTAGAAACATAATTATGAACTAATGTTGATTATAATGTCATTAAATTTATACATTTTCTATTACTGGGGGAATCAAATGTTTGGCGTATTCTGTCAAAGTGAAAAAACATTATATTTGTTTTTCTCTTTATTAGGTTGGGTTTATAGAAAATTTTGACAATTGTTAGAAAAGTTTTTTTGCATTTTATATACTCATTATGATTAATTATCATTATTTATACATGTATTATTAGTTGATATATATTAAAATGTAGGTCATGGAAAAAATTTAACATATATAACTTGTCAATACAGAAGCCAAATGAAATCAACTATGTGAAAGTAATGGTAATTATTTTTTATATTATATATACATATTTTTATTTTTGGATATATATATATATATGTGTATGTATGTATATATTTCAGTTTTTATTATCAATTTAATTTTTTATTTAATACAGTGTCCTCATCAATAAGGATATGTCGAATGTGGTTATTATGTTCAACAATTAAGTTATGAGATAATAACAACCGGGGTAATGATTTATTTTTATTAGGTTATTCATATTAATTATTTTATATTTTCTATCATAATATTCTATTTTTAATCTTATATCATTGAATGTCATTTTAGGAATTCAATGATTTCGATTCGTACACTCAAGAAGAACTTCAACATCTTTGATATTTTTTTGAAAACTATTTGTTTAGTATGATTAAGATTTAAGGTATGTATATTTTATGTTTCTCATTACTTTTAAATTTTCTTAATGAAATATATTCCGAAAACTTATTCATTTGTTCCAATATGTGTTTTAACATAATGATATCAAAGTAATGCTTTCAAAATATCCAAAAATGATCATATTGTAAAATTGAGGTATTTTATTAACTCTTCTTTATAATACAAATGCATAGATATTTTTTTGTTTAACGAGATAAATGTATGTATGTTTTTTAGTTTTTTTGTAAATGACACATTTTTTTGATTGCTTCATGTTGTTTTCCGATTACATGGATTCTGATTATTATGGGGATGTAATATTGAAATATTTATATTTTTTTATCTTTCAACATCAGTTTCTTATAGACCAACACAAAATAATTTGAAAAAACAGCACGGTTTTTAGTGTTAGTTTTCATGGAAACCGACACTAAAAATAAAAATGAAATCAATTTTTTCCTCAGTTTATGTAATC
Organism: Viscum album; assembly: GCA_963277665.1. Lineage (NCBI taxonomy): Eukaryota > Viridiplantae > Streptophyta > Magnoliopsida > Santalales > Viscaceae > Viscum > Viscum album. The sequence continues at coordinate 1,205,333,922 of OY728138.1, forward strand.
AATTAAATCTAAAAACTAAGAAGACTTTTGTTTTTAGTATCTAGTTTTAAAAAGCCTATGCCAAAACCTTATTATTTACATCACCTTTATAGACATCGGTTAAAAAATGACATTAAAATTAAATAAAAACCAACGTTAAATCTTGTTTTAGCTCTAGTGATCCCTCTTAGGTGGCTCTTCAGTTTCCACTAGTATTGTCTTGTGAACTTATTGATAGTGAGTGAGAATATAGTGGGTATCCTGATTAGGAGTCCATTCATACGGTCTTTCCTCTCAGCCCCCAACCTCCATGGCCTAGGGTTTGATTCTCTCAGTACCGGACCCTCCCCCCATGGTGAGGGAGGGCCTTCCGACGCCCAACGATGGAGGTCGACTTCCATTCTTTCCCGCCTTCTCAAATCCGAAGTGCATTCCTACATTTCCTTAGATTTCTCTTAGTACAAAGGTTACATAGCTATTTAATGGAGCACCAAAATTGTCGATCTCAAATCTAGAGTTCACGAATGCATCCACCTTGTTGCATCAGGCGCATATTACAGGGTTCAAACTTCAGCGGCCGTCGGTCGAAACATTAGATCTCTTCGTCTTTGGTTCCTGGAATTTACAAGAGTGCGCAATAGTAGGGATCCTCGACACCAAACACATCATGATTAGGTTCGCCTCAGAGGAAGATTTGATACGGGCTTGGTCGTCACCTCTAAGAATTTGCAATGGATCTCGATTTATCCTCTTCAAATTTTCATATGACTTTCATATGAAACGCAAATCTCCTAAAATGGCCATTTGGGTAAGCATTCCTGAACTATCGATACCATTTCAAAATCCGTCGATCCTCTTTATTCTTGGTAACCTAGTGGGCTGTTATTTATGCTCGGATAGTAGGATAAGGGTCGTCTGTCATCCGATTTCTCCCAGAATATGTTTTGAAGTTGATATGTCTAAGCCACCTGTAGAGTTATTTTGGGTCGCTGTAGGTGAAGAGTTTCATCATAAGTAGTTTGTGGTATTTTAATCATGGTATGAATTCTGTCCCCGGTGCAAGAAAATGGGTCATCAGATGGAGGATTGTAGGTGCAGGAATATGATGTGGAAGGAATTTGGATTGAGCGCTAATCAAACAAGCTTGGTTCTAGGTGAGACTACCATTATTAGCAGTAATCCCTTGGTGGTTAGTGAGTAATCTGGTCATGAAGCCCCTGACCGACCTCTCAACCAGGAAGCTGACTTGGGGGAAGCAGTCCAGGGGGTGTCAAAGCCTGAGCACATGCTTCAGGAACCAAAGGTTTCATAAATTTTGGGCAGATTGAAGAGTGACAAGGGTGTGGGGTATTTTTCAAATTCTTGGATGTTTGATGGTGCTGCGGTGACATTAGGTGATTGAGTTATAGGAGAATCTATTTCAATTTCAAGTGCGGAGCATTTGAACTCTTCGAATTAAGGCAAAGATTCCCAAACTAAAAACAAATATTTATCTATTGGGGAATTCCATGTGGAGGATGCGGGAATCCTCTGGACTCCTTTGACTATTTCTTTTGCTGAGGCAGTCTAATCAAGAAAGGGCATCTCTGATGAAGGCCAGGAAGTGGTCCTTCCACACTCAATCAGTTTAATTCCTATAATGAAGCTGGTTGATATCAAACTGATTAACCGTTTTGAAGGCTTAGCTAATGATGATCCAGTGCAGGAGTTAGAAATACTCTCGGCTAGTTCGTAAGAGTAGAAGGCCCATGGAAATGAGTCCAGTGATGAGCATTCCAGCCATTTAGTTGGTGATTCAGATGAAGATGGATAGGGCAAGAGGCTTCCAAGCCCAAGAAGAAGCAAGATCCGTAGGGGTGTCCACAAAGATTAGAATGACAACTCATATTTTCCACTACCTATGAAGACTAGATCCGCTAGGAAGTCGAAAGCTAAGCTGGTGGAAGATGAACCCAAGGATTTCTGACAAAAGGTGACACCTATCACAGGGCAGAAGCAATCTTTGGAATTGCTAATGGACTCGGAAGAGGAGATTCTGGATTCTGTTCTGACAATTAAAGATACTAATGAAGATGCCAACAGAATGATGAGTAGGTTATTTAAGGTATCACCTAATTAGAAGCAATGTTCTTGGATCTACAAGAAGGATCTTATAAAGATAAGAGGGTTCAATGACAGGAAGATCAATGTAAAGGAGTACATCCAGTCCCGAGACAAGATGGCGTTAATGTTTGAAGATATTTTAAATGATGGACTGGAGACATAGGTAAACACTATATCCTGGAAGTTATTTAGGGAGTTAAAATCTGGTAGGCTTAAGTTGTGCTTTAATGAATCTTCTATTTCTTTTTGTGTTTGAACTATGGGTTTCTCACTTTCTCCTCAAAAGTGTTTAATAATAAAAAATCTAATTTTTAGTGAGAATATAGTCTCGGTATTTAATTATCATCTGTGTATACCAAAATGCTTCTCATGAATGGGCATGAGTATGTGCATATTATGTGGTTACCACCATAATATACTGATGATCATCTTGAGTGTGTATGGGGAATGGATCTAATCCCTCTTTTAAGTTACTGTGGTAATTTTATAAAATAAATAATATATGTTAATGCAAGAAAGAATATGATCCTAGTATAAAGATATAGTTTCCATCCGGATATGTATATGAACATTTGAAGTGCTTAAGAGAGTAGGAATATGGGTCCACTCCTAGGTTTATGTTGGAATATTTTAATAAATATAGTGAGTTCTAGAAGGGATCTGGTCATACTATTAGGTCATTATAAGGATATACCTATGATATTTATGAGCATGTGTAAAGATATGAGCCTTCTCTTCAACCTCCATTAGGATATGTTTGCAATATTCATTGATTCAAATAAGAATATGTTCCTATTTCTCAATATTTACCAGGATATGTTGGTGGGATTCATGGATTTGAGTTGGGATATGATCCAGCTCCTAATCCACCTTTGGGATACGATTGTGAGTATCATGGATACAAGAAGGGATATTATTATGCTCCTCAATCATCATTGTGATATGAAAACATAATTCATAAATGTAAGTGGGTACATGAATATAAGAATATTCCTTGGAATTTTTTATTCAATTCCCTTGGGGAGAAATCTTTCTGGGCGACCTGGCTTGAACACCATGAGACAATATCTCTGAGGAGGTTATGAGAGGCTACAACTGTGCGCTGCTGGAAAATATTGTGTTCAAAGGGAACCCTCCTAGGAATCTACTAAATAGATGCGGGGATACAATTTATGTCCTCCTTTACCACATAAGGTAATTGAGGCATATATTTCCATGCTTCAGTGATATACTGCCAAAGAGTTTTGTAGTTGCAATGGATTCCACCCACTTATTTGGGGCATATTGATAATTTGATGAACAATGGGGATTCATCTCCTAGAGGATTTTATTATTCTCTCATAGAGATGAGATTGATCCTTTGAGATGGTACTATTATATGATAGCATTCACAAACTGTAATTGGGGGAATTGGGTTTGTAATAACACATTTTGTGCCTCTAGGGATATGAACTTCATAAAAGCCAAGGAATATGTCTAGTTTGTTGGTTAGTTGTGAAAATTTGGCTAGGGTTCTTGAAAACCACTACTAGATTGACCATGGATTTTTGAATTCGATGATTTACTTAGTGATGAAACATCATAAGTAAAATCATGTTCAATTGGTCTCTTTCATGCATGAATTATTTATGTCAGGTTTACCATTCTGTTTCCAAAAAACCGAACACTCATGTGATTTTTGAGTAAGAACAGACCTGATTTCCAAGGGAAGGTGGTTTTTGGGACATCCTAATGACACATTAAGTTGGGTTAGTTTGTGATGATAATATTTTGGATCATCTATCAAGGTATGTTTTTTGAATTATTAACCTCTTAAATATTTAAGACATGTTCATGAATCCTTCCTATTAATAACGTTATACCGGTTACCTATGTGCAAGTGATTGATCAAAACCATATATTTATATGAATATATGTTTGTATTATAGGTTCTTAATATATCTTTTATGAAATATTACATGATGTTTTAAACCCAAAAAAATAGGCCCTCTAGAATTTATCTCTATCCAAGGAGACAATTGTTATTTTGGAGTTGGGTTTGGGCCTATGAGAGGTTGTTTCTATATATCGTTATAATCATAATTATAAACCATATAGTTTGGTGCCACATAATGAGACACTTTATACCTTTGAAGTTCATGTGATAAGGACTATAGGGTATCCTTTTATGGTCATGAACCCATGACCAATGGTGTGTTGGGATGCTACCGTAGGGACTTATACTACATATCCTAGTTAATAAGAATAAAATGCCACATATTTTGATTTACGCAATTTAAGGTTGTTTGTCAGGACTTATCCTTGTAGTTTATCATCATACGGTAAGGATTCTAATTTCAATAAAGGTGCAACAACAAATTTTTGAGCCAATATTATTCATTAGTAACCCTTTTTGGATCATTATAGTAGTTGGTAACTAGATAAGAGAAGATATAATTTGGTAATAAACTGAATTTGATGACCATATGTGGGTATCTACTTCCCAAATATTGGTGAATACATGAGGGAGAAATACTATAATCGTGATGAATATGTCCTGACAAGTTTGGGTTGGATTTCAAACCTATTAGGAGGTTCATTTTTGTTTCAATATTGAAAATGACTTAGATGAGGGTAGGTATCATGTCCTACACCAAATTGGAGGCCCAAATAGAGGTATATGGATCACTGAGTAGACCAAGTATAAGGCCACAAATGAAGATATAATTGGGGATTATATATAGTATAAGAATTCTATAGATACCTAGATCATTGAGTAGATGGAAGAATCCCACTTGATATTGAGAATGATAAGATACTTTATATTTGATAGATTGGATGATAACCATTTTTAAGATGTTTTTTACAAGTATCCTAATGACATAGACCGTTGTTATCAAGGGTATATATGATTGTAAACACCCTAAGGTTCCTATTAGTTAGAGAGGAAAATTAAGAATTGTAATTCCCAAACCCTAGTGACCCAAAGTCGGTGCATTATTACATAACATTGGCATGATCACAAAAGTTCATGTCTCGAAAGACCGATTAGTTTAGTATATGTGGAAGTACTAGATACATTCATAAGGTTTATATTACATCATAAAATAGAAAACTGCAACAAAATTGTTTCCATATATAACACTGAGATCCCATAGACTATGTAATACCCCGAAATTTTATGAAAAATATTATTTTTAATTTCATTAATGTCTTGTGTTGTACGCTACACCAAAAGAAGCTTTCACAACACGCATCCTTGACTTGCCTTCCATTACACGCAATCACGACCTTCCTCGATAGCGTGTGTAGTACGCAATACTGAGTTTCACTAAACAACGATATGCTATTAAAATATTATTAAAACTAGCCGTTATGAATAGTAATAACCACTTTTTAAAATTTTGTAAATTTTATTTTTCAAAATTTACTTTATCTTCGGATTCATAATATCGAAATTAGCTAAGGGTGAAATTTTGGTACTTTTCGGATAACTTTAATTTTCTGATGAATAGTGAAAATTACTAAATTTTAGTTAAAAACAACTTTTTCAATTGAAATAATTAATAGTGATATATTATTAATTTAAGTGGTTTTAAAGTATATTTAGAATATATTTTTACAATTTAATACAATGTTGGTCATTGGATGTAATTTCACATTTAAACCAGACATAAACAAGTGTCAATCTTTTGATAGATATTGTTTCTTAAAAACACGCTATTTGTTTTAACAATGGGATGTAATTATAAAATTAATTAATGCAACTTCTATGTTATGAATTTAGTAAAATAGACTTCATTTTTGAATTCGGAATATGAAATATAGCTTAGGATGAAATTTTGGCATTGTTCTGAAAAACATCAATTTTTGATGAATAGTGAAACTACTAAGTGGTAGTTAAAAAAACTGAATTTTAATAAAACTTAATTTTACCGCTTCTGTGAATAGAATTTCAAAAATCCAAGAGACACGGTTGATGTCAGTAAGTAAAATGTGGTTCAATGAGATGAAAATTATTTTTGGTGAATAGTAACTTTTACTTCTTTTTACCGTGGTTAATAGTAAATAGGGTAACTAAGGGTAAATATGATATTACTATTACCCTAACACATGTCCTAATTCTATTGTATAAGTGTAATTAGACCAAAAACAACCTTATGAATATAATATGACCATTTAGGTCCACTTGGATTAGATTATGACATTTAATATTATTTTATTTAATGAATAGTTAAAATAGTTAAAATCAAAGTTTAATAACTAAAACATTTTTAATATGGGTTTATACATAAGATAAATTCTATTATAAATATTAATTAGAAAGCTAAAAAGATTTCCTACATAATGGTATTTTAATTATAATTTTTAGACATTAAATAATTTAATTTATTTATGACACAATGATGATGCAATAATTATCTTATTAATGAAATATTGACATAATTGATGTTCTAAACACCAAAATAAATGTAATTTGAGACTTTTTATGAATCCCACTAATTTTCTAGGTTACTATGATATATTAGTGTTGATTTAATCAACTTGGTTCGAACATATAATTCTGTTATGACTTTCACAAAAATCATATATCAAATAGTGTCAAAATTGACACAAAATAGTTTTTAAATAAAATATTATATTATTAATTGTTATTTTATTCCTAAAAATCTAAGGTTCGGCCAAATGTCTTATATAAGGATATATATATTAATAATAAACAATTTGGGGTTCGTTTGGCATGTTATAGTAAGTGTATTAACCATATAGTGAAAGAAAACAAAAAGACATGGTAAAAGTTAAATTATTTAACTTAGAGTTAAATCTAATTGATAAGGTTAAAATAATACCCTAAACTTGTCTAAATACTATTGGTTGATAGGATTTAGACCCATCCCCACTTTAGCTTCGAAATAAGACCCTTTGGAACCATTATAAACCGATTTTGACTTTAATATAAAATAATATTTTGAGATATTCCTAAGGTGCCCATCTCCTCCCTTATAAAAGGGCACCTCCTCCCCCTCCTCATCACACCAATTTGAGCACTCAAGCTCGGCCAACACCTGCCATTTTCTCCTCTCCACTTCCCTAGAATAATCCTAGAGGTCCTGGTCTTCTTGAAAGACCAATCTTAGTTCCCTAAGTGGAGAATTCAAAGAGGCGTTCCAAAGAAGAGGTAATATCCACTACCGATCTTTTCAACTTCTTTCTTCTTCAACTTCTTCTTCTTTAGTTGTTTCATGATAATGTAATAAAATAAATATTTATTATATACTGATATGTTATTATAAATATGAAACAACTCTAATTAACCTTCTATCCATCCTACGGAAAAAGGAAATCACCGCGCGTGCGTATATACGGAATACCGTCTCCACGCCGTGGTGTAATCTATTTTCTGCCACCACCTTAATTGGATGGGTATAATGGTGTAATGAGTAACTATATATGATTATTATAGAGTGATATTGACACTGAAATAGTATACAAACACTTCAACACAATTCCATGACCATGGGAACGATATCATCGCTCGTGCGTACGTACGGACTACCGTCTCCACGACGTGATGAGATTCATTCTCAATGATTAACAATTCATGAATGATTATAAGGTATATATAATAAGTACTAATGAAATATATGACATAATAATGATACTTGATTTATTTATATTTATATGTATGTCATCTACTTAATTCCATTCAATTCAATAAGGAAACGAAAACAGCGTTCATGCGTACGTACGGACTACCGTCTCCATGAACGGTGTATTTCTTTCCATTTACTGATTTATTATATATATGTATATTATGAATATATATATATATATAAATCCTGTTTTATATTCTGTAATTATGTAATCATGATCTAAGTAATCATATGAATAATTACAAGTCAAAACACGGACGACAAATGAAACAATTTTACCCAAAACGCTCTTTAACATGGAATTTACAAAATAACGGGTAATATAATGTCATAAGTGAACCATATATGATATCATAACAATGAATATGATTCTATAATAAGTCAATGACATTATTTAAATCATTATACAGGAGGTTCAGACACTTACGAAGCAAATCGGACCTAAGGTAAGGGAAATATCACAATCTCATTTTTATCCGAGATTGTTTATTCATAAGTATTTACTGGGGTGTATTTTATCATCCACATCCATGTTTCATAAATATGTAATATTATTTCCATCCACCTATAATTTTTTAAATCCATTTTTACCCTTCAGTGAGTTTTAAGTAAATGAAATGAAAGGAATCTTTTGTCGTTTTTCGTACGAGGTACTTTTTGACTTTTCCGACAAAAGTACGAAGAATGTTTTTTTTAACTTATACGGCATGAATGGATTTTTAAAACATTAATTACAAGAAGCTTCCTTTACAAGTTTTAAAGCTTATTTTTAATCAACTTCTTTTATTTTAGAATTTTATGACATTTTAAGAAAGGAAAAGTGTTTTTGAAGTAGAAAGGATATTTTCCTCAAGAATGGAGTTCAAGTATTTTATCAAAATTATTTTCCATCTAAGATAATAAAAGGGTTCTGTTTTTGTCCCTATTATTACATTGGTTTGATTATGTTGTGATGGAAATATTTTTATGAATTCCTTTATCTTATATGAATTGTTTTATGATGTCATGTTGTTTAAGAATCCCATTTTTTACGCTATGATGTATGGTTTATGATTATGTGGCACACATAAGAAAGGATTCATTATAAGATGGGTGGGACCTATATCTCCCTCCAATGCATTGGGTAAAAATTTTATATCTCATGAGATAGACATGGCTGGAACGGTAGGTTATACCGGTTCAGTGAAACAGGACTGGAACGTGGGTGACTCAGTTCAGAGAGGGACTTTGTCCACTAAGATAGTCTTGGAAATGAGTCATGACTAACAAGAAATGATTTTACATGATTATGTGTGCATGCCAGAAAGTTTCAAGTTTCATGTTATGATTATGGGGATCTCATTTTCACTTCTATGATTTGTTCCATGTTAAGATATTATGATCTCTTTTGTAGGTTATGATTTTCAAAAAGATATGATATGATTTTTATTTCCTTTATTTGCCCTTGCTGAGCATTTGAGCTCACCCTTTTATGTTTTCTTTTCCCTAGGATATAAAGAAAGGTTTTAGGTATAATAAAAAGGAAGATATTTATGGGATATGTTGAAGATCTTTCACCAGGATTAGAGGATTATATTCTGAGTTTCCAAAGACACTAAACTATTACGGTCCTTGTGTGTGTGTTTATGTTATGTACTAAGTATTACGCAAATGTAATGTAATGTCAATGTACGTCATGCTTCGGGTCTTTACAGACTATCCCTGCAGGTCAGTCATAATATACTTCTTCGCATCCTCGGAAAAATAAAACATAGAAAGGGGTGAGCTCAGATGCTCAGTAAGTATAACAATATAGGAGAATGTTTCATAAATAAGAATAAACATTTAAGGATATGTGTAGAATTAAAAAAATCCTCTTACACATAAAATTCATCATAATATGGTAAATATAATTCCAAATAATTCCATTTACTTACTCACATGGATATTCTACTAGTCGAATAATCCCATGCAATATCAATAGACACTTTCATAATGATGGGATGCATAATGCCAGAATTTCATAACCACATAGTCAAGACCTTGTGCCAAGACTACAAATAAGATTTTGTCAAAACCTTGTGCCAAGAAACTAGTTTGTCTCATGAGAGTAATCGATGCATTGAAGAGCTATCGCGAGCTCCACACATCACTTACTAAGTCCAATGAATTCCTCATATGAAAAGGTTTAAACATAACATAAACATTTGTATTTAAACTAGCATAAGAAATGTCAATAATTTATCCATAAACCATGAATGGTGTAAAAATAACACATCCATAGTCAAACATATCACAAAAACATTAATAAAATTTATAGTTTTCTATCAAAATAAATCAACCACAAATAAGCTTAAAATCCATCCAAGGAAGTTGACATAGATGAAATTAAAACCTTTTTAGAGAAATATCTCTTTATATTTTGAAATCATTTAAGAAAACATTTTTTTTGGAAATATTATTATATGATTTAAATTTAAGCTTCGATGATGTTATAACATTAGAAAATATCCACACCCACCGTATAAGTTAAAACAAATACATTCTTACCTTAATTTTGTCGAAAAGGTTATAAAGGACCTTTTTTGGAAAATGACGGAAATATTCCTTTATAAACATAATAGAAAAGTCAAAAAAGGGTATAAATCACTTTAAACCATATTCTATAAAATAGTAAGAATATTTTGAAATAAATTTTTATGAAACATGGATGTGGATGATAAAGAGGTCCCAGTATATAATTATGTATAAACAACCTCGGATAATGAAGAGATTGTAGAATTAACCCTTACCTTATACTTTTCCTTGGTTGAAGGTTGGTTAAAATCATGTATAATGGTGAAATAATTGTTATTAAATTATACAAGAATCATATACATTAATATGATATCATATATGATCTTTTAACATTGCTTTGTTAATAATATCTTAGTATTATTGTCGTTTCAGGTGTTAACTGATTTGTTTTCCTTTATATGATTTGTTATATAAGTAATGTTTATTAAGGATAGGTTGTATCTTATTTATATTATTAATTATATTAAGCCTATAAACATTATTTTTAATCATCTAATGAAAATTAGTCTTTAATGGATACGATGGGGAATGAATCTCATCGTGTTTGTGGAGACTGTAATCCGTACGTATGCACGAGTGGAAATATCATTCTTTTGATATTAAAATCATATATAATTGGATGATATATCATATATACAGAATCATTATCATGTTAAATTTATTATTTACATCAATTATACATCATTATTATACCCATCCAAATAATAATGTATTGAATAACAATTACACCACGACGTGGAGACGGTAAGATATACGTACACACGTATAGTGAAATGCCATTCAAAGGATGGATAAAATAATGAATATTGTTGTAACATATTTATAATAACATCACAGTATATATATGATACTGGAGTTATTTTTTTATAATGGAAACAACAGGTAAAGAAGAAGTGGAAGAAGAAAAGATCTTGAAAGAGGTGATGGAATATTTACCACTTCTTCTGGTTCTTACTTTTGATTTGATCAAAAGAGATCCTTAGGTTGGATTTATGACTAAAGGAAGGCCTCTAAGAAGAAAGGAGGACATTTGAGAAGATATTTGGGCAGGGTTTGGCTGAGCCAAATTTCTTTGAAGGTGTGAATTAGAGAGAAGGGGAGGGGGTGCCCTTTTATAAGAGGGGTGAGGGGCACCTTAGGAAAAGCTAGAAATATTAATTTATAATAAAGTCATTTTTGGTTTCTAATGGCTTAAAAATGAATTATTTTAATTATAAGGAGATAATGGTTCGAAAAACACTCAACCAATTGGTTTTAGACAGGTTTGGGTCACTATATTAACCTTAACTTTTAGATTTAACTCTTAGTAAAATAGTTTGACATTTACCATATCTCTTTGTATTTTTATATTATATGGGTAATAATATTACTATAAAATGCCAATCGAACCCCAATTGGTTCATTAATGTAATATATATTATTATTATATAAGTTTTTTGGCCAAAAAGTTAGATTTTTGGGTCCATTATATCAATTAATAATAAAATATTTTTTTTAAAAACTATTTCATGTCAATTTTGACACTATTTGGTATTTTGTTTTTCCTAAATTCATAACAGCATTATTACTTAGAAAAAATTCATATAACACACCCAAATATATCATATTAATCTATAAAAGTATTTGAATGCATAAAAAGTCTCAAATTACATTTATTTGGATATTTATAATATCAATTATTTTAATATTTCATTAATTAGGTAATTACCACATCATCATTGTGTCATAAATAAATTTAATTATTTAATGTATAAAAATTATAAATAAAATACCATTATTTAGGATATGCTTTTATATTTCTAATGAATATTTATAGTCGAATTTATCTTATGTGTAACCATATATTAAAAATGTTTTAGTTATTAAACTTTGAATTTAACACTTTTAACTCTTCTAGGAATTAAATAATAATAAATGTCCTAATCTAATACATTTGAACCTAAAGAATCATATTTTTTTTCTAAAGTTGTTTTTGGTCGAATTACACTTATCCCATAGAATTAGAACATATGTTAGGGTAATAATAATATCATTTTTATCCTTAATTACGCTATTTACTTTTAATCACGGTAAATAGTAGTAAAAGGTTACTATTCAACAAAAATTATTTTCTTCTTATTGAACCACATTTTACTTACTGATATCAACCAGGTCGCTCGGATTTTTTAAATTCAACTCATAGAAATAGAAAAATTAATTTTTATATAAATTTCAAAATGCCTCTAGGAGGTGGGTAAAAGACGGTAAAAAATTCAATGAAATATTTATATTTCTAAAATTATTATAAACTGACTCCAATGAATTACATTGAACTTATATAAGTATTATGTATCTATTTTGACCTAAAATAAATTTAAATAAAAAGCCGGGTTTAAACAATAACTTTGTGTTTTTCACTATTCATCAAAATTGAAAGTTTTCAGAAAAATACCAAAAATTCACCCTAAGCTATTTTTGATATTCTGAATTTAAAATTGAATTCTATTTTAAAAATTTCAGAACATAGATGCTTTATTAATTAATTTAAAATTAATTTCCATTGTCAAAACCAAAAAGCGTAGTTTTAAGAAATAATAACTATCAAAAGATTGGTACTTGTGTATATCCAATTTCAAAGTGAAATTACTTACAATGACCAGCTCTGGATTAAATAGTAACAATATAATTTAATTATACTTCAAAACCATTAAAATGTATAATTCAACAATATAAATTATTTTTATTAAAAAAGTTGTTTTTAGTTAAAATATAGTATTTTTCACTATTAACCCAAATATGAAAGTTATCAGAAAAACACCAAAAATTTATTAAAACTAAATTCTTATGTCCCAATTCTAAAGAAAATTTTTATTCTTTAAAATTGAATATTTAAAAGTTTCAAATATTGGATTTAAAGAAATATCACCTTTAAAAGGAGGTAAAATTTCATTTTCTGAAAAATACTTATTTTATCTAAGAAAATGAATTTGTTCTTATATTAAGTCTAATAAACTCAAAATATTGATTCGAAAATTATAAGGATTATATAAAGTTCAAAATTCAGTTAATAATATTCATAACCACTTTTGAATGGCTTGTTTGGTAAGTCGTGGTGCACTTGAACTTAGTGTTGCGTGTAGTGCAAGTTATTGATTTAATTTGAAGAAATAGCGTACTATGAAATCTTAGGGTGTTACATTATTTCCTCCGTTAATAGATTGAGTCCTCACAATTTGAAATTGTTCTTCAAAAAATAAAAGGTTTAAAATAGAAAATTCCTTTATGGGAAAACCCACATTAGAAATTGGGTTAATAAAATTTAGTTTTAATAAGAGGAAAATGAGAATGAAAAATTCACCACCAAATTATGATCTCGATTAAGAGAATATTGGTGGAAATTAGAGACACATAATTGGAGGAAAATGTAAATATTTATAGGGTGTGATTGAGGTCACGAATCACAAAAAAGTGTAAAATTGAGGGCCTCAAATCCATCAATCTATGATGATTTAAAATACCTTCGGTTCAACAAAACATAAGGTATTAGGATAACACATTTTTGGTTTTAACATCCCTGCACTAAATTTAATAATTAATTTATTCATAGAATAAGAGAAGAAAAAAATATATAAATTACAAGTAGAGTTCCATATTTTAACTAATTTCTTTCACAAACTCATCTTTCACTCTAAACGATAATAAAACTTAAAAAAATATTCTATTTATCCTATTCATATAGGGTTAAAAAAATGAATTAATAATTTATCTACCAGATCTTTTAAAAAACTACATTATTCAATCTAGGACATCATGTGGGCCAGTGGTAGGTGATACACCCTTGTCGCCCTTCGGTTTCATGTTCAAGTCTCGTGGCCTTGCCAGACGCAATAGGTTGCCGCCCGACCTCTGGGTTGTCCTTTTTTGTGAATCCAAAAATAATCTCAAACAAGACATATGCAAAATACTTTTTTCCAAACTCATAGTCCAAAATTTATAAGGAAGGTAAACACAATGAAGATTCTTTTTACCATGTAATAACATGTGAACACCGTCTTCTTGTATTCTTTTAAAATACTACAACATCTTGAATTACCATAAATCCTTGTTGATTACATTCATGCTCTCTTATTCCTTATAGAATACTGGATATACTCCTTCTATCCAAAAATGTTGTAAACTCCAACAATGATGGAATATACAAATCATTTATTAGTTTCAGGGTAGTCCAGAATATCCAATATAATTTATCCAAATCAATCATCTCTTATTCCAAAACCAATACATTAGTATCAGGAACATATTATGGTTTATCTTTCTCTCAACTATATATTTTCTAAAAAAATTAACCTGCTATTGAGTCACTTTTCTTGGTTCCACCCAATCTCAAGTCCTTAATGAAATAGTAATGCAATACAATCTTTATATACTCTATAATTATTATAACATGTACATCATTAATACAATAATTAAATGACACAACACTTCAATAACAATGTAAGAAATATAATCATTACTCTTCATCTTCAGTAGTATCATAACATTATTATTATTCAATAGCAGCACTTGGGGTATACTCTAATGATTTGGACATTGATTCACATAGTGTCCCAACTCCTTGCAGATGAAGCATTTTACATTTGAAACTTTTTTCTTACCCTTGAAATCATGTACATGGTGTCCTTTTTCTCCACACTTATAACAAACTCCCATTCCCTTCAAGCATTTACCAAGGTTATTCTTTCCACAGTTATCACAAATGAAAAAATACTTATTTTCCCTCTTCCCTTTTTCCATCTTTCTCTCTTCCATCCTTTTCTTCTCTTGCTTAACTTCAAAGCCATTAGACTTTGATAATTCTTTACTTATATGATTAACACATGACACTATTTCTTAATACGTTGAGAATACATGGGAGCCTATTTCCCTTTTAAAATGTTGGCTTAATATCATGAAAGATATGATCCTTCTTACTCTTTGGATCATAAGTATTGCTGGAGTTCACATTCCTTCTACTAGGTTCCATTTCTATACAATGGCATACACTAGGCCAGTTTATGAATTGAAATGAATAATTCCAAAATTGTAAATATCTAAGGTGAATTGATCAGTTTATGGATATAATCCATAATCATAAAAATATTTTATTTGATTAGATATATACTCTTAAATCCTTCATAATTATTTGTAAGGAAAATGAGAATTATCCTAAGCATATCCCCCAGGAGTGTCGTAACCAAGAATGAAGCAAGATCCATTGTCATGAACCTATTCATATTCGAGTCTAGCTTAAAGTGGTGTTTTTAGGTTTTCCCCTAGGTACATCTATTCCAGAGCTACCTCTACCTATTCATATCCAAGCAGGTATGTATTTTCTTGGAAAACTTTCAAAATCTCAACATTACCAAAATTCTAGGAAGTTCCTCTATACTAATCCTCAAATTCTTTTTGAGGGCTATGTGCTCTAATCAGAGTTTATCTAAATCTAGTTTCCAAGGTTTATACTAAACTTCCTTTGGATACCTACTGTAACGCCTCAACCCCAGTTACCCAGAGTCGGTGAATTATTACATAACATTGGCATGATCACAAAAGATCAAGTTTTAAAAGACTGATTAATTTAGTAGCCTTGGAAGTACTAGATAACTTCATAAGGTTTACATTACATCATAAAATGGAAAACTACAACAAAATTTTTTCCATTGACAACACTCAGATCCCATAGACTATCCACACAGGTGAGTCATAATATACTTCTTCACATCCTAGGAAAAATAAAACATAGAAAGGGGTAAGCTCAGATGCTCAGTAAGGAAAACAATGTAGAGACCCATACTTGACATAGATGGACTTTACATTACTTTTACAGAATAATTAATACATAACAAAAACAAACATCAAATGACTGTAATAGTTTAGTGTCTTTGGAAACTCAGAACATCATCTTCTAATCATGGTGAAAGATCTTCAACATCTCCCATAAAGATATTCCCCTTTTGTTTTCTTACCTAAAACTTTTCTTTATATCCTGGGGAAAAGAAAGCATAAAAAGGGTGAGCTCAATCGCTCAGTAAGGGTAAACAAAGAGAATTTAAAACAATCCATAATCATTTGAATGCAAATACTTGAACATAAAATCTAAACATCAACATCTTGGGAAATGACATAAAACTTGGAAGTACGTAAGGCATATATCATCGAGGAACATAAATCATGATAAAATAGACCGAGAATAAAACATGTAATTGTTGAAAAACACTAATCACACGAAATTATTTCCATTTTAGCCAAGTCATTACTTCCAAGACCATCATAGTGGACAAAGTCCATTACTGAACTGAGTTTATTTGCTGTTCCAGTACTATATTACCTAACCGGATTCACTTGTCATTCTAGACATGTCTATCTCATGGGGTATAAATCTTTACCCAATGCATTGGTGGAAGATATTGGTCCCAAAAATCCCATAATTAAATCATTCCTTAGTGTGCCACAAAATAAACATAAATCATACATCATAACTCAAAGAATAATACGGGTTTCATAAACATCATCTCATCATAACATAATCCGTATAAAACATATGGATATCATTTCATCATAAGAAAAACCAAAACATGTAAATAATAGAGAAATTATACTTTAAACATAAACATACTAAATAATTTCATCTTATATGGAAAATAGTTTTGATAAAACATTTGAAATGAATTCTTGGTGAAAATATCACTTCGTCTTCAAAATCATTTTCTATTCACAAAATGCCATGAAATTTTAAAAGAAAATTATTTTTTGTTGAAAATAATCATGAAATATTATAGAGGAAGCTTCATGAAAATAAGGCATTATGAAACCATAAAAATCCGTTCATACCGTATAAGTTAAAAAACATTATTCTCGTACGTTTCCTAGAAAAGTCAAAAAGTACCTCATATGGTAAACAAAAGAAAGATTCCTTACATACCATTTAGTAAAAGAAAATAATGGGTAAAAATTACTTTAAACATACATGGAAGAATATTAAACATTTTATTAAAACATTTTTAGAAAACATGGACATGTATGATAGATATAACCCCAATAAATACTTACAAATAAACAATCTCAGATAAAAATTGAGATTGTGAGATTTTCCCTTACCTTAAGTCCAACATGATTTGTACGTATCTGACACTCATGTATAATGATTTAAATAATTTCAATGACTTATTATAGAATCATATTCATTGTTATGATATCATATATGGTCATATTCTTATCTTATTATTAGTAATATTTCATTGCTACTTGTTATTCGGGTATTCATTGCTTTAAGTTCCTATGCGTGTTTTATCGAATAAATTCTTATTACTATTTTTAGGTTATAGATGAATAATTTAAAGAATGGTATTAGTTTAATATATATCATATTTATTCATTAAATTCATTTATATAATAATTATTCAATGAAGATCATGTAAAATGAGTCGCATCACATCGTGGAGACGGTAGGCCGTACGTACGCAGGAGGGATGATATCATTCCAATGATCATGGAATTGTATTGAAGTGTATGGTATATAATATTTCATAATCAATATCACATTACAATAATCATTTATAGTTATTTCTTCCATCCTTATACCCATCCAAGTATGTTAGTGATGAAACAAAAGATTACACCACAGCATGGAGACGGTATTCCATACGTACGCACTCGTAATGATTTCATTTTGTGTAGGATGGATAGATGGTGAAACAGGGTTGTTTAATATTTATAATAACATATTATTATATTAGTTATAATGATGTTATTAATTTACAATGAAACAAATAAATAAGATGATGTATACGAATAAAGAAACTTGAATGAATCGGTTGAAGAGATTACATCTTCTTCGACGTGCCTCTTATAAACCTCCTTTTAGGGCACTAAAGTTGGTCTCTGAAGAATACCAGGACCTCTATTTTGTTTTTAGGAAAGTTTATAATGGAAATGGGCAAGGTTTGGCAGATCTTGAAGGCTAAAAATTTTGTTAAGTGGAGAGGGAGGTGGTGCCCTTTTATAAGGGAAGAGAGGGGCACCTTTGGAAACATAACACCTATTAATTTATAATAAATTCAAAATCCACATAAAAACCTACAAAAATGACTCAATTAGAATATGAGATGAGATAGGATTGTAATATTATAAACCAATAAAATTTACATATGTTAGGAATTTATTTTAAACTTTATCAACTTGATATATCGTTATTTAATCTATATAATTTAATTTGTGGTAATAATAATATAGATTTTAAATTGTTATGAATAATTACTTATGCATTGCGAATTGCCCAAAATTTACATTTTTGACCATATAATTTTCAATTTATAATTTTTAAATTTTTTTGGGATTTTTAAACAATTTTAAAATATGTTATTTTTATAAAATAACAATAGTGTAAATTTTTACACTATTTATTTATTTTAATTTAAATAAAATACACACAGAGAATATATTCGAAACAAAATATTTAATTGGTTTTTAACATGTCACATGAATCTATAAAATTTTTGGAGAACATTAATTAGTTCATATAATATTTATTTTATTATTTTTAATACCATTTATTTGATATTTCAATCAATAAAATAATTTATACATCACTATTTTGTCATCATTAATAATAATTATTTAATCCTTAAAAATTAAAAATAAATTCTCATGATGTAGATAATTTTATTATATTTTTGGATACTATTTATATTATAAGTTTTATGAGGTTTATCACTAAATTAAAATTATTACACGTATATGATATAAGAGAGTTACATGTTGTAACTTTCATTGGTTTTAATAATAATTATATAATTTTCATGGTCAAAAGTCTATGAAATGAATATATTACGACCCTTAAATGATATGGGTCGACTTTTATTCATCAAATATAATTTTGGAACGTCTTAGGGCACTTTTATAATCTTATTTTTACCCTTAATTACCCGATTTACCTTTAAGTGTAGTAAATAAAAATTACCGTAGTAACTATTCATAATATCAACAAAAAGTAACCTATTGTCCTAATTTGGACCCAATGAATCCAAATATGGAATAAAGTTTCAAAAATTTAAACCACATAAGTTGCAGTAATTAATTTAAAATTAATCCCATTGTTAAGAAAACAGGTTATAAAAGTTAAAACATTGCCCAAGATTCAAGTGTTTTTACTTATGAATTTAATGTAAAATTAATGGTAATGACATAAATTATATTAAATGGTAAAAATATATTCTATTTATAATTTAAAACTATTAAATATAATAATTTAACCATATAAATTATCTCAATGAAAAAAGTCGTTTTTAAGGAAAATTTAGCGTGCTTTTACTATTCATTAAAATATAAAAGTTATCAGAAAAGTATAAAAAATTTATCCAATGTAAAATTTTATATAATTATTCAAAATAAAAAGTTTATTTTGTCAAATTGAACTCATAAAAGTTTCAAAAATTAGATTTAATGTGTGTGCGCTATCAAAATTCGGAAGAATTGCACTTTTGAAAGATACTTATTTTACCAGAAAAATTTATTTTGTTATCATAAAATGATCTAGATAAGGTGCAAGATGAATTATAATGTTATAAAATTCAAAATGTAGTTAATACTATTCATAATGGCTAGTTCATAATAACATTATAATAATATCTCGTTTAGTGAAACTCGGTATTGCGTACAACACACGCTATCGAGGAAGGTTGCTCTTGCGTGTAATGCAAGCCAAGTAAGGGTTGAGTGTATGGAAATCTTCCTTTTGTGTTTCATATAATATATTTCAGTTATACATTGATCAAAATCTATACTTGGTGTTGTGTAAAATGAATTTTATTTGAAGGAACTTGAAATTGTGTGCAACACAGTCCAAGAATAGTGTTTTCGTATACTACAAGCTAATACAGTGTTGCGTATAGCGTAAGATAATCTTGGTGTAGCGTACAACACAACAAATCAAAGAAGTTAAAAAGAATATTTCTCATAAAATCTTGGGGTGTTACATTCTAGCCCTCTTAAAATGAATTTTGCCCTTGAAATTCGTTGGGGTTATAAATCGTTTACTACTTGAAAATTTCTTTCATAGAAACACACATCGTAAAAAGGAATATTAAAACTTAATTTTGAAAACTAAAGTAAGAAATGTTATGATTACCCAAAGTAACTCATCACTAGGTTTCCACATACAAGAACATAGATGAAAATATGGATATAGAAGAAAAATATAACCATCAAGTTCTGATGGAGAGTGGTAGAAAACATGGCTATGAAAAATCCAACAATCACAAAGCCATAAATTTGTGATGATATAAGGTACCATATGATTCATCAGATATGAGGGTATTAGGCCATCCTTTTTAGTTTTCAAGATCATTTCCCTAATGATGAAGAAAATGTTTTTTTTGAATTAATAGAAATACTTACTTTATTTTGGTACAATCTCAATGTTTTTCGTGCCTTGAACAATTTCCACTTCATCTCTTAAAGAAATTAAGTTGAATTTTTCATTATTGAAGTGTTATAAGATCCCGCGATAGAATGATAGGTCATTCAATCTGTCTCTCACAACATATTTGAAATAGTTAATAAATATATATAAGTCCATATATGGTGATATTAATAGTATATAGACCCAAAAATGGACCTATACTTCATATATCATACCACTTGATAGAATGAAACTAATTTCTACTAACCAGGGACTTCTTATAGGAAAGTGGTAGGTGATAAAGGCTTGTCACACTTCAGTTGTGGGTTCGATTCCCACAGCCTTGTCCGACGCGATGGGTTGTCTCCCATCCTGCAGGTTGTCCTTTTTCTAAAACTACACTATTATAACATTCCAGAAATAATATCGAAAAAAGGTTCTATCCTTAAACAATACTATATGATGTCCAACTTAATACATTCCAATCTTTAGGCTTATCCAAAATACATGTATCCAATCTCATAGTATAAAGTAAACGATTAATAGAAATGTCATCTACCGAGCATGTGAATACCATCATTTATCATATGATATATCTTGTTGGTCTCATTCCAAACATGTGAATACCATAATCGTGTATTATCTTGAAAAATAAATACCCATTGAACCTTAGTGAAAACATGAATGCTATAAAAAGTTAACTCTTTCCACATACCAAAATCCCAAAATTTCTATATACTCAAACAATGATGTCACGTTGTCCTTATATCAGTCATGAGCTCATTAATACTATCAAACATATTATTTTCTCCATATCCATTCATTATGAACATATCATCTTCTTTCCAAAAATATTTCAATCTCTTTTCATGGTTACTGATACCATACAATTATTTAAATCCAAAATAAACTAGTACATAGGTATTCCAATATTCTACGATACTATAAATGAGATTACATGATACTATTTTGAAATCCCATTACATAAACACTTAATCATTCCACCACTTCGTTTTTATGCTCAAAATCACCAATAGTGATTGCATGTGAATTCCCTTTGTCCTTTTCCTTAAGAGGTTTTTGATGTCGATCATCATTAACCCTTGAATTTGGGAATTGATTATCAAAATTCCCCATTTCTTTGCACCTGTATCATTGAAGTGTTGGTGGTGAGTTCTTTGTAGTATTTTCTCTATTCACATCATTAGATACCTTTTTCCCATTATTTCAACACTCAGCTACTCGATGACCTTATTTTCCACACTTAAAACATTTTCTAGAACCTTTTAGACAATATCCACCATGATTATTTCTACACTTTGAGAATAAAGAAATATTCATCTTCTTTTCACCATTGTTCTACGATTTCTCCATGAACTCCATATTTCATTTCTTATTAAAACCATGAGATGGATATATAACACCAATTTCCAGTTCTACCTTTATTGAACAATGCACAATTTCTTTATAGCTACTGAAGAATCTTATATATAATGCCCTTCAAATACATGATTTTAGGAAACTAAAGAATCGATCAAATTTACTTTCAAGTTGTATGATAAATCCAGATGCATACATTGCAAGCCTTGTAAAATTTGCTTCGTATAAACCAACAGATTCATAATCCTTTTGAATAAGCTCAAGGAACTCCTTTTCCATCTTTTTTTGAAGAATACTAGGGGAGTACATATTAAAAAACAAGATCTTTAACTCATCCCATTCCATGGATTCAATTTCATCTTGGGGCCTTGTATTATTAATTAGAGTCCACCACTAGTCTGTTTCACCATCTAAATAGTAAACAACCACAATGAATTTTTCATGTTTCAAACAAAGAAGTATGGGAAATATCTTTTCAATGGTACTGATCCATTGTTCGGCAATAAGTGGATTAGAAGAGCCACTAAAAGAAGTGGGACATTGCCTCGTGAAGGACTCAATAGAATATTGTTCCCTTCTCTGCTTATTTGTAAGTACAGATTGATTCATAGATTGTGTACGTATATTGATAATATTTTTTACTCTATCGCCCATAACATTGGTTTGTTCAGGAGGACAATCATTACATCGTCCATTAAATTGATCAACATGGTTCCTTTGGGTTCCAGCCATCATCTAAAATCTAAAAAGAATAGTTTGAGAGGCAAAAATCATGCTAGTAAAACAACATAATATAGGGGGAGTACCTTCAATAAATAACATATTAGGTTTAATTTTAATATCATTACCATAATTCTATGACTTTAACCTATACTTATACTTAACCTTAGGGACATCCCTAGACATACCTTAGAAATATCTCTAGGGATATGACTAAATTTTTTGCATCCTAGTTTCCAAAGGTTAACTAAACCTTTCCTCTGATACCAACTGTAGGGAACCATACTAGACATACATTGACATTACATTAAATTTTAGGAATACTTAAGATATAACAAAAACAAACACCCAAGTATGGTAATAGTTTAGTGTCTTTGGAAACTCAGAACATAATCTTCTAATCATGGTGAAAGATCTTCAACATCTCCCATAAAGATCTTACCCTTTTGTTTTCTTACCTAAAACCTTTCTTTATATCCCAGGGAAAAGAAAAAATAAAAAGGGTGAGATCAAATTCTCAGTAAAGGTAAACATAGAGAAAGTAAAACAATCCATAAATATTTGAATTCTAAAACATGAACAAAAAATGTAAACATAAAAATATTGAGCAATGACATAAAACTTGGAAGTATGTAAGGAATATATCATTGAGGAACATAAATCATGATAAAATAGCATGGTAATAAAACATTTAATTGTTGAAAAACATTAATCACATGATATGATTTCCATTTTAGCTAAGGAATTACTTCCGAGACAATCATAGTGGACAAAGTCCATTACTGAACTAGGTTTACTTGCCATTCCAGCCCTATATTACTGATCCAGATTCACTTTCCATTCCAGCCATGTCTATATCATGAGATATAAATCTTTACCCAATGAATTAGAGGGAGATATAGGTTCCACCCATCTCATAATGAAATCATTCCTTCGTGTTCCACAAAATAAAAATAAATCCTATATCATAACCTAAAGAATAATGTGGGTTTCATTAACATCATCCCATCATAACATAATCCATATAATATATATGGATATCATTTAATCATAAGAAAACTAAAACCATGTATATAATAGAAACATTATACTTTAAACATAAACATACTAAATAATATCATCTTAGATGGAAAATAGTTTTGATAAAACTCTTGAAATTAATTCTTGAGGAAAATAACAATTCTTCTTTAAAATCATTTTATTTTCACAAAATGCCATGGAATTTTAAAATAAAAGGATTTGTGTTAAAAAAAATCATAAAATCTTGTAGAGGAATCATCAAGAAAATAAGGTGTTATGAAACCATAAAAATCCATTCATTACATATAAGTTAAAAAAACATTCTTCTTGTACTTTTCCTGGAAAATTCAAAAAGTACCTCATTTGGTAAACAAAAGAAAGATTCCTTCAAAACCATGTAGTAAAATTGCAAAATGGGTAAAAAGGAATTTAAACATACATGGTAGAATATTAAACATTTTATGAAAACATTTTTAGAAATCATGGACATGGATGAGAGATATAACCCCAATAAATACTTATGAATAAACAATCTTGGATAAAATTGAGATTGCTAGATTTTCCCTTACCTTAGGTCTGATATGCTTTGTACATATCTAAAACTCATGTATAATGATTTAAATAATGTCATTGACTTATTCCAGAATCATAATCATTGTTATGATATCATATATGGTCATATTCTTGTCTTCTTATTAGTAATATTTCATTGCTACTTGTTATTTGAGTGTTCATTGCTTTATGTTCTTATGCGTGTTTTGTCGATTAAATTCTCATTCCTATTTTTAGGTTATAGATAAATCATTTAAAGAATGGTATTAGTGTAATATATATCATATTTATTCATTAAATTCATTTATATAATCATTATTCAATGAAGATCATGTTGAACGAGTCACATCACATCATGGAGACGGTAGACCGTACGTACGCACGAGCGATGATATCATTCCCATGATTGTGGAATTGTATTGAAGTGTATGCTATATAATATTTCATAATGAATATCACATAACAATAATAATATATAGTTATTTATTCCATCCTTATACCCATCCAAGTATGTTAGTGATGAAATGAAAGATTACACCACAACGTGGAGACGGTATTCTGTACGTACGCACGCGTGGTGATTTAGTTTTTCGTAGGATGGATAGAAGGTGAAATAGGGTTGTTTCATATTTATAATAACATATCAGAATATTAGTTATACTGATGTTATTACTTTATAATGAAACAAATAAATAAGAATATGTAGAAGAATAAAGAAACTTGAATGAATTAGTAGAAGAGATTACATCTTCTTCGGCGTGCCTCTTCTAAACCTCCTTTTAGGGAACTAAAGTTGGTCTTTAAAGAAAACCAGGACCTCTATTATGTTTTTAGGGAATTTTAGAATGGAAATGAGTAGGTATTGTCTGAGCTTTAATTCTCAAAATTGTGTGAAGATGAGAGGGTGGAGGTTCCATTTTATAAGGGAGGAGAGGGGCACCTTTTGAAACATAAAAAATATTAATTTATAATAAATTCCAACCCCACTTAAAAACCTAATAAAATGACTCAATTAGAAGATTAGTTGAGATAGGGTAATCAAAAAAATAAAATTTAGACTTTTTGGGAATTTATTTTAAACCTTATCAACTTGATTTATCCTTATTTAATCTATTTAATTTAATGTGTGTTAATAATATTATAGATTTTAAATTGTTATAAATCATTACATATGTGTTGTGAATTGTCCAAAATTGGATAATTTATAATATTTCAGACCATATAAATTTCAATTTATAATTTTTAAATATTTATGTGATTTTTAAAACATTTTATAATATGTTATTTTTATAAAATAACAATAGTGTAAATTTTGACTCTATTTATTTATTTGAATTTAAATAAAATACACACAGAGAATATATTCAAACAAAAATATTTAATAGATGTATAACATGTAATATTCATCTATTAAATTTGTGTAGAACATTAATTAGTTTATATAATATTTAATTTAATATTTTTAATACCATTTATTTGATATTTCAATCAATAAATTAATTTATACATCAATATTGTGACATAATTAATGATAATTAATTAATCCCTAAAAATTATAAATAAATTCTCATGATGTAGATAATTTTATAAGATTTTTGTAAATTATTTATATTTTATGTTTTATGAGGTTTATCACTAATGTAACATTTTACACTTATAATATATAAGAGAGTGACATGTTGTCACTCTCTTTGGTTTTAATAATAATTATATCATTTTTATTGTCAAAAGTCCATGAAATGAATCTATTAGGACCCTGAAATGATATGGGTCTACTTTTATTTATCCAATAGACTATTGTAAGGTCTTAGGGTAATTTTATAATCTTATTTTTACCATTAGTTACCCGATTTACCTTTAACTGTAGTAAATAAAAATTACCATAGTTACTATTCATAATAAAAAAAATAAAAGTAACCTATTAACATAATTTAGACCAACTGAATCCAAATATGGAATCCATTTTTCAAAATTTAAATCACAGAATTTTCAGTAATTAATTTAAAATTAATCCCGTTGTTAAGAAAACGGGTTTTAAAAGTTAAAACATTGCCAAAGATTGAAGTGTTTTTACTTATGAATTCAATGTTAAATTATTGGTAAGGACATAAATTATATTAAATGGTAAAAATATATTCTATTTATACATTAAAACCATTCAATATTATAATTAACCCATATAAATTATCTCGAAAAAAAAGTTTTTTTTAGGAAAAATTTAGCACGTTTTTACTATTCATCAAAATATGAAAGTTATTAGAAAAGTATCAAAAATTTATCCACTATAAATTTTTATATACTTATTCAAAAGAAGAAGTTTTTTTATCAAATTGAACTCATAAAATTTAAAAAAATTATATTTAATGTGGGTTCTCCATCAAAAGGCGGAAAAACTGCATTTTGAAAAAAATACTTATTTTACCTAAAAAATTTATTTTGTGCTCATACCATGAACTAGAAAATGTGTAAGATGAATGATAATGTTATAAAATTAAAAATTTAGTTAATAATATTAATTACAGTTAGTTCATAATAATATTAGAATAATATCTCGTTTAGTGAAACTCGGTATTGCGTACAACACACGCTATCAAGGAAGGTTGCTCTTGCGTGTAATGCAAGCCAAGTCAGGGTTGCGTGTAGGGAAATCATCCTTTGGTATTGAATATAATATATTTCAGTTATACATTGATCAAAATCTATACCTGGTGTTGTGTAAACAGAATTTTATTTGAAAGAACTTGAAATTGTGTGCAACACAAGCCAAAAATAGTGTTTTCGTATCTAATACAGTGTTGCATATATCGCAAGATACTATTTGTGTAGTGTACAACACAAGACATCAAAGAAGTTAAATAGAATATTTATCATAAAATCTCAAGGTGTTACAAAAAATATAGAGGAAACTTTCATAAATAAGCATAAATATTTAAGGCAATTTTTAGAACTAAAACAAAAGTCTTTTCAACAAAAATGTCATCATGACATGGAAAATATATATTAAAATATTTCCATTTATTTACTCACATGGATATTCTACTATTCGAATAATCACAAGCAATATCAATATCCACTTTCATAATGATGGAATTCATAATGCCAAACATTCATAACCACATAGTCAAGGCCTTGTGCCAAGACTACAAATAATATTTTATCAAGGCCTTGTGCCGAGAAACTAGTTTTTATAATGAGACCTACCAATGCATCAAGGAGCTATATCAGGCTCCACCCGTAACTTACTAAGTCCATTGCATTCCACAAATTAAAAGGTTTAAACATAATATAAACATTCGTATAAAAACTAGAATACAAAATGTCAATACTTTATCCATAAACCATGAATGGTGTAAAAATAAAACATCCACTATCAAACATATCACAAAACCTTTAATACAATATGTAAGTTTTGTATCATAATAAATCAACTTCAAATAAGCTTAAAATCCATCAAAGGATGTTGACATAGATGAAATCAAAAACTTTTTTAAAGAAATATCTCTTTCTATTTTGAAATAATTTAAGAAAACATTTATTTTGGAAATATTATTATAAGAATGTAAGGGAAGATTCGATGATGTTATAATGGCGAAAAATATCCACACCCTCCGTATAAGTTAAAAAAAGACATTCTTACAATAATTTTGTCCAAATGGTTATAAAGGACCTTGTTCGGAAAAGGATGGAAAGATTCCTTTATAAACATATTATAAAATTCACACAAGGGTATAATTGAATTTAATCCATATTTAATAAAATAGTAATAACGTTTTGAAATACATTTTTAAGAAACATGGATGTGGATGATAAAGAGGCCCCAGTAGATAATTACGTATAAACAACCTCAGATAATGAAGGGATTGTAGAATTAACCATTACCATGTACTTTTCCTTGGTCGAGGGTAGGTTAAACTCCTATATAATGGTTAAATAATTGTTATTAAATTATACATGAATCATATACATTAATATGATATCATATATGATCTTTTAAAATTGCTTTGTTAATAATATCTTAGTATTATCGTCCTTTTAGGTGTTAACTGATTCATTTTCCTTTATATGATTTGTTACATAAGTAATGTTTGTTATGGATAGGATGTATCTTATTCATATTCAGAATGATATTATGTATTTAAACATTATTTTTAATCATCTAATGAAAATTAGTCTTGAATGGATACGATGCGGAATGAATCTCATCGCGTTCGTGGAGACGGTAATCCGTACGTATGCACGACCAAAAATATCATTTTTTGATACTAAAATCTTATATAATTGGATGATATATCATATATTCAGAATCATTATCATGTTATATTTATTATTTAAATCAATTATACATCATTATTATACCCATTAAACTAATAATGTATTGAATAACAACTACACCACGATGTGGAGACGGTAAGCCGTACGTACACACATATGGTGACTTGTCATTCAAAGGATAGATAGAATAATGAATATGGTTGTAACATATGTATAATAACTTAAAAATATATAGAAGATAAAGGATTTATTATTTTAGAATCTAATAAAAAAGGAAAGAAGATGTGTATGCAGAAAAGAACATGAAAAAGGTGATGAAATATTTACCTATTCTTCGGGTTCTTCCTTTTGATTTAATTAAAAAAGATCATTTAGTTGGATTTATGACTAAAGGAATGACTCTAGGATTAAGGGAGGACATTTGAGAAGATATTTGGGTAGGTTTTGGCCGAGCCAAATGGCTTTGAAGGTGTTAATTAGAGAGAAGGGGGGGGGGGGTTCCCTTTTATAAGAGGGGTGAGGGGCACCATAGGAAAAGCTAGAAATATTATTTTATAATAAAATCATTTTCGGTTTATAATGGCTCGAAAATGTAGTATTTAAAGTGTAAGGTGGGGATAGGTCGAAGACCACTCAACCAATTGGTTTTATGCAGGTTTGGGTCACTATATTAACCTTGTCTTTTAAATTTAACTCTTAATTAAATAGTTTGACATTTACCATGTCTCTTTGTTTTTTATATTATATGGTTAATAAACTTACTATAAAATTCCAATAGAACCCCAATCGGTTAATTAATGTCATATATATTATTATATAAGTCTTTTTTACTAACCTTATATTTTTAGGACCATTATATCAATTAATAATATAATATTTGTTTTAAAAACTATTTTAGGTCAATTTTGACACTATTTGGTATTTTGTTTTTCCTAAGTTCAAAACAACATTATAACTTTGAAAACAATTCATCTAACCAACCTTAATATGTCATATTAACCTATAAAACTAGTGGAATTCATAAAAAGTCTCAAATTACATTTATTTGGATATTTATAATATCAATATTTTTAATATTTCATTAATTAGGTAATTACTGAATCATCAGTGTGTCATAAATAAATATAACAATTTAATGTCTAAAAATTATAAATATAATACTATTATGCAGGTAATATTTTTAGATTTATAATAAATATATATAATTGAATTTATCTTATGTGTAACCATATATTAAAAATATTTAATTTTTAAACTTTGAATTTAACGTTTTTAACTCTTCTTTGAATTAAATAATAATAAATGTCCTAATCTAATCCAAGTGGATATAAAGGATCATATTTTATTCCTATGGTTTTTCTGGTCGAATTACATTTATCCAATAGAATTAGGAAATGTTTTAGGGTAATAATAATATCATTTGTATCCTTAATTACCCTATTTAATTTTAACCGTGGTAAACAGAAGTAAAAAAGTTACTATTCACCAAAAATTATTTTCATCTTATTGAACCAAATTTTACTTACTGATATCAATCGTGTCTTCAGATTTTTGAAATTAAACTCACAGAAGTGGTAAAATTATGTTTTATGTAAATTTGCAAATGTTCTTAGAAGGTGGGTAAAAGATGGTAAAATGTTCTATATAATTTTTATATTTCTAAAATTAATATAAACTGACTCCAATGAATTACATTGATCTTATATAGGTATTATGTACCTATTTTGACATAAAATAAATTTAAATTAAATAAATAATTATTTAAATAAAAAGTTGGTTTTAAACAATAACTCTGTTTTTTCACTATTCATCAAAAATTAAAAGTTTTCCAAAAAATACCAAATATTTACAGTAAGATAATATTGATATTCTGAATTCAAAAATTAATTCTATTTTACCAATTTCAAAACATCATTTTTTTATTAATTAATTTAAAATTAATTTATGTTGTCAAAACGAAAAGCATAATTTTAAGAAATAATAACTATCAAAAGATTGACACTTGTTTACATCCAATTTAAAAGTGAAATTACTTACAATGACCAGAATTGGATTAAATGGTAAGAATGTAATATAATTATACTTAAAAACCATTAAAATCTATAATTAAACACTATAAATTATTTTGATTAATGATGTTGTTTTCAGTTAAAATATAGTATTTTTCACTATTCACCGAAATATGTAAGTTATCAGAAAAACACCAAAAATTTATTAAAAATAAATTTTTATGTCCCGATTCTAAATAAGATTTATATTTTTTAAAATTGAATATATAAAAGTTTCAAATATTTGATTTAAAAAATAGTTCGACATAAAAAGGCGGCAGAATTGCATTTTTTGATAAATACTTCTTTTATCTGAAAAAAATTAATTTGTTCTTACATCATGTCTAAAAAAACTCATAATATGGATTCTAGAATTATAAGAAGTATATAAAGTTAAAATTTTATTTAATACTATTTATAACCGCTTTTTAACAGCTAGTTTGGTAAGTCGTGGTGCACTTGAACTCAATGTTGCATGTAGTGCAAGTTATTGAATTACTTTGAAGAAATAACATGCTATGAAATCTTGGGTGTGTTATAGGAATGATCCATTATCAAATAAATACATTGAATATATAGTAAAAAATTATGATAATAACCTATTAATATATCTTAGGAATGGGTATATGGGAAATAAAATAGGTGACATAGGTGAATAGAGTGATTTGGTAAGTGATGAGGGTAAATAAAGCACCCAGGTATGTGGCATGGGTGAATGGACCCATGGGTAGGTGACATGGGACTGACCTTTCTTGGGGGACTGGGGACCAGCTACACCTAGGGAGACTTAAGAACCATATGAATAAGGGTGTACTAATCCAATTCCATTTTTCCTTAAAGGCCTAATAAATGGGTGCTCATTAAAGTAGTATTTGGGAGCTATGTGTGACCCATTAAGGAAGAATAAGAATCAAATCCACCTAGTGAGACATAGGCCCCATGAAATTGAGGGTTTTTATATTGAATAATATTCTAACTTAGAAACATTAGAGAATGATAAATCAATCAAATAACATCTAGGAGTTGTGTACATCCCTTTAAGGAAGACTTGGGCACACACCTTCTAAGGAAATCTGGTATCTAGGATAACGTGATTAAGTACCTTGAATACAACTCTATGGGAGGTTCCCCTATCCTAGTCCTAATGATGACATATGATAAGTGGTCTTTGAATCAACATATTTATTAAAAGGCACAATTACCCTTGAAATACTTCATTTCCCACCTTCGTTTAGAGTTGAAACCCACGTAAAAGAGATCTTGAAGTAGATAAACATAGATTCATTATTGTAAGGTGATATTGGGTATTCATCATCAGGATCAATTTTAACACCCTCTCAATTTGTTTCAAAATTTTGGGGCTAGGTGTCCTTATATAGGAATCAATAATTTGGCACCTAAGTAATGTTAGTTTCCACCTCAGTTTCCTAACTCTTTCAAATAAAGGGAACGACATGGGTATGGAGGATATTGAGCAAGATTTTTAGTATAACACTAAGAATAATAGAGAACACCAATGAGACATAAAAAAGGAACATTACACCCTCTTGAGATGGGTTCTAGATGAGTTTGGAATCGAACCTTCCTCCCATATCCTTTGAAAATTATCCACTTTATCATGTACTGGCGGAATTATAGGAAACAATTAGAGCACCAACAATGTTGTTAATGACTTATGTAATATTCCTACATCCATGACAAGATTATTAAAGGATACTAAGGACCATAGTATAAGCATAGTTTATTCTATACAGAATAATCACAAAGAAGGATTATGTGAAAAAATCCCTCAATAATCTCATTATAAATCTAGTACTATATAGGTATATCTGTTTTTTAATTTTAAATTATAAAAAATATAAAGTATATTATTTTTATTATTTTCATCATTTAACTTGAATATTGTAATAAGTATTCTAAATTTATTGTATTATACTTGGAATATAATATCATATAGTGGTTATTTTTATATCTATTTTAATTTTAATTTTAATATGTTTAATATTCATATTTATATATTATTTTACACTCCATAAATGTTGTTTTATTTTTTTTATTTTCAATATTAGTAAAAAGTGAAGTATAATATTACAATTATTTTTATTTATATGAATTTTTTAAAAAAACTATGAAAAATTCATTTTATAAATCTTGGAATTTCATCACATATAGAGATTACATTTATTTCAATTTTTTATTCATTTTAATATCACATATGTCTAGTTTTATTATTTTTATAGAAACGTTTTATCTTATTAGTGTTGTGAGTTGATTATATTTTATTAATATAGTCAAAGTTTAATTTTCTCTTAACTTTAATTTATGTTATTATATGTTTTTTAGTTTTCATTTAATTTTACATGTTAATATTTTATTAAAATTCATTTAGTGTTATTTTATACTAATTGTTAGTTAATTTTATTTTCGAGAACCTTTTTGACCCAACTATTTATTTATCATATTCTTCAGGACTGGATCCTCCTTATTCGTTAGAATAGAAGCCTCCTCATTATTTTTTACATGAGCCTACTGATTTTAATAGAATGTATAATATTCACATAACTAATAAATGTTCGATTACACATTCAATTAGTTTATCACATACTCATTTCTAGGAATTATAAAAAATAATAATTTTTATTATAATTGTAATCCCCATGGTCTAAATTTGAATATTTTTATATGTTTTATTCCTTAATGAACTTGAGAAAAATTGTTATTTTATTTTGTGATTGGATAAGTGTCAATCTGCCAACCTGAGATTTTATATTGGTTACCATAATGAAAAAATCATTAATTATCATTTAATTTATCTTGGTAATCATTCACTAATTTATATATTCACATTTATTTTCTCCCACATAAATATGACATTTTATTTACGTAATATAGATAAAGTTAGAAAATAGTACTTACCTTTTTTCTATAAATATATTGATAGATCATAAATAAATATAAAAATTACATCTCATTTTTATGTAAATAAAACTTCTAAAAAGAATGCCAATATTATAGACTTTTAGATGCATATACTTTGAGATTATTTTTTGAAGACAAACAACATGAATCATTTTTGGTAACTGTTATATCATCTGTGTAAAGTCAATATATGTATAATTACTAAAAAAATATTAATAATGTTTTTTATTAGATAATAGGAACTGAGGAGATCTCACCTGTTGATCTGAAAAAATAATTTATACCCTAATACTTTATATGAGGGAGGGTATACATTATTACATAAGCAAATGATTTTTGAAATTATTTTTAAAATTGAGATCTAACTCAACAGGATTCAAGGATATTGAAACCCCTTTTCTTAATTATTTTTTTAATTTTATTAAATTAATATAATTTTTAAATATTCATTATATAATTACCCCTAAGATTAGATCACATTGGGGACCTTAATACCAGAGGTAAAGAATAACATACTTATGAAAATGTTTCTAAAGGAAGAACAATGGGTTATGTATGACGATGCATGGTGGGTGTATCTCTTAGAAACGTTTTGGGTTATCCTAATATATATTCATGAGAGTAATAATACAAAGGAATAATATAATGTTTTCGAACTCAAATTATGGAGTTGGGGCCACCGATTCCAGAATAGAATAGATCAGCGATGTAGATGATAATTATTGACATAGAAAAAATGTTTTATCCTAAATATCCAACTCCTACACATCCTTTATAATCAACCACATATTATGTCTTATACATTAAGGATAAAAAATATCAAATTATGGAATTTAATATAATATGTTATATAAGAGATTAATTTCATAACTAATAGAAAGATTCAAATCAGATAAGTATGAAAATATAAGATTCTATATATGAATTACTTAGAGTGTCATTACTTATTGATGGGGTGGATACATTTGGTTAGAGTACAATATATATTTTACTTTTGTTCAGTTTGACTTATAAATTATATTTCCACTGAGGTATTATTAAATTAAATTTTCTTTTAATATTATTGATAAATTATTTGAATATTTTATTATATATATAAATATTTATAGGAATATATGAAAATTTTAAGAGTGAATACTATATAGATAATAACACTAGACTTATATAACATTAGAGTGTAATTTTCAAGTATTATAAGTACTTACTAAATTATTAGTGTATACTTTTATGTTGGAGGAAAAATATCAGCTATCGATGACTCATGACATTTTTTGACACAATTATCAACTATAAATAATGAATAGAAATATCATGGATCTTTTTGTTTCTAATATGTTAGGAATTATAATGAATGAATTATTTTAAATTTATTTCCATTATAATATTTTTTTCCACTGCATTAGTTTATTATAATTTATAGAATTTGCCTATTTTTTATTGAATATATATCTTCATATACTATTATCCAAAGATAACCAACAAGTTTTTTTTGGATTCTTGTTCCCACAATTCATTTATCTAGTGGTGATTAATTTTAATCATGAAGTTATAATCAAATATGTTTATTAAATATTTCATAATGAACTAGTAAAGTGTTGGTTGTTTCCATATATTGATAGGTATGAAAAATTAATTCATTACACCATAATAATTCTCAATGTTGTTAATTATAATATCACCCATGTAAATGTTTTACTACCCATTAGATGTTTTGTGTTCTCTATCTCGAAAAAACACATCTTTCTGATCATTCATTATTTTATGCGATGTGGGGAAAAATATTAATGAAACATTATAGACATATGTTTTATTTTTTTAATAAAAATATATTTTTATCAATTTTATTTTATTTTATAATATTTATCATATTTAAAAAAGTCCTAGAAGTGCTACCAAAATTTATCAAGGAGGTAAAAAATAAAATATTTCTATGAATATGTAACTTTTATTTTATAAGTTTTATTTTTGTTTTGTAACAATTTAAAATATTTTTTCTAATTAAATTTTTTAAAAATATAGTTTCATTGTTCATATAGTGTCATTTATTATGGGTATTATGTTACATGATTTTTGTATAAAATAATTACAACTAGAACAAGTAAAACTTTTTAAAGTGCTAATTTTTTCAAAATGTTTTCCTTTTTATATATCATATCATTATATTGGTCTTTTAAAGTTTCTTTATAATTTGTATTTGTTTTATTAATATAAATCATATAAAAATTTGATGAATCATCTATAGGGACAATTTTTTATTGTTTCAAATGTTTAGTTAAATTTTAGTTCATTTAATAAGTTTTTTTGAAGATTTGGTATTGTAATTTTGAAATTGAAATTTTACTATAAATGTAAAATTATTTCGAAGAGAAATTATAATATTGAAATATTATAGAATTTTTTATTGTGTTTCTACTACTATTTCAATCTTATTTTTTAAGATATTATGTTTCATGAAAAATTATTTAAAAAAGTTAATATTTCACATTTATTATTTTTGAAAAATGATTTAAATTTTGAAAAAATATACTATTACTTACTAGTGTTTGTGATACAAACATTAAGTATTAACTGACAAGTCATTTTAAAAAATCGATGTTGAATAATAAATTACATATCAGTTAGAAAAATACAATGCGGAATAATAAGACATTTATATAATTATTTTAGAATATTTAATATTGGTGTTATTTAAAATTGATATTAAATAATACATATGATGTCCCAAAAAATAGTGGTTCTTTAGAATTGATATGAAAATCAAGAAATATCCAATTCTAAATACCTTTTTTTAAACTTGTGGAATTGAAAATATATAGAAGATAGTAAGGGTTTACATGGATAAATTAGTATTGATCCAAGTTACCTTAAACAATGAAGGAGAATATGCCCCAAATAAAAGAATTTATAAACCTAAATTAGTGGAATAATAGTGGATTCATCACTACCCTAGCTACAAAATATAAATCAATTTATATCGAGAGCCACCATAGCTTAGATTCGTTAACGATAAGCCCCAGTCACCCAACATAGGTATAATGAAGTAATGATTTGATGTATTTCAAAACCTAGAATTTTTTTTGATTTAATGATTCATGATACTATACTAACCATTTTATAAAAACCAAACATTTGTGGGAACTTCCTTAGATCCTTCCACTGGAAGTCTTTGCACTGGCTAAGGGAATTCTTTGATCACCATAGGCTAAAATACACTATGGGAGGAATAAGAGGGGAGGTGGAGCTCTATGACGAGGGGTAGGTTGGAGGAGGAAAGGTAAATCATAAAATGGGGCTCTAATATTAATAATTTATGATTAAATTAAGAAAAATACTAATGATCCCCTATTCTTAAAACATACCAAAAATCACAACGTAACTTTTATGGGTTACCACTAAACATATACTTTTAAAACATATAATACTAGACTTCAACTGGTTATCCATTAGAGTTATTCCCCCCTCATTACTCAATGTAACCTTCTTCCTTTATCCACTCCCTTCTAGAAAACACCCTCCACTTGAAATCAATTTTCACACTATCTTCCAGTACCACCATTTAATAACTGAAATAATAATAAAAAAACCCACCCATTTTGTAAGGGTGATATAGATATTCTACCCAGGTTATACACATTAAATGTGTTTAGAAAAATGTAGTGGAGTATTATAACCAAATATTAAATGATATGATATAGTGTAAATTTAGGTATTTCATATTCCATCGGTTTATGTAATAATATGATAATGTATAATAAATACCACACCATTAACTTTTCTTATAACTTTTTATGATAAGATAAGATTATTAGTGTTATAATATGGCTATCAATCAAATCCTATGATTTATTATATAGTGTAACACTAATTTTTAACATTAACATACTATTCCATGTAAGGATATAATCAATTAAAAGTTTCATAAGATGAAATAAAAGAGAAGAATATTAAATATATAAAAGATTTAATTTTATTATGGAAGAAAATTTTCAAAAAAATTATAAATATATGACACCACCCAGTTGTTTTGTAACATTCAAGTGAATTCCATGAAGAACCATGAAGTATCCCTATGGCCTATATAAATATTTTCAAGGTAATTAAAATGGTATTTGTGGAACCATTGGATTTTCTAAATCTAATGATCTTTTCCAACATATTACTTCTCTTTGAGTTGTACTAACATATCATGGTATCAAGGATAATACAACCCATGTTTTAAGTTATTCTATAATCCTATGGATACATTACATAAGTAAGATTACTTTGTTTTACTTTGGAGGTGACTTAATTAATCATTTCATTGGATGAAAGGGGATTGACCATTTTTATTTCAAGGTACACAATTTTTCTTATTTATTATTACACATGATTTTTTACATCATATCATGGTGATATTGAGTTTATTGTTCTAAGACTATTTTCCACTAATTGAATAAATGTTTTTTTATCCTTATGAACCCTTTTTTTGTATTAGATCAATGAAAATAATTTTGATTCTTGAAATCATGTCGAAAGTGAGGATAAAATGATATGGTTTCGATATAATAATATATATCCTAAGAAATGACATAGATTTATAACTATGGTTTTCATTATAGTGTAATATACCATAATTTTCAATTTAACCACATCATAGAATATATAATATTTCAATGTTAACTTTAGTGAAAATCCTACAATTTATTAATATTATAACACTAGATACGGTGAATGTAAATAATTTAAAGTGATGATATGCACTATTTTCAATTGAAAAATAGTGTGTCATTTAATAAATACAATATAACATATATAATAAATTATTATTCCTTGTCATATAAGGTAAATATAATAGGCCACCACTCTCTATTATAATGCACAATATAGAATATTTATAGTGGATTATGATATAGAGATATCATAATTTATGATAGATTACCCATATTTTATTTATCAAAAGCTACATATTATTAGTTTTAAAATACGATATCTTTACCATGAAATGTGACTTAAATATTTTCTAGAACATGATATAATAATTTTTTTATATTATTCTATTATAAATTTAATTATATAATTTAAAAAATGAAAATAAAATTTGGAGGAGTAAATTTTGGAATTCTTATTTAATGTATAGAGTGTTAATTAATTAATTAACTATTAAGTGATTATGAATAATGATTAAAGGTTTATGAAAAATTAAATAAATAAATATATTTAATATTAATTTTTAGTATTAAATCCCTTTGAATTTATATACCATGACTTATAATCTTGATAGAAAGGTTTATATAGAAATTATATGTGAAATTTATATGGTGTCTATTAATTATAAAAAAAGGTAAAATATAAAATAATTTATATCTAATTAAGAACTATACATAATTATTAATTTGAAATATTTAAATTAAATTAATTATTTGATAATAGTTTTTCATCCATATCAATAAGATTTTTGATAATTGGTATGATGAAGGTTCAAATAAAATAAAATATGTTATATTTTGATTATATGAAATGTTTATATAATATATATGAAATATAAAGTGTTTATATTTCAAATATCATATATTTAAATAAAATACCATATAAATATAACCTGATGTACTAAATATTGGAAACAAATATAATGTGTTTATATTTATTTGATTTTGGAATGTCCATAACAGAAGGATAATTTATAAAG
This sequence comes from Viscum album, assembly GCA_963277665.1. Classification (NCBI taxonomy): domain Eukaryota; kingdom Viridiplantae; phylum Streptophyta; class Magnoliopsida; order Santalales; family Viscaceae; genus Viscum; species Viscum album. Next base: position 1,205,373,186 of record OY728138.1, read on the forward strand.
TTTTTATAATTTCTTTATTTACGAATTGTTCATAAATGCTTATATTATGTCTAAAATATTACAATGTTCATTTATTTAGTTATATTATGATTTTTTATTTATAAATATAATTTCATTTTATTTTGAATATATATATGCTTTTGTTTAAAGAGTGAAAATGATTTTACAAGATCTTATAGAAGCATTTATAGAATTACATGCAAGATAGGATAATTGATTTAATGTTACTCTACATTGCCTGTACAAGGTTTAAATATTTAATTTAGAAGTTAATTATAGTTCATAAGTATTAGTTTCTTATAATTATGATGTAATTGATGTATTTCTGGAGTAAATAATCATGAGTAGAAGAATTTTGGCTCAGATCCATCATTGACATGAGAGTTCATGCTATATCTAGAAAAGTAGCTGCTAGATACCTATTAATCAATGCTTAATCAATTAGAGTACTTTTATCACATATAAGTTTACCCCTATACTAAAAATGGTTTCATATACCTTATTCCTGTGATGTATTTTGTTATTTTTTAATATAGTTAGATTTTTAAATTGAGATAGTAATAAAAAGATTTGAATTGAGTAACGAGTTATACATGAATGTGTTTGGGGCATATTGATTTAGTGGAAAGAATATATATTCAAAACTATATCATGATAAGAATTCATACATGTAAATGGAATAAATGAGATAATATGGTGAGATAATTCAAAACCCCTTAAAATAGATAATGTTAAATTCTTTCTCAGAAAGCATATGTTAAGAGCTCAACCATCCAATTGGGTAGGTCATGATAAACCTGGGTTCCCATTTATTTTCATGTGTATGGAGAGTGGGTTATAGGTTAACCAAATAAAATTAGGTTCCTGTATCTTTTATAGTATTTGTGAGACACTTATCTAGGGATCTTTAATAGGTTTAGGATATCAGTGGAATGATGTTGAGTAAATCGATATAATGAATTCTGATAAAGAGTTATCCAATCAACTATCCAATAATCGTATATGATATGATTGACATTTTTTTCTACCTAAATAGCTAAGTGATGGGTGAAATGATGAAGTGTCCACAATCATAGTGAAATGTCGATCTTGTCCCACTAATGGATATAGTGTAGTTTAAAATGGGTTATCATTTTTGTGGGATTATATTTAATAAAATTTATTATTTAATTAATGTCAAACAGGGTAATTATATGGTAAAATATTCCATTATAAATAAAATGCAATCATTATCTTAGAAGATGAATTTTCAATCAATCATTAAGAAGACAAATCTTAATGGAAGTAATTTTTTGGACAATTAAAAAACATAAGAATCATTCTTAAAAATATTATATATATATATTTATGAAACCCATTTATATGTATTCTAAAGGTAAATTAATTCAAAAATAGACATTTATTCTCCTGATAAACATATAAAATATAATTTTCTTGTCTTTACTCTTATTCTTGTGTCTATAGAGCCTAAATTGTAAAGGAAACATGATAATATTTAGATGTTGAAGATGATAGCTAACTTGTAAAGACAATATTAAGGATTGGGTAAACCTAGAAGGTATGAGGTTTCAAATACATTATTTAGATGTAAGAGATTCAAAGGAAAATTCGTCACTATTTATGTACTCAATATGATTGGGTACTTCAATTAATTAGAAAGGTTAGGTTCTCCTTTACGACATTATCTAGTTATTGATTCATTATGAAATTATTTATAGAAACGTTTTGATAGTTTATTATGATTTTAATTTAGGATAGATAATATTGCAATAAATAAAACAACACACTCACCAAAGCACCTGAGTGAATATATTTAAAATGAAATGTAAGAGTTTGGAAGGCTGGGAATTACTTCCAATATGGAAAGACTAATCATTAGAGGAGGAATTACTAAAAGTACGTAATGGTTTGATAGAAACATTGTTTATATTCCACATCAGGTATAATGTAAAATAAATTCTTAGATTTTCAATGGTACATGATACAAAATATATGTTTTAAAAGTGTTATTAAAATTAAAAATTAAAAAATTACAAAATAAATCATAAATCATGTCTTAAATAGATGGAGTAAGTTTTTTCTACACTTAGTAGTTGCATGAAACCAACCATAATAAATCTCTATAGTATTAAAAGGAATGATTGTGTATTATCATTGATTTCAATTATATAATAATAGATATTTAATTAAAATGGGTTTTTAATGAATATGACTAGGTGATTTGGTTGATAAAATAAGTTATGTGTGATAAAGTTCTATAACATGTTATAAAAATGAGTTAGGGATAAAGAAAATATTTTATCCTAGATAAATTTTTTATTTGAGTTATTAGTTAAAATTTGAGAGAAAGGGTACTCACTACCTTTTGTGTCATAGTTTTTTGAATAATATTTTCTTTTCAGAATAAATCTCCAAATGTGTAGAATACCATATTTTATTTGATTGTCCAGTGTTTATTTGTTTAATACCATAACATAAAATAAATATTTTTTTTATGAAAATAGAAGAATTTTTCTAACTTAACATGATTTTATAGAAATAATGTGTTTTATTAGAGATTATTGGGAGTAATTCTGGACATGGATAAGTTAAAAGGATACAAAATAAAATATTATACCTATTGAAATCCATGTGAATGTCACTTGGTATCCTAAAAAGGGTTCAGGATGTTTTAATAAAGAATGAAGTTAATGTTAGGGGTTAACTCTTATAAACAATGCTATCTCAAATAATAGTTTAAATAAGAAAGTCCAAAGATTATTATAATAAAATTATAAAGAGTTCAAAGTATGTAAAAATGTTAATAATAATGTAACATTTTATACAATAAGTATAAGTGTTTGATTACCATTTTCAATAGTTTAAAATTAAGAATAATTTCTTTATATCACCATTATTTAAAAATATTTTATTTATAAATTCTCCACATTAAAGGATTTTAGTAGGATGATTATATTATATGGTCACATTGAGATATGGTAGGTACAATAAAATGTAATTAATTTAATAGAACCTAAAATACAACAAAGAAAAGTCACTATAAATGTATTTCATTTGAGATATGAAAAAATTTCATATATATGGTTTTGTTAGTATATTCTTTAAGGAGTTTTAGAATATATGAAATATATTGTCTTATATATAAGGAACTCTGTTCTTTATCATTAATTCTTGTTGGTTTCTAAAAACTCATGAATTAAAATGATAATTAATCTCCCATAGTATGACATTGAGTTATCAATAACTGATATTCATCATAGAATATTATATACTATGATGAAATGTTAAATTTTGTATGGTTAACATTTCGTATTAGGATGTGAAATATATTCATGAGACCTAAAATGAGTTTTTTATAATAGATGACCATTTGTGTATACCACATTGAGTGTCATATAAAATGCATTTATTTTACTATGGGTTTTTGTTTTATATTTATATTTCCCTATAACTTATGTTTTGATAAGACATCTAGAATGATAATGTTCATACTTTGATATATTTATTAAATCTTCCTTGAGACTGAGATAATTTGGGGATGGTTGGGTATGAGGATGATCATGTCATTGGTTGAGTTTAATCAAGATGGAATTTTTCCTCTCATATAATGAGTAGGAAATTCAATCCCCTGATTGAGATTGGATGAGGAATTGTATTGAAACACCTAGATAAGGTAAATGCGACATGACGTTCTATCTTGATATGGGGAATGTGATGTTTTCATTTGATTTACATGAACACTATCAATTTAATTGAATTTTGGGAAACCCATAGAAAAAAGTGACACATCATGGGGGCGAAAAATATTGGAGGCCCAAATAATCATTGACAAAAAAATTTAATCCAACAAGAAAAATGGAACCTAAATTCAAGAATAAGTAAACATTTTTATTTAGTGACGCATGCGACACCAAGAAGTCCATGACCTTATTCCCCTCTCTCTATGTGTGAGAGAGGGAATAGGGCCTCTGCATGCGGTTGGATCTAGTTCCAAATGCTTAATGCCCAAGGCCTCTACACCACCACCTCCAACCTGTACTTATCCTGCATGATTATGCCCTGTAAATTTCATCAATCTATAGCCTCCAATGCAAGCTTAGCATGCATCCCTTTCATGGTCGACGAGACGCTCCTCAAATTGATCCCCACTTCAGAACCTAGTTTCGCAATACGCTTTCCTTAGGCCTAATAATACCATATTTACCCTATCCATCCCAAATAAAAGACCATTATCCTCTCCATGTTGGCAATCAGTCTTTTAGGAACCTTCATGGTGGATAACAAATTCATGGGGATGGTTACAAGGACACTGTTAACCAGAGTTATGCAACCTCCAAAAGAGAGGAGCCAATTTTTTCCAATTGAGAATGTAACTTGTAATCTTGCCAAATATCTTTTCAAAAAGTATGATCATGAATGGATTTTGGACTCACCAGCACACCATGATAAACTGTGAGAAAATTACCCCTTTTCATATTCATGCTATCATTAAGAGTCATGGTCCACATGTTAAAGGTTTTCCTAGAGGTGTAATAGTTACCTTTTCCCTATTCACCACCTAGACACTCCATTTTCAATACCCCCTATCAACTCATTCACTCCATTCACTGACCTCCTACTTCTATTTATAAAAATAATAGTTTTGTCCATAGACAATAAGTGTGTAATACCCCTTGTGACATGCCTATCATAATATGGTAGAATTTTACCTATAACTCCCTAAGATTTTTTGAGAAATATTATTTTTAATTTCTTTGATGTCTTGTGTTTTACTCTACAACAAGATTATACTGTGCTATATGAAAAACTGTATTAGCTTGTAGTATACTCAAACACTATTCTTGCCTTGTGTTACATGCAAGGGCAACCTTCCTCAATAGCATGTGTTGTACGCAATATAGAGTTTCACAAAACAACGTTATATTGTTCTAATATTATTATGAACTAGACTTTATGAATATTATTAAACATATTTCGAATTTTATAACATTTTAATTCATCTTAATCATTTTCTAGAACAATTTATGAGAACAAAATCAATTTTTCGTATAAAGGAAATATTTTTCCAAAAATACAGTTTTGTCGCCTTTTGATGGAATACCCACTTTAAATCTAGTTTTTGAAAATTTTATGAGTTAAATTTGACAGAGAGAAGTTATTTAATTGTAATAATTATATAAAAATTTAGTTTCGATAATTTTTTAATATTTTTCTGTTAACTTTCATATTTTGATGAATTGTAAAAATACGCTAAATTTTAATTAAAAGCAAATTTTTTAATCAAGATAGTTTATATGGTTAAATTATAATATTGAATGTTTTAAAAGTGTAAATAGAATATATTTTTACCATTTAATTTAATTTAAGTCATTATCCTTGATTCTACATTGAATTCATAGGTAAAAACATTTCAATCTTTTGCAATGTTTTAACTTTTAAAACCTGTTTTCTCAACTGCGAGATTAATTTTAAATTAAATAATGCCACTTATGTGTTTTGAATTTGGAAAAATGGACTCCATATTTTGAGTCAGTAGGTACAAATTATGTTAATGGACTACTTTTTATTTTTAGGCTTTATAAATAGTAACTACTGTAATTTTTATTTACCATAGTTAAAGGTAAATCGGGTAATTAATGATAAAAATAATATTCTAAAATTACCCTAACATTTGTATTAAAATAATTGGATGATTATATTTAATTATAAAATATACCTGTGTTGAAATGCAATCTATTATAACCCACTTGGATGTGATTAAGACATTTAATTTATTTTTTTTAAAGGAAAGTGAAATATGTCTCACTCAAAATTTAATAATTAATTTATTTTTAATATAATGATATAAAGAATATAAATTCGATTATAAATAATCATTTGAAAGATAAAATGAATTTATTTATTATGAAAATTTAGTTGTAATTTTAAAAAAATAATTAATTACCTAAATAGGTTATACATTAATGATGGATGAATTATTTATTTAGTGAAAAATCAATAATATAGTATTTATTCAAATAATAATACCAATAAGAGGTCCAAAAACCTGATCAAAACCTATTGTACATGTATATATAAACCATAATCAACCAATGGGCGAACTGTGGACCATTTAAATCCTTATAAAAATGATTATGACACTTATAGTATTTTATTGTAAAAGATGTCAAAGTTGTTACCTTCATAATTTAATAAATATAAAAATTTAAATGTTGTGATTTTAAGATGATAAATTTGAGTAAATGTATTATTAGGAAAGATATTAGATTTATATTTATAATAGTATTTTATTTTTTATTTTTATGCAACAAATATTTATATTAATTAATTATACATAAATGTTGTATTAATTATTTTATTTAGAGAAATATCAAATAAATGGTTTTAAAAACATTAAAATAAATATTATATAAACAAATTAATGTGATCCAGGATTGTTTTAGATGAATATGACATGCTAGGAATATATTAAATATTTTTTTGTCTAATATATATTCTGTGTGTATTTCATTTTAATTCAAGTAATTGAACAAAGTCAAAATTGACACTATTGATATTTTATAAAAATAACATATTAATAAATTGTTTGAAAATCACAAAAATATTTAAAAATTAAAAATTTAAAATTATATGGTCGAAAATGTACTAATGTATCTATTTATGGAAAATTCCTTACACAAAAGTAATTATTTATAAAAATTTTAAAATTAGAATAATATTACCACAAATAAAATTAAATGGATTAAAAAAAGATAAATAAAAATGATAAGGTTTAAAATAAACAAAAAACATGTATAATTGTTATGGTTGATTAGATTACAACCCTATATCATCTCATCTTAGAATGGAGTAATTTCTGGTGGTTTTTAAGTGGGGTTTGATTTTTTTTATTTTTTAATATTTTTGAGGTTTCCAAAAGTGCCCATCTATTCTCTTATAAAAGGGCACCTCATCCCTATCCTCTTAACAAAAATTTGAGACTTCAAGCTCAGACAATCCCTGACCATTAAGCTTTTCAACATCCCTAGTAACATTCTATAGGTTCTGGTCTTCTCAATAGACCATCACTGGTTCCTTAAGAGGAAGTTTAAAGGAGGTGTGTCGAGGAAGAGGTAATATCTTCAGCCGATTCTTTCAAGTTTCTTTTTTCTTATACTACCTCTTATTTAGTTGTTTCATCACAAAGTAATTACATAAGTATAAATAATATAATAATATGTTATTATAAATATGAATCAATCCTATTTCACCATCTATCCATCCTATGAAAAACAAAATCACCGCTCGTGCGTACGTACGACATGCCGTCTCCACGCCGTGGTGTTATCTATTTTTCCACCACTAGCTTACATGGATGGTTATAATGGTGTAAATAATAAATATATAATTTTATTATAACATGATACTAATTCTGAGATATTATATAATCCACTCCAACACCGTTCAACAATTAGGGGAATGATATCGTCGCTCATGCGTACGTACAGATTACCGTCTCCCAAACATGATGAGATTCATTATCCATGTTAAACATTCAAAAATGATTATAAAGTATATATAATTAATAATCATGAAATATATGACATAATAATTATACTGTATTTATGTACATATTTGTTTCATTTACATAATTCCATTCAATTCAATAAGGAAATGAAAACAGCGTTCATGCGTACGTATGACCTACCGTCTTCATGAACAGTGTATTTCATTCCATTTATCGATCTATCATATATATTTATATTCTGAATATATATTATATATAAATCATTTTCTATATTCTGGAATTAAGTAAATCGGTATATAAGTAATAATATCAAGAACAACAAGTCCAAACACATACGATAAATGAAACGATTTTACCCAAAACATGCTTTAACATGGAATTGACAAAAGAACAGGTAATATAAAGTCATAAGTGAATTATATATGATATAATAATAATAATTATGGTTCTGTTACAAGTTAATAAATGTTTAAACCCACTATACTAGAGTTTCAAGCACGTACGAATGAAATTGGACCTATGGTAATGGATAATTTTGCAATCTCATTTTTATCTGAGATTGTTTATACATTAGTATTTACTGGGGTTATATTTATCATCCATGTACATGTTTTATAAAAAATTCTTCAAAGTGTTTAATATTATTCCATGTATGTTTAAAGTCGTTTTCACCCATCGTTGAAATTTACCCCATTGTATGGGAGGAATCTTTCTTTCGTTTACCATACAAGGTACTTTTTGAATTTCTGGAAAAAGTACAAGGAGAATATTATTTTAACTTATACAGCATGGATGTATTTTTATATTTTCATAACGCCTTATTTCTATGAATCATCCACTACAATATTTCATGATTATTTCCAATGATATTCTTTTCTTTTAAAATTTCACGACATTTTGAGAAAAGAAAATGATTTTGAACAAGAAAGGATATTTTCCTCAAGAATTTATTTCATGTGTTTTATCAAAACTATCATCCATCTAAGATGACATTATTTAAAATGGATATGTTTCATGTATAATTTCCCTATTATTTACATGGTTTTTTTATGATGAAATAATAACCATTGTTTTATATGGATTATGTTATGTATATGAAACCCATTTTATTTATTGGGTTATGATGAATGATTTATTTTTATTTTGTGGAACATGAAAGAATGATTTCATTATGAGATGGGTGGGACCTATATATCCCTCTAATGCATTAGGTAAATATTTATAGCTCATGAGATAGACATGGCTAGAATGAAAAGTAAAATCTGGTTTAGTAATACATGGCTGGAACGACAAGTAAACCTGGATTAGTAGTGGTCTTTTTCCACTATGATGGTCTTGGAAACAATGCCTTGGATACTATGGAAATCATATCATGTTCTTAATGGTTTTACACAATTAAATGTTTTATTCCCATTCTATTTTTTCGTGATTGATGTTCCTTTATGATCTATGCCTTACGTACTGTCAAGATTTATTTCACAACTTAAGGTTTTGATGTTTAAGCTTTATGTTCATGTTTTTAAGTTCAAATGTATATGGTTTGTTTTATTTTCTCCATGGATACCCTTACTGAGCATTTGAGATCACACTTTATATGTTTTATTTACCTCAGGATATAAAGAAATGTTTTAGGTAAGAAAACAAAAGAGGAAGATCTTTATGGGAGATGTTGAAGATCTTCACCATGATTAGAAGATTATTTTCGAAGTTTCCAAAGACACTAAACTATTACAGTCCTTGGGTGTCTGTTTTTGTTATGTAATAATTATTTCAAAAAAGTAATTTAATGTCCATGTATGTCAAGCTTGGGTCTCTACATTACCCATGCGCATGACCATCTTTATATGATGACTAAGAACATTTTGAGGTAAAATGAATAAAGTAAGGGAAAGGGGATCTCCTTTACTTAAACATTGACATGACTTTAAAAATCTAAAATACTTACCGATGAATGAATTTGAAATCCATGTCGAGCTACAGCAGCAAAACAGAAGGTCACAGGTCCAAGTGGAGAACCGCATGCATGCAAAAACCCTTATAATTAACCCCCACTCTATCCTTTCATAAGTCTTGCTCATTTACAGTTTGACAGCCATTTTTTTGCTGATATACTTGTTGTTTATCCCACTAAGAATCTTCTGGACCACTCCAATAACACCTTGTATTGATCTACCTTTAATGAAATAGTGCTGCTCTAATTCCATACACATGATTAGATGAGGAGCTATCTTTTGTCTATAATTCTAGTCATGACTTTGTATGGTATATTGCACAAGATAATGGGACTGTACTAATCTATGAATTAGGGATTACTCACTTTTGGAATCATTACCATCTTAGAATCACTAGTTATGTGAAGGAGATGTGCACCCTTGAAATAGTCTGGCACCGCTCTCAGTAAATCCCAGTGAATAGTATCCCACACAGCCCTATAGAAGTGCCTCATCATTCCATACCACCCTAGTGTGCTGTCTGGATTCAGAGTCTAGACCACCTCTTTTGCTTCTTCCTATTCCAGTATCCTCCTCAACCGCTCATCCACCTCGTCCGTAACATTCTTCGAGATGTCCTTTAATATTTCCACTGCCTCTTTTGGATAAACATATTCCATGTTAGAGTTTGTTCCTACCATTAAGCCTTACATTTTTTCATTATCCATTTCCCAAATCTCATCCCTGTCATTGTAACAGGATCCATCCTCTTTTACAATGTTAGGCTTCTGAATTTGACGCCTCTCTTTGATGCATGCATAAAAAAATAGATATTCTGGTCACCCTCACGGAGCCATATAACCCTTTCTTATTCTCTATAAAGCCTCTACTACCTTAGTAAAATGTCCTCAAGATGATCCTTCTTGGACCATAGAACATTAAAAATTTTTTCATCCCATTCATGTTCCATGATTTCCTCCAAGCATTCCACCTCATTTTAGATCTCGAGCAGATCCTGATTGCGGGTAAGAAGATTCTTCCTCCACCCGTGTAGAAATGTTTTAAGCCACATGATCTTGTTGTGGAGAGATATCAATGGGTTTCCTGAGAGATAACATGTCCATTCTTCCCTGACCATGTCCATGAATCCAGGCTCATCCAAACACATCATAGATAAATAAATTTAATATTCACTCAATGTTTTGGAGGCCGAAGAAAGCCTCAGTGGAGAGTGATCCGACAAACACCACCATAGTTGAGATAGTTTTACATCTTGGTATAAAGTTATAGTGGCCTCATTTTTCAAGAATCAATGATGAAATCACCATATTCATCTACCTCTGTGTTGATTGTTGTACCAAGTAAAGATATCTCCCTCGAAGCCCACATCCAAGAGTTTTTTCCCTACCATGGAAGATACAAAGGCATGACTTTTACTCCTTGTAAAATCCCCAACCCCTTGTTTCTCCTACGAGGATGCTACATTATTATAATATCCCCTAAAAACCTATGGGTTATTTTCACAAATAAGACCTTCTTAAGTCTCTCTATAGAATATCTATGTTCTGAGTATTTAATTTAGTATAGATTAAGGAGAAGAAAAAGGTTTTCATACTTATCGATATTTTCATGGAATGATGCTGATCCAACGTACTGATCAGATCCACCGAGACATTATCCTTTTAGAATAACTATATTTGAGAGTTTGGAGGGTTACTCTGAGCCTATAAGAATACTCCTGGATTTTACTTGATGCCTGTTTGGGTTCTATAATAGCCACCAAAGAAACTGCGTTGTTAAAAAACTCATTAACAATGAAGTCCGCTTTTATCTGTACCCCCAGCATTGAGGCGTTCTAGTTTAAGATCCTAAAAAATTACCTAAGAATGTATGGATTTGGACCTATACTCCTTGCCCTTGCTATTAAGAGGTCACTGCAGTGAATTTAGACCTCTGAATTTGGAATGAGAACAGGTAAACATGCCACCTTATGCCTTCATGCTATGACCCTATGATGAACAACCATCACTATGCCAATCCCTTTGATCATCCACTAAAGAAGCAAGAAACACAGTGTCCCCCAAAATACTAATATAAGAAACTGGATTCAAAATATGGGTGGGAAACAGTGCCAATGGTGAATGTAAACTATGGGGCGATGTGACCCTTGTGAGAGAGGACGACACTGAGACACCCTCACTAGACAGGGAAGAAAGATCAATTACATCTTTCTCAGACCCCAGATGCATTGATGGAATATCTTTGATGTGAATGATGGATTTGACCCAAAGAACTGGCAGAGGTAACCTGATAGGCCTGTAGAGGAACATTCCATCCTGAGGTGGACAAACTTCTTGATAATGAAAAGGCGGTTTCCCACCCACATATGGGTTAAAAAAATGATGTCCCTACTGAAATAATCTTTCCCCTCGATATTAGACTTGGCCAAGGAAGCCACAGAAGACTGATCAAGAGGATATAAGATCAAACCGTTTCCCCAATACTTAATCTTCAAGGAGCATGGCGTGGTAGGACATTGACATGGAGGCCTTGGTGATGCCAGAGATGCCCACCCCTAACTTTGTGGCATACCTGAAGATTGTGGCATGACAAATGGTAGAAAGAGTAGAACTAGGAGAAAGAAGGATAATACAAAGTTTGATGATGATCCTTCACCCCTTCTATCAAGAGTAAAACATAATCCTAGATCAGCTGAGATATGTTCATATTAACACAAATATGCGCAACCGATGACTCCTCCAGATGAATCGTCCTGTCATCTGTACAAAGGTATATCCCCAAAAAATCCTCTATCACCATCAAGAAATCCTCATTCATTAGGGTGAGGGAGAGACTAGGAAGAGAGATCCAGACTACCTCAAGAGAACATTCCCTTCCTGAGTGTGTGCCCATCATCTAGCGAGAAAGATAGAAGCACCATCACCCCACCCAATGAGGAATAATGCTCCCAGATTTAACAAAATTTTCCTTTGAATCCATGATGATTAAAAATACCTCCAATCTAGAATCGACACAACAGCTGGCAGATCAAGACCCCACCATTTTATACAATCCTGAAAACTAATAGATTAGATTTGTTTACCCCAAAATGTGCAGTTAGGGTCCACTGAAGATTCCTCATCCCCACCTCGAAAGACACCGCAGGAAAAACCAGGATGGAGAGACTGTTTTCTAAGAAAGAAGAGGAAACTAGTGGAACCTCCAATGACTTTTCGTGAAGTAATATTTATATCTGAGGAGAACCCAAAAAGGAATCCTTAAAAGATAGTACAGGGGGACGATCTGAACCTACTCCAAGAACATGAGAACCAATAACCATAGAAGAATCATTCTCGACGATCACCAGAGTAACGGTCGGGAGGAGGGCATTTGAATTCATGGAGATATTTTCTCTCTCTTCCATGAGTATGTTGAAATTTATCATTTGATTGGGTGAATGAAATTTGATGTGTCCATATGCCTAGTATATCTAAACTTGGGGAATTAGAAATGTATGAGAACCTACACAATATCGACACACTTTATGTTTCTGTGGTTAATTTATGTTTTGGAAAATAGGATCATTTGAAAATGAAATATTATATATGATATACTTGGTGGACATAGTTATAATAATTATTGGAAAACCTTTCAGTATATTTTTATGATTATATAGTCGAAAAAAATCGATCTGTCACCCTATCAATCTGTGGGTTTTCATAGAAAATGATGTGTTTATAACTCCTTTTGATTATGTTTGGATTACAACGAGGGAGGAGTATAGGGTTAAACAGCTAGTGCTTTATGAGGATTTGTCGGTCTTCTGTTCCACCTACATGAGGCTGGGGCACACATCGGATGTGTGTCATCAGGGACCTGTAACATTGCTGGATAGGGAAATTGGAAAAATTTGTTGTTCTATGTGCAAGAATACATGTCATATGATGGAGGCTTGCCAATGGGGACCTCCTGTTAAGTTGAGGATGGAAGACAAAGATAGTGGTAAGGCTTCAGAAGATCATAGGGAGGATGGATGGAAATAGATGGAAACTAGTAGGGAGGATCGAGGTTGGGGGCCTCAATAGTTGCAGTTGGTGGAGGAAGAACGACCCATTAGGGTGGATGTTGCTAGGGAGGTAGTCCCAGAAGATGACAAGGGGAAGAAGGTACTGGTGACTCAGGTAAATCTGATGGTGTCTGAGGTGTTTAGAAGAATTAGATAGGACATGGCTTGAACTTCAAAACAGGGTGTGTGGGAAGGCGATAGAGTGATCCAGCAGGAGGTGGATCAGGTGGAAAATCAGAGGAAGGGGGGTAAAGGGGATATTGAATAGAAGTTGGATGGGGAGAAGGATATTCCGAATGTTTCATATACTGAGGTGTTAGGGACGGGTAGTAGTGGTGGGTGTGAGGGGGTAGCAGGGGTCTGCTATGTAGGTGGCCATCCAAATTGGGTTTGGAAGATTAGGGGGTCTGGATTATTTGATTTGGACCCAAATTTACTTAAGTAACAAGTTTTAAGACCATGGAGAGTTTGTTCTGGGACCGGTTTTAGCTGACCGGGGTGATGGAGAAGGGGTTTGTGGGAAGGAACTGATTGGAAGCGATCCTGGACACTCGGTGGATGAAGCTTCAAGTCTGAAGAGAAATTAGAGTTTGAGGAGGAGGAAGGGGTGGAAGGACTACTCCTAATTACCACCTCTTTTGGAGATATGCTCTACAAAAAAGGTTAACGAGAAGAAGATCTTCATGGTGAACTTGGGAAATCCAGGACTAGGGGACCAAGATGAGGTATCCTCAAGTTTGATTTTATGTTCTGAAGATGAAGTGATTGAGAAGGTCATATTGATCAATTCAGTTGAGGAGGATGCATCTAAAATTATGGGGAGGGCTCTTAGAGTGACCCTAAATGAGGAAAAATACAAATGGATTGATATGAAAGACCTAATTCTGGTAAGGGGGCTTTAATAAAGGGTTGATTAGCATCAAAGAGTACATTCAGACTTGGGATTAACTAGCTTATGAGGTTGAAAAGCTGGTGACGGAGGCATCAAACATCCAAATTACTTCCCTACATTAGAAACTATTTAGAGAAGTGGATTTTGTGAACCTAATGTTAATCTTTATAGACTTAGTTTAAGTTAGTGTTCTTCATTGGTTTAGCTATGTATTTATTTTTGATCAAATTTTTGTGATTCGTATCTAGCACTCTACTTGGATCAGCTGTAGATGGGGTTCAGAGCATGAAGTCTTCATCAAAGCATTCCTTTTGGATTTGGATGCTGAGAGGGTATGGATTTGGTATCAGTTCTATGCTCACACTTCTGCACGAGACTACTTACTGGAAGTCCACGCTTTGGTTGGGTCTTGTCATCATGGTACAATGGCTGGGGAGGATCTGATCTAGATGTTTGTTATGGGTTTTCCTATTATGGTTGCTCTTTCGTATTTTTGGACATCTTGGTTTCTCACTTTTCCCTTAAAAGTGTTTTGATGATAAAAAAAGTTAATTTTCATTCAGTTTGAGTGACCACTATAAAGTTTTAGTTAGAATATTTGAGGCCTATTTAAATTTGTAAAAGTATTTTAATTTTTTTTTGATGGATTAACCTAATTTTAAAATATGTTTATCGTTATTTTTTTTATTTAATGGGTACTGGAATATTGGTGTTTCAAGGATAATCCCACCCATGAATTGAAAGATTTAGTTTGAGTTTTGGATAAACCATGAAAAAAGGATTTCTTTGGATTATTCTCAATGATCTAAATTAAATGTGTGGTTGTAGTCAAGTTGAATGACCATCTTCAACATAAGTTATGAATGTTTATTCATTTTATATTATGCATGATTTTGGTTTTATAACATTGTGGACCTAGGTTTAAGTTTTTATTATTGTATTCCACTACTTAAATATGTTTTATTTTATCCTTATAAACCCTTTATAAGGTTATTACTAGACCAAACACCTTTTATCAATGTTTTTTTGGGGATACATCACTCGGTGTGTTTTACCTTATCATTCCTTATTGAATAATTATGTAAATTAATTATAATTTTTTATAATTAATTTATTCGTATCCTTGATGTAGATATGGGATCATAGCCAGTGAATATTTATGTTGTAGGCTTGAATTGAAATTATCTAGGATGATGCATACTTGGCTAACATGGATAACTCTATATTGTTGTTGGTGGTCCCAAATTTTACCTTATTGATCATACCACAATTCACTGTGTCATTTTCACCCATACACCATTGTATTAAACTAAATTTGTATTGTAAATACCAAAAAATAATAACAAATTTAATTCCATGATTAAATCATTTATTTTTTTATCTCTATTAAAATGTACAATGTTAGTTGTCTAGAAAATTTCATAGAAGGTGAAGGTGATTTGGAGGTCCCATGATGATGTCCAAGAAAAATGGGCCAAACTACGTAGGATCCAAGCACATCAGTGGATTAATCCACACACTTATACTAGACCCTGGATCTATTTGGGCTGAAATTTTTTAGGCAGATCCAAAATAAATTGTGCTACATTTCATATGAAGAAATATAGGACTCATTCGGCCATCAGATGACCTTTCTGACCTGATCTGTCTAGCACACCAAATCTGCACAGATTCAAAAGTGGT
Source organism: Viscum album (assembly GCA_963277665.1). Lineage (NCBI taxonomy): Eukaryota > Viridiplantae > Streptophyta > Magnoliopsida > Santalales > Viscaceae > Viscum > Viscum album. The sequence goes on from OY728138.1 coordinate 1,205,389,265, forward strand.
GTTCTATGATATGTCCATATCTCAGACTATAGGTGTCCAAATCATTCCAAATGTGTGGTGGAGATAGCCAATATGTGGGGATACAACATTTTTATTTTTTACAAATCGAGATATGGCTTTATGGAGGCCGAAACACCTGTTACAAGTGGTTTTAATAATTCTGTGTTCTCAAAACCACCTTCCCATTTTCCTATAAAATGGAACCTTGGGCTCCTCATTTTCATGTTCGGACAGGATGAAATGATCTGGTATTTTGGAGACCGAAAGGAGTTCTATCATCATAATTGATGTTCTATAGGCCCCTATCCTCATAGGGGAATCAAGTATGAAGAAGGAGTTCCACCCGAGCCACCTCCTCCTCTCGATAGTGAGCTAAATGGTGGATGATCATTTAAAGGGAGCTACACATACTTGGGAGGGAGTTCCAGAAATTGATACTCTACTGTTTTTGTGTAATTCTTTTTGGATTATTTCATTTATGTCATATCTAAACATGTTTCTCCTCTGAGTTCATTTCTTGGGTTTAATTATGTGAACATGTTTTCATTTCAGCACCGATTGGGTTGAAATTTCAAGTCGGAAACTTGAGTTGTTCCGATTGGGAAACAAAAGGATCTTTTTTCCCTCACACATATAAAATATATTAGTATGATTTGGTAGCATTTATTCTGTTCTTGAAGTCCAAAACTTGACAACACGATTGTTGTGTCAAGGGTTGGTACTTTATGCAACGTTTAGAGGGGCAAGATGGGAATCAAGATCTTCGCAACCCTCTACCAAACAATGAAACAAAACCATGTGAAATTTTTAGAACAATGAACTATCCAAGATGTGTAGTGAACTTGAAGTGATCTTCTTATCTCATAATTCTTAATCATCCAACTTATTCTATCAACTATTAAACTCTTTAAGTTATGTTTTTTTTCTTAAAACTGTTTTCAAAATCACCCCCTCTTTTAGTAATATTTATTAAAAATAAACACTATAAGCCACCAACGCTCCTTGAGAGAAGACCTATGGTCTTCCCTAAACTGTAAATAAAAATTAAAAACATAATCAATTTGATGTGTCATGACAACGTGGTCAAATATTGGCACCGTTTTCAGGGAGAACTTTGATTTTTAGTGTGTGTTTTTGATTTTTTTGTAATTTTTGTGAATATTTATCTATTTTATAACTCTACCTATATTTTTGTATTCTGATTTATTTTTTGTGTATTTTTGGTGTATTATGGGTTCGAATCTTGGAGATTTACCTCCTTTAGAACCTAAACCAGGGAGGATCTTACGTCAGTGACCCCGAGACGCACAGGGGAACCCTTCGAAGGAGGACACACAAAACATTGACAATATTCTTGATCCTTCCTCTCTTCTTATAGAACCAATATAAAAACTGAAATAAACTAGCATAATATGGATCAAAACAACCAAACATTAAATGAACTAACCTCACATAATGTTGATATCCAACCCACCTATATTCAATTATAAGGTGAGGCACCCAATTTTGACCTAAAGTCCTGCTTAATTCATCTATTACCAAGATTCCATTGACTTCCTCGAGGGGATCCATAGAAACACTTAGAAGAATTTCATACTATTTTTTCTACATTAAAACGTACTAATGTCGATGAGGAACAAGTAATTCTTAGAGCATTGCCATTTTTTAGAAGAAACTATGAAAAAATGGTTGTAGTTTGTTAATTCACCAATAAGAGGTTGGGCAGACATGAAATGCCTTTTTCTTGAAAAATATTTCGCAGCCTCTTGAATTGCAACAATAAGGAAAGAAATTTTTGGGATAGGACAATATAAAGGGGAAGCATTACAAGAATATTGGGAACACTTAAAAGGTTATGATCAAGTTGCCCACACCACCAAATAAGTGATCACCTTTTAATTCAATATTTTTATGAAGGCTTAATCCCTATTGATCGAAATATGATCGATGCTACTACAGGTGGTGCGCTTGTAAATAATACCCCAATTGCTGCAAGGACCTTAATTGAGAACATGGCGTACAACACACAACAATTTGGTTTGAGGTCCAATGTACCAATTTGAGCTGTCCATGAGGTACAAAGTACTGAATTTGAGAAGAAGGTGGAAACAATGTTTTAAGAGGTAAGTAACATTCTTCAAAATCTTGCTCTTTCCCAAGGGAAATCCTAATCTCATCCTCCCATCCATTGTGGTATATGTTCTTCTTATACCCACTACTCTGACCAATGTCCTCAATTAAGGGAAACATCAGAGAGTTGGGATGCAATATTTCCAGGCCACCTCTATAACTAACCCTTTAGGCAAGAAACTTATTATCCATCCAAACCTAGGTGGATGGATAACCAAGCTTATAGGAAAGGGGGGTATCCAAACCAACTTCAACAACAATGGAACCAACCGGGGTAGAGTAGTCAACCACCACCATCCAGAAACCCTCAACCACCCAAAGGCCTTTCCAAAAAACCCCTAAAAACCTGAGCCTAGACTAGAAGATATGATGAATTAAATGGATGCCAACAATATCCAATTCCAATAAACTACTCAAAAAGCCATACAAGACCTCAAAACCCAATTAGGCCAACTAGCTAACTCAGTGGGTGAAATTCAAAGTCATGGGTCGGGTAAAATTCCCTCTCAACCAGTAGTTAACCCTAGGTATAAAGGTAATGTTAGTTCCATCAACCTTTGGAGTGGAAAACAACTAGAAAGTAAGATTAATCCTCCATTAGAGTCATCCCCTCCTGAAGAAACCTTCATCCCAACCATTAAAAATGTTCCAAATGTTGAAGAACATTGTCCTAAGATAAGCCCTTCCAAAGGAAAGAGTGTGTACATTGATGAGTCACCTAGCCCAAAAATTCCTCTTCCATTTCCTCAAAGGGCCACCCAACCAAGAAAACAAAAGGAAACTGAACATGATAAGGAAATATTGTAAATTTTCAAGAAAGTGCAGGTTAACATCCCATTAATTGATGTTCTGAAGCAAATTCCACGGTATGCCAAATTTCTAAAGGAGATGTGTACACACCGAAGGAGACTCAGAGGTGATGAGAAAGTGAGTTTGGGGAGCAATGTTTTAGAATTGATAGATCCATCATTTTTCACCAAGTGCAATGATATTGGAACATTCTCAATTCCATGCACCATAGGGGATTATTCTTTTTCTAATGATATGCTTGATTTAGGTGCTTCTATAAATGTGATGCCTCACTCTATATACTCAACATTGCAGGTTGGGGAACTGAATACCATTGTAATTATTGTTCAATTGGATAACTGGAGTACCGCACACCCCTCTGGTGTGTTAGAGGATGTTCTTATGAGGGTCCAAAATTTAATTTTCCCTGCTGACTTTTATGTGCTTAAAATAAAGGATGATAGGATGAATGGACATGCCCCAATTATATTGGGGAGAAATTTTCTAAAAATCACCAAAACCATAATTATTGTCCAAAATGGTACATTATATATGGAATTTCGTGGTGACAGAGTCTATTTCAACATCCTTGATGCCATGAATCACCCCTCAGAAGAACATTCCTCTTTCTTTATTAATTCAATTGATGTACTCCCTAACCCTGAAAAAACAACTTTTCTTTCCCCTGACACCATTTCTGAGTCTTCTTCATTTATATAAATTCTAGAAAATGATTCATGCATTGATTTTTTTAGTGTTCTAGAAAAGTAACATGCATATTCATTGATTGATGATTTCTTGAACATTGATGATCCACTGACCGTCGATGATACCGCTAAGATTGTAAAAGCTCATTCCTCATCTGAGGTTGATAACATTGAGCTGTTAGATGAGATCAGTGACCTCTCAATTAAACACACACTCCCATAAATCTAAAATCCACCTGAATTGGAACTAAAAAAAATGCCTCGGGATTTAAAATATTTATATCTTGAGAATAGAAACAAGGTTCCCATCATCATTGCTAGTTCACTCCCTCTTGAGCATGAATTGTGACTGATTGAACTTTTGAGTGAGTATAGACAAGCTTTGGGATGGATAATAGCTGATATTCCTGGTATTAGCCCATTAATTTGTATACATCATATTTTATTAAATGATGAGGCTAAACCCGTGAGGCAGGGACAATGTCGACTAAACCCAAACCACTTAGAAGTTGTGAAAAATTAAGTAACAAAATTATTGACTGATGGAATCATTTACCCCATATATAATAGCCAATGGCTCAGTCCCATTCAAGTTGTTCCTAAAAAAACTATCCTTACAGTAATAAAAAATGAAAACAATGAATTAATTCCAAATCTTTTGCAGAATAGTTAGCGTGTCTGTATAGACTATCACTGACTAAATCAACATACTAGGAAGGGACATTTCCATTTTCCATTCATTAAACAAATGCTAGAGAGGATAGCGGTAAGTCCAACTACCTTTTCCTTGATGGGTATTCTGGATAATTTCAGATCCATATTTCCCCTGAGGATCAGGAAAAGACAACCTTCACTTTCCCCTTTGGCCCATTTTCATATAGGAGGATGCCATTTGGTCTGTGAATGTTCCAGGTACTTTCCAGCGATGCATGGTTAGTATTTTTTTGGATTACCTGGAGAATTTCATGGAAGTATTCATGGATGATTTCACTGTTTATGGATATTCTTTTAATGAATGTTTGAGTAGTCTTGGTTCAGTCCTACATCACTGTATTGAAAATAATCTTGTATTAAATTATGATAAATTCTATTTCATGGTGCGATAAATTATAGTTTTGGGACATTTTATTTCTGGATATTCAATCCAAGTAGATAAATAAAAAGTAGATGTCATTTATTCACTACCATTACAAAAAAATGTACGAGATGTGCGATATTTCTTAGGTCATGCTAGATTTTTCCATTGTTTCATTTGTGAATTTTGTGAAATTTGACTCCCCATATCCCATTTACTCCAAAAAGAAAAATAATTTGTTTTTTATAAAGAATGTGAGGAATCTTTTAATAAGTTATAATGGAGTCTCACGTCACCCCTGGTAATCCAACCACCTCGGTGGGATTTACCATTTGAGCTCATGTATGATGCCTCTAAATATACAGTTGGGGCGGTTTTGTCATAAAATGTCCACCAAACTCCACATGTCATAGCCTATGCCTCACGTACATTGGACCCTGACCAAGAAAACTACACCACAAATGAAAAATAATTCCTTGGAATTGTATTTTCCTTGGGAAAATTCAGGTCATACCTTTTGGGGTCTAAAGTCATTGTGTTCTCAGACTATACAACCCTCTGGTACCTTCTTAAGAAACCAGAAGCCAAACCACATCTCATTCATTGGATGCTCCTCCTTCAAGAATTCAATCTAGAAAATAGAGATAAAAAAGGAGCAGAGAATGTGGTGGCTGAACATATCAGTAGGATTCCACCATCCTCGGACATTGACTCATCCCCATGTATTCCTATAAATGATATGTTTCCTAATGAGAAATTGTACCAAGTGTAAGATGTTATTCCGTAGTATGCTGAAATTGTAAATTATTTGGAATTATCTTTCATTCCTATTGATTTCAATAAAACCAAGCCAGTTATCTAAAACATGAGTCTCATTGGTATATTTGGGATGACCCCTACCTTTGGCGCACCTATAGTGATCAAGTCCTTAGGTGTTTTGTTCATGATAGCGAGCTTCAATTTTTCCTTAGATTCTGTCACACTCTTTCTTGTAGAGGCCACTTTGGTTCTCAATGGACTTCTTGCAAAATCCTTGATTCCGGTCTCTTTTGGGCAACACTTTTCAAGATGCCCATGATTTTTTTAAATCTTGTACTCATTGTCAATAAATGGGTAATGTCTCTAAAAGAAATGAAATGTCACAACAACTGTTTCTCTTTCATGACATTTTTGATGTTTGGGATATTGACTTTATGGTGCCATTTTCAAAATACTTTGGAAACTTATACATTCTTCTGGCAGTTGATTACATGTCAAAATGGGTAGAGACACAAGCTACAAGGGATGATGATTCTAAGGTAGTTGTAGAATTTTTGAGAGCCCAAATATTCTGTAGGTTTGGCTTACCAAGGTTCATCATTAGTGACTAGGGTTCTCATTTCTGTAAATGAACAATGCAATCACTTTTGCGTCCATATGGGGTTTGACATAGAGTGTTTACTGCATATCACCCATAGAACAATGGTCAATTTGAGGTGTCAAATATAAAGGTAAAATATATTATTGAAAAAATGGTTCAACCCAATAGAAAAGACTGGAGTCTTCGAAATGATGATTACTTATGGGCCTACTGTACAGCTTTCAAAACTCCCATTGGAATGTCACTCTATCATCTTAGGGTTGGAAATATTTTTCACCTACCTGTTGAGATTGAGAATCGAGCTTACTGGGCTGTCAAACAATGAAATTCTAATCATTATGGTGCAGGTTCTTAAATAAAGTTGTGGATTTAGGAGTCAGAGGAAATGAGAATAGATGCATATGAAAACTCCAGAATTTATAAGGAGTGAACCAAGGCTGCCCACGACCGTCTTATACTTCATCGTTAGTTCCATATTGGGCAAAATATCATCCTTTATAATGAAAGGTTGAAGTTTCATCCAGGTAATATTTTTTACCACTAGTTTTCGCTATACAATTTTATTAATTTATCTCCATTTGTTGTTTTTCTGGTTCAAAATGAAGAAACCATGCAAACCTTCACTGTCAATGGGCAGTGGCTGAAGCGCTTCCACGAAGCCCTTTCGGAGTTCCCAATGGAGTAATTCTATGTTCAAGAAGCAACATACCAGTGAAACACACTGGGTTTTATCTTTCCTTCTCACCCTCTCAATTATTACAGTGAGTACACTGCACATTCTAGGTGTGTGGGGATGGGTACATTCTTGTGTTAGATAGGAATCTTCCTTTTTTTCTCTTTCTATTTCATATATCTTCTCCTTTTTTCCTTCTTTATGGTATTTTAATTTTTCCCCCATCAGGGTGGGGGGGGGGAATTTAAAATACCATAAAGAATGGTAGAAAAGAATATTTTATGAAGTTAATATTAGGAAGTCATTTTTAGTGAATTCGTTTTCTATCAATGATATAAATGGTTGTATCACTCTGAAACATTTGAGATGATTGATGCCCTTGTGTGAGTATTTTTGAGTGAACCATGTCACTTATATCTCCATACATTTTTCTCGAAACCATGAAGTATGAATATTTCTTTCTTAATATAAGGTTAATATATGTTAGGTTAATATTTTCAGCTTTAAATGATATTTTCATATGTTTGTTCCTTATCTGATCTATTTCATTACTATACCAGATTATCCTATACGTGTGTACCTAATGTTCGACTATTGTATGCCCTCAAAAAAAATTGTGTCTTGGGTAGGCCAAAAACCACTCCTCCTCAACCATTGTTCTTGTTATAACTATTTCAATTAGTGTCGTGAGAAGATCAAACAAGGGTTGAGAGATGAGTGTGAGATTTTTTCCAAATAAAACTTAAAAAAATATAATAAATGAGGGGAGTGATGAAATTTGAAACATATGGGGATATCCAGGTCAGGAGCTTATGGTTTTACATCTAGGAATTCTTAAGTGAGCGGGTCTTGAAATATGATTGCAATGGTTGTTGGAGGGGTTTGGTGTAAAATCATTTAATGCTGAATAATGTTAAAATAACATATATTTATTTGATAGAAAGTGGAAAGAATGGCATGGAATGGTTTTCAGACACACACATAGAGAGTTAGTGGAATGGTTGACTATTTAATTCCTTTCTCATGTTGGTTTCATGAATCTCAAAGAATTTTATTGTGATATGATTTTTGAGACATCTTTTTCCATTTTCACTAGGAATAACTCCTTGGTGTGGTTTGTGAATTGATCACATTACTTTAGTGAATTAAAATTTCCTCAAATGTTAAATCTTAATTATTTTGGGAATATATATATGCATTATTTTATTTTAATATGTTCCTTTTCCCAAGAGTGCAAATATTTAGTTGTGAGGGTGTGATTGTACCACGATTCACTGTGTCATTTTCAATGTTACACCATTGTATTAAACATAATTTGTATTGTAAATTACAAAAAAAATAACAAATGTAATTCCATGTGTGAATAATTTATTTTGTTTTTATCACTATTAAAATTTCCAATGTTAATTGTTTTGAAAATTTCATTGAAGGTGAAGGTGATTTGGAAGGCCCATGATGATATCCAAGAAAAATGGTCCAAACGGCATAGGATCCAAGCACACCAATGGATTAATCCGCACACTGCTACTTGAATGTGCATCCAATTGGGCTAAAATTTTGTGGTCTGGTCCAAATTTAATTGTGATACAGTTCATATGTAGAAATACAAGACTCATTTGGCCATCTGATGGCCTTGATGACCTGATCTGTCCAGTATACCAAATCTGCAAGGATTCAAAAGTGGTGTTCAGTGATCAGTCCATATCTCAGGCTATAGGTGTCCCAATTGTGCCAAAATTTCTGTGGAGACATCCAAGAATTTGGGATACAACTTTATTATTTTATCCAAATCTAGATAAGGAAGTATAGAGGTTGAAACACCTATTACAAGTGGTTTTAATAATCGTGTGTGCTCAAAACCACCTTCCCATTTTCCTATAAAATGGAACCTTGGGATCCTCATTTGCAAGATCATATAGGAGGAAATTATCTTGTATTTTGGAGACCCAAATGAGTTCTCTCATAATAATTGAAGTTCTGGAGGCCCCTATCCTCATAGGGGAATCAAGGACGAAGAGGGAGTTCCACCCGAGCATCCTCCTCCTCTCGATGGAGAGCTAAACAGTGGACAATCATTTCAAGGGAGCTACACATACTTGGGAGGGAGTTACAACACTTGATACAATACTGGTTTTATGTAAATTGTGTGTGGATTATTTCACTTATGTCTTATCTAAACACGTTTCTCCCCTGAGTTCATTTCTTGGGTTTAATTAAGTGAACCAATTTTCATTTCAGCGTCGATTGGGTTGAAATTTCAATTGGGAAACTTGAGTTGTTCCGATTGGGCAACATAAAGATCCTCTTTATGTCACACATACACAAGATATTAGTATGATTTGGAATCATTTATTCTGTTCTTGATGTCCAAACCTTGACAACACGATTGTTGTGTCAAGGGTTGGTACATTGTGCAACATTTAGAGACGCAAGAGGGGAATCGTGATCTTGACAACCTTCGACCAAATAATTAAACAAATCCATGTGAAATTTTTAGAACAATGAACTGTCTAAGACGTGTAGTGAACTTGAAGTGATATCCTTATCTCATAATTCTTAATCCTCCACTTTATTCTATCAACTATTAAACTCTTTATGTTAAGTTATTTTCTTAAAACTGCTTTCAGAATCACCCCCCTCTTTTAGTAATCTTTATTAAAAATACACACTATAAGCCAACAACGCTCCTTGAGAGATGACCAAGGGTCTTACCTAAACTATAAATAAACCTTAAAACATAATAATTTTGATGTGTCACAACAACGCGGTCACTTATGTATAAATATAAATTCATGTATTTCATGATATGAAGGTTGGGATAAATGAAGAATTTTGGCCCAAGAAATATCTATGGGGATAATGTTCTTATCAAAGACTAGGATTTTCCTAGTAGGGTCATCGTACTAATCCAAAAATATATAGTGAGACGAACCTTGAGGGGTATCCAAACATAGGTAAATGTTTTAGTGTCCTTATGTGAAGAGAGGTTTGGTTTCTTTGAGAATAGTGGGATGTGAATAAGTAATCATCATTCTAATTGAGAAACCTTGTGGGATATTATTTTTTCATAGGGAATAACTTATGAGTATAGACTAAGATTGTGGATAAATTCATTGAAATACTATGTTGATATATTAAGATAGTTCTAATAAGGGTGTACTATAGAGTTGACTACTAGTGTTTGTTTAACCATGGGATCAATATAAGGGAGAGTTTTTAGTGAACTACTTATCCAAGTAATAACATAGAGGATTACTAGAGATATAGAATGATTTAATTATCATTTTATAATTATGGTATAGAATTATTATTAGTTTTTACCTATAAGGGGTAGGGTGTTGTGAGATTGGAGATGATGGATCTATATGAGGAACCATGGCATGAGAGTCACGAATTGATATCATCGTTCTTATATGATGGGTATGTTAGGATATGGTTAAAAAAGTCTATGAAGAGACCTTAGATAAGGGATATGATTGGTTAGGGTGACTCCACGATTGAAATTGTAATTTAGTATCCTTATAAGGTGCATTATGTGTTGTATAAATTGATCGAGGGGTGATAGAAATGATGTTGGTCCACTTATTCCAGGATCAAATGAATGATGGAGACATCGATTCTAATTATGACATTGGTGGTGGGATCTAGGTTGGGTGTAATACTAAACTGTGTGATATTACTGAAGGATAGGCTTTGGGGAGGGATAAATAAGTGATACTGTTCATTTTAAAAAACATTCATAAAAAATTAACATATTTAATTGGTTAGGATTTTATCTTTTATCAAATATAACTTATCCTTACTCAAATGAAATTAAATTTAAGAGAATAATTCAGACATGATTTTTTACAAATTTTGATACTAGTGTGGGTTCCAACTCATTATTGTGCCTGGTTTCTATGCCAGTCCATAGATTTTATAGTATTAATGAATCACTTATTACAATTGGTTAGAGAGGTATCATTATCTATTAATTATTTCCATAGTATCCCACTAAAATTTTATATTGACTCCTAGCAATTGCAATTTGATCTAAATAGTATATGAAAAATTAAGAGTTAATATTTGTTACTCTATAAATATATTTAGATATTCATCTTAAATCCTTCATAGTATCAAAATAGAATGTGGTTACTTATTCAATAATTCCAACCTATTGTACCTTGGATGATAGATTTATATCGACATGCTATATTTTAAACTCTTTCTTCAGGATATGTTTTCTCAATACTTTCTCGTAGTGATTATACAATCTCTCTCTTGTAATTCCCCCTCTATTAAATAATTATAAATATTATAGAATTGATATAATTTTTGAAAACAATTACCATTCATATTATAGATAAACCCAATAACCGAATGGTATAATGAGATCCTCAGTGTATTTTATCTACATTCTATTCACATGGGAAAATTCTCATGATGAGAAAATATTTATTTTTACAGTTAACCACTATCTCAACATTGATAGTTATGAAAATAAATTTATTTTAAAAATACAAACATTATTAATAGTTACCATACATTAAATTTATTATAAGAAATATGTTGAATAAAATTATTAACTATGTCGTTTTAATTAATGATGTTAAATTTGAGAATCACAAAATTTATTTTCAATTAAAATAGTTAATTATAGAATTTACACAAAAACTTGTTATGTATTTCCACCATATGATGTTGGATATCACCTAAAAATACTCAAAGATCACCTTATGGTGTCTAAATTTTTACGTGTTAATTTTCAATATCCACCTTACACATCACATAATTTATCTTACAAACATCAATGTTCACCTTACATTATTCAGAACTAACCTTATGGTCTCCCATAATTCACGTTATAAACTCTTTTATATGACTAATGTTCTTCATAAATCACCTTATTTTCTATCATAAACCACCATAACAAATATTTTTTTAGATTATGTTCTTCAAAAAACACCTTACTATCTCTAATAAATCTCCTTAATAATCACATGGATTATCAATTCTCACCAAAAACATGTATTTGTTTATACATTTAAATACTATAAAGTCATATCAAATGATCATAAATTATTATAAACTCTTATTAAAAAAATTAAAAATGGATCATAAACAATATCATAAGCTTATTCAATCTCCCCATGCATGATTGAAAACAAATAAAATCATTTTGTAATGACCTAGAATTTTTAAATGATATTTTTTTCTTGAGTCAATGTCTTCTATTTTATATTATTTTATATACATAAAAAATTTAGAGGAACAAAAAAATATATCTCATTGATAATGAAAATAACATTATTCATCTATGAAAACAATTAAAATTCCAATCATTACAATTACAAAAAATAAAATAGAATCACTAAAATTGAAAAATATGGATCACCCATATCTGCTAGAATAATATCCATCACAACAAATACTATAGAAATATAAAATTATCAATAAACCAATCAACATCCTATGGAAATTAAAATATAACCATAAGTAGAATTGAAGTGAATTTTGACTGAAATAATGAAGTTGTAATTGTAGTGTATAAATAGAAATGTGACTGCTGGGATTTAGCCATCATGTGACTATTGGTCAACTATGACTATTGGTCAAATATAACCATTAATCAATATGAACATTAGTCAATTTGACCATTCATTAATATGGCCATTGGAAACTATAATCTTGGTTTATAATTTTATCATCATAAATAACAATAACATAGTATAATTGATACAAAAAGAAAAATTCATGGCCTCAACTAGATGAGTAAGGTCATTTAAAGCTCATATGTTAGAACTTGAGAGGGAGGTATCATTAAGGGGGTTTTCCCTTAACCAATCCCAATATAAGATTAAATAAGTGAAGGTTTAAGGAAATCACCTATGTTAAAAGTTCATGTTAGTGGATATTAGAACTTAGTTGATGGTAGTTGAGCAACCCAATGAAAGCACCACCATTTCGCACCACACCCTTCATGAATTCACATGACTAATTAGGGATTACATGTTCAAGACTTAGTTACTTAAATTGTAATTTTATTTTTTAAAATAAAATTATTATTCCATTAGTTTCTTTTAATAATAGTTTTTCTTAATAAAACATATTTTTATTTATGGTGATTTTGATAAATTGATTTATAGACACAAATAATACATAAATTCTTTTTAAAAAAGATCTACATATCTATAAGAAACCAATGTATTTTGAATAAAATATTTTTAATTAAATATTATTTTTAAACACTCTAATTTAAATATAAAGTAAAAAATAATTTTATAATATCCTATGAAATGTTTATAAGTGTAAGAAAATTGAATGTGCTGAAAAAATGACAATTTAAAAAAAATGGTTTTTTATATTTAAAAGTTAAAATTAACTTATTTAGAAAAATTTTTAGATAAAATAAATAATATTATTTAAATCATAACATTTAAATTATGTTAGGGATAATTAATCATAATTTTCTAAAATACTTAATATTTTGATGAGTTTTAATAATACAGTTTTGAGGTTTCAGTATAATTTATGACTTTATATTTCATTCAAAATTATTTTATAAAAAATTAAACATAATAAAAGAACTAATATATTTTATTTTATTTATATAAATTATCTTATTACATTTTAATCAATTTCCAAAAAAATAAGAAACTTTCCAAAGTCTATAATGGAAAATTTTATTTTAAAAGAATTATTTTGTGGAAAATTTAATTTTTCATGTAAAAAAGTGTATTAAAAATTATGTTCAGTTATGGTGGATTAAAATATAATATAGGGTGACTAAAACTCCCAGAACCATGTGAAAAAACTTCATATAAGACAATTGTTTTTCATTTTCCACAACCTTGATTTCAAAGACCAATATTTAGAAATTATTAAACAAATCTACCAGTTTTTCTAAAAAAATACAACCATTTCACCATTCCTTTTAAATAACAATCCCTCCTCCATGAAATTATAGTGAATGTTCCTCCTAAGGAATCCCCCTAAGGTGTATTCAAGACCCCATGGTTCTAATCCTCAACACATAGGAGTAACTTTCCAAGATAAGGAAAATCTCCAATTCTCATTTCAATTATTGTTTCCATTTTGTGGTATATATTCTAATTGCCAAAATAAATATTTTTTTGTCCACATTATATTATACCATTATTAAAATAAAATTATTTTATCAATGGGATACCCTTTTACCATATCATATCACCATTTTCGATAATAATATTTTATACCCATCATGATGTAAAATTTACTTCTCATATTTCTCTCTTTTATATGGGAAATTATATTTTTTTAATACACAAACCTCTACCTTTTCCATGGGTATTAAAATAGTTTAAAAATTATTTATTGATTCTGACATTTTCAAGTATTAAACTCAAATTTCCTTTTCAGGGGTTAAAAATTACATAATGATCTTTTCTTTAAGCATTTTTGTATGCCATGATTTGGCTAAGAAAACCATTCTTTATTAATCATGATTTATTAATAATTATTTTATTATGATATATTAGGATAACATTAATTAAGAAACATTAATGGTGTTCCTAGATAGTGCTAAAATACATTAGGTAAGAATTAAATCTCTAAAGATGACATGTTTTACGATACCTCGGTTAATAACCATGGTAATTTTTATTTATGAAACCTTGGTGATAAACCTTGGTGATATGATTATGATAGCCTCATTTAATTTTTTTGCTACATTTCATTATTATGATTCATATTCCTATTATTATGATATTACACTTTTTTATACCATTTTTTATGACTCATGTTCTTATTGATACGTCTTAGGATCACATGTTTTTTATATCCCTTCATTTTTCCATTATCGAGCAATATACTGACCCCTTTTCATTTGATGTATATCCCTTCAATATAAGATGTAATAAAAGTAAGTTATGTTGAACCTGTGAAGATTTATATCAAGTGTATTTAGAGGAATGTTTTTTGTATTCACATATTATATACCTTATTTTTAGGAAACTAAAAATTAAAAGATCCTATGTTTTTTCTTTTGAATTGAAAAGTTATGTAATAACAATGTGGGATTCCATAGTTATAATAAATGAATGATTTAGTTTTTTGTGGTCATTAGGGCTTTTAATCTTTAATAGAAACCCTATAGACATTTCAAAATATAAAGAAACAACCTATAATTTTGGTAAGTATTAATTAATTTGTTAAAAGAAAATAAATCCATGTATAGATCCTATAATTGTAAGTGGATATTTCATAAAAGTACTTAGGGGAAAATCCCAAAAAAATAGCAATGCGATAGACTTGATTGGGAATTGGTGCACAAAAAATGGCCTTTTTGCACAATTGGTTTGAAATTTTTGGGGAATATGTTTGGTTAATCATAAGATTTTTATAAACCATTATAAATGATATATAGAAAATTAAATTATAGGACATTAAAAACATATTTAAGAATGATTCTTTAATACTTAAGACACCTTAATAATTATAACATTTTTTTAAGTAACATGTTTTTCACAAAGAATTTATTCTTTTATAAAAAATTTAGGAAATAGGAGGAACCATGTAAATGTTGAGTGAAATAGAGTATGCATTAATTGTATTCTATTGGAGGATGAAATGGAAAAATTCATGAGGATGATGAGTCAACTATCTTGACTTATGAAAAAAAACTTTAATTATGTCAAGATACTAGATTCTTCATGAAAGGAACAGATTTTTGTTGAGTCCTTAATGTGTCAATGATAACACTATTTTAGAGGATCTACTAACCCATTTATTGTTTAACATTGGATTATCTCTATAAAAAAAATATTTCCTAAACTACTTTGTTTGGAGCTTGATAAAGTCACCCAGAAGTATACCAGTTTGAATGAAAAGATGATTAGTGGTTGACACTATTTAAAAACATGAATCCAAGAAGGGATATTAATTTTATGGAGTGGTATGAGTTTAGTGGGATATTTTATCAATTAATAGTTTACCCATTAAATTCCAAAAGAAATGGATAAGGAATTAAAAGAGACGAAGTATAAGGAAATTGAATCGTGGGGAAGCTATAAGATGAACTTTACAATACTTGATCGGTAAAACGTCTTCTTTATTATGGATCTTAAGGTAAAGTTTTATATATTATTCAATGGAATGAGACCACATATACAGAAAAATCTATAAAATAGAGACTATTAAAATCCTGAGGAGATTGTACATGCTTCCATGAATGTTGAATTGCAGTTTGGAGATCTGCAATGGTCACGTGGATTGAAAAAAAGTAAGAGATAAATATATCCAAAACCTGGGAATAATATTGATCATGGAAGAGGAGGAAATAAAGTGAAACATCCCATATGTAATAAATTTGGGAAGAAACATTAAGGGAACTAATATATTTGGAGTTTAAGGTGATACATTTTTAGAAAAGATGTCCATATAGATCGAAACTATTATGGTGAGGTGAATCCTCAACTTTTTAACACTAATGAAAAAGGGAATTTGGTGCATTCCCATTCAAAAGTTAAATTATTCAAATTTGAGTAGCTTGATCAGTTTTCCAAACAACTACCAAATCAGAATATATATATGAGTGAATCCACCATCGACCTCAGCATAGGTTAAAGGAGCATGTTCAGAAATTTTCTTTCATAAATTTTGCTGTAGAGGATTAAAATGATGTCGTATAAGGTACTCTCATTATGCTCTCAAAGATTTCAAGGATTTTATTTGATTATGATTCTACACATTCCATTATTTCATCCATGTTTTCAAATAATATATAATCAATCCCTAAACTTCAAGAAGTAGATTTATACATCAAGACCACTGGAGGGATTATCATAGCATCAATTGTGTATAGAAACTTTAGTATTAACTATGGTGGGTATAATATCATCTCAAATATAGTATTATTTATCATGGTGTATTTAAAACCTATAATAGGGAAGGAATGTATCTCAAAGTACAATTCTAAGATCAAATGCAGAAGTAAGTAAATTTCAGTAGTCTTGAGTGGAAACATACAGCTATCTTCAGAGGAGAGAAATCCCAACCTGATATTTTTTCTTAAACAACTTCCCATATCATTGTTTATTAAGATAATAAGTGAATATTGATAACTAACTTAAATTATAAATGCAAATAATTTCCCCATCTTTCATAAATAAATTTACATATTTCCAGAATAGTTAACTAGACCCCTCCAGGAAAGAGAGTTATAGTTATCCATTGAACTCATACCAAGATCCAATATGATCTCAAATAACCCATATAGAATAGAAAATGTGGAGTTAAAGGAACTAAAGAAACAACTTCAATAAATTTTTAGAAGTGATTTAGCCAACCAAGTGTGTCTCCCAAGGGATAACCTGTTCTCTTTGTGAAGACTAATTATAGATCAATGTAGTTATGAATTGATTATAGAGAACATAAAGGGATCAAAATGAAGAAAAAGTACCCTCCCCCAAGTATTGATGATTTATTTAATCAACTTATTAGTGATCTATTATTCTGCAAGATTGAACTTGGATCTTGGTATCAATAATTGAGGGTGATGAAGGAATTTATTCAAAGTACTTCCTTCTGAACAAGATATGGGGATTATGGGTATTTTTTATGCCCTTAAACTTGAATAATTCTCCCACAATATTTATGGATTTTATTAATGGTGTATTTAAGGATTACTTTGATAAATTTGTGGAAGTTTTAATTTATGATATTCTGATAAATTCAAAAAACCATGAGGAGCTTAAGGATCATTTGTGGGTTATATTGAAAACTCTAAGGAAGGTGAAACTATTTGGAAAATTCACCAAATGTAATTTATGGTTACAAAAAGCTTCATTATTGGGGAATATTGTAACATATTAAGGAATATTAGTTGAAACTTCCATGAAAAAGGATATATAGGAGTGTCCTCATCTTATAACAGTAACTTGGATTCATAGCTTCCTTGGTTTAACAAGATATTATAAGAGGTTTGTGAATCTTTTTTCACAATATTCTAATCCACTAAGCATGTTTAATGTAAATGGAGCTATGTTCATCTATATTAAGGAGTGTGAATGAATTTTACAAGACCTAAAGAAGATATTTGTTACATAACCTATATTAACTCCACTCTCTGTCTGAGAAGGATTTTCTATTTATAGTGATTTATCTCTGAAGGGGGTTTCGTGCATCCTCATGAAGAATTAAAAAGTGATTACATATCCATATCCATATTTAAAACATCATAAGAATAATTATCCAACATATGACCTAGAGATTTATGTGTTTATTTTTTATTTGAAAATATGGAGGCACAATTTTTATGGGGAGAAACATAATATATACAAAGGCCACAAGATCATAAGTATTCATTCATGAAAAATAAATTTAGCATGATACCAAGGAGGTGGTTGAAAATTCTTGAAGACTGCGACTCTTCAAATAATCATCACCCTAGAAGAGTAAAAAAAGTCACTGAAGAATTATTTTGGAAAGATCCTGTTGTGTTGGCAGTGATGAGGGTTCAAGGAAATCCATCTATCAATGACCAAGTAAAGATGTACATGAGAATCTTAATGAAGGAACATCATCAATGATATAAAAAATGATTTATCAACCATAATTACTATATAATATTATCATATCTCAAAGACAAGAGCATTTTTTACAAAAGATAAAGACTATGGAGAATGTGTAGTTACTGGAGTTCAATTTTGATCAAGAAGTTATATTGAAATTTCATAAAACACTATGTGTCTCATCTATCATTGAGATAAAGAAGGAGATGATGGATGAGGCCTATAACTATACATTATATATAAATCTTTGAATAACTAAGATGTATAGGGACCTATATTGTCATTATTTGTGGGATAATATGAAAATAGAGATTTCTGAATACATTACAAGGTTCATAGTACGTCAACTAGTGAAGGTAGAGAAAAATATTCCTAATGGGATATTGAAACCACTACACATACTAAAATGGAAGTGGGATAATATCACTATGGACTTCATCCCTAGTCTCCCAAGTAAATAAAAAGTAAATAATGAGATACATGTTACAATGGATCGACTCACCAAGACTTCCCATTTCATTTATATTTAGGAAGATTTCTCTTTTGACCAACTTTTGATGATATACATAAAATAATAGGGGTGTCCATGGGTTGAGTTGGGGGGGGGGGGGGGGTTGGACCCGACCCAAGTAAAAGAGGTCGGGTCGGGTTGGGTCGGGTCAGGGATGTTTTTCAGCTCTGACCTGACCCGACCCAACCCATCTCAGTTCGGGTTGGGTTGGGTTGGGTTGATCGGGTTATGGCTTAAAAAAATTACATCACTTATTTGGGATCTTGTCCAGCGGGTTGATCGGGTTATGGAAAAAAAACCTCACGGGTTGAAGCTTATTTGGGATCCCACCCCGTGATCGGGTTCTGTCTTCCTCTGTCGGCCGATTCATCTTCCTTGTCATTCCAGGAGCCATGCGATGAATCAAACACCCATAGCTTGCCGCCCTGTGATGACTCGATGCCCATAGTCACCACACACCCACAACTACCACCCTGATGAATTGACACCAACAACCGCTACACTAAGATGAATCGAAATCCCAAAACCACTACCCTTTGGTGAATCGACACCCACAACCATCAACTTTTGATGAATTAATGCTGACACCCACAGCCATCACCTTGTGATGAATTGATTCCCATAACCACTACCTTGTGAAGAATCGATTCCCACAACCGCCAACCTGTGATGAATCAACACAAAAAAACACCAATCACCTGTAGGTAGTAGCCAAGGTTAGAGGTGGTTGAAAAAGAGACAGAGACGAAGGCGGTGTCAAATCAGATCTGCTTTAATTCTCCTCTGATTCCATAAGACATAGGGTGACAGTCATGGCAGAGACGGAGGTGGTGTCAAAGGTGAAGAGGGTAGATATAGGTGAGGTGCGGTGTAGAAAGTGGAAGAAAAATACACCGATGAGGGTGAGGGAAATGGTAGAGGTAAAAGGTGGAAGACATCGACATGGGCGAGGGTGAGGGTGAGGACATTGGATCGATAGGTGGGAGGGAGAGGTGGAAACCACGATGGGAAGGCAGGATAAATCGGGTTGTTGGGTCAGGTTGGGTCAATTTTTTCCCAACCCATGACCCGACCTGACCCAAACACATTACAATACAACCCGACCCAACCCATGGTATTATTGTTTTAACCCAACCCAACCTGACCCAACCCAGTCGGGTCGGGTCAGGTCCGTCGGGTTGGGTCAGGTCTGGACACCCCTATAAAAGAAGTGGTGAGGCTATATGGGATGCCACTTTATATCATTTATGATCAGGGTACAAAGTTCACATATTAATATAGATAATTCTTTAACATGATTTGAATGTTGAATTGAATTTCAAGACGACCTATCATGCCAAAAATTATGGCCGATCTGAAAGTACTAATTAGAAACTTGAGGACATGATGAGAAAATGATCATTGAGATTTAATGGAGGTTGGGATAAAAAAAATCCATTATTTGAGTTCTCATATAACAAAAACATCCACTCGAGTATTCAAATGGTTCTATATGTAGCTCTATATGGGTATACATGTAGAAACCCTACTTGTTGTGATGAAGTTGGTGAGATAGTGTCTCATGGGCCTGATATTGTGGAAGTGATGAAAGAAAAGGTTCCTCCCATCCAATAAAATAAAAAGTATGTTAAGAGTTTAGTAGAAGATCTATTCAAACAACTATTGAAGGGACATGGAGTTTTATATTGGGAATAACATTTTCCTTCATTTATAATCATGTAAGAGAGTCACGTGATTTTGAAAGAAAAGGAATCTTATCCCAAGGTACATTCTCCCCTTCAAAATCCATGATTGCATAGAAGAAGGGTCCAATCATCTATGACTTCAAAAAAATCATGCTCATGTTCCTGATTTATTCTATGTATCTCTCTTGAGGAAGTACATACTTGATCTCTCACGTATACTAAATTTAGAGGTGGTACAACTAGAATATAACCTCTGTTAGAAGTAGAATCCAGTAAAGATCATGGTTTGTAGAGACATTTCTTATGAAACAAGACTACCCAGTATGTAATAGTGTTATGGAGGAACCATTAATGAGAAGAAGCGATGGGGGAACCTAAGGAGTCAATAAGACAGAAGTAACCTCAACTTTTCTCAACTAATAAAGTGAGTTAAAATTTCAAGGATAAAATTTCTCAAGGGTAGAAAAATGTAACAACATATAATTTTTAAATGATATTTGTTTCTTGAGAAAATCTGTGTTTTGTTATATTATTTTATATATGTAAAAAATATATAGAGGAACCAGAAAACCTATATCTCATTAAAAATTGTAATGAAATTAATTATCTATGAAACTAATTACAATTCCAAGAATTACAAATGCACATAAAAATATAATATATAATAGCTAAAATGGGAAGATATGGATCACTCAAATATACTAGAATCAAAACTTCACAGTAGACACTCTAGAAATAAAAAAATATTAGTAAAATAATAAAAATGATATTAAAATTAAAATATTACCATAAGCATAATTGAATTGAATTTTGATAGGAAGAATTAAGTGGTATTTATATGGTTTAAAGGGAAATGTGACCATTATGATTGAACCATTATATGACCGTTGGTGAAATATGACCATTGTTCAATATGACTATTTGTCAGTATGACCGTTGGTAAATATTACCTTTAGAAACTCTACCCTTGTATGATAATCTTACTATTATAATTATTGTTTAAAACTAGTAATGAAAAAGTTTAATTGATAGAGAAAGTGGAATTGATGGCCACAAATATTAGAGTCATTCCATTTAAAGCCCATTTCTCAGAATTGGGGAAGGGTATATCGGTATAGGGGTTCTCCCTTCACCAAAACCAAGTCAATATTCAAAAACTATAGCCTAAACAAAATCTACTATGGGAGAATTTCATGTTTGTATAGATTACCACTCGGCTGACCTTAGCCGAGAAACCTAACGAAACTAGTACCATCATGCACCTCACCCTTATGAAATAAATGGGAGTAATGATAATTAATGCATCAAGGACTTAGTTAATTAAAGTTAAATTTATTTTTTATAAATAAAATTCTTATTCCACAAATTTATTTTAATAATAATTTTTCTTTATAATATATATTTCTAATTAAGATTAATTTTATAAATTGATTTCTTGACAAAAATAAAACTTAATTGTTTTTTAGAAAATATATAAATTTATATAACAAACCTAGGTATTCTATCTAATATTTTTTAAATGAGTAGTATTTTAAAACACTATTATTTAAATTTATATGATAAAATAATTTTATAATACCCTACAATGTTTTTATAAGTGTCTGAAATTTGAATGCACCGTAAAAACTGCAATTTTTTTTTAATAAATAAGGATTTTTATATTTAAAATTTTAAATTCCCATATTTAGAAAATTATTTTTACAAAATAAATTTTATTTTTTATATCAACACATAAAAATTATGTTAGGGTGAATTTATGAATATTTTCTTAAATACTTTATTAGTTCATGAATAGTAAAAATACATTTTGGGTTTTTGTTATAATTTATGATTATATATTTATGTCATAATAAATTAATAATTGTTTAAAAAAATAAACAAAAAAATATTTTATTTTAATAGTATTTAGTATTTTAATAAATTTAAATCAATTTCCAAACCTATAAGTTAAATTCCAAAGTCTAAATTGGAAAACTTGATTTTAAGAGAAATATTTTGTAGAAAATTAAAATTTTTATTTCTAAAGAAGTATTTGAAAATTATGTTCAGTTGTGGTGGATTAAAGTATCATATAAGGTGCCTCAAAATTTTAAAACCATGTGAAAAAAACTTGGATAATCCAATGGTTTTTCATTTTCCACCTCATATATTTCAAAGACCAATATTTCAAAATTATTAAAAAAAACCCACCTTTTGATATTAATTCCCACCCAGTCCACCATTCCAATTATTTTAACACCTTGAGCTTCCATGGTACACTTTTATTTGAATAATACAGTAGCATGTGTTGTACGAAACTTCGAGTTCTAACACACACCACAACTAATCAAACTAGCCTTTATGAATAGTAATACCTACTTTTTGAAATTATATATATTTTATATTTCAAAATGGATTTATTTTTGGATTTGGAATATCGAATTTATCCTAGGGTGAAATTTTGGAACTTTTCGGATAACACTTATATTTTGATGAATAGTGAAAATTACTAAATTTTAATTAAAAACAACTTTTTTAATCAAAATAATTAATATTGATAAATTATGAATTTGAGTGGTTTTTAATTATATTTAGAATATATTTTTACTATTTAATATAATTTTGGTCACTGTACATAATTTTACAATTAAACCGGACATAAACAAGTGTCAATCTTTTGATAGTTATTATCTCTTAAAAACACGCTTTTTGTTTTAACAACGAGAATTAATTTTAAATTAATTTCTGCCACTTCTGTGTTTTAAATTTGGAAAAATGGATTCCATATTTGGAATCACGATTTTCATATTGTGTAAATAGGTAATTGTTATTTTTAGACATTTTGAAAAATTACTGTGGTAAATATTTTATTTACCATGGTTAAGGGTAAATCCGGTAAATAAAGGTTAAAACAATAATATTCTAATAATACTAAATTACCCTAAAACGTGTCCTAACCATATTGGTGGATACATGTCCGACCATGGTCATATTTGGGTCGATTTTGGGACCCCATGGAGCCACTTTTAGGTGATAGGACACTTTATTTTAATTAATTTAAAATAAGTACAAAAATGACATAAGAATATTGCTTTTAGAAATACAATTTTCGACATAGGGTTATATATGTTGGATTTTTGACTATAAATATTAATTAGAAATCTAAAAATCTTTCCTACATAATTATATTTCATTTATAATTTTTAGACGTTTTATAATTTAGTTTATTTATGACACAATGATGATGTAGTAATTACCATAATAGTGAAAAATCAAAATAATTGATATTATAAATACCCAAATAAATATAATTTGAGACTTTTAATGAATTAAAATAATTTTCTAGGTTAATATGACATATTAGTATTGATTTAATTGACTTTTTTATAAGTAATAATACTGTTATGAGATTCACAAAAATCAATTATTGAATAGTGTCAAAATTGACATAAAAGAGTTTTTAAAACAAATATTATATTATTAATTGCTATTAAATTCCTAAAAATCTAAGGTTCGGTCAAGAGACTTATATAAAGATAGTTGTATCATTAATGGACCACTTGGGGGTCTCTTGGATGTATATTAAGTTTATTAACCATATAATATAACCATACAAAGAGACATTGTAAAAGTGAAACTAATTAACTTTGAGTTAATACTTAAAGATAGGGTTAATATAGTAACCCAAACCTGTCTAAATTCTATTGGTTGAATGGTTTTATACCCATACCCACCTTAAAATTTAAATAATCAACTTTTTAGCCATTAGAAACCGAATATGAATTTATTATAAATTAATATTTCTAGCTTTTCCAAAGGTTCCCCTCACCCCTCTTATAAAAGGGAACTCCCCCTTCTCATTACCTCACACCATCAAAGCCTTTTGGTTCGGACAAACCTTGCCCAAATACTCTATCAACTTCCCTCACTACAACCTAGAGGTATTAGTTTGATCTGAAAGCCATCCTACAGAGACCTTTTGATCAAATCAAAAAGAAGAACCCGAAGAAGAGGTAATGATTTCTCCACACTTTTTCAAGTTTCTTTCTTCTTCCACTTCCTCTTCCTTTGTTGTTACCATTCTAAAATAATAAATCTAGTATAATATATATTCTGTGATTTTATTATAAATATGGTACAACCAAATTCAGTATTCTATCCATCCTTTGAATAACATGTCACCATACGTACGTACGTACGACTTACCGTCTCCACGTCGTGGTGTAATTGTTATTCAATAAATTATTATTTGGATGGGTATAATAATGATGTGTAAATCATGTAAATAATAAATATAACATGATAATGATTCTGTATATATTATATAACATCCAATTATATATTATTTTAATATCAAAAGAATGATATTTTTGCTCGTGCGTACGTATGGATTACCGTCTCCACGACGCGATGAGATTCATTTCCAAGTTCACCATTCATCGACGATTATAAAAATATATATATTACTAATAAGTATGTAATATATGACATAATAATGCTACTGAAGATATATATATATATATATATAAGGATTTATGTACTTGCATATATCTTATTCACTTACTTCCGTTCAATACTATATGAAAATAGAAACAGCGTTTATGCGTACGTACGGACTACCGTCTCCATAAACGGTGTTTTCCATTTCATATATATGTCTATTATACATATTTATATTCTAAATATATATGATATATTTATCATGTTTTATATTCTGGAAGTATTTAAATTATTATCTAAGTGATACAACCAAGAGTGACAAGATAAAACACGTACGATAAAGAAATTGATTATTACCCGAAATGTTAACTTAACATTGAAATTATTATTAAATGGGTAATAAAAAGTCATAAATGAATCATGTATGATATCATAAATATTAATATGGTTCTGGTATAATTTAATATCATACTACGATCTTCATACAGGAGGTTAAACGTACCCTCAACTAAAGGAAAGTGCAAGGTAAGGGGTTTTCATCTCACTCCTTATTCCCGTGAGATTCATGCCATATTGCCACCATTAACTTTTGTGTGGTGTATGTACTAACCATAATTATATTCTTTGTGTAATACACTTTAATTTATGTGTATTTACATATTCATTGTATGATACCTCTTTCATGGGTTGCATGTTTCGTAAGATACCAAATTGGTAAGGGTTTATTTCGCAATCTCTTCATTATCCGAGGTTGTTTATACGTAATAATCTAATGGGATTTCTTTATCATCCACATCCATGTTTCTTAAAAATGTATTTCAAAACATTTTTACTATTTACTAGAATATGGTTTAAAGTCATTTATACCCTTTTTGACTTTTATAAGTGGTTTATAAAGGAATCTTTCCGTCGTTTTCCAAACAAGGTACTTTTTAACCTTTTTGAAAAAATTAAGGTAAGAATGTTTTTTTATCTTATACGGAGGGTGTGGTTATTCTCCTCCGTTATTACACCTTTGAAGCTTACTTCACAAGCTTATAAATATATTTTCAAAATAAATGTTTTCTCTATAATTATGTGACTTTTAAAATGATTTAAAAAAAGAGAGATATTTCTCTCAAATAGTATTGATTTCATCTATGTCAACATACTTTGATAAATTTTAAACTTGTTTCAAGTTGATTTATTATGATAAAAATAATCCATATTATATTTACAATTTTGTGATATTTTTGACTATGGATGAGTTATTTTTATGCCATTAATGGTTTATGATTAAAGTTTTGACATTTTGTATGTTAGTTTTAATATGAATGTTTATGTTATATTTCATCCTCTTCTTAAGTTGAATGTGTTGGAATAGTATGTTCCGGGTTGGGGACCGGTAAAAGTAAGCCCTCGGGGTTGGTGTCCGGTTATTAGAGGCACTCCAGGTTGGAGTCCGGTTATAAGAGGCACTCCGGGATGGAGTCCGGTTACAGAGGCTCTCCAGGTTGGGTTCTGGTTACAGTTATCCCTTAGGTCTTGGCACGAGGCCTCGACACAGAAATTAAAGTTTGGCATCATGCATTCCATCATTATAAAAGTGGTTAGTGATATTTAATGTGATTATTCGATTAGTAGAATATCCATGTGAATATGTAAATGGAATTATTTCATTTTATTTCTGCCATATTATGCTGAAGTTAAATTTTAAAAGGCTTTTGTTTTAGTTTTATACATTGACTTAAATGTTTATGCTTATTTATAAAAGTTACTACTGTATTGCTTACCCTTACTGAGCATTTGAGCTCACCCCTTTCTATGTTTTATTTTTCCCAGGATTCCAAGAAGTGTAATGTGATTGATCTTCAGGGTTAATCCAAGGGAATAATTGCGTTCATAAAGATTATTTATGTTGTTTTGTACGTCATAAAGTGAAAATGTAACATTCATGTATACGATCTATTTTTCCAAGACTGCTAAACTGATCGGTCCTTCAGGACTTGATTCCTTGTAATCATTCCAATGTATTAAAATAATGCACCGACTCTGGGTAACTAGGTTAGGGGCGTTACTGTAACATCCCAGGTAAATAAAGAATAAAGAATTTTCATATTTATTAATATTTACGCATTAAATATTAATTTTATTTTAAAGGGGTTGCTATGTTCGATAGCATACCCGATACGCAACGATGAGTTTCTTTGAAACTTACGTAGCACACTAGTAATAAAATAATATTATTTTAAATGTTAGTTAACGAGTAGCCGTTGTACTGGCGGGAATGGATAGAAATAACAAATATGATTTTATATGTTTTTAAATGTTTATACATTTACCCAATAAAAGATAAAAGCTTAAAATACGGAAAGAGTTCAATTTTACGGGCATATATACTCTAATTCTCACTAAAGGTTCACTTATCACCTTTTGATGTTGAACCATCATTAAATACAGTTTTTTTCACTCTTAAACATTATTTTGGACCAAATATAACTCTTCTTTATAATCGGGACATCAAAATTTACTTTGTGTAAATTTTTGGTACCTTTCTGATAAAGTTCATTTTTTTATGAATAGTGTAAAATGTTGTATTTTAATTCAAAACCTATTTTTAATCTAATTTATTTATATGATTATATTATATTTTGAATTGGTTTTGAAGTGAAATTAGAATATATTTTTACCATTTTATCCAATGGTGGTCATTGGAATCAATTTCATTTTGAAATTAGACTTAAACTGGTGTCAATCTTTTGATACTTGTTGTTTTGTAAAAACACGCTATTTGCTATGGCAGTGGGAATTAATTATTAAATTAATTAATGTGACTTATATGATTTGAATTTTGTAAAATAGACTTCATTTTTGAATTCGTAATATCAAATATATCTTAGGGTGAATTTTTGGTAATTTTTTGAAAAACTTCAATTTTTGATGAATAGTGAAACCACTAAGTGGTAATCAAGCAAACTGATTTTTCAGTTAAATGAAAGTTTACCACTAATGTGTATTGAATTTTGAAAATCCTACATACATGGTTGTCATTAAGAAGTAAAATGTGGTTCAATGAGATTAAAATAATTTTTTGGTGAATAGTAACTTATTAAGTTCTTAATCGCGATTAGTGGTAATTAGTGTAGTTTAAGGTATAAATAATGCTTTAATAATATGAAATGACCTAGACACATATCCCAACCTTATTGGTTGTGTCATGGACGACCAAGACAAGCCATGGGCCAACTTGGGGACCCCATGGATCCACTTTAGTTGAAAAATGACATTAATATATTTTTATTTAATGTTAAAGTGAAAATGACACTAACATAAATTGTTTTACTAAAAGAATTTTTGAGTGGGGTTATACAAGTCCAAATTTTGATTATAAATAGTAATTGGAAAGATAAAAAGATTTAATACATCATAGTATTTTGTTTTATAATTTTTAGACATTAAATAAATTAAATTATATATGACATAATAATGATGCAGCGATGACATCATTATTTGACGATTTAAATAAAATGGAAAGATAATGTAAAATCTATGAACTAAACATGTCCAAAACTTATTGTATGGGTGGATTTCGAACCCTTATCACCTTATCCACGAATTATATCAATGTGGGACCTTTTAAAACCGAAACACATTTTTCAAATATAGTAATATTTCTTTACTTTCCAAAAGTGCCCCTCCTCTCCTCTTATAAAAGGCCCCCACCTCTACCCCATTTCACACACTTCTCAAGCCTTTGGCTCGGCCAAACCCTGCCCAATTACTCTCTCCGAATCCCTCTACTCATCCTAGAGGATCCCCTTTGGGCAGAATCCTTCCAAAGGAAGCCTTTAGGCTCAAATCAAAAGGAGTTACACTTTTAAAGGTAATTCATTCTCTCTTGTTCATTTGTTTTATTTTGCTTCTCCAACCCTCTAAACTCTTTTTATTTACATATTTTGTAACAACACCAGTATATTCAATATAGTAGGATGTTGTTATAATATTTATTTGAGCTAAACTCTCACACAACTACATAAAATGGTTAAAGAACATACGGTTTCCGTGGATGGCGAAATTCTGCCTCCCGAAACGATGATTGTTCAATACTTATTTAACACCTTCAAGGGTGGCCATTATGATGTCACTATTTTTATATATGATATATAATATGTTTATGTTTTATTTAAGCTTCTGTATTTTTCATTTTTGGCATACCTTTATGGTTTCCATTATGGGTAAACACAATATCTTCATTTAAGGAAGTGCGGACTACCGCCCCCTAAAAGTGATGTGATTCGTTAATGCCATTTGTGGGACGTGTAAAGGATGGATTTAAAGTTATTATATATTATGTTATACTGGAATTATAATATACCTCTATATCATTATTATTTCTTTCCATTAAAGTATGATATAGAAATAAAAGTAGCGTTCATGCGTACGTACGGCTTACCGTCTCCATAAACGGTGCATTTCATTTCTTATCCCCAAATGTAATGTACTATTAATAGTACATGTATATAATGGATATATATAATTAATGATATATCTAAATGATGAATATAATTCTGGAATTAAAATATACATACCTCCCATTTAGTTTTAATTCCATTAATATGACAAAGAAATGAAAGTAGCGTTCATGCGTACGTACGGCTTACCGTCTCCATGAACGGTGCATTTCATTTCTTACCTCTAAATGACTATGTAATATTATAAATACATGTATACGATGAATATATATGATATATATGTTATCCAAATCATTAATATCATTATGGATATAACGAACCTTTGACCAAATTAACAACATGTAAGTGTAAGAAGTCTATTTTTGACTTAAGAACCAAATACCGACAAAATGAACATTATTAACTTAACTGATTACATGATGTTCATAACATGGTATAAAAGGAATAATGAACTTGAAAAAGATTCATAAGAAAGTAGATATTAACTCAAGTTTATTATTCAGGAGATTAAAGAACGGTCGGGTCAAGTCGGATACGAGATAAGGGAACTTCTTAACCCAATTTCCATTCTTTGGGTTAATCTCCTACTTTAAAATTACGTCATGATATTATTATGTCCTATCTTGTATTTGTACTTTCTTTATGTGTAATTATAGTGATTATAAATAATAGATCTATTTTATTTAAAAAAATGATCTTTGTAAGGGACTTCGTCTCAATCTCCTTTCATTGAGGCATATTTTGTTTTATACACAACTTTCTTTTATATGGTGTATAAACCCCTTTGACTTTTACTTTTACACAAAAGGAATCTTTTTCTATGAATCGTTTTACAAAACGACAAAAATTAATGTTTCTTTTAACGTACACGGTGACAACGAGTTTTTCCGCCGCCGTGAGTGTTATTTGGTCTTTGGCTTTCTCAACAAGCCGTAATGTTTTTAGAATAAAATAAATACCATATACTCTTTTAGGTATTTTGGTATTGAAAATGGTTTTGAAAAATGATTCTATTATGTCAATATATTTATGATATATTGTGATTGAAATGTGGAAATGTTATCATTCCTTTATATTGGTTTTATGTATTATGATTTTATACTGGTACTTGGACATTTTAATGGGTGGTTACGTTTTAAACCATATGACAGGTGGTGCCGTGAATACCAGGACGGGTGGTTACGTTATAACCTCCAATACATTGGGTATGGAAGTCGGCCGTATGGCTATTCCATTAAGTATTTATGGAAATTGGCCGTATGGATATTCCATTAAGTGATATGTGTGGAAGTCGACCATATGGTTATTCCACTTAAGTATGTTTATGTCCCAAGTTACCTTTATATATTCTATGTGTTCTTTATATGGGTTTTATGGTAATATTTTGGTTACAAAAAGGTAAGTAATGATACTTTATTCAGTGAAGATTTTTTTACAACTTCATGAAGGTGAAGGTATTACTTTGATATAGTATACATGGTTTACTTGATTTTGAAAAACTTACAGTTTTCATTCTTTTTGTATCCCTTACTGAGCTTTTTATGCTCACCCCATGTTTTTCGAAATGTTTTTCACAGGACTTAAAGTGGAATAAGATCAAGGATGGGATCAAGGGAATTTCATGCTATCTAAAACATGGAATCTAGACATCTTTCTTTTTAAGAGTTTTTATTTTATGGAGACTTAGTAGAAGTGTCTACTTTGTAATCTTTTAAGATGTAATAGTTATGTTCTAATTCTCTAAAACTCTAAACCTGAAAAGATCATCAATGTGAATTATTCATTTAATTCAATATTAAGTAAGGTTTAAGGCTGGGGCCTTATTGTTGGTATCAGAGGTCGGTTTAGACAACTTTAGGAGTTAGAAAAGTGTTAAATTATAATATGATTGAAATGATATAGCATTTACGGATTACCATGTTGCTTCGCCTAAGATATTTCTGTGTTCAGAATGGTTTTCCGCAGAGGAAACAAAGCAGCTATGTTGGGACGACATCAGGAGGAAGATAACCTTCCAAATCAGCAACCTGAGATGGTCGGAATCGGAACTGAACAGTTTGTTGCAGTGATGGCATAGTTGACTCAGGCTATAAATGGTGGTGGTATACATGCATGAGATTAGCCAGATCAACCACATAGGAACATGTCAGTGGTGGAACACTTCATGAGGCAACATCCCCCATCATTCAGAGGATCATCTGACCCTGTGCAAGCTGAAGGGTGGATTAAAGCACTGGAGAAGATTTTTGATGTCATGGGGTGTTCAGAACATCAAAATGTTAGTCTTGTTGTTTACCGTTTTGAAGGTGAAGCTGATCAGTGGTGGTCGATGGTGAAAAATATCAGGGATAGTGATGAGATTGAGGATCTTCACTGGGACGAATTCAAAGGTATGTTTCTTGAGAAATATTTTCCTAAGGTGGTTCGTCTTAGGATGGAAAAACAGTTCCTAGAATTGAGACAGGAGGATGATTCAGTGGCTGCTTATGAAGAAAAGTTCACTCGATTGGCAAGGTATGCTCCAAACTTCATACGAGATCTTGATAGTAAAATAAACCGTTTTTACTCAGGGTTAAAGCCAAAGTATCGAAGGGATTTAGCTTCTTGTGAATTCAAAAGTTATGAAAAACTTGTTCGATGTACGGAGAAGGTGGAAATGGAGTTTGCCGATGACCAGGTGTTTTATGACAAACAACAGAATAAGAGGTCTAGTTGGCAGGAAAAGGGGAAGAATTCATCAAAGAAGCAAGGAGGTAAGAAAACCAAATATCCATCCTGTGAGAAGTGTGGTAAAATGCATCCTGGAGAATGTTTATCCAAGTCTGGTAAGTGCTTTCGGTGTGGTAAGTCTGGTCATATTGCTCGTAACTGTAAGGAAGATGATCAAGCAGGAAATGAAAAGCCAACGGTAAGATGTTTTAAGTGTAATGAAATGGGTCATTATGCAAACGAGTGTCCAACGAAGAACTCAACTAGGGGAATGCAGCTAGACTACAAGCAGAAAGGGGTGGTAAAATCATTTGCAACAACTTCAGCAGATGTTGGGCCATCGAATGAAGTGGTATCAGCTCCAGGGAGCTCAGTATTTTTCGAAGATTGACTTGAGGTCGGGGTACCATCAGTTGAAAGTAAAAGAAGCAGACGTTCCGAAGACTGCGTTCCGTACTAGATATGGCCATTATGAATTTGTAGTTATGCCTTTTGGGTTAACCAATGCACCTGCTGTATTCATGGACCTTATGAATAAAATTTTCCATGAGTTCTGGGATAAGTTTGTGTTTTTGTTTTGAGGTTTGGGAAGAGGTTATGTGTTCCTTGTGATTCACTGTTGAAGAATGAGTTGTTATGTGAGGCTCATAGTTCTCCGTTTTCAGTTCATCCTGCCAGTACTAAGATGTATAGAGATCTGCGGGAGTATTACTGGTGGGATGGAATGAAAAGAGATATTTCTTATTTTACTATGAAGTGTTTAACATGTCAACAGGTTAAAGCAGAGGGACATTTACCTAAAGGGATGCTTCAGCCTTTACCAGTGCCAGAGTGGAAATGGGAAAACATATCCATGGACTTTGTTGTGGGATTACCGAGGAAATCTCGAGGTAATAATGCAATCTGGGTTATTGTTGATCGTTTGACCAAATCTGATCATTTCCTTTCTATACGAGATACTTTCTCTCTAGATCAACTTTCCTGTTTGTATCTTAAAGAGATAGTCAGGTTACATGAAGTTCCTCTCTCCATTGTATTGGATCGTGAACCCAGGTTTACTTCTAACTTTTGGAAAGGCCTTCAGAAGTCCTTGGGTACTGAATTAAATTTTAGTACATCTTTTCATCCTCAATCAGATGGGCAGTCAGAAAGAACAATCCAGACATTGGAGGATATGCTACGAGCTTGTTCTATGGATTATCAGGGAAGTTGGTACCAACATCTTTCTTTGGTTGAATTTTCTTATAATAACATCTTTCATTCCAGTATACAGATGGAACTATTTGAGGCATTATATGGGAAGCGGTGTAGAACTCCAGCATTTTGGAATGAAGTGGGTGAAAGGAAGCTGATGGGACCAGAATTGGTAGAAGAGATGGCAGAAAAAGTTCAGCTGATTCAGAAACACATGAGAATAGCTCAGAGCAGGCAAAAGAGTTATGCGGATAACCGGAGGAAGGATCTATCTTTCGAGGTAGGTGATCATGTTTTTCTAAAGGTTTCTCCTTGGAAAAGCGTGATGAGATTTGGTAAGAAAGGAAAGTTGAGTCCAAGGTTTTTTGGACCATACGAAATTCTGGAAAGAGTTGGATCAGTTGCATACCGAGTGGCTTTACCTCCGAGTTTATCTCAGGTACACAATGTTTTTCACCTTTCGATGTTGAGAAAGTATATGCCAGATCCATTTCATGTTTTGAGTCCAGAGGTAGTTCAGCTGGAAGAGAACCTATCTTATGAGGAACAACCGGTCCAGATTCTTGACTACAGGGAGCAAGTGTTACGGAATAAGGTGATTCATCAGGTAAAGGTTTTGTGGAAAAACCATGTGATTGAAGAGGCAACATGAGAATCTGAAAATGCTATGAGGGATAAATACCCCCACTTATTTTGATAAGTGAATAAAATTGCTGGGACGCAATTTCCAAAAGGGGGGAAGGATGTAACATCCCAGGTAAATAAAGAATAAAGAATTTTCATATTTATTAATATTTACGAATTAAATATTAATTTTATTTTAAAGGGGTTGCTATGTTCGATAGTGTACCCGATACGCAACGATGAGTTTCTTTGAAACTTACGTAGCACACTAGTAATAAAATAATATTATTTTAAATGTTAGTTAACGAGTAGCCGTTGTACTGGCGGGAATGGATAGAAATAACTAAAATATGATTATATATGTTTTTAAATGTTTATATATTTACCCAATAAAAGATAAAAGATTAAAATACGGAAAGAGTTCAATTTTACGGGCATATATACTCTAATTTTCACTAAAGGTTCACTTATCACCTTTTGATGTTGAACCATCATTACATATAGTTTTGTTCACTCTTAAACATTATTTTGGACCAAATATTACTCTTCTTTAGAATCGGGACATCAAAATTTACTTTGTGTAAATCTTGGGTACCTTTCTGATAAAGTTCATTTTTTTATGAATAGTGTAAAATGTTGTATTTTAATTCAAAACCTCTTTTTAATCTAATTTCTTTATATGATTATATTATGTTTTGAATTGGTTTTGAAGTGAAATTAGAATATATTTTTACCATTTTATCCAATGGTGGTCATTGGAATCAATTTCATTTTGAAATTAGACTTAAACTGGTGTCAATCTTTTGATACTTGTTGTTCTGTAAAAACACGCTATTTGCTCTGGCAGCGGGAATTAATTATTAAATTAATTAATGTGACTTATATGATTTGAATTTTGTAAAATAGACTTCATTTTTGAATTCGTAATATCAAATATATCTTAGGGTTAATTTTTGGTAATTTTCTGAAAAACTTCAATTTTTGATGAATAGTGAAACCACTAAGTGGTAATCAAACAAACTGATTTTTAAGTTAAATGAAAGTTTACCACTAAAGTGTATTGAATTTTGAAAATCCGACATACATGGTTGTCATTAAGAAGTAAAATGTGGTTCAATGAGATTAAAATAATTTTTTGGTGAATAGTAACTTATTAAGTTCTTAATCGCGATTAGTGGTAATTAGTGTAGTTTAAGGTATAAATAATGCTTTAATAATATGAAATGACCTAGAAACATGTCCCAACCTTATTGGTGGTGTCATGGCCGACCAAGAAAAGCCATGGGCCAACTTGGGGACCCCATGGAGCCACTTTAGTTGGAAAATGACATTAATATATTTTTATTTAATGTTTTAGTGAAAATGACACTAACATAAATTGTTTTACTAAAATAATTTTTGAGTGGGGTTATACAAGTCCAAATTTTGATTATAAATAGTCATTGGAAATACAAAAAGATTTTCTACATCATAGTATTTTTTTATAATTTTTAGACATTAAATAAATTTAATTATATATGAAATAATAATGATGCACCGATGACATCATTATTTGACGATTTAAATAAAATGGAAAGATAATGTGAAATCTATCAACTAAACATGTCCAAAACTTATTTGATGGGTGGATTTCGAACCCTTATCATCTTATCCACGAATTATATCAATGTGGGACCTTTTAAAACCGAAACACATTTTCAAATAAAGTAATATTTCTTTACTTTCCAAAAGTGCCCCTCCTCTCCTCTTATAAAAGGCCCCAACCTCAACCCCATTTCACACACTTCTCAAGCCTTTGGCTCAGACAAACCCTGACCAATTACTCTCTCCAAATCCCTCTCCTCATACTAGAGGATCCCCTTTGGGCATAATCCTTCCAAAGGAAGCCTTTATGCTCAAATCAAAAGGAGTTACACTTTTAAAGGTAATTCATTCTCTCTTGTTCGTTTGTTTTATTTTGCTTCTCCAACCCTCTAAACTCTTTTTATTTACTTCTTTTGTAACAACACCAGTATCTTCAATATAATAGGATGTTGTTATAATATTTATTTGAGCTACACTTTCACACAACTACATCAAATGGTTAAAGAACATACGGTTTCCGTGGATGGCGAAATTCTGCCTCCCGAAACGATGATTGTTCAATACTCATTTAACACCTTCAAGGGTGGCCATTATGATGTCACTATTTTTATATATGATATATAATATGTTTATGTTTTCTTTAAGCTTATGTATTTTTCATTTTTGGCATACCTTTATGGTTTCCATTATGGGTAAACACGATATCTTCATTTAAGGAAGTGCGGACTACCGCCCCCTCAAAGTGATGTGATTCGTTAATGCCATATGTGGGACGTGTAAAGGATGGATTTAAAGATATTATATATGATGTTATAATGGAATTATAATATACCTCTATATAATTATTATTTCTTTCCATTAAATTATGAGATAGAAATGAAAGTAGCGTTCATGCGTACGTACGGCTTACCGTCTCCATGAACGGTGCATTTCATTTCTTATCCCCAAATGTAATGTACTATTAAAAGTACTTGTATATAATGGATATATATAATTAATGATATATCTAAATGAGGAATATAATTCTGGAATTAAAATATACATACCTCCCATTTAGTTTTAATTCCATTAATACGACAAAGAAATGAAAGTAGCATTCATGCGTACGTACGACTTACCGTCTCCATGAATGGTGCATTTCATTTCTTACCTCTAAATGACTATGTAATATTATAAATACATGTATACGATGAATATATATGATATATATGTTATCCAAATCATTAATATCATTCTGGATATAACGAACCTTTGACCAAATTAACAACATGTAAGTGTAAGAAGTATATTTTTGACTTAAGAACCAAATACCGACAAAATGAACATTATTAACTTAACAGATTACATGATGTTCATAACATGGTATCAAAGGAATAATGAACTTGAAAAATATTCATAAGCAAGTAGAGATTAACTCAAGTTTATTATTCAGGAGATTAAAGAACGGTCGGGTCAAGTCGGATACGAGGTAAGGGAACCTCTTAACCCAATTTCCATTCTTTGGGTTAATCTCCTACTTTAAAATTACGTCATGATATTATTATGTCCTATCTTGTATTTGTACATTATTTATCTGTAATTATAGTGAATATAAATAATAGATCTATTTTATTTAAAAAAATGATCTTTATAAGGGACTTCGTCTCAATCTCCTTTCATTGAGGCATATTTTGTTTTATACACAACTTTCTTTTATACGGTGTATAAACCCCTTTGAATTTTACTTTTACACAAAAGGAATCTTTTTCTATGAATCGTTTTACAAAACGACAAAAATTAATGTTTCTTTTAACGTACGCGGCGACAACAAGTTTTTCCGCCGCCACGAGTGTTATTTGGTCTTTATCTTTCTCAACAAGCCGTAATGTTTTTAGAATAAAATAAATACCATATACTCTTTTAGGTATTTTGGTATTGATAATGGTTTTGAAAAATGATTCTATTATGTCAATATATTTATGATATATTTTGATTGAAATGGGGAAATGTTATCATTCCTTTATATTGGTTTTATGTATTATGATTTTATACTGGTACTTGGACATTTTAACGGGTGGTTACGTTATAAACCATATGACGGGTGGTGCCGTGAATACCAGGATGGGTGGTTACGTTATAACCTCCAATGCATTGGGTATGGAAGTCGACCGTATGGCTATTCCATTAAGTATGTATGGAAATTGGTCGTATGGCTATTCCATTAAGTGATATGTGTGGAAGTCGACCGTATGGTTATTCCACTTAAGTATGTTTATGTCCCAAGTTACCTTTATATATTCTATGTGTTCTTTATATGGGTTTTATGGTAATCTTTTGGTTACAAAAAGGTAAGTAATGATACTTTATTCAGTGAAGATTTTTTTTACTACTTCATGAAGGTGAAGGTATTACTTTGATATAGTATACATGGTTTACTTGATTTTGAAAAACTAACAGTTTTCATTCTTTTTGTATCCCTTACTGAGCTTTTTATGCTCACCCCAAGTTTTTCGAAATGTTTTTCACAGGACTTAATGTGGAATAAGATCATGGATGGGATCAAGGGAATTTCATGCTATCTAAAACATGGAATCTAGACATCTTTCTTTTTAAGAGTTTTTATTTTATGGAGACTTAGTAGAAGTGTCTACTTTGTAATCTTTTAAGATGTAATAGTTATGTTCTAATTCTCTAAAACACTAAACCTGAAAAGATCCTCAATGTGAATTATTCATTTAATTCAATATTAAGTAAGGTTTAAGGCTGGGGCCTTATAGTTACAGTTGGTATCAGAGGAAGTTTAACAATAACCTTGAAAACTAGATTTAGATAAACTCTGGTTAGAGCACATTGCCCTAAGATAGACTTTGAGGATTAGTATAGAAGAACTTCCTAGAATTTTGGTATTATATAGATTTTGTGAGTTTTCCGAGCAATACATCCCTGTCTGGATACGAGCAGGTAGAGGTGGCTCTGGCACAGATGTACCTAGGGGTAAAACCCGAAAACAATGCTTTGAGATAGACTTGAACGGGAACTGGTGCACGACAACGGGCCTTGCTGCACTCTTGGTTACGACACTCCCAGGGGATATGCTTAGGACAATTCTCATTTTCTTTACAAACCATTATTAAGGGCTTATGAGTATATACTTATTCAAAGAAAACATTTTTATGATTAAGGATTATATCCATAAACTGTTCAATTTGTGTTAGGTATTTTACAAGTTTGGTAATTATTCATTGCAATTCATAAACTGAACTAGTTTATGCTATTGTATAGAAATGGCGCCCAGTAGACGGAATGTGAACTCCCATAATACATATGACCCAAAGAGTAAGAAGGATCATATCTTTCATGGTCCTATACCAGAATTTAGAAGGGAAATAGTTTCCCACGTATTATCATCATATGAAGAAATAGTATCATGTGTTGATAAGATGAGTAAAGAATTCTTGCAGTCCTATGTATTTGAAGGGAAGTAAGAGAAGAAAAGGATGGAAGAGAGAAATATGGGTAAAGTGAAGAGGGAAAAGAAGAATTTTCCCATATGTGATAACTGTGGGAAGAAACACCCTAGAACTTTCCTGAAAGGAATGGGAGTTTGTTATAAGTGTGGAGGAAAAAGGGCACAAAGTACATGACTGAAAGGGTAAGAAAATGGTTTCAAATGTACAATGATTCATTTTCAAGGAGTTTGGACACTACGCGAACCAATGTCCCAGTCATCAGACTATGCCACAAATGATGCTATTGGATAATAATAAAGTTATGATACTACCACAGATGAAGAGGATTGACTAGTGTTCTTATGTTTTCATTTTAGACTTATTTCATTTAAGTGTTGTATCAATGATGTTCTGGAAATAAATAAGGATAGTACTGCAGTACTATTTAATTTAGGATTTGAGATTTTATGGTACTAAGAAAAGTGACTCCACAACGAGTTAATTTTTTTTGGAAATTACATGGTTGAAGGAAAGATAAACCTTAATATGGTCCTAATATTGAGGTAGTGATTTTGGAATAAGAAATGGTTGATTTTGGTAATTCAGGATGATGCGGTGTTTTAAAAGAATATATGAGGAAGGAGTTCAAATGTTATTACCTAGAAGAAACAATCCTCATTATGTTTAACTTCCTTGTAAATTTTGGACTGTGAGTTTGGATAATATTATTTTGGATAAGTCTAATGGTTGGAATGGATTAAGTTTGAAAGGTTAGTTTTTTTTGGATTTTTATAAAAGGACAACACGCAGACCTTGTGACGACCCGTCGTGTTAGACAAAGCTATGGGAATCGAATCCACAACCATAGTGGAATTGGGATTTATCACCTACCATTGTGCTATATGATGTTCCTGGATGGTATAATGTAGTTTTTTTACATAAGGGGTATGATATGTGAAATATAAATTCATTATATTTGTAACCCTATACGATTAGGATAAATAGAGTATTTTTGAGTTGTATTATGTTTTGGGGTGAAAGATGAGTTTTTGGTAGAAATTTATTAATGGATAAAACTCTAATTATAAAGTAAGTATATCTCTTAATGATCTTAGCCAATCTCATAAATAATTTCCTCAACATTAAGAAAAGGAACTTAGAACAAAAATTTTGTCCTTGATGGTACCTTAGATCATCAATAATTTATGGCTTTGGGATTTTTGGCCTTTTCATATCCATTTTCTCTACCACTCTCCATCAGATAATTGATGGTTAGATTTCTCTTCCATATCCATATTTCCCTACAAGGAACCCTAGTATGTGTTATTTTCGGTAATCTTCATACTTTACACTCTTTATTTTAAATAGAGGCCTCATTAATACATTTTTCGATGTGGGATTTCAAATAATATATTTTGAAATGTCAAAAATGTGTTATCCTAATACCTTATGTTTTGTTTAACCGATGGTATTTTAAATCATCATAGATTGATGAATTTAAGGACCTCAATTTTAAACTTGTTTGTCATTGATGAACTCAATCACTACCTATAAATATTTACATTTTTTCTCCAGTTATATGTCTATAATTGCCACCAATGTCCTCCTAATCGAGATCATAATTTTTTGGTGACCCTTTCATTTCACTTTTCATCTTGTTAAGACTAAAATTTTTTTAACCAAATTTCCGATGTGGGTTTTTCCACAAAGATATTTTCTATTTTCAACCTTTATATTCAAAGAACAATATCAAATTGCGAGGAAACAATTTTTTTAAGGAGGGGAGAATGTAACACCCCGAGCTTCCACGGTATGCTTCTCTTTGAATAATACCATAGCGTGTGTTGTACGCAACTTCGAGTTCTAACACACACCACAACCAATCAAACTAGCGGTTATGAATAGTAATACCTACTTTTTGAAATTATATATATTTTATATTTCAAAATGGACTTAATTTTTGGATTCGGAATATCAAATTTAGCCTAGTGTGAAATTTTGGAACTTTTCGGATAAGACTTATATTTTGATGAATAGTGAAAATTACTAAATTTTAATTAAAAACAACTTTTTTAATCGAAATAATTTATATTGATAAATTATGAATTTGAGTGGTTTTAAAGTATATTTAGAATATATTTTTACTATTCAATATAATTTTGGTCATTGTACATAATTTTACAATTAAACCGGACATAAACAAGTGTCAATCTTTTGATAGTTATTATCTCTTAAAAACACACTTTTTGTTTTAACAACGGGAATTAATTTTAAATTAATTTCTGCCACTTCTGTGTTTTGAATTTGGAAAAATAGATTCCATATTTTGAATCAGGATGTTCATATTGCATAAATAGGTAACTTTTATTTTTAGACATTTTGAATAATTACTGTGGTAAATATTTTATTTACCATGGTTAAGGGTAAATCCGGTAAATAAAGGTTAAAAAAATAAAATTATAATAATTCTAAATTACCCTAAAACGTGTCATAACCTTATTGGTGGATACATGTCTGACCATGGGCATATTTGGGTCGATTTTGGGACCCCATGGAGCCACTTGTAGGTGATAGGGACACTTTATTTTAATTAAGTTAAAATAAGTACAAAAATGTCATAAGCATATATCTTTTAGAAATACAATTTTTACATAGGGTTATATATGTTGGATTTTAGACTATAAATATTAATTAGAAATATAAGAAGATTTAATAAATAATTATAGTTTATTTATAATTTTTAGACATTAAATAAGTTAGTTTACGTATGTCACAATGATGATGCAGTAATTACCATAATAGTGAAAAATTAAACTAATTGATATTATAAATACCCAAATAAATACAATTTGAGACTTTTATTGAATTAAAATAATTTTATAGGTTAATATGACATATTATTATTGATTTAATTTACTTTTTTAGAAGTATTAATTCTGTTATGAGGTTCACAAAAATAAATTATTGAATAGTGTCAAAATTGACATAAAAGAGTTTTTTAAAACAAATATTATATTATTAATTGATATTAAATTCCAAAAAATCTATGGTTCGGCCAAGGGACTTATATAATGATAGGTGTATCATTAATGGACCACTTGGTGGTCTCTTGGTTGTATATAGTAAGTTTTTTAACCATATAATATAAAAATACAAAGAGACATTATAAAAGTGAAACTAATTAACTTAGAGTTAATACTTAAAGATAAGGTTAATATAGTAACCCGAACCTGTCTAAATTCTATTGGTTGAATGGTTTTCTACCCATAACCACCTTAAAATTTAAATAATCAACTTTGGAGCCATTAGAAACTGAATATGAATTTATTATAAATTAATATTTCTAGCTTTTCCAAAGGTGCCCCTCACCCCTCTTATAAAAGGGCACTCCCCCTTCTCATTACTTCACACCATCAAAGCCTTTTGGCTCGGCCAACCCCTTCCCAAATACTCTCTCAACTTCCATCACTACAACCTAGAGGTCTTAGTTTTATCAGAAAGCCAACATAAAGAGCCCTTTTGATTAAATCAAAAGGAAGAACCCGAAGAAGAGGTAAAGATTTCACCACACTTTTTCAAGTTCCTTTCTTCTTCCACTTCCTCTTCCTTTGTTGTTACCATTCTAAAATAATAACTCCAGTATAATATATATAATGTGATGTTATTATAAATATGGTACAACCATATTCAGTATTCTATACATCCTTTGAATAACATGTCACCATACGTGCGTACGTACGGCTTACCGTCTCCACGTCGTGGAGTAATTGTTATTCAATAAATTATTAATTGGATGGGTATAATAATGATGTGTAAATTATGTAAATAATAAATATAACATGATAATGA
Source organism: Viscum album (assembly GCA_963277665.1). Lineage (NCBI taxonomy): Eukaryota > Viridiplantae > Streptophyta > Magnoliopsida > Santalales > Viscaceae > Viscum > Viscum album. The sequence goes on from OY728138.1 coordinate 1,205,431,981, forward strand.
TTCTGTATATATGATATAACATACAATTATATATTATTTTAATATCAAAAGAATTATATTTTCACTCGTGCGTACGTACGGATTACCGTCTTCACGACGCGATGAGATTCATTTCCAAGTTCACCATTCATCGACGATTATAAAAATATATATATTACTAATAAGTATGTAATATATGACATAATAATGATACTATAGATATATATATATATATATATATATAAGGATTTATTTACTTACATATATCTTATTCACTTACTTCCGTTCAATACTATATGAAAACAGAAACAGCGTTTATGCGTACGTACGGACTACCGTCTCCATAAACGGTGTTTTACATTTCATATATATGTCTATTATATATATTTATATTATAAATATATATGATATATTTATCAGGTATTATATTCTATAAGTATTTAAATAATTATCTAAGTGATACAACCAAGAGTGACAAGTTAAAACATGTACGATAAAGAAAGTGATTATTACCCGAAATGTTAACTTAACATGGAAATTATTATTAAATGGGTAATATAAAGTCATAAATGAATCATGTATGATATCATAAATATTAATATGGTTCTTTTATAATTTAATAACATACTACGATCTTCGTACAGGAGGTTAAACGTACCCTTTACTAAATCAAAGTGCAGGGTAAGGGGTTTTCATCTCACTCCTTATTCCCGTGAGATTCATGCCATATTTCCACCAATACATTTTGTGTGGTGTATGTACTACCCATAATTATATTCTTTGTGTAATACAATTTAATTTATGTGTATTTACATATTCATTGTATGATACCTCTTTCATGGGTTGCATGTTTCGTAAGATACCAAAATGGTAAGGGTTTATTTCGTAATCTCTTCATTATCCGAGGTTGTTTATACGTAATAATCTACTGGGATTTCTTTATCATCCACATCCACGTTTCTTAAAAATGTATTTCAAAACATTTTTACTATTTACTAGAATATGTTTCAAAGTCATTTATACCCTTGTTGACTTTTATAAGTGGTTTATAAAGGAATCTTTCCGTCGTTTTCCAAACAAGGTCCTTTTTAACCTTTTTGAAAAAATTAAGGTAAGAATGTTTTTTTAACTTATATGGAGGGTGCGGTTATTCTCCGCCATTATTACACCATTGAAGCTTCCTTCACAAGCTTATAAAGATATTTTCAAAATAAAGGTTTTCTCTATAATTATGCGACTTTTAAAATGATTTAAAAAAAAGAGATATTTCTCTCAAATATTATTGATTTCATCTATGTCAACATACTTTGATAAATTTTAAACTTATTTCAAGTAAATTTATTATTATAAAAATCATCCATATTGTATTTATGGTTTTTTGATATTTTTGACTATGGATGAGTTATTTTTATGCCATTAATGGGTTGTGATTAAACTTTTGACATTTTGTATGTTAGTTTTAATACGAATGTTTATCTTATATTTCATCCTCTTCTTAAGATGAATGTGTTGGACTGGTATGTTCTGGGTTGGGGACCAGTAAAAGTAAGCCCTCAGGGTTGGTGTCTGGTTATTAGAGGCACTCCGGGTTGGTGTCCGGTTATTAGAGGCACTCCGGGTTGGTGTCCGAATATTAGAAGCACTCCGGGATGAAGTCCGGTTACAGAGGCTCTCCGGGTTGGGTTATGGTTATAGTTATCCCTTAGGTCTTGGAACAAGGCCTCGACACAGGAATTAAAGTTCAGCATCATGAATTCCATCATTATGAAAGTGGTTAGTGATATTGTATGTGATTATTCGATTAGTAGAATATCCATGTTAATAAGTAAATTTAATTATTTCATTTTATTTCTGCCATATTATGCTGAAGTTAAATTTTAAAAGGCTTTTGTTTTAGTTTTATACATTGCCTTAAAATGTTTATGCTTATTTATGAAAGTTACCACTGTATTTCTTACCCTTACTGAGCATTTTAGCTCACCCCATTCTATGTTTTATTTTTCCCAGGATTCCAAGAAGTGTAATGTGATTGATCTACAGGGTTAAGCCAAGGGAATAATAGCATTCATAAAGATTATTTATGTTGTTTTGTACGTCATAAAGTGAAAATGTAACATTCATGTATGCGATCTATTTTTACAAGACTGCTAAACTGATCGGTCCTTCGGGACTTGATTCCTTGTAATCATGACAATGTATTAAAATAATGCACCGACTCTGGGTAACTGGGGTAGGGGCGTTACAATTATTTCCCAATACATACTCCATATTTATTTGGTGATTTTACCTCTTAAATAATACCCCCAAGGTTTCCTCATTCCCTCAAAGTTACAATCCCAAAGAATTAGGAGTAACTCTTTAAGGTAAGAGAAATCCTCACTCGTTTTTCAATTCTTGTTTCCCTTTTTGAGGTACGTCTTTTAATTATCGAAATAAATATTTTTTTGTCTACTTTATGATATCCATTTAATATAATAACAGTATTTTATAAATGGTATACCCTTATCCCAACTCATTTTATCTTTTTATAAAACCATATTTTATTCCTGTCATGATGCTGAATTTACGTCTCAAATTTCTCTCTTTTACTTGATATATTATGAGTTATTTTATTTTTTTAGAATAACCAAACACTTTTATTTTCCATGGGTTTTAAAATATTTGAAAAATAATTTATTTATTTGGGTATTTAAATTTTTTAAATCCATATTTCTTTTTCATGTGATAAAAATGATGTAATGATCATGTCTTTAAGCCCCTTTATACGCCATGATTTTGATAAGAAACCTCTTATTTAACCTTCATTTGTTATTAATATAATATTTTATTATTTTCTATGTGGATCACATTAATTAATACTAATTAAGGGAGCTCCCTATTATCACTCCAATGCATTGGGTGTTCAATTTAATATACAGAGATGACATTTTTTACTATGCCCCTATGAATAACCTTGGTAATTATCATTTACGAAACCATAGTGATATGATTATGAATGAATAATTTAAATGTTGTATCCACATTTCCATGTTATGATTCATGTTATTTTTATTATGATATTCCTCTTTATTGACTTATTGTTAATATTCATCTTTTTATTGATATGTATAATGATCAAATGTTTTTTCTTCTCCCTTTATTTTACCATATTTGGGATTCATGCTCACCCATTTTCCTTTGATGTATGTCACCATGATATGAGATGTTGTAACAGTAACATAGGGTGAACCTATGAATGTGTATTTCAAGTGTATTTATAATATTTTTTATGTTTTCGTGTATTAAATACCATATTTATGAGAAACTAAACATTAAAAGATACTATATTTTGTGTTATATATTGAAAATTTATGTAATAAAAAGTGGGATGTCATACATTAAATAATTCTATAAGGATTTACAATCTCTCCCATTTCATTTCTTTCAACATCACACATATATTATCAAATTTAACTCAAATATTTTCTGAATACTCAATTACCCTGGGAATAATCAAATTATTGCCTTTTTCATATGATAATAGTATTGACACTACACTACTAGATAAGGTAATTTTGTTGAGAGAATTTCATACCTCATTGACAATAAATTATAGAGGAGTGACTAAGATATTATTCCCCTCAATTTAAACATATATTTATACCCCATTTATTAATAAAATTAGATATTGGATATTGAGGATAATGTGATAATGTACGTTCCTCCATGGTAGTTGTGTACTATTTATCCCCTTATGATAGTATTATATAATGATATGCGGGTGTGACATTTCCCTACATCCTCAAGTTAGAGTGTATGGTTGAACAAGATGTTTCATCCTTATGCAATAAATACTATCTACTGGAATACCCTTGGTAAAAATATATATTTATGATCATTGTTGAAAATTTATTCACGTTATACATCACAATTGGACACACTTTCTTTAATAAAATGATATATGATTCTAGTGTGATTTTATCTATATTATTGAATAGGTTTTATCGATCGATCAATAAAAATATGATTATCCAAAGAAATTATCACTAGTTTTTTAGAGTCAAATTTAATGTCAACCAGATACACTTGAATCCCTATAATATTTGTACAAGTAAGTGTTTCTTCAATACAATCTACTCTAGGAATTAATAATGAAATTTAATCCTACTTATTTCTATGAAAAATTACAAATCCATCACCACGAAATAATTCTCCTCCAAATGTGAGCTTCATATCAATGAAACCTCTTACCCAATATATATATATATATATATATATATATATTAATCCCTATAAGTTCAAGTTTGATCTTATTCTATACAACTTACCATAGTTTTGAGTTCATATGAAATAATTGATGATTATTTTAACTAATAGCATATGAGTCTATTTTGGATCACTGTGAAACCTTATGCATTGAGTCACAAAATAATAAATCTCTTTCCTTGATATATTTAGAGAGATAATACTTCAAAAGATTCTTTCGAAATATATATAATTCATATCAATTATTATTTCATATTTTCTCAACTTAGTATTAATGACCATGGGTGTATAAATTTATTTATAAAATTTCATTCTGTATTTCTTCAATAATTAAATGACATGTTTAACTTGGGATAACAAAACAAATTCATCATGTTTGTGTAATCTTTAATCTTATAAACTAGATCATCTAACCCAACACAATCATATAAAAGAGTTTCCTCATTCAATTTTTTAAAATCTTCATAGAGATACAATTTTCCCACAGGAAATATAATTCCATCAATGAATATAACTATAATAAGAGTATATATAGAAAAGTATTTCACATAGATATTCCTATTATGATTTTCCCTTTAAAACTTCATATTTATCAAACATGTTTCTAATTTTTAAAACAAAAATATAGTGTCCATTTTTAATCCATACAATGTTTTCTTTAACCTATGAATCACGCCTCCATCTTTTTCTAAAATAAACCCTACCAGTTTCTCAATGAAAACTTCTTCTCCTAGGTATCCATTTAGGAAGAACAATTTCACATCCATTTGACAAAACATGTAATGTCTATATGCTTCCACCTCCAAGAAAATTCAAATAGATTACATCCTTACCACTGGTGAAATTTTTTCTTCAATGTTTATCCCATATATTTGTGAATAACCTTTTTCTACCCATATATCTTTTCATATTGAAATCTATTTTTTCACATTAATTTTTTTTCTTCTAAAAAACTAATTGAATATAATTAAATTTTTATTATTTGGTATTGTAGAAAGCTCCCTTTTTGAATTACTCTAAATTTTTTCAAGTTATTTATTCATATTATTGATCCATTCTTTATGCCCAACTTCTTTAAAAATATTTTATGATTCAACTTGAGAAATGAGAGTAGTCATATTTTCAAATATCAAGATTTTTTTATTTGAAAGAGTTTCACTTTATTTCCAACAATATTTTAAAAATAAATTTGATTATTCAATCTCTGAATCCTACATATTTGATTATTAATAATCATAAGTGGATTAATTATAATCACCACCAATATAATTCTACCATATTCAATATTCTTAATCAACATTTTTTTTCATAAATTTTCATGAGACCTACTTTAATATACTCATAATTTTATTTATTCATAACTTTTATTTTGGAATTATTTTTAATAATTACAACATAAAAATTCATTTTGTTTGTGAAGAGTTTTATTTGAGCATCCATATTCCATACCAAATGATAGATAGACCATGAAGATTACTTCTTATAATTTTCTTATAACTTTATAAAATTAGTCTTTTTAATCATCAAGTAATAGGGGATGAACAATAAATTAATGTAAATAGGGTTTTATATAGTCTTAGGTCTATGTAAACCCTTGTTTTGTACTTTGAAATTTTGAAAAACAACTTATCTCAAAAAAATCTTATCAAGTTTGAGCTCAACTAGCATTGTTCTTCCCATATCTACTAGAATTTTGTTCTTCCTATCAACTACTCCATTCAACTAGGGAGTGTAGGGTGTGCTATATTAGTTCTTGATTAAATTATTTCTATGATAATTTTATAAATAATTTATGGTGTATTCTTTACCATTATCAAATTTTAGTTTCATGATGTAAACTCCCATACATTTCTCAACTTTTATTTTTAATATTGTGAACATTCCAACAACTTATGACTTTTTTTTATTATAATATCCAATTGAGTTTAATCAATAATTAAAGAAATAAACAATAAATCACTTCTAGAACATTGATCTCTTATAGGGTCAAAAAAATAGAATTGTATAAGTATGAGTGATCTAGTGTACTGAATATCCCATATTTCATAAGTTTCTTTTACAATATTCCCTTTTTGAAATTTTTCATAAAATATATATATATATATTTTTAGTTGAGTACGGTCTCTTATAATTTCATACATTGATATTTCTCCAAGTTTCATTATCTAAGGTGTGAAAGTCTCAATTTCTAAGTTTATTATCAATTTTTGGCACTCAAGTTGAAAGAACTTGTTGATAAACAATTTGAAATAGATTACCACTTGTTCTTTATTATTTGGATATGAATCTTCTACATATATAATTATTGAAGATAAATTTTTTTAATAAAACATTAATATCATCATAAAAAAATTTCATTACACTTAGAAGGTTATTATTAATCCCTTACACATTGGTAACATCTTTACATTTGAGATTATTTTGTTCAATCATAGGTATACTAAAAGCTTTTTTCCATATTGAACTTACACTTCCAAATTTCACTTACCATATATCATTATCATATAGTTTTTTGAATTTTTTTATTTCTCCAAAAATGTGTGGGGAAAAAAATATCTAAAACATATTGTTTTCCTTTCTTACATGCATTCAATGAAACATAAAGAATGATAGATCTTTCTACCCGATTTAACTCTTTGAATTACTTTCAAATTTTCATTATACTAAATTATTTTAGTGATTTATATATTATATTACTCAATTGATTGAAATTTTTGGTCACATATACCATATATTTTATCCAAACTCTCAAATCTACATTGTGTGTATAGATTTTATGTCTTTATGCTCACAATTTTTTTATTTTATTAATAATTTGTTGTTTACTCAGAACATATCGCCCTTGTTTCATAAATTTACCTGAGTAGAGACATATTATACCAATATATATTCAAATTTAATGAAATTTTTGCAAAAATATCCCATTTCACCAGAAGTACCCACTGAATCTGGGTTTCCTATGATAGAAGAAATTATGTTCATAATTTTGTTACTACTAGACACCCATGTATTTTTCATGAATTTACCTTGGGGGATTTTATTCTTAATACAATACTTCAGTTTCTGTGTAAGAGTTATTATTTTTTATTTTATTATCCTACATTTTTTTAAAATTAAAATCTAACATGCACTATTTGATAAAATAAAATTACTTTGATACTTTTCTGGAAAATATTTAACCTTCCTCTTTGAGTTGATTTTATCAGTTACTTTTGATCTCTAAAATTTTATTTTAACTGATTTCTTCTACTCAAATATCATATTTCTCAATTATGTTTTAGCTAAAATATATTTTTATTTTTTATTTTTTTCATAAATATTTAAAATAAGTTTTTGATCAAGATCTTCTACTATATTTCCTTGAACAATAGCTTTTTGCCTGAGGTTTTTAATTTTGTCAATGTGATCAGATTTATTATTGATAATATATTCCTTAAATTTAGTTGTATTTCAATATTATTTCTTCAAACTATAATTTCTTTCTTGATTTTAGTATTATTCTCAATACATTGTTCTAGTTCTAATTTGATCACATGCTCTATTTACATCATATCACCTTATTATTCCCCACCACTAACACACTATTTATTCATGTCCATATGAGCCAAGAAATTTGTAAGTTTTATTATGGAATCTTCTTTATATTAATTTACTAAAGATATGTCATCATTTTCCTCAATACTAATCATAATTATTTTTTTTTCATGGAAAATTATTTCTTTTTCTCAACAAATCATTAAAATTATCTTTAGTTCTTACCCAATTTATTCATTTGAGGCTTCTCATTCTAATCATAATATTTTTTTCTCCCCACCCATATTATTTATATTGTTTTAGATAAGGTTAATAATTCATTAATATTTTAAAAAATTGAGTGATATTTTCCAACATTTTTTCCTTTTCCTTTTTTGAAGTTCTTTTAGATAATAGGCATGATTATTTTTTAATCCTGAAATATTTATTATTCATTATCAGAAGCACCAGACCATTTAACCTTTTCATATTATATTTTGAGTTTTCTTATGTATTTTAATTCCATTTCCTCTTTATGTTTATTTTTTAAGACATAAAATTTTCTCATCTCATTTGAAATAAGAATGTTATATAGGTTATCAGGGGTAAAAGCCTCTCTATCTTCCTATTCTGAAATTTTAAGATAAAAAAATTCTTGGAAATTTTTTATCAACTTATTTACAATTATATATTCTTCTATATTTTCTATATATCCTATAATATTTATGATAATTTATTTGATCAATTAAATTTGGAACATATATTATTATCTCTATCTATCTATAAATCTTAAAATAAAATCCTCTAAATCTATAATTTTGCATCTTTATCATTTACATTTCTTTTAAATATTCTATACAAGTTCTGAAATAATTATTTTTTAGTTTGAAGTCCCATTAAATTAGTATATAAATTTTTTTAACAAGGAAATCATGATAGAGTTATTTGATTTACTATAAACATCCAAATAATTATTATAAAAAAATAAATTTATGAAATTATTTTAATAGGTGGAGATCCTAGTACTGTTGTATCTGCCAATTCTTAACCAAGATATATAAGACATTATAGGGTATTATTATTTCATCCAAGCTAATTATTTCTATTCAAAAGAGGAACTTCAATACCATTCACTAAATTTATATTATCCATCTCAAATTACTCATGGATTTGATAGAGGGAACCTAGATAATCTAATATGAATTAATGTACCACAGGAAGGGGTAAAATACTAATAAGGGGGTTGAATCAATGGTTCTAGTATTTTATAATTTATTTATTTAAGAAATAAAACTCTATAATTGGTTTGGATTTTATCCTCACTGAAATACAAGTAATCCTTACTCAAATAAAATGAAATTGAAAAAAATAAGATTTTTCTAATAGGTATCACCCCAATGCGGGTACCCACTCATTATCAGGTCAGGTTTCTATCTCATTGCATAGATTTTCCACTAATAAGGAATAATTTATTAAAATTGGTTATTGATGTATTATCCTCTACCTAGTGTTTTTTACAACATCTCATTTGTATTTCATAGAGACTCCAACAAGTTATAATATGATTTTAATAGCATGAGAAATATCAAATGTTTATCTATGAGGATCTGGTAATAGATATAGATCCCCATATTCTTGGATTTGAAATATCTGAATCACACTTGATCACTTTCAAAAGAATTTTAAACTCTAATACCTTTAATGGTGGATATAAATATACCATTCTTTCCTAAAATATCTAAAATAATATATTGATATATTCTAAATATACTTATAAATCTCAAATTACTAAGTTATCATGAACATGTGTGATTTTATTTTCACTTTTGATATCCTCATTCAATATTTTTTTTAATAAAATTGTTCTCTCTATTATAATACAATCTCTCTCTCAAAATCATCTTCTTATTTGAGCATTCTCATTATTAAAAAATAGATTTAATTCATGAAAATAAAAATAAATATTATTATAGTTAAATATAATGATCTAGTTTTATAATAATATCCTCAACATGTTTCCTCAATCTTATCTTCATGTCCATACATCCCCATGATCATTGAATATTCCAATATTCTTTTAACCACTGTCTCATGTGTATTTTAACAAATTTCCTTCTTTTATCTTCTATCTATTTTATATGTTGAATTAAATTATAATTTAATTTTCAACAATAATATCCACTTAAAATAATTAAAAAATGAATTCATTTTTGAATTATAGAATTTTACAGTAGTGATATCCTATTTGTTCAACTAGATCAGTGTTAGTTTAACTTAGCATCAATATGATCATGGCATGAATCATCACATTATGGAATAAAATAACATGACAAATCATCCCATTGATAATTTATAACTTTGAAAAACTCATCTTGAGTCACAATATTTTGATTTTAATGTGAATATGAAAGTTTAGAGTAATAAAACTGTTTCACATTAATATTTAAGAATAATCATGTGAAGTTTCTCCCCTAACAGAATTATCCTTGGTTAAAATTGATATTTTTAAAATAAATATATTTAAAAATGTTGAAAAATATGTGCAATGATCACCCTTTAATTTTTTTAACCGAATTATATTGAATAAATATAAAAATTGTGATGTTTTAATTAATTTTTTTCATCTTGATCATCATTAGATTTAGTTTCACATAAAATATTTCATTTTTGGAATTTCCTAATAAACTTTTCCACCATAAAAACTTATACATCAACTTACATTTATAGGGAAAAACTTTAAAATTATTAATATTAACCTTATAAAGATCAATATACAATTTATATAGCTTATAATTCACCTTATGAAATTAATTATTCACTATACATTCTAGAGAACTCACCTTACGGTCTATTAGAAATAACCTTATGAATTCCATTGTCTACCATGTTTTTTCACAACCTAACCATATTTTATATTATAAATAATCTTTTTAAATATTATGTTCACCTTGTGTTCAATATGACACACATTATGGTCTCTCATAAATAATTTTGAAAAGTCTCAGCCTCATGAATTTTCACCAAAACCATTATCTTCTATATTACTTCAAATAATCACAGGACCTTTAAAATACTCCTCAGATCTATTCTATTATTCTCAAAACTGTTTCAATAAATTAAAAAAACTTCATAGAGTTTATAAATCTATACATTCAAGGTTTAAAAATAATTAAAACCATAAACAATAATATATGCCTCCTCACTTGGGTTTGAAAGATAGGATTGATAATCCAGTCACGAAAAAACCTTTAAAAGAGAGGTGTTTCTAGGTAGGATGTACTACCCATTTAGAGGTGTCTATAGAAAGAATGAACTAAGTACTTATAAATATTTTCAAATGGTACATATATCTCCTTGAGATGTGTTTCCATTTGATAAGCACTACCCCTTTTGAGAACTATTTCCAGACAGGATACAACATCTTTTGAGAGTTGTTCCATGTGGGATGTACTGACCCTAAGATGTGTTTCTAATTTGGATACAAAAACCCTTACATTGGAGTATATTAATTATGAATTCACCTCCCTTGGCGATGATAATGTTCCAGTGGAACACACTTCCCCCTCCCTCCATGAACAAATATATTGATGAGGGTTTCATTTATCTCAGTTATGAGTGTTTTCAAGTTGGATACTCTACCATACAATTATTTACATTCCTTTATGAGTGGTATGTGATCCCAAAACACTATTATAAATACTTTATCATATTATGAACTATTTTATTTTAAGTTTGTACCATCAAATGGATTAAACTGATGTTGGATGAAGCAAGTGTGGGTTGACCCTTTATAATGATTATCAAGAAGTCGATGACTGGCTAGTGTTTGAATGTGTTTATTTTTTACTTCCATTTATTTTAAATCATAGATACACATATATATTTGTTAATATTTGGGACATCACTAGTGTTTTCCTACAAAGTTTTATAATTACTCCCAACATGTGTATCACGATGGACTTGAAAACTATATGGGTGACATGAATGCCACAACATAGTCCCTAATACAAGTGATCAGGATGCAGGAGATCATCGAAGATTGGAAACAGGTCCTATGAACTGTTGAGGATATCAAATTGGGTTTTATTGCTATTTTATGACTTTTTTAGTATTTAATTTTATTATCTTATTAGGTGATATCTATTTGGATGTATTATCTATATGAGAAACTTTTTATTATAACATGGTATTTATTATTTTAATATAGTATTCGTTATACTGTAATTCCATATTATTATATTTTTATCTAGTTCATTAATGTTTAAATTTTTCATATATAATTTAATTCTGTGACACTTAAGTAATATTTTCCCCATTTGGTATTATTATACACTCAATACTAGTTAGAGAATCCATTGGAATACAAGAAGGCATGCCAATGGTCATGCAATGACTCACTGAAGGGTGTTTAGTGATAGGTCTATGGATATAGTAGATGGTGTTATTATATGTCATAAATTAGGATTTCATCCATGTTTGCTCCTGGATAACACTATTGAGGGATGAATTACATGTTTTTAGGGAGTTGAGATTGTGATTATTTTTTTTCATTATTGCAGTTGAGTTATTTTGGTAAAATATTATGATGATAAGATAGGTTTTTTAGTTTTTCACATAGATTAATGTAGAAAATGGCACATTTTCCTAAATTATACTTGGAATATTGGGTCAACTTCATTTGAATTCTTATGTGTGATCACAAAAATAGTTTCAAAAAATTTAATGGTTGTTTTTAATTAAAATTTCAACAACTTATTCATTGTTTTAGAAAATAAATTATTGATGGTTATCTAATTAACCAAACAAATCGATGAAAAATTCATAGATAAGAATACCTATAGTGAAAATTTATAGGGATTCACAAATATATATTGATTATCTTAGATTTATAAGAATGGTTATAAGGATACTCGATATAGAAGAGATCCCTAGAGAGTGTGTAATGGTTTATGGTTTTCCTTGTGTTATTTTTCACAGAATCATAAGTTATTTTTTATAGTATATGACCTATATTGGCATAATACTTATATAATTAGATAGATATCATTGTTGTGGTGTGATAAGACTTAGGGTACATGTAAGTGAGTATATTTGTAGAAATGCCATCCACTTTTCTTATTTTGGTTAAGATGAGTTGTGAAATATGTGGGTTGACCTTGCATAAGGGGTTTTCAAAAGTACATAAGTGAATTTAGTGATGGTAAGATTTGGTATATTCTTTGTTTAATGTTAATGATAGATGGGTGATATTTCATCTTATAATGGATTTATCTTAGGGAATTACCTTGGGTATGTCTTGGGACTGACTTGTAAGGGAGGAATGATTATCTGATAAGGCACAAGTGGCTTGGATTTATAGAATGTGTCTCCCAATGGTGTGAGTTAAGATTGATAACATGATTAAACGAGGATATAAACCTACTTTTAAGTGTATTTTTTCAGTAACAATGTTAGTTATTCACTATTGTGTGGGTAATATTTTGAACTATCTTATTCCACGGGGGAATAAGAGAGTGAACATTTATTTGAAATATATTATATATGGGTTTTCTTATCCTATTGTAAATATAGTTATAATGATTATATAAATCAATTAAGTTCGATTATCCTTGAAGAGTATGCATGAAATTATAATGGACGATGCAGAAAAATATTATGGAAAGTGAGATTTCATTAAAATAAAGTGATATTTACTTTTTTATGACATCTTGGAGGTAAAATATGGGTTTCTAGTGGGGTTTGATGAGTGATCATGCATGGGGTGTGATTGGGTATAATACAACCCTAGGAAAACTTCAAGATACAATTTCATCTAATTGAAAAGTGGGTAATGGAATTAACCATTTTATGTTATTTCATGCATTAGTAAAATAATATATTTCCCTAGAAATTGTTAGATGTTGATCGACAAGTGGGAAACTAAGAACCATATTATGAATAGTACATAAGATGATAGATTTGTAGTATTGTGTTGAAATGACCAAGGGGTAAAGAAAATTATTATTGGGATGAGATGGACCACGATATAGATATATGATGTCTCATTTGGTGAACATTATTTGGAGTGTGATGATAAATGTAATATAGAATAATAAGAGGACGTGTATCTCCAAATGAATATATAGAATCTAGTGTAATCCATAACCATGTGTAGTTTTAAATTGACAAAATATTAGAATTTTTTTGATAAATGATATGGAATCCAAAATGAGTTGGAATTCATGATTTGTGTGACAAAAGGTGAGGTCACTAAACTTGATTTTTGTCCATATATACTTGGGACACTGATAATACGTTATAAATGAAAACTAGTAGAATTAGTGAAGAGTATCATAATTATGTATAACATTAAGAAATGATTTTTTATGGGTCTTTTTATATGTAAAATATTGTTTTGTAAATATCATTAAATTGATGATAGTGGAATTCAAGAAGTTGGTGTTTATTGATCATGGAGAAGTGATATCATATGGTGAGGTGTATGTTATATATTTCTATGAGTATGACTATTTTCTTGGATATATTATGTTTTATGTTTGGAATAAAATATTATAACAGGGAAACATAGTAGAGTTCTAGGATTTTTTTAGCACTTGGACAGAAGAAAGACAAAATTACTAAATTAGTGGAGAATATATTGGCATGGGTATTAATCTGTGAGGATCTGGTGGAGTAGTGAATTCAATAACATATGAAAGAATGGTTCCAGTGTTCATACCAAATTGGGTTGGAGAGGGTTAATATTTATGGGATAGTATGACGTCCTATGTAATGATGTGAGGAGTTTTATATTTGATAGTGTATCAATTGTGAGACTTTGAATTGGGTGTGGGTGATTGGAGGTGCATAGGTGTAGAACTAAGAAAGTGATGGTTTGTTAGAGACCACCATGTTCAACAAAATGGGTATTATTTTGATGATTAGGAATTAAAATAATATCTTTGGGATCAAGAAATCATTTTGGATTTAGTGGGATTAGTCATCCTTGTGGTGTGTAGTACCTTGAGTTTAAAATAATTTGATGTAATGGGATACTTATCAGTGTTTTTTTCAAGGAATTGATTATAGTTACTGAAATATTTATTGAATCACTTCCTATGAGTAATGGTTCATGTGTATGTTAAATTGAACAATAATGCATCTAGGGATTAGAAAGTTTTCTATTTTGGGTACATTATTTGTACTCCCAAACCTGGATGGATGTTTGGGTTTTAAAGAATATATCAGATCTCAATGGACTTTTAAAACATGATGATTTTAAAGGGATTATTCTCGAGGAAGAAAATATTTAAGGATTAGATTTTGAGACGACACACTCCAATGGTTATTTTTTAAATTAAAAATCAGAAAACATTATAGAACTAGATTAAAGATGGATTTAAAAATCTATGATTGAGTTTATTTTTTGGAGATTAATATCTTAATTAATATGTTTTTCTAAGTATTTTGAGGTTCATAAGAGGTTTCATAAGATTAGGTAAATAGATAATGTTTTAGGTATTACTAATTAAAGACAAATGTACCACTAGGCACCAAGTGGTGATGTACTAGGTACTCTATGTCAACTAATTGTGAGTTAACATTATATCAGATACTAACGGGTACCTGTTTTTAGGGTACCACTTACGTGGTTGGGTGTCCAGAGGATGGGGCCTCCCAGATAGTCTACTGATCACCCTGTTAGGTGCTACCAAGTACTTATTAAAGTCAATGTTATTTTTTAAAACATGGGTAAATGGGAATTTGTGTTTTTATCAAAATACCACATATATGTATTCCTCCCTAAGAGTAAACATGAAGGGTGTATCATTCTCCCCTTAACCTCCTCTCTCTTCTCTTTTTTTTATTAATAAAAGATGTTTGGGAATACTTCATTCAATTATAAAGGTTAGTTTTTCTCCCATCCACCCTTCCCAAGATTCTTCTTCTTCATTATCTCTAATTTTAGCATGAGGTTTGGTTTTTTATCCATTATTCCACTAGATAATTATATAATCACTTTGATATGATGGGTATTTTGTGTAGGATTGATATTTAAGGATTAAGGATTATGATAGTATGTGGTTTCATTCCATTTTATTATAGGCTTGTAATCTCCTTTCCTATTCTTAGTGATTTATTTATTTGGTATGAAATTGACTAATAGTTTAGAATGAGAAATTGTGGGATTTATTTTACTTAGTATTGAAGATGTTCTAGGAGTTAACGACACCCTATTTGTTAGAGTTTTAGAAAGGCAATGCCACTCAATATGTTTTAACATGCTATATCTAATAGTATAATAATTATTTAATTATGAAAATTAATTATAAATGATTATAACTAATTTACATAGATCCTTGGTGTTAGATACGGTAAAAAATCACAGCTGATAGTTGTTGTTGTCTTTGAAGAGCATGGTCAAGGTTCTAGTGGGATCGTTTAATGGGGATAAAAATGTATTCAGGTCAGTGGTCTGGAATTTGACCTCATTTATATGTAAATGGCTATATTTCATGATTCTTAAGTGGGGGTTACTTGTGAATTTTGACTTAAATATTTTCCTAGAGGGTTAATGTTCTCAAGGGAGAATAGGTGTGACCTATTAGAGTCATGGATGTGATATTTTACAATTTTCATTGATATTATAGTCTATGTACATCCCCTTTCATTTTGATCTTGGGTTATATAGTGAGAGGTACCTCGAGGGGTATACGATCCTAAATAAATTCTCATGTGTTATTTTTAGACCTTTTATGATGTTTAGTTAGGTTCCACTGAGAATAATGGGCTATGAGTGAGATACCTAAGGTTATTCTTTATGAACTATTTGGGATGTGAGTTATCTATAGTGGGAAACTTTTGGGCATGACCTGAGATTGTGGATAAAGTAATTTTAGGCCTAAATTGTGATGTAGTGGGAATTCCACCATGGGTGGGATAGTGAATTGACCATAAGGGACCACTTTTCCTAAGGGTTATTATGAGGGTGTGTTATTTTTGATCCTCTTTGAAGATCCACAAGGTGATGAGTGAGTTAACAGATATAAATGTTAAATAAGTAGAATATTTATGGCTTAACAAGAATTTAAGCATCAAGCAACTAAGGGGTAGGGAACCATGAGGTTTTTGATGATTACATTACTTAGTGACCCTATTTGAGATAATCCCGAGTTATTTACTTAAGGATTGGATTATTATTACATTAAGATACATGTTTCATGTTCTATGAACAGATACTAATAGAGGGATTGGATTATCTAGAATAATAAAATTATGTATATTTTAATTTATTATCTTAATATAATGTGTAATGTACAGCATTGTTTGTCTCTGAGATAGTGAAAATGAAACCAAGATGGCTGTGTAGGGATTGAATGGGTGATAAAGATGAAGATAACACCAATGACACTAGTCGTGATACCTCTATTGGGTATGATTCGAACACATGGGTTTAATAGAGATGAATATTAGGTTTGATACTTTACTAACGTTTAATTGGTATAAGTTTCAAGGGTTGATTTACTGAAAAATGAGAGGTGTTTCTAGGTGGGACAAACTATTCCCCATGTGAGGTGTTTCTAGGTGAGATGTATTAACTTGTAACAAGTGATTATTATTACATTATATAGAACCGTGAGAGGTGTTTCGAGGTAGGATGTACTACCCCGTGAGAGGTTTTTATAGGTGGGTCACATTATTCCCTTAGTGATATTTTTCAGCTAGATGGATTTTCCCATGTGGAAGAGTATGTTGATGAGGGAAACATTACCCTGGGTGATGAGAAAGTTTTAGTGGGAAAAAATACCTCCAAGGAATAGATTATATTTATAAAGGACACATCTCCACACAATATGAGTATTTTCAAATAGAATTATCTTCCACTTAATTATTTTAAGACATTCTAGTTTTGAAATGCTGCAGAAAAAAATATTTGAGGTGAGTTTATTATTTTATTGACAAGGTTAGATTTAGATAACACCATCGACAGAACATAAATTGTAATTGAACCAAGTTAGTTTGTTCTAACCATAAAATTTACCTCTTAAACATTTTCTGACTGATCAATATATAGATGAAATTCTTAATAGTTTCCATTACATTTTCATTTAGTACACACACACACTTATAAGTTTTTTTAATGTCACCATTGGTGTTGGGATTTTTATTTTTATACTCAAATACTATAAATGAACCATGGAAGATATGAGTAAAGTATGGTTGTTATACATTCTAGGACTAGACCCCGATATATGTTATCAGGCTATTATAGCTTGACAGGGATGAGTGATAGGTTTTAGGTGATATCCAGGACAATGTATTGGGTCTTCTTGTTGTTTTTCGAGTTGACTTATTATTTTATATGATCTAATTATTATTAAATCTACATAGGGAAAAATAAATATAAGAACCTACTAAGTTAAATTTATTGTAATATATTATTTATTTATTTATAATGAGATTCCTTTAACTTTAATTCGAAATTACTCATATATTTATCTAATATATGGATGTTTTGATAATTTATATGTTATTATTTTCTATGATACTGTGGGTATAGTCTCCCAAATGATATTATCATATCCTCACAAATAATAAATATTCTCTATAATTTGAGGAAGTTCGCCTGTAGTTATCTACTGACTTCTCTCATTCCATCAGTTGATGACCTGATTATTGATGTTAAAAAATTCATATCACACATTTTAAAAAATATAATAAAAACAAAATTTAATATCTCCAAAAAAAATTTATAAAATAGGAAGCATATCACTATGATAGGGTAGAAATAATAGTTTTCAAGGGTTTAATATATGACATAGATAAAAATGGAACCATCCTTCAATTATTTTATATGATTATGCCACCCAACATGAATGATCAAAGCCTCATCATATTTTCTCAACCATTGTGAGTAAAATCATGACTTTGGGTTTGCACTAGTTATAGAAAAATCATATCTAATAGTATTAGTAAGAGTGAAATTTTAATTTGTAAAACACTCACAATATAATTCCAACATATTAACCTCAATGATTCTAGGATGTTTTAGATAAAATAATAATGAAAACATTTTTATAAAAATGATTATGTGACCCCACCTATACTTATTTTCATATAAACCTACCTAAAGTACTATATATATAAATATTCCATGTCTCTAAAAATCATAATTTCACTTTCTATCTATCCAAACATAAGGAGGGTGAGTCACATTATAATAAAAATCTAAAACAACTTGTTTATTAAATAGAATGGGACCTTTATTTTAAAAATAAATTTATGTCACCAATGAAAAATACATTAATATGATGATACTCATTTTCACATTTATAAAATTGAAACATATACTTAGAACTCCAAAGAAACAGTATTTCATGTTTTACATAACTTAAAAACCATTCCAAATGAAATGTTATAATTGAAATTGTATTACATCATCACTGAAATCTATTTAAATATTTTAATAATTAATATAGTTCATCAAGAAACCCAGATAAGAATTTCCCATTTTAAATGTTTATTTAAGGAACAAGAATCTTACAAATATATTATGAAGATATTTTATTTGAATAAAAAACATAGAAACTTATTTATAAGGATCAACTATGATGGTTTAAATCTAAATAATTGATATGTTATAAAATCACTTACCCCATTGGGGCATGATGAAATTAACCAAGTATTATCTATGTAATTATCTTTACTGACACCTATAAAATCATAAAAATTCAATAATTCAAATTAATACAAACATTTTATGTTATATGGTAAGGTAATAAATAGATAAATGCATATTAGAAAGTTATATCATGACTGTACAACCTATAAAAATCTGGGGTATACTCATAGAAAACTCCAATATCCTTTTAGAATAAAAACTCCCTAGTAGAAAAATACATTTTAATTTCAGTTTTGCAGTTGATGTAAATATAATAAACATATTAATAGTTTTTCAAAATCAGTTATATAAATTGAGGTATATTTTAGTCGGTTTACTATAAGAATGTATTAAATATATAAGATACATAAAATGAATCTCCACATGTATGATGGTTCAACTTGAAAATCTTTACGTGCATTCTTTCCAATGTTGGGGAGTCACTTTGCTAGTTTTTCTAATGACTATTTAGAATTCATGTTGGTTGAGTGGGTGGGAGGTCAGGACCATTATTCCTTTTGGGGGGATTCTTTCCCAATATTGGATTTTATTATGAATTTAATACATATTTCATGAATCCTTTCAATATTTTAGTGCAGAATAGTTCACCCCTTTTCCAATGGTTGGTTGTTATCATGTATTACTCTGAATATCTATATATATTAGAGATTATCTATTAATTTAAACATAAAAATGTATCAA
This sequence comes from Viscum album, assembly GCA_963277665.1. NCBI lineage: Eukaryota > Viridiplantae > Streptophyta > Magnoliopsida > Santalales > Viscaceae > Viscum > Viscum album. The sequence goes on from OY728138.1 coordinate 1,205,452,061, forward strand.
AGGATATATGAAAACATGGACATAAATAGGTATAAGTGATTATCCATTAATGTGAATATATATATTTTTAGCATGCCTATTATTTCCTTGTAAGACTTTTGAATAAATTCAAGAATATTTTTGAATCCAGGCACTGAGATGATGGGAGATTTAAAGGCCCAGTGATTCTTAGTGTTGATATAATAAAAATATTAAATTTATTATATCACAAAATATTTTTTTTCTAAAATAATGTAATAACTCCCAAATGGGGACTCATATGGGAAATCCAAGATTACAATTGAATATAAGGCGAGGGGTTTACCCTAATAGTGATATAACCTTAAAGTGCATCAAATTCATGGGTTGAGCATGATCCTGGAAAGAACAATAAATAAATAGATAAATATATTAACTAATTATTTTTTAATTCCCCTAAAATAAACCAACTCTATAAATTCATGTTTATAACAAAATAATAGGTTTAATAACATGATCCTTAGGATTTGATATGATAGTGTGGAGAAGCATTAACAGACATTGGGATCATGGGTCAAATATCAAACTACCATAAGGATCACCAACAATAGTAGAGTTTGTGGATCTTACTAACAAATAGTTAAGTGGAACCATTATTCAACAGTGATATATCAAAATTATAGGAAAGATGGAATTTTTATAGATTTATCCCATTTTTTATTATTCCATGTCAATCACAAATCAATTCTTCTAATTGTTTGATTTACGAGTTAATTGAGGATTTATGGTTGATATTTTTATCTTCATAAAAGCATTTTAATTGATTATAATTTTATTATTAATCTTAATTCACCATTCTTAGAAAAACAAATTGATAAAAACATGAAAATTTTGTGAATTTAATTCCTCATGTTTGGTTTATGTACTTATCTCCCAGTTTTATGTGTGATCATTGTAGGTATTTCGTTTCGCAAAAAATTTGAAAACAACCCTGTAAATGATCATCAAACAACCAATGTTTGACACAAAGAAGTCATTATCACAGGTTTTGAATTGATATCAACAATACATTTATGGTTTATGAAGTCTCTAAAGGTTTTATTCATATTTGGACATCCCTAGTGTGTGGGTTTTGGTATGGTAGATTTTTGAAGTGACGAGTGATGATTTATGGGTGTATCATGGGGTAAAATCCAGTCACCAGTGATGAAAAAATTAGATATCCCCATATCCATGATTTATGGGTGATATGGGCATCTAAATCCATTGTGGAAATGGTGAAGGTGAATGCATGAATATTTTTAGAGTTTCAATAAAATTACTAGAAACATTCCATATAGTCTGAAGAACATACATTGTGTTGTATCCTAGATATAGTGGACAGGGTTCTGATGGTAATAAAATATCACAATCCATGTGGAATTTGTCACACATCAAGTGACCTGGTTATGGTGGATCCATATTTACCAAATGGTTAAAAATTAATAGACATTTCCATACAACATGGACATGAACTGACACTCACAAATGGATTGGTAAACAAGCCTGACATGATGTACATGAGAACAATCCAAAGTACACAAGCACAAACAGGTGGAAAGCTAATTATCAGACTGACCTATACACTCCTTTTATCCAAGTAGGACATGATGTGTAGATGTAAAACCATTCCATTTTAGACAGTGATACATAGGTAGAAATAGGGCAAAAAAGACACGCCATACATGCCCAGTACATGCTGTGTACTTTTCTTGGGAAGATTGAGTCCATTCACTTATTTTTTGAAGACTATTATCTATTAGGTGTGTTCACTTGGTCTATTCGCATGAAGGTACAGTGTGTAATTTTAATGACCCGACCCAGAGGGCCAATTCCGTGTCTACCCCAAACCCACCTTTATTAGGCCAGGGGCTAGTGACTAGCACCGAGTAGGCATATCCCACAAATGAGAGGAATTTTCCTTAGTACATGTACATACACACAGACACATCTCCAAGACACAAATGATAAAATGTAAAATCCCAAAGTAAATAATGAACTAAGACCCCTATATACCAAAACCAATGTAAAAAAGTGAAAGTACTGAAAGTAAATAGGGGAAAAAATTCCCACCAAAATAAATGAGTTTGTAGCCAAAGGTCCAACCTATAAAGTAAGAGGTATTGGGACTATCATCATAAAATAAACCAGAACACACCTCAGCCTATTCAGTCTCAAAAGTCACTGCCTGGTCATATACTTCCTAAAAATCTGTAAAATATTCAATCATCTACATAGGGCACGAAACGTATAGGCAAAGCCTGTGCAGGGGTGAGTAAAACAATAATCAATACGACACCCTGAAACCACAAAAGAGATACCACAAAGGAAATACCAAGAAGGAATACTACAAAGAAATACCCTGAATAAATACCATAAAGGATATACTATAAATTAATACCACCAAGGAATACCAAAAATAGAACAAAAAAGGAAATACCACACATGAATTCATAGTCATCTCCACATAGATATATGTCTACAAAAAATATATCAAGAACATCAAGAAATAATCAATCCAATAAGACACACACTCTAAACATAAAGAATAGTCTTTATAAGACACATAGTATCCATAATAGATGATGTCTCTATAAGATACATAGTCTCCATAAGAAACTAAGTCTCTATAAGACTCAAAACCTCTAGGTCACAACCAACCAAACAAATGTTTTCTTAAAGTGTGATTGTTTAGGGAGAACTCACTCATGAAGGAATTACTTCATATTCACACACCCACAAAACCATATTAGGTTATCTTGAAAATACCATCTTCTTGTAAGTGTCCCAACGTCGTAGGAAACTCATCAAACATATATCCAGTTTGAAAGTTATGGCCATTTGAATATTTTAGAAGGAGGTTTATTGGGTTGTGGACCGACCGAGGTGGTTGAACACCCAGTCTGACTTGTCCAACATTTGACTACCCCCACAACAGCTTGAGATACCATGATGATCTAGTACATCAAAGATTTTATGATCGCATGGCATCTCAGTCAACCGTGTCTTGGTCCGACCATACGGGTCTGACTCGGGTCCCCCCCATAAACCATGAGGTCTGACCTAACCTACTGTGTCTGACCTGACTTACTGGGTTCAACACGATCCACTAGGTTGACCTGATTTACTGGCCATTCCTGCTTCGGCTAGTCCTAAACCACCTCTCCATCCTGATCCGCCCCATTAGCCCATCCCGGTTGCCCGACCCGGCTCATTGTTGGGCTTGCCTGCTCACACGGTCACCCGTGGAAACTGCCACACATGTCCCATGCGATGCCACTCCACATCATGCAACCTTCGATCCCACCAGATTGCAAGATTTTGAAGCTGCTACACCCCACATGGTTTTTTCACCGTGTCCCACGTGGTGCTACCACCACAACTCTGCTCTCCACCCCACTGCTTACGCAAGCCACTATTCTTCCTCTGGTTCTCAAAATATTGAAATTAAAGCACCTATGTGATCCCCATGTTCTGATATACACTGATCCAACCTCTTATTCACCCTGTCTCATATATGGGGATCCAATCACGTTCGCGGCCTCTCAGAAATTCAAACCATAGTCACAAGGATCAAATGATGAATAATTCCCTAATATGGGGATATAAAAGCACTGATAACGCTTAAAGAATGGCCCTTTTAATTTTTTTTTGTGTTGGACTTGATTAGTTCTTATTAGAAGGATAAATGAAGAGGGTGAACTAATATTATAATAATCCCTCATCAATAACCCATCTCACAACAACGATCAAACCATAGATAAATCTATTTATGGATTTACCCATTCTTTAATTGAAATTTAGAATGGGGAAAATAAAAAATGAAACAACCAACCTACTTAGAGTATGGATTGTTCGCTGGTGAGGAATGGTTACATTTTCCTCATTAATGAGATCCTCCTACTTCGTTGGCATGATGATCCGTGATCCTTTCTATGATCCATTATCATTCGTTCAAGAGGATTATTTCTTTATGGATTAGAGGAATTCCAAGTTTATGGCGACGACACTAGATTACTAAAAAAGGTTTAATAAAAAGGAAACAAGATGTCGCATCACTTAAAATAATTTTTATTTAAATTATTTAATGACTATTATGTTCTTTTTGAGTTTTTCCAGAAAATACCCAAGCTAAAAAACTTAAGTCACGCATAAAGTTAAAATATATTTCTATGTATAAGGGAGACCTTATATTTCTGATTCCAGCACCTGTTTAGGAGTTATTCTATTTTTTTGGAAAATAGTGCACATGTTCTATTAAAAAGTTTAATATTTTTCAAACCATTGTTCCGGGAACATGAGGTCTCAAAATTTCATGTTGTCTATGTGCCTAGTCTCGAAATCAGACCATTCAAAATATAAAAACAATACATATAAAATATGAGACATTACATTATACCCACCATAGAGATTTATGTCCCTAGATGCCAATACAGTGGGCTATTGAAACAATTGGGGGAACTGAGCCTGAATCTGAGCCTCTCTCTCCCTTGTTCTCTCCTAGAGATTTTTATGCTGACATTGAACGAACACCAGTGGAATCAACCACCCATGAAGGATCCTCTAATGGCGATCCTCAATCACCACTAGGTACTTAACAAAAGTCGTCCCATCACCAATTTCCATCTCATCCAAGTCAGTGAAGTGTGATGGGTCATGCACGTACCTCGTCAGCTGCAGTACATAGAATATGTCGTGTACCTTCTCTAACTACATATTTAAATCCAAGTGGTAATCCACCTCTCTAACTCTATGTAGTATTAAGAAATTTCTGATGAAACTTGAAGATAGATTTCCATCCCATCGAAATCTCCATTATTCGTGTCGAGGTGAGACATGAAGGAACACATGGTATCATTTCTCAAACTCCAAAGGCCTTCGTTGTCTAACACCATAAGAATTATGAAGGCTATGTGTAGTCTTCATCCACTACTGGATGATATGTACATTCTTTGTAGTTTCCTACAACAACTCTCAACCCATGACTGCTGACTCTCCTAGGACTATCCATCAAAGTGGTGACCTACAAGGATGCCCGTACAAGGACTAAAATGATTCCATATCAATGGTGGAATGGTAGTTGTTGTTGTAGGAAAATTCCACCATAGTTAGGTGATCCTCCTAATTGTGGAAAAAATATAACATGCAATTTCATAGCATGTTCTCTATAAACTGTATGGTCTACTCTTTCTAGCCATCCGTTTGTGGGTGAAACTCTATACTGAAGCGTAACTGCTTCCCAAAAACATACTCCAATCCCATACCTAGATGAGATATAAATATAGAATCATGATGTGAGACTATAGTCAACAGAACTCCATTGAGTCGAACTATTTCTTACACATAGATGCATCCCAAGATCTCTAAAGAACTATGCTCTCGAAAGGCATGGAAGTGGGGTGACTTGGTGAGTTGGTCAAAAATCACCCATATTAGATAGCATCATTCATACATACATGGTAAACCTATTGTTAGTTTCATTTTTATTCCATATTACTTCTATTTCATCACCTTAAGGGGTTGAGTCAAACCCACTAGAACTTGGTGCTCGACCTTCACTTGCTGATAAGTGAGGCATCATAAAACAAACTCTATAACTCCATTCTTTATATTTGGACAATAGAACTGCTGTTAGAGGTCCTATTACATCTTCACTATGCTGAGATATACCACAAAAGTGTATGTATGGAACTCCTTCAAAACCACCACCACAACACCACAGGTACTACTGTGAGACCTCTGAAAAGAAATACATGCTCTCCAACTTTAAAATATTTATTACAGGCATGCCCTGTGGACATATATGCATGTAAATCCTCACAATATGTATCCGCAAGATGTGCCTCCCAGACCCAGTATAAGAGTGGAGGGGTAACCACCATCCACTAGGGGTAAGCTTCTCTATACCCATCTATATAAAATATCTGCAATGAGTCCATCAACTTTGATGCCTCGTTCAACAACTAATAACTAGATCTTCTTCTAAGAGAATCTTCCACCATGTTACCCTTACTAAGAGTAAATAAAATCTCAATGTCATAGTTCTGGGGGAACTCTATCCATTACCTCCATCTCATGTTCAGATTCTTTTGAGAGAATATATAATTGATACTCGTATGGTCAGAGTAGACAATAAATTTCTTGCCCATCAGGTAGTGTCACCACATATTCAAAGGGAAGACTACTTCTGCTAACTCAAGATCACGAGTTTTGTATTTCTTCTCATGTTGTCTCATCTGGCGTGAACCATAGGCAATCTCTGATTTACCATACATCAGGAAACAACCAATCCTAGGTCCTGATGCACCAAAAAATACTACGTACTCAGTACTCATATTTGGAAATATCAAAATGGGATCACACATAAATCTATTACTCAGCAGCTGAAAAGTCTCCCAGTACATATCCATCCACATGAAAGGTTTTCCCTTTTTTGTCAAAGCTTTCAAGATTAGTTACACTCTGGAAAATTTGGGTACAAACCTCTGATTGTACCTAGATAAACCCAGAAACTTTTTACCTCTAAAAAACTCTTGGGTGGCTCCCAAGCTGGATCTACATCAATATTTGCTGGATCCACTACAACTCTAGCCTCTGAAATGATGTGTCCAGGAAAAGGGAAAACCTGATTCCATAACTGACACTTCGAAAGATTCCCATAAATATGGTGCTCTTAGAGTGTGTCTAGGACCATCCTTAAGTGGTGTGTGTTCTCCTAGTAAGTCACATAGTAATCCAGGATGTCATTAATGAATACCACCATGAACCAGTCTATGTAAGGATAAAATATCTGAATCATGAGTCCCATGAACTCTTCTGGGGCATTATTCATGCCAAAAAACATGACTATGTACTCATAGTTGTTGTAACGACATCTAAAGTCCCTCTTCTGTATATCCTCATCCCATATTTGTAGTTAGAGATATCGAAATCTAAGTTTAATCTTTCAAAACCACTACTCCCATTTAATCTGATCAGAGAGGTCATAGATCCTTGGTAATGGTTACTTATTATTCATGGTCACCTATTTTAGGAGATTAAAGTCCACACATAACCTCAAGCTCCCATATTCTATCTTGGAAAACAAAACCGGGACTACCCAAAGTGAAACAATGGGTCTCATGAAACCCTTCCTCTATAAGTCCTCCAACTACACCCTCAGTTAGCAAAGATCTATGGGAGACATAAAATATATAGGTGTATATATTAGTGTTGTCCCAAGGTATTGATCAATTTAGAGGTCTACCTCCCAACATATATTAAATCTTGGCACATTCTCAAGATAGATGTCCCCATACTCTGCCACCACTACAGGAAACTGTGGACTCAAATTATTCAAAGTACAGAGGGTCAGGCTATCCAACTGTGGAGTGATCGACTACACAGTCTTATGTGTGAGTCTATAATATGATAATTGCATTTTATTTTCACCAAAAACTGAAAAACAATCCCCATAACTTCAGAAACACTATAATATATTCCTATAGAAGTCAACTTGAGCATGAATTGTGGATAACCAATCCATACTGATAATGACTTCGTGAAGCCTCAATGTCACTACCAAGATACCCCAACCAAAAATCTCACCTCCAAGAGTAAGGTCACAGTATTTGCACCAGTGTGTGATCATCAAATATATTCCCATAGGTGTCTATAAGCGTAAGGTTCAAGTCAATGATTCAACCAAAATCTATGAATATTGAAAAAAGGTTTGTGGGAAGAAAATAATTATTGGAAGCTATGTCTATAAAAACTAGAACTAAGATGTAAAATACATAGATCATATCTCTAATCATCCCTGGATCCTTGGGGTTATAATCATTCATCTCTTGTCGCTAGAATCATCCCTATTCACCAGCTCCCTAAGCCTGTTGTGGACTAAATGGGAGTGGTGGTGGTAATAGATCAAACCTCCGACCGCCTCATGCTACCTTGAATTCTCCCCTACCACATCCACAACATGACCGAAGACCTTGCTTATTCACACACCTCTACCTAAATGGCCCCTTGAATGTCTCCTGATTGGTTGTATGATGGGTTAGAAAATCATGTGCCAGATGTCCCTGACCATGACATGAGTATGAAAACCCATCCATCAGCAGACTCGAGATTCCCTAGGAGCCTCGAACCACTGATCCTGTGTCATGTGACCATCTATTGAACCGCATAAACTGATTGGGTCCCTGAAATAGTAGTCTAATACCTGCGACTGCAGTTGTATACCTGATGTCGTGGTCTTAGTTACTTGGTTCATGCTAGAAGCTCCCACTGCTGGTTCCCACTATGCTAAAAAGCTCTATAATACCAAATCTTACTCAACTTCCCAAACATAAGTACGAATTATAAGGGATATCATGGATGAACTGATCTTTTTATGGAATCCCTACTTGATGGTTTTATCAATGAAGAACATGTCCTGTTCCAAATCAATGGAGTAGCGTGAAAGATCAGTAAATATCTTCGAATATTCCTCCATAGTCTGAAAGCCTTGCTCCAGATATAGAACCTCATATATGCACACTGACCACAACATTCCTCGAAGGAACTTTTCTTTAAAGAGATGAACTAAATCTTCCCAAGAGAGATTCATCTCATCATGTCTCCGGGTCAATAATCACCCCCATCACCCTAAATTTTCCTAAAATAGAATCCTGGAATGGATTTTCATCTAGTTAGAAGGTGTTATCATAGAAGAAAATACACCTATAAATATCTCCAGCCAATCCTTAACTACCTGGGGTTCTGGATCACCCCATAAATTTGGAGTTCGATGCCTATGAAACTTATGAAATTCGCTTAGTCTAAGTGAATCCTTAGTTTGTAGTGTCAGTAATAGATGCTTCTCAACAAGTGGTTGTATAGCTGGTAAACCACCCAGAGGGTCTATATCTTATATATTCCTCTATATAGATTTCTCTTAGCTAGGTAGATCATCCTCATGATTATGTAATGGAATCCTAGCTTGCTGTCTGTGTGGAGGAATCCTCTAGTAAAACAAGATGTACCACTGTCAATAGATTATATATGGAGAGATGACTTAAGAAGTACTTGGAAGACACAAACAATTATTATATGATGCATGATTCATTTTTCCCCACAACTAGTGTTCTCATGTACCAAGTCAAAAAGAAGGTTCTTAGAGTCCTAGTGTATAGATATTTCATCCACTGCACCAACACTGGATTCCATGGCTAGAAAACTGAACTCGAAACACTTAAAACAGTTTACCCAAAAAAAACCTCACAGACTCCCAATCCTAATGTAGAACTGACTTCCTGTGATACTATTATATCATGACCCATCCCATAGGGGCCAGCTCAATGACTAACCCAATCCCACCTCTAATAGGGAAGAGGTGGGTGACTAGAACTATGTATGCATATCCCATAAAGGGATGAATTGTTTTAAGTACATATCAACACACACATCTCTAAGACACAAAATGGTGAAATGTAAAAGCACTTGGTTAAAAATGCATGAAAAGCACTATATCCCACCACTAGAGTACAACAATAAAGGCAATAGAAGGCGAACATTAAAAAAAATATCCCACAAAAATAAAAGAATCTTCAACCATAAGTCCAACTAGTAAAGTAGGAGGTACTGGGACTATCATCAGAAAAGCTATTGAAACGCACCTCAGCCTGCATAGTCTCATAAGGCACTTCTTGGTCCCAGTCTTCCTAGAACTACATCAACAAGTCGATCATTAGTAGAAAACATAACACGTGTGAGAAAATCCCGAACAGGGTGAGTAGAACAATACTCATTATGATACCCTGAAACCACAAAGGTATACCACAAGGGAAATACCACGATGTAAATACCATGAAGGAATTACACAAAGGAATACCAAAAATAAAATACCATGAGGGAATAACACAAGTGAAATACCACAATGTAATAACACCAAGTGATACCATAAAAAATACCACAATAGAAATACCATTATTCAATTCATAGTCATCTCCACACAAGTATATGTCTACAACAAATATATCATGAACATCTAGATATACTGAGTAAAATAGGACACATATTCTAAAAAGACATATAATCTCCATAACACACATAGTCTTCACAAGACACATATTCTCCATAAGACACACAGTCTTGGATAGAACATGGTTATCGACTACACCCTAGCTTCAACGGTCGTGTGGAATCTCAGTCAAACTTTTCCAGCCTGATTTTCTGGGTCCAAATCGGGTCTGACCTGACCCAAATGTTCTAACCTGTCCTACCAGGTCGACCCGACTCAGTCATCCGACGAGGCCCGCTATTCCAGCCCGACCCTCTTGCCTGACTTGGCCCACCACGCCAGCTTGAATCGCTCACCCGACCTAGCCCACCACATCAACCAATAATGCTCACTCAAACCAGAACATATTCAGGTCAATCCCCTCACATGGTTGCCCACCGCGATCACCACCATGTCCCATGTGGTGTTGCTGTGTCCCACGTCCTCCAATCCCACCGACTCTACCGACTCACATGCAGTCTCCACCGCATACCACAGCTTCCTCCTCAAATCCGTCATGTTCCTCTTGCCACCTTCACCACTTCCACATGCCTCCATTCTTCCTTTGGTGTGAAAAAAATATGAAATCAAAGAACCTATTTGATCACTAGGTCCCAATCTACACTGATCTAAGATCTGTTTCTTTTTTCCTCAAATCTGGGGGTTCGATCACTTTCAAAACCTTTTGACAAGTCGAGCCACACTCACGAGGATTCCATGATGAATAATGCCAAGAATAAGGGATAGAAAAGAACCAAGAACACTCAATGAATGAACCTTGTCCTTTATTCATGTAGGCCAAAATTCGTTCTCATTAGAAGGATAAATGAATAGTATAAACTAATCTCTCGGTAATCCCGCATTAATAACCTATCTCATAAGAATGAAGGAACCATGGATCAATATATTTATGGATTGAACCACATTCATCATGGAAATTAAAAATAGGGAAAAGAAATTATGAAACAACTATCCTACCTAGAGTTTGGATCTGTCGTTGATGAGGAACGATTGTGTTGTTGTCATTGACGAGATCCTCCATCTTCATTTACGTGATGATCCACAATTAATTTTCTGATCTATAATCATTCGTTTGAGAGGATACTTTATCCACATATCATAAGAATTCCAAGGGTATAGTGATAACCTTGGATTCTTAAAAGGGGTTTAATAAAAAGGAAAAAAAGCCTCTTCATTATTTAAAATAATTTTTATTTAAATTATTTAATGACCATTACGTCATTTTTGAGTTTTTCTACAGATTACCCACAACCAAAAAAATTAAGTTGCGCCTAGGGTAAAACTCACATTATGAGATCAATGATACCCTCATATTTATTATTCTGGAACCCATTTAGGATTGATTCCATTTTTTTGGAAAACCATGTGCACATGTTATTAAAAAGATTAATATTTTCTAAAAAATTGTTCTAGGCACACCAGGCCTTGGAATCACACACCATATCAAGACCTAGTATTGAAATCAATCCATATAATATCTAAAAATAATACATGAAAAATCTAATATATTACAATAAATACATCATGAGCATTGGATTTTTATCCCCTATATGGGGTTATTCTTGGATGTTGTTTTTGGAATCCCTCTATGTGACTGCATTGGGATCCTTTATTGTTTCATAACTAAAACTAGGTGGGGTTTGAGGAATAATAATCACTAACTTATAAATATGTATGATCCCTGACTTAGTTAGTTATCCCTATAGGGTATGGTATACCCAAGATGCCCTAGGAGAGATCCCCTATCTAATTATCCAAATCTCGATGATATAGTGAGTTCTTCATAGGAGAGGCATGATGGGAAAGACCTCTCAGATGAGAAACATTTGTGATACCACAGGTTCTAGATTGTGTTTTCTTAGATGAGAATTACCTTGAATCCTTTAATAGAATCATGTGGCCTGTTTTATGGCGGATGCCTATTTAAGGATTTTTCTTTATCGGGAGTATATCTAGGTTATTTTTCTTATTACCATGTATCTTATTTTTATTTATATACCTTCATGATAATTAGTTGACTACTCTCTTGATTCTTTATGATTAGTAATCTTGGGGGATCCTACTAGGTATTTTTATAATCACCCCTAAATAGGCTCAACCCACACATGTCATGTATTATGAAAATGAAATGATATTTGATAGAGTCCTAGGAGGACCAGGAGCTAGCATAGAAAATAGAGCTAGATAGATTGTAGTTTATACTAGGTGTTTTATTAGAAATTATTCTTCTCTTTAGTAAAAGTGTGGACTCCTTTCCACTTTTTATTGGGCTTGTATTTGGACCATTATTCTTTTTAGTACCTTTTTTCATAATTTGATGTTGGATAGATGTTATACATGCATTATAGTATGACATGTGTTTTAACTTTTAACATTGTATGGGTATTTGGATATGTGTGTGTCTGTGTACATGTACCTAAGTTAAGGATTCCTATGTGTGAGATATGACAACTTGGAACTAGTTTGCAACACTTGGCCTATTTTAGGTCAGATTGAGGTGTCAAAATCAATTTACCATTGGCTAAGAGGGCCCTAATGGTATGTGTTATCCCAAAGTGGTATTAAAGGAGTTTCATCCTAGTAATATAGTTTAGTGATTTTCTAGCTATGAAAATTGGTTTGGGATTTATTGAAATGATGTTAAAGTGTCTCAATGTCATATTGTAAGTAAAATATTGCAATATGCATAATATAAGGATGGATTATGGTTTCCATATCCTTCTTGTGTTAGCTCCATATATACACTATTTGAGTTTGGTACATCATGATTTCATTTTAGAATTACTCTATAAAAATAGATATCCATGATTCTACAAAATGATCATGATAATGATACACTTAATAACAAGTCTTTAGTACATGGAGTTATATAGGAGGTGGTAACTCTAGATGGTTTTCTGAATTTCCCACCACTCGTTGAGTAAAAGGATGCATTGGTAGTACTGTAAATGGATGTGCACAAAATGAGTTCACTCCATGATTTTCAAAGGCAGAAAAATCATTGTTTTTGGGGATATCTAGACCCCTAAATAACTGCTGAATAGCTAGAGGTTGTTACACAAGTATTAATCCATGTAAGGAAAAATTTAGATCAGATGGTGGTTCTAGACATGAATATTATTTCGGGATCTATTAGGAGGTGGTCGAACATGGTGACTTAGACACATAATAAAAAAAAATATCTGAGATAGAGTTTGAGATTCTCATTCAGGAGGAGTTCTCTTCAACCATGTTATGAGGGGTGTGTATCTAGAAGATTATAAAACATCAACATGGAAACATGGCCATTGAAGAGTATTCATCGAGGTTTAAAAAAATCTGACAATACTCTATATATATGGTTTAAGATTCGTTATTTCATGAAAACAAATTTGAGTGGGTCAACACATAGATATTATGGCTCGAGTGATGTATCTTTACATTGTAAACAATGTTGGATTTTGTGTGTGGTTTTTAGTAGTAGAGATATTTTTATCCAAAAATAAACCAACTATTTGTGTCTGTGGTGGGAACACAAGAGATGATACATTATTAGTTGGTAGACAATGTCATACATAGGGATCTAGGAAAGAAAGATTCCTTAATAGAAGATCTTAGGATAGAAAGTATGTAGTTCATGGATCTCCTGGTGATTTTAATATTCCAAGATAGAGGCAGTGTTTCTCTCATTATGGCTGTGGATATATCACACATGATTATTTGAATTTCCATTTAACTGACATAGAAATAGTTGATGAACCACCCAGGAAATGAAAACAGAAGGATGTGAGATGTTCTTATCCTGGAGTATGTGAGAGAGGAGGAGAGAGAGAAATAAGGGGTGGTAGATAGTTTGATTGGTTTACACCAGTAGTACTATGTGGTCCATTCAGTTCTTTGTGATTTAGTGGTTAAAGATGAGGATATATATAGGCAGTGAAGGCCTTCATACGAGAGGATCCCAATATGATTTGATGCATGATCTATGTCTTCTATCAACAATACATATAGAAATAGGTATGAGATACTATTTTATTTCCATTTCTATAGTTTAAGACTTAGAGATTCTGTTTGATCCCTTAGCTTGACCCTTAAACTTGTAGACTCCTACCGAAGGGGATTAAACATCCACAAGACTCTTCAAATAATGTGATCTGAATCTTAGAGAGATATTCTTATGGGATATATTTGTAGAAATTATGAGGCCTTATGAAATAATCTTAGGTATGGAATGGATATCCATAGTTCATGCATAGACTCACTATTTAGGTGGAGGATGTGGGGTTACCCTGGTGATGGAACAATGTTTTCCATTATTGGTGAGATGGAACCATAAGTATATTATGATGAGATCATATATTAGGGGATACAAATGATTACTCATCTGTTTCAGAGTATTACCCTTGTAATAATGAATGTGATGGACTATAACATTCCAACAATGGTGGTGGAGTTTGAGGATCTATTTACAGAATATGTATTGGGATTTCGTCCTCACCAATATATTGAATTCTTTATCGAATTATACCCGGGTATTGACCTAATATTTTCACTAACATATAATATGGATCCAATTTTACTTCTTGAGATGAATTTTTAGTTGGAGTGTTTATAGAGAAAGGGTTTAAAAAAACCTAGTTTTCCCAATAGGAAGCCATATTTTTTTCAATAAGATGGCGAATGGGAGATTGAGTTTCTGTGTGGGTTACCTTCACTATAAATAAGTGACAATTGATAATATGAATCAAAGACCACTTCAACCAGTTGATAAGGGTGAGATGGTTCTCAAACATTGAACTTAGATCTGGTTATCACCAACTCTAAGTATGAGATGTGGATATACCAAAGATGACATTATGATGTCTCTATATTCATTATCAGTACTTGGTGATGTCTTTAGGTGTTTCAAATGTAATAATAGTGTTCATGGGATTATTGAACATGATTTTTATCCTTTTATAGACTAGTTTATGACATTATTCACTGATGGAATTCTAGAGTACTTGAAATATAAGGAGGAGAACATGAAACACTTGAGGATGGTCCTGGATATACTCCAATAAAACCCTCATTATGGGAAGATAGATGTAACTGTTATGGATTTGAGAGGTCCTATTTCTAGGAAATTTCATCTCTGTAGAGGGTGGGGAGGTGGAACCAACAAAGGTTGATATAGTTTCATCTGGGTATCCACCCAAGACAATTATTGAGGTGTATAACTTCATTGGATTAATAGAATACTACATGAGAGATGTTCCCAATTTCTATTCGATATCAACACCCTTAACTGATTTTACATAAAAGCGGAAGTCTTTTTTGTGGAATGAAAGGTTAAAAAATGCATTTTAAGAGTTGTAGTAGAGGTTGATGAGCACCCCAACATGAGACTTCCAGAGGTGGGTATTGAATACATAGTGTTCTACAATGCCTTGGGAACAAAACATGGGTTTTTTTGACTTAGAGGATGGTAGTGATTTCCTCAGGGTTATGATAGTTTAAACCACATGAGTAGAACTATGTGACCCACAATCTAGAGCAATCAACATTATTATTTATCAAAAACATGTGGTGACATTTCCTTATGGATGGGAGGTTTTTCACCTAATATGAACCTAATATTCTCAAGTATATATTCTCATATAAGAATATTAACATGAGATAATGGTGATGGCTATATATTTTCCAATATTATGTCTTAGAGATGTTAAAAATTCTCAAGAATTAGAACATGGTGGAAGATTATCTCAGTAGGAGATCTTTTCCATAATTTTCAGCCCAGGTGTTAGAGTAGTTAACATTGTTATAGTTGTCCTTAGTGGATGAGGAATGAGAATCTTACCTTCAGTAAATTTTGTTTACCTCACTTGTTTTTATTTATGTTTGGGATGATAAGTATGAGGATACTAATTGTGAGACCTTTCATGTTTATATTTTCATTGTATGTGCTTTTGATTTATATTCTGAAGGTATGAAGAAAACCTTCTTTTTCAAGGGATGGATGATGGTACTAGTGACATTAAGTGGGGTGACTCTGAGGGAGTTTTATATACCCACTTTGGCAGTACATATAGGTGTGGATAAGGTTTAGAAAGACATTTAGTGTCATTCCTGGTGTCCAAGGATGAAGAAGTGTGTAGTAGTGTTTTTCTCTTGATGACTCACTTATCAATATGTGAAGGATGAGCACTATGTTAAAACAGGTTAAAATCAACCCCATGAGGTTCCAGAGTGTAATTGGTATGGTATATAAATGTACTTCATGATGTCTCTACCTAACAAAATATCAAGAAAATAATTCCATTTATGTCACTATAGACCAAATCACCAAGAGGGACCACTTTCTTACAATCTAAGAGCCATTTTCAGTTGAGAGTTTGTGATGCCTTTACATGTACAAGATAATTCGACTTAAGAAATTTCCCATAATGATAATTTTAGACCATGATTTTAACCTCAATTCATGATTATGGACAATATTGTTGTAGTTCTTTGAGACTCAGTTTCATTGGAGCATGGGGTTTCAGCCCCAGACCAACAATAAGGCTAGGAAAACCATTCATGTTTTAGGGGACATTTTGGCGGCTTAAATTTTGGAATTTGACCATATTTTGGAGGATCCACAACCCTTCATGAAATTTTCATACAATAACATCTACCATTACAACATTACTATGGAAACATATAAGGGCTCGTATGGGAGGCCCTATGAGTCTTCACTATATTGGACTGATCAAGGTGAGTCAACACTCATGGGCCCAAAGTGGGTGAGAGTTATGATAGAGATAGTGAAAATCACCCTAGAGTAGATGAGGACTACCCATATCCATCAAAAGTCATATATGGACTGATGAAAGAGGCAGTTAGAGGTCAAGGAGAAAAATAATGTGATCTTGGAGGTGTCACATCGATATATATTTTTGTGTTTTGGTTAGGTTGGAAATATTTCTATGAGGTTTATTTTTTAATTATATATACTCATTTTGGTTAGAGAGGTGGAATATCACTTATCCCAACTATTACAGTTACACTGGGTACATGATGTTTTCCACATGTCGCAAATGAGGAGATTTGTGCAAAACCAGTTAAATATTTATGACCAGGGCGTGACAAACATCAAGGATGGAGATACCATTTAATAGTAACATTTAGAGGTCCAATATTGACATGGGAAGGTCTATAACACCCTGATATTTTAAAATAAGAACTTTATGTTCGATGGTTTATACAACATGCAACAATGAGATTAAGAGACCATTAAATATTATTATGACCTTTGAAACCTACCCATTCAATTAGTAGGTATAAATATGAATAAAAAGATCATGAAATATTTATAAATTTCATACTCAATACTAATGTATTGATTTCTAATTAATAAATAATATTTTTTTAGAAAAGTTATATTATTTTTCAAAAATATGTTTCCTTTAAAAATGATTTGTTCTTAAGATAAAATTAAATTTATTTTTATTTAAATTTTATTAAATTTAATTTAAAAAATAAAATTAATTTTGTAATGTTAGCATATCAAAATTATCTTATAGTGAATTTTTGAATTTTGTTTGAAATGGTTTTTCAAAGAATAGAGAAAAATAATATTTTTATTTTATTTTTCATAATGAATATAGAATGTTACATTCTTTTAAAAATTTATTTCATTGTAACATTAGTTCTATTTTATTATGAATAATATAACTAATTTCATAGGAATCAATTTTATTGTTTTATTTAGTATAAAAACAATTTTATACATAAAATAATTTTTTCTAAAAAAATATTATTATGCAGTCAATGTTTTTTATATTAATAAAGAGAATTTATTTCAATTGTTAAATTATATTAATTGAAATTATATTTTATTTATTCAATCAAATGTTTAAAAATTTATATAACATTTTTTCGTCGTATAATAACAAATCTAGTTTTATGCTTAAAATAATATTTTTCTAAAAATGGTGTTCATCAGGTTTTTCACAATTATTTTCAAATTAATTTATTCCAATTATAGAAATTGAATTTTTAAAAATTTATTCCTCATTTTTAATTATGAGGATAAAATTTGGTAAAAAACCCCTTTTATTTTTCACCAATATGAATAGTAATCATTGTAAATTTTTTCATTTCAGTAATTGGTAAATCTGGTAAATCTAGGTTAAAATTTAGTTATATGGTAATAATTTATAATATTAATTATTATGAGATAAATTAAATTCCACACTTATCACCATATCCTAGAAATATTGTTTTTTTAATAATCACTTGTCCATGAAAAGGTCTAATATTATATTTAAAGCAATGAAAAATAGAAAATGTCACTCTTTCAGTTTTAAACATCAATGGTGTGTTCACATAAAGAAAAAAAAGAGGTGAAGGAATATCAATGGATATTTTGAGATTAATAAAATTAATTTATTGATTCTAATTTTTTAATTATTTTTAGGTATTAAATAATTATCCTAAATTCTTACACAATTATGAAACAATATTTATTCGAGTAATGGAAAAAATCATATAAATTATTTTTAAAATATTAAAGTGATATAATATGAGTGATTTATAGTTTTACATGAATTATATAGATAATTATAACATATTATTGATGTATAAAATTATTATATTCTAATTAAAGGTTTGTATTTATATCTTTTAGATCAAATTAAATTAATAGTTTCAGAATTGACAATAATGATATTTTATTAAAATAATATTTTCTAAAACTTTTTAAAAATCATAAAAATCATTAAATATGACAAGGAGTATATTATTCATTCTAAAATATCATCCATTTTCCATTTATTATACAATTTTATCCTTATATGTAAAATTATAATCCTTTAAGAGTGAAAAGAATGTTACCACAGTTAATATTAAAATAGATTAACTAAGGTGTTAGACTAAAAGATAAAGTTTAAAACAAAAATTCAACCGATAAATTTGTTCTTGGTTGATGTTATTTAATATTATAAAAAATTATATTTTAATAACTTTCAATTTTGAATCATTTTTTTAAATAATTAATTTATTATATTTTAATATTTTAAAAAATTCGAAGAGTGCCCCTATCTCAAGGCAACCTATCATTTCTCTTATTTACACCATTTTTATAATTATATCTCAACCAAAACCTTTAAAATTTGTCATAAAAATTAATAGATACATTTTAGAGGATTTGTTCTTCGAAAAATACCAAACCTAGAGTCTATAAGAGAAGATCCAAAGAAGTTGTTTCAAAGAAGTGGTAATATCCTAAACTGATCACTTTCTTTTTAATTATTCTTTTACTCCTATAAATTTGTTATATTATTCATAAGATTGTAAATTTTGTATCCAAAATATAATTAAATGTTATTATTATTATTAAACCACATTTATTCAATTTTTTCCATCAAAAAAGAAGTGAAACTACCGCTCAAGTGTACGTATGACATAACATATTCGCATAACGATATAATTCATTTTTTATCATGGTAATTTATGAATTGTTATTATGATGGGTATATTGATTATTTATTATATTTATTAAGTAATTATACTTTTTTATTTATAACATCACATCTATCTTCTTAGCTTCCAAACTTTCCAAAAATGATAATGTTGCTCGTGTATAAGTTTAGACTACCACATCCACGAAGTGATGCGATTTGTTTTTCAGTTCTATTTTACATGGATGGTAATTATGATTAATTTAATGAATTTTTATATAATATATTATACAATAATAATTTTAATATAAATTTTATTTATTATTTAATTTTTTTTTCATTAAATATTTTGGAAATTGAAATCATCATTCATGTGTATGTACAACCTACTGTCACTATGAACAATGTCATTCATTTTTCTGTCTATAAATTTTATGGTTCAATATATATATATATATATTATTAATATATATTATATTTATATTATTATTGAAATTATATTTATGATGGAAAATGATCAAATTCCAAAGAACAAAATTACTAAACCAAATCCAACATGAAAAACGAAACAATTATCACCCAAAACAACAATTTTATTAAAACAAATTATTTATAAATTAGTGATAAAAGGTTATAAGTAAATTATATGTTGTATTATATATATTATTATGGCATCGAAATACATTTATAATAAATTTATATTTATTATAAAATAGGATTTAATGCGTACTAAGAAGGGTGATACTTGAGGTAAGGTATTTTCATCCCACTATTACATTTATGAGACACATAATATATTAACCACTTATTTATTTTATATGGTGTATATATTAATCATGATTATATTAAAAAATAAATATCATGAAAATTATCCATTTTCACATATTCATATAATTTTCTCTCTTTCATGATTTTTTTATTTGAAAGCTAATAAAGTGGTAAGGGGTTTATGTTTCTATCCTTATTAATCGAGATTGTTTATATTTTTATTTATATTGAGAAAAATGATTATTTCTTGATAAATAAAATTCATGTTACTAATGTCTATTTATATCTATATAAAACATGTTTTCCATTCATTTCCGTCACTTTAAGAGGCCAAGAGTTTGAAAAATGTTTTTAAGTAAAACTAAGAATGATTTAATATCCCATTAAGAATACCTTTTCATTATATTCAATGTTTCTTAAAATGTATTTAAAAATATTTTTAATATTATCCAATGATTGTTAATCCATTTTTAATGATTATTTATTTTCTAATTTTTTTAAAAGGAATCTTATTTTCATTTTTTAAATGAGGTAGTTTTAACTTTTTTCAAAAGTGTGAAAGGAATATTTTTTTGAACTTATATAGAGTGAATAAACTTTCCTTATTTCATAACCAATCAGTGCTTTGAAGCTTCCATTACATGTTTCCATTTTTTTTCTTGGAAATTTCATTCCTTAATATTTCAGAAATTTTTATATTTTGAATATGTTGTTTCAAAATTAAAAGTGTGTTTTCCTCATGAAATATTATAATGATTATTTTAATGAAAGTTTCATATTTGATAACACATTTGTTGTTAATTATGGTTTACCGGGGATATTATCTAATGATACCAACCTTATTATTCCTATGGATGGTTTATGTTTATAATGTTGGGATATTTATGAAACTCAATTAATTTTCATCAGTTATATCATGATGAATCAAGAACATTTTTAGAAATTAGTTCAATTTTTAGGGGTTATGGTGTGATGGTATAATGAATATTTGATGATATTGCATCATACATATGCCTGGATTTCATTATTTTATGGGTGGGATTACAATTATAAATCCACACAATACATTTGGTAATGTTTTATATCACTTGATATAGCTATTGAAAACAAGTTTTTGTGCTTTATCCATTATTTGAATAAAGTAAATGAGCTTGATCCACTATGGGAAAAAAGTCGATGTTCTAGATATATTATGGGAAACACGTAATTGTGCTTAATACACTATGGGTAACAAGTGTTAATTCCTGATTTTTAATTATTTTATATTATTGGTATTTAAGCATTACATATTAAATTTTTTCTTCACTTATGATGGATCCACACTTTTATGAGATGAACTTATGGTTCATGATTAATTTATGATGATTTATTACTCATATAAATCATGTATTCTGAAATGATAATGATTTATTCCTTCAATCACCTTTATGATATTTTACAAATTGCATAAGAAATTTATATGTTATATTCATGATTTCATAACCATATGTTAATATTTTTTGTTGGGAAAAAATACCTCAAGGTAACATTAATGTATTTTTTGGTTAATTTTTTTTGTTGAAAAATTGGGTTTCCATGGTTAGTTGTGGAGTTCTAAATATATTGTTGAGAAACAATATTGACAAGGATACATGGAAAAGGAATTGACGATCTTGTGAAAAAAAAAATATTGTATTCAAGGTGGCAGCATTTCCCATTGATTGGAAAATTTTTGGGTCTACATTTTAGAGAATGGTAAAAAGTGTTTTTAGCGAAAGAAGTTGTGCACAAATGATAAGGAAGTTTGTAAAGTTGTAAACCAATCTTTGTTCAATATTGGTACATAAAAATATAGAAAAGGAAAGAATGTCGCCCAATTTATGGATATTATGTGCAAAGTGAGTTTGTGTGAAAGAGACATGCGTGCTTAGGGAAATGTTGTGAGAGCTACACCTAGGGTCATAAATATGCATATAAATAGGAAACTTCCCACCTCATTAATGAAAGTTGAACACTTAGAGATAATTCAAATCTGAACCGCACAAGTAGTGAGTTCTGCATAAGTAGTGAGTTGCTACCAAAGTAGGGAGTTGGATGAAAGATGGAAGTTGAGAAAAAGAAGTGAGTTGTACACAAGTATTGAGTTGCACGTAAGAGTTTCAAACAAGTAAAAAGTGGCCCGAAATCTGTTTTTCTACAAAAAATCTACATGTTGTGTGCATGGCATTAGGGAAGTGCGCAAGTTACAAGAGATTTGTGTAGAAGTTTATAGTTTCCCATCACATATATTGTTAATTGATATTCATTAGTGGATGAAATTGGGAATTAAATAGATAATCTACATATATTGGAGGATGCATTCATTAGAGATAATGAAGGAACATATAGGTCTATAATCTTTGAGTGGATCCCTTCAAGTAGTGATTTAAAAATGAGGAATATGATGATCCTTTCCACTAGTAGTGAGCTAGGAAAGGAGACATAGGGAGTGAACCTTGGGAATGAAGTGAGAAGACCCTAAGCATTGTAATGTCCGTGATCCTAGGTATAGAAGTGATCTACCAAGAACCTTGTAATTGGTAGGAAGATTTAGTGGATTGGGTACATTGGAACATTGCCACTGTATGCTCCTTGGGCATATCCCAATGCGAGTAAACCAAGTAAAATTGTTGTGTCCTATGCATGATTTAATTCTTGTTCAAAAATTTCTATGGTAGAAAGAGAGATGTTTATAATGATTAAACATGATCGAAAGGCACAATAGTTTTAATCATTCATACCTAGATTCACCCCCGCATAGTATATTTGACTTAGTGGACCTAGAATTATTATTTCTTATGTTCATCAGTTGATATCTCTCAAGTCTATCCTTAATAAGAATATTAGATAACCATTTCTTATGTTTCATTTCCCTCTATTAAATAGATAGTTTTTAAGTAGTGTCTTTCAATTAAGGGTACTAAATGGTAATAACATTGTTAGATATATTGAATATCTTTCATAAAATAAGATGACTGCGTATCTAGTCTCCAAAGGCACTAGTCCTTTATGGTGATCATGTGTGTATTTGTAAAATATATTTAATATTAATCTTAATTGATGTATATTTATTCTTGAAAAGTGTGGGTTTCTATAGTCGGTATCATAGGTAGAATTTATTTTACCTTTTTAAACATGGATGATAAAAATTTTGTGACAAACCTCTTGATAAGTATCAGAATAAATAATATCTTAATTATTTGGTAATGGTCAGGGATTACCCAAGTTAAACCTAAGGTATCATAGATAAATAAAGGTGTTTTATAATCTAGAAAACCTATAAATATGTTTTTAGGAATCCTCACTATTAATATTTTTTATCACACTATACTTTGAGGTTTTAGTCAATGGATGGAACCAGGAGTATCCATGTATACACTAATGAAAAATGGAATGATTTTACTCATTAGTAACCAAATGAAATATGAGTTAGAATGTGAATACTTGTGATTATTATTAATCATATATCATGATATATTATTAATAACATAAACATTAGTGAGATTATTAATAAGTTAAATAATAGGAAAATTTAATTTTATGGAAGTTCCAGTGACAATAGTCATAAAGTTAATAAAGTAAAATTTTCTTATTATCACAAACGTGGGAAGAGACACCTATAAGAATATATAAAATAGTGGGGACGATGCTTTGTTTATATAAAATAAATGTAATATAGTAATTAATTACCAAGTAATTTTCTATCTTATATATTGGTAACTTAGTAATTCTTCAATTTTGAGCTCCATAAACTAAGGGTTATCCCTTAGACTATGCAAGGACCTATGATATCCAAACCAGTGAAGTGATAGGATTGAAGAGTTTATGTATTTAAGTTTAATAATATTGTTTTATTTGGGTTATATAAATGATATTATGGTTAAAGGAATCATAAATCATCTATGTATTGTTCCAAAATATTTTTCTTTAAGGATTTGAAGACATATGTTGAAAGGTATCAATATCCCAAAAAATTGTTTTAATGGTAATGTGATCATATTTATTTAATATAAAGATATGATTAAAATTTTTGATGTAAATAATATATTATTTGTGTCCTTAATACTATTTAGCGACTTGATGAAATAGTGATTGAGGTCATCTTTGATTATTTTCTTTCATTTTTGAATTTATGGAAATATTTAGTGATTTTATTTTGGGATTAAGGATTGTGTTAATTTTCTGAAGCATATATGTTTTCAAGTGAGGATAACATAATGTATTTTGATATTATCATTGGCTTATAAATTTAATAATAATAATAATTTCAAAAATATAGATTCTCAATTTAGGTTTTAAGTGATAACATTTTGAGGTAATTTTAAACTTAAGTTGGGTTTTTAGAAGATTACATTATTATGGTTTAAATAAACCTTTAGATTAGTATATGGTTTGATGTTAAGCTTATAATTTTTTACTATATAGTGTTATAAGGATAATCTAGATGGTTGAAAATTTAATCATTGAAAATGTGATATTTTCAAAGTTATTTATGGTAAGTTTAAGGATTACCATTCAAGTAAGTATATAAATTTGATTCATGATATTTTGGTAACCTTAACAACTTTAAAATATTTTTATAGTGATTTTTCAATGATATTAATGATATCTTGATATATTTTTTCAATGGTTTATGTGTTTGTAACCTTTAAGTTTAAAAAGTTATTTAATATGAAAGATTATTTTGAAAAAATATAATTAAAATTTTGAGGATATAAGTTGAAGGGTATGATTTATCCTTTTTTATTAAAACATTATTTAATATTGAGTTAATTGAGGTAATTTGTAATTTAGGGTTATTTATTGAGACGACACTTGGGTTTTATTATTTCGGATTTGGAAATTCATGTTATTTTATTCATATGAAGGTTTATTCGTTGTGGTAATTATCTTACATTGTTCTATATTTGGGTTTTGATTAATGAATAAATATAGGAAAAATATCTTGGTATTCTTTTACAATCTATTGGAAGTTTATTTTAGTTCTTTTGGACTACAAAAATAATCTTGAATAGTGATGAGTTGGGATCTATAGATGAGATTGTTGTGAAAATTTTTTAACAGATGAGAGTCTACTCATTAATTAAGTATATTCATTTTATCTTAGTATAGATAATAAATTTATTTCTAAAATCTTGAAAAAGGATATTGAAACCAAAATATTATCCTATTACCTTCAATTATATTGAATTGATAGTCTTTTCACACCTTATAAATTTATGTTTTTATATCTATTTACTTTCCCATGATCATTCAATTTCTTGAATTAAATTTCTTTTATCACCCTCCATAATTATAAGGATATTAATTGTTTTAATCTATGTCATTATTTCAACTTCCCACTAATATTCTCATATTTGGAAACCAAGATATAAGTTATTCCATATAACATTAGTATTTTTATTTCCTTTTTTCAAGGGGAAGTTTTATTAACACTTTTTATGATGTGGGTTTTAGAGAAAAGGAAATTTAAAATATAAAACCCATGATTATTGAGAAAAAGTTGAAATTGTGGGAATGAAATTAAATATGGGGAGGGGGAGTAACACCCTGATAATTTAAAAGAATAAAATTAAGTTCAATAAAGTATGCGACACGTAACACCAACCTTTAACATCCAGGAAATATTATTATGACAGGTAAAAACTAAACATTGAATTAGATGGCATTAATGGGTATAAATTTTTTTTAAATATATATAAAACTCATACTTAATACCAATGTATTTGTTAATGCTTAAGAAATAAACATTCATTTAATAAAAATTATACTATACTTCAAAAATGATCACATTTTAGACAATCTTTTATTTCACTTGTTGTAATTGTATTTGAAAAAATAAATTTCATTTTTGAAATCATCATATAGAAATTATCTAAGGGTTAATGTTTGATAATTTATTTTTAAAAATTGATTTATCGATGAATAGTAAAAAATAAAAATTTATATTTATTTTTTTTAAAACTATTTAAAATTTTATATTTCGTTCTTAAAGTTCTAAAAGGAAAATTATTAAAATTATGTTATTAATAATCCAATTTTTTTTATTGGAATCAATTTTATTATAAAAACTATTTTATACATAAAAGACATTTTTTTTAAAAAGAATTTCTATGGAAGCAATGTGTTTTTATCCTAATAAATAATATTGAACACTATTTTTTAATTATTTTAATGTAATTTATATATCATATATTTAATAAAATGTTTTAACATTAATTTAACATTTTTAAGTATTGTATAATAATAAATCCAATTTTATGCTTAAAACACAATTTTTATAAAGAACTAGTTTCAACACCTTTTTCAAAAAATAAAATTAATTTCTACCGATTATTTAAATTTATTGTTTAAAATTGGATTCCATATTTATAATCAAGTTGTTGAAATTTTTAACAGGTATATTTTTTTTCGTCAATATGAATAGTACAATAGAAAATATTACCACATTGGTAAATGTTAAATTAGTTTAATCCATGTGAAGAATATGTGACAAGGTTGTAAGTTATTCATATTATTTTTATTTGATGAATTTAATTATACTCTTATCACCTTATCCTCAATATATATTTTTTAATAGTAACTTTTCCATGAAAATGAACAATGTAATATTTAAAGCATAGAGAAATACGAAATTTCACTATCTTTGTTTTAAATATAAATTGTGTGTTCAATAGGGAAAACTAATGTGGTTAGTGAATATCAATGTATATTTTGTGAACAATAAACTTATTTTCATTATGGATATTTATTTATAATTTTTAGGTTTTAAATAATTACCTTAAATTCTTACACAACACCAACAAAATATTTATCCAATTACTTGAAAAAAATGAATTAAAAATCATAAAAGTTATATAATTTGAGTGATTTATGATATTCAAATAATGTTTTAGATAAATATAGCATATTATTGATTTAAAAAAAATTATATTCTAATTACAAGTTTGTATTTATGTCTTATAAATGATACTAAATGAATAGTTTTAAAAATTGACATTAATGATATATCATCAAATTTTTTATTAAATTACATAAAAATCATAAAAATATTGAAATAAGAAAAAGAGGATAATATTTGGTAAACTATTTTACCCCTTTACCATATATGCACCAATTTTCACCTTATACGTAAAATTATAACCGTTGTATAGTGAAAAAGACGTTACCACAGGTAATGTTAAAATATGTTAACTAAAGGGTAAAAGTAAAAGATAAGGATTAAAAAAATATGTAATCCTATTTAAATATTATTTTTGATGGTATTTTGACCCCCATAATACCTTATATTCAAATCCTTATCCATTTGGAAAACGTTTTCTAGAGAATTACTTTATTATATTTTAATTTTTTAATTAATTCCATGAGTGCCCCTCCCTAAAATTATACAACAACACATCGAATTTGTCTTATTAATACCAATTTGATTATATTATGTCACCAAAATACTGAATATTCAACCTCTCAGCCACCCTAGTCACATTTTAGAGGTTCTTTTCATCCAAAAGGACCAAAACTAGAGTCCTTAAGAGAAGATTCAAAAGAGTTCTTTCAAAAAGAGGGAATCACATTTATTGATCACTTTATTTTATATTATTTCTTTAACTCCTTTAAATATATTATATTATTCACAAAATAATCAATTATATTCCATAAATATACTAAAATTTTATTAGGATTATAAAACCACATCTATTCACCCTTTTTCCATCAAATGGGAAATTAAAGTATCACTCATTCCAAAGTATAACTCACCATCTCCATGTAGTGATATAATTAATTTTCCATAACTGTCCTTTAGGAATAATTATTATGATGGGTATAATGTATATATATATATATGATATTTTTTAAATAATTATACTTTTATAACTATAAGATCAAATCTACCTTCTTACATTCCAAACTGTTGGAAAACTGTATCATCGCTCGTGTGAATGTGTGGACTCCCATCACTTTGAAGTGATGTGATTTTTTTATTTTTTCCTTGGATGGTAATAAAAATGGATTTCAGGAATATATATGATTTATATGTGTTGGGTCTTGAAATCTCTAAATTCAAAAAGAAGTGATTTTCATCAAACTCGAAAAATGGTAGAAAAAACCTAGAGGAAGATCAAAGAAAAATGTTTGAAGGGCTGTTCCCATGAAGGATATAATGATCCCAAAAATCACAAATTACATCACATACCACTTCTATGCATGAAATTCAACAATTTTCTCAAATCTCATTGTGGAAAAAATATTTTTAGGTAGGTGGAGGTGTCTCCAGTTCTTGCAAATGAAAACACATTCGTTTTCAGGGTTAGTGTAATGTCCTGAACCCAGTTTCCCAGAGTCGGTGCATTATTACGTAACATTGGAAATATCAAAAAAGATAAAGCCTCGAAAGAAAAATTAGTTTAGTATCCATGGAAGTTCTAGACACATTCATAAGGTTTACATTACTTCATAAAATTAAAAACTACAAAAACAATGTTTCCATGGAAAACACTGAGATCCCATAGACTATCCCTCCGGGTTAGTCATAATATACTTCTTCACATCCTGGAAAAAATAAAACATAGAAAGGGGTGAGATCAGATTCTAAAAAAGGATAAAAATATAGTGGAAACCTTAATAAATAAGCATGAACATTTAAGGAAATATACAAAACTAAAACACAAGCATTTTCAACAGAAACTTCATCATAATATGGAAAATATAAATCAAAATAATACCATTTACTTGCTCACATGGATATTCTACTTGTCTAACAATTACATGAAATATCAATAGCCACATTCATAATGATGGAATGCATAATGCCAGACTTTCATAACCACATAGTCAAGGTATTATGCCAAGACACTAGTTTGTCTCATGAGACCTACCGATGCATCAAGGAGCTATTGTGGGTTCCACCCGTCACATACTAAGTCTAATTCATTCTTCATATGAAAAGGTTTAAACATAACATAAAAATTCTTATTAAAAATAGTATACGAAATGTCAATACTTTATCCATAATCAATTAATGGAATAAAAATAGCACATCTATAGTCACACATATCACAAAACCTTCAATACAATACAAAAGATTTGTGTCATAATAAATAAACTTCAAACAAGTTTAAAATACGTCAAACGATGTTGACATAGATGAAAATGATATGTAAAACACTTTGAGAGAAATATACCTTTTTCATGAAAACCTTTAAAAGTCACACAATTTATAAAGGAAGACATTTAAAGACATTTTTGAATCAAACAATCCCATACCACTTTGAAACTTTTTCAAAGAATTATCATTTAAAAACATTCATATCCATATAGATAAATCCTTAAAAACCATTTTGAAAACATGGACATTAATGAGAATGATTTATAAGAATAAGTATTTAAAACATTTAAAATGATGTTTTAGTAAAATATTTACTTAAAATAATCCATTTTAAAACTATTTCATGAAACATATACATGGATAAAAAATATTTCCCAGAAGATACTTACGTAAAAAAACACTGTGGATAATAATGAGATTGTAAAATTAACCCTTACCTTGTACTTTTCCTTGGTCAAGGGTAGGTTAACCTTCTGTATAATTCTGAAATAATTTTTATTAAATTATAAATGAATCTTATACATTAATGTGATAAAATATATGATCTTTTAACATTGCTTTGTTAATAATATCTTAGTATTATTGTTGTTTTAGGTGTTAATAGATTTGTTTTCCATTATATTCTTTGTTATGTGAGTCATATTTGTTATGAGTGAGATGTATCTTATTTATATCCATAATGATATTAAGTCTTTAAACATTATTTTTAATCATATAATGAAAATTTGTCTTCAATGGATATGATGGGGAATGAATCTCATCGAGTTCATGGAGATGGTAATTCGTACGTACGCACGAGTGACAATATCATTCTTTTGATATTAAAATAATATATAATTGGATGGTATATCATATATAAAGAATAATTATCATGTTATATATATTATTTACATCAATTACATTTCATTATTATACTCATCCAAATAATAATGTATTGAATAACCATTACACCATGAGGTGGAGATGGTAAGTCGTACGTACGCACGTATGGTGACATGTCATTCAAAGGATGGATAGAAAAATGAATTTGGTTGTACAATATTTTTAATAAACATACTGTATACTTCCAAGAGAACACCAAGTGGTTCATTAATGGTACACATATAATTATATAAGTCTTTTGGCCAAACCGTAGATTTTTAGGAATAGAATATCAATTAATAATATAATATTTGTTTTAAAAATACTTTTATGTCAATTTTGTTACTATTTGGTATTTTGTTTTTTCTAAATTCATAAAAGCATTATTATTTCAACCAAAATTCATATAACCAACCCTAATATGTCATTTTGACCTAAAAAATTATTTTAATTCATAAAAATTTTAAAATTACATTTATTTGGATATTTATAATATCAATTATTTAAATCCTTCATTAATACGATAATTACAACATCATCATTGTGTCATAAATAAATTAAATTATATTATCTATAAAAATTATAAATAAAATACCATTATATAGGAAATATTTTTATCTTTATAATAAATATTTATAGTTGAATTTATCTTATGTGTAACCCTATATTAAATTTTTTTTAGTTGTTAAACTTTGATTTTAACTCTTTTAACTATTTTTTGAATTAAATAATAATAAATGTCTGAATCTAATCCAAGTGGACCTAAAGGATAATATTTTATTCATAAGGTTGTTTTAAGTCTAATTACACTTATCCAATAGAATTAGGACATGTGTTAGGGTAATAATAATATTATTTTTACCCTTAATTACACTATTTAATTTTAACCGTGGTAAATAAAAGAAAAAAGTAACAATTAACCAAAAATTATTTTAATCTTATTAAACTACATTTTTCTTACTGATATCAACCATGTCTCTCATATTTTTGAAATTCCACTCACATAAGTAGTAAAATTATATTATATGTGAATTTTCGAATTCTCTTAGGAGGTGGGTAAAAGACGGTAAAAATATCGATACAAGTTTTATATATCTAAAATTATTATAAAATGACTCCAATGATTAAATTGATTTTATATTGGTATTATTTATCTATTTTTACCTAAAATAATTAAAATAAAATAAATAATTATTTAAATAAAAAGTCGGTTTTAAACAATAACTCAGTGTTTTTCACTATTCATCAAAAATGGAAAGTTTTTAAAAAAATACCAAAAATTCCCCATAAGATAATTTTGATCTTACAAATTCAAAAATGAATTCTATTTTACCAATTTCAAAACATATAAGTTGCATTAATTGATTTAAAATTAAATCCAATTGTCAAAACCGAAAAGCATATTTTTAAGAAATAATAACTATCAAAATAATTGACACTTGTTTATGTCCAATTTCAAAGTGAAATTACTTAAAATGACAATCATGGGATTAATTGGTAAAAATATAATCTAATTATACTTCCAAACTATTAAAATTTATAATTCAACACTATAAATTATTTTGATTCCAAAATTTGTTTTCAGTTATAATATAGTATTTTTCACTATTTACCCAAATATGAAAGTTATTAGAATAACAGAAAAAATTTATTAAAACTAAATTATTATGTCATAATTCTAAATAAGAAGTTTATTTTGTCAAATTTAATATATAAAAGTTTCAAATATTGGATTTAAAAAATGGTTCACTATTAAAAGGCGGTAAAATTGCATTTTTTAAAAAAATACTTCTTTCATATGAAAAAATGAATTTGTTCTTAAATTATGTATGAGAAACTAATAATATGGATCCTGAAATTATAAGGATTATATAATGTTCAAAATTCAGTTAATACAATTCATAACTGCTTTTGAACGGCTAGTTTGGTAAGTCATGGTGCTCTTAAACTCAGTGTTGCATGTAGTACAAGTTATTGAATTACTTTGAAGAAATAACGTACAATGAAATCTTGGGGTGTTAAATTCTTCCCTCCTTAAATAAATTGCATCCTCACAATTTGAAATTTTTCTTCAAAAATAAAAGGTTTCAAATAGAAAATACCTTCGTTGGAAAACCCACATCGGATATTGGGTTAATAAAATTTAGTCTTAATAAGAGGAAAAGGGGAACGAAAAAGTCACCCCCAAATTATGATCTTTATTAGGGGATAATTGGTGGAAATTAGAGACACCTAATTGAATTAAAAATTTAAATATCTATATGGAGTGATTGAGGTCATTATTCATGAACAATTGTATAATTGAGGGCCTCAAAGCCATCAATCTGTGATGATTTAAAATATAATTGGTTCAACAAAACATAAGGTATTAGGATAACAAATTTTTAGTTTTAAGATCCCTTTCCTAAAGTGTAATAATTAATTTTTTCATAGAATAAGAGAATAAAAAAAAATATAATTGACAAGTAGAGTTCCGTCCTTTAACTAATTTCTTCCACAAGCTCATCTTTCACTCTTAACGATAATAAAACTTAATTTTTTTTATTTATCCTATTCATATAGGGTTTCAAAAAAATGAATTTATAATCCATCTACCATACCTTCTAAAAAAACTACATTACTCAATCCTGAACATCACGTGGGCCACTGGTAGCTGATACACCCTTGTCACCCTTCAGTTGCGGGTTCAAGTCTCGGGGCCGTGTTAGACGCAACTGGTTGCTGCCCGACCTCCAAGTTGACCTTTTTATGGCAATCTAAAAATAATCTCAAACTAGAATTATCCAAAACACTTTTTTCCACACTCACAGCCCAAAATTTATATATAAGGTATACACAATAAAGATCCTTTTTCTATATAATAACATGTGAACACCATCATCATGTATTCTTTTTAAACAATACAACATCCTGAATTTCCATAAAACCTTATTGATTGCATTAATGATCTTCAATTACATATAGAATACATGATATATTCCTTCTTCCAAAAATGTTGTAAACTCCAACAATGATGGAATATACAAATCATTAATCAGTTTCAAGGTAGTCAAGAATATCCAATATAATTTATCAAAATAAATCATGTATTATTCCAAAAATCACTACCTCGGTATTAGGACCATATTATGGTTTATCTTTCTCTCGACCATATATTTTACAAAAATTTATACTGCTATTGAGTCACTTTTCTTGATTCCACACAATCTCAAGTCCCTAATGAAATAGTACTGCAGTACAATCCTTATATAATCTATAATTCTTATAACATTTACACCATTAATAAAATACTCAAATGACACAATACTTTAATAACAATGTAAGAAAACTAATTATTCTTCTTCATCTTCAGTAATATCATAACTTTATTTTTATCCAATAGCTGCATTTTGGGTATACTCTAATGATTTGATCTTGGATTTGCGTAGTGTCCCAACTCCTTGCAGATGATGCATTGTACATTGGAAACTTTTTTCTTACCCTTGCAATCACATTCTTGGTGTCATTTTTCTCCACACTTATAACAAACTCCCATTACCTTTAAGAGTTTAACAAGGTGATTCTTTCCACAGTTATCACATATGGGAAAATCCTTCTTTTCCCTCTTCCCTTTATCCATATTTCTCTCTTCCATCCTTTTCTTTTCTTGCTTCTCCTCAAAGCCACATGACTCAGAGAATTATTTACTATTCTTATTAACACATGATAATATTTCTTCATATGTTGAGAATACATGGGAGACCATTTCCCTTCTAAATTTTGGATTAATACCATTAAAGATATGATCCTTCTTATTCTTTGGATCATACATATTGCTGGAGGTCACATACCTCTTACTGGGCACCATTTATATACAATGGCATACACTAGGTCAGTTTAAGAATTGCAATGAATAAATCCAAACTTATAAAATACCTAACATAAATTAAAATGTTTATGGATATAATCGATAATAATAAATTTTTTTTTTGAGGAGGTATATACTCGTAAATCCTTTATAATGATTTGTAATGAAAATGAGAATTATCCTAAGCATATCCCCTGGGAGTATCGTAACCAAGAGTGCAACAAGGCCCGTTGTCTTGCACCAGTTCTCATTGAAGTCTAGATCAATGTGGATTTTTTGGGTTTTACACCTAGGTATATCTGTGCCAGAGCTACCTATAGCTGCCCGTATCCAGACCGGAATGTATTTTCTTGAAAAACTCACAAAATATCTACAGTACCAAAATTCTCGGAATTTTTTCTGTACTATTCCTCAAAGTCTATCTTTAGTCTATGTGCTGTAATCAAAGTTCATCTAAATCTAGTTTCCAGAGTTTGTACTAAACTTCCTCTGATAACAACTGTAATGCCCCGACCCCATTTACACAGAGTCGGTGCATTATTACATAACATTGGCGTGATCACAAAAGACCATGTATTGAAATATTGATTAGTTTTTTAGCCTTGGAAGTACTAAATACATTCATAAGGTTTACATTACATCTTAAAATGAAAAACTAAAACAACAATGTTTACATGGAAAACATTGAGATCCCCTAGACTATCCCTACATGTTAATCATAATATACTTCTTCACATCCTAGGAAAGATAAAACATAGAAAGGGGTGAGATCAGATACTCAGTAAGGATAACAATATAGCAGAAACTTTCATAAATAAGTATAAACATTTAAGGCATTTTATAGATCTAAAACAAAAGCCTTTTCAATGTAAAATTAATCATAATATGGCAAATATAAACCAAAATAATTCCATTTAATTACTCACATGGATATTCTTCTAGTCTAATAATCACATGAAATATCAATAGCCACTTTCATAATGATGGAATGCATACTTTCATACTTTCATAACCACATAGTCAAGGCCTTGTGGCAATACTACAAATAATATTATGTCAAGGCCTTGTTCCAAGACACTAGTTTGTCTCATGATACCTACCAATGCATCGAGGAGCTATAGCGGGCTCCACCCGTCACTTACTAAGTCCAATGCATTCCTCATATGAAAAGGTTTTAACATAACATAAACATTCATATTAAAACTAGAATAAAAAATGTCAATACTTTATCTAAAAACTATGAATGGTATAAAAATAGCATATCCATAGTCACACATATCACAAAACCTTCAATAAAATATGGAAGAGTTTTATCATAATAATTCAACTTCAAACAAGTTTAAAATCCATCAAAGGATGTTGTCATAGATGAAAATGATTTGTAAAAAACATTAAAAGAAATACAACTTTTTCATGAAAGCCATTAAAAGTCACACAATTTATAAAGGAAGACATTTAAAGACATTTTTGAATCAAAGTTTCCCATACCACTTTGAAACTTTTTTCAAAGAATTATCATTTCAAAACATTCATTTCCATATAGATAAATCCTTAAAAACCATTTTGAAAACATGGAAATTAATGAGAGTGGTTTAAAAAAATAAGAATTTAAAACATTTAAATTATTTTTTAGTAAAAAAGTTCCTTAAAATATTCCCTTTTAAAACTATTTCAAGAAACCTGGACACGGATAATAAAGATGTCCCATTAGATATGTAAGTAAAAAATACATCAGATAATAAAGAGATTGTGAAATTAACCCTTACCTTGTACTTTTCA
Organism: Viscum album; assembly: GCA_963277665.1. Taxonomy (NCBI): domain Eukaryota; kingdom Viridiplantae; phylum Streptophyta; class Magnoliopsida; order Santalales; family Viscaceae; genus Viscum; species Viscum album. The sequence continues at coordinate 1,205,487,877 of OY728138.1, forward strand.
TTGGTCGAGGGTAAGTTTAACTCTTGTATAATGGTGAAATAATTGTTATTAAATAATGCATAAATCTTATACATTAATATTATATTATATACGATCTTTTAATATTGCTTTGTTAATAATATCTTAGTATTATCATTGTTTCGGGTGTTAAAGTATTCGTTTTTTATATTATTTGTTCTGTAAGTCATATTTTTTATTGATGGGATGTATCTTATTCATATCAAGAATTATATCAAGTCATTAAAAATTATTTTAATCATCTAATTAAAATTAGTCTTGAATGGATACGATGGGGAATGAATCTCATCGCGTTCATGGAGACGGTAATCCGTATGTACGCACGAGCGAAAATATATTTATTTTGATATTAAAATAATATACAAATGGATGGTATATCATATATAAAGAATAATTATCATTTTATATTTACTATTTAAATCAATTAAACATCATTCTTATACCCATCCAAATAATAATGTATTGAATAACAATTACACCACGACGTGGAGACGGTAAGCCATACGTACGCACGTATGGTGGCTTTTCATTCAAAGGATGGATAGAATAATGAATTTGGTTTTACTATATTTATAATAAAATCAAAATATATATAATATACTGGAGTTATTATTTTATAATGTAAACAACAAAGGAAAAGGTTTTATAGGTAGAAAGAAACCTGAAAGAGGTGATGAAAAATTTACCTCTTCTTCAGGTTCTTCATTTTGATTTGATCAAAAGGGCTCCTTAAGTTAGATTTATGAATAAAAGAACGCCTCTAGGATGAAGGGAGGACAGTTTAGAGGGTATTAGAGTAGAGTTTGGATGAGGAAAATGGCTTTGATGGTATGAATTAGGGAGAAGGGGTAGTGCCCTTTTATAAGAGGGGTGAGGGGCACCTTAGGAAAAGCTAGAAATATTATTTTATAATAAAGTCTTTTTTGGTTTATAATGGATAAAAAATGAATTATTTAAAGTCTAAGGTGGTTATGGGTTGAAAACCACTTAACCAATAGGTTTTAGACAGGTTTGGGTCACTATATTAACTTTATATTTTAGATTTAATTCTTAGTTAAATAGTTTGACATTTACCATGTCTCTTTGTATTTTTATATTATATGTTTAATAAACATAAAATATACTTCCAAGAGACCCTAAGTGGTTAATTAATGATAAACATATAATTATATAAGTCTTTTGGCCGAACCTTAGATTTTTAGGAATAGAATATCAATTAATAATATAATATTTGTTTTAAAAATTCTTTTAGGTCAATTTTAACACTATTTGGTATTTTTTTCTTCTAAATTTATAATAGAATTATTATTTCAAAAAAAAATTCATCTAAACAACCATAATATGTCATATTTACCTAGAAAATTAGTGTAATTCCTAAAATGTCTCAAATTATTTTTATTTGGATATTTATAATATCAATTATTTTAATCATTCATTAATTCGGTAATTACAGCATCATCATTGTGTCATAAATAAATTAAATTATTTAATGTATAAAATATATAAATAAAATAAAATATTTTAGGAAATATTTTTAGCTTTATAATTAATATATATTGTAGAATTTATCTTAAGTGTAACCCTATATTAAAAATTATTTAGTTATTAAACTTTGATTTTAACCCTTTTAACTCTTCATTGAATTAAATAAGAATAAATGTCCTAATCTAATCCAAGTTAACCTAAAGAATCATATTTTATTCCTAAGGTTGTTTTTGGTCGATTACACTTATCCAATAGAGTTAGAAATTTTTTTAGTGTAATAATAATATCATTTTTACCCTTAATTACACTATTTACTTTTAACTGTGGTAAATAAAAGTAAAAAGTTATTATTCATCAAACATTATTTTCACCTTATTAAACCAAAATATTCTTACATATATCAACCATTTCTCTTGGATTTTTTAAATTCCACTCAAAGAAGTGAAAAAAGTTTGTTTTATGTGAATTTGTAAATTCTTCTAGGAGGTGGGTAAAAGACGGTAAAAAGTTCGATAAAATTTTTATATATCTAAAATTATTATAAACTGACTTCAATGAATTAAATTGAATTTATATAGGTATTAGGTATCTATTTTTACCTATAATATATTTAAATAAAATAAATAATTATTTAAATAAATTTTCGGTTTTAAACAATAACTAAGTGTTTTTCACTATTCATCAACAATTGAATGTTTTCAGAAAAATGCAAAAGCATTAACCTAAGATAATTTTCATATTCCGAATTCAAAATTTAATTCTATTTTACAAATTTCAAGACATAGAAGATTCAATAATTAATTTAAAATCAATTCCCGTTGTCGAAACCGAAAGGAGTATTTTTAAGAAATAATAACTTTCAAAATATTGACACTTATTTATGTCCAATTTCAAAGTGAAATTACTTACAGTGACCATAATATGATTAAATGGAAAAAATATAATCTAATTATACTTCCAAACCATTAAAATTTATAATTAAACACTATAAATGATTTTGGTTAAAAAAATTGTTTTCAGTTAAAATATAATATTATTCACTATTTACCCAAATATGAAAGTTATCAGAATAACACCAAATATTTAATGAAACTAAATTCTTATATCCTGATTCTAAGGAAGAAGTTTATTTTGTCAAATTGAATATATAAGGATTTCAAATATTGGATTTAAAAAATTTTCTCCATTAAAAGGCGGTAAAATTGCATTTTCTGAAAAATACTTCTTTTATATGAAAAAACGAATTTGTTCTTACATTATGTATAAGAAACTCATAATATGGATTCTGAAATTAATAGGATTATATGAAGTTCAAAATTCAGTTTATATTATTCATAACTACTTTTTAATGGCTAGTTTTGTAAGTCGGGGTGCGATTGAACTCAATGTTGCGTGTAGTACAAGTTATTGAATTACTTTGAAGAAATAACATATTATAAAATCTTGGGGTGTTACAATCGGGTAGAGATTTTAACCCCTGTGAATGACCATCTCCATGAACTCAATAGTTTGTAGGATGGGAGATCATGTTAGTGCATGTGAATGAGAAAAAATCATTTTTGAGGAAGCGTGGTGAATTTCGTCCTCGAAAATGACATTCCCCTACACGAGCGATCATTCCCCGCAGTCTAAGTTGTTCTTGGGTTGGGGTAGGCTCTATGGGCTACCAAAAAAGATACTGCACAACCCTCCATGGATGATCGAATATGTAAGTATCTAGTCCCGCATCTCTTGTATAAAAAGACACCATGTTTCAATAAATAAGGACAATGATTTTCAAATGAAGATAGCCAAAGGAGACCGGCGATGAGGAAACATTAAAGCTGGATACTCTCCATCGATTCCTAGTTGGTAGAAATCCACCACATAATAGTAAATATGAAATAATAATTCATCTAGCCATATGAAAACTCAAAAACCCTTTATTGAATCCACTCTATCTGGAATAAATGGATCCCCTCTCATAAAATGGAATCCCGCATAACAAAATGCTATACAGGTGGAACCCTACCCCGTGTAACAAAAAGTAATGTGGGAGGAACTCAACCCCACATATCAAAATGCTATAATGATGGAACATGGTCCAATTTAGCAACCCACTCTGTGAGTAGAACTAAGGTCCACATAGAAAAATTCTACGCAGATGGTACCATCACCCACATAGAAACTTTCTACGTAAAGGGATCCCCATCCCGCCTAAGAACCTGTTATTTAGGATGGGGAATCCTTGGGTGTTATCCTTTCCACCTCTCATCACTCCATTATATTGTTTCATCGGCCCCCATGTTTCCCCCTCTCTGATCCATTCTAAAGGAATCAGGCTAGGATGCTTTCCAAATTCACCTGACATATATGATAAGATCATCGAGAACATAAGCGTGTCCTCTTGAGTTTACATGTCAGTGGTAATAGAATTCATGTGTGTAACCTCCAAAATAAGTTGGACCCATAGAATATACTCGAGTTTACATTCCAATGGTGATGAGGGTTCCAACCATGGTATACTCATGTGAACCTCCCTATTCCAAGTGGGGATAAAGGGGATCATAATTTCATTTCCTTTAGGTATGGAATGAGATCCCCCACCCCAGAACCAATTTTAGGGCATCCCTTATAGATTAATCCCCTATAATTTATTGCAGGAGGTGACACACTTCCTCCTCTTCACCTTAGCCTCATAAGTAGCTGAATATATCATTATATGTGACTATACAATTTATAAAAATTAAAGTGTATAAAAGTACACTCAAATCCCTCTCCCACTCCCTTTGGTCTCTATCACCTCAACCCACAGTTGATAGATTGGATTATTTGATCTTCATATACGATGCTTCTTCTTGTTTCTCACACCATTCATGAATAATGTGGTCTTAGAGTTTAGTGGAGCTCATGAGTTCCACATGATCCCAAACCAAAAAAATTCAACATTCATGCATAATCCCTAATGTATATTCAAATGGACCACTTCTATGCGTAAGCCCCACCATCTTCCAAAATGGGACACTTCCATGCGTAAGACCCAAACTCTATTCAAATTGGATGATTCCATGAATAAGCCCCAAACTCTTTTCAAATGTACCACATCCATGAATAAAACCCAACCTTTTTTCAAATGGGCCACTCCTATGTGTAATCCCCAAAAACTATTCAAATAAGCATCTTCCATGTGTAATCCCAAACATCTTTTCAAAGTAGAATCTTCTAGGCATAAGCCCCTCCCAAATGGGAATCCCCTTGATGAAATCCCTAATCATACCCACTCATACATGCCTTATATAAGGTATAATACCTAAAACCATTCCATAACCTTCAAAGGTAGACATTCTAAATTATGTGTCACTTCATGGGAATCTATATGAGTTTAATACCCAACCCAATCATGCCCACTTAAATGGTTCACTTCCATGTGTAATCCTTAATCATTTTATCAATGTGACTTCTCAATATATGTTAGACCCATTTTCTTTTCAAATGGGACGCTTCCTTGTATAATCCCCAACCACATGGGAATCCCCTTGATGTAAACCTCAACTGTATCTACTCAATTGGGCCTCCTATAATGTACAATCCCCCAAAAAAATCCTTGACCTTCAAATGGACATATTTCATATGAAGTTGAACCTTAGGGAAATGTTTCCTAGTGTAAGACCTAATCCAGTCATGTTCCCTTAAATGGGTTGCTTCCATGCATAAATCCCAACCACACGGGCCTCCATTAAGGTTTAACAACCTATATAGTGAACTATGTGGGATTTTACTACCATATAATTGGGATATATAGGAATCCTCCATAAGGTCTGAACCCAACACACAAATACATTCTAATGTTCTCCAAGAAACATTCCTGGTAGGTTCATATCCACCTAGGAGACTACATCTCTTTCAGGTGCCTCGATCCACCTTAGTATAAGACTCCTAAAAAAATTGATTAGGAACCTTTTGCCTAAATATACTTTCCACATGACATTAAATTACATGGTTTGGTCCTCATGACATGATCTTAAAATGAGTTATATCCTGTTAAGTGGAAACGAACTATGTGTGTTATGATTCATCTCACAAGGATACGTCGGAAGCCCATATCATGAGTTTGATTTTGATAGAAAAAAATATCCATATCACAGGATGATAAAAAACTCAAGAGTAACCCACAAACTAGCTTAAAACCAACATTTTCCTATTAAATGAACAAAGAATATCTGATCCATTCAAAAAAATGGTACAATTTATGGATAAAATTAGATACATAAAGATATCCGTATTGATGGAGAACCTTAGATAAAAATAGATGATTCTAATCCCATTCATATTCATAATGGATCATTAATTTTGGGTGACCCATGTAGTTATACTTGGGAATTATAAAAGGAGTCACAAACATATCTTAAATCTATAAGAGAGTCCAATAATATAACTAGTTCCCCCAAAAAAGCTGTGATGATCCCAACATCCCATCCACTCGACTAATGCAAGTTCATAAGTGTCATTGGACAGGTTCCCCATTGAATGCCTATGTTTGGAAGGTAGGTCCAAGAGTCTTCATGGATATGAGAGTCATTGGGTGTCTCTAGAACTATGTACAAAACCTGTTTTTGACCATTCAATGATATTGTATTCGATGTTAGTGATTGCACACCATTAAACCCCTTGTAATGAATCATAAGGTGCTAAAAATATTTGTCAAAAACCAAATGGTGAGCCCAACATTAATACATAACCAATATGGAAGTCTTATCCTACATCAGATCCATTTCTAATACAAAATGGAAATGGGACAAACAATACCATTAATTACGCATGTGGTCATGAGATGCTACTTTTTTTCGTTTTTGTTGTCGGTGTTTTTCATAATTATTACAGACAATATTTAGAGATCTCTTCAATCCTATGGAATCTCATCGACTTTCACAAACATGCACATCATCCATTGCCCTAGTTGGGTGCTAAACCAAACGATGATATCCATCAGCCACCCACCACATTCAATGATGGGTTTCAAATGCATTGGTTAGGGAGTACAACCATAATGGTCGAATCCCCACCCTAGAGAAAGCTATGTAGGGCCTCCTTTGCATTATGCCCTGCCATTCGTTCATACAGGGATGGTTAATAGTATAGAATTAGACAACCCCAATAGTTTTAACAAAACATTTTGGGAGAATTTCACTTGATCAAGATAATTATTTCCTACCTTAATAGAGTTAGGTTGATGAATTCATCACCAATGACTTAATCCCAGTAGCATAGGGGTCCCACCCATGTTCCCCTACCAAAAATCATTATGGCCAATGCTGTATAGACTATTATCCTTTCTATGAAGAGTATATTACCCTATATGCCCCAATGAAATTCAAACATACCTATGTCCCAAGGTAATCCTACAAAGGATGGATATTACACAATTTGGAATATGAAATCATCCTTATTCCTTCTTAAGAATCCAAAAAATTAAATATAGAGACAACTTAGGGGAAGCCGTATATTCCTGCTCCCTCCTACAAAGGTAGTTAGTCAAATAAGAAAAAAAATTATGAGTAGGCAAAAATCCTTGCTGCTACTTTCCAAGACCTCTATTCAAATATGGTAGAAAACAATAGGGAGACACATATCCATACCAAATAACATGAATATCTTAGTTCAAATTATATTGAAGACAACTATGATTAGATATAAAATAATGCTAATGCATACCAATATCATCATCCAAATAGGGAATAAAACTACAGGCATACACATATCCCTACCAATGCACATGAATCCCATCAATTAAATGCGGTGAAAATCAAGTACTAGTAGGAGAAAATTTTGGGGATTTATTTCAAGATCATTAGTCAATATGATGATAAAAATGATCAGAAAGAAATTACTACTCCTTCATATCAAGGCCTCCATGAAAATAGAGTGAAAATTAGGGAAATAACCTATTAAATCCCATTTGAAATCAAGGGAAAATTCACACCTATGTCCCCACAGAAAAGGGCTATCAGTACTTTCTTGTAAGAAATGGAGGACTAAAGCAGGAACATATTTCTACTCTGACACCATAATGGGAATATATTTCATTTCTGGCCAAGGGAACCTCTTAATACATCTTATAAATGATTGAGGACCAGACATCAATTCCTAACCATATCTTATATACCTTCCATGGTGTAATAACTTACATGAAAATATAAAGGAGTCGGGACCACAATCCTACCTCCCCAAGTGGGGTGACTCATCCATACAATGAGATGGTCACTTCCGAGTAGACATGCATTCCTACTCCCATCTTAGAGGGTATTTGTTAATATTTTGACATAAATGTTAAAAAATATCAGGAAGATATACCTAATCCAATGGGGGGAAACCTGTCCAATTTGATGGCTACTCTGGGGATAGAATATATCCCTACCAAAATGTAGAAAGCTCACCAATGAATCCCAACAGCACCACAAGAATAACATGATTTAACACCCGTATATGAAGTCTGTCACCGATATAAATCATCTTCATTCTCCTAAAAGCGATTTCCAAAAAGTAAATTATTCCAAATGAATCTATAAATTAAAGTGAAGATTCATGAACCTTATCCATTGGAATATGGGGTTCTTAAGGCCATCAAATACATTTCAATGGTGGATCAGGTCTTTCTGACCTATTAAAAATCACGAGAGTGTTATTAGTAGTTGCGAAGGTACTCCCTGCAATTTTTTTCCAAAATATCTAGAGGTCCTCCCTATATCACGTTCCATGATGGATTAACTTGTGAACATAATCCGATCAATCATGCAATCCTTTCTCATATCAAGAATCATGGTAACCCTCCTCATGGATAGAAAATCAAACAACAAGAAGGTCCTCCCGTTATTGTTGTTCAACCTGAAGTTACTCCTTGAGGTATATGCTTCAAAAATTATCTGTACAGTTGGACATTGAGTTATGATGGTGAACTTCTCCTAGATAGAATTCACTATGAAGGTCCACCCCACACTTAAACTTTATCTTAGTAATAATTCCCCCCTTACTTTAGTCCTCGATGAAAGTCCTACCTATAGTATACTCTACAAAAATTATCTTTGTAGGAATACGTTGATATATGATGGTACTACTATTTATGATAGAACCTGTTGTGAAGGCCCAACCTATAGTAACATTTCATATTGGTAAGAAGGTTCTAACTTTGTCAATTCAAACACAATAAATCCCTCATAAGTTGAGTAACTTGGAATTATTAGGCCAGACATGTCAGAGACCCTATCAATAACTACTGAAATATATTATTTACATGAATATAGACTAATATAATGATCAAAATATGATCCACCCCCAGATCATTTCTATACCAATGAGACCCCTACTAGCCCTGTTACATGTAATAAAATAGATAATAAGAAACAACGTTGGGCAGATCAAGGGGAAGAGTCTCTTGAAGAAGAACAAAAGGATATAGTTCTCATCAGAAGACAATTGGGCAAGGATGACATTAACATTATGTTTTCCCCTTAACAACTTTTAGTTCAATGTTCTATAGTTATTTTAAAAATAATTCACAAAAAATATATATATGAATTTATGGAAAACTCTTTTTCCATATGAAAGGAAAATTCTCACCTTATGCCATGTCAAAATTTTGGGAGAGCTTCATCAAGAAATTAAACTATATTACCTTCCTTCTGTGAGGAAACCACAACCATATAATCAGTTGAATGGTCTTGAATCAGTGTTCCTTAATTTTTTTCAAAAGTTTTTTCACTTAATTGGTGACACCCCTCCTGGTGTTCATATCCAGAGATGGGGGGAGCATGGATCACTTATTTTTACCCCATGGACCGTTCAACAGAACCCATTGGAAATGAAATTATATAATTTTTTATCCAAATGTGGCTATCAAAAAAAACTTGCATAGGAAGGTGGATTTATCAACATGAATCATCCTGGAATAAGTCTCAAATGAATCAAGACTGATGAGAGAATGCTGTAAAAAACACATGAACTCATAATATGAGAACATTCAGAAAGATTCTTGCCTAAGGGAAGCCAATCATAAAGCCCTAATAAAAAATTTATAAGAAAATAGTTTTCACATAGATTCAAGATGATATCTAACTCAAACTCAAACAAGGATGAAAAAGATCAAGAGAGTGGTGACAACAGAAGCAGTTGCTACAATATGGGATCAACCCCATTTCATAAGGCTAGGAGAATTTGTAACACAAAATTACCCCATAAGACTAACAAATCTAGGATGAGGAACAACAAAAAGGAAATGGGAGAAAACCCATCCCGCAGGGCTATGGCTATTTTTACCTTAACAACCTACTTAATGGAAATAATTCTTTTCATGTTCAGGGTGGATGAAAAGAAGTATGGTCTCCCAATTCACCCTATCTTGCAACCCATTTCCCCTAGAATGGAGTCATATGACTAGGATACATAAAGGTTCCCTCTAAATCAAACTCTAACAAGAATCCAAAAGAGGATCTCAGAAAGGAAATGATAAGTCCATAAAAAGATGCAAACAACCCTTCTATCATTCATAATCTCATTGAATTACAACAATGCATTACGCATCAGTGAATGTGGATGTCAATCCTATAGATAACACTAAAAATGATTTGAATAAAGAAGATAAAGGATAATAACGTCTCATTTTGCATATGTCCCACATAGATAATGAAGCTTTTCATACCTGAAACTGTAGAAGCAACCTAAAATTGGGTTCTCCCTAAATCAATACCCCACTGCCTCTAAGAAAATATCTACCAGAGAGAAGAATAAAATCAAGGTCCTATATAACTTTCCTACACATCTCAATGAGGTGGATCTCCCTATGTTTGAATAAATATTTTCTCATTAGGATAAATAAATTAAATACTTGAGGAGAATCAATGGAAAATTTCCTTGAGGAAGCATTCCTATCGAATTTGATCCCTGAGAAGAGCCTCAGTGTACACTTCCAGCAGGTGTACCTCAACCATAAGGGTTCATCCCATAAATTGAGTCAAGGCCAGGGCATCCACCCAACAAGTTACCTTGAACATAGGTCTATCTAGACTTAATAATAGATGGGTATCGTTATTTACCTTCATTAAGGTGACCACTAGAGTTGGTTAAGGAAAATTATCATGATTTTTCCTCAACTAAATAGCATCCTTAAATAATGGCCAAACAGGTGCACCAGATCTTGCCTATTTCTACACCAGTTTAAGATCAGGTTTAGCAGAACACCCATAAATGGATTACTGGCACCATCGAGTCATTGATAGATCGATTGGAAGTTGGGGAGGAGTGGAATGAACCCATATATTTTGAATAGAGTCCTTACCCAAAATAAGTGAGCGAAACCCCGCCACAACCAAACATTGGGTGTCCCATGTTTCTAGTATTTAAAGGATCTGGTGACACAAAACAATATCTGAACCCCTTTTCATTCTATTATGATCTCACGATTGGAACCTATTAGCAACAAGAATCAGTGAAACTCAGATGCTTTGTGTGAGACCTAAAAGGGACAACCGTCATATGGTACACTTGTTTTCCTACTTGGTCAATATATGGATGTGAAGACCTCCATCAATAGTTCCTATTCCATTTTAGCTAAAAACTAAAAAAGATAACAATCAATTAACTCTCAAACTAAAAATAGAAATAAATATAAAATGTCTCGTATTTCATTGAAATATGGAAAGGATTGGCCTCTGAAATAACCGCTCCCCATGAGGATATTATTTATCTCTCCATTGATAAACTTCATGATGAGCTGTGAACGCTACTCATACCTGTGAAATATAGATGTGGGTTTTGGAATTTATCTGCTATTTCCCAAATAATTGAAGACTCCATACAATAGACTAATCTTAATTCCCTGATAACTCCACCAATCCCTGAGAAAGGATTGGGAAAGGCCAAGCTGACTTTTGCCCCACTAAATCCATCCCCCACACCTACTCCTTCTCCAAATCCCATGCCATATCATGTAGCACCACATTGGCACCAATAGAAAAAAAATACCTATCTAAGAAGAGTGGAGGGTACCTAGGTGAAATCAGTTCGATGAAAGATGAAATAAATTTTACAAATTCAAAGATGATCAAGTCTGTGGAAATCTTATAACCGCTATGGAAAATGATTTTATCCACCTTCCAAAACCTAAGAGATCTAAATATGTATGTACCAATGACCAAAGGAATTATTTCCCATATCACTAGATACTAGTACAAACCATCTATGAATGATTAAACTTTAAATACATTTTTCAAAAATGGTAGATTCGAGACAAGTAATGTTAGGAAGGCAACCATCACTATTGTCGTAAGTTTCCAGCACTACCCCTGAAGAAGAAGGTTAGTGGAAATATGTTATTAGAAGAAGAATATAAAAATTTGATGATTTAGTGACTCAAAAAACAATCAAATAATATCATGGCATTCTCCAAGCATATATGAAACAACCAAATATTCCCCCATCTTCTTGCACTGCAAAAAACCCGAAGTTATTTGTCCCAAAACCTCCAGATACAACATTTCAAAAAAAAATACTGATAAAATTTATATTTAGAAAGTTCTCTAGGATGAACCTACACCATGGAAAAGGTTTTATTTTAGACTCTAATATTTTATTCCATCATATATGAATCAATGGTCACCAACCCACAAAATGGCACCACCAAAAATACTCAGTCAGGTAGATTCATCATTATAAGACGAATTATTATTTGGTTCCATTAATTTTATTCATTTTTTGGATCCATTATCTGATGATGAGTATTAATATGAACCTGAGTTCCCCACATCTGACCAAGAAACTAGAGGAAGAGTCCAAGAATCCAATGACATTGAGGAGGGTGCAATAGTGATAGAATCCAAAATTCTAGTCACACACATTCTAAAACTATCAATATTGTATAAAATAATTGAAGAAACAATCAGAGATTTTTCTAGGAATAATAATATCCCCTTGAATTATACAAAATCAACCCTAACCCCATCATTATGGAATATTGATTAGGGGATTAATAGGTGACAGATGACCCTCAACGAGCAGGAAGACCTACCCGGTCCAACCCACCAAGGATAGGGGTACCTAGAATGCCTATATTGAATGATGATGCATCTATTCCAAATACTCAATCCCATAAATAATATCTAAAATAGAATCCCCACACTATGAAGTGCTAACCTTTAGACTTGAAATATGACATTCTAAAATTTTTATCCTTAGTGCCAGCCAAAATTTTGAGCTTGGTTTCCCTGAGTTTGTGAAAAGGACTTAGGGAAGCACTAATAGAATCTTTAATAATACCCCAAGATATTGAATCAGATGTGTTGACTATCGAGGTCTATTGGATAGAGCCTGATTCATCACAACAACACATGGTAATCACTTTTACAATTCATGATGAAGAGGCCATTATATAGGGGAACATCAGAACCTTGTATGTGTCCAACATGATAAATAGTGTTGATGACTTAAATTTTTTCATTGACAATGGATTTTGCGTTAATATCGTGTCAATAAGAACACTTCATTGGATGTCATGTGTTGAGGATAACCTAGTTCCCTCTACCATAACACTATAGGGATATGGTAAAATTGGGAAGAATCCAATGGGACAAATCAAGATCAAGGCTCAGTTTGGAGACCTCATAGGTGAATCAAAAATTTTTGTGGTCTTAAAGAACACAATATTCACTTTATTTCTAAGAAGTCCTATGTTTAATAAACATGTTGTAATCCCTTCATAAAACCGTCAATTCATCAAATACTGCATTAAATGAAAAATCTGGACATTGCAGGCTGATAAGGCACCATTACAATCCCATGGTATGGATTTTATCGATGAAGGATCCGAATAAGAGGAAGGGAAATGACCCCTAGTTGATGGTTTTGACTGGGGAACTACCCTAAATGATTTACAAATGACCCCAATCTACCTGTTCAGATTGATTGTAGAAGAATATGTGTTACCCATCAATCATATCAGGTATATGATCCGAAACAACAATATTTATTCAGTTATGTCCATGATTTTTGTCATTGCCATTGAGTCCAATAGTGTTGAAATGTATGGTGACTCTACAAATTGTGGTGAACGATCAGATGAAAGTGTATTTAGTTCATCCACATAGGTCCATGAAATCCCTACCTCACCAACTAAGGCAGAAGAGGTTGTATTACCACCTAAATAATATGAAGAAACTCTACCTCCATCCCCCACTCTATCCTCTCTCGGGTTTCAAAGAAATCCCATCCAATTAACTAGATTGGATGAAGTCACATAATCTTTCAAATATCAAGATATCGACCCCTATCCCAGCTATGGAGAACTTATGGAAAGACATGCTTCCCCAATGAGGCAAGAGAAATAAGATGAAGAGGAGGAAGAGGAAAAGGAGGAGAAACATAGGGATTCCACTCCTTCAATTTCAGAAGGGTGTCTAAACCATCATTATTGGGATTTGAGAGATACATTTGGGTAAAGAAAAATATTTACAACCTACCATGATCAGTGAAACCATTCCTTCTAAATAACAAGAGGTATTTAACTCATTCTTAATGTAGCATCCTCATGTGTTCTCCTAGAACCATACAGAATTGAAATTCCTCTATACTGAGGTGGCCACATACTACCTAGGCCTACCAGGGGACCACCATGGATTTAAATAAGTATCCATAAGGACACAACTGACACATTCTGCTAATACTGAAGCTAATATTCTCAATCTCATTAGAGACAACTTCATTCTAGCGATCCAATATCCTAATTGGATAGACAATATAATTACCTTCAATTATATGAATGATAATATTAGTGACTTCATCAATTTCAAGGATATAAACCATCATTTCCCAAATTATGACTTCCCAATATCGATCATAGAACAATTGATTGAAAAAAACATTGGATATCAGGTCCTCTACTTCATGGATGGGTATTCGCGATAAAATAAAATCTGAATGGCTCAAGAACACGAATAAGATTCCACTTTCACGCCCCCCAGGGAGAATTGTTCTATCAGTTTATGAGCTTTAGTTTGAAGAATACTGACACTACATGAAAATGTGCTATGCATCACATTTTAAAACCATTCATACTAAAGTACATCTAAATCTATGTTGGTGACATGTTTATTAAATTTTGACATTGATCAGACCACCTATTAGTCCTTGAAACCATCTTCAACAAATTTAAAAAACACAACATAAAATTGAACCCTTTAAAATGTTCTGTCAGTGTTACCTTAGGTAAACTTTATGTATTTTACTATACACTATCATCACATCAAGGTCGACCCTAGGAATACAATGGACATCCTTGGAATGTTACCTCATTCAAACCTCACAAATTTGAGAGGAATTCAAGGACACTTAGACTACATTATATGATTTATATACAACCTTTCAGGAAAATGTTTTCCTTTCATCTGGTTATAGAAAAATGGGGTTAAATATCAATGGACTGAAGATTTTAAAGTTTCATTTAAAAATACAAATAAATATCTCTTAATACAACTAGGGCTGATGCTACCTATTGAAGGAAGACCCCTTATTTCGTAGGTTACAACCTTTGTGTGATAACTATGTTCCTTAATTAAGCAATATAAAAACACTGAGAGTGAAAACAACATCTATTACTTTAGACAAACCATGATCAATGCTGATACTTCTTATTCAGATATCAGGAATAGGTTTCCGACACTAATATTCACAGTACATAAGCTAAGGCACTATCTAAGGCATTATGAGGTCCATTTTATCTCTCGTAGAAACCCATTCAAATAAATTTTCATTCGCCTGATATTGAATAGATTTCATTCAATGTGGGCAGCCATCTTGTAGTAGTTTGACATCCAGTTCATTCCATAGAAAGAAATGAAAGGCCAGACATGGGTAGATTTCCTAGAAGATAACCCATCAGTGGAAATGACTTCATTTGATAATGAACTACCTGATGAAGAAGTTTTCACTATTCAAGAGGCCCTCTCAATATATGAATTTCATTTTAATGGTGCATCTAGAAGACTGACAGGAGAGATTATGGAAGACCTCAAGCTCAATAATGTGGGGCTGGGAGTCTATCTCATATCTCCATCAAAGGTAGGATAACTTTACAATTTCCTACTATTATAAGGGTGTAAAAATAATTAAGAAGAATATAACGACCTCGTTGTAGGACTAGAGATGGCACTTCAATAGAAACTAAATCACATGAAGATAAAGGGTGATCTTGAACTTTTCAACAAAAAGATTAATTAAAATTATTCCATAAAAAGGTAATTTCCAATCCCATTGATAAACCACATCCATGTATTAGTTTTAGGATTACATTTGAATTGAAAATTGACTCATGCCCCATAATAGAAAAATTCCTAGGTATATTCCCTAGTGAAAGTGGACACAACTTAAGGTGATCTAGAATGGGCTGAAATAATCATCAGTATTGTGCATCATCGGATGGTCTCAACTTTCGTTCAAACCAATATGAAGGAGATCAATGATATTATCCCCACACCTAAACTATATGATCCTACTATAGTTTGGATTACACCCATTGTGAAATGACATTAAAAGGGGGATCTCCCATTGGAAAAAGTTAGAAGAGGTCATATCTGATGGTTAGCAATTAACATTGTTCTGTATGACAAAACGAGTCACCAAAGGTTCCTCTATAAATAGATCTTTTATGGGGTTATTCCTAGGTGAATTTAGGGAGAATAGACTACTAATTTCATGATGGAAGTTCATGCTAGAGACTATGGAGATCTCCTGTTAGGACTCGATATTTTCCACTAAATCTATCAGATTGTGTTCTAATGGATAACTCTAATGTAGGACTGAACTAAATTCATAAAAAGTTCCATTCCATCAAGGTTAATTACAACTTCATTCACAAAACCAGAGAGTTTTTTCACCCAACCATATACTTCTGAACATATTTCATATGGGTAATAGTATCGTATGGCCATATCCTCCTACCATTTCCAAGTATTTTAAGTAACTTTTTACTGCACATGACTTCTTATTTAAGTGTAGAAATCTATACTTCTCAAATCAGTCAGGTAAATGAACAGTTTCAGCTTCATCAAATCCAAGATCATCAATAAATTAAGTGTCACTCATACAATAATGATGAAAAATGACACTAATATTTTTTTTGAATAGGATAAACTGTATCAAGAGTATGACATCCAGTATACCCATGAATCTTGCTACCATGTAGTGTCAAACAAAAAGATAGAGGACTTAAATAAGTCCCTATAAAATATAATCTAGATTATGGTAGATATGTTTAAAAAGCCTTGGATGATCAATATTTTATATTCCTTGTGGGATTACCCGACCATGACCTGCACAACCACATAGGGGACCCCATATTCATTAGTATATAGGACAGAGGAGGTCTTACCAATCAAGGTTTAATTTTCCTCAATCCATGTTTCAATCAGTGATCAATTATCCATGGGTGAGTAATCTAGGAAATGGATTAATTAATTGGAATGGCTAGATGAAAAAAGACAGTATAACTCACATCATTTGGAAGCCCACCGAAACCTGATCACATGTGCATTCAATAATAAGGTGTTCCTATGATCATTCCTTGATGGAGAGATGGTGTTGTTCCTCAAGATTCCAATGATACCCAAAAATAAACCTCCAAAACTGGAAATGAAATTGGATGGACATTTCATCATACATATGGCGTACTCTAATGAAGCATATTCCAAGATTTAAATGGATGGACAACTAACTACACCCCCTGCAACATGAGGTTCTTGGAGAAGTATTTCATGAAATAACAGAACCACATTTTCTTAGTACAATGAAATTAAACTACTTGGCACATCACCCTTTCCTTGTGGTGCTAAACTATATAGAGATCATCCTGATCACATGATCTTAAACTTCATGAAAAACTTATCCAGTAGCATGACATTAAACTGTGTAGTCGGTCTTTGTCGTATGGACATAAAAAAAAATTAAACTTTTGTCCATATCATAGGATAGTAAACTAAATAAAATCAATATCCTCACTACATGACATTAAAATTCATTAGAATCATCAATTTAATTAATGATTTACTAAAAATGAGCTGAATTTGTGCATGAGAAAAATGAAATTGCATTGTTCCTACATGAGAGTTAGATCCATGTAACGTGTCTCTTTTTCAATAACTACGTTTGTATTGATTCATATCATCACATGATGCATAGTGTTTCCTAGACCCTATATCATGGATTCATCCATGAGAAACATCAAAAATTACCCCTCCATGTATTGGTCAGACCTACATGGAGAATTATGATCAAGAACTATGTGCGGCTTGATTGCTACCAGTATAGGATTCATATCGATTCATGGATTCTACATCCTGGTCAAGCCATTTAAAGAGTTAAAAATTCCACCTCCCTACGTATGGGTTAGAACTACATAGAGTTATTTTAATCAATTATTACATGTGGATTGATTCTTATTCTAAGGGTTACGCAGTGAAACCCATACCTCATGTCCTGGGACTAACTGAAAATTACAAGAAATGTTCCCTCCCTAGTATACAAACTAATTCAGTATAGGGGAATCCAAAGCAAGTCTTATTTATAGGTCCATTTAAAGAAAAATTCCCTCTTATAAATGATTAAGATTTGTGTAGATAAGTACATAGAGAACTACATGTTGCATAGTTCCTACAAAATGTATACATCATGATGTTGGAATATATGGTTTTGGGTCTAGCTACAACCTTCCCCCTCTTTCATGTTGCGTCATCCTCATCTTCACCACTTGATGTTAAACTAAATGGGGTCCTAGAACTAAATGTGTCTTGATTCCTACCCACACAGGATACATAGTGACACCCATATCTCCAATCATGAGTCCAGCTACAACAATCAAGTAATCAATGAAGACCATACCCCTATGCATACATGTCAGACCTCTGTAGAATGTTCTCATCCAAAACTACATGCTTCTTGATTACTATCATAGAAAGATACATAGTGATGCCCAGATCTCTAATCCTTGGTCCCACCATGATGGAGGAAAAAAATTACCTCCTCCCTGTGTACAGGTTATATCTTCCCAAGGAGTTTTTTTTGATAATTACAAATATCTTAATTCTCATTTTTACAGGACACATAGTGATGTCCACATTATCTATCATGGGATAACCAACCCGAATGAAAAATAAAACCATCCAACATTGAATTTATCATATGTGAAGGAATAAACATTCACTTTCCCTTTTTTCTCACACTGATCATAGATCACATGGGCTTAAGAGTTTTGGTAGGGGATTCCCCGTATAATCAAGGTGTATCAATCCACATCACATGGTTCTGGTAGAAAAATCTTATAAGGCACATCATGTATTCCTATTAATGACGGGAAACTTATTTCCTTATGGAATTACATTAAACTTCATGGTACCTCAATAACTTTGTGTGAATTGATTTTCATTTCAATGAGATATGTAGAAATTCCTAGACCCCATGTCCCAATGTTATCCATGGGTAAGAAAAAAGTTCACATCTCTTCTGTACGAATAAATATCTATGTAGGAGATATAAAATTTGGCTTCATCTTTCAGGAATATATCAAAGAAATAGAAATGACCCCCAAACATATGAGTCATATCTATGTTGGTAATGTCACACTCCAGGGATAATCAGTGTCTGAGTGTTTCTTACCTACCCACGTACATTAATTACATTCATCATACTCTATGACCAGAGTGATTTCATATCTTCACCATCTTCATCTATCCATCATAGATAGATGGGGTCAAGGTCTGGAGGAATCCTTTTTTGACTATTCATAATATTCTCTGTGTGGATCTGCATGAATTTCACATAAAAAGGCCTATAAACCAAATTCCAATTCATCACCAAGAGAGGATTATTCAATCTCCATAAGACCTAATGTTAATTTTCTATCTATAATTTCTCCTAACCCATGATTCCTTAGAGTAATGGTTTACACATTATTCTTCCACTTTTTTAAGGAATGCCAGAACATCTTGGCCCAATGAGACACTTATTATGCATCGTTTATATGACCTATAGTCCTACCCATATAACCCAATACTATAAGACCACATGAATATCTAATCATATGATGATAAAATTTATAGTTGATGTCCAATTTTTATGACACTAACTTCTTGGATTCTTAAGGAAAAAATTGGGATTGATTCTTAATTCAACGTTATATATTGTGAAACCCAAATCTTCAATACCAGGTCTATCCATGGGATAAAAATGCACCCCTTTCCTTGTGTATGGGTCACACCCGCATAAGATATTTCTGAAACTAAAACTATATAATGCCTAAAACAATATATTTATTTATTATTATAATCAAAGTATATATAGTGACCCAAATATTCAATCCTAGGTATATCTTCTAAAAAAGTTAAAAATTCCCTTTCCCTAGGCCTGGGTCAGACCTGCATGGGGAGTCTTATGGGAACAATGTATAGCCCCATTCTCAGTTTTACGAGATATGTAGCAACACCTAACTCTTATTTCATTGTCGCTCTACAGAAAAAAATTATAGGTCTCCTGTACATGAGATAGATCTACATATACGATTCTAATGTGATCCTTGCCCCATATGCGAGCTCTTATCTAAAGAAAACTTCCCCCTCCCACACAGGAGTTTGATCCGTGTGTGGGGGAATATTTTTAGAACTATGTATTGAATGATTACATCCCTTGAAGGATACATAATGATTTCTGGGTTTCCAGTCATGGATCTAGCTATAACAAGGAAAAAAATTTCCCTCCCATATGCGTAGTAGATACCTACATAAGAATCCTTCTCACTCATAGGAAGGGAAACTTTTCAACCCATTTTTGAGAATTTTTGATATGCAGTGCCCCTTTTATTTTCTGGTGCACTCATTTAAAAAAACAAAATCTATGTTAGAGAATGATTGAATCATTAAAAAACTCCCTATCCATCAGAAATGGAGGGTTAGTGTCCTGATTAAACCTTTTTTTGGATGTGGACAATATGACTTAGTTGGATATTTATAAGTTTCCTAAAAGAAATGCCTGTTATACAAAGGAAAATTCATCCCCATGAGAGTATTTTCCTATATCCATATTCCTTAATGATGTTTACATCCCATACCACTCCTCAGATTCAAAACCCCACCGATTAAAAAATACAACCTCCCCCCTTCATTCCTAAAGATGATAGAACATTCTTATATAGGTTATCATGAAGAGGGAAATTTTTTTTATCCCTTAGTCATAGCAATGGGGCCTTAAACAATTTCCTTAGAAATTGCTTATACTAAGACATTAAACTATATGGTTCTTATCATAGTTTGATTTAATTAATCTGAACCAAGATCCATCCCTCTTGTAGACAATATAAATCCATGTACAGGTGATTTCTCATTCATGGATAGTGCCGATATGGAATCCCTCAATTTCTTTTATACACAATTCCTTTGAAAATCCACCCTTCATGTTCTCGAAAAATCTAAATATTTGGAAATTACCTAGATATCTGAGGTAGAAATTTAGTGTCTAGAGTACACCTTTGTTTGAATAAAAACTATATGCCCCAATTCTCTCTGCATAAGTTTCTAAAAAAAGATTCTCAACCAAGGGAAATTTTCCCCCAAGAGAGGATATTTCTACCCCTATAAACCCTGAAAAAATCATGATGGAAATCTTTCTGATGGTTACACTCATATAATTTTCCCATATCAAATATTGAATTTGGAAATCACAAAACCAGGTTTAAGAAAAATCCGTCACTAATATTTGAAAAATATTAGGAAATTATCAGTAAGTATACACTACTGTGTCCCTTTCCTCAAAACTCACGGTCAAAAATATTCAACCTAAAATAGCAGTCACATTATTCTAGGTTGAAAGAATAAAAAATTTCCATAAAAATAGTCACAAAACATGAAATGTTGAAAAACTACAAAGGGAACCCTGAACAAAAGTTGAGATTTAGGTTGGTAAACCAATTAATCACATGGTTTAAAAATACTGAGCAATCAAAAAACTAAAAAGGCCATTAAATTTTTAGGATGAAGAACTAAAAATGGAATATAAATTAAAATTCAAGTTATGCATGCTAATCCCACACTGTAGAGGAATTATGAAAAAATTAGGGTGATAATAGAAAATTCATATTTTTTTGGGGTGTTCCATATAACTCTAGAAACACTCAAAACTATGATCTCTTAGTCCCTTGGATCAAGAAAATATTATTTAATTACATGATCATGTCAATTTTTTAATCCCATATTGTGGTTTAAATTGATATACAATGGTGATTATCTTTCAAAGGGAAAGCAGTTATGATTGATTCGAATTTACAAGAAAGATAATGAAAAAGGATGGAGGGAATGAAAGTAATCATTTCATTAAATGGGAATGGAGGATCATCAAAATTTAGGAGTCTCTCCCTTATCCTACTACTAAAAAAATGGGAAAACAATAGTTAGAATGGTTATAATGAAGCTTGTTTTGATTTAGTAAACAAAATGAGTACAACCCGATGCAAGACATCAAGATTCCATTAAAAAGTGTTCCTTTTTTAGGATTCATTTTTATCTCTTAGGAATTTTTTTCTTACTAATACCTTGATATCTTAATCCTTTTTCTTGATAGATTTAAAATTTTACTTGTCAATGATAGCTGCACCTTTAACCTTGGTACACGAGCCTTGTATTCTTTTAGATCCCCATTCTATGCCACTACTTGATCATAAGAGCTTTCTTCCTCAGTAAACAAGTGGTGCAACTCAGTGGCCGTTTCTTGTAATGATTTCATGAGATGATGAGAAGAATTAAACTGAGTAACTTCTCCTTTGATATAAGCTAAGTCTTATTGAGCTATAATGATCTAATGGATAAGGATATGTTTGTTATAATAATCAAACTCATCAAAACCTAAGCCAAGGGAATGTTGGTGAAGTTTGTATGACTTTTTCACCATCTCCACCAGGGGGTCTCTTGGATGATAGTACAAATTTTATTCTAAGATCATCTTTGAAAAATTTGGTATTCAATCTCTATATTTGGATCTTAATCCTGATTACTCACTACAATGGGTAGGTAATCTAGGATTTAATCCACAGAATGTAGGTTCATATTTAAGAAAAACTCCATAGTGGGAAAATATTCCATCTCTACCTCCCACCCAACTTCAAGAACCAGGATGATTAGATCAGCATTTATTGCTGGGGTTTTCAAGGTTTTTTCTATAGGACCAATTTTAGTAGGGATTTCATCCACATCTGTTAAGAAAATAATATCTTCACCGCCTTCAGTAAAGGAGGAGCTAGATGACGAGGCTCCCCTCAGGTGCTTATACTATTATAACATGAGTCCTTGTGCCCATGAAACTGTCAAGGGGGTAATGTTAGGTATAGAAATGTAAGATTTTTGATATTTAGGAACCTTTTTAAATTACATACCCAATATCCCATTGAGATAGTATTTTTTCCATGTCTTAGCATAATCCCATGATAAATTAAAAAGTGATTCCATGCAAGGTAAGAAAATTTTAATACTAGAACCTTTACACATCATCATGACCCACAACTAGTGCATACTTACAGGATGGGACTCCAAAATATATGGAATTGGAAAGGGAAATTTTTTTCCATATATCCTAATTGGAGTGATTTTTTTAAGTAGTATATAATTCACATATGGTTACCCTATCCCCCTATGAAAATAGAGTTTCATCTTATAGAGATATGATGTAATAATTATTCTCTATAGTCACTTCACCATTATTAACCAACATAACCAAAGGTGAGGGAAAAGGTGTGAATGTAAAGTTGGAAAAGTATCTCTAATGTTCAATAGTTTCATCGATGCCCTGTGATCTAAAGTGAATAGAAGAAATATTAAGCAACAAAGGTAAAAATGTAGAATGAGGAATTGTTATTGTATTTTAATATTCATATCACTGACAGTGTTCCACTACCCAACCATACTATAATTGGAACGACATAAAGAGATGATTCATAGACCTTGCTTCTTGAATATGTCCAAATAGGCCATCGATATATGTAAGGATGGGTACAACATGGTTGACGGGGTGTCCCTATGCCAGTTCGTATACCATCATCGTTGTACATACCTTGAAACTAGTGTAGGAATCACATGATGGGAAGAGCCATCCAATCAGTAAAATGATGAAGAAACCCACCAACCTAATGTATGGAGACACATATAAATGGATTCGGTAGTCCCTAGTGGTATATTGACCAGATTTTAGAATAGACTAGTATGATCCCTGAATACCCCACAAATGCAAAGTTGGATGATTGCTGCTGCGGAGAAATCCCAGCCTTGGGCCACTATCTTTAAAAAATAACTTTAAACAATCATTTAATTTAATGAGTATGTGGGATTTTGGGGTTTAACCAAGAATTTATTCTATCACGGTCAGAAGATCCCTCACCAGTTGAGATACTTGTTCAGTATTTTCCCATGTGTTGGAAGTAGGTAATAATTCTTCAAACATACTACCAATAAGTGGATTTACCCTAGATTATATATATCCCATAATATGAACCCTAATTCCCTATATGATAAGTGGAAATTATTGGTCTTATAACACTAATGACTAATTAATTCGGGCACCACCTCATTCTGTGAATAAATGGAAAATTTAGAGACCCAAACTTTCTGGTATAATCCCATAACATCAAAATGTTCAAATAATTCCATGTAATTATGTTGCACCCAAGACACCCAATCCAATTAATCTAGGATAATCCATGTAATATGTTCATATTAATGTTTCAATGATTCTACTTCCCCTGCGAGCTATCAGTTCATGAAGGTAAAGGCCTACAGAATTTCATTTAGCGATGGAACTCTCCCTTGAAGCATTATTTTGTGAAGGTGATGGCCAACAAAGTGTTTTCCAGTGAAGTGAACGTTCACAAAACAATCCATACATGATGAATGTAGACTCTATGAAAAAGATCCCGAATTACTATTCAGGGCTGAGATGTTCAATTAATGATGGATGAAATTTAGATCGCGGAAAGGGCATCCAAATAGAATAAACTATGTGGAATCTAGAGGTGATCAACATGTCTGTAGAGAATTTAGTTCTATGAGAAATATATTAATTGAAAACTGAGACGAGACCCCTTTTTATAGGAATGGTCCCCTCTAGAGGTTCCACTTATATACTACAAATTGATTCAGAACATGACCACTTTCTACATTATAATAGCCCTTTATTCATGCAGATCAGAACCGATTCTGTTATGGGGCATTTTTTGTATCCTGAAAATTGTAAATTTTAAAAGGATATATTTACATTAAAATAAAATAAGGTTACTAATAAAACCAAGAGGAATTTTGAAGAAAAATGATAAAATGGGAAATCATGAGAAGGAATGATTGATCCCGTGAATCACATGTTACTTCGATGACCATCACTCAGAATAATGTTTAGCTGTTTTCTTGATGTTCAATGTAAATTAAAAATTTTGTGTGATGAGAAGGTGCCATTGATTCCCTCGAACAAAACCTCATTCATTTTCAGGGCTGGGCAGTGGTTTCTTCTACTATTAATGACCATCCTCATGAATTAAATAATTTTCAGTATATGGTGGTACCACTGATTCTCATGAATGAATAAAAGTTGTTTGCTGGATAGGGTGGTGATATATTCCCCCACAAACAATATAACCCCACAAGAATGTCCACTCCCCACTAACTATGTTATTCATAGATCAAGGAATCCTCCTTGGGCTCTTATTAAAGAATCATTGCGCCCCATCACAGATGATCATCCATTCCAGTATCTGGTCCCTCTTCCCTTCTATAAAAATCACCGAAGGGGATAGAAAAAGGACTATGGGATAAAATCAAAGAGAGTTGAAGGAGATGAGGGATGAGGAAATGCAAAAACTAGATCCTATTATTCTATTCTCAACAGGGAAAACCCTCTGCATATCAGTAAGGAGTAAATAATAAATCATCCATCTGTCTTCAAACTCATTACCCCTTTAGAAACACTATTCCATGAGGGATACACAAATTCCACATTTTTGGACAAGAACCCCACATAGAAAAACACTATATGGGAAGTACCCTACCCCATGTAGAAAAATGATACCTAGGAGGAACTCAAACCCAAATTGAAACTTAATAAGAAGACGGAACTTAGCCTTGTGTAGCATCCTACTACATAGATAAAACCCAGGATCATGTATCACTACTCTATTCTAGGGGAACCCAATCCCTCCCAAGAACCTATTATGTGGGATGGGACATACATGATTATTCTAATATCCACCTCTCATCACTACCTTACTTCATTTCATCAACCCCTATTTTGGCTGTTATTCAAACCAATCTAAATGTATTAGGCTAAGGTACCTTTTGAGGAATGAAATTTAATGTTTTACTAAATTAAAATAAGGATAAAATCTAGTAGCACACTCCACTAATAGAGGTATGAAATAAGGGTGGACAAGAGAATCACCCTGTACAATAATTTTACAATAATCTAGAAGAGAACCCAACCCAGTGTATAAAATGATACATTCATCTACCAAACCCCTTATTAGAAAGAGCATTTACCACACCGTTCCCTTCTCTCCATCTATTCCTATCCAAAATATCCTGATTTACCAGAATTTTAAATTTTTATATATGGTAAACAAGTTCCAATGAAAAATAAAATTTAATTTCAGAAATCTGACCAATATAGATCAGTCAAATTCAAATTTTGAGATCAAAATTCCATACATCTAGTATAGTTAGAGACCAAAAATCAATACTCTGGCCTCTCCTACAATGGAGTGACCTTTCCTATAAAAATAACTAAATCCCATCAACACTGATCCACTATTGTCACACAATAAACCACATCCTCTCATAACCCCTTCCATACAAGATCTATCAACATTTAATTTTAACCTAGTATCAGGATCCCTCACTAGTTTACGTACATATGGTAAGCGGAGTCACATGTGTAACCAATGCAATAAGTTAGACACTCAAAATGTCCTTGTCTTTACATTCCTATGGTTATGGGGGTTCTAAACCTAGGGTACTCATGTGAACCAAATTGTTATAAGAGGAGATGGAGGGGATCAAACCTTCCTTTACCTTCAATAGGGAATGAGATACCCCATCCAGAACCACTTTTAGGGAATCCCTCATGGAGTAAGACCCTATCCTTTCTTACAGGAGGAATCAATATTGCTTCTATTCCCCTCATCCATGGATGTAGCTGGATATATTATCTGATTTGACTATCCTTATTATAAAAATAATAGAGGATACAAGAACACTAAAATAACTCTCCCTATACCTTTGCATTTCAGCACCTCATCCACCAGAAGATATAGTGGATCAATTGATCTTCAGATCTACTGCTATGTCTTATTTCTCACATGGAGCATGACTCACATGGACTTAATGGTTATTGGAGATCATGGAATCCACCTAATCCTGATCATGAAAATAGGAAACTTATATGTGTAATCACAAAACTATTTTAAAATGGGCTCCTTCCATGTGTGATACCCAACCTATTTTCAAATGTTACAATTCTATGCGTACAACACAACCTCTATTCAAATGGGATAATTCCATGCATAAGCCCTAAACTCTTTTAAAATGGGACACTTACATGTGTAATCACCAAACTCTTTTCAAATGATATATTTCCATGTGTAAGCCCCAAACTCTATTCAAATGGGTAGCTTCCATGCTTAATCCCCAATCTCTTTTCAAATAAGAAGCTTCCATGTATAATCCCCAGCCACATTGGCATCCCCATCTTGTAATACAGAACCCTTTACACTCATCTGGGCTTCCTATAAAGTATAATCCCTGAAACCAAGCCTTAAAATTTAAATGGATATATTGACAATAAAGTGGAACCACACATACATTCGTCCAAGTGTAATCCACAATCTAATCAGAACCCTTTAAATGGGGATATTCTATGTATAATCCCCAATCACATACTCAACATGCCTTCTCCATTAATGTAATCTCCAACCTCTTTTCAAATGGGAGTCGTCTATGCGTAAGACCCAAACACAAGATCTTCCCCATGGTGTAAGACATAACCACATCCACTCAGTCTGGCCTCTTAAATGATATAAGCCACAAAAAAATTCAAAAGTCTATATTCCCAATTAAGGGGAACCTCGCAAGAATCCTTCCGAGTGTAAGAACCAATCCTATCATGTCCCCTTAAATGGACAGCTTCATTGCATTAGCCGCAACTATAAAGGCCTCCTTTAAGGTGTAACCCCCAACGTACTGAACTATGTGGTATTTGATTCCCAACTAATAGAGATACATAGGAATCTTCTTTAAGGTCCATACACCTCACCCAAATCCACCATGATGTTCTCTGGTCCATATTCCTAGTAGGGAATATCCACCTAAGAAACCACATATATTTCTGGTCCCTCAAGCTTCCTCAGAAAATGTTTTACACCAAACCATAAGTTTTCACATTCATCTTAGATGTCCTTGACTCACGACGTTAAACTACATGGTTCATTCATCATTGCACGACCTTAAAAGGTGATGTGTCTAATTAAGTGGGACTAAACTACATGGGTTTTGATTCTTTTCAAGTGGATACATAGGAAGCCCATCTCATGGGTTTGATCATGACAACAAAAAAACTTCCATCTCTTGGATAATTATAATCTCTATAGCACAACACTGCATGGCCTAAAACTAATGTCAACCTAATAAATAACTAAAGAATCACTAATCCATTCATAAAAAGGGAAAAATTGATGGAGAATCTTGGATAAATATAGATATCCCCATCTTTTGAGAACCTAAGATACACATAGATGATTCCTAACACATTATTATTCATAATGGATCATTTGTTTATGGTGACCCATGTATTCATACATGGGAAAGAATGAAGGA
The DNA here is from genome assembly GCA_963277665.1 of Viscum album. Lineage (NCBI taxonomy): Eukaryota > Viridiplantae > Streptophyta > Magnoliopsida > Santalales > Viscaceae > Viscum > Viscum album. Next base: position 1,205,516,280 of record OY728138.1, read on the forward strand.
TTCACGAACATATCTTAAAATTATAAGAGAGTCTTGGAACATGAAATAGTTCCCCCCAAAAGGGTGTGATGTGACAAAATTTCCATCCTCTAGACCAATGTGAGTTATTAAGTTTCATTTTACTTGTTCCCCAATTAATTACTACCTTTGGAAAGCTAGTCCATGAGTCTACATGGATATAAGAGTTGAGGGGTATTTCAGGCTACAACAAACTCATTGGTGACTTTTCAAAGCCATTGTTCCCGACGTCAGTGGTTGCACACCAATCAACCACTTTCAATTAAACATAGAGTGAAAATTTTATTCATCAGAAACAATATGACATTATAATGATCCTTTAATGTTGAATTATTATTTCCATTTTTTATTTAATCTTCCTAAAATTGAAAATAACATTCACACGCACGTACGACCTGCTGTCTTGATGAATGATGTATTTCATTTTTTATCTCTAAATTTTATGGATGAATATATATATATATAATGAATATATATGATATTTATATAAGAATTAAAATTATGGATATTGTGGATCCAAGATCAAATTATGAGGACCAAAATTGTTAAACCAAAGCATAAATGAAAATCGAAGTAGTAATCACCCGAAACCCAGATTTTGATAAAATAATTATTAGTAAACAGGTGATGAATGGTTATGAGTAAATAATAAATGGTTTGATATATGTGTTTATTTTGGTAGAATACATGTATGATAAATATTCATTTATTATAAAGGAGTTTCAATTGTGTATAAACAAAGGCGAGACTTGTGATAAGGGATTCTGATCTCACTTTTATTTCTTTTAGAGACATGCCATATTCACCACTTATTTATTTTATATGGTGTATATGCTTCCAAATAATTTATACTATGATGATTCTCATGAAAATTATAAGGATTTACATTTTTATCAAAGGTTTTCTTTTCATGAGGTTTTGATTCAAATGTTACCGAAGTGGTAAGGTGTAACACCCCTAGATTTTGAAATATATATAAATAAAATAAATTTAAATTTTATGTTATTTTGTACTGCATGAAACAATATGTTTAGATTTTTTTACCTAAAAAATTGATTTTATATTTCATTAAATTATACAGTGAATTTATTTTTCATTACATGAAACACCGATTTTAAATAAAGACTGACATACTATTAAAATATTATTATTTAATATGATTATCATCACCTTGCCATTAGAATGGTAGGTATGAATAGGATTAAATAAATTTTGAAAATGTATTATTTACATATGTTTATAAAATTAATTATTTATTGGTAAATTAATTAGAAATATAAATAAATACATTTTTAAAATAAATTAATCCATTTTCTAAACAATATTGTTTTTGAAAAAACGTTTTTTAACTCAAAAAACTAAAGAAACCATTTTTTTGAATTATTTTATGGAAATTAATATATTATATATTTATAAAAAATCTAAAATTAACATCATTAATTTTATATACAATATATAAGAATAATCCCATTTTTATTCTTAAATGTAATTTTATACCCTTTTCCACATTTTTTTAAAAACTGATCTTTGAAAATTTCAGATAATTAATTTTAATAAACAAATGTAAAATTTTGAAAAAAACCTATCAATATTCTATTAGGCATACTTTTTGTTAATTTTTTGAGAATATAATTTTTTTGATGAATAATGAAAATACAGGTTTTTATTAAAAATTATCACTTATTTTATATATTTTAAAATATTATGAATTGTTTTAATATTTTTAAAAAATAAAAATTAACTCTAATATATATATATATATATATATTAATCCAATTTATGCCATTTTAATTATTTTAATATTCAATTTCTATATAAAAAATTTTCAATCTTTTGAACATTTTCTCCATGAAGACCCTCTTTCTTAACACTTAAACGAGATAAAGTTTGAATTAAAATTTTACACTACTTTATATATAATTTATAAAAATTGATTAAATATTTGGAATCAGAGTAATTTATTTTATATAACAAATTCAACTTAATCTTGTACCGTAATGAATAGTAAAAATAGTAAATTATTTTTACTACAATTAGGGTAGAAATGGGTTTACTATGAAGTTAAATTAAAACAATAAGGGATAAAAATGACACAAAATGTGTAAAAAATATATTTTATAGAAATATTTTGACCATATATATTCTATTTTTTATAAGGTTTTATTTTTTATCCTTGTGTCCTGAGAAAAGTGTGGGTATACCATTTTCTTTTCAAAATCTTACATGTGTGCCACTCACCTCACTTAGAAAAGGATACCTCTTATCATATCCAGTTCACACTTATAAAACATATTTGTTCATTAAATCCCTAATAAAATCACATAATTAATTACCAAATCTCATATTATAATCCTTATTTTGGTTATAAATACAATATATGAATCTTTTTGGTGTAAACCAAAATATGTTGTATGATGAAGAGGTAACCTACCTAATAAATAGTTTTGTTTTATTCTTTCCCCCAATTATTTAATTTCTTATTAAACCACAATAATATAATAAAATCAGTATCTTAAATATTATGATATGTTATAATGATAATGGAAAAACCTAAATCATTAACCTCTTCCTTTAAATGGGTTACAAAATCTCCATTCTTGTTTACAGTGGACTAAAGCCTCACGAATGAATGTTAATCATTTTCCCTCACAACCTCTCAAATGTGGATATAATAATTAATTTATTATTTATATATTATGTTTATGATATTATTATAATTTTCAAATCATTGTATTACATTTTACTTCTTACTATACATTTTTTGGGAATATGATAATGTCATTCGTGTGTAAGACGAACTACCCCATCATGAAGTGATGTGATCAGTTCACTATTTACATGTAAGGTAATAATGATGGGTTTCATTAAAATATCTTATTTATATGCAATTAAAATTATTATATAATGGTAATATATTATTTACTTTTATTTCTATATTTCTATCTGGAAAATGGAAACAACGTTTATTCGCATGCATGTCAAACCATCCCCATGAACAATATATGTCATTTTATTTCTCTATATTTTATTGATAACAATAAATACATCTGTACTAATTTTTTTTATATTTATATCATGTTTAAAAAAATTTAGATGATTTAAAAATGATCAAATTAATCATGAAAAAATAAAAAATAAAAATATACATGATAAATAATGGAGTCATTACCCACAATGTGACTTTAACATGGAATTATTAATAAACAGGTAATCAAAATTTTGTGACTCCTTAAGAAAAAATTCCTTCCTCTAAAACTTTATAGGGAACCCCATATGAATATTTTAGGTTGGAAATTAACTCCATTTTCCCATTCATTGAAATTAATTCCATTAATAACTAGTTCCATCATTGCAGATTCCATTTCTCTTCACAACATGTTGAGATCATGTTAGAGTAATAACCAATCCAAGGAAGATAAATGAACCTATTGCTCTAATTCCACTAGGTGGTCCCTCAATATGGTTTTACTGTGATATTACCCTGGGGGGGGGGAAGTTATTAATGGTGTTTATCTATATAAGAAAATTTCTCTTTAATGTATCATTTTCCCTTTATGGATCATGTCCTATAAACCTTGAGGGTCACATTCTATATTCTATTTTTGTCATTGATATGATTAAATCACTTGTACAATCGAATGTTGAACAATTTTTACCTATTTTTTAGAATCAATACAGTCTTAATCTATTAGTTATCTTCCTCTATGAATAAATACATTATAAATATCCCCCTCTCCTCTATTCATGTCTCATTTATTTCTGTAATCATTAAGATAATTCTCAATTTACTCTAATTTCCTCTAATATTTTCTTCTTTTTTATATTTTATGATTATTTATTTATAATAAACCCAAATCAAAATATAGAATTTTATGTTATTTACTCTAGGATTTTATACATAATTTATTGTATGCCTTAATAATTCTATAAGGATACCAATAATTTTTAATTCTCCCTTTTACCATTTCAGATATTATTTTGGGTTCATTTTTGGATAATTAATTTGATTTATCAAACTTGATATTTTAGTTTTTATTGAATTGGTTTCAAGATCCCACTATTAGGAGTAATAATTACCAATTTCCATGTTTTAGATGAGTAGAAATGTATTTGGTAGGTTAAATAAACTCGACCACAATATTTTGACAATTATGTCTCAATTAAATTATAAAACACTATAGGTATTTATATATATACGTGTGTATGTTTGTGCGTTTTTACTGGTTCCATTAATTTATGATAAATAAAAACAAGATACTAAGGACTTTTATATAAAAATAAATTAATATTACAGTTATTCCATCAATTGAATGTTATTCCCATTGACAGTTTTGGGTATATCAGAAGTATGGAGAGGTGGGTGATATAATAAAATTAATGTGAATACTTTTATCTCAAAACAAAGAGAGGGGATATTTCATGTCAAATTTATAATTAATTTATTTAATATTTGATGAAATAAGTAGCTGGGCTTATGAACATTATTTGTTGGTGAATGTTGATCATCCGAAAAGATGATTTCAAATTAATTTCACTACACTATGATGATACAAGGATAAAATTCCTCTATCGGTGATCCACACTTGTTCTTATGATCTCTAAGAAATACTACTCTATCTTCGCATGCTAGTTCGGTAATTTGAATGTTTTTTATTTTTCATTTTTGATCACTCTTTCTTCAGTCAGGATGAAATCCCTCTTTCACTTCTTGTTTTTTAGAGGGAGAGAGGAGGAGTTGAGAGATAATTTGTCGTATAGAGAAATTATAAATTATCAATTTTGGTTGTGACACAAAATAGACAAATATGCCTATTTATAGGGTTTGGATTTAAGATAAAATATTATTTAATTTATACTGACTATTAAATAACATTTATTAATTTTAATAAATCCGATTCTGCATAATAATAATTATACAATAATTATTTTTTTTGTCATGCTCCAACTTGTGCAATACAAAATATTATATAATGGACTTGTTAATTAATATTTGTCACTGAACGTAGTTGTCGTCCATTCAATCTGATCTATAATTTTGGGAACAACAAAATAAATATTTTATTCATAAATAAATAATTTCGTTACAATATAGAGAATAAATCTTTATTCAAGCCAATGAGTAAATATTTATTTAATATATGAGATCAATATTACTTGAATGAAATTATTCCTCATACCTAAGAATAATATTTATTCCATTAATTAAACTCAAATAAAATTTAATTATGATCAACGGGAACACTTACTGTATGACCCTATAGGATTATTTCTCATATGAATTAGTTGGGCTTACATAAAGTCAAATATTACTATCTAGAAATGGGTCAAGGCAGCCAGTTGAAAAACATAATGACGCAACATCGAAAACAACATATGAATAATTTTTGTGTAATATAATCCCTTTTTCTGAATATCTTATCAATAAGGTTTCACATCCTTGTTACCAACCTATATGATTAACATGTACTTCATTAGTTATATGAAATAAATACATCATCACATAGTGAACATGTAATTTAATGTGAATGTTCTATTCTGATCAAAGGTCTAAGATATAGGCTTCTATAAAGATATACAGGAGAAATACTTCCTCAACTTTTGCATTAATGACATGTCACATGTGACACACCCAACATATCCAACTTTTCCATGAATTATTATCATTATGGTTTATCAAATAAATATAATTATTCTACTTGTAACATGCATTAACAATAATATTAAAGTCTAAGGACCATAACAGATTCTTGTTGATAAAAATATCTAATCACACCATAACATTAATAATTCATAATAGCAGGGTTGTTCTCTTAATCCCTTGACTTGGGGATTACCATGTGAGAAATTCCTAAGAAGAAACCTCTTCTTCTTACCAGTATTCACACCTGAAAATCTATGTACTATATGTCCCATCATAGTATGATATCCAACCGCAAAACATTATTTGATAATATCATCATAGCTTGTAAATGTTCTCATCATAGCGGGAAACTACTATGACATTATCAATTTGACATATACTCTAAGACATTATTATATTAGAGTCATGAAGAACAATAAGAAATATGTATTAGTAAGTTTTAGTAATATTAATTACATTGAATATATATGTATTAAAAATATAAATATTTGGTCCTAGAACACCAACTTCATCAAAATCCCAATTAGACTAGAGCCAAATTCTTACAACCAAGAGTCTGTTAGACCTCACATGATATTCATGTTTCTAATGAGTCATTAATTTAGTAAATGATTCCACCATATTTCCTTCCATGGAAATACTACTCACTACAACTTAACCTCTCTAATTAAAATCCCTCAAGAGATTATACTTATGATCCATGTCCTTCATCCATTGATGTGACCTTGGATCTTTTTCAAGAGCAACCAATATAGTAATATCACAATAGATTTCAATAGGATCTTTACTATTAGATACTACATAAAGAACTTTAATGAAGTTTCACATCCATACTACATAATTAGATGCCTCAAAGCCTCAATATACTCAGACTCTATAGTAGAATCTGCAATCACATCCTACTATAAGTTCTTTTAGCTCACAACACCTCCATTCAATGTGAAGATTTATCTTTTTAATGAATTCATGTAATCTAAATTTTTTAGAAACTAGAAAATTCATATCATCTGACGACTAGTTCCTAATCTCCTCCATAAACTTCTAATAAATCATTAGTATTCCTCAGATACATAAGGATAGTCTTGACTTCCATCTAATAAAGCTCACAAGTATTAGCTTTATATATTCATACCACACATAATCCGTAGGCGTCATCTATCATAGTACATAACATATCATACGTGAATGAACCAATCCCTAATGAAAATAGAATAATTGTCATTATAATTATTTATGCAAGTGTATAAGGAAGTATTTTTATAGAAATATGAATGACACATGACATTGGAAACCATCCCCAATTGGATTGTTCAATACTAAATCTATTTAATACTTTGTCAATGTATGTCCTTTGAATTAGTCTAAGAAACCTCTTGGATATATCACAATGGATCTTATTCCCATGAATATATTCTGCCACACCCTTGTCCTTTATAGAGAAGCATTTATTCAACCACTCCTTAACATGCTACACAACATGTAATTAATTTCCAATGAGTAATATGCCCTAATTTAATTCTATTAAGAAAATAATGGTAATCCTACAAAACTACTTATGTAAACATGGATTTCCTTCCTTATTTATGAAACTAAATTCCATTATGGCCTCATATAAATGAATTTTACTTGAATTAGATTCACTCATTAATTCTTAAATATATCTCTACAATATGAATAACTTTCTGGAATCCTTTGGAGCCACAAAACCATAAGTCTGTGTCATATAGAAATATTCTTGAAGGATCCCACAAAGTAAAGATGTTTTGAAATACATTTTCCAAATATCATAATCATGGAAATCCGTAAAGGAAATTTCAATTCCAAGGTATTTCAACATTAAAACTAGTGAAAAGGTTTCTTCGTATTCAATTCCTTGACGTTGTTTAAACACTTTTGCAACCAGTTTCACCTTATAGGTATCGACCTGTTCTTCTTTTTCTAGTTTCTTCTTTGATACATATTTTCAACCAATGAGATTTATAACTACTAGATGGTATACCAAAATCTATACTTGGTTTTGGTACATGGAATCCATTTCAAAATTCATATATTTTTTCCACATGGAAACATCTATGCCACTTAGTACTTATTTAAAGGTTTGAGGATAATTATTATCAACTAATAATGAGTCAACATCCTCGATGTCTTGAAAAACATATTGTCCTGGTTCTCTAACCTCTATAGTAATACTTTGTGGTAATTATGTATCTTGAATAATTTCATCTTTCATGGGGATTTGTGGAATTTGTTCTTATGAAAACTCTTGTATGTATTAAGCCTGAACTTTATCAAAGTCTGTCACACTCCCACTATTTCTTTTAAAGATAAGATGCTCCTCAAGAAATGTGGGATGTCTGTCAGCCACAACCTTTTTGTTTGAAGGATTGTATACGTATCATCCCTTTGTTTCTCTGGGATATCCTATAAAGATGTACTTTGTGTCTCAGGTTTCATGCTTATTACTTGAAGAGTCAATATAAAAGAATTAAAAACCCCACAATTTTAAGTAATACAATAGGGTTTCTTTTTATTCTATAATTGGTATGGTATAACATATGTTTCTTTAGTTGGAACTCAGTTTATTAAGCATTCTTCTGTTTGTAGTATGTATCCTCATAAGGATAATGAGAAAATCAAATGAATAATCATTAATCTCACAATATCCCACAAGGTTTGGTTCATCCTTTCACTTACACGATTTCATTGAGGTGTATATGGAAGAGTGGGTTGAGATAAAATCCCAAACTCATGTAAATAATCAATTAAGTCTTGATTAAGATATTATCCACCATGGTATGAGCAATGATAATTAATCCTCTTACAAAGATAGTTTTCAACTGCATAATTGTATTCGTTAAATTTTTTAAAAGAGTCTTACATATACCTCATTTTGCAGACATACCGATAAAAAAATCATCATTACAAGTTATGATGTATGAGTAACCACCCCTTAATTTAATAAGCAATGGTCTACACACATCAATATTAACAAATTCAATAAGCTCTGTAGCCCTTTTAGCTTTACCACTAAATGGAGGGTTGTTCATTTATCTTGGTAAACATTTAGGGAATATCCAAAGTTTTTTTAGTTTAAAAAAATTTAAATAATCATATTGATGTAATATTGTTAATCAATTTTCATTTACATGGCCCAACTGATAAAAAAAGTTGAGTGTGGTGTGATTCATGTGATGTAAATTTTTTATCGATTTCCATTATTTGGTTTGTGTAATAAGTCACATAAAGAAATTTATTTAAATGTTCCTTATAGTAAAAAATTATATCTATATAAAAGAAGAATAATTTATTCTAAACTTTGAAAATAAATCAATCCATATCTAGTTGGTATACCAAAATAATGTTTCTAGTAAGTGGAGGCACCCAATAACAACCTTTTTAAACCAATATCCTTATGGTCAGCAATGTGAGGTGGTAGTTATAGATAGCAATAACATCATGTTTATCCTTTTTTACTAATCAAATATCTACCTCTCATTGGTCAATCTTTATGAATCTAATTTTTTACTATATTTAAATACTTATTTGAGAACAATAAGCAGTATCAAATATCAAATTTATTGAAATATATAAATTTCCCTTGATGAAAAAAACATGTGAATCTTCCCTTTTCTCTTTTGAATGGGTGTAGTTTCTCTTTTACTGGCCCAAATTTTCACATGAAAATCATACATAATCAAGTTATTTTTCTTTCTCCTTGATCTTACTATTCTTGGAAGGGCATGAAGAAGCTTTGTCTGTAAAGATCTTCACTTTGACTTTCAGTTTTTTCACAATAATGATGGAATATTTTTCATACTTTGTATCCTTATGTACTTGTAGAATAAGTGTAGGAAGATCCAGAAGTTACTTCTGAATATTTATCATATTAAAACTCAAAACAAATATAGAGAATATCTGATGGAGTGATGTTATTGTGAGGTTAGTTCCCATTTCTCCAGGGAGTTTAAAACCTATAACCTATAAGTGTTCATTATGGCCAAAGATCTTGACTACTTGAGGCCTAGCTGGGGCACCCTATCCAAGATTTATCTGAATGAACACCTTGTAAATCTTAAATTGTTCTAATCTAGCTCTGTCCAGGTAATAACCATGGAGGTTCTCAAGAAGTCGGCACACATACATGTTTTCGTAAGACTTAATTTGTTCCATAGACATTGATAAAAGAATAAAACCCTGAATATCAACAACATCAATTAATTTTTTCATAGAAGAGAAACTATTAATCTCTCTCATCTTTAGATGGAGGATCTAGCATTAAGGTTTATAGCACGTAAGATTTCCATTCATGGCATAGCACAACATAAAGGCATCTCTACCACTCCTGGAAGTTACTTCTAGTTAAGAGGTTATCTTTCTCCAATAATGATCAATTTGATATTGTGGATGATAAACTTGAAATTTTATTATATAGTTAACCATAGTATATTATTATTACTTTTCTTCATTACAAGATAAGTGAGATATAAAAAAATAATTGTGTTTATTTATTAAATCTCCAACTATTTTATCAAGTCTCAATAGCCCTCACCATTGAACATAGAATTTCTAGTTTCTTTGATATTCTAGTGCCATGAATCAACAATAATTTTATTAATGATCCAAATATTTCCATGCAAACTATAATAATGTAATTAGGTATGTGGTATTATCAACTATGGAATTATTACTCCTTCATCCATTTAGTGGATTATCCTATCCTGAATTCTGAAATTGGATTTCCACAATAATTGACTCCAAATTTCTATTGAAAAGAATTTTCCTGATAAAATAAATACAATTATTATTAATTCAACCAAAAAATCTCTTGAGAACTCGCCGATTAAATTAAGTGACTAGACTTGGGACATGTACTACACTTTGTTTTATAGTTTCATTCCCAATAATGTAATGGATGTCTAAGTCTAACTTGATATTTAATAGAGGTATTATAATTTATTTTGCATAAATTTAATTTTTTATGCTTTACAAATCTTTTTAATATTATTTGGATGTTACTCAATTAATTAACGATGTGGGATAAAACATTTACGCATAATTTAATTTTTTAATTTCTGTATTTGGACATTAATTCATTTATTTATGTGACTGTGACCCTGAATCCATTAAATACATAACTCTATAGGCATAAATAAATAGTTAATTAAATGACCCAATCATGAGCTTTATCTAATGATTGTTTTAATAAGGGGACATTAAATCAAACATTTGACCTAGTGGAAATAACTCTTATTCCCTCTCTACATGAGTTATAACATTCAAGCTATCCACCTATGTATTACATGGGTCGAAATAATAATGGTTCCATATTAAATAACCTCCACACACCTTAGTATGCTCCATTAATTATAAATATTTATTATTCACATGTAGGTGAGGGTAAAATTGATTGGTTAAAGGGGAACACATAATTATCCTCACACAAGTTGGCCAAACATAATAACATATGGAGAAGTTAATCCTACAATACTATTTAATTTAATATTATATATTTTAAAACATATGAAATAAATTAAATTATAACATTTAATACATACACAGGTCTTGTTGAAACTCATGAGTGGTCGTATATGCAATGAATAAGCAAAAGTAAACATATAAAATTCATTTATTCATTCGTTTTTTAATTATTTAATATAAATGATGTAGAATTAATTAACCAGTTCTCTTTAATATTAAATAATACTATGATATTATTTGAAGATATAAATCATGAATTCAATTAATGGAAAATTAATGACATCCTATAGTGGAATATTAATTACAATTAATTTATTGAGAATTTAAAAAATTTAAAACCATTATTAAATTTTCATACAAAAAACTGTGTTTCAATCAATAAAATAAGGTTTTAATTTTTCAATTATCATTTTTTAACTTTATTTCTGTCTATTAATGGAAAAATAAACGGAATACACTTGTATATACAAACCATGTACCTCAGTTGTCGTATATCTAAGTCACGCGCATGGGGCTTCAGGCTATTAACTCTGTTAGACAACTTCATGTGTACATGCCAGCAACAAACCCTATATCAGCTATTCATGTGCCTATTTATCCCTATCATCATGTGGTGTGAAATAAAATAACCATGTGTAATTATTTTCTTATTTCAAATATATACATTGTGCAGGGGTATATGACCTGTGATTCAACTGCACAGTATGTAACACAATTTTACTGGACAAATATTTGTCTCTTTCTAATGGCATCTCTAGTCATTATTCATTTTTTCATAAACATTTAAGAAGATGAAACACTGAAAAAATATGATCAATATATCAATAACATGTTTATTTAAATCAGATTAATGAAAAAATATCATGAAATGAAAACCTAAAAACAATTATGTATAAATAAAATTAAAAATTTATAATTATAAATTTAAATGTGACCTCTATAATACCACATGATTGTTTTGAGCATAGAAACAACATGAATTAGTGGGTTATTTTTTAAAATTACTTTTAATAATCATTTCCTAAATGACCCTTTTAAATTAACTTCTTTATGTTGTGAGGATCCAAGGATATAATCCCTCTAGAAGTGATCCACATGTTCCCCTTTGTTCTCCGACCGACACCACTCAATCTCCGGGTACTATCATGATGATTCAAATGTCTTGCATTGTTTGTTATTGATCTATCATTCTTTTATATTGAATAAATTTGTCTTGCACATATATTTCATGACAGGGAGAGAGAAGGAGTAGTTGAGAGAGAATTTGTTGTTCCTAATAATTCTATGTTCCATATTTTGGATGCTCTACACAATAGACATAACCACATATTTATAGAGTTGGGAGTTGAGTAAAAATATTATTTAATTTCATACCAAGAATTAAATAACATTTATTAAATTTTATAAATCCTCCACCACAAAATGATAATTATATAATTATTATTTTGTGCTATTCTCCAACATGAAGAATAACCAATATTATATAATAGTGTTGTTAATTAATTTTTTTCCACCAAACCCAGTCTAGGTCTATTTGGACTTCTTTAGCATTCATTAAACAACTGAATAAATATTTTATACATAAATAAATATTTTATTTGTAATGTATCGAGTAAATATTTATTAAAATATTCAATGAATAAAATAAATATTTTATTTACTAGCCTGTGAATAATTATTTGTTTAATTTATGCGATCAATATAACTTAAATAAAATTATTCCTCACACTTGAGAATAATATTTACGCCATAAATTAACCTTAAATATAATTCAGTTGATATTAATGAAATTAACTTGTGTGTGACCCTCTTGGAATCTTTTTCATCGTCATTAGGCGGGCTTGCATAAAGTCCAATAAAAATATCAAGAAATGGGTCAAGGAACCCAAGAGTAATAACTTAATTTCACAGTGTTGATAACCACATATGAATGCTCACTGCGTAATATATTCAATTTGTCACAATATCTCATCAAGTTGGATGCAGATCCATGTCACCAAACTATGTACTTTTCATGTCTTTATTTTAATACATAAAGTAAAAAAATCATTACACCATGGACATAGAATTTAATGCAATGGTCCTATTCTAATGAAAGGGATGAGATATTAGTTTCTATAAAGATAAAAGGGAAAAATACTTCCATGACTTATTGATTAATGACATGTCACCCATGACTAACCTAACATATCCTACTCTTCCATGAAATTTTAAATTTTGATTTATTAAATAAATATAATTATGTGAGTTGTTACATGAATTAATTATAATCTTGAAGTACAAGGACCATTATGCTTGATCGTAGATAAGAATATCTGATGACTCCAAAACATGCTGAATTATTACTAGAGGGTATGTTCTCATAATCTCCAATCTTGGAGATTACCAATTTTGAACATCATGAGAAGAAGACTCATGTTTTTATGAGTACTTAAACCTATTAATCTATGTAATATGTGTCGCATCATAGTACATTATCCAAATGAGGAAAATTATTTGAGAATATCATCATAGAACCCCAAGGTTCGCATCATAGTGGGGAACTGGTATGACCTTATAAGTGCAATGTATACTCTAGTATATTATTACATTAGAGTCATGAGGAACAAAAAACAATATGTAATTTTATGATTCATTTATATTAATTACATTTAATATTCATATAATCAAAGTGCAAATAGTTGGTCATAGGACAGTAACACAAAAACCATGTCATGTGAGGTATCTATTTTATAATTATTTTTTGAAAGGTTATAGTTATTTTAATATTTACTAAGACATGTTTTATATTTTTTTTTGGATTAATATGTTCAATTTTATTATAATAAAATGATTTATTACTTGGTTCAAGAATTTTATAACTACTTTCGTAGAGATAAAAAATTTACTGTTTTTTTAATGTTCATGGTCATTTATTAAATAATATTATCAAATATCATTTGTTATTGAGGTTATATATATTATCCACATCTAAATTTTCTTGATTAGTGTTTATTAAACATCAATTCTAACATATGTTTATTATACTATTGGACCCATTAAGGGATAATATCCTAAGAGGGTGGAGTTGGGGTGAATCAAGGGATGGGGTTTCAAAATCTTCCCTATATTGTTTTGTTCCCATAGTTAATGGAAACAATACTCAACTCATTTCAGATTATGAAATAATAAAATATTAATCCACAAGTTATTTTACTTAGTCCACCCTCATTGGGAGTTATCCAAGGCACACACTCTGAAAATGTTCCCAAAATACACTAGGGTACACATCTATTACAATATTTGAAGTTGAATCACTATGAATTTTATTTTAAAACCACTAAAAGTAAAAATATCAATTGTATATCAATAAATAAAGACCCACTATCTATTTTAAGTAAAATTTTTATATTTAAATTCAAATAAAAAAAGAGTTACACCTCTATCAGTGTAGCAATATAATCCATTTTTATCAATATAATTGTAATGGAATGAACTCAACATAGATAAATATTACATATTAATAGACTAATATTCATTAAGTAACATAATGATTCATGATTGAATGATTTATTTTTAGTGCCATTGTAAAATTTGGAACCTAAATAATTTTTACATAAGTGAGGTACACTATCCCCCACTATATTCTTCATAACTATCGACCTTTTTAGGTATATTTTACATATTAACTTTCTTCATATAAAATATAATGAAAACATAATAAAGGGTGAGCTTAGATGATCAGTAAAGGAAAAGAGGGAGATATAAACATAACATTAGCATTAGGTTCTAAGAACATGATAGTAACATTTGATAAACCATTCCATGCATATCAGATATCCTAAACTTGTGTTAGGGATAAAATCTAGGAAGATTATAAGACATAAATCATAAAGGATTCAAAGAACATGATCCATCAGATGATAAAATTGGAATAAGATATATATTTTTGGAATACACATAATCATAGGAGAAATTATTTCAATGATATCCATCTGGACATTCATAACATGTCAGGCATGGGATAACCCATGCAAAAAATGGGTTTCATAAACATTTCATCATTTAATAACCCGTCAATAATGAATGAGTTTCATAAATATATTATCATCGAAGACATAAACCATCCATGAAAATGATAAGGAAAACACAACTGGATCATATCACTAGTAAATATTATGAAATACTAAAGGATGTCATCTTAGGTGTAAGATTATCTTTATTGATCACTCGGAATATTTTTGACGGAAAATTTTCTTTCCACTTTGAAAATGACTTTTTGAAAATACTTATTCATAGAAAAATTCAAAATAAATTTTCTTAAAAATTATCCTTGAAACATATAGATGAATATTTAAATATTTTATCGCCAATTATGGATGAAAATTCTATTTTTTTGGTAAACATTTAAACCCATGATTCCATTCACATTTTTGTTAAAATCTAAACATGCCTTATTAGTAAAATGACATGAATATTCTTTTCAAAACCATTTTTTGGAATGTAAAAAATAAATAAAAATTTATTTAAATACTCATTGTATAAATTTAAAATAAATTATTTATATAATATTTAGAATACATGGATATGAAAGGAAAAGAAATTTCGACTGAAGAGAGAAATAAAGTCATTTTTTAAATTTTTTTAGAATAGTTGAGTATATAAAGTGTGGAAAATTATGGGAATACAAATATTTAAAGAAATAAACATAAGAGAATAAAATTCATTAATTTTTTGAGAAATATATCGTAATATTTCATTTTTTAATGAATAATCATAAATAATCCTGATAAACCTTCAGATTATAATATCATACCCTTACCACTTTGGTAGTTTTTGAATCGTAAGTCCCATGAAAGAATAAATTAAAATAAAATATGAAATATAATTAGAATAAATAATTCACGATTTCACATGTAAAAGGTGATTTTTATTCACATCATAATATAAGTTATGTTCTTAACATAACGTATGTTCTAAAGAATTACATTTAAGAAAAAATCCTTTACCTTAAATCTCAACTTCTTTCTTGTATGTTTAAACTTTATCTATAACAATTATATGTTTATTATAAATATATGAAATAACCATAATAAATTTTATCAAACCAAATATGTTTTACTTATGTCCTTTTACAACTTATTTATTAATAATTTCTTGTTAAAATTACGTTTCTGTTAATAATGTTTTGTCTTTAATGTACCTTTTGGTTTGGCATCTTATATAAATTCATTTGTATTCTCTTTAAATTATCTCCATAATTTTAAAAATTATATTAATATAATATATATTAACTGTATAATTGTTTATAGTAATCCATTAATGTTATATATATAAAATAAAATACACCTTTCTTGGAGACAGTAGGTCGTACGTATGTATGATTACTGTTTCTATTTTCTCGATATATAAAACTAAATAAAAGTAAATAATATATTAAATTTAAAGAAAATTTTTAGGTAATATATATATATATAGCATATATTTATTAAATAAACCTTTATTAACTTCTATACAAATATTAAGGGAAAATTAATCACATAACATCTTGAGGCGGTAGTCAGCTATACATAGGAGCGACATTATCATATTGGAAAAAAATAGAACGTAAAAAGATACATGTGATATTATAATTCAAGAAGTATAATAATATAAAAAATATCATATATTAGTAATTAATCCATTATTATTCTTATTGTGAGAGGTGGTTATGGAAAATTAATAAAATCAGTTCATGAGTTGGTAGTCTATTGTACACATGACTGATAGTTTCGTTTCCCATTTAATGGAAGAGGATATAGATATAGGTAATTAAATTAAAAAAATAACATATAATTATATTTTAGTTAATGTATTAATTAAATTATCATATTTTAGGAATATTTTAATGTCGTTCAAGATGAAATAAAACAAAAAACATGTTTAATAACTTTACCACCTTTTTAGAGAACTTCTTTAGGTTTATACCTAAAAAATTATTAGGATGTTTTACTAAAAAAAATTAAGGCCTAAAGAATTTTTATAGGGAATAAATAAAGTTATTTGTTAAGGTATTATATGATAAAAATGTTTATTGATGTGTGAAGTGGAGAGGAGAGTGAGGTGGCCTTTTACAAGTAAGTGAGATGACACACATGAGAATTTTGGAAAGAAGAATGTGTACCCACATTTTTCACAAGGAAAAAGGAACTGAAACGGGAAATTATCCAACTTAGAGGTGATAATTTCTGAATATATTAATATTTTTTTTATAAATTTATATTTCATTTTTCTATTATATATTTTGTTTAAACCCCGGTAAACCTATTTTAACAATAACCATGATTTTAATCTTTTTATTATTTGTACTATTAATTTTGATGAAAAATTATGTTAACATTATTATATAATTTTAATTATTATTATTTAAAATAAGGAATATATATTTAAATTTTTTTTAAAAAAATTTCAAAATTTAATTTTAAATTAAATCTATATTTGCAACGAAAAATAAGTTTTTCTAAGAGAAACTTTTCAATGTTTGAAAGGTTTTTTATCAAAAATGAATTTTTAATTGATTCCATTAAAAAATATTTTGTTATTTAATAATATAATTGAGTTTATTTTACCTTTTAAACCATTTTAAAACAAAATGTAACTTTTATATTCATAAAAAATTGAAAATTTCAACAAAAGTAGTAGTTTTATCTATTCATAAAAAAATTAATCTTTTTTGAAACATCCCAACAATTAAAGATAATATAATTTGTACATGTTGATTATATATTTGAATTTTAATTTTTCAAATAAATTTTATAGAATTATGAAAAATTAATTTATTATTAGTTCTCAAAAATCATTAAAAATCATTTTTTGGGAAATAAATTATTTTTCGAAGAATATAAAGTCCTTAATAAAAATTATGTACATTTTTCTCAAAATGATTTATTTATATAAAATAATTATACCAAAATTTAAAAATATTATTATTCTTATTCATTCCTCATTGTTTAACAGGTTGTTAATAATGATCATGATTAAAAAAATAATATTTTTAATTTTTTTAGGTTCTTTAAAACTCAGCATCTCTTGTAACATAATCTGTCAAAGAAATAAAATTCATTAAAAAACTATTTAAGAAAATCTTAGGGTGTTACATTAAACACCCATTAAAATGATTTTATTCCAAAAAATTCATTACTCTAATTATTAAAAAATGTTGATACTTATAACTAATTATATCCTAAGGTTGCAATATAGATTCTTCAAATTAGGATGAATAAAATAATATAAATAAATTGAAAAATTAAAGAGAGGTTCTGAAATTATATATCAATTATTGGATTATCACCATTTAGAAATAGTATTTAACCTTAGTGAGATGGTATTTTGATAATAGTAGAAATTCCTTAATATTTATAAGAGTATATATTAGAGGTTTGGGTATATTTAAGGATTAAATTAAGGGGGTTTTGTGTGAGGGGAAGTGAGGGTAGGAGTTCCACCTTTATAAGTAAAAAATAGTGGATTTTCTATAAATACCTAAATGTTTTAAATAATGGGAAGTCACACATAAAGAATACAACTCCAAAATTATGAAATGATATAATTTAGAAGATATAAGTTCAATAAAAAATACCAAAACTCAATTTTAAACATTCTTTAAACATGTTAGTCGCTTTACATTTTAGGTTTCTCATTTTTAATGTATTTTTCGATGGTAATTAGATTTTTCTTATGTAATTTAACATTTATTCCCAAATTTGAAATGATACTTATTATATAACTTGTACCCAATGATTCCAGATTTGAATAAATTTTTTTATTAATTTTTTATGAGATGAAAATTAACTTTAAAATATGAAATGTATAATGTATTAAAAATAGTTTTAATTACAAAAATATAACATAATTTCCAAAATTTAAAATATGAGTTGATAATTTTTTTTAAATAATATAAATTCATTTTTAAAATTAATATTTTTTGTTATAATTTTAAATTTACAATTCTATACAAACAATGTCATAAATTCATGTAAATTTAAAAAAAATTATATTATAATTTTGGCATAAAAATGAATTCTTTTATAAGAAATATAAATAAATATTATTAATAAAATATAGATATAGTAAATCAAATTATTTATTTACTATTTTAAATAACAGCTTAAAATCTTTTAATTGTATTTTAAATATAAAATATAAAGTATGGGAAAGTATTTTGTTTATTGGAAATTGAACATTGGTATATTATCTATACTTCTTTCAATTTCATATAAATTACAAATAAAAATTCTATTAATAATTTATTCATATCAAATTATATCATTCTTGAAAATATATAAATTTTTGAAAAGTGGTTGTATTAGTTTCTTAGCTAAACTAGTTGTGTTTACGTTTTGTTTTAGTGTTGTGTGTAGAGGAAGCCATCCAACAAAATATTTTTTTTGGAGGAAAAGCTTTGGGTCATTACATTCTACCCTCCTAAAAAATATTTTTACACCTAAAATTATATTACATAGAAGAAAATAATTTGGTGTAATTTTCTTCCATTACATCCTCAAGTTTCCACATAGCCACCTCAAACTTATGACTTCACCTTATAAATTTTACCAGACAAATAGTGTTGTTCCATATCACCTTGTCTCTTATATTTAAATATTTCCTTAGTTTTTCCTCATATTTGATATCATGGTCTAGTTTTATAGCTTTTGATCACACCACATGTAAAGTGTCTGATATTTACATTCACAAAAGTCATACATGGAACATATCATTTATTTGGGAAATCCATGGAAGTTGTGCCAAGTGATATGATATGATCACAACCCAATCAAGGATCTCTAAGGGAATAATGTATCATGGGATGAAATTCCTTTTAATCCCAAATCTTGTTACATGATTCCATGGATATATTCAAAGGAACACCTTTTCACCAACATCAAACACTAGATCTCAACAATGATTATTTTCATTACTCTTATATTAAATTTTTCCCCTCTCAATTTCCACTAATTGGTTTTCACCATTTTAGACATGTTTGGGACCAGGTTAAGACCCATCAATCTCATCTCTTAATCTTCATCCCAATATATTTGAGCCCTGCATATCTTCCCATAAATATACTCATATGTTTCCATATGAAATCTATAATTAATTTTTTTTTCATATTATAACTACATAGGTGGTGGTCTTCATCCCAAAATCCTTAAAAATCCATAAAAACATATCTAAAAATATCCTTTAGATTTTTAATTATCTTGTTATATATATCATATGTATGAGGATGATATGTTGTTCTAAAGGTTATCTCTACCTGCGATGATTTATAAATACTTTTCCAGAACCCTAAGTTAAACCTCAGACCTTGATTAGATATAATTGATAGTGGTACTCTATGAAACCTCACCACTTTGATTTTGTTTGTTGTGGTGAGTTGGTCATGGGTGAAATAATATATGATGGAAATCAATTTTTTTTACTTTTTAATGAATCTAAAACAAAAAAACTATGTTTATACCTTTATAAGTATTTTTAAGTCATAAAATAAATCTCGTGGTGATTTATTCCTATTTTTATACTGGTATGGGTAATTGTTCAAGAAAACCCTTATTATTTTTTCTCAATCCTTACATTAATGGTATAATAATTATTGAAATATATATTCTGAAATATCTCTCTTCTTACTATTCTACCATAAGTTTTTTTTGTATCTAAATACATATTCAAACTACCTAGTTGTATAAATAATGGTGACCTATGTGAATAACTAAAAGGTCACTCTTAAATTCCATATATTTTGAGACACATATCCGTGTTTTGAACTTAATTACTCCATCTTTATTAAATTCAAATTCAATAATTTTTACTACCTTTCTCAATATTCCTACATTATCTTTTTTATCTTTTTTTATCCTTACATGAATGGAAGGGTCAGTAGTCTATTGGGTAAGATACGATTATCTCCTCCCATTAAGATTAATCTTATTCAAATCAGAGAGTCTGGGGATTTTTTCAATCCTAATTAGGGATAGAGTGGAATGGTCTTTTCTACTTATATCATTAATCACATTACATTCACGGGTGGTGACACATTGAGCATTCATAATATTTTTTATATTTCCAACTATATCCTTTTGAGAATATTTAATTCCTTGAGTGTCAATATATATTTCAAGATATTTATATTAGTATATATATATCACACATTTCTCCATAGAGATAGTTTCATAAAATATTCAATTCAATGATCACTGTTGTAATTCCCATGTTGACCTCACCTGTTTTGATAATACCAATTATGCCTTCACATACTTTGATAATCCCAATTAATGTTTATCTATATTCAAATTCTCTCAATATATGATATTATGTTATAAAGATGATAATAATGTTAAAATAATCCTTGATATATGTTAATCAATGGTTATCTATGTTTATATATGTTATAAATTAATTCTAACCCAATCGGATATGTGTCGCATAAAACAGATAAGTGTTTGTCACAGATCTGCATATAGCTACTGATAACAAAGCTACCGGTACTTAGTCTACCGATAGACAGAGTCACCAATAAGCAAAGGATACCGATATATACAGATCAACCAATAGAAACCGAGCTACCAATAGAATAGGTTTACTGGTATGATTAAGTCTTCTAGTATACACTTGATCGCTGATATGTACAAAGCTACTGATATGAAGAAGTCTACCGATAGAACCCATTCACAAACAGTTACCCATAAAAGTATGCCGATAGAGTAAGTCTACCGATATAAGCTACTGATCAGCCTACTGATACACATAATAGTGACTGATATGAAGCGACTGACATAGTCTACCGATACAAGTACAGAGTCACTGATACATCAAGCTTCCAATAATACAAGAGCTACCGATGGATTAAGAGCTACCGATGGATTAAGAGCTACCGATAGAATGAAGTCACTGATGTATATAGCTACTGGTGGATAGTCCTACTACACAAAGTCCACTCTACACATCTACCAACCGAAGACTACTAATTATTGACCAACCAGTCAAACTCTATTCTCTCAATAATATTTATTTATTAAGCTAATGGTTACATTTAATGTTTTTAATATAGTTAATGATATTTAATGATAGATGTTGACATGTCAGGGAACCATACATAGTACCCATGAAAAAAGTAATCATTTTTTTTCCGGAACTGAAAGCAATAAAAGGGAAGATAAAGACCTAGCCGAGATAACACAGAGATAAAAAGTGAAGTGGTTTCATATAGAGAGCAGAATAATCTAAGAGGGATCAACAACATTCAAACGCCGTGAATTCATATAAGTCTTCATCCATACTCCATGTATCCTGGATATACTTGAAGCCACTCTTCTTAAGGAAACCACAAGCTGCATCTTGAGTGAAGAACTACAACAAGCACTTCATTCACTCAAGCTGATAAAATGTACCTGGTACAAAGAAGAAAACGACCCTATGTTTTTCAGAGAAAAACCAGAGGACTCAGAAGCTTTTATGAAAAATTAAACACGTCCAAAGTTTCACTACCATTCACTAATTCTTTTCTAAACACATTCACATTTTCTTTAGTGATTCTTTCTTTACATTTCGAGCAGTGTGTGTACCCTGTTTATTTTATACACATACTGTCTCCTGAGCTAAACAGGAGGATTCTTAAATCCTCACTCAAACTCCATAACTCTTTTTTCCCACTGTGGATAGTGGTAGAGGTCGAGAAAGACCTGGACAATTGTGAGCTATTTTTTGTTTTCCCACATAAAACTGTGGTAGAGGTCTTTGTACCTAGACAGTGTGTTCACTGTTGTTTACCTCGATCCAGGGTGTGGATCATTTTATGTAAATTGTTTAGAGGACTAAGTCTCAGCTTGAGACTGAACCTCTTGGTTACATATGTTGTACATTTTATTTTAAATCATACGTATACTATATATATATATATATATAATATTCCACTACTAACTACATTTAAATACAAAACTATTTTAAATCTACTTTGATAGTAAAATTAGCAAGTGTTTATACTTATTGGAAACTAGTAAGTTAGTTTCAAAAGTTAATTTCATCTTCTGATTAAGTTAACTGAGAGCTAATCAATCTTTGAGAAACTAATTGAACATTTACACTTTGTATAAATTCACTACATTTTAACTTTTTTTTAAATAGGGGGATTTTAAGAGAAATATTTTTAATAAAAATTTTAATTGGAACTCAATTCACCCCCCTCTTGAGTATCCACTCCGACCAGCATTTGGTATCAAAGGGTAGTTTATTAATAAAAATTTTCAAAACATTCTGTTTTTCAACTGTGATTTTAGTTGCTTCTTTAAAGATCTTAAATTTTTGTTAGTTCTAAATTTTATCTTTTTAAAACTATTTTCTAAAATCTAGTTATGGTCCATATACTATAGGGTGCTGCTACTAACCGACCACCTTTCTTCAATGGTACCAATTATGCCCATTGGAAACTGAAAATGAAAATAAATTTAGAGAGTATGTGTTTTGATATCTGGACTGCTATAGAATCTCAATATAAAATTCTAGAAACTGACAGAACAACTTGGGATGAACCTACAAATACTGCTTAAAATAATAATTGTAAAGTTATGAATTCCTTGTATTGTGCTTTAGGAGATGGAGAGTTTAATAGAACATCTGCTTGAAAAAATGCTTATGAAATATGGGATACCTTGGGTGCTTCTCATGAAGGAACAACCAATGTTAAAGAAATGAGATTAAATACTTATACTATTGAATATGATAATTTTAAAATGAAGACTGATGAACCTATTTCTGACATTTATCTCAGGTTCAATGAGATTTTCAATACTATTAGGTCACTTGGAATGGCTGTTCTAGCAAAGGAACAAATCATGAGAATCTTGAGATGTCTACCAGATCGATGGAGGGGAACTTCTGTTTCAATCAGAGAATCATGTGACAATAGTTCTCTCCCTGTAAAAGAACTTATTGGAAAATTAATGATGTATGAGGAGGAACATAAAGTAAATAAGGAAGAAGATGATGAACCCAAGAGAAAATATGTGGCATTCAAGTCTACTACTTCTAAGACCAAAGACAAGGAGAAAATACATGTACCTACTGAAATTTCAACCAGTGGAGATTCAGATTCAGAAAGTGATACTGAAATGGCACAAATAGCTAGGAGATTTAAGAAGATTTATAGGAAAAAGAAATTCTTTCAAAAATCAAATTACAAAGGAAAGTATGACAATAAGGGTCACTAGAAGGAGGATTGGAAGAAATATGATAAGGAAGAGGATATAGTCTGATATGAATGCAAGAGGAAAGGACACATAAAGGATGACTGTACAAAATTAAAATTCAAAAAGAAACATGATTATAAGGACAATAAGTAGAAGAAAGCTATGAAAGCTATATGGAGTGCTTCAAAAGACAGCACACGTGAATCTGAAATATCTGATTCTGAAAAGAATCATGCCAATATGTGTTTCATGACCAACACATCTGAGGTAACTTTAGATACTCATGTTTTAAATTCCTATTATTCTGGAGATGATGCAGAATCTGATTCTGATTCTAAAGATATGTCTAAGGCTGAATTGTTTGAATATTGTAACATACTGGAAGAAACATGTAATAAACTTAAGGACACGTATAAGTCACTAAAGAAATAGCATGCTCTCACTGTAAGTGTTAAATCTGCCTTTGATATAGAAAAAGGAAAGAATGCTCAACGATTAAATGAAAATACTAAACTGAAAATGTCTAATGAGAAACTTAGAAAGGACTTAGGAAAGTTCACAAAGGGAAAATATACACAGACTCAAATGTTGGGAAAGAAAATTGCCCCAAAATATACTACTGGGTTGGGATACCAACCTAGACAGAGATAGTTCACTAAAACTCGATTTATTCCTAAGTCTGGACAAAATTCTGCTTATTCCAGTTCTGGAAAATCCTATGCTTCAACTAATTATTCATACGGTTATAGATCAAATAAAGTTTATCTTTCAAAATATATTTATTCTGTAAATTGCATGAAGCCCATAAGACAAATATGGGTACCTAAATCTTTGATTTCTAACCTTTCTGGACCCAAGAAGATCAGGGTACCAGAATCATTTTTTGTTTAAATTTATTTTATAGGAGAACTATTTGAAGAGTTCTCACAAGAAAGTATATTACTTGGACAGTGGATATTCAAGGCACATTTCTGGAGATTATTCTTGATTAAAAAGCTTAATAAAAGTTGATGGAGGCCATATCACCTTTGGAGATAATTCTAAAAGAAAAATCATCAGCTTAGGCCAGATTGGTAACACTGATTCAGTTTTGATTTCTAAAGTTTTATTTTTTGATGGACATAAATACAATCTTTTAAGTATTTCTCAAATATGTGAAGATGGTTTTAATGTTATGTTTGAAAATGATTATTGTAATGTTTTTAATTCTAAAAATGTTTTAGTATTCTCTGCCTTGAGAAATGAAAATGTTTATGCTGTTGATATGAATTCCTTAGGTAAGAAAAATGTTACTTGTTTAAATTCTTTTCATAAAGAGTCATGGATTTGGAATAGAAGATTAGGACATTGCAACACCTTTTCACTTAGAAACATGACTAGGAAGAACTTGGTTAGAGACCTACCTAAACTTTAATTCCCATCAGAAAACGTTTGTAATCCCTGTCAAAAGGGAAAGCAACATAATGTTTCTTTTAAGTCAAAGAAATAAGTTTCAACTTCTCAACCTCTTGAGTTGGTTCACATGGACATGTTTGGACCTTCAAGAGTTTTTAGTCTAAATGGGATGCACTCTGTCTATGTCATAGTAGATGAATTTTCTAGATATACTTGGGTATAATTCTTAGCTCACAAAAGTGAAGCATGTTCTTACTTTATCAAATACTCCAAATCTGTAGAAAACCACAGTGGACTTAAGATGAAAACTCTGAGAAGTGACCATGGCCATGAGTTTGAAAATCAAGAGTTTGAATCTTATTGCCCACACAATGGCTATAGTCACAAATTTTTTGCTCCTAGGACACCTCAACAGAATAGTGTAGTAGAAAATAAGAAATAGAACCCTCCAAGAAATTTCAAGAACCATGCTTAATGAGTATGACCTACCTATTTATTTTTTAGCTGAAGCTATGAATACAGCTTCTTATATTATTAATAGAGTCATGATTTGACATGTTCTTAAGAATACACCATATGAATTATGGAATAATAGAAAACCTAAAGTCAGTTACTTTAGAGTCTTTGGATGCAAAGTTTTTTTCTTAATAAAAAGTATAATCCTGACAAGATTGCTTCCAAGAGTGATGAATGATTTTTTGGGTTATTCTTTAACTAGAAAATCTTATAGAGTCTTTAATAAAAAACCAAATTTGTGGAAGAATATATTCACATCATGTTTGATGAAACTGATCCACATGAGCCTAAAACCTCTCTTGAAAATCTTGAAGACGATTTGACTGTTCTAGACCTTAATGATAAAACTAAAGAACCTGCTGTAAAAAAATCCATTTCGGGACATATTAGAGAATCTACTACTATAGAACCCGAACCTATAGATGAACCTGAAATTTCTAGTCTTACCTTTACTAGATCAACAAGGATTCCAAAGAATTATCCTTTGGGTGCTGTTGTTGGTAATCTTGATAGATAGACACAGACTAGAGCTTCTCTAAGAAACCAGGTTAAACATCAAGTCTTTCTTTCAAAGCTAGAACCTAAAAATGTCAATGATTCAATCAATGATGAATTTTGGGTAATGTCTATGCAAGAAGAGTTAAATCAATTTTAAAGAAACAAAGACTAGGAATTAGTTGATAGACCAAAGGATACTTTTACAATAGGCACTAAATGAGTTTTTAGAAACAAAGTTGATGAGTCAGGAAACATAGTTAGAAACAAAGCTAGGCTAGTTTCACAAGGATATACTCAAGAGGAAGGTATAGACTATGAGGAAACCTTTGCACCTGTAGCTATATTAGACGCCATTAGGATCTCACTTTCCTATACTCCTCATCTGAATTTTAAGTTATATCAAATGGATGTCAAAAGTGATTTTCTAAATGGTTTTATAATTGAAGATTTTTTTATTGAACAACCACCTGGATTTACTAATCCTCATTTTCCAAGTCAAGTTTTCAAACTTTCTAAAGATTTATATTGTTTAAAACAAGCTCCAAGATCTTGGTATGATAGACTTAGTAATTTTCTTAATTCAAAAAGTTTTACTAAAGGGTTTGCTGATCCAACTCTTTTTATTAAAAGAATTTCTAAAGATGTTTTAATAGTTGAAATCTATATTGATGATATTATTTTTGGATATTCTAAACACTCTTTTTGTACTAATTTTTCAAAAATTATGCAAAATGAATTTGAAATGAGTTTAATGGGATAACATAAATATTTTCATGGATTTCAAGTTTTTCAAAATGAAAATGGTATTACTTTGAATCAAAGTAAATACAAAAAGGATCTTTTAAAACATTTTGTTTTGGATAGTATTAAGGAAAGTGATACTCCTATGAGTACAGTTTGTAAATTGGAGGCAGATGAAACTAGGAAACCAGTGGATCAAATCAATTACAGAGGTATGGTTGGAAGCTTACTTTACCTTTACATCTTGCCGACCAGATATTAAGTTTAGTGTGTGTATGTGTGCAAGATTTCAAGCTATTCCAATATAATCTCATTTACTTGCTGTTAAACGAATTTTCAAATATCTTAAACATACTGTAAACTTAGGTTTGTTTTACCCAAAAGGACAATCCTTTGAGTTAATGAGTTATTCAGATACAAAGGTTCTTGGTTGAAAGTTATATAAAAAAAGCACATCAAGAACATGTCATTTATTGGGAGAATCCTTAGTATCTTGGTGTAGTAAGAAGAAGAATTATGTAGCTTTTTCCATACCTAAGTAGAGTATATAGCTGCTGGTAGTTGATGTGCACAAATTCTATGGATAGAACACACTCTTTTGGACAATGGATATGTTTTTAAGCATGTTTCTATCAATTGTGACAACAATAGTGCTATAAACATTTTGAAGAACACTATATCTCACTCTAGGACCAAACACATTGATGTAAGGAACCATTTCTTGAGAGATGATTACCAAAAGGGTGATATTACTCTTGAGTTTATTGGTACTGAACATCAATTAGATGAAATTTTCACCAATCCTTTGAGTTTGGATAGGTTAAGTTACATTAGACATGAGTTGTGAATGATTAACCTTGATAGGTAGCTACCTCACCGATGTAAATCCTCAATGATGTAAATCTTCACTGATGTAAATCCTCACCGATGTAGATCCTCACAGATGTAAATTCTCAATGATGTAAATCCTCACCGATGTAAATTCTCACCGATGTAAATTCTCACTGACAAACCCTACCGATGAGTGCGTTGTTTTAAACATATGTCTGCCACCGTAATCTGAATCGTTTTTACTTTATATTATATTATTTATTTATTTTATGATTAATAAATTATAGAAACAAAGTCTATGCCACTTCTCAATCCACCTAGCCTCAAACCCTTTACCCTCAAACCTTAACTTCCGAATCTTTCGAGAACCCTAAATCCCTCAAATCTGAGATGGAAAAAACCCAACTCCCTTTTATTAGAGATGTTGCTGATGAGCCTAAGGAAAATAAGAAGAAGTCCGAGCCATAAGCATGTAGCAGTGCTAGTAAAACAAGATCAGGAATATGACCAGTAAATCCTCATTTGTAGAATAGAGTCATTGTGATCGAAAAAGAGCTGTGCGTGGAATGTCTGCGGGCAAGTAAATCATTAGTGATCTAAGTGCTTAAAGATCAAAAGTTGGTAGATTGTTTTTCGAAAAACAATGGTCCCTACTATCTGAATCTAGTGAAACAGTTTTTTGAATATGTAAGTTTTGAGAAATTTGTAGATGATAACCGAGTAACTTAATTTGTGAATGGAAAGGAGTTTTCCTTTTCATCAACTAAGTGGGATGAATGTCTGAAAGTTCCACAGGAAGGTGTATATGGATATGTATTGAGAGATATACCACCTACTAGTTATATCATTGATTATGAGACTACCTTGGGAGAACTCACCGGTGATGGAAATCAAATACAAGTAGTAGCTTCTGAAATGGATGGAGAGAACACATTGTTGTTCAAGTTTGTTCAGCATGTCTCCATACCAAGGAGAGGAGACTTTGACAATTTATGATATTAGGATATCTATCTATTGAATCTTTTGAGACTTGGAATCAAGGTGAATCTATGCAGATTGCTGATGACTCAAATGGAGGATATTATTAGACCCAAGTCAAAAAATAATGCTTGTTCTTTTCCAAGTTGATCTCGGTAATGATCAATGTTAAAGGAATAGCTGAGTCTCAAGATGAGACAGTGGTAGTAAGGAACAATTTCTATGTCACCAGTACAGTCTGAAAATACATGAAAATAAATTGGAACCCATGGAGAGGAGAATGGGTCACTGATGAAAAGAAGGTGTTTGATATGTTCAATCCTGTGGATCATCCTTCAAGACAGAAGGATGTGAGGGATCCAGGTCTAGGACCTGATGAAGAGGAGCCAGAATACAGTGATGATTTAGAAGAGGAAATGTCCTCTGTTGATGAAGGAGGAGACCCTAACTTACCACCTATCCTAGCTCTTGAAAATCTAGATCAACATAAATCAGATAAGGAATAAGCTGATTTAGAGGATGTTGAAGTGGCTGTTGTAGAGAATGAAAAAGATACTCATGAAAGTGAAGCATCTCTGTTAGCTGATTTGAGCCTTAGTCTAGTTATTGGACAATCTTTAGTTCCTTCTAAGGATGCAAATGAAGTTGACATACCCTTGAAAATTTTGGAAGACCCTCCAACTATTGCAGAGATGAATTTATAGTAGAATATTCTTCTGAAAAGGCAAGACCTACTGAAAATGATGCTGAGAATGATGTTGTTTTACTTAAGGATGCACCAATTGAGGGGGATCATCAAACCAAGTTTGGAAGTGTTACAGTTCCTGTTGATATTGAGGACTGTGCAGAAGACCTAGGTTTTTTGGTTTGTGGTTTCGACTATCCTGATTCTAAGAATGAAGCATCTCCAAATAGGCAAAAAATCATTTATGATGTTGAGTCTCAGTTGCCACCTGAAAATGTGGTCAGAATTAATGACCTGGATACTTTGAAGAAAAATCATAAGGATAGTTTTATGGAAGAGGTAAAGAAGATGGAAGTTTATCTGGTATCATCAATTCAATTGATCATGACTGAATCAGTGGTTAGTTTATCATCTGAAAGAGTACCTATTGCAGTTTCTCTTGCTGATATGATCACCAGGGTTGTCCTTTAATCCTTAAAGGATGAGATGAAAGAATCTTTTAGTGCCTCAGTTACTGAGATGAATCACTATTTTGTTGAAGAGATGAGTATGTTGGAAAGATCTTTTGAACTCTCTCTCTCTCAGTTTTAATTTCTCAACCTTTATGGTAGAAATAGTTGAAGAAGATAAATATTGCCAAACTCAAATATCTAGACTGGAAGAAAATCTTGAAACTCTAAAGAAATCTATTATCTCTTTGTAATCTTACATGTGCTCAAAATCCCAAGAAGACAAGGACTTAGCCTATGTCAAAAGTGTTGTGATCTAGATGGTTTCAGTGTTTGATGGTTTTAAAACCTCCATGAAAGATAATATTAAAACCCAGGATTCCCACGTTCAAAATCGTATTAGTGGGTTGACTAAAAACTTAAAGGAAATAGTAACCTTATCTATTAGTTCTGTTGCTTCTAAGCCCTCAGTGGATTTGAATCAGTTTCGA
The DNA here is from genome assembly GCA_963277665.1 of Viscum album. Lineage (NCBI taxonomy): Eukaryota > Viridiplantae > Streptophyta > Magnoliopsida > Santalales > Viscaceae > Viscum > Viscum album. The sequence continues at coordinate 1,205,547,200 of OY728138.1, forward strand.
GCCTGTGATTAAAGAGGAGCTTGGTCAATCTTCAACCAGTGTCTCTCTGGACTCATCCGAACTAAGAAAAGTTGTGCTTGCTACTAGTGATTCGGCTAGAGAAATAATGAAGATAGTCCATGACTATATGAGAGAAGCTTCTGCCTCTCATAAAGAAGTAAAAGAAGAGGTGGACTTTTATTTCTCTAAGATATTCACCAAGCATCAACTGAAAAATTATTTCAAACTTCTGTTGGAAAATCTAAAGTTACCTCCATTCAATCAAGCCATTAGATAGAAAGTCAGCAAACTAAGGGAATTGACTCTAGCATTGGATAAATTTATGGAGAACAAGGATGACTTCATATCTTTTGTGGAGAGAGTTGGAGGAATAATTATGGATTTCAGAAATCTGTTGCTGCCTTTTTTGCATGTTGATGCTAGGCCAGTGATTATACCTCCGGCCTTACCAGCCTCTACCTTTACTACTTCTCCTGTTCAGATGACTCCTGCCCAAGGAATTTGAATCCTTAGATCTATGATCACTCAAAGAACTCCCCAGTACAGGACGAGCACAGTTTCTGTGGCTCAGCCTCCCATGATCATTTCCTGAATTTCTAAGACTTCACTTGAATCCACACCACCTGAATCCTCTTCTGATTCAAAGGGAAAATATCACATTGAGGATGTTGATTGAAAAAGGGGCAAGGATGTTTTATAGGAATTTCTTGTCTTTTTTGTTTTGTCTATGTACCTTTTTGCTACATCTATTAAAATTGGATTTCCTTTATCTCTCATTATGCTGCTTTTTCTATTTCTTGTTTCCCACTTTTTGATTATCACAAAGGGGGAGAAATATTATCAGAGTACCAAAGGTGGAGAAATATTTTCATGGAGGATCAATATTATCTAAGGAAGAGATAATATGCTTGGCCCTTCTGATATCACTGTATTTTCTTCCACCTCTGATCCATTATGTTCTAAAACATATTGTTTCTCTAAGATAATTGCATTTAATTTTATCTTCGATACAATTAATCATTATTTCAAACCTATAATTTCATGAGTTATGATTACAAAAAAGGGGGAAATTTTTGACCTCACCTATTTTTATAATCCCAATTATGCCTTCACATTCTTTGATAATCCCAATTAATGTTTATCAATATTCAAATTCTCTCAATATATGATATTCTGTTATCAATATGATAATAATGTTAAAATAATCCTTGAGATATGTTAATCAATGGTTATCTATGTTTATAGAAGTTATAAATTAATTCTAACCCAATCAGATATGTGTTGCATAAAACACATAAGTGTTTGTCACTGATTTGTATATACCTACTGATAACAGAGCTACCGGTACTTACTCTACCGATAGACAGAGTCACCGATAAGCTAAGGCTACTGATATGTACAGAGAAACCGACAGAAACCGAGCTACCAATAGAACAGGTCGACTGGTATGCTTATGTCTTCTTGTATACACTTGATCGTTGATATTTACAGAGCTACCAATATGAAGAAGTCTACTGATAGAACCAGTTCGCAGACAGTTACCGATAGAAGTCTGCCGATAGAGTAAGTCTACCAATACGAGCTACCAACTGGCCTACTGATACAGAGACTAGTGAATGATATGAAGCGATTGACATAGTCTACCGATACAAGTACAGAGTCACCGATACATTGGGCTACAGATAGCACAAGAGCTATCGCTGGATTAAGAGATATGGATAGATTAAGATCTACCGATAGAATGAAGTCACTGATATATATTGCTACCGATACAAGTTCAAAATAGCTACCGATGGAAGGTCCTTTTACACAAATTCCACTGCACATGTCTACCAACAGAAGGCTACTAATGATTGACCAACCAGTAAAAATCTATTCTGTCAATACTAATTATTTATTAAGCTAACAGTTACATTTGATGTTTTTAATGCAGTTAATGTTATTTAATGATATCTGTTGACATGTTAGGGAACTGTACCTAGTACTCATGAAAAAATTAATCATTCATTTTTTCCGGAGATGAAATCTATAAAAGGGAATATAAAGAAGTAGTCGAGATAACATAGAGATAGAAAGTGAAGTGGTTATATATAGAGATAATAATAAACCAAGTGGGATCAACAACATTCGAACATGGTGAATTCACACAAGGCTTCATCCATACTCAAAGTATCCTGTATATACTTTAATACACTCTTCTGAAGGAAAACACAAGCTGCATCTTGAGTGAAGAACTAAAAAAACACTTCATACACGCAAGTTGATAAGCTGTACCTGGAACAAGGAAGAAAATGAAACTCAATTTTCAGAGAAAAATCAGATAAGGGCTCAGAAGCTTTTATGATGAATTAGACGAGTCCAGAGGTGCACTGCTGATCACTAAAGATTTTCTAAACTCATTCATATTTTCTTTAGTTATTCTTTCATTAAATTTTGAGAAGTGTGTGTACCCTATTTATTTTATACACATACTGTCTCCTGAGCTAAAATGGAAGATTCTTAAAACCTCACTGAAACTCCATAACTCTTTGTTTCCCACCGTCGATAGTGGTAGAGGTCGAGTAAGGCCTGGACAGCTGTGAGCTGTTGTTTGTTTTCCCACGTAGAACTATGGTAGAGGTCTTTGTACTTGGACAGTGTGTTTATTGTTGTTTATCCCGATCCTGGGTGTGGATTATTTTATATAAATTGTTGAGAGGACTAAGTCTCGGCTTGAGACTGATCCTCTTTGTTACATCTGGTGTGCATTTTAGTTTAAATCACATGTATACTATATATATATATATCATATTCCGCTACTAACTACTTTGAAATACAAATCTATTTTAAAGCTACTTTGATAGTTAAATTAGCAAGTGTTTATACTTATTGTAAACCAGTAAGTTTGTTTCAAAAGTTAATTTCATCTTCTGATTATGTTAACTGAGACCTAGTTAATCTTTGAGAAACTAATTGAACATTTACACTCTGTATAAATTCACTACAGTTTAACTTTTATTTTAAATAGTGGGATTTTAAGAGAAATATTTTTAACAAAAATTTTAATTGGAACTCAATTCACCCCCTCTTGATTACCCACTTTTACTAATAGCCTAGACCCCAATTACCCAAAGTCAGTGCTTTATTACATAACATTGACATGATACAAAGAATCATGTCCTGAAAGACTGATTAGTTTAGTGTTATTGGAAACAAGATACATACATAACTTCAACATTACAATTTGAAAATAAATACAACACTAATTTATTCCATTAGAAACATCCAAGCCTCTGAGATTATGCATGAAAGTCACTCATAACTAACTTATTCATATCATGGGAATATAAAACATAAGAAAGGGGTGAGCTCAAATGCTTTGTATGGGTAAAAATACATTGGAAGATAAATTAAATATTAGGTATGGTGAATAATTAAAAACACATGCCATTACAAATAATAAATCATGAACACTTTATGGAAGGAATATTAGATTAGTAAATAATTCCATAATAAAACTTGGTCATGGTTATTCTACTAGTCAAATAACCACCTGAACCATCATTATTATATTTATAATTTGTAAATGTATAATCCCATACATTCAGAAACATCTTTTAAGGCCACATCCAATACGTCTAAAAATGGCTAAAGCCTCAGTCAAAACCATATATCAAATTGGGGAATGCCTCGGCCAATTCCAAATCTAATTGTCTCATGAGACCTACCAATGCGCCGAGGAGTTATAGATGGATCCACCTGTTACATACCAAGTCCAATACATTCCTCATATGAAAATGTTGAAACATAACATAAACATTCATATTAGAACTAGCATATGAAATGTCAATACATTAAACATAAACCAGGAATGTTATAAAAATAACACATCCACAATAAAAAATATATCAAAAAATTCAATACAATATGGAAGAATTGTATCATAATAAATCAACATAAAACATGTTTAAAATCCATCAAAGGATGTTGACATAGATAAAATTAAAACTATTTGAAAGAAATAAATCTTTCTATTTTGAAACCATTTAAGAGTCTCATAATTATAAAAGATAACAATTATTTTGAAAATTATCTTATAATATTTTAAGGGAAGCATTGATGATGTTATAATGGTGGAAAATTTCTGAGCCCACCATATAAGTTAAAAAACATTCTTACATTAACTTTGTAGAAATGGTCAAAAAGTACATTGTTTAGAAAATGATGAAAAGATTTGTTTCGAAAAATATAAGGTCAAATAAGGGTATAAATGAATTTAACCAATATTATAGAAAATATGAAAAATGTTTTGAAATTCATTTTTATGAAAAAATGGATGTGGATGATAAAGAGGTCCCAATAAATACTTACGTAAAAACAACCTTAGATAATAAAGAGATTTTGAAATTAACCCTTACCTTATATTTTTGCTTGGTTGAGGGTATGTTAACCTCCTGTATAATTGTTAAATAATTGTTATTAAATTATACAAGAACTATATACATAAATTTGAAATCATATATGATCCTCTAATATTTCTTTGTTAATTATATTACAGTAGTATCATCGTTTCGGGTGTTAACTAATTCATTTACCTTTACATGATTGGTTCCATTAGCCATATTTTTTATGGATGGGATGTATTTGATTCATATGTAGAATTATATTATGTTCATAAAAATTATTTTTAGAAATCAAATGAAAATTATTCTTTAATGGTTATGTTGGGGAAATGAATCTCACCGCGTTCGTGGAGACGGTATTCCGTACGTACACATGAGCGACAATATCATTATATTGATGGATAAATAGTTTGTAATTGGATGGTATATCATATATACATAATAGTTAACATGTTAGATTTATTATTTACTTTATTTATACTCATTATTATATCCATCGAAATAATGAAGTGTTTGAATAACAAACTACACCACGACGTGGAGATGGTGAGCAGTACGTATCCATGTATGGTGGATTTGTCATTTATAGGATGGATAGAATAATGAATATGGTTGTACAATACATATTATAACATCAATGTTTGTAGAAGGCACAATATTTATTATTTTGGTATGGAAACAACAAAGAAAGAGGAAGTGGAAGAAGAAAAGAATTTGAAAGAGGTGATGAAATATTTACCTTTTCTTCGGGTTCTTCCTTTTGATTTGATCAAAAGGGACCCATTGGTTGGCTTTATGAAAAAAGGAAGGCCTCTAGGATGAAGGGGGGAAATTTTGGAGGATATTTGGGTAGAGTTTGGCCGATCCAAATGGCATTGGAGGTGTTATTGTGAGATAAGGGGAAGTACCCCTTTATAAGAGAGGTCAGGGTCACTTTAGGACAATCTTTAAATATAATTTTACAATAAAATGATTTTCTGTTTCTCATGGATCGAAAATAATTTATTTAGAAAATAAGGTAGGGATGGTTCGAAAACCTCTCAACCAATAGGTTTTAGATAGATTTAGGTCACCATATTGACATTATATTTTAGATTTACCTCTTAGTTAAATAGTTTAACATTTGCTATGTCTCTTTGTATTTATATATTATATGGTTAATAAACTTACTATAAACTACCAAAAAAACCCAAGTGGTTCATTATTAAAATATATATCCTCATTTAAGTCTTTTCTTCGATCATTATATCTTTATAAATATTATATCAATTAATAATATAGTATTGTTTTTTAAAAAACTCGATTATATCATATTTGAAACTATTTAGTATTTTATTTTTTTGAAAGCAATTAAAAATTTATCACTAAGAATAAAATTTAGTAAACCAAACCTAGAATATAATATTAATATATAAAATTAGTGTAATTAATCATAAGTCTCAATTTACATTTATTGTGATATATATAATATCAATTATATTAATATTTTATTAATAGATAAATACTGCATCACCATTATGGGATAAATAAATTAAATTATTTAATTACTAAAAATTAAAAAATACAATTATGTAGGAAATAGTTGTATCTTTATAATAAATATTTATAGTAGAATTTATCTTATGTATAACCCTATATTAAAAATGGTTTAGTTATTAATCTTTGAATTTAACTCTTTTGACTCTTCTTTAAATAAAATTAAAATAAATGTCCAAATCTTATCCAAGTGGAGAAAAAGGGACAATATTTTATTCCTAAAGTTGTTTTTGGTCGAATTAAACTTATCAAATAGAATTAGGACATGTGTTAGGGTAATTATAATATCATTTTTACACTTAATTATCCTATTTACTTTTAACCGTGGTAAATAAAAATAAAATGTAACTATTCACCAAAATTATTTTCAACTTATTGAACCAAATTTTTCATAATGATGTCAACCATGTCTCTCAAATTTTTGAAATTTAACTCATAAAATTAGTAAAATTACGTTTTTTTATAAATTTTCAAATGCTCTTAAGAGGTAGGTAAAAGCTGGTAAAAAGATCAGTAAAATTTTTATATATCTAAATTTATTTTAAAATGACTCCAATAAATTTCATTCAACTTATACAAGTATTATATATCTATTTTAACCTAAAATAAATTTATATCATAATGAATAATTATTTAAATAAATTCAGTTTTCACCAATAACAGAGTGTTTTTCATTATTCATGAAAAATTGAAATTTCTCATAAAAATACCAAAAATTCCCCCTAAGTTAATTTTGACATTCCAAATATAAAAAAATAATGTCCATTTTGAAAAATTAAATTTATAAAATTTCAAAAAATTGGTATTACAATTCATAACAGTTAGTTTGATTGGTTGCGGTGTGTTAGAATCTTAAAGTTACGTACAATGCATGTTATTGTATTATTAAAAGGGAAACATACCGTGGAAGATTAGGGTGTTACATTCTTCCCTCCTTCAAGTAATTTCATCCCCGGAATTTCTATAATACTACCGCACAAAAATATTTTTTTCGTTCATCATCATAAGTTCCTCTGATTCCCATGTTGCCTATTCCATCATATGGTTTCTCCATATAACTTTTACCATACAAGTCGTCCAGTTTCATAACACTTTTACCTAGTATCAAGAATTTTGATAGTCTCTTCACAATAAGACATATCATCTTCCAGTTCAATTTCTTCATAGGTGAGTACATGCATTGGTTCAGGCATGTATTTTCTCAACAGTGATACGTGGAACACATAGTGAACTTTGGAGATACTTGGAGGCATTTCGAAATGATAAGATACAAATCCAATTCATTCTTGAATTTTGAAAGGTCAAATGTACCTGGGACTCAATTTACCCTTCTTACCAAAATGTATAACACCCTTCCATGGAGATACCTTCCAAAAAACATAGCCTCGTACTTGAAATTACAAATCCTTCTATCGGTTATCAACATATCTCTTTTACCTAGTTTGGGTGGCTTTGATTTGGGTTTGGATAATATTCACTTTTTCTATTGTTTCCTCAATATGTTCTGGGACTATAAGTTTTCTTTCACCAACATCATCCCAAAAAGTTGGTGTGCAACATCTCTTTCCATAAAACGCTTCATATGATGCCATCAGAACACATGAATGGATGAAATTGTGATTGGAAAATTCTACCCAAGGTAAATATTGATCCCACATACCTTGAAAGTCAAGTGAGTAAGATCTAAACTAGTCTTCTAAGGTTTGAATAGTCCAATATTATTGTTCCTCAGTTTTGAGGGTGGTAGGTAGTTCTCAAATGAAGATCAGTATCTAGGGATCTCTGAAAACATTTCCAAAATCTTGATGCAAAATGGGATTCATGATCAGAAAAAATTGATAGGAGTACTCCATGAAGTCTAAAAACTTTATTAATATACAATCTTGCTAAAAGTTCAAGTGGTAAATCTTCTCTTATGGTAAGAAAATTTTCTGACTTGGTAAGAAGACCAACAATTAACCATATTGAATAATTCCTTCTACTAGTATTTGGTAGCCCCATGACAAAGTCCATTGTAATATCATCCCATTTTCACTCAGGTATGGGAAAATGTTTCATGACTCCTCTAGGCTGTTTCCTTCCTGCTTTAACTTGTTGAAAAACCATACATCTTGACACGAAATTAGCAATCTCACTCTTCATGTTGTCCCACCTAAAATGTTTCTTCAAATATCTATACATCTTGGTGCTCCCAGTGTGTATAGAGAAATTGTAGCTATAAGAATCATCCAATAATTCCATTTTTAGATCGGTTATATTAGAAACACAAAGTCTCTTCTCAAATTTCAAAATTCCATCTTCATATATTAAGTCACTCAATCTACCATCATTTACAACTTTAATATTTCTTTTGAAACTCCTTATCATCAGTCTGTGAACTCTTTATCCTTTCTAGTAAATATGGTTTGGAAAATATTTGAAAAAGTATTGATTTTCAACTTCCATGGTTATTCCCATATCCATCTTTACTAGATCAATGAAAATTGGATCCCTTTCAACTCCCATATTCTTCAAAACTCCATGGTCTTTTCTACTCAAAGCATCTTCCACCTTACTTTCCATCCCCGTGTGGTAGTTTATAGTGAAATCATAATCCATAAGTAGTTCAAGCCATTGTGTTTCCATCATGTTGAGTTCTTTTTGTGAGAAAATATACTTCAAACTCTTGTGATCATTATAAATATCACATTTTTCAACATAGAGATAGTATCTCCATATTTTCAGATCAAAGATTACAACTGCTAACTCAAGATCATGAGTAGGATAGTTTTTCTCATGAATATTTAGCTATCTTGATGCATATTTAATAACTCTATCATTCTACATAAGGACAAAACCAAGTCCTTTCTTTGAAGCATAACTATAAATAACAAACCTATCGTTCCCTGATGGTAGAGTCAAGTTGGAGAATTGACTAATTTTCTCTTTAGTTCTTAAAAAATTATTCACACTCTTTTTCCCGAAAATATTTAACCCCTTTGCGTGTGAGCTTGGTTAACAGGTCAGCCTACGAGGAAATATTCTGGACAAAATGTCGATAATAACCTACTAAACCAATAAAACATTCTTTCTCAGTTATACTCATCGGTGCTGGCCATTATTGTATTGCCTTGTTCTTTGAAGGATCAATAAAAAATCCATCTTTAGAGATAATATGTCCACGAAAAGAAATCTCCTGGTACCAGAATTTACACTTTCTAAACTTCCCATATAATTTAATTCTTCTAAGTGTCTTTAGAATATTGCAAAAGTGATTTTCATGATCTTCGTAGATTTTGGAGTATACCAAGATATCATCAAAAAATACCACTACGAATTCATCAATATATTCATTGAAAACTATATTAATTAGATACAAGAAGATAGAGGGTGAATTAGTCAATCAAAAAGACTTTAGTGTAAACTCGTAATTCCTGTACCTGGTTCAAAATGATATTTTCAGAATGTATTCCTTCTTCACACACAATTGATGATATCCAAATAAAAGGTCAATCTTTGAAATATATTGAGCTCTATGAAGTTGGTTAAATAAATCATCAATGTGAGGTTAGGGATACTTATTCATTATTGTTATAGCATCGATCTCCCTATAAACAATGCACAACCTCATAGAAGCGTCTTTCTTCTTAACAAAAAGGACAGTGGCTAGCCGTGGAGAGACACTAGGGAGAATAAATCCATTATTACTCAATTCATCTTGTGGTTTCTATAGTTCCACTAATTCCACAGTGTCCATCCTATAAGTGGTCTTAGATATGGGCCTTGAACCAGGAATTAAATCAATGGAAAACTCAATTTCTTGTTCTGGAGAATGTCCTAGTAAATCCTTTAGAAACACATCAATATATTCTTTGACAATAGGTATGTACTCTATTCAAACATTATTTTAGTCACCCATAATTATTTCATTTTAATTTTACATAATAATAGAATTTAGTAGAGCTACTCAGGTTGGATGTAGATAAGAATAAGATGGTGACATTTTTTCTTTAAAGATAAGGTACTCCTTATTATCATCGAGAATTTTAACCTCTTTCTTCTTACAATAAATTTTAACATCAAGGTAAAAAAGAAAATCCATATAGAGGATTATATGAAATTCAATCATGGATATGATTATTAGATCAATAGATAAATATTGTTTATATACCTTAATCGAGAAATATTCAAAAAACTTTGTTGAAATGATACTTCTCTAAGAAGTTTTCACTAACAACTCTATTATTAAATAAAATTATAAATATCTAATTTTCTTAGAAAACTGGGACGATATAAAACAACGCGATGATCCAGAATAAAATAAAACATTGGATAAACTTGAGGAAACCATGAAATTACTTTCCACTATGTCTTTTGGATCTTTATCCTCAGAATAAGTGATCACATAATCTTGGACTTGATCCCTTGGACATTTCTGAGGTAAGTTTCCCTAACACTTAGGAAGTTCATTTTCATAATGTTCCATCTCCCTAAAATTGTATCATTGAACATTGGTATCCTCTTCCTTCCCCATACAATCACTAGAATGATGGAATTTATATCCACATTTTTAGCATACTCATTTTCCTTTTAGACAAGCACCAGGGTGCTTCCATTTACAATAATCACAGGGTGGAAATTCAACTCTTCTATTCTTCCATGTTACTTTATTTCCTTTCATAGTCTGTTATGCATATCTCTTCTTCTATTGCTTTTCTTTAAAGTCCTAGTACTTAGATAATTCCTTTTCTGTCTTGATAGCACATTAGACAGTATCTTCATATGATGAGTAGGATTGTGAGACTAATTCTTGACGGAGAAGTGGTTTTAACCCATCAAAGAAATGATCAATCGTACTTCTTGGGTTACATATATAATCAGTAGTATGCCTCGATAACTGTGTAAAGTTATCCTCATACTTTGCGATATTCTCATCATCCTTCTGCATGACACTTAGAAATTGTCTTTCCATATCCACTCGATGGTAATGAGGAAAGTATTTTTCTAAGAAAATATCTTTAAACTCCCTATATTACATGTTTTATATTTCATCATATTCCTTTGTGTTTTGAATCAATGACCACCATTGATCTGCATCTGCAGTTAGGAGATAAACTTCCACTACAACCTTTTCCCATTCGCTAATACACAAAACATGAAATATTTTCTCAAAGAAATTTTCCACTGCTCGGCTACTAATGTATTTTTTCTCCCATTGAATGTTGGTGTTTTTTTCCACATGAAGTGGTCTAACATTGATCCTCCACACTGTGGATCAGAGTGCTCCATAATGGTAAGGTTACTATTCATAACCTGAGTGAGTTGTCCCAGTATGGTGATAAGCTGATCAACACTAGGTGTATCACCAACTCCACTATAATTATCCCGTGTAAGAGGAAAATACCTACATGGATAATGTGCATTGATATGGTTTCCATTCCTTACACTATGCACAATTTCTAAATAATGGCATATAGTATATTATTTTATGAAGAGAAATACATAATTTTGAACTTTAAAAATAGTTAACAAAAATTGAACAGTTTATAGATATAATCCATAATCATAAAAATGTTTTCATTGAGGAAGTGTATACTAAAAAACCCTTCATAATGGTTTTATTAAGAAAATTTAAATTATCCTAAGCATATCCTCTAGGAGTTTCATAACCAAGAGTGCAACAAGGCCTATTATCATGGACGAGTTCCCAATAGAGTCTAGCGCAAAGTGGTGTCTTCAGGTTTTACCCCTAGGTACATCTTTTCTAGAGCCACCTCTACCTGCTCGTATCCAGAAATGGATATACTACTTGGAAAACTCACTAAATCTCTATAGTACCACAATTCTAGGAAGTTCATCTATACTAATCCTCAATGTCTAACGTAGGGTAATGTTCTCTAATTAGAGTTTTTCTAAATCTAGTTTCCAAGGTTTTTACTAAACTTCCTCTGATAACAACAGTAACGCCATGAACCCAGTTACCCAGAGTCGGTGCTATATTACATAACATTGGCATGATAAAAGGAATCATGTCCCGAATGACTGATCAGTTTAGTATTATTGGAAACAAGATACATACATAAGTTCAATATTACAACTTGATAAGAAATACTACAATAATGCATTCGATAAGAAACATCCAAGACTCCTATATTATTTCTGAAAGTCACTCATAACTTACTTTTTCATATCCGGGGAAAATGAAACATAAGAAAGGGGTGAGCTCAAACGCTCAGTAAAGATAAGTAATAAAATAGAATATAACATAAACATTATGCAATGTGAATAATTAAAAACACATATGTTTACAAATAATAAATATGATCAGTTTATGGTAGGAATATGAGATGAGAAAATAATTTCATAATAAAACATAGTCATGGGTATTCTACTAGTTGAATATTAACATGAACCATCATTATTATTTTCCTAACAGTGGAATATATAATTCTAGACATTTAGAAACATCTTGTCAAGGGCTCATCCAAGTTGTCTAAAAATGATTTTTTCCTCGGCCAAAAGAATATATCAAATTGTGAAAGGAATCGAACAATTCCATATCTAATTGTCTCATGAGACATACCGATTTACTGAGGAGCTATAGCAGGCCCCACCCGTCACATACCAAGTCTAATACATTCATCATATGAAAAGGTTGAAACATAAAATAAACATTCTTATGAAAACTAGCATAAGAAATTTCAATACTTTAACCATAAACCATGAATGGTATAAAAATAACACATCCACAGTAAAAAATATCTCAAAACCTTCAATACAATATGGAATATTTTTATCAAAATAAATCAACTTCCAACATGTTTAAAATCCATCAAAAGAAGTTGACATAGATGAGTTAAAAACTATTTGAAAGAAATACCACTTTCTATTTTGAAACCATTTAAAAGTCATATAATTATAGAAGAAAAAATTTATTTTGAAAATATTCTTATAAATTATAAGGGAGACTTAGATGATGTTATAAAGGTGGGAAAAAGGTGGACCTGCCGTATAAGTTAAAGAAAACATTCTAACATTAATTTGGTCAGAAAGGTCATAAAGTAACTTTTTTGGAAAATGAAGGAAATATTGATTTAAAAATTTATAAGGTTAAATAATGGTATAAATGAATTTAACCCATAGTATTGTAAATAGTGAGAAATTTTTGAAATAAATATTTAAGAAAACATGGATGTGGATGATAAAGAGGTCCCAATAGATACATATGTAAAAACAACCTCAGATAATAAATAGATTGTGAAATTAACCCTTACCATTTAATTTTAATTGGTATAGGGTAAATTTACCTCTTTTATAGTGGTTAAATAATTATTATAAAATTATGCAAAAAATATATACATAAATATGATATCATATATGATCCTATAATATTGCTTTGTTAATAATATTTCATTAGTGTCATCATTTCAGGTATTAACTGATTCAAATTACATTAAATACTTGGTTATGTAAGACATGTTTGTTATGGATAGGATGTATTTGATTCATATAAAAAAGGTCATTAAGTTCATATTAATTATTTTCAGTCATCAAATGAAAATTATTCTTGAATGGTTATGATGGGGAAATGAATCTAATCGTGTCTGTGGAGACAGTATTCCGTAAGTACGCACGAGTGACAATATCATTATATTGATAGAGAAATTTTATGTAATTGGATGGTATATCATATATAACAAATAATTATCGTGGTATATTTATTATTTACATTAGTTATACTCATTATTATACCCATACAAAAAATGATGTGTTTAAATAAAAAACAACACCACGACGTAGAGACGGTAAGCCATGCGTATGCACGTAAGGTGACTTTTTCATTTATAGGATGGATAGAATAAAGAATATTCTTGTACCATATTTATAAAAACATCACATTATGTTGAAGGTACTTGATTTATTATTTTGTTATAGAAACAACAATGAAAGAAGAAGTGGAAGTAGAAAAGAACTTGAAAGAGGTGATGAAATATGTACCTCTTCTTCGGGTTATTTCTTTTGATTTGATCCAGAGGGAACTTTATGTTGGATTTATGAACAAAGGAAGGACTATATGATGAATGGAGAAAATTTGGGAGGATATTGGGGAATATTTTGGCCAAGAAAAATGGCTTTGGAGGTGTTATTTTGAGAGAAGAGGTGAGGGTCACTTTAGGAAAAGCATGAAATATTATTTTATAACAAAACAATTTTCGGTTTCTAGTGGATAAAAAATGATTTATTTAGAGGATAAGGTGTGGATAAGTCTAAAACATTTCAACCAATAGGTTTTAGATAGGTATAGTTTGCAATATTAATATTATCTTTTAGATTTAACTCTTAGTTAAATAGTTTGACATTTACCATGTCTCCTTGTATTCTTATATTATATGGTTAATAAACATACTATAAACTACCAACCAAACCCCAAGTGGTTCATTATAAAAATATATAACAATATATAAGTCTTTTGGCCGAAAATTATATTTTTATGAATATTATATAAATTAATAATATAGTATTTGTTTTAAAAACTCAATTATGTCAATTTTGACACTATTTAGAATTTTATTTTTTATGGAAGCCACTAAAATATTATCACTTAAAATAAATTTAATTTAACCATCCCTAAAATGTCATATTAAATTATAAAATTAGTGTAATTCATTATAAGTCTCAATTTACTTTTATTTGGATATTTATAATATCAATTATTTTAATATTTTATTAATAAGGTAATTACTACATCATCATTTTTTCATAAATAAATTAAATTATATAATGTCTAAAAATTATAAATAAATTATAATTATATATTAAATACCTTTATCTTACTAATGAATATTTATAGTATATTTTTTCTTATGTATAACCCTATATTAAAAATGTTTTAGTTATTAAACATTGAATTTGACTCTTTTAACTCTTCATTAAATAAAATAATAATAAATGTCCTAATATAATCCAAGTGGACCAAAGAGGATCATAATTTATTCATACAGTTATTTTTTGTCGAATTACACTTATACAATAGAATAATTACATGTGTTAGGGTAATTAAAATATCATTTCTACCTTTAATTAATCTATTTACTTTTCATCGTGGTAAATAAAAGTAAAAAGATACTCTTTACCAAAAATTATTTTCATCTTGTTGTACCAAATTTTCTTTACTGATATCAACTGTTTCTCTAGAATTTTTAATATTTAACTCATAGAAGTGGTAAAATTAAATTTTATGCAAATTTAGAAATACTCGTAGAAGGTGGGTAAAAGACGGTAAAAAGTTCCATAAACTTTTTGTGTATCTCAACTTAATATAAAATGACTCCAATGAATTAAATTTAACTTATAAAGGTATTATATATCTATTTTGAACTAAAATAAATTTAAATAAAATGAATAATTATATAAATAAAAAGTCTGTTTTAATCGATGACGCATTGTTTTTCACTTTTCATCAAAAATTGAATGTTTTTAGAAAAATACAAAAAATTCACCCTAAGATAATTCTAATATACCAAATTAAAAAATTAATTCCATTTGAGAAATGAAATTTATAAAAATTTAAGAAGTGGTAATTACTATTCATAATGACTAGTTTTATTGGCCACGGTGTGTTAGAATCTCGATGTTGCGTACAATGCAAGCTATAGAATTATTCAGTGGGAAACACACCGTGGAAGCTTGGGGTGTTACAACTGCTACTAGTTCTAAGTGATATTTTGTAAATTTTTTCTTGCTATTATTTTACTATTCTATGGAAAAATTAATAACCTTATCATTATTCTTGATAACATATCCCAAACCATTTTTTGAAGCATCACCATATGTTATAAACCTTTCCCCACCATATTGTATTATAAGTACAAGAGAAATGACTACCCCATTTTTCCGTCCATTGAAAATTTATTCAAATTCATCAATCCAATTGAAATTTACTCACTTATGAGTTAACATGGATTATGGATTTGATGAATGTGAGAAATGTTTTAAAAATCATAAAAAATATCCAATGAACCCATAAAAATAATGGTTTTCTGTTATAGTAGTTAGTTTGAGCCATTTCTCGATAACTGTGGTCATTGTTTAATTTACTGATATACACTTTATTTTTATTATATTACCCCAAGAGTGGTACATTTTTTAGCTACGATTCACACTTGATAAATTTGGTATACAGTCTCTGCTTTATCTAGGAAAATAACAAATTTTTTGAATGATCTCTATGCTCTTCATTTCATTATGAATATATAAGAATATCATCTATAAATATAACCACAAATGGATCAAAGTAGTAACTAATTGATTTTTTCATTAGATACTAGAACATAACATGATAATTAATAAAACCAAAGGGAATTATTATAAATTCATGGTATCCATACCTCATAAATAAATTTTTCTTGTAAATATCCTCCATTTTAACCATTAATTGATAACATCCAAATCTAATATCAATCTTCATGGTGTATCATGATCCTCATATTTTATCTGATTGTTATTTGATATAAGATATATTATACTTGATATTTATCAGGATTTATTTTACATTATGATAATAAATGATAATAACCATTTACCCATCCTTGTTTTTATCAAGGTGGACTGGTCCACCTTATGGTGAAGCCCTACGAAGTATAAAACCTTTAGAAAAATTTTATTTAAATTTATTATTTAACTCCAATACTTAAATGGGATCTATTATTTTTATATTAATTGAGATAGTACTAGATCTAGGTATGATTTTAATTGAAACTGATCCTCATGATCTAGTGTAATACTAGAAATTTTATCAAAAAATACATCAATATATTCACATAAAATATGAATTACATCAATTTTGACTTCATCCATAATAATTTTATTAAAGAGTTAATAAATTTGGTATCATAACTCATATTATATAATTTTCTTACATAGGGATTTTATAATCATCCTTTCATTGATTCTTGATAGTAAAATTGTTTGGGATATGGAGTGATACCTCTTTAACCCGAACAATTGATATGTGATTTTTCATGGAAATCCAATACATACATAATATTATGTTAAATATAACCAAAAGAAGGATAATTATATTTTTAAGAAGTATCCACCCACAAATATCAATCATAGAATATTTATAAATCATAGACGGGATCATTGTGCCACCCAAGTTTCTCATTCATGGTTTTATATCAATTATTTTGGGTGGTTATTCCAAATTAATATAAAAAGTTTTTGATATAAAATATTATGATGAACAAAAAAGAAATATTTTTTTAATGTATCAATAAAAAAATATAAAGTGTTCATCATATCAATTTATTATCAAGATCTATTAAAATGTTAGTGATCAGTAATGATATTCGATTTTACGTTGTTTTGGGATGTTTTAGGGCCGATTTTCATCATTTTCTTGAGGGTTGGGGAATTGATTCAAATAATATTCAAACTCCTCACACTTGAAGCACTGTATTTTAGTTGGATCATCAGTAGAAACAATTTTATATTAAAATTTTATAATCAATTTATTCGAGTTGGTTTTACTGTTCTAGGATTAGTGTACAGCTTTACCACATTTAAAAAACATTCCTGATCCCTTGAAATTATTATTTGGGTGATTTATCCCACATTTATTGTTTGTAGAAAATTGGGAATTTCATTTATATGTGCCTTATCATTGGTGATTCTGTGATATAAAAACTTCCATTTATTATCTCCAAAACATAGAGAGGTTCCAATTAATATATATACCTTAAGAGTATATCAATCAATATCCCTATAGATATCAAAGTGTTTTATGTGTGAAACCCATTGATGAATAGAATTTATGATAATAAAGAAGTGATCAATTTTCCTTTTTCTTCAATTCTAAGAATTCCTACTCCATTGTTTTTGAAGATTTCAATGAAAATACTCGATGACAAATGTCTTCTTAAACTATTCCTATCCCATAGATTCTACACCTCATTTTATGAAGTATTCCTAATGAGACTCAATCACCACTCATTATCCCATTCTAAGTAAAATAATTCCTAATTAACCTTCTCATGGTCTAAGAACAATTGAATGAATTTTTTTTCTATTTAATTGTCATATTACTCAACTACTAGTGGATTATATGTATTGATGAAAGAGGGTGGATGTTGTATCATAAATGAATCGATAGTGATTTTCTCCCTCTATGGTGTGTTTGAGAGAAGAAAATGATTTTGTTTTTTCTAAATCTTAAGACAGTTATGTGTGAATTACCAAAAGGGTTATCATTCCATACTCAATCTCATTAGGTTACCTGTTGGGATTATATCCACATTGTCTATTTCATCCATTGTTAACTTGGCTCTTTTGGGTTACCTCTATTACCATAACTAATGTAAACCCATAATGAGTATAATTAAATTATTTAATCTATATAAAATGAAAATATTAACTCATAAAGAGTATTTTATCAATTATGTGAAAA
Source organism: Viscum album (assembly GCA_963277665.1). NCBI lineage: Eukaryota > Viridiplantae > Streptophyta > Magnoliopsida > Santalales > Viscaceae > Viscum > Viscum album. The sequence continues at coordinate 1,205,565,545 of OY728138.1, forward strand.
TATAATTCAACTAATATCTAGGTTTTAATCAAGGTTATCCATGGTCATCTTTCTAACTAATATAGTTATATATATATATTCAAATCCATAATAATGTTTTGTAAAGATAATGTTATTAGCCAAATAATATCCCCTAAGAGAATAAAAATATGTTTGTATTTAATACAATTTATCATACACCAGGTCAAAATTGATTTAATACCTAATATAACCTCTTTAGGCTCATGTACCCAAGGTAAAACCTTTCCAGGCCGTACATCCAATTGTAGTGCTAAAACAGGGATGTAATTTCTAGGATATCCTAATAATATCTACCTTACCAAAATATTGGGATATTATTCTATACAAAAACTAACCCATTATAATTTTATTTATGGTTTTCACTAAATTTTTATGAAATGATATCAAAAAAATAACTAAACCATCATCAGATACCAACAAAATTGACCTAATATAATCATAACTTAAATAGTATATTAATATTATTATTTTGATAATATATGTCAAAACTAGTCATATAAACTAGAGACATAAAGTTTTGGTTTCTTGAATATTAACTATATAAAAAACATATTATAATCATAAAACAAGCTACAACAACATCATATCATAAAAATACTATTAAGGTAGTATAAAAGATATTACCAAGATCAAAACACATCTCAATAGTCATATAAATTATGTGAATAACATAGAAGTGCATAGTACTTTAAAAATTATTCATAATCATGAAAAATAGAATTTTATGGAAATTAAATGCATTTTATAATTTTGGAATAACTTGATGGAAGACATAGAAATGTTTAATAAGAATAAACATAGGAAAATATAAGTGAGGAACCCATTATGCCAACTCCTATGTGAATAAAATCATTATGTCCACGCCTAAATAAGTGAGAAAAACAATCATGCCCACACCACAATGAAAATAATATTTATGTCCAAACCATAATATATTATAAGATATAATCTCAATATAATGTATTTGAGGGAGTTATAGGATGTCACCAATCAAAATACATACATATGTGTGACAATTAAAATAATTTATCCTCAAATATTAATGATCCCACAGAAAAAGAATGGTTTTCAAAAAAATAAAAAAAATTCATTCACTTATCATATATAACCGAGGTAAAGAAAATAGATTTCACAAATAAACCAAATGCTATAATAAAACATAAGAAAATATATCATTTAATACCAATAACTTGATCGCCCAAAAATAATCACATGATAAAATAAAATACATGGTGAAACATAAAACATAACTCCATTGGAGATAGGTCATTTTAAGATAATGAAAACTATATCATTAAAAGGGATTTCTACAACATTTCTTATTAATTATTTTAAAATTCTAAGCTATGATTCTCATTTGGAAATATCATATTTTTTATGTTAAATGAAAAAAACCTTTCATGGAAATATATTTTGATCAAAATCTATTTATATATAAGTAAATTGAGAAAATCATTAAAAATATAAGCTCTTATAAAAATTAAGTTCAATAAAAAATTTCATAAAAAAAGAATGGGTTTTGAGTTTATATGTCCCTTATCTTAACATTTAATTTCATGGTAGTGAATTATCATCCTATATAGTGAATAAAAATATCTTAATTACCTTTTTGAAAAACTTACTCAAATACATTTCCATTTATACTCTCCATTAACTGTAATTATCTTCATGTATTAGATTTGGGTAATCTTTTTTCAACAATGGGTGTTAATAATATCGACATTTTAAATTAGGTTCGCAAAAGAGGTGTTGATATTAAATTTTATACCAAATTACATCATTTAATAATATTAAGGGTTGTATAATATATGTTTTATAAAGACTTATAATGTTATATTTTCATTAATTATTATTTTCAGTCATCTTTTGTGAAGACAAAAGTAGTAAAGAACTGATTTGTGGTTATTTACCAATATTAATGGATAACCGTATAATGATTATCATTTTTTTCTAAAAACTATATTAATGATATATATTAATATTATATATCTTATATACTCATCAATTTTAAAATAAAACCTTTTATTTTTATAAGTGAATTAAAATGTAACATGTTTATTCATCAAGGTGGTAGTGTGCAGAACTCATGGTTCATGTTTTCATTTTTTAAAGGAAAATGGGAGGGTTGTTTGTGATTATAACATCATTATAATAACATAATTGTAAAATAATTATACTTATTTTATAATTTTTAGAGGGTAAAATAAAATTTGAAGAAGAATAAAAGAACATAAATAAATAAATAAAAGAGAGTTTAAAAACTTGTACATCACTTCTTGGACTATCTCCTTAGAAATGGGGATTAAACATTTGAGGGGAAGTATCATGAGAAGGCCATAACATAATTAAGGTGGATATTAGGTTTTAGGATTGGGTTGGATAGATTTTGGGTGGAAGATAATGGGTTATGGTGTGAGGGGAAGTTAGAGGATGAGTTACCCTTTTCTAAGTGAAAAGGAGTGACTTTTTTTGTAAATAACCAAACCATAACACAATTAAGATGGATATACTAATGATTACATATTTAAAATATATTTTTTATTTAAAAGTTAAAAGTGTTAATATTATTTATAAAATAATAAATGTATAATTAATTAAAAACATTTTTTTGAAAAAAACTTATATTCTATAATTTCAGATATGGGTTTATAATTTAAACGAACATTTTTTAAAATTAAAATTCACTTATATAAAATATATATTTAATATCATAAATTTTTTCATAAATTTCAAATTCATACTTATATTATAATAATATCATAAATTCATGTTATTTTTAAAACCATTATTTTGTGTAATTCTTAAAAAAATAATATTTTTTGAAAAATAAAAAAAATTATGCTTAAGATAATATAATCACAACAAATAAAAAATGATATTTTTTAAATTCACATCCTCAAATTTATAAATATTATTTTTAATTAAAAATATAAAATATAGTAAAAAATGTTTTTTAAAAGAAAATGGGTTTTGGTATATTATTCATTCTTCTATCCATTTACTATGAATTACCAATTTTAAAAGTGTTAACAAATTAGTCATATCTGAATATATTATTCTTAAAGAGAAGTAAATTTTAGAAAAAATTATTTCCTTTTTTTCTTAGCTACACTAGTTGAGTCGATATCTTAATGTGAACTATTTATATATATATATATACCTTCATAAATTTATTTCCACTATTTATACATTTAATTATATAGATATATTATAATAGTCTATATTTGTTTGGTTGTTATGTTTCATGTTGAGAAATCCATTACACAAAATATTTATTTAAGGAGGAAAAATCGGGTTGTTACAATAGGATCCCTCTGAGGTAGCTTCAAAACCATTGTAATGTCATTATAAAATTTTTGATACACCTAATAAATTTAAGGGAGGTATTTATTGGTGTGTTCTTAGGAAAAGCTCCCAAAATGGTTTGATGTGGTTAATGGTGCCACCTACTCCTTCACAACTCATCATTTTTTAGATGATCAATGAGGTTTCATGTCAAGGATGGATACACACACAAAAGTTATTGTAAATATTTTACCATTCAGGATATAATTCTAAGCTAATGCATTCATCACATGGTGTTGATGGTTCTAGGAGGGTGAAAAAAGACTTCTAGTTTAATGTGGCTTGAGATTTTGTAACTGGTGAAGCATATGTCAGTCATTATGAACATTCCATTAGTCTGGATTAAATATTGTTCCGATTCATTTCAGGAAGTATCAATAAAAGTTAATAAGAGAAATCATCAATCCATTTTCAAAAGTAATAAACAAATTCGATCAATTAATTTCATAGTTAACATCTTTATGGAGTGACATTTTTTTCATATGAATGGTTTGATGTCCGGTTTTTAAATTCTAAAAGAGTTTAAATTTTCACTTTGTTTTCACCATTTTTTGTTTTGGTCAGTTTTCGATAGTAATGTGTTGTGGACTCAAAATAATCCAAATATACACAAGAACCATGGTGGTTCTTCATGAATATTACTACGAGCCTACTTTCCAAAGGTTAGCAGACACTGGGTTAGTTTTTTAAATAGTGTTTTAAAAAGCATATTGGTTGAGAGTGTGTTAGATTAGGCTCATACTACAATTTTGAAGAAATTAATTCATACTTTTAGACACTATTATATATTTAAGACTATTTTGGGGAATCATTCCAATATATCAGTGCATATAAGTTACCCCAATTCCAGTAGATGATCATTATCAATTAGTGATGTTAACATGTAAATGTATCAAAGGTTCTCTCTCAACATTAATGTCAAGTTGAATCATAGTTTCTTAATTAATCGGATCATCTATATGTTTTGGAGGTTCTCCATCAATAGAACCATCTGTATGTATCAGTGGTTCTCCATGTACTTTCTTTATTACTTAGTGATGCTTTATTTTGATGGGAAATGGTTTAAACCCATAGGGTAGGGTACCCTCGAGTTTGTCACCATCCATGGAATCAATAGATGTTCTTAGCACTGGGATCAGACCCATGATTGGGGTTTACATTGTATCATTGTAGAAGCAATCTGATCACATGTAGTTCAGTGCCACTTAGTGCGATATTCCATAACTTTTAAGTATCTATGACAAGTGATGATCTATACAGTTTAATATAATTCCATAAGGAAACCTGTGTGAAAGTTTACTATTGATTGTTGTTAAGGGATTTATGCAAGATAGTTGATTTCTAGATAACCTGAAAGGGACAATAAATCAGTGTGATTTAGTTGGTCTAAAAAAGAATGTGTCCTTTTAATGATAGGGCATGGGGGAAATATGGTCGAACGATTTTAATATTGTTGGTCTTAGAGGGAATATAGACATCTAGGTGTAAGTATTATTTTATCTGGAGTATTAAAGTATAGTGTGATGATCAAGAGGTAATATGGACTTAATAGAGGTAAATTTGATCTCATATGGAATGTGGCCCCACTAGTGGGGATGTCTAGAATCTCGAGAATGTGGTCTAGTGAGGATATATATATGTGGTTTTATTGATGGGCTATAACCTTAGGGAGGAATAATACATGTACCACTTAATTAGAATCAAATCCCATGTAGGTTAGGCTATATAGTTTAAGGTCATGTGATAGGATGGTACCATATAGTTTGACATCATGTAGTAATGATGTCAGAAATTCAGTTTAACATCATACTGTAGAGATATTTGGCCACACATTTTTATGTGATGATGTGGAGACTTATTCGTTTTAAAATGTATGAAAATTTATGATAAAGTTGTTCTTACACAAATGGAGAATCTCGAGAAATATTAGTTTGGTCGAACACTTGTTAGGTGGAATAGATTTGGGAAAGATTTATTGTAAAGCTAGAATGATCAATTCATATCTTCAAACCTACATGATATATGATAGATGTCATAAAAAAAGATTATATAAAAGTGATATCATGATATAATAGTTTCTAATGATGTTCAATTGGGGATTATACAATGAGGTTCCTTGAAAAAATATTCCTAGAAAGTTTGTGACATTAAAAATAAGAGCCATCTTTGGTCTTATAACTAATAGGAGGCCCTATATATTGTATTTATTCATAATGATAGATATGTTATGGTATAAAGGAAGATAGACTATGGTCTCTTACGGGATAGGAAACAATATTACAATAGAGATGTATGTTCTTGCTATTGTGACATGTTGGATAAAAAATAATTTCATCACCGAGCTATTAAAGTCCACTCTAGGGACCTCCTAATAATGAAACACATTATCAATGGGATTTTAGATTATGATTTCCCCATGGGTTTTACATATTTTTGGGTTAATTCTCATGTATCTATTTATCATAGTAATCTATGATCATAATGGGAGTGTGTTATTGTGCATGATTTGATCACATATGTCTAATGGATTTGGGAGAGGTCTCAAATGACCATTTTTATTTTTTTTTGAAATAAGAATAGAGCTATGGGTATCATTTAAATATTTAATTAAGTGAATACAGTGACTAAAAATGACACACTAGATGAAACCATTAATAGGGTTGTAATAAATACCCTTGGGTAACCCCATTTCACATGGGTTAATTTCTACATGGAATGAGATTCCCAAAAAAGTTTCCCTTCATATGAGGTTATCCTTCATGAATCCCTTCCTTCATAATGATATTTACTAAGGATTCCTTCAAGAAAGGACTATTCAATGGTTACTTTATGAAAGGTATATAGAAAGTATCCTTCACAAAGGGGATCCTTTTTTATGACCTATGCATGGCTTCATTCACAAAGTAATTTTAAGGGGGGATTTTCTTTTTTACAATAATATGATTAGTTAGAGTTATTTAAATTGGAAATTTGATTATCATGTTTCCTGAATTGGAATGTTTTTGTCACTCATTCTTATTATCTATCTTATCCTCTATGTTATCAACTTGATATCCTATCTCCTATACTTTAGTAAGTATAATTGTATTTATAGGCATTGCTGAATCAAAAATTTTCTCAAAATTGAGGGGTATATGGTTGTTTAAAAGGGATTAGAGTCCCATGTAAAAGTTGTGTAAAACCTCTCACAAGGGATATTATAGTGTAATTGGGTGATCTGTATGGATCTATACAATGGGTGTAAAATCCCATCCTCTATGCCAAAGAAAAAAAAATGGATTTTAGGAGAACAAAAATTCCCACCTGTCAAAAATGACACTTCCTATTTATGGTGGTGGTGGGGGGAGACAATATCACCACTTCCCATAGAAAAATGATTCACTAATCACTTCAATTTCTTTATAAAAAAACCAAAATTCTATTCATCTACCAAATCTTTACCAAATCTTGCAACTAAAAATCATCTATAGGAGTACTTAAAAAGACACCTTAATATTTAAAATAACTATTCTATGAAGGACAAGGATCTTTTTTGGATGGTTTGAATTCCATTCCAATAAAGAGAATTTGTAGAGGAAGTATTTCCTCACATAGTATATTTGATGCTATTAAGAATGGACTGAGTTCTATGTTGATGTATCTCATTTTTCAAATTTTTCTCTCTTTTCATCCCTCTGATATTGTTCTTGGTTAATTTTTTTATCCAAATTCAATTTCATATATTTAAAACCTTAGAGACCTCAACAATATCAAAATCTATATTTTAATAAAAATTTAATAATTTGGAAATTTTTTATCAAAATAACTTTCATTGAAAGTAATATATAATATTAATTATTGTTATAACTGATATTATATGATAATTTTGAGTTTGTTTTAAAAACTAAACAATTTCTAATGTCTAAATAGTTATACTTTTGACATTGTTTAATCTAATAACTGATGTGAAAATCTTAACTTTTAAGTCTTTCGATTTCGATTATTTTTGTTACCGATATATAAATTTACTTATAATTTCATTAATAAAACTCACCGACATTATAACTTACTTCTGAAAGTTTTTATCAAGAATAAATGAAATATAATATGTCACATTTATTTAAAAAAAATTCAATACACACAACTCCCTTGGATAAAACAAAAAATAAAATAAATAGTTAAATTCTAAAATAAAAAATAACAAAAGATAATTTATGGATTGAATTATTTTCATTTCTTATAGAAGATACATTCGAATATAAATATTATTTATTATTTTTTTGGAATAAATAAATCATGTACTATTTTTAAATTTAACTAGTAATGATTTGTAAACTATTTCTGGTAAATATTATGGTGAACCATTATCTTTTCTAATGAATCAAAAGATTCCATATTCATCATAGAAAAAGTAATAAAAAATATACCAATGAAAAATAAAAATCATTGAAAATATATATAATGATATAATAATTATAAATAACATTAAAAATGTAATAAATAAGTAATGGTATGATAATGTTTTTGATTAAAGGTAAAATAAATCAAATATATGGATAGTGGGATAATTAAAATTTATAGATTGTACTTTAAAAATTATTCATATATGTGTAATAAATTTTTAGTAGGATGATGAAAATAGAAAATACGTGCTATGAAAAAATTGAAACATCACTCTTGCATGATGTAAAATTTTACTTTTAACATCATTTTATATATAATCGAATTTAAAAACCATGGTGATTGGGTTTTTATAATTAGTTGTTCTTATAAAAAATGATTAAACCCAAAGTTTTGATTTAATTTATTCCTATAACTAATATTAATATACAATTTATGGTGGGTTTTAATATTAGTTATATAGTAACAGAGATTAAAAATGCATGTTTTTAAATAGGTTATTTAAATAATGGATATTAAAACCCCTATCATTGTGGGTTTTAATGTCAGTTATATAGTAATTGATAATAAAAATGTTTTAAAAATTTGTTAATATATTAACTGATGTTTAAAACCACCATAATAGGAGTTTTAAAATTGGGTATATGAATAATAGACATTAATTTATTTTATATTAGTTATTAAAGAATGAATATTAAAACCTTAATGTGATTGATATTTTTTCTAGTAGTGATCCCATAATGTTGGATTTTTTTCATTATTTGGAAAAAATAACTATATAAAATACAAAAGAGTAACATATCCTAACAATGGAGGCAGTAAGGGGAAGAAAAAAGTAGGGGGTAGGAGGGGAGATAATTGAAAGATGAAAATTATTAACAATGTCTCCAAAGATGAACATAATTTGGTGACTGTTGAATAAATAGTATAAATAGATTCAATCATTCTCTACCTTTCTTTGATTACATGAATGTTAGTGGGATGGTGATTTTTTCCCTTTCAATTACCCATATAATTTTAATGGAACAAATGACCAAAAACAAAAATCAATAATCACCACAACAATAAAAATATTATCATTCTAAAAACCCACTTCAATACCATTAATGGAACCATAATGTAACTATTTTAATAAAATTTATTAAACAACAAAATTATATAAGAAACTAGAAAAAATCATTATCAATGGTAAATCCTCTTAGGGAATCCTTTAAAGGCATAATATAGGATGAATATGAATTTATCACACATGGAAGGTCTACCCCTTCCCCCTCTAACAAGGTCTATATTAATTAATTAACAACCTTCTCAAACATACCTTATGGATCATTAATTTGCTAATATGTTTTTTTGAAGGATAATTGGGCTATCAAATTCCCTTTGTTTCACTAAATTACCTATTACTACCTTGTCCTTCAACTTATCATCTTCATTCACAAGTTTTATCATAGTGGTACATGAAAAAAACTAGAGGTAAGTTATCAATAATATACAACTGGTCGACGAGGAAGAGTAATGCTTCTTGACCCAAATATCCTTACACACCTTCAATTATAAAGAATATAATGACACATACAATAATATTGTTAGACATTAGATAAAAAACATTGGAAAAAAAGTACTACTGTAAAGATGGGATTCTTAATATATGGTGGTTTATATGTCACCCTTACCACAAACAGTGAAGTACAAAGGATTGGAATTGTTCTATATAAATATATTTTCTTCAATAACGCCAAAATATATCCTAATTACTAAATACTATTTTAATTTTATTAGTAACATTGTATCATGTTTTCTCTAGATGAACTCTTTGTTATTTATCTAAAATTTATTCCATTTGAACTATTCCACTTTTTTTAGTTCCATAACAATCGAAACTCATTATTGAATGGATGCCTCTATAGTATTTTATCATTTTTATGGTTCAGAACATCATGGGAGGCATGAAACAATTCAAATCATTTTACGAGGTGTGTCAAATTTTCCCAAATTAAAATAAATATTTTTTTAAATTAGATATCGTTTTATATAGTTTTCTGGGCAAGGTATCTCACACATTATGTCAGTATTTTTTCTGTAAGTTCTCCCAGACAAAGGATTATTTAAAATATAGAGGGAAAATAGTCAATCTCATAAAAGTAGTTAAATATTTGGTTCACGATGAACTTTTATAGATCGTATCATCTAGGGTTAATCAACAAGGAGGGTGGTAGATTAGGCATTACTCCCAGGGATCTGTCATCATAGCATTCAAACCTTTTTATGGTTAAATAAAAAACTTTAGTGGTGAAATCATGTTATATTCTTAGTGGCATATCTGTACTACCTTATTACCCACATTAAAGAAAATTCAACTCTTATTATAAACTACTTTATGTATCTTCTTACTAGTAAATTATTATGGAATATAACTATGTGTAGAAAAAAAATTATAATAAATTCTGACCATAATATTATTCAAACAAGATAGAAAATCCATATAGAATATAATAAACTAGATTTTTGGGATGACATCAGTGAGGATCTTAAAAAAACTTCTCTCATTGGATCCCTTCTTATGAATTATAAAGATAGTGTTTCTAGTGTTGCATGAGAATTTCACTAGTTTTTACCCCTTTAATTATAACCCCATAAAATTGATCACTTCCTTAAAATTTAAATAAATTTTTTGATGCAAAATGTTATAAAAAATTAATAATGAAAAACTAAAATATAAAACATTTCTTAATAAAAAATATATACTTATATATATATATATATATAACAATTCACAAAAATACAAATGATTTGTAACAAAATATAATAACTTAATTTCATTCCACAAATTTACGATACCAAGATTCGATAATTTTTAAAGTGAAATCAGTTTTAGGTGATATTTTCTTAAATGATTCCTGGTTTATTGGCATGATCTATAGATCATGGACTAGAACACACATTTCATGAAGCAGGCTGAGTTTCCATCATACTCAATGCCAGACTCGACTGTCACAAGGAAAAAAGTGTGTTCTTGATATCTATGAGGTTAAAAATAGTGTTTGGGAATCACATGAAACATATTAGAAATGATTTATCCCAACACAATGATAAATTCATCGAAAGAAGAATAGAAGATCCAAAAACTGGTAAAAATTCTAAATAGGTCAAAACCAACTAACATGATCCAACCCATTTTTATAAACTAGATAAACAACCATAAATGAATGACACCACAATGAATAATAGTCACAAAATTAGAATAAGAAAACAAAAAAGCAACTCATGCCAAGCTTGAACCAATTCAGTTCCACATCTGATTGCTCACAACCCCCCAACTCACCCCATGTTAGCAATTAAGATCAAAAATAAATCATTGAACCGGAAATATATAAGCATCAAGTAAATAGACAAGTAGGTTACCAAAACCCTCTAAAAATATGAAATACGATGTATCAAAATAAACTAAAAAAATAATATTTCTATATTTAATATATAATAAAAACAAAACATGTCCATTATTACATCATAAAATATTTTCATTTTTTTTTCAAAATCTGAAGTCATGAGTTTTGAAAAATATCCACTGGCCAAAATCATCATAAAGACAAAATCCCATTATCATTTATCAAACAACCCAATTTTTTTTTATTTAAATCAATTTTTTAAAATTTAAAAATGTTTACCTTTTTGAATCCCATTATTCAGTCAATCAACCATTTAAAAATCAATTTACAGTACCTATAGACAGGTTCCTTTAAAATCCAAAACATGATTTTATAATATAATGGAAAAACACATTTTCAAATGGAAAAACCCAAATCACACAGGTCACATATAGAAATTAGGAACCATGAAAAAAAATCTTATAAAAATTCAGAATAAACCAGGATTTTTCCACAATAATGAAAAATGGGGACATGATACAATCGAAGAATATATCAAATTCACCTCGATCACTAATCAACCACACAATTCAATGTTTTATGGAGTCTACCCAGGGAATCTTAATATGAAAAATTAGATAAATGTATAATGGTATAATCTCTAAGAACTGACTATCAAAATGAACTAATGTACAATAATTTGTAGAGAAATTGTCCCAAAAACCCCATTGTAACAAAAAACCCCTACCAAGACATTTTTCCTAGCACAAATAATGGGAAACTAGTGGCGTGTGAACTAGATAGAGGAATAATCTAGATCTTTCACTTAGTACCCATTATACCTGGGCCAATAAATTATGTGAGGTGTATTTCTAATGATCCCAGTTTAACACACATGTCATATCCATAACTACCCTCAACCATAACACACAATGATTAATATCACAATACATATAATATGAAAACCTGATATAAACAATTACATTACCACACAAGTGGTGTAAACAAGAATCATATCATGGACAAGAATCCCTACAATTGATAAACATGATAGGGGGAATCAAGGGGTGTCTCACGTCACCACATTGTAAAAAAAATGTTATAACTAATCCTTTAACACCAAAACACAAATTACAATTCCATTCCATTTCTCATTTCAAAAAACAAAATTAAAAATATTTAACCAAAATGATTGAAAATACTCTCACTCTTTAAATCATTTTAATTCTCCCCTTTAATAAGGTTCTTCCTGTTTTAAAAAACCAAGGCAAAAAACCATTCAATTCCATCATTATTATAAAAAATTAATCTTTTCATTTTTAAAATTTGAAACTACCAAAAAAAATAAAATCACTGTTTTAAATACAATAAAAAACCCCTTTTAAAACTATTTAGAGGTCACACATCACCTTAAAAAATTATTTTTATTACATTGTTTATGGTAATTTTAAATTAATACCATGTAAAAATAAAAGACACAACATAAATACCATTCAAAAAATCCATACAACGAGTTTCAATAAAATAGGGAATCTTTAATCATTACTTATAAACTATGAAGTCATAGAATTAATATGAAAAACCCTTTATAAAATCCTTAAAATATAATTAAATGGTTTCAAATAACAAAAAAGATATTACATATATTAATTATAACACACATTCTCTTTATTTCACTATAATAGTTGATTTATTACATAATAATACACTTAATACAACCTGGATGATCGATAAGTATATTGTCTTTGTTAATTAGGTACATTATATAACATCATAAACTATAGAATATAACATATTTATTGAAAACACATTTAACATGCTCAAAATACTCCTTTAAAAGTAAAACTACATGGAATAACCTAGGGATATATATAAGAAATGGGTGAGAGATAAATCCCATTAATAAAATAAATATTTAATAAGTGATACATGTTATAAAAAAATAATATCAATGTGGAATAATCGGAAAATTAATAACATGTCATGATATAACATGATAATCATAACATGGGAAATATGTAAACAACATAAAACACTAAATAAAAAACTTAGGTCAAGGTTAAACCAACTAATAAATCATGGTAGAAAAATTCACATAAAGGAATCAGGTTCACTCCCTATCCCTACATGATGAATCATGATATTAAACATTTCCTAATGTTTTGGTGTGCTATCTGGGTGAACCCATCATATTCATTTTATTCTCATGATCAAGTGTGTCGCATAGATCATACAACATGGATTCATTCCTCATCATAATTTCTTCCACGATAAAAAAATTAATAATACACCCATTTAAGTCCCCAATAAATAAGTATATGTTAATAAAGTTTAAAACCTTTGATAGAAAATGGATATGGTATTCTATATACGATTGTTTTGACATGGTAAATCAAAGTGAAATTTCAGTAGCACATGGACATTACATAAAAATTCATAAAGGGGATGGATGAGAGGGAAATGGGTCTCTCATAATTTTGAAATAACTTGGATATTTTGTGGTATATTTTATAACATATCTCATCATAAAGAAATGAAGATAAAATAAATAAGGTAAAAAAGATGATTGATTGAAGACGAGAAACTAAAAATATATTATGAAATTCAGTAAGTTAACAGGTGTACATAAAGGACCATGGGAGGATTAATGAGAGTGAAAAGGGGGATTATCATTGTTTATATATTAAATTTATTGTGAAGGGAATATACAATAACATATCCCAACAAAATAAAATGGAATTTAAAATACAAAACATAAACAGATTTCTTTAATGGAAATGAAAAGAGTGAAATCCCTTACAAAATTTCAGCATAGTAATAGATTAGTTGATGGTCAAAATGAGAGATAATTATTGTTGTATCATTAAAAAATACCCATTTTATATTAGGGGTGATATAAATAATTAAATCATAAAAAATTATGACTAATAATAAAATTTCAAAGAAGGTGATTTATTTGAAATAATGATAGAAAGCTACCTTACTTGAGTATGTGACATAAAAATTTATGGGGGGTGTTATCTAGGGATTAGGGTGTCTTATGGGGACTATAGGGAGGATAGGGTAGAACATGGTTATGATCCAAGGAGTTTGCGTGACGATAAATGTGAGCTTAGATGGGTTTATATAAGAAAAGAGTTGATTTTTTTGGATTTGGAATCTATATAATAAAATATCTGAAACCAAAAAGCATCCCATGGATTATAAAAAATGGTATTGGTTCCCATTATTTTGTAATTACAACGGAAAAAATTATTAAAATAATTCCCTCGCTTATGTGGAGGTGAGTCACTCTATTAAATAAATGATTTTAAAACCATAAAATATATTTTATGTTTTGGAGGATTTATAATGGCTTTACTCCAAATTAAATTTTTTTATTATGCCATTTTAAGAAAAATGGAAAAACTAGAGTACACTATTAGTTCACCACTATGTGCTAAAATAACCTATAAAATGGTTAATCACAAGGCTAATATTACTTGACTAAGTTACTCTGTAAAGTTCCCAGCACAATATACCAACCTGGAGGTCAGTATCCCCTCTGATAAGCTCTTCAAGGTGGGTAATCATCCTTTCCATTGTCTGAAAAAATTCTTCTGATTTTATTCTATGTTGATTAAATCCCCAGTCTAGTATTCTATCTTGTTTATCCAGCCACACTTCCTGCTCCTCTGTGGCATCAACTTGCAGCCTTCGTTCATAAATTCTGTTGAGCTCCTATTCTAAAACATTTTATAATGAATTTAGAAAATAAATTAAATAAACATTAAATAAAATTATTTTAAATTGATAAGATATATTTGTTCATGGATACAATATAAAGTAATTATTACATCACTTTTGGGTCATTATGATGTGATAAAACAGACGATATATTTATACCGTATTTAATTTTTTCTCAAAATTTCTATTATCTCATAAACTTATGAAAAATTAACCATTTGATAAATTCAAGATTATGATTCCAAAAATATTATTCATTTTATCTAATTAATTTTCAAATTATTTTCATTTTTAATATAAAATCTATATTTATTAAGAAACGTGGGGTTTATTAGCAATAACAGTCTTCGAACCCTTATAAAAATTACATTTGACTTCAAAAAAATATGTATCATCGTTTATATATGATAAAAAATATTTAATAATATTAATTTTTTTTAAAATCCATTAATTCATAAATTCATTAACTTTATTTTAATACCCGAAAATTCAAATTGTGTTTTATTGTAGAAAAATAAAAATCATTTACATAGTAGTAATAATATGTTGAAAATATATTAATTATTCTATAAAACAGACGTATATATTCATATTGATAGTGTTTTGATACAAATACCTAAAATAAACCAAAAAACTCTCAATATGTAAGGTGAACCATGGTGGAACTTTCATGGAGTTTTTCGACGAATATAGTTTGGGGAATGATCTAGATGAGTTTTAACTTCTCCCATAAACAGTTTTTCCTATGCTTAAGTTGTTGGATATCGTTTTCGTATTGGTCAAGGGAAAATCCCAAAAAATAAAATCTGACTTGGAATATCAGATAAATGGGCTTAATAGGGTATGATCCTACTTGTTGATGCCACCCCATCCTTTTTCAATGTCAGTTGGATTTGATAAAACCCTATATTTATACTAACCATGTGATCACTATTCAAAAACTATATTATGAATGATTATGATTCTTAACATCATTTCAAATACTATAGGATATAATATAAAAAAATAAGTGCATGTGTCTTCAGTAACTATATTTAATGATGAGATATTTAAATAAATCAAAAAAGGAATTTTATTTAGAATATTTCGGGTCCTTACAGTCTCCCCATTAAGAAATTTCACCCTTGAAATTTTCATTTACCACACTAATACTGATAAAGATAACTCTACTTCATCACCTCCTATGGTTATCATGTTTCTTGTCTAGACATTTGATTTCTCTACAACACTTTGACAAGGTGAATTGTCTTACTTCAAATAACATTTTCTCTATGATCTATGATCTTCACCGGATCTCCTCATTGGAACAATCATTCTCCAAAAAGATCACCTTTGAATAGCGTATATGTTAGGGGTCTTTTATGTACATTCTCAATAGGGATACATGGAATACATCATGAACATGAGATAGGTTCAGTGGGAGTGCTCATGTAATGTCTTTAATTTTTCCATGTTCTATTTTAATATTATATGGGAATAAATTCAAGTCCAGGCTCTGAGATGGCATGCAGTTCTGAGGCCTAGTGAGCCCGGAACAAATGTTTGAATTTAATTTAACAATTAAATAATGCATGCGTGCGGTTTTCCTGAAAAAGTGGAATAAATCCCAAATGAATGCTCAAATCAAAAATCTGATGGCATCGTTGCATTCAGAGCATCAGGTTTACCCTAGAAGAGACCTAACATCGGCCAACACAGGTCGGTGGTGAAATCTGGTTTTTTGGATGCAACCGTAATAAAATATTTAATTAAAATATTTTATTTAAATCCTTGTTACAATGAAATATTTTATCTTTTAAATGGAGATTTTTGTAGGGGATCAGGGTTACAATTTCCATATGTCCAAATTCCCCAGGAGGATTTGGAGAAAACCTCCCAATGCAGCGATGATGTTCTTAACGAGCTTCGCCGGCGACAATGACGTGGCGACCCGATCCTCACCAACAAACGCTGCAGATCCAGGTTGGATGTTTGTTTTTGATTTCCTTCCCCGTTTTTAATTTCCACGATGAACACAGACTAATCCACGAACAGATGAGCCCATGGATCGATCGTTCTTATGGGATGTGTTTTGCGGGGATTTTGAGGTTGTTTGGTTTTGATATAATTGTGACAAACCCGAATCGTCACAAACAATGATCGAGATTCGTCCCCCTTGTTTGATTCTTGTGTTTTTCTCCCTCACGTTCTTCGTTGAGTTCTATGCGTTCTTGGAGGAAATCAATTGTTGCACATTCTTTTGTTGGCACAACGATCTGAGGTTGAAAATCCAACCCCGGAGCGATGTCACGGAGGTGTGACGATGGTTTCGACAGACGATTCAGAGAGGATTAGGAGATACGAGTTTTCAGGATTTTTTCTTAGGATGGATTGTTCTAGGTTTATGATCCGATATAAGAGCCGAAAACACCAGTTAAGATGTTCGTATGATGAAACGAACCAATCCCTGGAGTATCGGGATGAACGGATGAGAAACCGAGGATCCGGAGGTTCACCTGCAACGCGAGGAAGAAGATGACGTTTCTGGAAAAATCCCGACTACACGCCGTGTAGTATGGGCTACACGTAATGTGCTTGTCGGCGGACCACCTCGAGTGTACTCCGGGAGTACACGAACACAAGTTAGATACACATACAAGGACACGGCGTGTATACCCTTCCCCAACCAGAGCCGTCCAGATACACAGGATACCCCATGTACTGGTACACAGGCAGACGACATGGACACGGGTTGGGTACACAGACAAAGACACGGCGTGTATACCTTTCCCCGGCCAGACCCATCCAGATACACGGGATACCCTGTGTATTGGTACACGAGCATGTGACACAGACACGGGCAGAAACCGTGTACGGGCACATGGCCAATGTACACAGAGCAAGCCCTAGGTGCTCAGACACGGCGTGTGATTCTTCTACATGCCATGCAGTTTATTTCTATGTGACAAGATGAATTACACGGGCCGGTTGTACGGGCAATACCTGGAGTCAGGAACACGGTGTGTACTTTTCTACATGTCGTGTAGTTGAGTTTTACACCACCTGAATGGATGACATGGGCCGTTTACACGGGCAGTACCCGAGGTCAAGGAACACGGTGTGTAACCATACCACAGGCCGTGTAATAAATTCTTCAATGCTTGAGCCAATTGCCTTATGTGACTTGGACTAGTTTACTAAGGGTTCGTCCCCTTAGTCTTTCTCTTGAAGGTTCCCAGTATCATTTCCTACATATAAAAATATGATCCCTTCAGTAGCACTTCCTGAATAGAGTTGTTGGAATCCCCTCGATGAGACTTAGAGCTGGATCCTCTATTCATTCCTGGAACCCTAGGTAGAGTTCTTGTTATCGACGTGAACAACTTTACCCAGGCATCGATCCTCTGCTTAGCGAATTAGCTCAGACTATGTTTTCGAAATTACCCCCTGACTTGGATGTGATCCTCATCTGAGCATCATGTTCTCATAGTACTTGTGGAGTGTGTTTTCCCAGAATGAGTAATTTACGTCTCTTTCCTCGGACCTAGGAGTGTGTTCTCCATGTTAAATGCTTAGTGGAATCTTCGAGATGGATCCTAGTGGCAGTATCGCGATGGTCGTTTGTGTATGAGTATATCTGGATATCCTTGTTATATGTTCTGTAGACATATACTGTGTGGAGCTGACTGTATCTTTCCTTTGTGGTATTTCCCTTGTTATATTTCCTTTGTGGTTTCGCGGTGTCCTACTGGGTATTGTTATACTCACCCCAGCAGGGTCTTTGACCGCACGTGTCGTGTCTTGTGCAGATTAGCGAGCCTTTGATGAGATTCTAGGTGGACTAGGACCGAACGGTACTCAGTGAGATCAGACGGGCCAAGGTGTGTTCCTACGGCTACAGACTGTAGTCCCAACACCTTTCATTACAGGTTGGACATTGTTACAGACTCTCTTTTGGTGGGATTATACTTTTGGACAAGGGTTTTACTTTCTTGTACCTTACTTTTCTATCGTACTCTATGTGTTGGGATTTAGTGTACGCATGCATCTTTTCCATTTTTTGCAGTTTTCACTTTTCATCTTTGTGGGCTTAGAGATGTGTGTGCATGTGTACAGGTTTATAGGAAATTTCTTCCATGTTAGTAGAATGCCTACTCGGTGCTAGTCACCAGCCCCTGGCCTATTGGAGGCGGGCTTGGGGAGTTTTGACTCGGGCCCCACTGGGACAGGTCATGATAGCTCGTGGATATGGAACCGCTTTGATGTGCTCTAGGATCTCAAAGGGGTCGATGTATCTAGAGATAATCTTTCTATTATTCCGAAATTTGTTCACTTTATTCCATGGAGATATGAGAAGGAATAACATTTATCAAACATCCAACTCTAGGTCTCATTGATTACTATGAGTTTTTATCTTCTGTAAACTCTGAGAAGCCTTTATGTACTGGTGAATAGTCTTTCTCTTAGACCATTTAAGGACATTGTAGTTTTCATTCCCAAAATTCATCCCAACATGCATGTGTTCTGTAACTCTTTCCATTAAGGGATTCATAGGGAGCCATTTGGATTATTGAGTGGAAAACATTTTTGTATGTGAACTCAACTATAGTAAGTTGTTGGTCCCATACTCCTTTGAAGTCTATAGAACATTTTATTAACATATATTCCAATGTCTAGATAGTTCAGGTAGATTGGACATAAGTTTGTGGATGGTAAGTTTTACCAATGTACATGTCAGTGTTTAGTGTATATTTAATACTTTTATAGAAGGTGGAGGTGAATCTCAGATCTTGATTGGATAAAATTGATAGTGGTACTCCATGCAGACTTAACACTTCTCTAATGAATATATATGAAATTTAATCTAATTAAAAGTCCTATTAAATTGTGATAAAGTGCCCTGTATTTGTAGAAGGATCCTTAAAAACCCATTTAAAATTATTTCTCTAGGATTTCTTCAAAATTCTGTAGACAAATTCCATAATGATGTACTCTAATTTACATGTTGGTATGGGTAATGGTTGCATCATCCCCTTAGACTTATGCCTTTCATCCTTCACTTGCTAGCATATCAGAAACATTGATGTATATAAAGTGGTCACCTTATTAATATTATCCCTAAATATAGTGCTCATATAGATCATGATACATCTTTGTTTTTACTGGGTTAATTATAAAATTCGAACTATGTACATCATCCAACAGTTCTTCATTTAACTTAGGACTTGATTTAACACATAGTCTTGACCAAAATATCCCCATTCTTTATTCATCAATTTTAAACTATGAGGCCTTCCAATTTATCATGGTTTCCACCTTGGTCTAAATTTCTATATCATTTCATTAATAATCCTTTATCCTTTCTAGAAGATAAATTTGAGTAATCATTTATGAATGTACGACGATGTTCCTTTCATTATGATTCCCATGTCCATCCTTTGTTGGTATAAGTAGATTTAATCCTTCTCAATTCTCATAATTTATAAAGATATGTGATCCTTTCTACTAAAATCATTTTCCAATTTATTTATTTTACCATGATGGATGTGGATTGGGCAGTCATAGTCCATGATCAACTCTAGCCATCTTCATTGGCTCATATTCACATATTTTTATATGAATATATACTTGAGGATTTTGTGATCCATATATATCTCAAAATTCTCACCATAGATATAATTATTTTATATTTTCAATGAAAATAATATAACTACGAACTCCAGATCATGAATGTGATAGTTTTTTCTCATGAAAATTCAACTACCTTGAAGCATTGGCTATGACCTTTTCATTATGCATTAACATGCAAACCAAAACCTTCTTCGATGAATCACTGAATACTACAAAGATCTCTCCATTTGTGGGTACTTTGAGAAATAACATAATGATGATCCTCCTTTTTAACTCCATGAAACTCTATTCATAATCATGATTCCAAGAACACATGACTCCCTTCAAAGTTATCTTAGTAATAAGATTTTACTATTGGGAGAGATTTCTCACAAATCAACGATAATTATCTGATAACCCAAAAAACAAACTATGGATATATGTCCCAAATGTTGGCCTCATCCATCTTTCAATTGTATCCATATTTTATGTGTATAAAAATATCACATTTCCTTTTATTATATCACCAAATGAGGATACTTCCTCCAACTAGAACTCACATTTTTTGTACTTAGAATAAAACATATAATTTCATAGGATCTTTATCATAATTCTTAGATACTTATCATGATCATAATTTTTTATTATTATATTAAAATATAATCTATAAATACTACCAAAAATGTGTCAAGGTAATCTCAAAATACTATATTCATTTTGTCCATAAATATTACAGGAGAATTAGTGTTTCTGAATAGAATCAATATGATCACTTCGTGCCCATTCCTTGTATAAAATTGACGTTGCAGATAGCTTTTTTCTTTACCCTTACTTTTTAATATCTCAACTAAATATCCAACTTGGAGAATTATTATTCTCTATTTATATGATTAAAAATGACATCGATCCATGTTAGAGGGAACTTTTTCTTTATTGTGATCTTTTTGAGATCACAATAATCAATGGAAAGATGCATTAACCCATCCTTCTTAATTATTAATAAAGATGACTGGTGCACCCCATGGTGAAGAACATGGGCATATGATACCTTTATACATATTCTACTATAGTTATTTATTTATATCCACAATTTTAACAACAACCACTCAATATTGAGTATTGGATAAAAGCAATGCCCCCAGTATAAGCTCAATTGAAATTTCGACCTCACTGCTAAGAGGAAAACCAGAGAATTTCTCAAGAAACACAACATCCTATTCCCTCACAATAGGCATGTATTAGAGGATGGTTATTTCATAAGACTCAATAATTTGATCAAGATACTATATCTTATAGTGAAATAATATCCATGGTTGAGTGGATGGTGCAATAATAATATTTATCCTTCTGCCTTCACTTGTACAGAATCGGGGGTAAATTCTCAATTTGGAGACTAATTTCCTTATTCTATCAATTTATGTTGGATCTATATAATTGGAAAACCAATCCATGCCAGGAATTGAATAAAATTCCACAAAAGGTAATATGACAAGGTTTTATGAGAAATTCATCCCAAAAAGTTCGATAGGGGAGGAGTTTAATTCTTGGTATGAAATAATTTCCCCATTTTTTCTCTTCACTGAAATATCTACTTACATGCTTTTTGGTGGTACATTAACAGTTCTGCTAAACAATCATGATATGAAGGACTGCATAAAACTTGAAAAAAAGCAAATTTTCTATTCTTCATTGAATAACAAGAGTACATATAACCACTTCATTATTTAGATCCACCTTGGGCATTATGATGTAAAAATATCAACCTTATTACGTTTGTGGTTGTTGGTTGTCTTAGAAAGACCACAGATTAGGGAATTGGTTTTTCAGAGTTCTATTATTCCTTGTATTTTAATTAATGAAAAATTCACTATGGTTTGATTGAAGACTTATATTACTCCATCACATTAGTTGGTTTCTCCTATTAGTAATTGTTAACTCGGTTTCCTTGTTTCTCACACCTAAATAATTTTTTCAGTCCCCTTTGAAAATTTATGGGGTTATTTTTTCTGCACATTAGGAAAGTGAGATGTTGAAATCTATTGGCACAATTTGTTTTTTATGGATGGAACTCTATAATTAAATTCTAATTGATTCATATTATCCTCTTGGTACCCTTCAGATTCTCTGATCTCCTTTTTTATATTGAGGGCACATCAGACAATTTCATCACAGCTATCAATGTCATGGATCACCAGGGATTTTGGTAGAGTAGGATTTATCCCACAAAAGAAGCAGTCAATCTTTAATTCAGGGGTAAGGACAAAACTAAATGATTATCATGGATGTTTTGTGATGTTTTAATTTTACACACCAATAGATTTGCCTCCTTTTGTCATGAGGGAAAGGAAATACCTTTCCATTTTATTTTAGAGAGTGTGAGAAAAATATTTATAGAAAAATATTTTTAGTAATTCCTTCTACTCTATCACTTTGGTCTCTTAATCACGATTCATATTCATGACCAAGGACCCCCTCAGGATTAGCTTCACCCACCATAAACAAATCATCCAATAGAACCTCCTTTTACCTTTAACTTTGAAATATGGAGAATTTATTCTCAATGGATTTGATTCCTTGATCCATGATTAAGGGATTAAATGATATATTGAAATTAGGAGGAATTTGTCGCATTAAGCTCTCGATTGCATCTTTTTGTTTATTAGTGATGTTTGGGAGATCCTCTTGATCCATGTTTCTATCAATAATTGGATTCAACTGAGATATTATCATCATAATGTTCACAATTCCTGTTCTTTTTGGATTTGATATCTTGGTGGTCCAGTCATCACATTGTTCATCATATAGATTGTTTACAAAATTCATCATATTTCTGGGAATTGTCTAGAATAAATGTTAAATTCATGATGACTATTTTTAAATTATTAAATAAATCAAGTGGAATCCAACGACCTTCAAGGGGGAACATATAAATTATATTTATTTATTTAACTGATAAATTTATAGGCTTTAATCTAGGCTATACATGATATATTTAAAAACATCTATTCTTATGGGAATTTTTTTCTTCCCATAATAATGTCTCATAATGAGATTACGAATTTATTAAAGAATATACCCAAGGAGTTTCAAACCAGGTGTGTTGTAAAGACCATTTTCATTTATCAGGTTACCTCAAGTCAGGCCCATAACACCTTTTCAGAGTTCTTACTCCATGTATATCTATGCCTGAACCACATCCACCTATTGCATCAAAATATGGATTTATTTGATTGATAAACCTATTACCCTATACTAAAAAATATTTATGGATTTTTTAATACTTATTCCTATCTCAAAGTATTTATCTATAGTTTTATAACACCAATCCAAAAAATTAATTAAAATTTCCTATAATGCCAACTATAACAACCCTGCTCTTTATTTCACATTAATAACTGGATTTATTTCATTATAATACACTTAATAAAATCCAGATGATTGATAATTATAGTGTCATTGGAAGTATGGTACATTACATACCAACATAAAATAGGGAGTACAAAATTCTTATTGAAAAATTATTTAACATGCTCAAAATACTCCTTTGAACATAAAACTACATGGGATAACTAGGTACATACCATAGAAAGGTTTGAGATATATGTACCAAAAAGGGAATAGATATGGAATAAGTGATACAAGTTAAAAAAATCATTTCAACAAGGAATAAAAGTTACATGAGTAATAAAGAATGATATATCATGATAATTATAAAAAACCATTTATTTATTTCAAATTAATATTTGTTTCATTATATAAATGTACACTTAATACAACCCAAAAGTTTGAGAAGTCTATTGTATTGAGAAATTAGTTATATTACATAACAATATGTTACATGTGATACAAAACAGTATTGAAAAATTTCTTGACTAGATCATAATATCCCAACAAACAGAAAACCTCATGGGATAACATGGGAAAAATCATAAGAAATGGGTGAGCTACAAATCCCAATAAATGTGTAAACTAATAATAACCTAAATAAGATGATATAGGTTAAAAAATATGAATATCAGTGAGTAATAAAAGGAAATTTACTAATAATTCAAGATATAGCATGATAATCATAACATGGAATATGTGGCAACAACATAAAACAATGAATCATAATCATATGTCAAGGATAAAATTTTAAATAAATCATGGTATAAAAAGTTCCACAATGTAATCAGGTTTACTTATTTTACCAATGTGACATATAAGAATACTATGAATTACCCAATCCATTGGAGCACTTTTTGGGCGCACCCATCATATTCATTTCATTCTCATGCTTAAGTGTGCCACGTAGATTATACAACATGAATGCATTCATCATCATAATTTATTACATGATTATGGAATAGAAAATAAATACATTCAAATCCCCAATATATAATTATATTCTTATAATGTTGAATAACCTTGAGAGAAATATGGGTATAGGATTCACTACACAATTGTTGGCAGAGAAAATCGTGATACAATTTCGACCATATAACGATGTTAGTTAAAAATTTAAAAAAGGGATTGATGAGAGAGAAATTGGTATATAATCATTTATAAATAAATTTTATAGTAATGATGATATGGAATAACATGTCCCTTCATAAGGATATGAAGATAAAATACAATCGATTATAGAGATACTTGAATTAAGACGAGAAAGGAAAAGTCCCCTTATGAAATGTTTGCATTGTAGCAGGTGTACATAAATCTCATTTGAGGCTTAATGTGATTGAAAAGGGAAATATAATAATTTATAAATAAAATGGATAGTAAGGGTAATATTTAAGAACATATAACAACAAAATAAAATGTAATTTGATAGACATAACATAAAAGGGGTTCTTTAGTAGAAATGAGAAGAGAGAATTCCCTTATGGAATTTCGATATAGAAATGAATTAAGTACATGAAAAAAATGAGATATTATGACTAATAACTCATTAAAATAACATAAATATGATACTAGGTATTATTATAAATAAATTTCTTCATAAAAATTTACTGTTAAGAACACAAACTCCAAATAAGGTGCTTGAATTGAAAGAAGGAGTGGAAGGTCCCTTACTCTAGTGTGTGACTGCCAAAGATTAGGAGGGGATTCTTGAGAGATTTGGGGTGACATGTGGGTACTCTATAGAGTGTAGGGAATATTTATTTCGTGATATAGGGAGTATTTGTGAATAGAAATGGGATCTTGGGTGGGTTTATATAGTAAATGAGAGATATTTCTTTATTATTTAGGTTCTGGACTCTACATAATGAAATATTCAAAAAAACAAATCACCCCATGGTTTTGGAACATTGTTTATTCAAAATGGGATTTTTTTACATCATATTATAATTCAAAGTGTATAAATAATTAAAATATTTCCCTAGGGGATGTGATGGTGGGTCACACTCATAAATAAAGGTATTTAAAACCTTAAAATATATCATAATTTTTTGAGGATTCCCAAATGATTTATAGGATAAATAATAAAATAATAAAATAAAAATATTTCAAATTAATATAATATATTTGGTCATCGATGACATTTATATTATTTATTACATCTCATTTGGGTCTTTAATATGTCATAAACACAAAGTATATTTATATATTATTTAATTTTTACATGATAATTTGACTATCTCAAAAAATTATGAAAAATTCACCATTGGATAATTTTGATGTTATGTTTCCCAAAATAATATTAATTTTATCTAAATAACTTCATAAATATGTGAATTATCACTTTTTAAATAATGACAAATTTTTTCTAAAAATTTTGGGGTTTTGACTATAACAGTTTACGAACCCTAATAAAAAATTTTATTTATCTTCATAAAAATTATATGAAAATTTGTATTTGAAAAAATATTAGTTAATAATATTATTTTATTAAAATATTTTTTTTCAAAAAATCAATTATCTCATAGGTTCATTAATTAAATTTAAATATTAACCAAAAATAAAATTCATGCTTAATTGTATCAAAATAAAAATATTTTACAAAGTAACAGTAATAGGGTGAAATATATTCATTATTATATTAGAAATAATTAACATACTAATTTTTCTTGGGTATTAATACATATCCCTTTAATACACTATGAAATTCTGTAAGAGTAAGGTGCGTGATGGTGGGACTTTCATGGGGTGGTTCGACAAACATAGGTTTATCTGTGATCTCGATGAGCATGAACTTATCTCATAAACTATTTCAATCAAGGTTATTGTATAGGATAAAAAATTTGGATTGTTCAAGGGGAAATCCCAGAAATTCTATCTCCATATGAAGCTATGATAAATGGTATTCGTAGGGTACTATCTTACTAGTTGAGGCCATTACTTACTTTGTCTATGTCAATTATATTTATTAAAACCCCATATTTATACTAACCATGTGGTCAGTATTCTATAACTATATCATCAATGTTAATTATACTTATTAGTCCTTTAAATATAATAAGATATAATAAAATAAAATATGTGGATTTGTTTTCTATAACCATAATACATGATGATACATTTAATTAAATAAAAAGGGAAATTTTATTTTAATAGTTTAGGTCATTATAATGTTCCCCCAATGAGAATTTTCACACTAAAAATTTTATTTTCTGAAACTAAAATAGATGAGGGTAACTATGATTCTTGACCTACTCCAGTTCTCATATTTTTTCTTAAAAATTTTGGTTTCTCTACAACAATTTTATGAGGTCAATTGTCTTATTTCATATATATTTTTCTTTGCGATCTAAGATCTTCACTATATGCTACTCATAGGAAAGGTCACTTTCCAATGGTACTACCTATAGATTCAGTATATGTAAGTGATCTTATATGTACATTCCCAATAGGGATACATGGAATATATCATGTACTTGATATAGGTTTGTGAGGAGTGATAGTCGATATGAAACCACTCCAATGTGATCATGGATCTCAAAGGGGCCAATGTATCATGGAATAAGATTTCTATTTTTTCCAAATCCCATCACATTCTCCCATGGTGATATGTGGAGTAATACTATTTTTCCAATACCAAAAATAGAGGTCTCTTCAATGATTAGTAACATATATCTTTTGTCTACTCTGAGCATCCTGGTTGTGTTGGTAAATTGTCTTATCCTTTACAACGATTTCCTCAACCTTTTCTGGACCAAGCAGATTTTGTTCCCAAAATTTATCATAATATGTAGGTTTATTGTAACTCTTCCTATAAAGTAATTCATAAGGATCCATTTTTATACATGAGAATAAAATTTTGTTATATGAGAAATTGATCAGAAGAATATTTTGTCCCCATCCTACTTTTCAGTCCATAGAACATGCCCACAACATGTCTTCTAGTGTCTGAATAGTCTTCTCAGACTGATTATCAGTTTGAGGATGATAGAACATACCAATGTTTAGCTTAGTGTTTACATTATTTTGGATTGTTTTAAAAAAATTATATGTGAATTTCAGATATCAATCAGATACAATCAATAGAGATAATCCATGAGTCCTTACCACTTCTATAAATTACATCATTTCATGATGATCTAGTTAGAAATCCTATCAAATCACAATGATGTGTGTAGTATTTTTAAGATGATTCACAATAACCCAAAAAAACATTGGTTCATTTGAGTGTCTTATAATTCTATTGACAATGTATATTATTATGTTTTCCCATTTTCATTAAGGTATGGGTAATTGTTGCATCATCCCCTAAGACTTATGCCTTTAATCTTTAACATTATTAAATGCCAAGAACTTTTTTGTATACTCAGTGATCTCCTATATTTTGTCCCACTAATAGGGATTCAAATATCTCGATACATCCTTTTGTTTCCTGGGTGAATAGTCATGTTCAAACTATGTGAATAATCTTACTATCCCTTATTTAACTTAGGATTTTATGGGACACATAGTCTTGACCGAAATTAAACAATTACATCTTTATTAACATTAATCTATGAGGGTTCCCATTTTCTTGCAGTTTCTACTTTAATCTAAATTCCCACATCATTGTTTTGATCATTCATTAACCATTAAAGAAGATATGATTGATAAATAATTCCTCATTGGATTATTTATGTTTTTTTATTTATGATTCCCGTATCCATACTCTTCAATTCAAAAAATATTGGATACCTCTCAATTCTCATGAATTCTAAAATTTCTAGATCCTTTCAACTTTGAGCATCTTCTACTTTATTCGCTTCACCAAGATTGAATTGAATTGAGTAGTCATATTACATGATCAGATCTAACCATATTCGTTGGTGAACATTCATCTCTTTCTATGTGAATATATATCAGAGGCTCTTGTGATTAGTATATATCTCACACTTATCCCCGTGTAGGTAATTAAACACATTTTCAGTGAAACATTCACAAATTCCAACTCTATATCATGTTTGGGATAGTTTGGCCATAAATTCTCAACATCCTTGAGGTGTAGTTAATGGATTTTTCATTATTTATTAACACACATCCCAATCCATTCTTCAAAGCATTGATGGATACTACGAATAGTTCTCCAATTTTGGACAATTTGATCATAAAGGTAGTGATAAGACTCCTTTTGAACTCATTGAATCTATCATAACATTCCTCATTCCATGATAACATTGCTCCCTTTTCTGTTAGTTCATAAGTGGGTTCAATAATCGTGGAAATTTTCTCAAAAATCAGTGATAATATCCACCTAACCGAAAGAAACTACAAATATCTGTCATAAATATTGGCCTCAACCATTGTTCAAATGCGTCTGTCTTGGAAAGGTCCAAAGGTATCTCATTGCTTGTGATGATGTGTCCCATGAAAGTGACTTCCTTTAACCAGAACTCACATTGTTTGTACTTATCATAAGGGTTCTCCTTATGTAACATCTTTTGTAGAGTACTCAGATTCTCCTCACACACCTCATTCCATTTAGAGTATATTAGAATATCATCTATAATGATTGTCAAATTTTTTTCGAGCTAATATATATAGACACTATCCACATATCTATCGGGATTAATGGATAATTAGTGAGTTAGAACAGTAACACTATGAAACCATAGTGCCCATACCTTGTATAAAAAGCGGTCTTGGGGATATTTCTTTCTTCACAATTACTTGATAAAAATCCAACTGAATATCCACCTTAGAGATGTATTGTGCTCAAAATAGATGATCAAAAAAGTAATAAATATGAAAAATAGGGTACTAGTTCATTTTTGTGTTCTTATTAACCTCATCATAATCAATGAAAAGGCACATTGACCCATCATTCTTCTTGACAAAGAGGACTAGTGCACTCTGTGGTGAAGCACTTGGGATTATGAACCCTTTATCCATATTTTACTATATTTCATTCTTCATCTACTCTATTTCCACAAAATCTATTATATATAGTGTCTCAGATAACATAAATTCCCTATGAATAATCTTGATATAAAATTAGACCGCTCATCTTGGAGGAAGAACAAGGAATTCTTTGGGAAACACGTTAGCAAATTCCCTCACAATTTCATGTCTTTGAGGATAGTTCGTTCCTTAGACTCAATTGTTTGAGCTAGATATTGTTTATTATAGGGAAATAACATCCAAACTTGAGATAATGGTGCTAAAGAAGATTCATCATTCTACTTTTCACTTGTATAGAATTAGGGGTCGATTTTCTATACATAGAGTGATTTTCTTCTCACAGAAATTTATAGTGGATCTATATATGGATAAACAATTGATGCCTAAAATTCCATTATATTCCACCAAAGGGAGTATGAAAATGTTTTCTAGGACGTTAATCCCACAGAACTTTATAATAGAGGAATTATATGCATGTATGCAATAGTTAACTCATTTTCCATTTTTACCAAAATCTCCACTTCCATGATTTGTGGTGGTGTTTGGATGGTTTTACTAAACATTCATGATTTAAAGTAATTTATAAGAACAAAATAAAAAAGTAAATTATTTATTATTGAATTAATAAAGAGCATACCTATCACCACTTCATTTTCTGGATTCACTTTTGTAGTTGTGATAGAAAAATCATTCCTTACTATCGTAGATGTTGTTGGTTCTCTCAAAAAACCCTTAGCTTATAGCAATGGTTTTTATAGTTTGATGGTTCCTTGGAGTTAAATCAATTGAAAATGAACTGAGGATTAACTAGAGCATTACTTTCCTCTATCACATTAATGAGTTTATCCTTTCAGTAATTTCTAGTTTGGTTTCCTCCCTTCTCACACCTAAAGAATTTTTTTCATTCAACTTAGGAAATTTATAGGGTGATTCTTTCCACCCCTTTTACAAGTAAGATGTTATAATTTCTTGGCACCGTTATATTTCTCTATCAGACCAACAAAATTAAAATTCATTTTACACTTTTTATCCCCTTGATTTTATTGATATTTTATGATCTCCATCTCAATTTTTAGTGTATATTGGACAATTTCTTCATAGCTATCAAAGTCAATGTTCACCAAGGACTTTCGTAGACCAGGTTTTGTCCCACAAAAGAGGCGGTCAACATTGCATTCATGGGTAACAAAATAAGCAAGAGGCATATCATGAAATTATTGTCATGTTTTCCTCATACACCCCAATAGATTCATCGTCTATTTTATTGAGTTCAAGTAAATACCTTTCAATTTTAAGATGGATATTTAGATGAAAATATGTATAGAAAATTATTTTCGATAACTTCTTTAACTCCATTTCATTGGTCTTTTCCACAAGATTTTTATTCTGTATCAATGTCCACCAATGATCATATTATCCCTTCATATGACCAACCTTCTATTTTTCAGAACAATGGAAGATGTATACGATATTCTTAAATAAGTTAATCAATTGTTCCATGATTGAGGGATATGATGATCCATTGAAAGTAAGAGTAATTTGTGGCATGAAGATATCGATTATGAATTGTTCCTTATTAGGGGGTTTTGGATGCTCCTCATATTCTAGGATTCAATTCCAAACCTATTTTAGCTGAGAGAGTATCATTATGATGTTTATGATTCCTGCTATCATTGGGTTTGACATCTCATTTGATGTAGTCATCACATTTCCCATCGCATTGATTTCTTACCTGATTCCTCGGATTTACAGCCATTGGCTAGAATAAATGGAAAATTTTGGGTGAGGTTTTTAAACTATTAAACTCAAAAAGGGAATCCACTAACATTAATGGGATAATATATAAATTATATTTAGTTTCTAAACATAAGAATTTCTAGGATTCAATAAATGTTATCTATGATGAAATGCCTAACATGTATTCTCATGGGAATTTCTTTGTTCTCTTAATATTGGTTCATAATGTGATTAATAATATAAAAAATCATATCCCCTAGGAGTGTTAAACTATGTGAATATTAAGGCACTTTTTTGTGTACTAGGTTACCCTGATTCAGGCCAGGAACAACATTTTAGAGTTATAACTCCTAGGTATATCTGTGGCAGAAAAATGTCCACTTGTAATATCCAGATAGGGATGCATTTTGTTGATAAACCACTTACTCTATAGTAACAAAATTTTAGGGGGGTGTTTTCTTATACTTACTCTTATCCGTATGGTTTTCTATAGAGTTTTCTTATCCTAATATAAAAAATAACTAAACATTTCCATTAATACAAAATATAACAAACCCTATCTTTATTTCAAATTAATACAAGTTTTATTACATAAAAGTACAATTAATATAACCCAAATGATCTGGAATTATATTGTATTTGGGAATTAGGTACATTACATAACAACTTATAACATGGGATATTAAAAAATATTGAACACTTTCTTAACATGATCATAATATTCCAACAAATGTAAAACTACATGGGATAACCTGGGAAAAAAGATAAAAAGGAGTGAGCTATAAAGCGCAGTAAGGTAATAAACAAGTAATGGCATGAAGAAGATGATACAATTTAGAAACTAGGCTTATCATTGACGAATAAAATGAACATGAACCCCAAGGTATGATATATCATGGTAATCATAACATGGTAAATATGGAAAGAACATAAAACATTGAATCATAAAAATGGGTTAAGGATAAACATGTAAAGGCATCGTGGTGGAAAAATTACCATAACAGAATGAGGTTAAATCACTATCCCAACATTAAGTATAATGATAGTAAACAATACCCAATGTATTATAGTGCTATTTGGGCACACTCAACATATTTATTTCATTCTAATTCTTAAGTGTGCCACATAGACCATAAAATATGGTTTTATTTGTCATCATAATATATTCCATGATCAAATAATATAGAATATATATATATATATATATATGTTAGTACCCAATAAATAATTATATGTTCATAAATGTGAATACGTTTGATAGAAACATGAGTATGGTAATGATTACCCAATTGTTTTGGTAAGAAAAATCATGGTGAAATTTTGGAAGCATAAGGATGTTACCTAAAAATTCATAAATGTTATTTATATGAGATAAAGGGGTCTCTCAAAATATATTAATTAAAAAAAATTTATTAGTTATATTTAATAATATATCTCATCGTAAGGATATGAAGACAAAATAAATACGGTAAAAGAGATACTTGAATAAAGAGGAGAAAGGAAACGATCCTTTATGAAATTTCAGCATGGTAACAGGTGTATATAAAAGACCATGGAAGGATTAATGAGGGTGAAAAGGGGATATAATAATTTATAAATTAAATTTCATGTAAGGGGAATATGTAATAATATATATAAATAAAATAAAATTGAATTTTGTTGACATAACATAAATGGAGTTCAATGGAAATGAGAAGAGAGATATCCCTTATAGAATATCGGCATAATAACGACTTATGTGAAGGTAAAAATGAGAGAAAAAGAATTATAACTCATTAAAACCACATCCATTGGGAAGAAGGGGATGTTTATAAATAATTTAAATCGTAAAAAAGTTTATTTAGGAAGACAATCTCCAAAGATGATTCTTGAATTGAATGATGAACATGAAGGTACCTTACTTGAGTGAGGGACTCAAAAAGCATGGTAGGGGATTCTTGAGAGCTTGCGGGTGCCTTGGGAGGACTCTAAATATAGTATTTCCAATTATTTTACTAATATATGGATTTTTCGTGAAGGGAAATGAGATATTGGTTGGGTTTATATAGGAAAGGGGTGGATTTCATTATTATTTAGGGTTTGGAATCAATATAATAAAATTAAAAAAAAAACCACAAATGATTCCATGGTTTTTTCCATGGTTTAAAAAAATGGGAGTGGTTTAAATTATTCTATATTTCCAATTGAAAAACTTATTAAAATATTACCATTCATGATTTGGAGGTGTGTCACACTCATAATGAAATTATTTTAAAACATTAAAATATATCATAAGTTTTGGATGATTCATAAAGGATTTATAAAATAATTAAAATAAACTTAGGATCTCATTATTTTAATTTTAAAAAAATATATTTGGTTGTGTATTCTATTTATATTACTTATTACATCTCATTTGGGTCACTAAAATGTCATAAAACACAAAGTATATTTATACAGTATGTAATTTTAACCTGAAAATTTGAATGTCTCATAAAATTATGAAAAATTAGCTATTGGATAATTTGTATGTTCTGATTCAAAAAATATATACATTTAATATAAATAATTTTAAAAATATAGGAATTTTCACTTTAAAAATAATGATTGATTATGATTAAAAATGACATGTTTTTACATTAATAGTTTTCAAACCCTAATAAAAAATTATATTTAACATCATAAAAATTACATGATAATTTATATTTGATAAAAAATATTTAATCATAATATTTTATTAAAATATTATTTATTTCAAAAAATAGATTAATTTATAAATTCATTAATTTAATTTTAATATTAAAAAAACAATTTCTGTTTTATTGTATCAAAATAAAAATCAATTACCAAGTAATAATAATAGGATGATAATATATTAATTATCACATAAAAAATAATTTAAAAAATCATATTTCTAGGGTGTTGATACATATATATTTAAAAAAAAATATAACACCATAAGAGTAAGGTGCACGATGTCTGAAATTTCATGGGGAGGTTAAGAAAACATGGTTTGGTCCATGATCATGATGAGCTTGTACTTCTTCTGTAAATAGTTTCATTCATGCTCTTGTTTTTTTATCTATCTTGGGCTTAATAATGTCAAATAATAAAAATTCTATCTCCCTCTAAGGCTCTGATAAATGGGATTTATTTTTTATGATCCTACCGGTTGAGGCTATCACTTTATTTGCATGTGTCAATGGGATTTATTAAAACCCTATATTTATACTAACTATGTGCTCACTATTCAATGGATATATTATAAATGATATTTATATTTAATGGTAATTTAAATCCATTATGATATAAAAAAACAAAATAATTGAATTTGTTTTTGAAAACCATAATACATGATGAGACATTTAACGAAATTAAAAATTAAAATTTTATTTATAACAGTTTATGTTAGTACAATAATCATAACATGGTAAATGTGGAAACAACATAAAACACCGAATCATTATCACAGGTCAAGGATAAACCCTCCAATACATCGTGGTGGACGAATTATTATAATGTAATAAATTTCACTCCCTATTCCAACATGATCTATCATGATACTAAACATTACCCAATGCATGAGAGTGTTGTCTGGGCACACCCATCCTATTCATTTTACTCTCATTCTTATGTGTGACACATAGAACATATAAGATGGATTGATTCATTATGATAATTTATTACATGTTTATGGAATGTTTAATAAATAAATATATGTATGAAATAAATAATTATATTCTCATAAAGGTGGATATATTTGATAGAAAAATGTGTATAGTATTCACTATACAATTGTTTGGCGTGGAAAATATCGATGAAATTTTGGCTGCATACCAACATTACCTAAAATTATTACAATAGATTGATGATAGATAAAAGGTTTTATCATCATTTTGAAATCAATTGGACAGATAGGGGGATATGGAATAACATATAGTTTTATAACTAAATGAAGATAAAAGACATAAGGTAAAGAAGATAGTTGAATATAGAGGAAAAATGAGAAGATCCCTTATGAAATTTCCTCATGGTAACAGGTGTACACAAAGGATCATGGGAGGATTAATGGTAGTGAAAAGAAGGAAATAATAATTTATAAATTAAATGTAAAGTAAGGTGAATATGGAAGAACATATTCCTAAAAAATAAAAATGGAATTTAATAGACATGATATAAAAGGAGTTCTCAAATGGAAATGAGAAGAAAAAATACCTTAAGGAATATTGCCGTAGAAATGAGTTAGGTGATGGTAAAAATGAGGTATAATAAATTATAACTCATTAAAATAACATCAAATGGATATTAGGTGGTTTTTATAAATAAATTATATCACAATAATTTCTACTATGAATATTACATCCAAAGAAAGTGCTTGAATTAAAAGGAGAGGAAGGTACCTTAGCTGAGTGTGTAACTTCAAAATCATGGGGGGGGCTTATTGAGATCTTGTGGGTGAATTGAGGGAATATTGGTAGTTTTTTGAAGATTATAATAGTTCCCTATGGTGTTTTATGTAATATAAATGAGATTATGTATGTGTTTATATAGAAAAGGTGGGATTTTATTATAATTTATGTTTTGGACTCAACATAAAAAAATTTCAAAAAAAACCCAACCCATTGTTCTGACCGTGGTTTCTTAAAATGGTATTTGTTCCCATTACTTTATAAGTACAAGGTACTAACTTATTAAAATAATTCCCTTTCCTATGTGTAGGTGAGTCACACACTTAATGAAAGGATTTTAAAACCTTAAAATATATTATAAGTTTTTAATGATTCATAATGGATTTAAAAAATAAATTAAATAAATATAAAATAACATAATTTATAATGGAAATCATGTATTTGGTCATGTATACACTTTATCCTAATTATTAAATCTCTTTTGGGTCATTATTTGATGGTAAACCCAAATTATATTTACATAACATTTAGTTTTTCTTGAAAAATTACTTATCTCAGAAATATATGAAAAATTCAACATCTGATAATTTCTAGGTTATTATTCAAAAAAATATTAATTTTATCTAAATAATTTTATAAATATGCGAATTTTCACTTTTAAAAGAAAATTTACATTTATTAGTAAATGATGGGTTTTTTGACAATTACAGCTTCCGAACCATTATAAAAATTACATTTGACTTAATAATTTTTTTTCATTTTATATATATGATAAAAATTATTTAAAAATATTATCGTTTTTCAAAAATACATTAATTAATAAATTCATTAATTGAATTTTAATATTAAACATAAAAACAATTTGTTCTTTATTGTATCAAAATAAAATTTATTTACAAAGTAAAAATAATAGGAAGAATAAATATTCAATAACATATATAAAAAATTACATATTAATATTACTAGAGTATTGATATAAATTCCTTGAAATTTCCAGGTCTTTACATTACTCCCACCTCAGGGCTTTACGTCCCCGTAAAGCTTCAACACAAACTAGGGTCACAAAAGCGGTACAGAGCACACATCTGAGCCTTCCGCTCCCATGTGCTCACCCGGAGGTTTCCATACTGCCAGAGAAAAAGCACCCGAGGAATCGATCGTCCTCGTAGGATCTGCTCCTGTAGATCCTCGATCCCCACTGGAACCTCCGTGAAAAACACCTCATCGCTATCGTCCAGCTCCTCATGGTCGATGATATGCGAAGGGTCGAGCACGTATCTCTTCAGTTGAGATACGTGGAAGTCTTCGTGCACCTAGTGCAACTGAGGTGGATGGTTCAAGCGGTAAACCACCCCGCCTACCTAGCTGAGGACCTAGAAAGGTCCGTTGAACCTCGAAGATAACTTGCCGACTTGGCCAGATCTCCATAAACGTCGTCGAGGTGAGACCCGTATTAGGACGTGATCGTCATCGTCGAACTCTAGAGGTCTCCATTTTCTGCTAGAACTGAAACTCAAAAGACTGCTGCCATGAGGGTATGGTTGACTGACTCAAGAGTGATCGGTTGCACCCTCCTGTGAAAGAGTTTATCTCGTGCTGCCTGAGGTTTCCTTTTCATCGACTAAGGAAAACCCATCCCGACGTTTTCCTAAAACCTTCAATTTGAGTATGAACAGTTATTGCCCATTCCATACATAAACTAACGTCATAAGGCCTCGACGCTGCCACCAAGAGATTCCAACCGAAACTCTCACCTCGAGGGTCTGACCACACCGTCGGTGTATGTGTGATCATCGAGTCTCCTCCCAAGGTATCTTCAGACGTGAGGGTGAAGTCCACGGCTTACCGAAAACTCTAGGTCTGGAACAAGATTTGTGAAATGCAAGGAATGATTCATATCGACTTCCGTTACTATAGTATCTAGTAGTGGACACAGACTGTCCCTTGAATCATTTCTAGAACCATTGGGTCACACTCCTTGACCGCAAGCAGCTGCACTCTTCCACCGCCCTCCAGCTCCCTGAGCCTGGCAAGGATAACTAAGGCGGGTGGTTGTATCATGTCAAGATGTACACCACCTCATACTGATCTCCTAGCTCTGCCTCCACATATGCTGATTCATAGACTCATCTATCCTTTAATCTTCCACTTCTTGAAACATTTAACACGCCTGAGTCTCTAAGACTGGCACCAGTTTCCTGTTTCTTACTGCACTGTGCAGTCTTCATCCGCTGTTGGATGACCTGGACCTTCTTTAGTCTCACAAGAGCTGCTATGATTTCTTCTTTTCCGATAAAAGAAATCCGGTCTCATCCACTGAATGAACCACATTCATTGCCTAATACAGTCAATCCCAACATGGATGATGCATTAATGCCATGGATGATGTCGTAAGGCCTCGACGTAACTACCAAGAGATCCAACTGTCACTCTCGCCTCCAAGGGTCGAGTCACACTGTCCGCATCAGTGTGAGGTCACTGGGTCTCCTCCAGTAGAAATCTCAAATGTGAGGGTCAAGTCAACAGTCATAACCAGGACCACTCAGTATCAACCAAACAAAAAGGACAGGAAAGCAAACATCACAAGATAAGTGTCTTTTTATTATTTCAGCTCATAGTACAAAGACACGAATACAAAAGCAACATAGAACTAGAAGTACAAAGGACGTATCCACTAGTTCCTCTCCTGTCCACCTACTCTCGGAGCTCTACTTCCATGTCCACTGCTTGGCTGTTGCTAAAGCACCAGCCGCTGCTTCTGTCTCAGTGGCTCCTCCAACACCCGCTGATCAACCGTACGAGGATTCAGACAGTCATGTGCCAGGTGACCCTTTCCTCCGCATGAGTAACACAACCTGCTTCTGGTACTCCTAGCTCTGTTCCCACCCCAGGTTCCCCGCACCACCGGTCTTAAACCCCGAGATCGTCCAAATGCTGGTCTGGTCCTCCTGGACCTCTACATCATCTGTCTACTGCCCACATATGACTCGACAACTGATCGAAAACCCTGCGGAAAAGGCAGAATCTCATGTACACGCTCAGGGTGTAGAGCTACTGGCACAAACTCCACCCTGAAGAAGGTCTCGAATTCTTCCCATGCAAAGGTCATCCCGTCGCAAAAGTGGAACAAGTGACTCCACCACCAGCCTGCTGCTGCCTGAAGGAGGCTGGCAGCAAAGATCACCATGAAGTCTGTCAGCGTCCCCACTAGCCTGAAGACTCTCACCATAGCCTCCAGCCAATCCTCAGCCGCCTGCGGGTCCATCTCTCCCCGGAACCTGGGTGGCCTCTGGCGCTGGAACTCGTGTAGCGCACTCAAGTTGCGTGCATCGCCTACTGCTGGGGCTGGTGGCATCGGTGGCCCAACGTATGGTAGTACCGCTGGTGCCTCCGTTGGTGCCTCAACTGCAAGAGGGCCCTGTACCGAAGCCTTGTCGCTCGACAGACTGTCAGCACGCACATCCCTGCGGGCTCTAGCTGGTTGTCTATGAAAAGGCATCCTGAAAGAAACATCGTGACACGGTCAAACGTTTATACCTGGTAAGCTGACCTGGTTTGAGATGACATTTAAAAACATCTGGAAACACACACGTAATCAGTGTTTTCGTGCACAAAGACGGAAATCAGTTGTCAGGGTCCTGGTGTATGGATACGTCGGCCGCCCACACCAACACTGGACTCCCTGAACTGAAAACCACACTCGGTACTCTTAACACTATTGCTTCACAAGAAGAAAATATCAGAGTTATAAGTTATGTGGTAGAACCGACTCCTCTGATACCAATTGTCACGACCCGTCCTCGGGGCCTGTGCCGTGACTACCCCAATCCCGCCTTCCATAGGCCAGGGGCTGGTGACTAGCACCAAAGGCGTAAATCCCGATAACTGGGAAGTGATTGCCTTTATAAAAGAAAACAAGCACCACAGAGTAAGCAAGCGGAAAAAGTAAACACTAAGTACAAGAGAAGTGCTGAAAAGTAAATGGGCCAGAATAAAAACCCAAAAGAAAGTACAACTACAACTGAACAAGTACCACAAAAAAGATAACAGCTGGAAGGACGGAAGCGTCTCCTGGGTCGTCCTCCTCGGATCCTACCTGAAGGGTAGGTACAGATGGCGCAACTCCTGGTCGTCCACCACAGATCCTACCTGAAGGGTAGGTACAGATAGCGCAGCTACTGGTCGTCCACCACCGATACTACCTGAAGGGTAGGTACAGATATACTCCTCCACTCTCTCTTCCTTCAAACTCCTCTGTGTGTCGTCTCGTCATGAAGTCCACCTCCGGGTACTGACTTGTCGTGTAGTTCACCTCCGTGTACAGACTCGTCGTGTAGTCCACCTCTGGGTACCATCCAGTCCTCAAACACTCGGCCTCCGTCAGCACTGCCTGTCTTCTGCAACCAACACAACGAGGTACGGGCATAGCCCGTGTAGGCGTGAGTATAAAAATACTCAGTAGGGACCCCGATACCCTCAAGGTCTCACTAAACCAACAAGGATAACCACAAAAAAGTTCTCAACAGATAACCTCTACTTAGGTATATGCCCATACATATGCCTAAGTTATCAAGTAACCCATCTCAAACATGAGGAAACACAAGGATCATGAAATCAACGGATAACCACTACCCAGGTATATGCCCATACATATACCTAAGTTATCAAGTGACCCATCTCAATCATGAGGTAAAAACAAAGGTCAAAAGTCTCAGCTCAAATCAGGATTTCATTATCGAAACTGTAACTGCTGAAGAGCTCCGTCTCTGGAGTGTACAGTGGTCCTATCATGACTCCGAGGTACTTCTCACTAGCCTAAGACTGCTGAGGTACTCCTCCTGTCGAGTACTGTGGGCATTATGCTACAACCAAGCGCTTCCCACTATGGGTTTGCCGCTACAACCAAGCGCTCCCATGTGCCGCCACACCCAAGCGCACCCATGTGCCGCTACAACCAAGCACACCTCTGTCGTGGGTCTGCCGCTACAATCAAGCACTCCTTTGTGCCGCTACAACCAAGCGCATCTCTGTCATGGGTCTGCCTCTACAACCAAGCGCTCCCCTGTGCCGCTACAACCAAGCGCACCTCTGTCGTGGGTCTGCTGCTACAACCAAGCACTCCCCTTGGCCGCAAAAACCAAACGCACCTCTGTCGTGGGTCTGCTGCTACAACAAAGCGCTCCCCACTGAGCTATCCGTAACACACCGAGTCGATCGGTCAAGCAGTCGTCAGGTCTCGGCCGGCTGCATGGTCTCCGTACTCCGTACGCTCGTCTCTGGGAGGGTCCGCTCCACGAGCTACTGGTCGATACTCCAAGTATCTCTAAGTCCCACGAAAAAGTATCTCAAAGGACCGCCTCGTCATATGGGTCTCAACGCAACAGACGACGCGTCAATCGGATGCCCGGTTTGTGAGTTACTAGCCTTTTCGTCCCAGGGGCCCGGTTGGTTTCGTGTGCGAACCAACCCGGCTGTATCTCAACTTCATTCAAAACTCGGGCAAAATATGCCAAGAGTTCCGTCTCAACAAAAGGAAAACAACGATACAGACGGCGCGTCAATCGGACGCCCGGTCTGTGAGTTATTAGCTTTCTCGTTCTAGGGGCCCGGTTGGTTTCGTGAGCGAACCAACCCGACCGCACTCCGACAGCATCCAAAACTTGAGCGGAGTAAGCCAAAAGATCCGTCTCACTTAGAGGAATCCATCAAAG
The DNA here is from genome assembly GCA_963277665.1 of Viscum album. Lineage (NCBI taxonomy): Eukaryota > Viridiplantae > Streptophyta > Magnoliopsida > Santalales > Viscaceae > Viscum > Viscum album. Next base: position 1,205,607,125 of record OY728138.1, read on the forward strand.
TCGACAGCACGTCAATCGGACGTCCGGAGCTTATGATATAAGCATTTCCGCTCCGAGGGCCCGGTTGGTTTCGTATCAGAACCAACCCGGCCAAACCCAATGTAATCCGAAACCTTGAGTGTGATATACCGAAACGACCGTCTCGAACCAAGGATCGTGTTTCCTCTGACGGCGAGTCGTTTGGAGGCTCGTATCTCATGTTACGGGCATTTGACCGAAAGTGGTCCAAAAACGCGGGGTCTGGGCCCGGGCCGACCCAGCCCGACCCCCCCTGGGTCGGCCGAACCCGGTCGAACCCACCCGGTTGGGCCCGGCCCGGCCCGGCTCGGCTCGGTCCGGCCCGGCCCGGCTCGGCTCGGTCCGGCCCGGTCCGAGTCGGTCCGGCCCGACCGGCCGGCCGCGGCTCGGCCAATGTGGCCGAGCCGAAACGCGTAGCGGGGTGTCCCCCGCCCGCCGCTAATTGAGGCCGGCGGCGAACCGCCGGCCGCCTCCCTTCTGGCGGCGCGCCGCAGCCACCTTTCGCGGACCCCCGGATGCACTCCGGTGGTCCGTTTCTCCGGCCATCTTCGCCTATGGTCCTCCGGGGACCCGACCTTCACTGCGGAGGCCTCAAAATCACCTTGCGGCCTCGTTTGTCATCGCCCGTCGATCCACACATCAATAAACAATATGCGGAGGGTTGTCGGGCCGTGTTCATTTAGCCCGCACCCTCCGCGTTAGATAATAACAACGGTAGAATTATTCAACACATGAATACATAACCGAAAACAATTTTAATGAATTAAAATTGTTCTTATTATCCGGGTTCTTCACTTTGAACGGAAACATTCACAGAGTATAAAAAATTCAAATAAAACCGCTACGTTCTTTCCATAAACAAAGGTAAACTTCCAACCCACAATTAAATACCTACGCGGATCAACTTAATAAGGTGTAGATCCGCATTCTTCGTTTAGAAAGAAACATTATGAAAAAAAAAGAAATATTCCCAAATTAGATCCCTACCTTGTAATCGAAGTTCGTCGATCGATGACAAAGTTGCGGGAAGAAGACGAAGAGGTTCATCATTCTTTGCGTCCACAAATCTCTTCCAAACCGAGTTACGTTGGTTGGTGGAAGACGTTCCACATCGGTAGGTGTCCGGGGAAGAAGTCGAAGAGGATCGGAGTTCTTCGTCGGTGGAGCGTTCTTCGTTCGCGAAGATAAGATTCTTCCCAAGTGTTGGGCGTCACGGTATTTTACCAGCGCTCCGTCGCTTGGTGAAGCCGTCCCCAAACCCTCTCCCAAGATCCCTATATATAGGAGAGGGGGAGAGGTATGTGACCATTGTGGTTACATAACTTTTTTAAAAAAAGGGGGTCGGGTGAATTAAATTGCTTTGACGCAATTTATGAGGTCCGTTGGCACCACTTAAGAGGGGAGGGTGCCAAGGAGTTTCTCCCCATTTAATGGGGAGTTGAGGAATTAAGAGGCTCTCCCTCATTAATGAGGGAGAGTTGAGATGTTTCCTCTCCTCCCATTAATAGGGGGGTTAAGCCCCGTGTGGTCCCTACCATAATAAACCACCCACGGGAGGTTTAGTTCGGGTGGGCTCCACCACCATAACCTCCCAAGGGAGGTTAAGGTGTTGTGGCCCCACCTCCAACCTCCATGAGGAGGTTTCAACCACAACACTCCCAATGGCTGCTGAAATAAAATAAAGTGCATGCCACGTTATTTTATTATTACTCTTTTTTTAAAGAAAACCCAAAAACTAACTTCCGCTCTCGATTAAAAGCAACTGCGGCAAAAGTCTCTTTAAACAAATACCGGCGTTGCGAGTTCATCGGTGCCCTCAGATTTCAATTCCGAGCACTGGTTCAAAAAGATATAAAAACCCGCTCGTTCCTTTACTGAACGTACCCGAGCCAATCTTCGGAAATTGATTCTGGGCACATTGGGTCTCAGAATCAGGCGCCGTCAGAAACTATGTTCTTGTAAAATTCCAAAGAAAATTAAAAAAAAATTCCTTGAAAATTCCGGGTCTTTACATACATGGAAAAAATAAGCAAAGGTAGATGACGGGAATTCATTTTTTTATTCATTATTTTTTAAGTAATAAAAATTATATTTCATTAATGAATTAATTAATTCCCTTTTATATTTTTTTGATCATCTGATCTTATTTAAATATACTCAAAATTAATGGAATTCATTGAAATTAAATAGAAGAACCAATTATGGAATATTAATTATAATAAATTAATTGATTATTTAAATTTATTTAAAACAATTATTAAATTTTCAAAAAAAAAATTTTGTGCCAATTATTAAAATATGATTTTAATGCGATAATTTTTAAATTTAATATAATTTTAAATTTTTTCCATTAAGGGGAGACTACACGACATGTACATGTAGTTACATACAATGTTACTCGGCTATTGTACGTCAAACTCATGTTCATGGGACTTTGTCGTGTTGACTTGGTCAGGCTACATAGTGTTTACATGAATGATACACACCATATGTCCCCTTATCAAATTCTAGAATTTCCCATTCAGCACAGGGTGTGAAATAAAAACACCACGTGTAATTAATTGGTTGACACAATTAGATACAATGTGCATGGGTATATGAAGTGTGTTTTGGCTGCATACAGTGTAACCTAGTTTTTTTGGGCAAAGATTTGGAATTTCCTGATGACATCTCCAATCATTCTTCATTTTTTCTTAAACCTTTAAAAAAATTAAACACTAAAGGAACTTGAATAATATGATGATAACTTTTTAATTAAAATTAAATTTTATAATGAATTGCATGAAATGAATTTCTAACCACAATTAGGCATATATCAACAATAAAATAAATGATTATAAATTTTCAAATGGCCGCTCTGATACAAATTGATAGTTATGAGCATTATGGAATCTTATAAGGGAGGGGGATATATTAAAATTACTTTTAATAATTTTTGACTGAAATCAAGATCGAGGATCTTGAATGTCAAGTTTATAATTAATTTATTTAATATTTGAAATAATAAATACCTAGTATTATGAACATTCTTTGTTGGTGAATTTTTATCATTCAAAAATACCCTTTTGGATTACTTTTGTTACACTGTGAGGATCCACATATAGAATCTCTCTAGGTGTGATCCCCACATGATCTTATTATATCTACGAAACAACACTTGATCTCCATTTTCTAACAGGGAAAGTGAAATTTCATTCACTATTTGTTCTTGATCTCTTACTCTTCTTTCTTGAATAAATCTATCATACACATCTATTTCTTGAGATGGAGATAAAAGGATGAGTTAAGAGATAATTAATTGTGACAACCATTCTCTATTATTAATTTTTGATGTTCTAAGAATAGTCATAATCCTCTTTTTATAGATTTGGAATTTAAGTTAAAATATTGTATAATTTTATACTAGGCACTAAATAAAATTTATTCCCTTTAATAAATTCAAGACACAAAATAATAGTAATATAATTATTATTTTTCACCACGTGCTAACTTGTGCAGTAAAAAATATTATATAATGGTCTTGGTAATTAGTATTTATCATAAAACTCGATATTGGTCCATTTGAACACCTCTATAATTTATTGAATATGTGAATAAAAATTTATTCATTAATAAATATTTTATTCACAATCTAGAAAATAAATATTTATTAAAATATAAAATAATTAAAACCAATATTTTATTCACATTCTGGTGAATAAATATCTATTTTATTTATATTATCAATATAAATTGAATAATATCAATCTTCATACTTGATAATAATATTTATTCCATTAATTAAACTCAAATAGAATTTAATTGACATCAATGGAACCACATAACGTGCGAACCTCTAGGATTCATTCTCATGGGCATTAGTTGGGATATTGTAAAGTCAAATATTTCTATCTATTAATGGGTCATGACACCCATGATGAAGAACTTAATTTTGTATTATCAACAACATCATACGAACACTCATAGTGTAATATAATCCCTTTATCATAATATCTCATCAAGTATGATTCAAATCCATGTCACCAACCTATATGATCGACATGTATTTATTTTAATATCTGAAATAATCACATCATTACAAAATGAAAATGGAACATAATGCGACAATTCAATTCCAATCAACTTGCCGAGATATCAGATTTCATAAATATGGAAGCTACAAATACTTACATTAATTATTTATTAATGGAATGTCACTCATGACTCACAAAACATATCAAAATTCTCTATGAACTATTATTATCATGGATTAGAATATACATTTAAGCAGGTGAGTTGTAACTTGCATTAATAATAAACTTAAAGTATAAGGACCATCACACATGCTCAAAGATTGGAATATCTGATTGCACTAAAACAAGCATAACTCCTTCTGGTGGGTAATATCCCATCTTAGAGAGTACCAAGTAATAACATCATGAGAATAAGACTTATCTTATTACAAGTATTTTCACCAGATATTTAATGTACTATGTGTCACATAATGGTACATTATCCCACCAAAAAACATTATTTGAGAACATCATCAAAGCACATAAAGGTTCTCATGGGATAACACCTTAAAAGGGTGGGGTGGGGGTAAATTAGGGTATGTGATTTCAAACTCGTCAATTTAATTATATTATTCCTTGGTTAATTAGAAAATCCTAACTTTTTCAGTAATTATGAATACAATAAAGCTTAATACATATGCTATTTTATGAATTCTACCCTCATTGGGCTACATCCAAGGTAAATACATTGACAATGTGCAAAAATATACTAAAGATCGACTCTTGTATAATATTTGGGGTTTAATCACTATCACTTTTAATTTAAAATGAAAAAAGTAAACAATTTTCTTCATTATCACTAAATAAATACTCACTACCTCTTTTGAGTAAAATTTGGATCTCAAAATTCAAATAATATAAGTGGTACACCTTTATTGGTGTAGAAAAATAATCTATTTTCATCAATATAATTGTAACAACATGAAATTATCTTACATAAATATTACATCTTAATAGATGAATATTCATTACATAAAATAATTATTCATTCTTTAATCATTTCATTTCCATTCAACAGGAAGATTTGACATATAATTAGTTAGTCCATTAGTGATCTACAACAGCGGCCACTAAGTTTTTATAACTACCACCCTTCTTAGTCATATTATTTAATATAATTTTCTTTATTTCATAGGGAAATAAAATATAAGAAAGGGCAAGCTTAAATTCTAAGTATTGGTAAAAAAGAAATATATCAAGAAAAAAGTACCATAAGGGAATGTGAACAAGAGAATAATATTTGATAAACCACAACATGAATACCATAGATCACAAACACAAGTCCTAGAATAGATCTTGGAATTTCATAACACATGAATAATAAAGGATTCAATGAACCTGAGCTATGATATTATAACATTGGAATAAGATAGTGATTTTTTACATACACATAACTATAGAAAATATTATTTTAAGGCTATCCAAAAAGACATTAATAACATGTTTGGCTTCAGATAACAACTAGTGTACCTAATCTGTTCATGGGATAACCTCCCATGTACCCTCTTTTGGGCTTTAGATAACAACCAATGTAACCTTGAAGGTTATATAACATTTATCATTTCCTTATGCATTAGAGGGTGATATTTCTCCCACCCATCATGTAAGACATACATTTGTATTTCATAAGATAATAAATCATTCAAAATATCGTAACCCATAATATTAAATGGGTTTCATAAAACTTTGTTCATAGGATAACCCTTAAAACAAATGAGTTTCATAAACATTCCATCATTGTATATGTTGTGGAGAAGGAATTAGTTTTATAAATATCTTGTAATTAAAGACTTAAACCATAGAGATAAAACATAAGGGTGTTACAATTAGATCATATCCCCAGTAAAAATTATGTAATATTGAAGGATGTCACATTAGGTAGAAAATTATTTTGAATGATCACATGGAACATTTTTCAAGGAAAATGACCTTTCCACTTTGAAAATATCTTTTTATAAAAAATAGTCCATAGAAAAATATGAACATAAATTTCCTTGATTTTTTTAAAATTTTAATTAATCTTTCAATAACTTATCATTCATGATGTATAAAAATTACATTGATTCTATAAACATTTAAAAAAAATATTCCTTCCTCTTTTTAGGTAAAATCCAAACTGGCCATGTTTAGAAAATGATATGAATATTTCTTCCAAAACCATTTTATGGAAAGTAAACCATTGATTAAAATTTCATTAAACAAAAATTGTCTAATAGTAAATTAAAATTATTTATATACTATTTTTATAAAAAATGGTATTGATAAGAAAAAATAATTTTAAGGACGAGAGAATTAATAAATATTTCTTAATTGTTTTTGGAACTATAGAGTATATAAAATGAGGCGAATTAATAGAATACATATATTTTAAATAAATAACCATATGATAATAATATTTATGAATTTATTGATAATTATATTATAATATTTCATTATTTAAAACATAATAATAAACAATCCTGATGAACAATGATATTGTAATTTCAAACTTATACCACTTTGGTTACTTTTGAATCATAAGACCGCTGAATGAATGAATTAAAATGAAAAATTAAGTATAATTAGAATTAATAATTTAATTATACCACATGTAAATGTTGATTTTTAAGAAAATTATAAAATAATGTTGTTTCAGGACATAATATATGTCCTAAAGAAGTTAAATTGAGACAAAAAAATCCCCTTTATTGACACTCAACTTATTTTATATACATTAAAACATCATGTATAATAAATATTGGTTTATTATAAATATATTAAATAACCATAATATTATTTATCAAACAATATATGATTTACTTATAACCTTTTAAAATATATTTATTAATAAGATTATGTTTAAATCACATTTCAGTTTATTACTGTTTTGTTTTCCATGTATCTTTTGGTTTGGTTTCTTCGATAAATTAGTTTTTATCATTGTTCAAATATATACATAATTCGAAAAATTATATAAATATCTTATATATTAATTATATAATAATTTGTAGTAATCTATTAATGTTAGTGATAGAAAATGAATTATACCATTCATGGTGACGGTAGGTCGTACGTATGCAGGAACATTATTTCCATTTTCTCAAATGTTGAAACTAAATTAAGGGAATTAATATATTAACATTAAAGAATAATTTCAATTTATATATATCACATATTATTATTACATTTACTATTTTTACCTTCTATACAAATATTAAGTGAAAAATGAGTAACATCTCTTTACAAGGCGGTTGTCAGCCGTACACATGAGCGGCATTATCATATTAGAGAAAAATGGAAAGTAAGAAGTTATATATGATATTATAATTCATTAATTATAATAATATAATTAATATAATATATAAAAATTAAACCCAAAATTATATCATGTCGTTAGAGGTGGTGATGGAAAATGAACAACATCGATTTATGAGGTAGTAGTCTGTGGTACACATGATCGACAGATTTGTTTCCCATTTCATTGAAGAGGATATATCTATATATATGTTACTAAATTAACAAATTAACATATAGATATATGGTATTAAATGGTACAATTAAATTATCATATTTTAATAACATTTTAATGATGTTGATGAAGAAACAAAATGAAAACACAAGTTTAATAATTTTTCTCTTTTTTTGAGAACCAATTTAGGTTTATGCCTAATGAATTATTAAAAGGATTTCCTAAAACAATTAAGTCCTATAAAATATGTGAAGGGAATAAATGACTATTTTTTTATCACATATTATATTATCTAAAGGGGTTTTGAGTTGTGAATAGGATATGAGAGTAGGGTAGCTTTTTTAAGTAGAAGAGAGGTCACACATGTAATTTTTGAGAAGAATAATGTGTACACACATTTCTCACAATAAAACGATCCAAAATGAGTAATTATATAAGTTATTGGTTATAAGATCTATATATGGTCATGAAATGGTTTTTATAAGTTTATAGGTCTTTTTCCTCTTATATATCTAGTTAAACCATTAGTAAACTTGTTTTACCTTTTACTATAGTAATAATGTTTTACAGTTTATACTTTTTATTTTGACAAAAAATTATGTAAAACTTATAATGTAATATTAATAATTCTTATTTAAAATATTCAATACATTTTTAAAAATTTCCTTAAAATAATTCGATAATTATTTTGAAATAAAATCCATAGATGCAGTCAAAAATCAGTTTTACAATGAGAAAAGTTTCCAATGCATAAAAAGTTTTTAATATCAAACATGTATATGAAATTGATTCCAATAAAATATACTAGATTATTTTATAATATAATTTACTTAATGTTACTATTTAAACCATTTGAATAAAAAATGTGAGCTTTTATATTCTTTAAAAAAAAGGAATGTTACAATAAAAACCAGTATTTTTATTTATTCATCGAAAAATTAATCTTTTTCGGAAAATAAAAAAATTTTACATGAAAATAATTTTTAAATGTTGATTATAAAAAGTTGTTTTATATTTTAAAATAAATTTTTTGAAGCCATCAATATGTAAATTTATTAATTGTTTACAGAAAGAACTAGAATATATTTTTGCAGATAGAAATTATGTTTTGAAGCATATAAAGTATTTAATTAAAAATAAGTATATTTTTATAAATATTATTTATTTATAGAAATAAATAATAAATAAATTTAAAAAATATTTTTCTTCTTGTGTATTACTTAATAATTATTGGATATCTAATGGAAACCGTGTTTAAATAATAATATTTAGAGTTTTTCTAGGTTCTTTAAAACAGAGTGTCATGTGTAACATAAGCTATTAAAGAAATTAAATTTATTCAAAATAAATATTCCAAAAAATATTAGGGTGTTAAATTAAACCCCGATTATAGTTATTTTATCCCTCAATATTCATTACTAAAATACAAAAAATGAAGATACTTCTTCCTTATTATATCATTAATTTCCCATGTGGCTTCTTTAAATTAGTTGGTTTAACCCAAAACCTTGACGAGGTGAGTGAACATATTTCATAGCAATTTATCTATATAATTCAGAATCTCCATAAGTTTTTACTAATGTGTTATATCTTGGAACATCTGTATGACCATTGAGTTAAGTACATGTGATGGATTGAGTATGTACTTTCATAGGAGATATACAAGTAACACATCGTAAACCTGCAAGATGTTCAGTAGAAGTGACAAAGAATATGATATAATCCCAAAATGATAAATAATTTCAAAGAAAACAGTAAAACTAGGGCTCGGTTTTAACTTCATTATAAGTATCATTACCTTCTTCCGTGTATAATTTCTTAGATACACCTTGTCACCCACTTCAAATTATTGATCATGCTAGTGATTTTCGTTATATTTTTAAGGACTTTATGATTCACTTATGTGTTTCTAAATGGTTCTGACTTTCCATACTATTTTATTTTTCTTGATTTGGTCGTAATATATTTATTTCTCCAAATTCATATTAATATATTGGATTTATATTCTTATTTATATAGAGGGGTTCATACGGATCCGTCTAAACGCTCGAGTGAAAGATATTGTTGTATGTATTATCAACTAGAGGAAGGCGTTGATCCCAAAAACCATAGAAATTCATAGAAAAAGATCCCAAAATATCACCTATAGTTTGAATTGTTTTATTAGGATTAAAATCTATTTGAGGATGATATATAGTGTTAATAATCCACTATGTATTAAGAGATTTCTAGATACTTCCCCAAAACTTCATGGTAAATATCAGATCCCAATTAGATACAATGAAATGTGGTACTTCATAAAACTATACCATTTCCTTAATTTAAATCCTGAAAATATGTTCTTGATATAAATAATCTATGATAGTGATTAATGTTCTCACTTTGTAACTACAAACCATATATAAAGATGTTCTTTATTCTTTTGGGGGTGTTCGATGACAAAATCTACGATGATGCTTTCCTATTTCCATTTTGGAATGGGTAATGGTTAAAAAATTCCCCCATACTTTTACCTCTTCACCTTATCTTGGTGGAATATCAAGAAATAATATGAAAACTCTTCAATATATATCTTCAAGCCATCCCATTAGAAATACTCTTTAAAATATATATACATATTTGTACTTATAATATTGTTTGAGAATGTTGAATTATGATGCTCCTCTAACAGAAACTTATTCAAATCTAGTATGGTCATAACACAAAAACCATTTTAAAATCATATCATTCCATAAAAATAAAGGTTATACATAGGAATATTTCTTAAATTTTTTCTATATCTCTACATTTTACTACTACACATCATTATTGTTAAATTTTATAGATAAATGAACACTCATTTTTAAAATATAATAATTTCCCTTTTTAATGGATTTCAATATCTACCCCTTAAAAAGAATATTTTTGGATATTTTGTGATCCTCATCATCAATAAGCCTATATGATTATTTCAACTCAAATAATAAACCACCATATTTTCATTCCCTTGGTGGTAATGTATTGAGAAGTCATAATAATTAATTAGCTCCACAAATATTCTTTGTAACATATTAAACTCATTATATTTGAATATATTCCATAAAATTTTATGATTGATATTATTTTCCCAATAAGAAAAATTCCTCGATACATTTAATGTAAAAATTACCACAGCTAACTTTAAATCATGATTGGTGTTATTTTTATCATGAACCTTCAATTTTCATGACGAATAAACTGTAATAGTGTCATTAAGCCTAATAAAACATCTCAATCCCTTATTAGATACAACAATATAAATTAGAAACCCTTATCCAATGCATGAAATTAAATCATAGGTGCACTAGATAATCTTCAACAATGTTCATTGAAATTTTAATGCATTCATCATTCTAGGGGAATTTAACTCATATTCTTAGTTAACATTCAAAGTGGATTTAAAATTCATGAGAAATTATCTACAAACCATTGCTAATATTTTTCCATACCAATATAAATTTTAGATATCAATCATTGTGGTTGGTCTTGGCCAGTGTTTAATAACATTAACCATTGATGAATGCATTGATATACCCTATTTTAAGGTTATATGAACTCAAATTCACACATTATAACTTTTTTATACATTTAATCCTTCATTAGGGGTTATAGAAAATTTCTCAAGTGATCTTCATTATCTTCTCTTTGAATAGATAACTGTATCATCTATAAATACTACCATAACATGAACAAAGTAATATCAAAATACTATATTCATTATATCCATGATGATTTTAGAAAAATTAGTAAGACCAAATGGAATAAATTTAGATTCCTAGTGCCAATAACATGTATAGAATAATGCCTTTGGTATATCCTCCTCCAATAACTTTTTAGTAAACATGTACAAAACCAAATTGTTGTATATCATTAAATGTATCCCAAAATATCCCCAATATAGAAAAAATCTAATTCACATAAAACATCAGAAGTCATGTCTAAGGAATTAAATTTATGATCAACCTAAAAATCATAATCCTATGATGGTATCCATAAAAATTATGTAAATTGAGACACATATTCTTCCAAAATTAACACAATATTTATATGTTTCATGGTTCATACAACAAAAATACTAGTGTTAAAAATACTTATACCACATAATTACTGAATCCCAAAATAAAAGTACTTATATCCTTCCATTTTAATAATTTAGTATAATATAGGTCCTTTATTAGTCTAGGATAAACACTTATTTAAGTCATTGAATCCAATAATGAACATTTTTATTTACATGAAAGACATCAAATTCATCAAAAATTCATCACTCTATGACGTTATTTTCCACATGAAAAATCTTCTGCACCATTTGATATATTCTTCATGGTGATTCTTGCCACCATATTGACATGAAGGATGGCAAGTATTCCTTCCTCTATATTTATTACCACATGAACTTTTAAAAAAATTAAATCATTGTAATGGTCCAAAGTGAGTCAACTAAGCCATCCACCGAGCCTGTCGTTACATAGATAAGTACTAAAAATATAACATAAAAAAGGTTTGAAGACAACAAAAACAAGAAATACAACCATACTATAATGAGAATGAATGAGATACAATAATATCCATAAAAACAATCCTAATAAGGTAAAATTGAAAATTATAACAAGATAAGACCAAAAGGTTCCAATTTGACCAAATGCTGATGCCTAACAAATAAGAATCAGAAAAACACCAAATGAATATATACTTGAATATGAATAGTCATCATCCCTATAAATTCAAAGGATATGGTGATGACCAAACAATCACAGAGCCCCTAAAGGACTCACGATCATGTGACCAATTCATAGTCACACAAAATCTACTCAAATGGCGCATATCGCATGACAAGACTCACAGATTTCCCCTTAAAGTTCCCTGATGAGAATGTGGGGCCTCCCCTGAAAAATCACATGAAATCCCTAAAAATAGAAGGGATGATATTCAACTACAATTAACCCTGATGGAAGAACAGGTCATGTGCCAAGTAATCATTGGTAATAATAAAATCCATAGATAATGTCTAAGCCATTTCAAAAGACCTTTAAGCCTGCATCGATTAAAATGAAAGAGATAAAGGAAAGGACACAAGAGGAGTTCATGACCACTGAACGAAAAGAACCTGTGCTCCTGGAAACCCACGAAGCACCACAAGTCCTTGGCGACATGTCCTACACATTTGTGAAACCCCTCCATCTTGTCGGCCTTGCCACAAAGAAGTACTTAGGCATAGCTTGAAAATACCACAATATTCATAGGATATTTTGATGGGTTTTTCACCAAAATTTTTGAACACTCCCATTTGAATAATATTGGTCATGCGAGACACCACTAAAAAATTGAGAAAAAATCATAGATGTTGTACATGTAATCATTCATGACCCTTTAAATTGCCGCATAAAACAAAGTACATCAAAAGGGGAGAGAATAGAGATGATTTTGGTTTCTTAGAGGTAGGAGACACTCTCAATACACCTGTATTATGGTACCACAAGGCCCCATGACATGTCACCTAAGGTCTCTTTATTGTCCTCTAATCAGCACCTCGATTTTGTGAAGGACCTCAATAATATAAAAATGACTCTATGGAAGTTCTTAAAACACCATCACCAGATCAAAGAAGGATATGTTGACAATGTTAATTGCAGAGGACTAGAGATCAGACAACTACCTTCATGTGGTCCATGATAGAGAGTTGTGAAACATCGTTCTTCTAGGCCCCTTAGCCAACTACATCCTACAATCTCGTCAAATTATTTGTAAAAATAGGATAGAATGTGGTGTGGTGACACTAATAAATTACCTACTTCAACAAGAATAACAATTCGACTCTATCCTCTACTAAGAACATTGGATGATCAAACTCCTCTATGGATTTATAGGAACAACTGATCACACAATTTTCCATATTTCTGTCTGGTAATATACCGACAAATAGCCAAATTAGTCATGCGCTATCCATATAGTTCTTTGTTTGATCACCTATAGATCACATGAAGGGTTTCTGGTGGGATATGTGAAGGGAAACCTTCAAACCCACAAGATCATGTGGAATCCGAGAAAAACTGACATCGAGTAAGATAAAGGGATTCATGAGGTAAGGGTCATAACTAAAATTAAAGGTAGAGGATTGCATTAAAATTCATGCTTGCTGCCAAAAATTTGATTTGCGTCTGTCACCCGATGAAATGCGAAAACCCCGAGACATGTCACCTAGATCATGCATCACCCATTCAATGAACCATATTGGACGCACGAACATCTCTAGACATTTCAAAAAAAAAGACACATAGTTCCCCCACAAATATCACTTTGATCCTACAAACCTTATAAGTCTTTCATCTTTGACTTACGATGATCTTTAGACAAATCACCAGACTCATAAAATGATTCGTGTTCATGTTATCCAAGTATCACATAAACATCTATCCAAGATGACTAAACTCTAACAACACTTCATAGGGAAGCCAAACGAGATTTGTGATGCCCTCTAAATATATCATCCAGGACATACGATGTCTCCCATGAGTTTCCGCATAGAAATGAAAACCCCCTAGGTTCATGCCACTTTTTCTCTCATGACACCCCATATGTGTCAGTATTGGTTATGCGATGTCTCCCAAGACATTCCAGCTAGGACACATGACACCATCTCTATAAGAAGTCCATATTGAATGGAAATCCTAGGACTTGATGACATTTCACTTATATGGAATTTAAGCCCTAAATATAAGGTAAACCTTAGTGTATAAGCCCTGACATAAAGGGAAATAAAAATAATATGATTACTTCCATACTCAGGATATGCAAGCTAGATCTTCTGAAGTGCTGAGTCCCACATTCATCATCCAGGGAAATCCCAACATCCAAATCCATTATTCATGGAAATGACGTTGATTATTTTTATCCCTTATTTCTCAAAATGATTATGGATCACATGGGATTAAGAAGAGGCAATTATCATATCATCTGTTCAATAAAATCATAAAATAGTATCAGACAACCTTAGTGTATAAGATCCAACGTAAATAAAACTACAACGACTCTGATTATTGTTATATCCAAGATATGTAAGATGTCTTCTCAAGGGCTGGTCTCTATACTGAGGACCCTGAGTAATATTCCAATAACTAATCCCCATATCCAGACACTATAAATTTATTCATATGTTATCTTTTTTTTTTCTAAAAAAGAGAATAGATTGCGTGGGCTTAGAGAGATGCAAGGAACACCTCAACAGATGTCATGAATATCCATTAACTGGGAAAATTCATTATATAAGACCTGATGGGTGGAATAATATGAACATTGTTTATATATGAAGCTATATACCATGGGGTTAGTCCCAAGGAAGGCAATGAACTACATGTTTTTTGATTGATACACTAACCAGGATACGTAGGATGCCTCATAATGGCTCAATTCAGTCCTCAAAATTTTAATATCCTATATATGTGGTAGTACATTCCAAAACACTTGGCTATATGGCTTTAGCATATAATAAGTAACTAGAATCAAAAGGATGATGAAGAACCTCAAATACATACATATGGACTAACCTAAAAAATCCTATTCTTTTTCATATAAAATATTATGAATCCACAATTGTTTCTCAGGGTAACTCGTCCCATATTTGGATTAGGAAGAGATTAATTAACATTTCCTAACTCTACAAGAGAGTCCGAGAGTAGGAATTGATTCCCCCCAAAAGGGTGCGATGAGCCTGACCTACCATCTTTTCAAACAATTCAAGTCCTTAAGAATCACTATGCCAAAAAACCCAAACAACCATTGGACAATAGAATGTTGGTCCGTACCCAGCTACAGATGGGGATACCCATTGTACTTTCAGAAAAAAATGATATAGGAACGCGATGAGCGGGACCCATTCAACCAACACCATGAATAAAAAAAAGTACCCGACATGAATGTGTCTAATAATTAATGATTGGGTTATAATACATTGAGCCATGTTACTTACCCCTATATACAAACATTGTTGGTAATCTCAATGCGAATCTCTAAGGATGTTTTTTTGGAAAATATTATATACAAACAATGATAAGGATATCATAAACTGAGGTTTGGGTAAGTCCATCCTAATGCTTAAAATTCCATGTGAGTAGAATTGCAAGAATGAGAATGTATGAAAATTATGTTAACAAAGAATATCTAATTTAGAATTTTTATACCTAAAATTTAACACTGATTAGTAACCTTTATTCTTATTATCTTCATGATTTCAACCTCCCATTTTGAGAAAATGTCTTCATCATGATCAACTGGTTTTATTGGAGCACACAAACATTATTACTCCTGATTGGAAGGATTATCAGTGTATTCTGATAATGGGATAGACATAAGACTCAACTCATACTCCCGATCCAACTGGGGCCCACCAGGTGAGAGTGGAACTTGCCTTAGGACATGGGCACATGCCTATCGAAAATGTCTGGAATGCAAATCCCAAAGGCCCTAGATCAGGTAAATATCCCTGTTCTGGCTGAATCTAATCATGTTAGAGTGGAAGTTTCTTGCGGAAAGGTGCATATTCTTGTTAGTGAACTAACCAGGAATACTCCATGAGGTCATGGAGGCAAGGAACATATCCCTACTTCCACCGATAAATGAATATGCTATCATAATTCCAAGTCAATAATATGGGATTTCTTCTTCCATTCTAGAGGTCTTTCAAAATATTATGGCGGGGAATACATATTCTGATCATGATCAAATTCATGTTCTAACTATGGCTCAACATGTTATATTGTAACATGCCTCAGTACATGCTCATATACATATTGACAATGAGACAAATTTTTTCCACATTTAGAGAACTCCTCGATAGTGGATTTATAATCCCACAATAGCTAACGGTTATGTGCAGAATCCAACAAATATCACATAACGTGCTCATATCCCTGCACAATCACAAAATATTGTTCGACATACCCTGACCACATTGCATAACATGAAAAATATCACTGGTCTACTAAATTCTAGAATCCTTGATGTTGTTCAAGACACACTATCCACACCACAAGGGTCCGTAAAATATTCTATCAAAGAGAAAGTATGAGATGTTCATTTCCACAATTCTCCTCCTCGTCGTAGTGTGGAGATGGATCACATGAACTCTACTTATGATATCCACTATAAACAACCCCCCATATCCATATCTCCCATGGGAAATACAATCCTCCCTTTTAATAGACACCTTCATATATTGATGTGAATAAAACCTCAAGACCTTTTTCTAGAGAGGTGCTTTAAACACCAGGTTTGCCTCTATATGGTTCCCCATAAACTTTCAGAAACACTCCATTCCCATCAGCATGTTACTATCATACTTTTATAGTTTGACGGGGTGGAGAAATGTAAGTCTACTGAGGAAGAGGATAACATTGATATATAGAGAGAGTTAGCGAAAAAAACATCTCCATCATGTTACAACCCCTTTCTACTTCTAGATATGAAATTCCAGATGAAATGGAAAAGGATTTAATTCACTATCTAATCCATAATATTTGGGATACTCATCAGTGAATGAAGGGCCCACATCTCCCTTATCTAGTTTTCAAGTTTCACCTCCCAAAAATCAAGATACTATATTTCCAGCTTGACATAACTTCTATCTCCATGGCCCGAGATCCAAAATTGTAATAGAACCATGAAAATACACAACATAATTTCCACCATTTAATTACAAACCTTTGACAACTGATCTTTAAAGCCACATCAAGAATCCTCATTCTAGTAAGGGGATAGTATGAATAATTACCCTTTTCCACCACCCCTAGAAAAGTAGAACCCTTAAAATACTCCATCCATCAATGTTATATCCTTTGGTGAGATCTGGGGACTAGTGAATTGTTGGGCTCGTATGTCACTAAAATAGAATGCCCTTCCTCCAACGGTGCCCGTAAACCATAGACAGGGAGGGATGATGGAAAAATTGACATTATACTACACCCCTAAGGACAATAAAATAAAATTCCAAACATTGAGATCAATGTTACAATCACACAAAAAAATCCCACAAAGAACCACCCTCGTCATGGGTTTCTCACGCACCCTACTCCTAGACAAGAACAATTTCATCACATTACACAAATTGCATGGAAACCACCATAACAGGCATCCAGAAGAAGACTCAACCCCTGGGCCAGAATAATATCTACCAACAAATCCACCCCTTAAGTCATTAGTTCCTGAGAGGATCCATGAGATACATTCAGTAGCCGTATTTGAATCTCATCCCACATAGATGGGGGAATTTATATCTTGATCACCATATCTAGATCTATTATCCCCTTAAAGGAACTTGGAGACATCAATGGAGATTCTAGATTATCACCATCCTAATAGACTAGGGGAATTTATATCATTATATCTAATGGTAGCCCAAAATGACCCCCAACCCATAGGGCTAGAGGAATTTTCATCAACATCATATCCATTGGTAGAATCTGTATTCTCTAGACTGGGAGGAAGATATAAATGGTCATTGTCCCACTAGTTACTTTTGCTACAAGTTTAACATTTTTTGGTCGGGTCTCACTCGAGGATCACAACTATAAACTCCCTCAGGGTCACATTCTATAATCCAATAAGAGAGAAACATACAGTAATTATAATCAAACACTGATGGGGTCACAACCCAAAATGGCACAACTAGGACAAGGGTTTGAGTAATGACACTAATGGAAGTAATGAAGAATCATCATATTTTGTGGGATAAAATATTACAACCACAATTTTTTGATACACCTATGTGAATACCATCACTTTCAATTTAATAGATTATGATAATTAAAAAACATATAGGGTCGTTACATAGAAGACTTACCCCATGAGGAGGGTGGTTTGGACACACCAAATGTGGCTAAGATCAGTTGAAATCAAAGAAGGCATAAATATTTAGAACCTCAAAATAACAAGTTTCCACACCCTCTGTGGAATATTTGAAATGATAATGGTAAATAAAAAAATCATATTGGTTTCCATATTTAGAAGAGCAGATGTCATAGTATGTGAGTGAGATGAAAGCTCTATTTTAACTCAATGAGGTGTTAATAAGGGGAAATATTCCCACTGGGCATCGCCTCTAGCCCGAGGTGAATATTCATCCCACAAAGCAATTATACAAGAAAGAGTAGTATCTAAATATCATATGGGTTTTGGATCTTGACAGATGATCCAAATAAATGAGGAAGCCAAAAATGATTTGGACATCCTTTCATTGTGGTGTAATCCCCTCCCTTGTCAAGGTGATCCTTCTTTCAAGGTATGAATCAATGATTAATGGTAAATGAAATCTGGACCACCTCATCAGCCCCCACATGCTAGCTGTGGATATGAGGTAGCCTAGGTAGAAGTACCCCCCCCCCCCCCCCAAAGAAACATGATACCATTGAATCCCTAGATAATATAATGGAATCCATTAAAGGTAGAAATTCACCCATGCAAGCTAAGAAGAAGACACATCCTGAATGGGTAGATGATACTCCACCTCCACACAAATTTGATAATCCCACATTTTTTACATTTTATGGTGAATGAGTCCCATGAAAACATCTCCCACACTTTGTGTCCCAATGTATTTGGATGATGGGCCCCTAATATCAGAAGGTGGCCACAATGCTAAGGTGGTTCATACAAACATTGATGGGGACATACATTGTTTTGTACAATAGTCTACCAGAATGATCTATTGCAAGATGAGAATCCCTTGATAGTCAGTTCCTTTATCAGTTTAGTTCAACATTTAGGAATACCATGATCGTAGAACTTATGAATTGCAAGTAGCATGAGAATGAGAGTGTGTATGACTTCATAGTAATATGTAAAGGTTGGAACTTCTCACTCCACACCCATCTCTCGTAAGATAAATTGCTGAAACTATATGCTTAGAATCTCAGGTGTGAGATACAGACACCTTGAATACCCATGAAATATCCATGTGGGTTCTAAGAATTTTCTAAAATAAAAAAACCCCTTGAAGAAGCTATGAAACAAACATGATCTAAGTCTCCATTCATTACCTCGGCCTAAGGGAAGATTCTAGGTAGAGAAGAAGCTGAATCTATTTCTCTCAAGCCCATAATAGTGCCCATCCAAGCACCTAGGAAAGCTCAGAATTGCCCAGCACCTCATGCTGAGCAGCATCAACCACAGAATTTCCCTCTTCTTGAAGAACAAAGTAACCAAGATCACCTAAGATTTGAGTAAGGGATAAAGAAAGTATAATTCTTCCTAAATGAGAAAGCCCCTGGATATTTCCTAGAATCCATGGATAAAAACATCTTCATTCTCCCAAAACCAAGGAATCCAGAGGAATTCATCCTCATCAATCATCCCGATTATTGCTATTTCCATATAAGGCTGGTTCATAATATCCCAAATTTTTTCATCTTCAAATAAATCCTTCATGGAATGGTCGACACCAGATAA
This sequence comes from Viscum album, assembly GCA_963277665.1. Classification (NCBI taxonomy): domain Eukaryota; kingdom Viridiplantae; phylum Streptophyta; class Magnoliopsida; order Santalales; family Viscaceae; genus Viscum; species Viscum album. The sequence continues at coordinate 1,205,627,099 of OY728138.1, forward strand.
GTTATGTTAGATAATTCTAAAAAATAAGTGGCTTTTTTAACCATCACACGACCTGAAGAAGAGAAAGGCTAGTAGAATGTCCTGGCCATAGGAGAAAAATGTCAAACAACTAGGTGACTCCGAAAATAGTAGATAGACCTCATGTTTCCTTGAAAGAATAATTACAAAATATCTCAGTGGGTCCACCAAAAAAATGGAGACATTTGAGGTGACTTCCAATGGTGGGGGTGACCACTAAAAGCCAAAAGTGATAGAAGAAGAAGAATCATGTTTTTCTCTATTGCAAGCCCAAAACCCTAGGTAATTCTTCCCCGCAACATCTTCCATATGGGAACAACCCCACAAAATAGAATCCTCATCAAATAAAGATCTAATATTCGACTCTTTCAACATAATAAACTTGAAAAACCCCATTTTTGATGATGTGTATGGTTCCAAATTTGGTTTTAATGAAAATAATAGGGGAATAAGGGGCCACATATTCCATAGATGAGGATACAAGGGACAACACAAATGTGACTGAGCTCAATATTCTAGCCACGTCCCAACAAGAGTAATTTAGGTAGCCGATTCTCATGTGAAATAACTCTAGAAACTCCAAATGAGAAAGGATGGTTCCTTAGAGCCCACCTGTAATCACCCAAAACTAATTTTCATGCACATCCATTTAGCCGGGGTTCAATCTAATAAACCCCGGAAATGGGGAATACCAACACAACCTATACCACTAGTGTCATATATTCCCATAACCTCCATACAAGCAACATGTCCATCAACCTTATTTGTTTCATCTCCTAAACTGCATGGTCAAGCCCTTTGGCCGTGTGTCCCAGAGAAGTCCCTTGTCATGAAAATATGAAATTTGGAATAATAGTATGATATTTTGAATGATCTAGATGGGGTCATGTCCAGATATAAATCATTAATTTCATTCATCATTCAAAAGAACTCAGGGAGACACTTATTGAATCCCACTAGAGCCCACAATAATTTGAGACCAAATTCATTTCCGTCAAAGTTTATGGAGTGGAGACTATATCCATAGAATGCCATGTCTCCATCTCATTCACTGGTCAAGACTAGGAAGAGGACATCCAAGGGTACATCATTCCCTTATATATCTTGGGTAGACTCAATAATGTCAATGTCTAAATGGTAGTACTTGATAATGGATCATGAATCATTCTCATTCGAGTTCGAACCCTCTAAAGTTTATGGTATTTTAAATGATACTTATCCCCTATGAAGTTTGCCATCAATGGGTATGTTAAGAATTAGAAAAGTCCGCTTGGGAAGATCAATCTTGAGAACCAATTTGGGGAGCTCACATCTGATGCTGAGTTAATGGTTATCCATAAAGACACCACATAAAATGTTCTTCTTAGAAGGCCTTGGCTTCATATCCAATCGATGGTACAATTAAAAATTTCATCAATTTTGGAAGTACCCCATTCAATGGTAAGGTCATCATGATATATAGAGACAACTCCCCCTTCGATACCTCCAGAGGCACATATGCTGCAGGAGACATCTAGAATAAGAGAAGTAGACATCCCAAGGGGGATGATGATGTACTGGTTGCTGCACCCATTGGATTAGGGACTTCTCTTATGGATACATGGATCATGATTAATGATGATTATATACTCCTCATAAATATGGTCGAAATACCAGTCCTAATTTCAGAGATCCAAGCCTCTCCAGTCCTCAGTGACTATCAACTCTTGAATCTCCCCACAACTACTCAGATGGAAAGGGATGATGATGTTTCTTTTTATCAACTCTAACACCCTGATTGTAGAAGAGAGGCCCTCAGGATTCCATCCTAATATATTGATGTCTCCAGAAACTCCAAAATGTTAATGGATGAGGAAGATCTCAGGAACTCCCCACAAGAATGAGAGGAAGTTGTTTCCACCAATACTAATGCGATCAGGTAGATAAACCCGAGTACAAAAGAAGATCCATGACCCACACTGATTAGATACTACATTCCCCATAAAGAGCAAGATATATACATTGTATTTATAAAGAATAACTGGAATGTTTTTTCTCGGAATTATATAGAAATTCCTAGATTAAATCTAGATGTGGATATGCACCCATCTCAGGATATCTGCCAAGTATCGAGGCATCATGTCGGCAGCCATGAGGACATACACCTCTCATGATACAAATGTAGAGGTAGTGTTCGACAAGTTTATCTAATACAAATTTGTTGAAGAATTTAAATATCCGAGATGGATTTCCAACATCGTCCCCATCAAGAAGAATAACGGGAAATTACGCTCTATATTAAATTAAGAGAACTCAATCGACATTTCTTGAAGGATGATTTCCCATTACTGATCACATAACTCTTGATCAAGGAAACATCTAGCTTCCAACCCATTTACTTCATGGACAGGTACCCAAGGTATAATGAGATCAAAATGGACGTTGAAGATGAAGAATCCATTACCTTCAATGTGCCTCAAGGGATCTTCTTCAACCAAGGCATGCCTTTTAGATTAAATAATGATGGAACCACATAGCAATATTCCATGAATATCATATTTAAGCCATTATTTGGATGGATAAACAAATTTTATATGAAAGAACAGGTCATAAAATCCCAAAAATGATGTGATCGCTTTGAAGAACTCCGAGTAATCTTTGACAAGATGCGACATCACAGTTTGGATATGAATCCACTAAAGTGAAATTTTGGGATAAAATTAGGAACATTTCTCAAATTTGTGGTATGCCACTGTGGAATTGAGGTAGAACTAGAGAATACTCGTTCTATCCTAGCAATGTCACCCCCCAAAAATCTAAAAGAACTATGGGGACTCCAAGGAAACCTCACATACATTCAATGATTCATAGACAACTTGGTCTTCAAATCTCTTCCCTTCACGAGGATACTGAAAAAGGGAGTCAGATATCAATGGGATGATGAATGTCAGAAATCCATAGATCATTTCAAGAAGAGCATGATGCACCCACCAGTATTGATTCCCCTAGTAAAAGGGAGGACACTAATCTTATTTGTAGCTACCATGGACCGTTCATTAGGAATCCTCCTCACACAGAAGAACCATGCCAGTAGTGAGAACATCCTCTACTACCTAGTCGAACCATGCTAGATATTGAGGCCAGATATTATGATATTGAAAATAAATTCCTTGAACTAATATTCATAGTGTAGAAGTTGATGAATTACCTATATCACCATGAAATACATCTGGTCTATCATATTTAACCACTCAAGTATATTCTTGGTCACCTTATGTTTACTAGGTGGTATACTCTATGGGTCGTCATATTGATGTAATATGAAATCCATATCATATCATATAAGTTGGTGAAAGGAAAAGACCTAAATTCCTTTCTAGAAGCACACCCTACTATAGGAAATGCACTAGAGGATGCTGAACTCTAAGATGATGAGGTTTTATACATCCATGGCACTCCTTAGACATGGTGGAATTACTTTGATAGAGCCACTCGGAATTTCGTCAGCAAAATGGCGGAGAACCCAAACCTCAATTAGGTTGTTCTGGGGGTTATATCTGTCTCTCTAGACAAATTAATTCTACTATATTCTTTCTCACTATCTAAAAGAGGAACTCATAATGGAATCAAGTACCAATCTATCATATCTATATTGGAACTCACCCTATAGCTGAACATCACCTATGTGAACGTCAAAGGGGACTCTTAACTAGTGATAAAATAGATCAATGGTGAATATGATGTTAAGAAGGAAGAACTCCCCCCATAAATGGATATGTTAGCATACTAATGGAGGAATTCCCCATTGATCCTACATTACATTATGTCCCCCATTCACAGAATGATCATTCCAACACAATGCCTAACACTACCATCATCCTGGATGACCCCAATAAAGAGAAATCCACCTTTTATATCACCCCTATATGAATGGTGTCATCAATCAAGGTATTTGATATGGATTAAATCAATCAAGTGAACACTTCCCTAGAGTTTGATGAAATAGTGACCAAAACTGGATGGATGAAGCCTATAAACATATATCATTGAGATGGAGGCTTCCAAAGGATCGTTTATAAAGGGAGAATATCTGGCACCGGGCAGTGAATTTCATTCCCCAAGATGTACCAAATGAATAGAAATTCCTCTATAAGTGTGCATTTGTGGTAGTTATACTAATATGTATTGTATAAGGAGAAGTTCTCACCATCATAGAGGAATTCCACACAGGGTATTGTGGTGCTCATTAATCTGGGACCAGGATCTCCACCAAATCAGGGTGTTGGGAAATTATTGGAAAACTATGATAAAGGACTACATGGCATTAAATATAAAATTCCATGCATGTAAAATGCAGGCAAACTTCATCCATCAAACCCCATAATTACTTCATACAACAAGACATTCTTGGCTTTTTCCATTTGGGGGATGGATTTTTTAGGGCCATATCCCCTGACCACAGCTAAGAAGTTCAATTATATCCTTACCTCTACTGAATTATTTTCCAAATGGGCTGAGGTGATACCCCATAAAATAGTCAAGACGACTAGAATCATCAACATCATGAAGTCCCATATCATTACTAGGTGCGGTGTTCCTCGCACAATATTGACAGATAATAAAACAAAAATTTATTTCCAATATATGGAGAAGATATACTGAGAGTACAACATCATGTCCAATCACTCATCACACTATCATGTGGTGGAAAATTCATTCAAATAAGACATTAATGAGACTCTAAAAAATATATATTTGAATAGGGTGAATAAGTAAAATTAGTCTTTACTAGAAAAAGTTCTCCAGGATTTGTGGCCCTACCTTACCACCATGCATACTACTACACAGGCAACACCATAATCACTAGTGTATGGGACCGAAGCTGTATTACCCATAGAATTATAGATACCCTGAATCCAAATATCAATTTGTGGACAACTCTCAAATGATGAACAATCGAAAAAATGGTGGGATGAGTTGGAATGGATGGATGAGAAGAGGTTTCCCATGCTACACAACCTCAAGGTCCACCTGAACTAGATATCATGAGCCTTCAATAAAAAGGTTTACCTTCATTCATTACATCAGGGATTACTAGTGTGGCCCAATGATAGAAGGATATAATCCCCTGAATATTAAACCCAAGTGGGAAGTACCTTATGTCATACACAAGGTCTATCATAATTGATCATATTCACTAGACACCATGGATGGGGAGCACATCACCCCCCAAAAAATGCATGATTTCCCAAGAAATACTTCGCATAGCTACCAAAAATTAGGAATTCACATTAGATTAAGAACCATAATTCATCCTGATAAACATGTCATTAAACTATGTGGATTTTGTCCTTACCATAAGACAATAAATTTCACAGTCACTGTCCACACTGTATGACATAACACTGCATTGATCTATGATATCCACCTCTATTCATGTCTAGTCATCCATGTGATTACCACATGATGTTAAAATTCAAGGAAATATTTCCTTACTGCATGAAAAAAAATATACGTGTTTACAAATCCTTTTACCATTCATGTTAGGTAACCCATCATCCTTTTAGAATGACATTAAACTGTACGATCATTCTAGAACTATGTTTTACTTGACTCATTTCAAATGAAATACGTAGGGAAGACTTAATCCTATAACTTGGTCCAACCACTACATGATACAAAATTCCATTTTCATGCCCCCTTCTGTCTCTGCACTGTGAGGAAATTTTTGAAACTTATTCGTTCAAACATTGAGAACAACTCCCATGGGCTTAGGAATTATGGTAGGGGTTTACCATTACAATAAATGCATAAAAGAATACATCGATTCCATACTACATGTTGTTAAACTGCTTGGTTCCCCAAAGAACTGCATGTGGTTTGATTCTCATCATCATGAGATATATAGTGATTTCCAAACCACAACTCTTGGGACCAACTAAATGTCCCCATTAATTCTCACCAATCTAGTATCATCCTTACTGCACAAAGATAAACTACATGGAACATTCATAAATATTTTTGGATTGATTCTCATCCTCATGGGATGCATAGTGATTCCCATACATTTCATCTTTGGGCCCGAACACTGGTATAACTACCTTTAGACCATTGGATTGAATTCTCTTGGAAAGATGCATGGTTTGGATAAGATCTATTTGGTATTCATTCAGTTCAAGTCACCTCATAGAACCACAATGAACTTATTCATGATAATATCTTCACCTTATGGTATGAAACACATAACCCCAAAATTTCGGCATATATTCTTGAAACAAGACATTAAATTGTTTCACGTCATCCTCACCATATGATGTTAAACTAAACAGAGTTCATCCTCATCACAATAAGTTTACCTGTTCAGAATTTTAAAACTATGTGTGTATTGATTCTAATCTTTGTGGGATACATGGTGACACCCAAGTCATCATCCTTAGCCCAACCGCAACATTACCACATTTCACGTTGGTTCCCATATCCTTACCACATGATGCTAAAATGCAGGGAATTTCATCCTTACCACATGTTGATAAAATACATGGAATTACGCACATACTGAATTATGTTAAAATGAATGTAATTACATCCCCACTATGTGATCATAAAATATTTAGGTCATCATCTATCACCCTCCTTATCAAAGGACCATAAGTTCCTTACCTTGGCCAACCAGAGAACAAAGAGTTTCAATATTCTTTTTAAGCACTGAAATCCTTGTTCCAAACTTCATGTATCAAGAATCTTGGGTCATATCAACCTTTTCAATTCCCTATAAGAAGAAAATATGTCCCTCTATTTGGACATCCCATTGATGCGAGGTCTCAGACCCACTAATCAAAGACTTCTTGGCCAAGTACAAAAGTCTTTTTTATTCTTGAGAGTCTAACATCACCAAGGGGGAACCCATAAACCCACTATGTCAAAGGTTACCCACAAAATGATTATCCCATATCATTACTCATGACTTAAGAACCTTGATCCATGATTTATAGCACTCTCTCATCACACTCACAAGTATTTTACAGTACTTTTGACCCAAGGAATCCTAATTAGGATCTAGTGTAACATCTCCCTTTTTTACATCCACAAGAGACATGATCCTATACATCCCACACCTTGGTTAAAGCTCAAAAAACTTAAACTCTAGCATATAATGGTCCAAATCACAAGACCATAAACAGCTTAATCATAGAGACACAAAAATTTTCGGGTCGAAAACCCACAAAGGGAGGAATTAGAAAAAGTCGAGTCTCCACCCACTAAACTATTCAACCTCTGGGTTTTGGAAAATATTTGGTCCCAAACATAAAAGGAATAAAGATCATAGGATCCATAACCCAAGTAGAATCCATTCTATTCATGCTAGAACCTATGGTGTAGGAAATAGTTTGTGAAATATTTTTCACATCTTCTCAATGCAAGAATATGTTCGCTAGGTGGTAATGAAACCATTATGGAATTTGAACCCTACATGAATTTTACATATTTCTCAAACTAAAATCCATGAGTTGGGATGCCTCGAATCATCATAACCTTCCATGGTCCTAGGAAGGATATCTAGATTCAAGGACCCTTTTCTTAATTATGCATGCATTACCATGTCCCATGCATATGAAACTATAGCTGTTAACCAAATTTGTTACTCAAAAAATGGACATTACAATTCTCATGATCCCTGACATCATCATGGCAGTACCCAACATCCCATTGTGTCTGAACCTCTCCTCGTATGAATTTCCCATAACATTCTCTGGGTTCGAGCAATCTAAATCATGAGTTAATGTCCCTGTATGAAACTATCCAAGTGTATTCAATATCCTCGATGTTACATCACTATTTTTTGTACCCTTTATCAAATATGGACTGTGAAACTTCATTTACTAGCATTTTTGGCCCATATATTGTGATTCAAAACAACATGTCATAGAGCACAAGTTTTATTTCAAGAGCTAGCTTACCTAGGGTACCAATACCCTTCCTATATTACTTTCTTACCTCATCTAACATCATAATATTGATGTTTGAGCATTTATAAATATTTGTAGCTTCTAGAATAGAGAAAGAGATCTCTCAGCTTGGCCATGATACTAACATAGAGGAGATCAAACCCACTAACCAAAGACATCTTGACCCAACATAAAAGGTCTCCTAAGCCTTGTGAGACTCAAGAATTTTGTGGTGGAACCTGACAACCAATTTTGTAAATGGACATATCCAACATTCCTTCCCAATCCTATATTTCCTGGATCAATACTTCAGGTCGTGATTAACATCACCAACAATCCAACTATCTTGGTTGGCCTAGCTTCCCTACAATTCCATCCTCAAATATATTCACCCTATAATCCCACCCTAGCCTTGGAAAAGAGTAGAGATTATATTTATTTGTACATGATATTGATGCACAAGGGATTTAACTCACTGACTAAATACATTTCCTCCTTGCACGAATGGAAGTCCAATCCTAGTGAGCCCCATCAACACCATGGTAGGACTCGAAACCCTATAAGTGTTTTGGGATATCCTTGGCATGCCAACCTTATCTTCCATAAATTTTTTAGCTGTAAGACATTAAACTACATAGAATCCCTACGGTCTAATCTACAAGACATTAAACTAAAGTACACCAAAGGTTTGACATAAAAGAACCTAATCAAAAATCACACTCGAATAATCATGAATCCCACTACATAGCCATATCACACTCAAGATGCCACCCAAATATGTGACAATAACCCATTAATTAAGACATATCTCCTACTATATGATCCTTCCACATTCAAGACAAATAAATATATTGGTATTAAAAAAAAATATCTAATCTGAGAAGAGTAGCAAGCTATCTTATAAAGAAGGAAATCAGATGGTATGCTCAGAAAACTTATTCATTTACAATATGAAAATGAGGGAGGAATCCCCACATCCTAGTGTCTCTCTAAAACCTCAACCAAAATTTTTTAGTGATTTAAAAAGTAAAAGATATAATTTTAAAAAGTGAATCACAACAAAAGGTGATCAAAAAAATTAGTAGGTTCATAGAATGTCCAACGGGAGACGTCAATTGAGTGTTGGAGTGTCACCTTACCTACTTATTCTGCCACTACCTCAAAATGAAGAACATCAAATAGAGTAGTCAACTCTCAAATCCTCCACTAAGAAGTTCCCAATGAGGCCTATGATGTCAAAATGATGGACCTTAGATGAGCAATCATATCTTTATACCTCCATATCTGTGTTTTCCAAAAACTATATGGGTTTGAATATCAAAAAATAGATGATGACTTTTCTCCAGAGCCACCACTGCTTCTCTCATCTGTTTGGAAAGGGAAGCCTCCTCCATAAATGTTTTCAAACCCTTTTATTGCATGACCATGTCCCTTAAGGTCAAGATAGTTAATTTAATAATATTTTAAAAGGGTTGTTGATCGAGTCCATCCACTCCTAGATCATGAAAAACTGGGGAAGCCATTCCCCTTGATGGTAAAATGTAACTAGAGAGGTATCAGCCATCAGGGCTTAGATACGCTCCCGAATCATCTTAAAATGAAACCGAACCCTATCATGCACCAATGTGGGTATAATATAAGAATTACTATCGAGTTTTATCGATATTGAAATTATAGAAGAAACCTTATGTGCCTCTATCTCGATTGGTGAGTCATCTATAGTTTGAGATAGATGACTGATATCCTCAACAGAATTTGAACTGTCATCTGAATAATCATCAGCAGTGTGGGGTCTGTTTCTTGATGCCTTTCCCTATTCATAAATAAATTCCATTAATGATATGGATAGTGGAGTTGGTGATTTAAGGGGACTATCCACTTGGTAGATCAGTTGTCCAAGAACCCCATTGGGGTAAGTCGTCACCCAATCCAAGTCATATTCCTAGTTGAGGAAATAGGATCATCAGATGGAGGAAACATGATCACATGTATAGTATCCCCACGAAATAATATCATCCAAAATTGGTGAATGATTCAAGGGTGTCTCTCCCTACGAACGATGAACAAAATTGTTTTAATACTCTTTGAAAACATCCAAATTGTCAATAAAATTGATTGGTTTTGTACATGTCATAGATAATTAGGTTGTCCACCGTAGTTGTAAGGACCCCATCCAGATGCGAGACCTTACAAGATCAATCAACAAGAGAGACATTGTTGTCATCAATAATAAGACTGTCTAGTGCATGGAATGTAGAAATTTAGAAAACTATCAGGATAACATAGAATATAATTGACCTCAGTAGGGGTTAAATACATAGGACCAACCTTAGAAATGTTCAACAATATAGGAATACATATGTGGTCTGGAATCCCAGAGTGATTGTATTAGTCATAATAATCGAAGTACTTCCCTATCCATCAAAAAAAATAAAGAGGACCACTGATCCAGTAAGGAGTATTTCCTTTTTGGATATGACCCAACATATGGTAGAGTCATGCAATAACCTATATCACCACGTTAAGTTGCTGTCCCTTTGTTTGACATGATTCCATTACAAAATTTATTACACAGATTCCTAAGTGTGTATCCTAAAATGGAAAAATACACCCATTCAGGTACATATCAAGGAAACTGGACAACCTAAGATCTAAATAACGCTTCGGTATCACCCGATAACCCCATTAGGTGTAATCCCCAGCCTCCAGAATGACACAATATGAGCTAGAACTATCGCAGTCTGGATGGGAAGGGAACCAGTTGGGATGAATAACATTTGGTTTAACCCCACTAACACATAAAAAATTATTGATATAGTAATTGAATGAAATAAGTTAGTGTACTGTAATATCTCTAACCAATTTATATCTCGAAATGACTAGAATCTCATTTTATAGAACTAGAGACTATCTAGGACCATCCCAAATTTCTATTGTTGGGAGAAAGTCATCATACATCTCCCCAAGGGGAGGAATTCCACAAAATTGATGGATTTCACATAAGTTGTTTCCCACCTCACTGTGAGGAAGGTGGATTGTGTTTTTCTAAGGACACCAATGGCTTTTCATTTCCTAGAGGAGGTGAGGTTGGAAGTAGATGATGTATTAAGATATCCTTATGACCTCATAGAGATGAAAAAGTATAAATCATCAATGAAATCCAAATAATTATTCCTCACCTAGAATGGAAATGCCCATTTGTTAGAGAAGTTTACACTAGGGTGGTGACCCCCCTTTGAATAACATCTGTCACTAGAGGCACCTAGATAAGAAGTGAATATGATTAGATGATTATGGGAAATGAGTTCTTGAAAAAATTCATTACTTCCCAATCTCTGGGGATAATTATCCAGCATGTAAGATGATCCCTAAGATTGGGTTGTAGCCAGTAGATCATATTCAATAATTATTGCTCGAATGTAGTCACAATAGTTAGATACCCATTTAAATGGTAGGTTAAAATATGGGGAAGGTATAACAACTTCATCTAGAAAACCAAACCCATATAGTGGGATCCAATGTAATAACGGATAATAATGAAGTCTGGGTGAAAGCAACCCATATAGGACCTCGGTATTAGTACTCATGTGATTGTGGAGATCCATAATATGATTCCTTGAAATAATTTTCCAATGGATATCTACATGTGATGAATTTTTGAAGGAACCAGAAGGAATTTGAAAATAAGTAAGTGGCATAAGTGATATAGAGAATACGAAGACTTGGAGAAAATAAAGGCATGATACTTGGGCCAGTGACACCATTTAAATCATATGACATAGCATAGGGTTCTTGAAGAGCACTAAGGGTTTCATGAATCACTTGATATAAAGAAGACTCATGGTGTTCGTAACCCCTAAAAGGCATCACACACATTGTAAGTCACCTTTGGAGACTTTGAATCGTGTGAACTGAACCTAGTTATGAGAATCTAAAGCAACTGAATGGTCAAGTAAGTAGAACCCAAAATATCCTCATGAAAAACAACCAAGTATAAAGGGTTAGTTTAGCCTAGTTATCAGTTGAGACAGATAAGTGTCTGAACTACAATCATTGGCATGGAAGAGCTCTAACTGGATGGACTCAAGGTGAAAGCTTGTGACCTGGGTTTGGGATCAGGGTTTATGGAGGGGTCTTGAGATGGACACTATAATGGTAGAAATATAGAAGATAAGGTGGTAGGTGGAATGAAATTTCATCTCCCCACTATAAATAGAGAACTCACCGAAGAGAAAGAGTCTCCCAGTAGAACAAATGTCACCCACAACCACTAGTTCGTGACACCATCAAGGACTATGGAAGGCATTTAGTTTCCTCAAAATCAAGTCCTTGTCCCATAAGACATCACTCTTGATGGGTGGAATTTATTGATGCCTGCAAAATAAGAATCATAAAAATCCAAGAGGAATAAATACCTGAATATGAGTATTATTATTCCCCGTGAAAGAAAAGAAGAAGGGGATGATTAAAGACTCACAGATCCCCTAAATGACTCACAATTTTCTGACCACTTCAAGGTCACAAGAAACATACAAACATGTATAATCAATCATGGAAAGACCCACAAAGTCCCCCTCAAATATTTTTAACTCCCATGTAGGGGATCTCTAGAAAAATTACATGAAATCCTTGAAAAATAAGAAGGGATTATTTTCAAAGGAAATGATCCTCAATAGTCCAATAGCTCATGCGCCAAGTCATCATTAGGAAGAATAAAATCCCATGTGAATGTCTGAAACATCTCTCAATATCTCCAAAAATTCACCATATAAAATGAACGAGAAAAAGGAAAGGCGGTAAGAGGGGTTCATAGTTGATAAAGGACATGCAATGTGAACCCCTGATAACCCAAAAAGCACTGCGAGTCCATGGAGACATGTTGAACACATCATGAAAAACAATTTTTTCTTATCATCCTCACCACAAATAATTCATAAGTTATACATATACATCCTCTTGACATTCATAGGATATACAGATGATTTTTTCCACAAAACTCTTGCACACTTCCTTTTGACTCATATTGGTCATGTGAGACACCAACAAAAAATTGAGCAAACATACATTATGTTTCACCTGTAATATCACATGAAACCCAAACATTGCCACATAAAATAAATGAGATCAACAGGGGAGAGGATAGAGGTGTTCATGGTTTCTAAAAGGCATGTGAAGCACCAAATGTACTCACAACTTGTTTCAAAGAGGTGCCAAGACAAGTCAGCTGAGGTCTCATTATTGTCCTCCAACAGGAACCTGTATTTTTCGAAGGACCTCGGATATGTCAAAATGACACCATGGAATTCTTCTAAGAAACTTTCCATCATCATGTGTGGATATTCTGAAAAAGGGACTTGTGACTAACTGGAGATCATGTGATGACCATGATGCAGTCCGTGATAGAGACTTGCAAAATCGGGTGATGTCGTGCCCATTTAACAACTTGAGCTTGGAATCACCTCAGATACCCCACAAAAACTAGAAAAAAATGGGGTTGTGATGACTATAAACTAATTGCTCCATCATGAATAAATGTTGGAATATTTTTATACTACACACATAGGATGCTCAGATTCTTCTACGCACTTCTTTGAATGACCAATCATGCGATCGACCTTCTTTTCTTCAGGTAATATCATAGTGCACAACTGAATTATTCATACACTATCAATAAAGTGCTCTGTGTGGTCACCTATAGATAACGCGATGGAATTTTTTGGGGTATGTGAAGGGAATACAATGAAAACCACGAAATCATGTAGAACCCAAGACAAACTGACATCATGTAAGACTAAGGCATTCACGACACAAGGGTCAGAATCAAAATCCAGTCTAGAAGGCTTAAGAAAAAACATGCATGATGCCCTGAATTCACATCTCTTGTGTCACCTGAGGAAATGCGACAACACTAGGACATGTTGCCCAGATCCTATATAACCCCTTCAATGAACCATTTGGGACATGTGTAGAACTCCATACTTGTAAAAATAAAGCTGCATGATCCCCCTATGGACATCATTTTGATCTTCAAACCTTCAAAAGTATTTCATACAAGACTGGAAATGATATTTGAAAATATCACCTGACTTATATTACAGTGCATGTTCATGTCTTTTGACTCTAACATGAGAATATATCCATGAATAATGGAATCTCGTGGAACCTCTTAGAAAAGCCAGCTGAGACTTTATATGCCCTCCAAATATGTCGGCCAGGACTTGTGATGTCTCCCAGGAGTGTCAGCCGAGAAATGTGACACCCCTCATACCAATCCACTTTGGCTCTCGTGACACCACTTACATGTGGAAAGCTGGGTCATGTGATGCCTCCCATGATATGCCAGTTGGGTCAAGAATTTCCCTCTTTACAAGAATTCCAAACTGAAAGGGAATCCTCCGACTTGATGAAATTTCCATTCCTCAGTGTGTAAGCCACGAATATAAAGGAATACTCAATGTGTAGGAGCCAGCATAAATGGAACTACAACACCTCTAATTATTTACATACTTAGGATACATAGGCCACCTATCCTAGAGTCCAGATTCCCACATTAATCATCTTGGGAAATCCTATCATCCAAATCCATTATTCAAGGAAATGGAATTGATTTTTTGTTTTCCCTTGTTTCTCACAATGAGCATGGTTCTTGTTGGATTAGGGAGAAAAAAATGATCATGTCATCTATGATATAAAGTTCTAAAATAGTATAGGGTAGCCTCAGTTTGTAAGCCCCAAAAAAACCGAACTACAACAGCTATTCTTCCTACTATATCTAGGATATATAGGACACCTTATCAAGTAACAAGCTCTATATTGAGGACCCAAATGACAATTCCAATACCCAAGACCTATATCTATATTCTATAAGGATGTTTATCTGTTATCCCCTATATCTCACACTGATAATAGCTCATGTGGGATTAGGGAGATGCAAGGAACACATACATGGACATCATGAATATCAATCGACTAGGTAACCCAATATGTAAGACTTAATTGATGGGATAGTATGAAAATATTTTACATATAAGGGTATACACCTTGGGGTAAGTCACAATTATTCAAATGAACTACATGTTTTTTATTAATTCAATAACTAGGATACTTAGGGTTCCTCATAATTGATCAATCCCAACCTTATAATGTTAATCGCCTCCATATATGTGAGAACATTTCAAAATAGTTTTTCATATGGCTCCAGCATATAAGGAGTCACCCATCTCCAAAGGATGATGAAGAACCTATGATACATACAGATGAAATAACCAAAGAAATCCTAGTTTTTTTAAATAAAAGAGAATTAATCTACAATCATTTGTTGGGGAAACCAAACCTGTATTTGGATTAGGAAGACATTGAAGAACATATCATAAATATACAACAGAGTCCCAGAGTATGAAAAAATTACCCCCCAAAAGGGTGTGATGTGCCTGAACTTCCATCATCTCAACCAATGAAAATCCCTAAGAGTCACTAGGCCTAAAAACCTAGACAACCACTAGCCTTTGGAATGCAGATCCTTACATAGCTACAGATAGGCTAACCATTTGGAGATTTATAGAAAAAATATAATGTTAACATTACGATAAAAACCCATTACATCAATATCATGAATATCAAAAAACAACACCATCACCACCAATCTATCCCACTGCAATGGTGAAAGAAGATAAGATAACCTGATATACTACATGATGCCCTTCCCTTTCCCTGAGTCCTTCAAAAAAAGGTCTAAAATCACCCACTATAAAAATTAGTGTGTGAACAAATATCATAATAGGATATCACCAAATAATCTATACATGTTATAATATCAAGAATGCACAAGTTCTAGACTAAAAGAAGTTTATTAATCATTTTCATAAATAAAACCTTTTATAAACATTCATTTTTTTATGAATTCATACAATATTCAAAAAATACAAAAATACATTAGGTATAAATTAATAATAATTTAAAAAAATGTGAGAAAATATCAAATAAATAAACCGTTATGTGATAAACCTAGTATAAAAGACAAAATACATCAATTTTACTATAGCCTATGAAAATATATAACAGAAATAAAATAATCCTAAACCAATGATAAATTAGTTCCAAAAAATATCAATTCCTACTACAATATATCGTTATCAAAATATTACCCTCTAGTATTACAACACAAACTCATGTAACCTATGTCCATTTCCCGAGGCATCCAAGCTTCCCAATGTTCTAAGTTTGTCCAAAACAATTTCTAAAATCCATGATCACATTTAATTAAATTTCTTTTTAACAGAAGACAAACCATTTCAATAAAAAATATAAAAATATGTTCCAGAACATATAATAAGTCATGAAAAAGAAACAATTTTATAGATGCACCTACCTAAATAATGATGGAAACCAATATGACTTTTCAATAGTGATTGAAAAACCAAGAATCAGACATTGAAAGATATGGCATGACTAGAAACAATAAAGGATTGATATAAAACACCAACCAGTCATGAATCAAAAACACAAATGAATCCAACACCACAACTATGAAAAAAGGTTATGAAGATGAAGGAATACTACTTACTAAGGATATGTGATGCAAACACTATATGAATAAAATACTAAATGAAGTAATACAAAAGGAGGGAGATCAACAAAAATCTCGAAAAATCACTATAGGTATTGAGGGTAAATCATTCACACTAAATGATTAAATATTTGGGTGTGTGGTATGTCTAAAACTGATAAACATGGGGAATTCACATCATGAATCCCATTCACTATGTGAAGTATCACATTTTAAAAATATGCCAAATAATGTTTCAACTAATATTAAATTAAATCCTAATTGAAATTTTCATATCATGTAATGGATTCATTACCAGTAAACTTTTCACTCCTAGCATGATATTTGAGAAATATTCCCTACATATTATACTTGTTGTGTTACCCATTCATGATGTGAATGTATCCACCAAAAATTACTTTTCCCTTTTTTTTACTAAAATTGTTTGAAGAAACAATTAGGGATCTACAGTCCCATGGAGCACCCTCTAGATCCATTTACACATTTATACCCATAATCCATTAATTAAAATAATCATATACACCCAAAAATTAGATCATTCCCCCCATAAAGGCTCTCTATTCTCTAGGATCCCACAATTTACCCATATAAAAATGGAAACCATAAAAAATACAATGTACACCTAATGGAAGGTGAAAGGATCTAAAAATCTTCCCAATATAAATGCATTTTCCTTAAAGTGCCCCCAATATCTGTACACAAAATTTTGAAGGCCACTACTTCCTCATCATCAATTCTTGCTCCCATGTATCACGGATATCAAGTCCAAACCACCACAACATAGATACCAAAGGAATTATTTTACCATGAAACACATTATATTATAAATCTATAACCTAAACTAGTTGTTCAACCATAGGGATTTCATGATCAAGATCAAAATCCTCCATTTCATTCAGATCAAAAGGATACATTTGATACTACATCATCTAGGAAACATAAAACATATCATGGATGGAAGTTGAAGGAGACAATGAGTCAAATATGTTGGCCACATTTTCCAGTCATCCAGTAATCTCAATGGGGCCCAAAAACCACATTGACAACATACCTTTATTACTTAATCGATGATGTTCTAAGCACGAGGAAAATCTAATAAAGACCTGATCACAAACGAAACACTCTAGCAGATGGTGATGGCCATCCATGTAATATTTATGAATACTCTTGGTTGTTATCAATCCCTTTTGGATCAACTAAATCCTCAACGCCATATCCTAAAAGAATCTTGGCCCAACCAAGGATCATTCACCCAACCTGGCCCAGTATAAGGGACAACTATATGACTATCCAGAAAATGCCTTGAAGGATTCCGTTTTGATCTAAGCCTGATAACCATCATTATATGAAAACTCGATTAAAGGACACTTATTTTCCCACGAACAACCTAAATCAGGAACACAATCCAAGATCATATCCTCTATAACCTATATTTCTCTCTCTATTTGTCCATATATATATGTATGATATGTTGTGGTCATTTTAAACTAAGAACCCATTACCCCCTATATCCTTTTTTAATCCCAGATTTGAACCGCAGGTCATTATAAAAAAGTCATAGTGGTAACCCCATGAAGTCTCACAATCACTCTAACATAAAAGTCCCCTAGATGTTCCCCATTCTTTATATCCTTGGTAGATATGAAATTAAATGATTTCATGAGTCGATCAATAGTCACCAAAATAAGAACATTCCCACTAGGAGTCCATGGTAAACCAATAATGAAATCCATAAAACAATCATCTAATTTTTATTCTAGAATTCATTAGGTTTGAAACAAACTAGTAGGTATATGGTGTTGCACCAAAATTCATTGAGAAGTAATTCATCATGATAAGAAATCCATAATCAAATGTCTCATCCATTCACTCCAATACCTATTTCATAAATCATGATACATCGTGGTAGTATCAAGGTTAACATACCTGAAATAATGGTGTAAAATACAAAACAAATCTTAACTTAGGAAAAAAGGAACAACAAACGTTATTTGAAAACATGAAGTGAAACTGGGAGACAGAGACAAATCAACCGTTATCACCCCACCATAAATGATTTTACTACAGATTTGAAATTTTGGGTTAGAAATATTCTTGAGGAAAACCAGATCATAAAATTATGACTGATACTTCATAGAAACATGGAATAACATCCCAATAAATTCTTACATTTCAAATATATTCTTAGAAAACTAACTCATCTAAATCCATTGTTTTAATGATTTCTTCATTTCTTGTGTTAGTAATTTCCTTCTTTGTGCATTAAAAAACACATTCCCTTTTACAGAATTATAAGATATATCAAAATGAAAATTCTATAGATACTCTACCCAAAAACTCTATTTCTTGTTTTGATCCCTCTCAGTGAAAATATATCATTGGATTTTATGATCAGGATATACCATAAATTCCCCCCATAGAGGCTATAAAAACACATTTTTGAGTGCTTGCATAACCATGACCTACTCAATATAATGGATAGGGTAGTTCATTTTTTTAAGGATTAATTATTTAAATTTATAGGGTATAATATATCGCTCTAGCATTAAGAAACACCATAAACCCATTATTGAAGCATCGTAGAAAACAATATAGTTTTAACATAGTTCAGAAAGAAAAAAAACAAATATTAAGAAAATATCACCTCCATTTCTCAATGTATATCTGAAAAATGTAATTCCACTCAAACATTACACCCTTGTAGGTTATTGTTTTCATCAGACGTGCATGCTTAGAGAAGGCCCAAGAAAACCCTCTTGTAATAACTAGAAAACCCCAAGAATCCATAGATTATATAAATATTTCTAGGATGCTCCCAAAACATAAAAACTAGTACTTTTTTCAAGATCCATCAAGACTCCCCTCTCATATATAATATTCCCCAAAAAACATTATTCTTGAATCCAAAACTCCCATTTTTAATTATTACCTTACATATGATAAATCCTCAATATTATAATTTTTTTTTCCAAATTTTACCATTTGACCCTCCTCTCACTTGTATTAAATAAAAATATCATCCATAGACAGCCTAACAAAGTATCCAAGAACCATTGAAAAATATCGTTCATAAATTCCATAAACATATAAATAATGTTAGTTAGTCTGAATACAAAAAATGAAAACTCAAAATACCCATATCAGCTTCTAAATTATGTCTTAAGGTATATCCTATTATTAGAATCTCAATAATCGGTAACCTAATAAAAGGTCAATATTTGAATACCAATGATACCTTATAATACGAACAAAGAGGTCATGAATCTCATAAAATAGATATATGTTTTTTATGGTTACATGAGGTATCTTCTAATAGTAAATAAAAAGTATGAGGATCCTATATACATTATAAGAAAAGTGGATTGGTGAATCCCACAGTGACATGCTATGCTGAATAAATCCCTTAGCCTCATGATCCACAAGTTGGATATTATGTTGTTCCAACTTAGAAGGATCTATATAGTAGGATGGAATAAAATTGATAATCATGAAATGGAGAAATTTAATAGTAAAAACTACCTCCCTCTATGGGGTTAAAATAGAAAAAAAAAATCTAAAAGACCTCAGGGTATGAACACACTACTACAGGAAGAAAACAACCTAGATAATGGTCTATAACATGAGAAATCATCTCAAACAACTAGCATAATATTACCCAAGTATAATGAAAAAGATGAACCACCCATCTTTATCTATTGTCCCACTCATGTTAAAAAATACGAGTAACCAAATAAAAAGAAAAAAAATAAACTCTACAATGATAAAAATATATATATTTCTCAACACTGATCAATTAATCCATGCTGATAATAATGTCAACGGTTTCATGATGGAGCACTAAGAAGTCCCTCTCCACCTCATGACCCACTATCATTACTCTACATTATAGGCACTTGAAACCTTATTTGAAACTCTTCCCCAAAGGAATGTAAAGATATAAAAAATAGAATAAACTCTGAAAAAAATAACAACATTTTAAGTTACTTTGATGATATGAAATAATGAGTATTACGAGTATCAAAATTATGATAAAACCATATAAGATGAAATAAACACCTTACCACTAACTATGGATGGCACATCTTCTTTTTCTTATAGTGAATACTCCAAAACATAAATTATTTTTGTTTTATACCACCCTAAATATTTAATAGACACATGAAAAACCCATTTAGAATGGCGATAAGACCACCACCCTTAGAGGAATCAGTAAGAACATGCGAGACCTTGGTGAATGTTGGTCCATTATTACTGGCATGGGATATCCTATCAAAAAAAGGTTTCAGATCTCCAGATTTTCCACAATGTAAAAAAGTCCTGGGATCCTCTACACAATGAAGCTTTATATATATAGAAGTCCCACCTTGATAAATTAAAACATTTTTCTGTCTAGAAAAAGTCCCAAAACTAGTCCATAAGAAAACTATCTACCTTTTCTTTTTATTTTTTTGCTAGAAAATACACCCTATATAACAACATTACTAACTGATGCACCTAAAAACCTATTTTTTATATCCTTTTCATCCCGTATAAAATATATCCAATATAATACATCCACAATGGCCATAAGGCACATGATAATCATCATCACCTGTATATGTTCCCATATCCCCAACTAAATCCTTTGTTCCATTAGGTAATCATTAGTGACTAGCTATTGTTCCAAGCGCACCAACTCAGAAAAACAGGTTGAATAATATATAATGTTATATTATCCCTTCTAGAAGGTCAATGATTCCCATATATTTTTACCATGTAATGTCTTGGGATTAAATTGCTGGTTTAATATTTTCTTGAAATAATCCTAGGTATTATCCTCTTGAAAATTTGGTTGTAAACAGATTCTCACCATCTCCTTCTCTATACTTCAATAATATACATGGGAAAACCCACCATAGAGTCCTTAGGTATATTTAGAAGTTTAAAGTCCTCTCAAAACTCTTCTTAAATTCTTCCAATTCACGAGGCCCTTTGTCTCCATGAATGGCAGGTGGATGCTACTTAGTGAATTCTCATACATGATCCAGTACTCATCTCGGGTTCTTGAAACCTTATTGAACAAGAGTTTGAATAGGGAATATTTTAGCTTCTACCAAATAAGGGACCACTATAGGATTTTCCAATAGAACCTATTTAGTATCTTTGTCACATAGATTTGGAAGAGCGCTTCTAGGAGGCATGAAAAAATAATCACAAGACAAAGAATAATCATTCATGAGAAGATTCAAAAATCATAGAACCAACATCGAGTGTATAAATAAATTATTTAAACCAATAATAATTTTCAGAAGTTTTTAATCCATTGAATAATGATGATGCCTTAATAACATAATAGGTTCATTTCAATATACCATATTTTCATTTAATTCAAAAAAACTCAACAACCAAGTCTAATTCATGGAAATAATACCACAAAAACCATGATAACATAGTGTCAGTCATGGAAATGATCTAGAAAGATCCATTTTCTACACTTAATATTAGAATTAAAATGTCCATAAATCCTATATACTATAACACTAAACCCATCATAGTAATGGACAATAACACTTTTGGAAGGGTATTCCCTTTTATAAAAATTTTTAATATAAAACCCTGGTTAAACTTAAACATCCACAAGTTTCAAACATCACATTGTGAGGTTTAATATATTTAATGAAAATATTTCTTAATATAACCAAAATAAGAGATAAAAAAAGATTAAAATTTTGAATAAATAGAAAAAAATATCTATAAAACTAAAACTAAAGAGGATAAACCAAAAAAGTTTGAAAAAAAAGATCACCAAGTCTCTATGTGACCATATGTTTCCACCAATCCATCTCATTATAATGGTGAAAAATGAAAAGAGAACATTAGATATTACAAAATTCACTTTAATTTACTTGATTCCATCAAAATAGGGTCCATAAACACCCAAAAAATTAGTGTGTGTGAATATATCCCAATAGGATATCACCAAATAATTTATACAAGTTATAATATCAAGAAAGAAAAAGTTATCACTTTAAAACAAAATCTATTTTATAAATAAATTTTAGGAATAAAACCATTTGAAAACACCCCTTCATTTTCCATAAATACATACCATATTCACTAAAATCTACAAATATATCTACTATAAAAATACTAGTAATCCAAACATGTGAGAAAATATCTATGAAATAAATCATCACGAGATGAACTTGGTATAAAAGGAAAAACACACCATTTGGGTTCTGGACTATGGTAATACATACTAGAAATAAAAGAAATCCTAAATTAGTAATAAATTGGTTCTAACTGATATTGAGTCCAACAACATTCCATTAACAAGAAAAAGTGACCCCCCAATAGTGACATGAACAATTGGATCACCTATATACATTTCCTAATGTACCGAAGGTTCCTAATGTGCTATTTTTGTACAATACAATTTCAAAATCCATATTAAAATTTTATAAACAAATGTTTCACTAGATAAAACTATTTCAATAAAATTTCAAAGGGATAAAAAAGAACATATAGTTTTTCATGAATTCAAAACACATTCATAGATACACCTACCTTATGGACAATGAAGACCTATCTTACATCAATAAGGGAGATAGAAAACCAGTAGATCATATATTGAAATATAAGGAATGAAAAGGAAATACAAATGATCAATATAAAAGAAATCTTAATGATATATATTAAATAGAAACACAACAGAAACCATCATTGTGAAAAAAATTATGATGATGGATGACTTCTTACTAGGTATTTGGGGCACAACCACCATAGTAATCAACCACCAGAAAGGGAAATCTGAAAGGATAGATATTACACAAAATTTCCATAAATCCATGTAGGGTATCAGAAGATATCCTATAATCTAAATAAAAAAAATTTAGTCTTACATAATTTTAAAAGAATTGGACCTGAGGAATTCACACTATAAATCCCATTCATGGTGTGAAATCCCACATAGTAAAAATATGCCAAAAGGCATATACTTAGATTAAATTTTTAAAAAATAAAAATTTTAATGGAATAAAATGGTTTCATGGAATATAAACTTTTAACACCTAGAGTGAGTTTCATAAAATATTCTCAATAATATATTCATTTAATGTAACCATTCACAAGGTGAATATATCTAGCAGGGAGTAATCAGTATAGTTTTCTATTGAAAAACATGGAACCAAAACTTAAGACTCTCTAGTACCCATAAGGACCCTCTAAATCCGTTTAAACATTTATTATCGAAATAAATTATCCCAGAAAAACCTGCATCCCCAAAATTTAGATCATTTTCCATAGAAAAGTCATTATATTCCTAAGAAGCCTGTAATTCACCCAAATACAAATATAAACCCTAAACAAAAGACAAAGAATACCTAAAGGAAGGTAAGGGGTTTTTAAAATCATCGTCTTATTTTCTGTGTTATGAATATCAGTAAATCTTACAATGTTAATCATATATCGTGATATGTGATTATGTATAATCTAAATATTTTATTTATACTCATCATATAATTTTATTTATCATAATCACCAAATTATCTATCATATTTAGTTTTAACATGATACCTCATAGTTCCATACATTTTCTAAAACTAAAAAGAGAATTGTTATAAACCCTAATAATTTATGGAAGACACATAGTAAAAAAATCATTTATTAAATATCTAAATCGGGACACATTAATTTCAATATGTCAAACCATAAACTTAAACTTTCTAATTATTCAAATCCTTAATTATGGGAGGTATAGTTTTTGTGAATTACCATAGAATATCCCATATGAGTGTCAAACTAGGTGTGTAGTAAGTCCCATTTTCATATATGAGGTAACATTCAAGTCAATCCTTATGCGTATTTTTTGGATTTTCCCTAAGATACTTTTATTCCAAAACCATATCCTCTTATAATATATGAATAGGGATTTAATTTCTCAGAAACCACTCACTTTATCCTTCACCAATATTACATGATATTATCCTATAGTTATAACTGACTTTTAGACTTAACCTCAGATATATCTAGAGGGATCTCATTAAATTTTTATCATCCTTGTTTATAATGACCCAACCATTTAAAATATCATTTTTACATAATAAGAAATGAATATTAATTAAATAAAATAATGAATCAAGATATAAACCTTTAAGTATTGTGATTTTTGAAACTTGGGCACATAAACATCTTATCCATAATTTATCTACATCATCTCTCACTATGTTCTTCATAACTATCCTCCATCTTATATATATTAAACACAATACCTTTATTCATAACTTAGGTAAAGGAAACATAAGAAAAGGTGATCTAAAATTCTTAGTATGCGTAAACAAGAGAGATATCAACATAAAATGAACATAAGGACATGGATACATCAGAATAACATTTGATAAAATACACCCATCATACCACAGATCACAAACATGAGTCATGGAATAATTTCTAGAAGTTCATTAGACATTAATGATAAAGTAATGAATGAATAGGATCCATGAGAACAAAAAATTAAAATAAGATATATATTTGTGGAATACACATAAGAATACAAAATATTATTTCAAGGATATCCACCAATACATTCATAACAAGTTAGGATTGGGATAAAAACATGTGTACTTAATTTTGGATTAGCATAACCTCCCGTATACCCTCTCTCTGGCTTGAGATAACCTCCTTGGCACCCTCTTTAGTGCTTTGGATGAAGTATTGTGTATCCATTGATCTCATATAACATTAATCATTAACTAATGCATTGGAGACACATATAGGTACCACACATCACATAAACAATAAATTTATTCTCCAAAATATCATTTAACATTCATCATATCATAACCTATGTCTTGAATTGCGTTTCATAAATATTTTATGAAAGAACATGTTGTAGAAATAAAAAAAGTTTTACAAAAAATTCCTCATTTCATCACACAATAATTTATTGAAAAGAAACAGTTTTCATATTAATCGTGTCTTTATAGACCTAAAAAATATAGAGAAAGGACGAGGATATTGAAATTAGATCGTACCCCAAGTAAATATTATGTAATATAAATTTATGTAACCTTAGTTGGTAAATTATTTTGAGATATTGACTTGAAACATTTTGTGAAGAAAACATCATTTAAAATTTGAAAATCACTTTTCAAAAATAGCATTTCTAAAAAACAATTAAAAACATTTTTTTGAAAATAACCTTGGAAACTTATTATAGAATCTTTAATTCATTGACCATTATTTATAATTAAAAACATCAGTAATGTTGTACATATTTAAAAAAACATTCCTTTATCATTTTTAGTAAAAGCCAAATAATTATTTTTTGAAAAGAACATATTGATTTATTTCAATTTTTTTTTGAAAAAGTCAAACAAGGGTAAAAATATCTATAAAAATCATTTTATGAAAATAAAAACTTTCTTTAATTTTTTCAGAAAACGGTTATGTGGAAGAAAAATTATTTTTACCAAAGAGTTAAATAAATTCATTAAAACAATTATTTAAAAATCAGAAGTATAGTAAAATGAAGGGAAAAAAAGTATTCTCAAATAATATCCCAAGGATAATAAAAGTAATAATCTTATTGAGAAATATATCAAAATATTTCTTCGTTGAAATCATAATTGTATGAATTTTTAATAAATAATGTTATTATAAAATAAAGCCCTCACAACTCTGGTAACATTTCTACCTTAATACCCGTGAAATATTAAATTTAAATATAACATTAAATATAATAATAATTAAACGTTTCATGGAATAATATTTATAAGGTGATGTTCATAATCCTCATAAGAGATGATAGGTACGTAACATAACATATGTCCCAATGAAAACAAATTGAGATAAAAATCCCTTAACTTAAGTATCAAATACCTTAATAAAAATTTGAATCTCTTATATAATAAATATTTTATTATTATAAAACTATTATATAACAATAATCATATGTTTCATACCTTATATAACTCACTTATGAATTTATATTACCCATTTATTAACAATTACTTGTTAAAATCACATTTAGTGTAACAACTGCTTCATTTTTCATGTATGTTTTCATTGGGCATATTCTGTAATTTTCTTTTTGGGAATGGTTAAATCATCTCCCGAATGAAAAAAACTGATATAAATTTCATAAATATTTATTATATAAGTATTTAAATTAATCCATTGAACTTAGAGATAGAAAATAAATTACCTTGTTCATAGAGACGGTAGAACATACGTACGCATGAACACTATTTACATTTTCTTGAATGATGAAATAAAAGAAAGGTAAATAATTTATTAAATTTAAATTATTATATTTATGTCATATATATAACATATATTAATTAAATTTACCATTTATACCTTCTATGTAATGTGTAAGTGAAAAACGTTCAACATCACTTCATGAGGTGGTAATCCATTATACATGTAAGTGACATTGTCCTATTCCAGCAGTAGGGAAAATAGTAAGGTACAAGTGATATTATAAATAAATAATTATAATAATATCATGTAAAAATATAAAATTTATCATTATATCCTTTCCTGGATGGGGGTGAGGGAGAAAACAAATAACATTGATTCGTGAGGCAGTAGTCCTCCATCTACATGATCAGTGGTTTCATTTCCCATTTGATGGAAGAGGATATAATTATAGGTATGTAAATTAACCGAATAAAATATATTTGTATGGAATTTAATAGTTTTATTATATTTTAATAATATTTTAAGGATGTGAAATATGAAATACAACAAAAATGCGTGTTCAACAATTCTACCACTTCTTTAGAGAACCTCTTTCTGTTTATAACTAAAGCCATATTATGAGAGATTCCTAGTAAAATATGGTCATATAATATGTGTTCAGGGAAATAATAAAAATATATAGGATGTTATTTTTCCAAATTGAAGAATTTCAGAAGTGTAAATAGGATAGGAGAGGGGTGGCCTTTAATAAGTTGAGGCGAGGACACACAGAGAATATTTGAAAAGAATAAAGTGTACCCACACTTTTTAAAAGATAAAATGATAAAAAAACAAGTTATTATAAAATAATAGATGTTACATGGTATAAATATGGAAATAAAATGGGTTTTGTAAAATTTTATAGGTTATATTACCCCTTATCTTTTTAGTTTAACCCCTGGTAAACCTGTTTTAACCGTAACTGTTATAATTAATTTTTCCTGTTTTTAAAATTAAATTTGACAAAAATTAAGTTGAACTGATTATATAATATTAATTATTTTTATTATTAATATATTAACCCTTTTTGAAAATTACTTTAACATAAGGGTAAAAATTAATTTAATATTAAATATGCGGACATACAGATATAAAGGATTTATAAAGAGAAACATTTGGAAACTTGAAACTGTTTTTTTATAGTTAAATATAAAATAAATTCCAATGAAGTATATTAGATTAATTATATGATAATATAGCTAATGTTTATTTAGAATTAATTTTTAAATAAAAATGAACCATGTAAATTATTTTAAAAAATGCAGTTTTTAAGAAAACAAGTATTTTTTTATTCATAAAAAAATTAACATTTTCAGAAACACACCAAAATTAATTCAAATAAAATTTTTAAATTTTGATTCCAAAATTAATTTAAAATTTTCAAATAAAATTTATAATTTTATGAGAATTTTTATATTATTTGTTCACAAAAGTCAATATAAATCATTAAAGAGAATTTTTTTAAATAATATAAATACATTACTAAAAATAGAGTAGTTTTTATAATTATTACTTAATTATATAAAACCATTATAATTATAATTTTTTATTTCTAATTTTTTACAGATAGGAAATAGAATTCATGTTTAAATTATAATATTAATAAATATCCACTATTTTTTAAAAAAATGGTGTTTTATGTAATGTAAGATATCGATGAAATTAAATTTATTCAAAAAAAATATTGCATAAAATATTTGGGTGTTACGATGATGATCCCTTATTTTCACTATTATATATATCTATCCATGAGATCCTAAATTTTTTCTATCATTCAAAAAGTGTTCTTGTAAATGTATATACCTTTCTCTATATATTTTTCTCTCTATCTAAACATTAAATATTGTTTTTGTTATTTCAAGACAGATTTTAAATATTTAATTGATGTTAATTACTCCATATATTCATCAATCATGGAAAAAATGGTCTATTTGGGTCGTTAAATTCTATGTATATATATTTTCATTAATTACAAAACATTATTATTTTAAATATTCCTTTAAATATATAAATCATGTTGACTCTTTCAAAACCTTGTAAAAAATTATAAAACCAATTGATATTTTTATATTTAATCTATTATCTATCAAAACAATGAGTATAAAATCTATTATCTCTATAATTTCAAGTTTCTTTCTTCTTTTGAAAAATTATATTAAAAAATATCCACTATGTGGTTCCTAAAATAATAAAGATTATTTCCATGTAACAAACAAGATATGATGTGTTTCCTAACTAACCATGATGTGTTTTTTCCATTCTATCTTCTCTTGGTAAAAAAATAGCTATACACCAACTACAATGATATACATTCTATTTTTTCATGTATTAAAATGAGCCACTAAAAATCTAGTTTCTTTCTTCTTTTGAAAAATCATATTTAATATGAGCCATGATGCGGTGTCTAACTAACCATGTTTTGTTTTTTCATTGTATCTTCTATAGGTAAGAAAACTATCTAGAGACCTACAACCATGATACAGATGATATTTTTTCATGTACCAAAACAATAACCATGATGTTTTTTGGTTCCTTCTGTAATCATGGAATTTCATTAAACATGATGCAAAACCATGCTCAATAGAATTCCTCAGACCAAAAGTGCATTGTTTTTTTATTAAAAAAATATTCTTTATATGAATGTATTTATATTATATATTGAATCAACTATGAAATAAACCAAAAATAAATAATTCAATTATCCTCCACCATAGTTATATGACCAATCTTTTCACATTATTATAATCATATATATGAACCAAAGGTATGATACTATGTAGTTTCAATACATGGTGGAAAATATACATTCAAAACACATATCCAAGAACCAACAATATTAATTTAGTACTTTTTAAAAAAACATGATTTAACCAAAAAATAAAATTTACTTAACCAGGGAGTGCCATGGATTCTTTAAACTAAATTCCCCTAAAAGTCCTTCAAACTTTTTTTATGTTTTTAGAAAAATTATAATATAAATTATAAATGATAAACTGAGTATTTTATATTATCTTTATCATAACTCATAAATAAACATATTCCAAGTCAATTATAATATTTTTGGTGACAACGTCTCCCAATGGGTTTGTTGACAACCTTATTTCCATGAAAAATACTATACCATCGAAGATATATTTTTTAGTTTTATCCAGAACAATGAATCACACATTATTAGTATATATAACAATTCAAAAATAATTTAGTCTTATACCACAAGAATTTTTTTCTTCATGGGAAAAACTATTAAACGATAAGTTTATTTGTGAATTAATTCTTTAATACTTATTCTCTTATTCGCTATAGTAAGTCCTAACATAAAAATAATTAAATTATGTACACAATACACCTTATAATAAATTCATTTATTCTATTCTAATATACATCCACTTGAAAATTTATGGAACCAAAATATAAGTTCAATTAATATTTAAAATATGAGTCTTCATTACTATTTTAATTCTTAATAAAAAAATTATATCCCGTTTTAAATTAATATATCAGGACATCGTTTATTAATAAATTCAGAGACAGCTTATAAATTTTGATTGTTTGAATCAATATTTAATTAATTAAAAAAATGTGATAATATATATATTTCCACAAACCAGCAGTAGTATAGTGACCCCATCATTTTACATATATCATTACATGACTTCAAATATAATTAAACATCAAATTACAGGCTAAGGATCATAATGTCTAGTATCTTGGATGAATAGGTACATAAAAAGGAAAAAAAAGGGATTAAGTAAAATGTTTATTTATTTATCAGACATTATGAGGTGCTAACTTTATTTGAGACCTTACAACAGTGTATGATATCCTGGGGATAACATGAATAAAGATATAACCTAAAAATCCCAAAAGGGGAAATTACATAATAATAAATCTTAGAACATGGGTTAGAAGGAATAAAATAGTAATATAAAAAGGAAAGTAACATGATTATACATATTTAATCATAACATAAAATATGTGGTCATATAATCCTAGAATCATATTAATGTGGAAGGAACATAAAAGTTTACATTAGCACGAGTAAAGGCTCGTTGCACATAGAGGAGTAGGAGTTAATGCTAACCACTAAGACCATTGCTCATAATGTATCATGAAACTAAAAATTACCCAATAAATTAGAGTTCAACCGAGGCATGACCATTATAACATTTTCATGAAAATTATTTCTATATAAATAATCATACATAAGTTATAAAATAAAAACATAAGGGTTACCCTTGTAAAGAATTGTGTATAATAATCAAGTAAAAAGCATAATAAATGGGTGTATCATAAAATCTTTAATTAATGGAAGGAATTAAATCATACAACGACATCAATAATCAAATATAGGCATATATAATGATAATTTATGTCAACATCAAGTGAAAATAGTGTTTAAAAAACATTAGAAATAAAAAAATTAAGTACTCCTTAATGGAAAACATTCAATATTATTTAAAATGGAAGATGCATAATTGTTTGAATAAAACCATAATTTAACCAAGTTAGTTATTCAAGATAAAAAATTTTATTGTAGAAAAAATGGTGGAATAAAAAAAATTATGTTTAAGGCTTGATAATGCGTAATAATTTTGGAAGTTCCCTTAAATCAAGTTTTCTTATCAGGAATAATTGAGTAGGGAAACTTTTAAATATATATATCCCTAAAAATAATGATGAATAGATATTCATAAAAGAGTTTGGAACAGATAAAAATCATTTGTAATATGTAAATAAAAATAATATTTAATTTTAGTTCAGTAAAATGAGATAAGGAGTAAGCTGAAGGAATAATGGGGGTTGAGGTAGAATCCTTTTGATCAATCCGAAAGGTGTCATTCACTTGATATTAATTTCATGGATAGTAAAATTATATTTATTAATTAATAATTAAATAACCAATTTTACATGTATTTTATTTTTTTTAACTTTATTAATTTCATTTATGGCCTTTTTATAGATTATGAGATTCAATTTCATCATTTGAGAGAATTGGTTTCATTGGTTTTTATGATCGATTTACTTGTCTATGTGTATAGGAAATAATTTAGAATGTGGTTAGTTTTATAGAGATAAACTAATATGTAATTAATTAACTTATAGAATATTAAAATTTCATCTTTTATCCATAATATAGGATGATTCATTAGATAAATCCTTAATGATCGTCGTATAGATTAATTTAGAATTTTATGATCACAACAAACTCATTTTGTTTTATAAATAAATGTCATGTGTAAAAAATTATTCCAGAAAAATACATAAGATATGATACATATATTGTAATATTTTTTAATCATAAAAATTATTTCATGACCATACTTGAAAATGGAATTGAAATATGGAAGCACATTATCCACAAATGTGGTAAATTAGCACCTCATGGAAGACGTTTTCATTATAAAAGTAAAAGAGAGAAAATAAGATATTTGATGAATATTATCCCACAAAAATGATAAAATTATAGTATATATAAGATAATATAGTTTTCATGAAATTTGGATGGGTGGACATGAGGATAGAAAATGAAAAGAAAAGAACATGAAAGGAAATTGAATGAAAACGGAAGATAGTTTTACCTCTCAATTCCTTCTTCCTGAGAGCCTCCTTGAGGGATTGGTTTTGGTCTCTTGTTAAGAAAAAATCTCATAAACAATGGGTATATTTTCCAAAAGTGTATTTGAAATAATTTTTACAAGGATTGAGGCTTAATAGGTGTGAGGAAAAGTGGTTGTTAGAGGTGGTATTTATAATGGAAGAGAGAGGTGTTTTCTCAATATTTTAGTCATTAGTATATTATTTTCACTCGAGAATATGAATATTTTTAGAATCATAAAAAAAATTAAACTAATGAAGGGTAGTTTTATTTTTTTGGCTGACAGCATCGATTCATCATCTATGAATCCATAAATCATGTATTTCTCACTTATCTTAAAATATCGTATTTTACTATTCACCAAAAGTTCAAGTATATCAGAAAAATCCCAAAAATTCACCCTGATGATTTTTATACATGTAGAATTAAAAAATGAACTCCATTTTTTGAAAATAAATTTCTATACATGATAAATTTTAATTTAATTTAAAATCATCATTTACTTTGAAAATATAGATTTTAAAATTATAAATGATTTGATAACACTGTAAAAAATTTCTCAAGTTCTCACGAAATCATATTAAATTTATAATACAATAAAATATTAATTAATGAAAACATTTTATGAAAATTAATTTTATTTTCAATTAATAAATTATTCATAACACTGTAATTAAATATTTATGACATAGAAAAATACAATAACTTAATAAATAATTTTTTGAACTATTTATTTATTTATACTATGATAAAATTATGTCATATTATTACTTATAAGATGGATAAATTCTATCTATAATTTCATTTGTGAGGTTATTATTCAATTGGATGGTTTACTATTTATAAGCGTCACAATACTATTCCAAGGGTAAAGTGACTATTTCATCGGTATAGGTTTCTTAACTTTTATAAACTCTTCTTAATTGATCCATTAATAATTTATAAAATTTGTATTATGTTATCTTATATGTTTATACTACATGACATAATTATAAGAATTTAATTATTTTAGATAATACTTTGAGTTGTTACATTCTTCCCCCCTTACAAAATTTCTCTGTCAAAATTTTGTTTCATGTTATATATTGAAAACAGTTGCAGCTACTTATCTTTCTTCTCTTTCATAGGTTCCCAGGTTACCTCTTCATACTTATGGTTCCTCCATAGTATTTTTACCAGGTGAGTAGTCTTATTGCATTGAACATATTCATTATGATCCAATATCTCCACTAGATTCCCCTCATAAGAAAGATCGCTCTCCAACTATACCAATTTGGATGTTTGTACATGTGAAGGGTCTGTTATAAACTACTTTAAGAGGGATACATGAAATCCATCGTGTACTTGAGACATGGTTGGTTGAAGTTCTAGTCGATATTCCACATCTTAGATAGGATCAAGGATCTTTAAGGGGGCAATGTACCTAGTAATTAGCTTCCCTTTATTCATGAATGTCATGATCATTTTACATAGAGATATTTATTGGAATACTATGTCTCCAAACATAATCTCCGGGTCCCATCGACGATTTTCTGCATAGATATTTTGTTGTCTTTGGGATGTTCTACTATTTTTCTGAATGGTTTCCACATTATTTGCCATTTATTTTTCCATTTCATATTTTAGTATTTTATGTTCATTGTCTTCATCTCGTCATGTCGTTGTTCTACACATTTTCAAATAAAGGGCTTCATTCGGATCAAATTGGATGCTCGAATGGAAACTATTATTATATGAGAATTTGATCAGTGCTATATATATTCATTCCATCTAGATTTTATGTCTATAGAACATGCTCTTAACATTTATTCTAGTGTCTAAATAGTCCACTTAGATGGGACATCAGCTTAAGGATGATAGGCTATATTGAAGATTTGCTTAGTTTTTAGAGAATGATGGAGACTTTTCCAGAACATGGAGATGAATATCCGATCTCAGTCAGATACAAAAGATAGTGGAACTCCATGAAAACTTACCAATTATTTGATTTATATCTATGAAAGTTTATCTATTGATAATTCTTCTCATATTGTGATAAATTGAGAAATCTTTGTAAGATGATCAAAAATAACCCATATAACATTATTTCCTCCATATTTCTTTGGAATTCCAGTGACAAATCCCACGATGATGTTTTCCAATTTCTATATTGGTATAGATAATGGTTTCATAACCCATTTTGACTTTCTTCCTTTCATCCTTCACTTTCTAACGTAACAGGAACTATGATGTATGTTCAACAATCTCTTTTTTCATATTTTCCCACTAAAGGTTCTCTCGGAGATCTCAATACATCTTTGTGTCCCTGTGTGAATAGAGAATATTGAGCTATGTGTCTCATTCAAAAAATATTTTTATCTCTACATTGGATAGTACACATATTATTGACCCAAATCTTATGAATCTATCCTCACAGATCTTGATCTTGAACGATTTATCAGTTTGGATAGCTTCCACCATTTTCATAATTTGCACATCATTCCATTCTTTATTATTTATTTTCTCCACAAGGGATGGTTGAGAAATAATTTGTGAAAGGATTTATGATG
This sequence comes from Viscum album, assembly GCA_963277665.1. Classification (NCBI taxonomy): domain Eukaryota; kingdom Viridiplantae; phylum Streptophyta; class Magnoliopsida; order Santalales; family Viscaceae; genus Viscum; species Viscum album. Next base: position 1,205,661,974 of record OY728138.1, read on the forward strand.
TAAACCCCTTAATTATTCCCATGCCCATACTTTGTATGTCTAATATGATTGGAAACATTACAATTATCATCATTGATAAAGAAGAATCATCCTTTCTAATTAGAGAATCTACCACCTTATTTTCCTTACCCTGAGTGTAGTGCATTGAAAATTTATAATCCTTATTGAGCTCTAACCATATTCTATGGTGTATATTAATTTACTTTTGTGTTAATATATATTTGAGACTCTTTTGATTATTATATATCTCACACTTCTCCCCATAGAGATAATACCATCAGATTTTCAATGAAAAGATCACTACTATCAACTCCAGATCATGTGTGGGATGGTTTTTCTCATGGATTTTCATCTACCGTGAGGTGTATCCTATCATGTTATCATTTTCACCATTTCGTAGCCTAATATTTTTTCATAATCATATTTATATACCACAAATAGTTTTCCAAATATTGGGAGTGTGAGTACTGGTGCTGTGATAAGCCCCTTTTTGAGATCCTTAAATATCTCTTCACATTACTAGGATGAGAAAAAATTCACTACCTTCCTTGTCATCTTGGTTATTGGGTTTGAAAATCATGATAAGTACTCCAAAATTCATCTGAAATCCTTATCTAGGCCATGGAAATTATGGATAATTTTTATAGATGTTGGCTGGGCCACTCTTCGATATCCTTTGTCTTAGAAGGGTCTATAAATATCCCATTACTGGTGATTATATCCCCAATAATGATACTTCCTGCATCTAGCACTCCCATTTACAATAATTTTCATATAGTTTCTCCCTTTTCAGTGTCCTCAATTGAGTATTCAAATGATCCTCATTTTCCTCCCTTTTCTTGTAGTATATTAGACTTCATTGATAACAAATACCACAAATTAGTAGATCTAATCCCAAAAGACATTATTCATTAAATCCAGTAAAATTTATAAAACATTAGTGAGTCCAAAGAGCATCATTATGAAATCATAGTTTCCATACCTTGTTCAAATGATAGTATTGGGAATATCTTCATTGCTCACCTTTAATTGGTGATATACCGACTGAAGGTCCAACTTATGAAATAAATTCCCCATGTAGTTGATCGAAAAAAATAATCTATCCATGGAATGGGATACTTGCTTTTTATCATGATTTTAATGATCTCTTGATAATCAATGAAAAGGCCCATAGATCCATCCTTCTTCTTAACAAAGATGACTGGTTCACCCTAAGGTGAAGCACTCAAGCATATAAAACCCTTGTCCAGATTCAATTGTAACCACTTCTTCAGTTCATCAAGATCAACAGTGGCCATTATATAAAGTGTATTTGATATAAGTGGAAATATGGGAAAAGTTCAATTGATAAATCAATCTCTTGATCATGAGGAAGACCAAAAAACTCTTCAGGGAATAAATCAGTGTAATCCATCACAATGGGCATGTATTTGAGCATTATTATCTCCTTTGTCTCAATAATTTGAGTGAGATATTCTTGATCAAAAGGTAGTAATATTCACACTTGAGATCATGATTATAAAGAAGATTCATCTTCCTCCTTACACATGTAAAAAATTGGAGGATTCTTCAGGATATGAAGAGTGATCTTTTTTCCCAACAGTTGATGTTGGATTTGTATAAATATAACCAGTCCATGCCCAAAATAGCATCAAAATTCACCATAGTGAGTATTAAAATATTTTATTGGAGTTTTAGTTTGAAAACATTAACCATAGAAGAGTTATGTACTTTGGATGCAATAATTTCCCCATTAGCTATTCTCATAGATATCTCAACCTCCAAATTTTTATATGGTGTTTGAATAGATATACTAAAATTGTATGATATAAATGAATATGTAGAACCAGAATCAAATAGTAAATTCTTTATTCTTGAATTAAGAACCAGAATACCAATCACCACATCATTGTATGGCACCACCTCAGCAATAGTGATAGAATATACCCTCCCTTTTTTCCCAAGATGTTGTTGTTGATTACCTCCAAAAACTATCACCGTAGGGAATTGGTTTGAAAATTCCCTTGTTACTTATAGTTCAAAGACTACATTATAGGATGAGTGTTGTTTTTAACCTTACTTTATTGTTCTACATTATTTGAATTCTTCCTATCCCTTTAGAAGTTCTATGCTAGATTCCATATTTTTCACATTTGAAACATTTCATGGTTCCCTTTAGAAAATCCCCATGATGGTTCTACAAATAATTTTAACACCTGTGATATTCATTCCTATTTACATAATGTTATTTATTTACTAATCAACCAATATTGGACTCTATTTTCCACTTTTTTTCAGTGGGCCCATAAGACCATTTGTAACGACCTGATATTTTGAATAAATCTTGTTTCCAAATTTTATGTGTTATTTTATTTTTTTTTATACTCAACAAAAATGTTTCATTTGATAACATGAGTATAATTAAAATGAGACCGTAGGGTTTTGACTGTTATATGACCATTGGTCAATATGACCGCTGGAAACTAAATTTTTTGATTATTGTCTCTAAATACAAGTAATCTTGGTTAATTATTATAGAAAGAAGATTCGATGGCCTCACCCAGTAGTCTTGGACCGATCGAATCCCATCTAACAGAACTTGGGACGGAGGTAGCACCACTGGGCTTTTCTCTGGACCAAACCCAAGACAAACTTCATCGTGTGAAGCTAGAACGGAATTGACTTCACGAGAAGTTCAAACAGATAGAAATTACTACTCGTGCAATGTTGGCCGAGCCTCCCTCAGATTCTATCACCTTAGCACACCTTACACTTAGGTTCTATGCTGGTGTGATAAGGGGATATGTAAGGAGACCATAACTGCCATGCATAATCCTTTTTTTTAAATAAAAATTGGGATTTCTTCTTATAATGATGTTTATGACTTTTCAAATGTCCGGATAAATATAGTATGCATATTTTTGGTGAATTTTAGAGAAAGGATATTTTAAAAAATGTTTATATAAACCTTAAATAATTAAAAATGTGTAATGATTTTCATAAAATGGTCTTCTACAGTTATGATCAGTATAAAATTTAGAGTCTAATAAGATCAAATTAATTTTTGAAGAATAGTCAATTATGAATAGTGATTTTATGCTTAGGATTAGTAATGTGACTAAATGGATTAGTAATCTCACTTAAAGAAAGTATTAATATAATCTAGGCACCTTGATTCAGTAATGTGATTCAATAAAATGGTTAAATAACGATTTCATAATTATTATTCAAGTATTAGTTTTTTCGGGTGAATAGTGTTTTTTAAATTAAAAATTAAATAAAAAATATTTAGAATTTATTTTATAAAATGGATTTCATTTTTGAACTCAGAGCATCGATATTATTTTAAGGTAAATTTTGGGGATTTTTCTGAAAAAAAAAGAATTTTCGGTGAATAGTGTATTTATTTAAAAAATAAATTAAAAATATTTAGAAAATTATTTTTATAAAATGGAGATCATTTTTTATATCAGAGCATTGATATTTGGTTAAGGTGAAATTTTGGGATTTTTCTGAGAAAGTTGAATTTTCAGTGAATAGTAAAAATACAGTTTTAGGGTTTCGGTATGTTTAATGACTTCATAACTGTGTCATGATGATTTCATGAGATAATTTAAGAGTTTGACGACCAAAGGTGATGAATTATTGCATTGGGGGCCCCATGTGGCCTAACCCCATTGGAAATATCATGGGAGAGCCCATGGTTTTGAGAAAACCACATGTGAGGTGTCCCTTTGCCATTAATGCCTTGTCCCCTCACTTTCCCTATAAATACCAAGCCATTATCTCATCCTTTGGACTCCAAAACCATTCTAAATGAATTTTGGGTATCCTTACCTCCCAAGGAGTCCTCCCAAGGTTCCCTCAAGCCACTCAAGGTCCCAACCATTGAGTTTTAAGAGTTACATTTTAAGGTATGGGATCCGACCTCTCTCTTTCTTTTCAAGTAATCTCTTTCATGTCATTTCTTTTATGCTCCATGTTATTATGTTGGAGGATGTTCTCTTATATTCATATTACTTCCCTTTTCATGTTCACAAGATGCGATATCCCGTATTTCTCTCATCAATTCGTTTTAATAGTGTTTAAGTGGCGCCATTAGGCTGCCGAATTTTTAAGGGATTCGTTCACCTTTCTCATTTTTCAAAGTTCTACTTTCATGTCAAGTCTTTCAAGTTACTTTTTATTATGTTGGGGTATTATATCTATATCTATCATACTTATCATTTATGTTCATATGATTAGAGACCCTATTTGATCTCGTCAATTCATTTTTGTTTAATTTTAAGTGGCGTCGTTAGGCTGCCGAATTTTTAAGGGATTCGTTCACCTTTCTTATTTTTCAAAGTTCTACTTTCATGTCAAGTATTTCAAGTTCCTCTTTATTATGTTGGGGTATGATCTATATATCTATCATACTGAACTTTTATGTTAATATTATTAGAGACCCTATTTGATCTTGTCAATTCATTTTTGTTGAAGTTTAAGTGGCGCCGTTAGGCTGCCGAATGTTTAAGGGATTCGTTCACCTTTCTCATTTTTTAAAGTTCTTTCATGTCAAGTCTTTCAAGTTACATTTTATTATGTTGGGGTATGATCTATATATCTATCATACTGAGATTTTATGTTCATATTATGAGAGACCCTATTTGATCTCGTCAATTCATTTTTTTTGATGTTTAAATGGCGCCGTTAGGCTGCCGAATTTTTAAGGGATTCTTTCACCCTTCTCATTATCAAGTTCTATTTTCTGGTCATGTCTTTCATGTTCCTTTTTATTATGTTGGGGTATGATATCTATATCTATCATACTGATAATTTATGTTCATATGATGAGAGACCCTATTTTATCTCTTCAATCCATTTTTTTTGGATGTTTTTAGTGATGTTGTTAGGCTGCCGAACTCCCATAAGTGAAATCTTATTTTTTTGTCTTCCTTTCAATTTCTTCTTTTCATATGGTATATCATTCCAATTTCATTACCATGTTCTTAAATCCTTTATATTCTGTTCCCCTACTATTTTATGGATCATTTATGAGTGGGTGACCCATGTCACCTCTCTTTTCAACGTTTTCTAAAACCCTGTAACATAGTCGTTATGCTGCAGAATTTTCGTCTCAAAATGCCTCTCTCTTTTTCTCAAAATTATTTTATGTTATTACATATATACTAAAAGCTCTTATTTATAAATGGGTATTCACATATATATCAAAATATTCTATTTTAAATTCTCGGATATACATACATGAACCCGCTTTCCCTTTCCGTGGGTTTAAAGTGACATAAAAATCATGTCTTTAAAGTAGTTTTTAAAACATTATTATTATGAAATGAAACCCATTTCTTTTATGCTATATGGGTTGTTTATGAAATTATTTATGATGATATATGTGGATCACATTATAACAAATACATGTCAAGGGTGCGCCCAGATAGCACTCCAATGCATTGGGCAAAGACTTAATCTCTAGAGATGACCTTTAAGACTGATACCTTGTTGAATAACCTTGGTAATTTTTAATGAAACCTTGGGGATGGGCCTTGGTGAAACGAAATGATTTTCAATATTAAATGTTTTAGCCACATCTTCAAGTTATGGAAAAATGTTATTTTTATTATTATATATCTCATGATATCTTTCTCATGCCTTAAAGTTCTTTTCATGACCTTATTGAAGTATCTCAAGTTCACATGTAGAATGTTTCTCTTGTTTCCCTTACTGGGCCTTCTGCTCACACTTTCTTTTGATGTATGTCCCCAGGTTATGAGATGTAGTAATAAAAGTAGGATGAACATGAGGAGAATCCTTTCATGTGTTTAAGAAGAATGTTTTATGTTTTCATGTTTTAAGTTCCAGGTTTCCAAGACACAAAAACTTAAAGATTCTCGGTTTTGTAAAATGTAAAGAAAGTTTATGTGATAAAAAGGTGGGATGCTATAGTTTTTATAAAAGGATGGTTTTTTTATTTGTGGAAATTAGGATATGAAAGCTTTAGGAAGAAGCCTATAGAAAAGTTTATATATAGTAAAATCTTCCTGGTTATTTGGTGAGTATTGAGTAATGGTTTTCCAAGCAAATACACCACTGTATGGATACGAGCAGGTAGAGGTGGCTGTGGAACAGATTTACATAGGGGTAAAACCCGAAAACACCGCTTGGAGCTAGACTCAAACAGGAACTGGTACACGACAACGGGCCTTGCTACACTCTTGGTTATGACACTCCCAAGGGATATGCTTTGGTAAATTCATAAGCTTAGTATGAACCATTATTAAAGGAACAAAGATAAAATAAAATAAATATTCACATAAGAATATATGATCATGGATAACCTAGATGGGAACCTAGGGGATCACAGGTTAGGGTATAATTTTCTTCTACAAGTTATCCTTATATGCTTTAAGTCCCTTTTCATTATTATTGGCTAAGTATTTAAGCCCCTAATTATACTTTCTCTTCTTAGTTAATGGTGTGAAATAGAAGAACATGTACCAACAACCAATGTGATAGGAAATGCGACGATTGTCATATTAATATGACATAGATGATTAGGGGATTGAAAGATGATTATTATTTTGGAAGATGTCCACTATTTTGGGGACCCTATATGATCGAGGTAAATAGATTACTACCGTATTTTCATTGAGGAGTAAGGTTGACTTATATTTTGAATAATAGATGAATTTAAGGTGGACTTATAGTAATTTAGGTTACTTATGGGAATGATTAACCATTCTTGGGTAAAATATGTTTAGGGTAGATACTTTTGTTATAAGATGTTTGGAGTGGTTTATTTTGTTTGGATATGAACAATGAAGTTTATTTTGGAAGACTATGTTTTAAAATCCTTCTTGTATTTGGGTTTCAATCTTAGTTTGGTTTATTTTGATGAATTTTAAGGACCATTATTTATGGAATGGTCTATGATGAACTTTGGGGATTACCATGGAACTTTGAAGATTTAAAAGTAGTTTCCATTCCTATGGGATTATTTCTTTTTGAAGAGTTGTTTTACCTTACCCTTTCTATTTTTGGGTTAATGTTTAAAGATAGAGGAAATGGATAGTTAATCTTTTGTGGATTATGTGATTATCTAGAAGATGGTTCTTGTGTTTTGATGAGACCATGTAGTTTTGAATGCTCATCATTTGGAGAAAAGATTATTTTTGGTAGAAACTTATTAAAGGATGAAACTCTAAATGAAGGGAGGTATATTTTCTTATGTTTTTGTTCTATGTAGTAAATAACTTCCTCAAAATTATGAAAAGGAATGTAAAACAAAAAATTTGTTGGTTTACGTTTCCTTTTAGGTAATCAAAGACCGTTTACACACATCATAAGTTTGGGATTTAATTATGGTTAACTTTCTCCTAATCATGTTTACTATCACTCTCCCTCAGAACTTGACCCTTTGTTTTCTCCTCCATGTCCATGTTTTCCTACATGGAATCCTAGTGTGGGTTAACTCGGGTGACATTTTTACTTTTCTTTCTTTCTTTTAAAGTAATAGTTTTACTGACTCCTTTTCCTATGTGGGACTTTAAATGAAATTTCAAAACCCAATTCTAAAAATTGCGAGGATGCAATTTCTTAAGGGGGGAAGATTGTAACGACCCGAAATTTTGAATAAATCTTATTTCCTAATTTTATGTGTTATTTTATTTTATTTTTATGATCAACAAAAAGTTTCATTTGATAACATGGGTATAATTAAAATGAGACCATTAGGTTTTGACTGTTATATAACCATTGGTCAATATGACCGCTGGAAACTAAATGTTTTGATTATTGTCTCTAAATACAAGTAATCTTGGTTAATTGGTATAGAAAGAAGATTCGATGGCCTCACACAGTAGTCTTGGACTGATCAAAGCCCATCTAATAGAACTTGGGAAGGAGGTAGCACCACTGGGCTTTGCTCTGGACTAAACCCAAGCCGAACTTCATCGTGTGAATCTAGAATGGAATCGCCTTCGAGAGAAGTTCAAACTGATAGAAATTACTACTCGGGTGATGTTGGCCGAGCCTCCCTCGGAATCTATCACCTTAGCACACCTTACACTTAGTACCTATGCTGGTGTGATAAGGGGCTATGTAAGGAGACCGTAACTGCCTTGCGTAATCCTTTGTTTTAAATAAAAATTGGGATTTCTTCTTATAATGATGTTTATGACTTTTCAAATATCAGGATAAATATAGTATGCATATTTTTGGTGAATTTTTGAGAAAGGATATTTTAAAAAATGTTTATGTAAACCTTATATAATTAAAAATGTGTAATGATTTTCAAAAAATGGTCTTCTACAATTATGTTCAATTTGAAATTTAGAGTCTAATAAGATCAACTTAATTTTTGATGAATAGTAAATTATGAATAGTGATTTTATGATTAGGATTTGTAATGTGACTAAATGGATTAGTAATCTCACTTAAAGAAAGTATTAATATAATCTAGGCACCTTCATTTAGTAATGTGGTTTAATAAAAGGGTTAAATAACGGTTTCATAAATTATTATTCAAGTATTTGTTTTTTCGGGTGAATAGTGTTTTTTAAATTAAAAAATAAATTAAAAATATTTAGAAAATTATTTTTATCAAATGGATTTCATTTTTGAACTCAGAGCATTGATATTATGTTAAGGTAATTTTTGGGGATTTTTCTGAAAAAAATGAATTGTCGGTGAGTAGTGTATTTATTTAAAAAATAAATTAAATATATTTAGAAAATTATTTTTATAAAATGGAGTTCATTTTTAAAATCAGAGCATTGATATTTGGTTAAGGTGAAATTTTGGGATTTTTCTGAGAAAGATGAATTTTCAATGAATAGTTAAAATACAGTTTTAGGGTTTCGGTATGTTTAATGACATCATAACTGTGTCATGATGATGTTATGAGATATTTTATGGTTTGGCCAACCAAAGGAAGTGAATTATTGTATTTGGGGCTCCATGTGGCCTAACCCCATGGGAAATATCATGGGAGAGCCCATGGTTTTGAGAAAACCACTTGTGAGGTGTCCCCTGGCCATTAATGCCTTGTCCCCTCACTTTCCCTATAATTACCAAGACATTCTCTCATCCTTTGAACTCCAAAATCATTCTCAATGATGTTCTGGTATCCTTACCTCCCAAAGAGTCCTCCCAAGTTTCCCTCAAGCCTCTCAAGGTCCCAACATTTGAGTTTTAAGTGTTACGTTTAAAGGTAAGGGATCCGACCTCTCTCTTTCTTTTCAAGTAATCTCTTTCTTGACATTTCTTTTATGCTCCATGTTCTTATTTTGGATGATGTTATTTTATATTCATATTATTTCCCGTTTCATTTTAAAAATATGAGAGACCCCCTCTTGCTCTCATCAATTCGTTTTAATAATGTTTAAGTGGCGCCGTTAGGCTGCCGAATTTTTAAGGGATTCATTCATCTTTCTCATTTTTCAAAGTTCTACTTTCATGTCAAGTCTTTCAAGTTCCTTTTTATTATGTTTGGGTATTATCTCTATATCTATAATACTGATCATTTATGTTCATATGTTGAGATACTCTATTTAATCTCGTCAATTCATTTTTGTTGAAGTTTAAGTGGCGTCGTTAGGCTGCCGAATGTTTAAGGGATTCATTCACCTTTCTCATTTTTCAATGTTCTACTTTAATGTCATGTCTTTCATGTTCCTTTTTATTATGTTTGGGTATGATCTCTATATCTATAATACTGATCATTTATGTTCATATGTTGAGATACTCTATTTTATCTCATCAATTCATTTTTGTTGAATTTTAAGTGGTGCTGTTAGGCTGCCGAATTTTTAAGGGATTCGTTCACCTTTCTCATTTTTCAAAGTTCTACTTTCATGTCAAGTCTTTCAAGTTCCTTTTTATTTTCTTGGGGTATGATCTCTATATCTATCATACTGAACTTTTATTTTCATATGATGAGAGACCCTATTTGAACTCATCAATTCATTTTTGTTGATGTTTAAGTGGCGTCGTTAGGCTGCCAAATTTTTAAGAGATTCTTTCCCCCTTCTCATTATCAAGTTCTATTTTCTGGTCAAGTCTTTCAAGTTAGTTTTTATTATGTTGGGGTATGATCTATATATCTATAATAATGATTATTTATGTTCATATGATGAGATACCATATTTTATCTCGTCAATCTATTATTTTTGGAAGTTTTAGGTGACGTCGTTAGGCTGCCGAACTTTAATAAGAGAAATCTTATTTTTTTGTCTTCCTTTCAAGTTCTTCATTTCATATGGTATATCATTCAAATTTCATTAACATGTTCTTAAATCCTTTATATTCTGTTCCTCTACTATTTTATGGATCATTTATGAGTGGGTGACCCATGTCCCCTCTCTTTTCAACGTTTTCTAAAACCCTGTAACGTAGCCGTTATGCTGTAGAATTTTTGTCTAAAAATGCCTCTCTCTTTTTCTCAAAATTATTTTATGTTATTACGTGAATACTCAAAGATCTTATTTCTATAGGTGTATTCAAATATATATCAAAATTATCTATTTTATATTCTTGTATTTACATACATGAAACCCGCTTTCCCTTTCTGTGGTTTTAAAGTGACATAAAGATCATGTCTTTAATGCAGTTTTTAAAATGTTATGATTATGAAATGAAAACCATTTCATTTATGCTATATGGGTTGTTTATGAAATGATTGATGATGATATATGTGGATCGCATGATAATAAATTCATGTCAAGGGTGCGCCCAGATAGCGCTCTAATGCATTGGGTAAAGACTTAATCTCTAGAGATGACCTTTTATACTGATACCTTGGTAATTTTTAATAACACCTTGGGGATGGAACTTGGTGAAAGGAAATGATTGTCAATATTAAATGTTGTAGCCACATCTTCAAGTTATGAAAAAATGTTATTTTTATTATGATATATCTCATGATTTCATTCTCATTCCTTAAATTTATTTTCATGACCTTATTGAGGTATCTCAAGTTCACATGTAAAATGTTTCTTTTGTTTCCATTACTAGGCCTTCTGCTCACCCTTTCTTTTGATGTATGTCCCCAAGTTATGAGATGCAGTAATGAACCTAGGATAAACATGAGGAGAATCCTTTCAAGTGTTTAAGAAGAATGTTTTATGTTTTCATGTTTTAAGTTCCTAGTTTCCAAGACACTAAACCTTAAAGATCATCGGTTTAGTAAAATGTAATGAAAGTTTATGTGATAAAAAGGTAGGATGCTATACCATTGAGAGTCTCCAATCTCTATTTCAAAATTGGGGGCACAATAGTCAATCTTCTCAAAACTGTATAAGTCTCGAGTCACCAACGATTTTCATATACTCATCTTTAGTCTTCTAAATAAGATATCCACATTGCTTTTAGTGTTAATTAAAAACTTGGAGGTGTATCTTTCAATCCTTATATAGTTTGTTTCGTACACCCCGATAGACTCATTTTCCTTCTATTTAAACATGAGGGACTGAATTTCTATCTTGAGACAGAGTGTTAGAGAAAAATGTTAGTTGGATTTTTTTTATGAATTCCTCCCAATCCATGGTATAAATTTCCACCTTGGAATTCATGTTTCTTATTTGTGACCAACCACTGATCAACTTCACCATCAAAATGATATGCCTCCAGCACAACTTTATATTTTTTTGAGAACTCTATACAAGAGAATATCTTTCCATTGGAGTCAATACACTATTCTATGAGGAGGGGTTAACAAGATCCTTTAAACATGGTATTAGACTTCTACATGAAGGATGAGATAGAAAATTTCCCTTTCCTTGGATAATGAGGCTGTTCTACCTGATTTATGTTTTTATTTATAACTTGATATAGCTGAGCAAGTATTATCATAACATTTTGAGCACTAGTTTCCATCATATTTGGAATTTATATTGGGAAATCACCACATTCCCTATAAAATTTATTTTTGTCATCTGTTAATCTATTTCCAACCATTAACTAAGAAAAGGAAAGTACAATTAGGGGGATTGAATACATAGCTAATAATCATAAAATGAAACTTTAAACACAAAAGGATAAACTATTAAAGGAAAAGGTTATTCTAACTTGTGATTATATAATTTTCAATCTAGGTTATATATAATATATTTCCTAAGATATATTATTATTATGTGAATTTGATTTTTCCCTTAATAATATTTTGTAATTACCTTATAAATTTACCAAATCATATCCCTCAAGAGTGTCAAGATAGGTGTGAAGTAAGACATGTTGTCATGTACCCGGTTACCCCGAGTCAGGCCCAGAACACCTTGTCAGAGTTATCACTCCTAGGTACATTTGTTCTAGTACCACATCCACTTTTAGTATCTAAATAGAGATACATTTTCTTGATAAACCACTTAATCTATACTTACCAAAAGTTATTGGTGTTTTCATAGACATAGTCATATCCCAAATGTTCTTACTAAAGTCCTATATCCCTAGTCTCTAAAAATTTCTAAAATCCCCCTCTAATACCAACAATAGTCAGTGTAGCATTTTACACATATCTTCACAAGATTTTTAGAATAATTAAACATCAAATTACAAGACAAGTATTACAAAATCTAGTGTCTTGGAAGACATGGTACATAAAACTAAAAACATGGGACAAAATTAAATGTGTCTTTGTTTATCAACTATTATGAGCTTATAAAATCCTTTCAGATCTTACATATTCATAAGATAACCTAGGGATAACATGAACAAAGGGATGAGAAAAAATTCTTTGTAATGGAATAAACATAATAATAAAGCATGTAACCAGTATTAGATGGACTAACATAATGATATAAAAAGTCATGGAACATGATTATACATATGGAATGATTACATAAAACATGGTATCATATAATCATGGAATCATAGTATTGTAACCGAAACAAAAAAAATGATTTCAGAATGATTCAAGTCTTATTACACGTTGAAGATCTTGAGTCAAGGCTCATTTCATAGAGAGGAGCATGAGTCAAGGCTTGTTTCACATAGAGAATCATTAGTTTAATATTACCACCAAGAACAATGCACATAACATCTAATGAGACCAAACATTATATAATGCGTTGGAGAAGTAACTGGAAACACCCATCATAAAATGTTTATGAATATTATTTCCACATAAATAATTATACATAATTAATAAAATAATAAACATAAGGGTTACCCATGGAAATAACTGAGTATCATAATCATGTCGAACATATAATAAATCAGTGTACCATAATATTTTCCAAAAAATAAAGAAAATAAATCATACATGGACATTATAAATTTAATATAGAAATATATCATGACAATTTATGACAAAATTAAAGTGAAAATAGTGTTTAATAAACTTTAGAAATTAAACATTTTAGTACGGTTTAAGGGAAAACTTTCAAGATTATTTAAAATGAAAATGGAATAATTGACTGTATAAAACCAAAATTCAACAATTTTACTTTTTCATGATAAAATGAGTGATTTTATGAAAATAATAGTGTATTAAAATAAATTATGGATCACACTTAAAAATGGTTAATAATTTGGGAAGTTCCCTTAATTCGAGCTTTTTTATCGGGTAGAAGTGAGTATAGAACCTTTTAAAATATATATATCCTTAAAAATAAGGATGACTGGATCTTGATAATTGAGTTTGAAATGTATAAAAAATATAATATGTAAATAAAAATAAAATTTAATTTAATTTGAGTAAAGAGGGATGAGTAACATGATGGAATAATGGAGGTTCGGGTCGAATCCCTTACCTTATGTCCAAAGGTGTCCTTCACTTGATCTTAAGGATTAGGATAATAAAATTATATTCATTAATTAATATTTAAAACACAATTATACATGTATTTGATTTATTATAACTTTATTATGTTCATTTATAGTCTTTTTTATCAGTTAAGATATTCAATTTCACCATTGTAGAGCGTTAGTTTCCTTGGTTTTCATGATCACTTTACTTATATATGTGTATGGAAAATCTTGTAGAATGAGGAAAGTCATCTATAACTGAACATATATGTTATTAATGAACTTATATAATATTGAAATACCATTTTTAAATATGTTTTTATGTTTTATTATATAAATCATTAATGATAATCATTTAGATTAATTTTTCATTTTTTGATCACAACGAATTCATTTTATTTTATAAATTAATTTCATCTCAAAAAATTGATTCCAGAAAATTAAAGAAGGTAAAATACATATATTATATTATTTTTCAACCATAAAAATTGTTTCATTACCATAATTGAATATGTAATTGAATGATGAAATCACGTTATCCATGAAGGTTGTAAATCGGCACCTCATGGACGATGTTTTCAATCTTAAATTAAAAGAGTGTGGAGAAGATATTTGATTAAAAATTTTCCATATACATGAAAAAAGTTTATTATATGTATTATAATTTATTTTTAATTCCATTTGGATGAGTGGATGAGAGTGGAGAAAAAAGGAAAGAAAGGAACATGGAAGGAATTTGAAATAAAAAGAAGATTTTACCTCTTGGTTCCATATTATTAAGTGCCTCCTTTTGGGATTTGTTTTGTTATTATGTTAAAAAAATATCATTGTTATAGAGGAGAGGTTTGGAAATATTATTGGGATTAATTTTAACAAGGCTCAACACTTGAGAGGTGTGAGGAAAAATGGTGGTGAGAGGTGGAATTTAGAGTGGAAGAGTGGTGTTTTTTCAATATTTTAATCATTTGATTATTTTATAGGATCAAGACTAAGAATAGTTTGAGAATTATCACCACTGATATTAATAAAATGAGTATATTTTGACATTTTTTTATTACATCATCCAAACATTATCCATGACTCCCTAAATCTGGCATTTAGTATTTGTCGTAAATTATAGGATTTTACTATTCACAAAATTTCAGTATTTCAGAAGAGGTAAAAAAATTCACCCCAACCAATTTTTGACATATAGAAATAAATAATGTACACCATTTTATGAAAATAATTTTATATATATATATAAAAAATTAATTGTAATTAAAATCATCATTTACCTTGCAAAGACAAATTTTAAAATTATAACATGTTTTATAACACTTTCAAAACTTACATAAGGACTCATAAAATTGTCTAAAAACCATATGATATCACAATATTAATTAATGAATAAATTTTATGAAAATAAATTTTCCCTCATATTAATAAATTAATCCTAATATTGTAATAAAATATTTATGACTTGCAATAAATATATCAACACTTAATTAATAAATTTTAAAATATTTTATTTACTTATATTATGATATAATTATTTCATATTTTACATATACTATGGATAAATATTTTTTATACTTTCATTTTTTAGTAAACTATTCAATTTTATAGTTTACTATTCACACGTTTCACATTAATATTCCAAATGAAAAGTTACTATTTCATCGGTATAAGTTCTTTAACATCTATAAACACTTCTTATTTTATTCATTAATCATTTATAAAGCATGTATTGTGTTCTCTTACGTGTTTATACAATATGAAATAATTATAAGAAGGTAATTTCTATATATAAAACATAATGTATTTACAAGTAGAAACTAAAACTAATTACTGAAATATTTATTTAGTAAAATAACTAATTGAGAAATACTTATGGAATGAGAAACACCTTTAGGGTTGTGGGGGTCTTTTCCCTAAGATATTATAGTAAATAGAGATGGTTTAACCTAAATAGTTATTTAATTTCTCTTAAAAATTTCATTGTATGGTTCCTTCAGCATTATATCCAAAGTGTACTATAGGTTAAACATGTGATCCAACATCATCACCACTTAAAGTAATTTATCCATGATAACTTAGTACTTTTTATCATATTTATTTATCCTTGATTGATGAAAAAATTATATGATTTTTAATTTCTTAGTTATTACATTTAATATAAATAGAATAAATTAACTAAATTTTAATATCCTAAATCAATTTCTCTAACTATATAAGTTAGGTATAATACTATGTATAAACTATATATTTTGATACTATAGTTATTAATAATATGCTATCTTGTTTATTACTTTTCTAATAAATGAATAAATCGTCAATAAATTATGTATCTCTCAATGTTTTTTATAATACATGGAACAAACCCAATTATAATCTATAAATCCCAAACAATATTAAAACTTCATTCCTTTATATAATAGAATGAATTCCACATTGAATTTGATATATTTATGTCTCCTATTCATTTAGATCATGTAACTTTTATTTGGGATCACTTCGAAACATAGACACTTGACATGAATAAAGAAAAATGTATGGTCTTTTGGATATTTTTTATAATTGGATTCTAATGACTTCATAAACTCTATAATTCCAAATGAATTACCATTATCTCTAGTGTTTTATTTGGATCAATGTCAGGATATTTTTCAATTAAACAATTGACTACTATATCTCTTTTATCTATAATTTCTTCCAAAAAATGTTGTAAATTCTTATCACTCTCCATAAGGGTGATATATTGTTTTCCAAATATTTTTATAAGAATATATATTAATCATTTGTAAGATCATATAGTTGATGATAAATAGAGAAAAATTAGATCATCTATTTTAGATTCAAACTTATTCTTGAACTTATATTTACTATGAATAAAATTATTAATTCTAAACATTTAAAATAATTTTAATATAATATTTTTATTGACCTATACATAGGCCCTATCTGTAAGGTATAATGATATCTTGATATATTCCTCTAAATTATTGTTAATGGGTTATTTTAAATGAGAACCATTTGAGTTGTGTCCTTGATTATATAGTTTCTCCTCTATACTTCCTTATTTTGTTAAGTGGTTATCATAGTTGAAACTCAATTACTTATAAATTCTTTCGTTATAATCCTCTACTATGATTTTTGTAAATTCTATACCATTGTTGAATAAAAATTTCAAAATTTTATTCCAATGTATCATTTCGTCCTACATATAATACCACGTAATGAAATTAAACACTTTATATTTATCATTGATAATAATAAACCTTTCTATTTAAATGAATTTATTTTTAAAGTGTACATAATACCACTTTCAATCAATAAACCTTTGTGATATTTAGCCCTCAATATTATAATTCACTAATTAAAAAAACATTAATGACTTATTTCTTTTAGGAAATATATATTATTAATGATATTACCCCTTTGGAAACCATCACATGGATGAATATAGTGTTTTAGAATCCTAGGTATGTCCCATGAACCATCATGTTTAAACAAATTCTCTAGGTTATTTTTGTCTCAAATGACCAATCTATTTTCAATAATATTTATCCACACCATCTTTTATAATAAATAATATATTATTTTCCTCACTAATAAGTCATATATTTACCTTTCTTCAATTCCCTTTCATAAAAATTGTGACATAATTTCCTTTAATAGTAAAAGTATTACTGTTAAATCTTATGTCATAGATTGAGTAAGAAGATTGGCTTACACTTAGAAGATATTGTGGCCATGATCTTCCACAAAAAAGTAATCCTTCTTTCCCAACCCTTTTCATTTATTAATTTTCTTCCTAGATTTTTTTGTATCCTTTGTCATTTCTAAATATCATAGATCCTTCATTAATATATTTGATACTTTTAACAAAACAATTTCATATGATAATGTAAAAAGTACATCTATAAATAGAATTTTAGACCCAATTCATGAAATTTAATTTAAGGTAACATATACCACTAAAATTTTCTAATACCATCATCTTGATCCAAGACAATTTCATTAAATACTTTGGTGATTAATATTGATGTTCATCCTCAAGATATGATGTACCCTCTTCATCATACAAATATATAATCATGTTACGAGTTTTTATTTATTTTTATTACTCCTTGAGATATTTTATAGTTGAAATTTGAATATCACTTGGAAAATTCTCTCACATAATTGATAAAAAACATTTATTTTTTCTGTAAAATTAAAAAAAATAACAGAGACATAAAAAATACTTTGAGTTTCTATTTACATTAATATTTAATATTTTCTCTTGCAAATTATGTTTCTTATTTTCAAAAGAACACATACTTTTTGAGTGCTATATCCTTCTAAATTAGTTGTCATGATTTTGGGTGAATTATAATATGTCTTCATTCATACCTCAGTGGTCTTCTTGGTATCTTATAAATAATTTTTTTTCATAGGAGTGTTATCTTACTAACCTGTTTAAAACATTACAAAATTTTGTTTTCGACCAAGTCCCATGATTAATTTTCTATATTTATGTAATCATTTATATTATAGGTAATAATTAGGTTTACTTGAGTGTTCTAAATGCCTCTACTTATCTTTAATAAAATATTATGTGCTTCAAATTCCTAATGTCATTATGGGATTAATATATCCTTCATGACCACCTAACTTTTGTCTTATTTCATTGAACTATCATTTATGTTAATCAACCTTTTTGACTCAATGTTTCAACAAATTGGTTAATCCATTTATGTATTAGGCTTACTACTGTTCTTTTATCTGGATCTCAATGAAATTAAATGATATAATTATAATTTTATATTTGATATTTTCAATTATTTCCC
The DNA here is from genome assembly GCA_963277665.1 of Viscum album. Classification (NCBI taxonomy): domain Eukaryota; kingdom Viridiplantae; phylum Streptophyta; class Magnoliopsida; order Santalales; family Viscaceae; genus Viscum; species Viscum album. The sequence continues at coordinate 1,205,680,528 of OY728138.1, forward strand.
TCATATATTCTTTTTTCCTCTTATGAACAACAATATGTTGAGTTCATAATCATTTACCACTACATTTAATTTCCATGTCTTATCTATTCAAACATATAATTCTTCAATTATAGTATAAAATTTGAATTTGAGGTAAAACACGGACTCAAATTCAGTTTATCCATATTTTTATTATTCCATAATTTTTATTTCTCAATGATATATATAATTACTTCATCACTATGTTATTTTCAATCCTCAATTTCTCCCACTTATTTTTAATCGATGATGTTACTTTCTTATGAATAGAAGCTCTTTTTTTATTAAATTAATCTTTTCAAATTTATTTACATTCAAAACACTAGGTTATTTATTCTTATGATGATAATATTCTTTATTATCTAATGAAATATGGGTACACTTATATGTAAGGTTTAAAACCCTTTGATATTAAAATATTCTGAGTGGAATATTACCCTTGAATTTTACTTTCTTTGTTTTAGATGTGAGTAATTAGATTCCATAACCTTATGAATATTATTTTATTCTGAATATTTTTCATTTGAAATCATTTTTATTTCCCTAAATTATAATTCTCTTATTATCTCCATTATAACAGGACCATTTTCACTTATTCTCATTTCATATATAAATATAAATTTTTATATACTATTAAATGAAACATTCTTGTGACCATAATACTCAATAACCAAAACAATTAGATTTAATGATATATAAAACTCCAAAAACTTCTCATCATAATGTTGAAATCTTCAATTGTTTCACCAAGACTACGAAATTATATAAAAATAACATTTACTCAGTGAAATAATTTATTATCAATTTTATTTGTGTGTATAATAAATTCCTTATACTTATTCCATTACACATGTAATTTATCTTCTATAACCTTTATGGTACCTTTATAGATATTTAATTTTTTTGCCACACGGTGTTTAGGCACTTACACAATATCAACTATTTTTGGATTATGTTATGTAATGATCTATCTATGATATTGTGTCTTTAGGTGTTATCATCTAATAACTTTTGTTTTTATTCCATAAATTCTCTAGTTTCCATGTTTACTAGAAAAACATTTTATATAGACATGTACACATAATTCCTGAGTTATTAGATATAACGATTCATCTGGTTTTTCTATAGTTGGATGTTTTATCTAATGATTATTGAAATTTTTACTATGATTGATGGCAACTATTGTATTTCATATATGGATAAATAACAAAGAGAAAATAATAGTAAGATATGGTTTGACAACCAACATGGAAACTTCCTCTTTGATGACTCTTATTAGTACTAAAGAAGAAAATTCTTCAATAGAAGGGGGGTCATTGTAAATTCAATTCAAACGGTTTCATTTAATGTTATTATTATTTTAGTTAATTAGAACACTCAATATTATATGTGACATGAAAAAAAACTTTCAGGACCTTTCCATATCCATTAGTAATCTGAAAGTATCAACCCAATCCCACCTCTAATAGGCATTGGGCTTTTGAATAGAACCAAGTAGTCATATCATGTGTATGGGAGGCCTTAACTCAATGAACATGAACACAACCACAATATATAATATAAATATATAGAACATAACTTTACAAATAATTGTAATATAATGTACAGGTGACAACTATTAAACATCCATAATAGGAATAAAAAAGAATCACTTGAACGTTTAGAAAATTTATGGACCGAACATTAGATAATATTTATAGACCTAGAATAAGTAATAAGAATGATCTCAAAACAAAAAAAACTCCCAACATGAAAAATGATAAACAAATTCACCATTTCAAACCACTAGGATTTGACCCCACATGTAGCATATCCACCAATGGATCCTTTAAACTATAAAACACCTTAATAGACAAAACATTTGTGGGAATGAATGTCAAGCATGTGTGAGAATATCATTACTTAGTAGGAAACCATGAAGATAGAGGAGAGGGAACAATGTCTTGTCAACTCAAATCCAATTATAGTTAAAATAAAGGAAGTATTCTAAATATAAATTTAGAAAAATTCCTAAGTAAACAACACATCTTCTAGTCTTTTGTCAATAAAAACCACAACAACCTGATCTGATAAAGGACTTAAAGTACCAAATCTACCCATATATGATAACTTTCAGTCCACCTATTCATAACTACTGTGGTGGGCCATGCCACATTGACATGTATGTGTATTGGTTGAGGGAGTACATAAACACAATGGATAACCATTCCCAGACACACATGGAAGTACCCAAACACCATATATTTAATGGGTGATCATTCCCAATGATGAGTATGTATTTAATGGCATACTAGAACTCTAGTAAAGGATTATTCCCTAAAACAAAAGGAAGTATTGATTCCATCTATAATCTGAATGTATCTCAAAATCCTTATTATCAGCTATAGATAACAAAATTTCTAAAACTACCCAAGATCCACAAAAAATCACCTTTCATTTGAAGGTGGATCACACTTTTATGATAACTGTATTTATCACAACAAAAATATATTATTTATCATTTTTTATAACACCCAATTGAGAATATATGAAAAACTTAAAAGAATATAGAATAATCATCATGTACTTCACTATAAATGGTGTGTGTGGAATGAAAAAAAATTTATAGGTGAATTTTTAATGAATTACCTTGTATTGTCAACCTATATTTTTTCCCCAAGGGTGAAACATAATTTGGGAATCACAGGTTAGTTGGGAGTGTATAACAGAAGCATAAAGTTGTGTCACATTTGTGTATATCATGTTCCCTAAACTACAATTATTGTGATACCTAGGGGATAATTGGGAATTTTATTTAGTACATCACATGCTTTTTAACGTAGGCATATATGTAATGAGGAATGAAAGTGCACTCTATGTGGTATTTAATAAGGATAAGAAACATGTATCCATTTATTGGTGAATAATAGTGTGTGGTATAATAATCACATACTGTGTGATCTATAACTCGATATACAATACCCTATCTGCCCAAAAAAACCATACTCATCAGCATTTTCCACAAATAGTGGTTCATGAACCACACACCACATCTTCGTGTGTTTTTCTCATATTTGGAAATTGTTTATTTTATTCCATCATCAATATCAATGCCTTCATCTTATCATCCATTCCCAAAGCTATATATCTTTTAATCTATACATGAGACATCACTAGGGTCCACACCATCATAAATCACCTTATAAAACACTATGTCAGTGGAAAACCCTTTTCCACTACCATCACGCATCATTGACACCTCATTGGTAACCAATTTTTCCACTATTCACGAATTTTATCATTGAATCAATAACTATTTTGTTGTGTATTAGTGATATTTTTTATTAGAAATGGGATAAACATTGATGAATGGAAGATGAGTAGCCAGTGTGATTCCAAATAACTAAATCTTTATTCATATATGTATTCCTTGAGAAGCACATGTGGATCATGAAATGAAGATATTATTTTAATAAAGAATACTGGTACACAAAATACCATAATTTAAACAATCCAGGAATAAATTAAAAATGATTTGTACTATTTATTAGTCGAAGTAAATAAGAATTGATTTTACATGGAAATATGTGAATGGCATGATAAGAAAAAATGATGTTGTGTATCAATGGATAATTATCATAGATTCAAGAATATAGGCTTTATTAATGAGAAAATTTGATTCCTACTCAAATAAAGAACCAAAAAAATATACTTTTACTATTAATGTTCATACCAATGTCTCATTACATCAATTAGAGTACTAACATAATATCAAAAATTAAATAATTATGATAAAAAATTTAAATTTTAAAAATGTTAAATATTCATCATTGGTCTTGAAGCCTAAACACAAAAATCATAACTCTATGATATCCCTACTGGCATAGTTAATTCCCTTTAGTTTACTGAGTTTTTAAATTTAAAAAATGAAACAAACAAAGTTCTAAACTTCAACATAGTATTTGATTTTCAAGTATGATTTTGAACCCATAGAGGTGGGGTTATGGAAAATATTAAATAAATAAAAATGACTGAATTTTGGTTTATAGAAAATAAATATAAACTATCGAGGATAAGATTTGTGGAAAATTTGGGAGAATAAAATATGAAAAGTGTGAGGGGTAGTAATTATTCAATGTTCATGACATGACAAGGTATCACATAATTAAATAAAAATTATGTAGTTTTTAGAATGGGGTCCCAGTTATTATAGTGGTCATGTAAAATTTTTCATATATACACTCACCTTTTATCATGGTTAGGTACATTGTATTGTAATGGATGGGTAACTTGAAATAATATTTAAACATTATTAAGAGACAAACCCAATGTTCATGGGGGATGTCTAGACCCTAGATCTCATATGAAACAAATTTATTCAATCATATCAGGAAATGGCCATGTTCAAAGAAAAAAAATAAATTAAACCAATTCCCAAAACCCGCTCATAATAACCATGAAAGAAGAAATTATGATAGAGATAGAAATGAATTAAAAATGTAATATCCCAACATAAATTACAAATAAAATAAAAAATAACTCATACAATTAATCCCCTTTAGTCTCACTTTCATCATAACAAATAAATCACATACTCATGCTAACAATGAGCGGGTGTAGAAAAAATAATAAATTAACACCCTAAAGAAATTTTCGGAAGTAGGTTGTCCTTTTTCAGGAATCATCCATTAGTGTTACTCCATCCCAAATTGATGAATTTGGTGGTTCCTCGGACTCTTATTTATATCATTGATATGGGCTCTTCCCAACCCTTTTCATGGCGTGTAATGCGATTAGGAGTCTTGTAATCTAGATATGAGTTTTCCTCTTGATTTTTGAATTTGTGTTAATCTCATACGTGAATTTTAATCATTGACTCATTTCGCAACATAAAATGAGGATTCATGATGTTTAACATTTGAATGTACAGATCTTGTGTATCTCTGCATATTTCTTCTCCAAAAACCTGTCTGAAAATTTTCTCATCACGTATTGTAGACACAAAATGTGTGAGGGTCTTTTATAGAATTTGATAGAGTCACAACTTGTCATGCGTGGGAGATTTATTTTAAAAAAGACCTGACGTGTAATGAAATTACAAAATGTGTAATCATGTTGTTCTAGTTTTTAAAATCCACTTCATCTTCAAAACATTGGTGTTACTCCTTTATCTCAAAATTTCACCCCTTTAATTTATTTTTCAATTAATCATTGTTTCCTTCCATAACTCATAAGAAGTGTAAATTTTATCCAAAATTTAGAATATTAGTCATTTAAATACCAGATTAATACATTAAAAAACTCAAAATTGTATGAATGATATCTACTTGTAACTCTCTTAGGAAAAATACCCTTATTTTGAACGCATTCATTGTGTCACAATTTTGATTTGGGGTACCATTTTTGAGAAGTTAATTTTTTAAACCAAAGGTCTCCACATCATCTTTACTTTTTAGTATTTTCATCTGAAAATGAAAATATCACTCAAATATGTGAGCGGGTTGAGATTGTGTCTAATTCTGATTCTCTTAAATATCTCTTAAAGATTAAAATTCGTCCGAAAGATGAGAACAAATGGGATGAGTTACCTATAAAGGTCCTTCTTTTGGTGGTCCGTGGTTACCACTGGGTACTCTATGAATGTTGTGTCATATTCAACATGTTTCTCATATTATATTATAATGTGTGATGGTTCATTCCAATACCTACTTATGGATGGGTTATGGGTGTTCATGTAATGGAATTTTTTAGTATAATAAACACATGAACCATAACCAAGAAATTCATCATCAAAATAAAAGGAACATAAAATGAGTGTACCTTTGTTGTTACAAATTTTATGTATTAATCCATGACATATTAAATCTGATATAGATCTCCATAGAATTAGTGTAATTCCACCTTTCTCTAAGGGATTAAATTTACCTTTGGATACACATTAAAAATGTTATGATCTCATGTTAAAAAGTGGTGTTACCACCATATCCCAAAGATAAATATATATTTAATAATGAATACTTATTAGGATATTTTATTACTTAAATTGAGCGTATCACATTGGGAATGATTCTATCCTTTTTTTATACTCTCTTAATTTAATTTAGAGAGTATTTTGAGGCATTTATTACATATCATGGAACCCGTGTGTTACTACACATTAGTTTGTTACCATCTAAATGTTCCAAACAGCATCCAATGAAATGAATTAATAAATCCCATTGATTCGAAAACAAATAATCCTTATAGGGGCATATTATAGATTCAAAACTATTATCTCATCACACATTAGGAAGACAAAACAATAATATATGAGTTTAATCTTTCTCACACTACCTTGGGGAAACCATGATCTCACGATTCTAAAAAATGTTATGCAGGTTATAAATGCTTCTTTATGCTCAATATGCATCATATATATATAAATGGATTAATTATGATTTATATAATTAAAATCACTTTAAAAAATATCCCAATTACACAAAAATCCAATAAAGACTTTATGAAATACTTTAAAACACTTTTTCAATCCATCCAAAACTCCCCGAGACATAGTTTATCAAAATACATTCATTTTAGAAGAAAGCATTTATCTAAAACATAATACGTATTGAAAGGTATATCTTTGGAACTTATAAGATTGAATATCATTGAAAAAATATGAAATAATTTTATATATATTTTAATAGAGTAGAATCTAGAATGGAATAAATGATACTCAATATACAAAGGGGTTTGTGTTGATCTCAATCAAGAATAATCATATCTATATATGATCTTGTCCATAATAATTTGTATTTTATAAATTTTATTTATAATACTATAATCAATTTTTTCCTGAAACCGTATTACCAACAGACATAGAACACATAAATATACTATATTCCATCTCATACTATCATGATTCCCCAAAATAGATTGGCCAGTTCCATAAATACATCACATTTTATTTATCTAACCACTAAGAATATTGTATGTAACTATTCTTAAGTAGATAATCACATCATATATGACTCAACTACTATTTGTTTATGAATTATCAAACACTAATTCAGTTAAGGGTGTGATTTTTTATCTCATCATATGAATTGAAAAATCCTATCTTTATTGAGCTCTAATTACTGAAATGATTAAAAACATACCTAACTACCCTCTATTTAGATAAGCCTCAAGGATTTAATAGGATAAGAGTAATTTTTTTTAAGGTTATCATGCTATATATGTCACCAACCATAGGTAATATTGGTTGAAAAAAAGTATAAAATCCTTAATAAATCAATGAATATATAAAATTATTTCAGATATACTTTGGTAGATCATTCATAGTAATATGACTCAATTTATTACCTTATGATTCTATTCCGTATATATCAAATAAAATATTTTTATTTAGTATAATATTACACTCATTTTAACCTTAAGATATTATCATAACCCAAAATACTTAGTGATGATCACAAATTAGTGATAACTCAAAGTCTTACATTGAGGAAATATTATCATTATATTATTTATGTTAATTAAATTAAAACACACATAAATGAATAATAAATATATATTTTTTGTATTTATAAATTCATGGTTGAGTCACATATATTACATACGTTTCATTATATATCATATATCATGAGATTGAACATGACCCTCATGATTCTTTTGTGAAAATGATTACATCAATGCATCTTGTACATAGTCCTTTTAAACCACCTAACAGATCATTATATCACCCCTCCTAATGATATCTCATATTAGATGGTATATGTAAAATATTTTTTGACCTTTTGTGACATTTTATTTCATTGGGTCGAGCAATGGATGCATTGTTATCACAGTGAATATCAATTACTCCCTCGATCCATGGGTGCACCCAGTTTTTATAAATGAACTTCTTGATCCAAAAAGGATTTCTTAGTAGTATCTATTGTTGTAATGTACATTTTCTCTATTTTTTATTCTATTATGTTGTCTTTTTTAGATCAATTCCAACTAATAGATTCTCCATTCAGGGGAAGAAATCAAATTGATATCACATGTCATATTTTTTAGATTATAGATAAGAATCAGTGTAACCCTTTATACAGATCTCGTCATATCATAAAAATTCCAATAATATATCAACAATTATTATTAAATACTTGAGGATATTATTCATAGGAATCTTGTTACTCTTACTGGGATTGTATTAGTATCTACTGGTTGTGTTTTGAGTATATAAAAAATCTGGTAAAGAACACAATATAAAATACATGATAAATCTTATGGAGGAAGTATAGGGAATTATATCCATCCTCTAAAATTCCTTATATTTATAGTGAATCATCCTAAGATTAATTCCATGTAACAAAAGTAAAGACCTTTTTTTGAAGTTCTCTATAACAAAACACATTATCACTTTACCAATGTCTATTTCCTGACTAAGTCTATGAAAAATCTTTCATCAATATCTATATATCTCCACAGATAGTATATAGGCTGCTTCACCCATGTCTTTCATATAGAATTATTTTCCTAACCAAGTATTTATAGGGTGTAATGTTAGGATATCATTACTGATAAAGAGTATTTCATATATATAAAATATCAAAAATACTACAACATTCCAACTAATCCACACATATATATGCCATTAGTGTATTTAACGAAATAAAACTCTTTAACAACATCATAAAAATATATAATAAAACATTTAAAATATTTTTTCAATAAAAAATACATCAGTGAAACTTTAATATCTTAACAGACTCATTTTCCACTTAAAAACCCTTAGGGTGTATCACATACACATTTTCCACTAATTTTCATCTGAGGAAAGAGGATCTAATATACATTTTATATATTTATTAACTAATTATAATGTATATAGAAAGAAATGTATCAATATAATTTATTATTGTAGTAAGTGAAAAAGGTTTCCTTATAGTCGATGACAAAAATTATCTTGTAACCCTGATCTAGATGGTGTTATTTATAATTAAAATATCAAAAATACATTTTAATTTTCTTGACAAAAAACCATATGAACCATAAGGTTCTAAATACATAAGGTGAATACAAAATGTTCCAAAAATGGTCATTATACATGGATTCCATTTTATATTCCATTGGTTTTAACAATTTCTCCAAAATAAAACCCAAAAATGGACCTTGAACGGCTTATAGGTTCATCTTATATAAGTATTAATTCATCACAATTTTCCATAATAAATTCATATTTCTTGGAATCCTCATGAATTATAATAATCATTAGGGTTCTTATGTAACTGGATTTGGTTCTTCCTCTATAACCATTTTTGGAAAAAAATCATCCTCCATTTTAGGAACCCTTCAGATTTATTTATCTTTAGATTTTACAAGTTCAATGTTTCTCCTACAAAATAATTTTCATATGCGTTTATTATAAAGGAAAATACTATGTTTGTATATAACAATTTGTGTACAAGATTATTATAATATTAATATTTTCAAAATTATTTTGGATAACCAATAGAAATTACTAAAAAACCCTTTTGCATCCAAGGACTAATGGACACAATAGATATTTTTGGTAGCTATATGTGACCTATAGCCATGGGAAGTGCTTCACAGTACTACATGTTAACAAATTCCCACATAATAAAATAGTTTTTCCATTATAAGGGAGTAAGAATGACTATATAGATACTAGTAAGTTTGACCATGTCTTATGGGTCACAATTCAGGGACATATAGCCATCGTCATGTGTGATTGTGGCTATTTTGTGGAATACTACCATGGATCGATTGGATGATGGATTTAAAGTGTAATTTTAGGGAAATATAACCATAGGTTAATTAACTAGTGGTTATATGATGGCTGTTTAGGTCCCTTTATCTATAGTATGACCGTATAGTGACTATATGGTGCTTATTCAAGGATTTATTACTATAATTATACCTACTCAAGGCTATAGGGTGATAAATCATGGACCAATAGGCATGAGTTTTTCAGAATTTGACCATATGATGTCATTTTTTGGGACAATATTCATAGTTCAGATGGTCCTTGTGTATTTGGGGCTCATTTGGGGACCTATAACCGTTTTTAAGAACAAACTTAAATATAAGGTCTATATGAACCAACATCTTTCCCATGTCTATCAGGTTTTAGGGAATGAGAATAATATTGTTATTATATGATAATAGTTATAAAATATTTTTTTAAATTATTTCACATACACACAAACATATATATATATATATTATGTATATATATAGAACTAGTTTGTTAGTGGGGATGTAGTATAATCAATATATTTATAGTCATGATATGTGGGTTCCTGTTATGTTGGTGTAGTTTTTCTGCCATATTGTAATGATCTCCTTAACTATAGCTGTACTCTCATCTTTATGGAACCACCTATTTCAATGGATTACATAACAAGAGTTATAGGTTCTAAATTGACCCATTTCTATGTTGGTGTTTCTATAACGATGAACATGTATAATGGATATATCCATTGTGCTAAAACAATGTTGATAGTATCCAAAAGCTAATTATTGCTACAACCTATCACTATTGGAAATTGGGACATCACCATAAGTATAACCTGTGACTATAGCCATATTTTATTCTATTTAGATAATAATATTTGTGATCTATTGTTAATTTTAGCAGAATATAATCTTTTCACATATTCATCACAACCCCAAATCCTCATAAATTACATATTGATCTGTCCCCCATTCAATATCATAAAAAGAGTATTTATGAATTCTTTATATTGAATGTGATTTTTTAGTAATTTATTATTTTCTATATAATAACCCATGAATGAAATTAGATGGTCACACATGATCATCATTGAACAAAAAATGGTCAAATGAGGAATGATTCCTCCTCTAAAGAACACCATTCCATGGTGGAGTTTTTGGATGACTGATTTGTGAAACAATATCAGAATCTATCAGATGATCAATGAATTCTTGGACCAAGGATTCACCTCCTTAATCCAATTATATAATATAAATAACTCTATTAACTTTATTTTATACTTATTTCTGAATCTATTTTAACTTATTTAAAGATTCATACTAGTGTGTCATCAGAAACACACATCTATACCAAGTAAAGTCATCGGTAGAAGTAAAAAATTACTTAAGCCTCTATATTTTACATAATTGTTGGTCTAAATACCTCACTATGTATGAGATATATTAGTTTATTTACCATTTATCATTTCCGAAAATAATTGTTTTTTTCATTTTTCATAATAACAAAACCACCCGTTTCAAATAAATCATAATTGAATGAGTCCAAAAATCTATATATATGCAGTGGTTAGATATATTCCTCAATAATATGTTTGAGGAGACAATTCCAATGGTATAAATAATTAGAGTGAACCTTTTTGTTCTTAGTTTGAATGTTATAAATTATATAATTCATGTCTAGAATATAAAAACATTTACTTTTTTACGAACTCATCAAAATATTACCCTCTTGTATATTGAACATCAATTATTCATGATAATGAATGAAAATACAATTTTTTCCAAAAATGATATAGAAATTAATGTTCTATTATGGAAGAAACATAATAAACATTTTCAATTTGTAGAACAAATCCACTTAGTTTGACATATATCATAAGTGTTTATCTCAATTTTAGAAAATCACAATCCATTTCCAATAAGAAGAACTGATTCTCCCTTATTCAATTCAATCATATATTTGAGTCTATTATAGTCTGTAAAAATAAGTTATACGCACTTAGTATATCATACACATGATTCATATTTTGATTAATTGATCTCTGAAATATTTACAATCATATTATTATTTTTTTCCTCATTGATAACACTAATCAATCATATATAAAAATTTATAGCTATTTTATAGGTTATAACTATAAGAGATATCATTATGATTAACATGATGTATTCTATAATATTTAATAATGAAATATATTTTCTTGAGTATCATGTTTTAAAACCATTGTTAATCAAATTTTATACGATTCTTAGATCACTATGTGGATAAATCTTTATAAAAATTCATCATATGGACTCACCCAACTCTATTCCTTATGTATACTAATGGTTTGGGTTTCCAAACTAAGTGTAACCAAAACAAAAACCATGAACAAGGAACCTAATTGTTAAGGTCACATTGTTATTGGATTTACCTGAATAATAATTCATGGACACCTAATAGTTAGGGTTACTCATACATAATGATTGAGGTCTTGAGAAGGGATGCTTTTGAAGGAATCTAACACTTCATAATTGAGGGGTTTTATTTAAACTCTCACCAATTTAATATATATCATATGTATATTAAATCCATAACTCTTAGATTTGATTAAATATTTATTATCTCATTTTAAATATATTATGTATACAAAATTATAAAATTTAGTTTATGAATCATTATTTTATACCCCAAATTTTTATGTTCCCTACCTATTAATGTGAAACTCTTTACATAACCCACATGATGTGTTACTATCCGAAATATAGAAAACAAAAATATTCATAAATATCCAAATAGATTATATGAATAGAGTATATTAAGTCTTCATATACTATTTTAAAATTATATGATATTGAAAATATCCACATAATAATCCTGGAGGAACAAATAGCCAACCCCTACCTTTCTCACATCAAGGAATAAGCTTCCAAGATAGTGGAATGTCCCTCAAAAAGTGCCAATACCCATGGATTCTTTAATAAATGGATAATCCAAGTCTTGATAACTCTAAAACCTAATATATAAAAAATAAATTCATTAAAAACATTTAATCTGAAAAAATTAAGTTAAAATGATGTCAAGGTAGATGAAAACCAAATTTTTTGTTTCTATAAAAACCATGTAATTCATGTTGAAACAATTAAAAATTGTAACACCACAAGCTTCTATGGTACGCTTCCCTTTGAATAATGAGATAATGTGTGTTGTACGCAACATCGAGTTCTAACACACCACAACCAATCAAACTAGCCATTATGAATAGTAATAGCTAATTTTTGGAATTTTATAAAATTTATCTATCAAAATGGAATTTATTATTGGATTCGGAATATCTAATTTAGCATAGGGTGAAATTTTTGAACTTTTCAGATAACATTTATATTTTGATGAATAGTGAAAATTACTAAATTTTAATTAAAAACAACTTTTTTAATCGAAATAATTTATATTGATAAATTATGAATTCGAGTGGTTTTAAAGTATATTTAGAATATATTTTTACCATTTAATACAATTTGGTCATTGTACATAATTTTACAATTAAACCGGACATAAACAAGTGTTAATCTTTTGATAGTTATTATCTCTTGAAAACGCGCTTTTTGTTTTAACAACGGGAATTAATTTTAAATTAATTTCTCCCACTTGTTTGTTTTGAATGTGGAAAAATGGATTCAATATTTGGAATCAAGATGTTAATATTGTGTAAATAGGTAACTTTTATTTTTAGACTTTTTGAATAATTACTTCGGTAAATATTTTATTTACCATGGTTAAGGGTAAATCTGGTAAATAAGGGTTAACAAAATAATATTATAATAATACTAAATTACCCTAAAACGTGTCCTAGCCTTATTTGTGGATATATGTCCGACCATGGGCATCTTTGGGTCAATTTGGGGACCCCATAAATCCACTTGTAGGTGATAGGGACACTTTATTTTAATGAAGTTAAAACAAATACAGAAATGACATAAGCATATATCATTTAGAAAAACAATTTTTACAAAGGATTATATATGTTGGATTTTAGACTATAAATATTCATTATAAAAGTAAAATGATTTCCTACATAATGACATTTTATTTATATTTTTTAGACATTATATAATTTAATTTATTTATGACACAATGGTGATGCTGTAATTACCTTAACAGTGAAAAATTAAAATAATTGATATTATAAATACCCAAATAAATATAATTTGAGACTATTTATGAATTAAAAAAAAATTATAGGTTAATATTACAGGTTTTTAATGATTTAATTAACTTTTTTGAAGTAATAATTCTGTTATAAGTTTTACAAAAATCAATTACTGAATAGTGTCAAAATTGACATAAAAGTGTTTTAAAAACAAATATTATATTATTAATTGACATTAAATTCCTAAAAATAAAAGGTTCATCCAAGATACTTATATAATAATATATGTAACATTAATTGACTACTTGGGGGTCTCTTGGATGTATATAGAAAGTTGATTAACTATATAATATAAAAATACAAAGAGACATTGTAAAAGTGAAACTTATTACCTAAGAGTTAAAACTAAAAGATAAGGTTAATATAATGACACAAACCTGTCTAACTTCTATTGATTGAGTGGTTTTAGACCCATAACCACCTTAACCTTTAAATAATCCACTTTTTATCCATTATAAACCGAATATGTATTTATTATAAAATAATATTTCTAACTTTTCCAAAGGTGCCCCTCACCCCTCTTATAAAAGGTCACTCCTCCTTCTCATTAATTCACACCTTCAAAGCCTTTTGGTTCGGCCAAACCCTACCCAAATACTCTCTCAACTTCCCCCACTACAACCTAGAGGCCTTAGTTTGATCAGAAAGACTACCTACGGATACCTTTTGATCAAATCAAAAGGAAGAACCCGAAAAAGAGGTAATGTTTTCACCACCCTTTTTCAAATTCATTTCTTCTTCAACTTCTTCTTTATTTGTTATTCCCATTCTAAAATAATGAATCCAGTGTCTCCTATATAATTTAATATTATTATAAATATGGTACAACCATATTCAGTATTCTATCCATCCTTTGAATGACATGTCACCATACGTGCGTACGTACAGCTTACCGTCTCCACGTCGTGGTGTAACTATTATTCAATATATTATTATTTTGATGGGTATAATAATGATTTTTAATTCATGTAAATAATAAATATAACATGATAATTATTCTATATATATGATATGCCATCCAATTATATATTATTTTATTATCAAAATAATGATATTGTCGCTCGTGCGTACGTACGGACTACCGTCTCCACGAACGCGATGAGATTCATTCTCCATCGTATCCATTCACGAATAATTATCATTTGATGATTTAAAAATAATGTTTAAGGACTTTATATAATTATGGATATGAATAATATACAACCTATCCATGACAAACATGGCTTACATAACAAAACATATAAAAGAAAATGAGTAAGTTAACACCCAAAACGACGATAATTCTAAGATATTATTAACAAAGAAATGTTAAAAGATCATATATGATATCATATTAATGTATATCATTCTTGGATAATTTAATAACAATTATTTCACCATTATACAGGAGGTAACATACCCCCAACCAAGGAAAAGTACAAGGTAAGGGGTTTTCATCTCACTTTTTATTCTCGTGAGATTCATGCCATATTGCCACTATTGCCTTTTTGTGTGGTGTATGTACTGCCCATAATTTTATTCTTTGTGTAATACACTTAAATTTATGTGTATCTACATATTCATTGTATGATACCTCTTTAATGGGTTGTATGTTTTGTAAGTTAACAAATTGGTAAGGGTTTATTTCGCAATCTCATTATTATCCGAGGTTGTTTATAAGTAAATGAAATTATTTCATTTCATTTATGCCATATTATGTTGAAGTGAAAGTTTAAAAGGCTTTTGTTTTAGTTATACATTGCCTTAAATGTTTATGCTTATTTATGAAAGTTTCTGCTATATTTTTATCCTTACTGAGCATCTGATCTCACCCCTTTCAATGTTTTATTTTTCCCAGGATGTGAAGAAGTAATTTATGAATGATCTGTAGGGATAGTATGTGGGGATGTGAGTGTGGAATATGAAGAAAAGATGTTGTTGTAGTTTTCATTTTTGTGATTTAATGTAAAAAATTATGAATATATATAGTGTTTCCAAGGCTACTAAACCAATCAGTCTTTTTAGATTTGATCTTTCTTGTAATCATGCCAATGTTATATAATAATGCACTGACTCTGGGTAACGGGGGTCAGGGCGTTACAGTTGGTATCAGAGGAAGTTTAGTACAAACCTTAGAAACTAGATTTAGATAAACTCTAATTAGAGCACATAGACCTAAGAAGGACTTTAAGGATTAGTATAGAAGAACTTCCTATAATTATGGCATTGTAGAGATTTTGTGAGTTTTACAAGAAATACATCCATATCTGGATACGAGCAGGTAGAGGAGACTTTGGCACAGATGTACCTAAGAGTACAACCTGAAAACACCACTTTTAGCTAGACTCGAACAGGAACTGGTGCATGACAACAGGCCTTGCTGCACTCTTGGTTATGACACTCCCCAGGGATATGCTTAGGATAACTCTCAATTTATTTAAAAATCATTATGAAGGGTTTATGAGTATATACTTCCTCAAATAATTTTTTTATGATTATGGATTATATCCATAATTAGTTCAATTTATGTTGAGTTTTTTATAAGTATGGAATTATGTATTTTGATTCATAAACTGATCTAGTTTATTCCATTGTTTATAAATGGCGCGTAGTGGAAGAAATGGAAACCGTATCAATGCACACACCCCATGTAAGGATTTCCCTCCTGCTCAAGATAATTATAGTGGAGCTGGTGATGCAACTGGTGCCGATCAGCTAATCACCATACTGGGACAACTCACTCTGGTTATGAATAATAACCTTACCCGTATGGAGCACCCTGATACGCAGCATGGAGGATCAATGTTAGATAACTTCATGAGTAAACAACCACTAACGTTAAATAGTATACAAATCCCTTAGTAGCTGAGCAATGGATAAATTTCCTAGAGAAAATATTTCAGGCTTTGGGGAGTAGTGAAAGGGAAAAAGTTATCATGGTAGTTTACCACCTCACTGGAGGTGCTGATCAATAGTGGTAATTGATTCAAAACACAACAGAAGCTGATGAAGTATCAAATATGGAATTGAAGGAGTTCAAAGTTCTGTTTTTAGAAAAATACTTTCCTCGCGACCATCGAGCAGATATGCAGAGGCAATTTCTGAGTCTGAGACAAAAGGAGGATGAGAATTTCAAAAAGTATTAGGATAACTTTACAGGATTAGCAAGCTATGCTGGAGATTATATACGTAACCCAAGAAGTAAGATTGATCATTTCTTTGATGGGCTAAAACCATATCTCTGTCGAGAATTAGTCTCACAATACTTCTCGTCGTACGAAGACATTGTCTCATGTGCTATCAAGACATAGAAAGAATTCTCTAAGTCATATAAATTCAAATCAAAACAAGAGAAGAAGAGATCTGCTGATCAATCTGGGAATAGAAATAAAGGGAAGAAACGAAAAGTTAAATATCCATCCTATAGTAAATGTGGAGAGAAACACCACGATACTTGCTTAAAAGGAATGGGAGTCTGTTACAAGTGTAATGAAAAAGGCCACCAAGCTCGTGATTGCAAGGGGAAGAAGGAATCTTCTGATGTCCAATGCTAAAATTGTAGGGATATGGGACATTATGAAAATGAATGTCCTAAGCATCAGGGGAACTTACCTCGGAAAAGGACAAGAGATCAAGGCCAAGCTTTTGCTATCACTACTGCTGAGGTAGAAGCTCCGAAAGACGTGGTGGTAGGTAATTTAATGGTTTCCTCATGTTTAGAAAATGAATTATTTGATTCTGTATCATCGCATTGTTTCATATCTACCAATTTTGCTAAGAAAATTAGATATTTCTAATTTGATTTAACAAGGGAGTTGTCAGTTAAAACTCCTAAGGGAAGTATCATTGCAACAAATTTTTGTGAATCAGTCCCCATTAGAGAACATAAATGTTCTTTATCCGCTGATCTCATCGTCATACCTATGATTGAGTTTGATATAATCCTCAGTATGGATTGTCCTTCGGACTATGATGTGAAGATTTATTGTAAGAAGAAAGAGGTTACGATTTTTGATGATGATGATAAGAAACACCTTATCTTTAGAGAAGAATCATCACCACCTAATTCTTTTCTAGATCCACCCCCAGTAGCTCAACTAAATTCAATTATTGGGGAGGAAGATAATGAAATGACTATGGGTGAGGAAAGGAATGTTCAAATAGAGGATGTACCTGTTGTGAAAGAATATGTAGATGTGTTTCCGTAAGATTTACCTAGACATCCTCTAGAATGAGAAGTTGAGTTTTCCATTGATTTAATTTCTGGATCAAGGCCTATATCTAAGACCCCTTATAGAATGGCCACTATGGATTAGTCAAACTAAAGAAACAAATAGAGGAATTGAGTAATAAGGGACTTATTCAACCTAGTGTTTCTCTATGGGGAGCTCCGCTTCTTTTTGTTAAAAAGAAAGATGGATCTATGAGGTTATGTATCAACTACAGGGAGATCAATGTTATAACAATAAAGAACAAGTATGCCCTACCTATCATTGATGATTTATTTGGCCAACTGCATGGAGCTCAATAATTTTCAATGATTGAATTTCGATCTTGATACCATCAGTTGTGTGTGAAGAAGGAAGACATTCCGAAGACAGCATTTCAAACCAGGTATGTGCATTACGAGTTTACTGTAAAGCCTTTTTGATTGACTAATGCACCCTCTGTATTCATGGATCTGATGAATAGAGTTTTCAAGGAATATCTTGATGAATTTGTGGTGGTATTTATTGATGATATCTCGGTATACTCCAAAATATGCGAAGATCATGAAAATCACTTTCGCATTATCCTGAAGACTCGGAGAGGACATGAATTATATGGGAAGTTTAGCAAGTGTGAATTCTGGCTTCAGGAGATTTATTTTCTTGGCCATATTGTCTCTAAAGATGGAATCTCTATTGATCCTTCTAAGACAATGGTAATCCAAGAATGGCTAGCACCCGTGAGTATAACTGAGGTACGTAGTTTTATTGGTTTGCAGGTTATTATCAATGTTTCGTCCAGAATTTTGCCTGATTGGATAATCCATTAATGAAGCTCATACGTAAAGGGGTTAAATATGTTTGTACAAAATTGTTTGAAGAATGTTTTGAAGAACTGAAGAGAATATTAGTCAATGCTCCTATATTTACTCTACCATCAGGGAATGATGGGTTCGTTATTTATAGTGTTGCATCGAAGAAAGGACTTGGTTGTGTGCTAATGCAGAATGATAGGGTTATTGCCTATGCATCACGACAGTTGAAAATTAATGAACAAAACTATCCTACTCATTATCTCGAGTTAACAGCTGTGATATTTTCTTTGATGATATGGAGGCACTACCTCTATGGTGAAAAATGTGAGATTTATACTGATCACAAGAGTTTGAAGTATATTTTCTCACAAAAAGAGCTCAACATGAGGCAAAGGAGATGGCTTGAATTACTCAAGGATTATGATTGTACGATACACTACCACCCGGGGAAAGCAAACAAGGTGGCAGATGCTTTGAGCAGAAAAGACCACGAAGTTTTGAACAATATGAGAATTAAAAGGGATCCAATTTTCATGGATCTTGTGAAGATGGACATGGGAATAACCAGGGAAGGTGAAACATCAATGCATTTTCAAATGGATTCCAAACCATCTTTACTAGAAAGGATTAAGAGTTCTAAGACTGATGATGAGGAATTTCAAAAGAAGATTAAAGCTGTGAATGATGGGATATTGAGAGACATTGTGTATGAAGAAGGAATTTTGAAATTTGGGAAGATACTTTGTGTTCCCGATATACCTGATCTAAAAAGGGAATTGCTGGATGATGCTCATAGTTCTAATTTCTATATACACCCAGGGAGCACCAAAATGTATAGATATTTGAAGGAACATTTTTGGTCGGACAACATGAAGAGGGATATTGTCGATTTTGTGTCAAGATGTATGGTTTTTCAACAAGTGAAAGATGGAAGGAAATAGCCTGGTGGAGTATTGCAACCTCTTCCCATACCTGAGAGGAAATGGGATAATATCACAATGGACATTGTCATGGGGCTACCAAATACTCCAATAAGGAATGATGCAATATGGGTTATTATTGATCGTCTTACCAAGTCAGCACATTTTCTTGAAATAAGAGAAGATATACCACTGGAAAGTCTAGAAAGACTATATATTAATGAAGTTGTGAGACTTCATGGAGTACCCCTATCGATTTCTTCAGATTGTGATCCCCGTTTTACTTCAAGATTCTGGAAAAGTCTTCAGAAATCCTTGGATACTGAACTTCATTTGAGCACTGCCTACCACCCTCAAATAGATGGACAATCATAATGGACTATTCAAACCTTATAAGACATGTTGAGATCTTAATCACTTGACTTTCAGGGTATGTGGGATCAATATTTACCTCTGGTAGAATTTTCCTATAACAATAGCTTCCATTCGAGTATTCAGATGGCACTATAAGAAGCGTTATATGGAAAGAGATGTCACACACCAACCTGTTGGGATGACATTGGTGAAAAAAAACTTGTAGGTCCAGAACTGGTGGAGGAAATGATGTAAAAGGTGAAGGTAATCCAAAATCACATCAAAGCAGCTCAAAGTAAGCAGAATAACTATACCGACAATCGAAGGAAGGATTTGGAATTTCAAGTCGGTGATAATGTTTTTTTAAAGGTATCTCCATGGAAGGGAGTCATATGTTTTGGTAATAAAGGTAAATTGAGTCCCAGGTACATCGGACCTTTTGAAACTGTAGAACAAATTGGGGATGTAGCTTACCAATTGGCAATTCCGCCAAGTCTCTCCAAAGTTCACGATGTGTTCCACATATCAATATTGAGGAAATACATGCCTCACCCAACTCATGTACTCACCTATGAGGATTTAGAACTGGAACCCGATCTGTCTTATTGCGAAGAGCCCGTCAGGATTCTTGATACGAGAGAACAAGTACTGAGAAACTGGACGACGCGTCTGGTAAAAGTTTTGTGGAGAAACCATAAGATGGAAGAGGCAACATGGGAACCTGAGAAACTTATGATGAAGAACCACCAGAGTCTTTTCATGTGGTAGTATTCTAGAAATTTCTAGCACATAATTATTTGAAGGAGGGGAGAATATAACACCCCAAGCTTCTACGGTACACTTCTCTTTGAATGGTGCGATAGCATGTGTTGTACGCAACATCAAGTTTTAACACACCACAACCAATAAAAGTAGCCGTTATGAATAGTAATACCTACCTTAAAAAACTTTATAAATTTTATCTCTCCAAATGGACTTAATTTTTGGATTCAGAATATCGAATTTATCCTAGGGTGAAATTTTGAAACTTTTCAGACAACATTTATATTTTGATGAATAGTGAAAATTACTAAATTTTTATTAAAAACAACTTTTTTAATCGAAATAATTTATATTGATAAATTATGAATTTTGGTGGTTTTAAAGTATATTTAGAATATATTTTTACCATTTAATACAATGTTGTTCATTGTACATAAATTTACAATTAAACCAGACATAAACAAGTGTCAATCTTTTGATAGTTATTATCACTTAAAAACACTCTTTTTGTTTTAACAACGAGAATTAATTTTAAATTAATTTCTGCCACTTCTGTGTTTTGAAATTGAAAAAATGGATTCCATATTTGGAATCAGGATTTTCATATTGTGTAAATAGGTAACTTTTATTTTTAGACATTTTGAATAATTACTTCGGTAAATATTTTTATTTACCATGGTTAAGGGCAAATCCGGTAAATAAGGGTAAAAAAATAATATTATAATAATACTAAATTTCCCTTAAACGTTTCCTAGCCTTATTGGTGGATACATGTCCAACCGTGGGCATCTTTGGGTCGATTTTAGGACCCCATGGATCCACTTATAGTTGATAGGGACACTTTATTTAAATTAAGTTAAAACAAATACAAAATGAAACAAGCATATATCTTTTATAAAAACAATTTTTACATAGTCTTATATATGTTGGATTTTAGACTATAAATATTCCTTATAAAGATAAAAAGATTTCATAGTTAATGATATTTTATTTATAATTTTAAGACATTATATAATGTAATTTATTAATGACACAATGGTGATGCTGTAATTACCATAATAGTGAAAAATTAAAATAATTGATATTATAAATACCCAAATAAATATAATTTGAGACTTTTTATGAATTAAACTAATTTTCTAGGTTACTATGACATGTTATTAATGATTTAATAAACGTTTTTCGAAGTAATCATTCTGTTATAATTTTTACAAAAATCAATTACTGAATAGTGTCAAAATTGACATAAAAGAGTTTTTAAAACAAATATTATATTATTAATTGATATTAAATTCCTGAGAAACTTGGTTGGGCCAGAAGACTTATATAATGATAGGTGTACTATTAATGGACCACTTGGGGGTCTCTTGAATTTATATAGTATGTTTATTAACCATATAATATAAAAATGTAAAGAGACATTGTAAAAGTGAAACTAATTAACTAAGAGTTAAAACTAAAAGATAAGGTTAATATAATGACACAAAACTATCTAAATTCTATTGGTTGAGTTGTTTTAGACCCATACCCACCTTAACCTTTAAATAATTCACTTTTTATCCATTAGAAACCAAATATGAATTTATTATAAAATAATATTTCTAGCTTTTTCAAAGGTTCCCCTCACCCCTCTTATAAAAGGGAACTCCTACTTCTCATTAATTCACACCTTAAAAGCCTTTTTGTTTGACCAAATACTGCCCAAATACTCTCTCAAATTCCATAACTACAACCTAGAGGCCTTAGTTTGATCAGAAATCCAACTTAAGGAGCACTTTAGATCAAATCAAAAAGAAGAACCCGAAGAAGAGGTAATGTTTTCACCACTCTTTTTCAAATTCATTTCTCCTTCAACTTCTTATTTCATTGTTATTACCATTCTAAAATAATTAATCCAGTATCTCCTATATAATATAATATTATTATAAATATGGTACAACCATATTCAGTATTCTATCCATCCTTTGAATGACATGTCACCATACGTGCGTACGTACGGCTTACCGTCTCCACGTCGTGGTGTAATTGTTATTCAATATATTATTATTTGTATGGGTATAATAATGATTTTTAATTCATGTAAATAATAAATATAACATGATAATGATTCTTTATATATGATATAAAATCCAATTATATATTATTTTAACATCAAATGAAGGATATTGTCGCTCGTGCGTAAGTACGGACTATCGTCTCCACGAACGCGATGAGATTCATTCTCCATCCTATCCATTCAAGTATAATTATCATTTTATGATTTAAAAATAATGTTTATGGACTCTATATCATTCTGTATATGAATAATATACAACCTATCCCTGAATAACATGGCTTACGTAACAAAACATATAAAAGAAAATGAGTAAGTTAACACCCGAAACGACGATATTTTGAGATATTATTAACAAAGCATTGTTAAAAGATCATATATGATATCATATAAATGTATATGATTCTTGAATAATTTAATTACAATTATTTAACCATTATACAGGAGGTTAACCTACCCCCAACCAAGGAAAAGTATATGTTAAGGGGTTTTCATCTCACTTTTTTATTCTAGTGAGATTCATGCCATATTGCCACTGTTACCTTTTTGTGTGGTGTATATACTGCCCATAATTATATTCTTTGTGTAATAAACTTTAATTTATGTGTATTTACATATTCATTGTATGATACCTCTTTCATGGGTTTTATTTTTTGTATGTTACCAAATTTTTAAGGGTTTATTTCGCAATCTCTTCATTATCTGAGGTTGTTTATACATAATGATCTACAGGGATTTCATTTTCATCCACATCCATGTTTCTTCGAAATGTATTTCAAAACATTTTTACTATTTACAACGAATATGGCTTAAAGTTATTTATACCCTTGTTTTAATTATTATATGGGGGTTATAAAGGAATCATTCCGTCATTTTCCAAACATGGTGCTTTTAACCTTTTCGACAGAATAAAGGTAAGAATTTTTTTTTAACTTATACAGAGGGTGCGGCTATTTTATGCCATTATAACATCTTCAAAGCTTCCCTTACAAGCATATAAGAAAATTTTCAAAGTAAATGTTTTATTTTATAATTATGTGACTTTCAAATGATATAAAAAAAGAGATATTTCTCTAAAAAATATGAAAATCCAGTGAAAATGTATACGTATTTAACGCAAGATTAAAAATGTTTTCAGAAAACCTCACTCTTGAGTGTGGTAGATATGAAAGGGTTGGGAGTGGACCCATCATGGCCTATAATTAGTAGATCAGTCTCAGAATTATTTATTTTGTTTTGAGAATCTTGCATAATATTTTTAGAAAAACACTGGAGTATATTTGAGCAATTTTAAACATAAGTATCTTTTAAAAAAATTGCATCAGTAGGTATCATGAGACAAACTAGTGTCTTGGCACAAGGCCTTGTCAAAATCTTATTTTTAGTCTTTGCATGAGGCCTTGGCTATAAGGTTATGACAGTCTGGCATTATGCATTCCATCATTATGAAAGTGGTTATTGATATTGCATGTGATTATTCGATTAGTAGAATATCCAAGTGAATAAGTAAATTGAATTATTTCATTTTATTTTTACCATATTATGTTGAAGTCCATGTTTAAAAGGCTTTTGTTTTAGTTATACATTGCCTTAAATGTTTATACTTATTTATGAAAGTTTCCGCAATATTGTTATCCTTACTGAGCATCTGAGCTCACCCCTTTCAATGTTTTATTTTTCCCAGGATGTGAAGAAGTAATTTATGAATGACCTACATGGATAGTATATGGGGATATGAGTGTGGAATATGAAGAAAAGATGTTTTTGAAGTTTTAATTTTTATGATGTAATGTAAAACATTATGAATATATCTAGTATTTCCAAGGCTACTAAACCAATTGGTCTTTCAAGATTTGATTTTTCTTGTGATCATGCCAATGTTATGTAATAATGCACCGAATCTGGGTAACTGGAGTTAGGGTGTTACAAAAATAATCAATTTTTGACATAAAATAATCATATATAATATTAAAAATTAATTTTATTTTAAAAAATAATATTGTAAAATTATATACAAATACCTAAATTGTTTACTTATTTTTTAATACATTAGAAACAATGATGAACTTTTTATAGTTAATTTTGGTGTAAAAAATTACAATACAATTCCCAACACATATATTTTATACATTTCTTATAAAACATAAAAAATATATAAAAAATATAAATTTTTTAACTTTTTAACCTATTTTATATTTTATGTCTGATAATAAGACCACTAATCATAATCCACGATTGATATTATGTCTTATTATTGGCGCAATTGTAAGGTTCGTATATTATTTGATGATATCCCATATATCGCTAATATAATATGATGATCTATTTTGTGAGAAATTTATATTTTGTTGTATCTTGTGATATATCATATCATATCTTATGACATAGAAAAAAATCCACGATATTTAGTCATTCAAACATTCTAATATATAGATGATTTATGATATGACTAAGAAAAAGAGAAGCATTTATATATATCCTAGGTAATGATATGAACCGAAACACCAAAACTCAGTGATATTCTTTAAGAAATATCAAAAACTTGTTGATCCATTTATAATTATGAATTTGATACCACTACTGTATTTTGGGTGTTCATATTTTATAATTTTTTAGTAGAGAAAACCTATGAAATCCTCGATATATTTTCAATAGAGTCTATATTAAAATTTAATGAACATAGAATGAAAATACCTTTTATATAAATTAATCCATATTTTATCTTCAATATAATATATTTTATTGAAATACCAATTGAATTATCTAAATGTTTCCAACATTATGTAGAGTAGATCATCCTTTATATCCTCATTCATAATGAGAGTTTCTCTAGTCATCCACGATGTGCTCACACCTTATTCCAAAGAAAAATATTTATTCAAGATTGCCAAGAGTTTCTTAATGGATTTCATGAATTTAGTGTACCATAATGGGAAGGATCCTATCCATTTTATAGATCCTATTTTTTTAATTATTAGTTTTTTAACATTAGCGCATCAGGTTCCATGTCACGACCCGTCCTTGGGACCTGTTCCATGACTACCCCAAGCTAGCATTCCATAGGCAAGGGGATGTCGACTAGCACCAAAGGTGTAAATCCCTAAAAATGGGAAGGCATTGCCTTTAAAAATTATAAACACACACAAAAAAGTATAAGCTATAAGAAAAACACTAATGTAAACTGTATAAAAAAGGAGTGCTGAAAAGTAAAGGGGACGGAAATTCATGCCCAACAGTAAAGTAAAAGTACAACTGAAAAGGGGAAAAATAGATGAAATGTATAGACCAGCTCCGGGATCGTCTTCTACTGATCCTACCTGAAGGGTAGGTACAGATAGCCTCCACAACACTCCACATCTGTCTGTCTCCTCCATGTATCGTCATGCCGTGTGTTCCACCTCCGGGTACCGTCCAGTCCGGGCCACTCATCCTCGGTCCGCGTTGTCCGTCATTTGCAACCAACACAATGAGGTGCAAGCATATCCAATGAAAGGGTGAGTATAAGGATACTCAGTAGGGACCCTGAGACCCTCAAGGTCTCACAAAATCCAACAAGGATAAACCACAAGGTATGAAATCAATAGAGAACCCCACTTAGGTATATGCCGATACATATACCTTAGTAATCAAGTAATCCATCTCAATCGTGAGTTAAAAAAAAGTTACTAACATAGCTCAACAATGATTTTTATTATCAAAACCATGGATGCTGGAGAAATAGTCCTTTATCAAGTACAATGGGTGTGCCTCCCACTACCCAGTGTTTCCCACTAACCTTGGCCTACTGAGCAACTCCTCCTGTCGAGTGTCGTGGGTCTGCCACGCTCACATAGAGGCTCTCCTCACTGTGGGTCTGCCACAAACTACTAGGAGCTCCACCTAATATCCTATAGAGGTAATCCTCCAATCGTGTACCATGGGTCTCCTGCCAACTACCAGGTGCTCCTCTTCCATGGGTCTGTCACTAACTACCAGGCGCTCCCTACTAGGCTAATCAAATCACTCTGAGTCGAATCAGTCAAGCAGTCGTCAGGTCTCAACCAGCTACTAGGTCTCCATACTCTGCTCGCTCATCTCCAGTAGGTTCCACTCCATGAGGTATAGGTAAATACTCCAACTGTAAAGAAGTCCCACATTAAAGTATCTCAAATGTCTACCTCATCATAGGTGTCTCAACGTAACAGACGACGCGTCAATCAGATTCCCGGTCTGTGAGTTAGAAGCTTTTTAGTCCCAGCGCGCCCGGTTGGACTTGTGTACGATGCAACATGACCGTATCTCAACATTACCTCGAACTCCAGTGGGGTATACATAAAAATATCGTCGTGCACCATGAAAACCATGCCGCTGATGGTTTGTCAAATTGTCATCCGGTGCCAAAGATGTGTCCAAAGAAATAAAAGGGGTCAGTAATGGGCATGGGCCCTGTCCGACCCGGTCGGACCGACTCGCCCCATGACAAACTCGGACGAGCAGGTCAGACCCACAGGGTCTAACCTAGCCTGTTGGGTGGGTCGGCCCGCTAGGTTCAGCCCGGTCCGCCGGGCCTGACCCTGTGAACATCAGGGGCAGTTCCGCCTGGAGGACACCACATAGGTGTCTCGGCACGGAGGATGGGGTCAGTTCAGCTAGCACTGTAAGGGGAACGACTAAGCCCGAGAGGTCATCAGGGCGCCGACAGGGCGTCGGTTGGCTGGGAAGGGCACCGGGAGGCCGTGCGTGGCACAGGTTGGCTGGAAGGGCGCCAAGCTGGTGCGGGTAGGCCACGCGGGGCACGGGGTAGGCCGGCTGGGTGTCGGGCCAGCTGGCGGGGAGACGGGCATGGTGTGTGGGAGGCCGCACGAGGCATGTGTAGGCTATAAAGGCATCAGGTAGGGCACAGACAGGCCGCGTGGGGTGCAAGGTAGGCCGGCAGGTTGCCGGGCAGGCCGGTGGGGTGGCAGGTAGGCACGGTCAGGCCGCGCGGGGCGCGGGGCATGCCGGCCGGGCACACGGGAGGCCGCGGGTAGGCTGGTATGGCCGGTTCATCACGGCTCGGGCCGGTGCGGACCAGAAGTGTTCGACCAGAAGCATCAGTGCATTGTGGGGTCAGTGCGATTCACGAAGGCTGTGGGTAGGGCAGCCTTTTTCGTTGTCGCCTTCATCGTCATCTCCTCATCACCATGCAGAAAAATTATCACAAAAGAATAGCCGAGGGAGTCATTCCATGTTAGTTTGGCCAACACCCTCCACGTTTAGAGGTTATAGCAGTTGGTTCAACAAAGGAGAATGATGAACGACAATTTCATACAAACCTTCCCATTGATTCCCTTAAAATGAAGATGTGGAAAAGAAACGTTTATTAGTCAAAGTAAACTCCCCACCTTTTGATTATTAGTCATTGATGGTGATGTCATGCAAAGAAGATGGATTTGTCACTCGTCGCATCCACCACACTCTTCCATTCCCAAATATGCACGACGGATGAGGAAGATGCTTCAAGTCGATAGGTGTCCAGGGAAGAAGTCCGAGGAAGAAGTTTGTGGAAGATCATTGCTGACATTCTTCATTGGGAGAATGGTTCTTCATTGGGAGATTTCTCCCAATAAACCACTAATCCCCCTTTTCCAAAAAATGAAAAGCTAGACCCTCCAAATAAAAGGATGTCTTTTATTTTAGATTATTGACTTTAAAATTCAAAATGTGGAGATTAATTAAATGAGATGACCCATTTAATTAATTGGGTGAATTTGACATAATAAACTACACGTTGGATCCATTAATTAATGAGGAAATCAAGAGGCCCCCCCTCATTAATGAGGGGAGTTTAGAGGTTTCCCTCTCCTCCCATTAATAGGGGGTTAAGCCCCGTGTGGTCTCCATATCATTTATCCTCACATGGGAGGTTGAGTTCGGGTGGGCCCCACCACCATAACCTCTCATGGGAGGTTAAGGTGTTGTGGCCCCACCACCAACTTCAAAGAGGAGGTTTTAGCCACCCAAAATTTACTTGAAAGCTCAAATAAAATAAAGTGTTGCCCACTTTATTTTATTATTTTTTTAAGAAAACCAAAAAATTAACTTCTATTCTCGAGTCACTGTCCTCAAAGTGAATGTCTCCTTAAGTGAATACTGGCACTACGTGTTCAACGGTGCCCTCGAATTTAAATTCTGATCACCGGTTCAAAAGTTATTAAAACTCACTCATATGTTGACTTAACGCACCTGAATAAAACATTAGAAATTGATTCCAGGCACACCGAGACTCAAATTCATGCACCGTTAGTTTTTGAAGACTCGTAAAATTACCATGTATTTCAGAACAAAAATCCCTGGAAATTACGGGTCTTTACATTTTCCCCACCTCATGGATTTACGTCCCCATATGCTACAACTCGAAGTATGGGAACCAATTGGAGTACTGAGTATGCATCTGAGCCTCCTACTCTCATGTGCTCTCCAGGAGGTCCCCGTGCTCGAAACAAGCGTGCACCAGAGGTATCAACCATCCACATAGGACCCACTCCTATCGATCCTCAATCTCCACTGGAACCTCAGTAAAAGTTGCCCCATCGTCGACGTCCAGCTGTCCATGGTCGATGATGTGGTAAGGGTCATTCACGTATCTCCTCACCTGAGATACGTGGAAGACGTCGTGCACCCGATGCAACTGAGGTGGAAGAGCCAGGCAGTAAGACACCTCTCCAACTCTACTGAGGACTTGAAAAAGTCCGATTAATCTCAAAGATAACCTGTTGCCTTGGAAAAATCTCCATCAACTTCGTTGAGGTGAGACCCCTAGCAAGACTTGGTTGCCATCCTAAAACTCTAGAGGCCTCCATCTCATGTCAGCATACGACTTCTGCTTTCTCAGTGTAGTCTTCATCCTCTCCTGGATGATCTGTACCTTCTCTGTGGTACCCCTTACCATCTTTGGTCCCACCAGTGTGGACTCCCCTGGGTCAGTCCAGCACAAGGGTGATCTGCAAGGTTGCCCATACAATGCCTCAAAAGGGGCCATCCCTATGGTGGAATGATAGCTGTTGTTGTAGAAAAAATCCACCAAATGTAAGTGATCCCCCTTGTTGCGACTGAAGTCGAGGACACAAGAATGCATCATATCCTCGAGGGTATGAGTGGTCCACTCTATCTGACCATCTGTTTGAGGATGGAAGGTAGTGCTCAGATGAAGCTACGTCCCTAAATCCTCCTACAAACCCTTCCATATCTAGGAAGTAAACTGTGTGTCACGACCAGAGACAATAGAAGAAGGTACTCCATGTAGCTGCACAATATTCTTCACATTTAGGAGTCCCAAACACTCTACTGAGCCCTGCTCTCTGATTGGTAGGAAGTGGGCTGACATGGTGAGTCATTCAAAGATCACCCAAATCGAGTCGTTTCCCCTTGATGTACATTGAGGACCTGTCACAAAGCCCGTGGATATCACTTCCCACTTCCTCTCTGGGACCTCTAAAGGCTGAACCAAGCCTGCTGGTACCTGGTGCTCCACCTTCACTTGCTGACAAGTGAGGCATCGAGAGATAAACTACATTGATGCCTTCTTCATACCTGGCCACCAGTGCTTTCGCTGAATGTCCTGGTACATCTTCACCACTACTGGATGTACTGCTACAGGGGATGTGTGGAACTCCATCAATACTTCCTCCTGAAGTGACATGGGTACCATGGTATGTCCTCGGAAGAGGGAGACATGCTCCCCACCTTCAGAAAATCCATCAGGTGCCTACCCTGTGGATATCTGAGCACGTTGCATATCACAGTCAATGTCTCCATGATGCACCTCCCTGACTCGCTGAAGAATTGGGGGCGTGACTGCATAAAACTGTAGAAATTCTGCTCTATATCTATCCACAAGGGATATCTGTAAAGCAGCTAGTGGCTCTGTCGCCTTTCCTAAAATCTAAATAATAGTTCTCTTGTTGAGTTCATCTGTAACAACATTCCCCTTCATAAGAGTGTAGAATATCTCAAAGTCATAGTCCTGGAGGCACTCAAACCAACATCGCTATCTCAGGTTCGGGTCCTGGTGAGAGAATATATATCTGAGACTCTTGTGATTAGAGTACACTGTAAAACGCTCACTCATCAGTTAGTGTTGCCACATCTTCAAGGTGAAGACCACTACTACTAACTCTAGGTTATGGGTAGTATATTTCTACTCATGTTGTCTCATTTGATGAGAACCACAAGCGATCACTACTCACTCTTACTTCAGGACACACCCGAGTCCAGTCCCGGATGCGTCGCAGTAGAATACGTACCCTAATCCTTCTTCTTGAAGCCTAAAGATGGGGCACTAGTGAGTGTCTGCCTCAGCTCTTGAATGCTCTTCTGGCATCTCTCTGTCCACATGAAGGGTTTACCCTTATTTTTCACAGCTGATAGTGGTGTTGAAACTATGGAGAAGTCTAGAATGATCCTCTGGTAGTATCCAGCCAAAGCAGTCATCCCTCCCCCTTTGGGGGGTAATCCTGGAAACATATTTTTAAAAGATGTCCCCATGTTCTGTCACACATGTTTGGAACTAAAAACTAAAAACTCCTACTGCCACGACGGTAAGGTTGGCCGACTCAAGAGTGATCGGTTGCACCCTCCCATGCATGAGTTTAACCTATGATTCCTGGGTTTCATTTTTCTCCGACTAAAGAAATCCTCATCCCAACATTGTAGATAAACCACAACCTCTTTACCTAATACAGTCAATCGGTGTATGAACTGTGGTTTCCCAGTCCATACCCAAACTAACGTTGTATGACATCGACACTACCACCAAGTGGTCCCAACAGAAACTCTCGCCTCAAGGGTCAGATCACACCGTCGGTGTAAGTGCGATTATCGAGTCTCCTCCCAAAGTTATCTCCAGATGTGAGGGTCAAGTCAATGGTTTAACCAGAAACTCTAGGTCTAGGACAAGATTTGTGGAAGGAAGGAATGATTGGTACCAATGTTTATTTATTTGTCTACTAGTAGTAGACACATACCATACCCTGAATCATTTATAGAGCCCTTGGGCCACACTCCATGACCACATGTAGAGACTCTCTTCCCCTGCCCTCCAGATCCCAGAGCCTGGTGAGGACTAAAAAGGTGGGAGGTTGTAACATGTCGAAATGTACGCCACCTCATGCTGCTCTCCAAGCTCTGATTCCACGTATGTTTCCCTGAAGATTCATTTGTCCTTAACAAATTCTCTTCTCGAAACATTTTACATGATCATGTCTTTGAGACTGGCGCCAGTTTCATGCTTTCCCAATAAAAATATTCACTAGTTGTATCTCCTCATCCAAAGAACATTCAACCACAAAGGTTCTCTCTCGCATCTAGAGAAAATGAGCTAGCTCAGATGTCCTAAAGCACACCTCGCTCAGTAGTACAAGTCCCAAAGAACTGTTCATAATGTATTCATTGAGTACTGGGAATGATCGGTATGCCTCAAGGAATTATCATCTACTGACATGTCATCTTGACGAAGCTGTACAATCTCTAGAGAACTCTCAGCCACCTCCTATGGCTAGTTCTCAACCTCTTGTGAGTCAGGCTCGCCTCAGAATCGGAGGGGTATCTGATGCTGAAACATGTGTAAGGAACTAAGCCTATATGTGTCATATACTAGTACTGCCGGTTGTAACTACTAACCATCAGACAATGATATAGCTGACACATTTCCTGAAGGTACAATATCGGGAAACATTCCATGAACCGTAGCCTCATCAATATGAAGACCAACCTCATGGTCACTCAACAGAAAACACTAGTAGATAAGATCACTATCTTCTCCACGGGTGTCTCAACTTGGTGGAGAACTCTAGCAATCAGCTCAATCCAGTCCTCTGCTGCCTAGGAATCTGTCTCGCCTCGTAACCTCAGAGCCCTCTACTACTGGAACTCGTGCAATGCGCTTAGTCGGCGTGCACCATATGCCAATGAGGCTAGTGTCATCTGCTTTCCAATGGGTGGTGGTGCTGCTGGTACACCACCCGAAGGTTCCAACATAGTAAGAGGGCCCTGCACCAAAGCCTCGTCACTCGGTGGGTCGTCATCATGTACTCTCTCGGAACTCTCACTGGCTGTCTGTGTGGAGGCATCCTGAACATATGCGTCATGGTAAAAAGACTATACCTGGTGAGCTTACCTGGTTGACCTGACTTAAAGAAAACTATTGAAAACACACATACAATCAGTGTTTTCATGCACTGAGTCGGAAAATATAAGTCAGGGTCCTGGTGTTTGGATATGTCGGCCGTCGTAACAACACTTGACTCCCTGAACTGAGAACCACACTCGGTACCCTAAACACCATTGCTTCATAGAAATGAAAGATCATAGTAAAAAGTTATGAGGTAGAACTGACTCCTCTGATACCAATTTCTCACGACCCGTCCTAAGGACCCGTGCCATGACTACCGTAAGCCCGCCTTCCATAGGCCAGGGACTGCCAAATAGCACCAAAGGTGTAAATCCCTAAAATTGGGAAGGCATTTCCTTAAAAAATTATAAACACACACAACAGAGTATAAGCCCGAAGCAAAACATTAAGTAAAACTGTATACAAAAAAGGAGTGCTGAAAAGTAAATGGGCCAGAAATACCCACCCAACTATAAAGTATAAGTACAACTAAAAAGGGACAAAAACAGCTAAAAGGTGTATAGAAGCTCCTTGATCATCCACCACAGATCCTACCTGATGGGTCGGTACAGATTGCCTCCATATCACTCCATATACGTCCTTCTCCTCTGTGTACCATCATGTCATGTTGTCCACCTCTAGGTACCATCCAGTCCCAGACACTCAGCCTTGGTCAGTGCTGTCAGTCGTCTGCAACCAACACAATGAGGTGCAGGCATAGCCCGTGCAGGGGTGAGTATAACGATACTCAGTAGGGACCCTGATACAATCAAGGTCTCACAAAATCCAACAAGGATAAACAATAATTTATGAAATCAATAGATAACCCCACATAGATATATGCCCATACATATACCTAAGTTATCAAGTAATCCATCTCAATCATGAGCTAAACACAAAAGTTACTGACTTATCTTAACCAAGATTTTTATTATCAAAACTATGGATGCTGGAGAACTCCTCCTCTATTGAGTACAGTGGACCTGCTGCCAACTACAAGGTACTTCCCACTAACCCTAGACTGCTGAGGTACTCCTCCTGTCGAGTACTGTGGGTCTGCTGTGCTGACACAGAGGCGCTCCCCACTGTGGGTCTGCCACCAACTACAAGGCGCTTCCACTAATAGCCTATAGAGGTACTACTCCAATCGAGTATAGTGGGTCTCCCGCCACCTACTAGGAGGTCCTCTGCCATGGGTCTGCCACCAACTACCAGGAGCTCCCCACTGGGCTAGTCGGATCACTCCGAGTTGAATTGCTCTAGCATTCGTTAGGTCTCATCCAGCTACTAGGTCTCCATACTACACTAAATCATCTCTGAAAATTTCCACTCCATAAGCTACAGGTTGATAATCCAACTGTCATGAAGTCCAACATAGAAGTTTCTCAAGGGTTCACCTCATCAAAGGGGTCTCAACAGAAGAGACAGTGCGTCAATCAGATGCCCGTTCTGTGAGTTATAGTCTTTTTTACTCCCAGGGCCCCGGTTGGATTCGTGTACGATCCAACTTGACCATATCTCAACATTACCCCGAACTCCAGGGGTGTACACAAAGGGACCGTCATGCTCAATCAGAACCAGTGTCACAGATGGTTCATCAAACGGTCGTCTCGTGCCAATGATATGGACAAAGAAAGTAAAGGGGTCAGTAATGGGCATGGGCCTGATCTGACCCGGTCGTCCCAACTTGGCCCAACCCAGATAGTGCCGACCCAGTCTGGGTCGAACTGGTCATACCCACTGGGACTGACCCGGCCCGTTGGGCGTGTCATCATGCTTGGTTCGACAAGGTTCATTGGGCTCGACCCTAAGGACATCAGGGGTTGTTCAACCTGGAGGTCACCACGTAGGTTGCTCGGCCTAGAGGCCGGGACCGGTTTGGCCAGCGCTGTGAGGGGAATAGCTCGATGGCACGGCCTGGGAGCATGGCGGGGCATCAACAAGGAAACAGGAGGCCGGCTGAGGTGAGAGCAGGCTGGCAGGGTGCCGGTAGGCCGCACGGGGCGCGGGCAGGACAACAGGGTGCCGGGTAGTGTTTGGGTAGGCCGCGCGGGGTGCGGGGCTGGCCGGAAGGGTGCTGGGTAGGCCAGTAGGGCACCGGGCAGGCACGGGCAGGCTGCACGGGGCACAGGGTAGGTCGACAAGGCACTGGGCATGCCAGATGGGCGCCAGGCAGGCTGGTGAGGCACCGAGCAGGGCGAGTGGGAGGCCGTACATGGTGTGGGCAGGCGGGCATGGGACCAGGTAGGTCACGGGCAGGATGCGTGGGGTTTAGGGTGGGCTAACAAGGCGTCGGGTAGGACGGAGGGGCACCGGGAAAGCACTAGCAGGCCATGCAGAGCACTGGGAAAGCCCGCAGGGCGCGCAGGAGGCCGGGCGGGCCGGTTCTGCATAGCTCGGGCTGGCACAGGCTGACGGTGTTCGACCCAAAGCATCGGTGTGTCGCGGGGTTGGCACGATTCCCGGAGGCTGTTGGTAGCACAACCTTTGTCGTTGCCACCTTCGTGACCGTCAACTGATTTCCATTCTGATGAAACATCACAAAAGATGAGAGGTGGTAGTCATGCCATGTTAGTTTGGCCCGAACCCATCGCGTTTAGAGGTGATAGAAATTG
The DNA here is from genome assembly GCA_963277665.1 of Viscum album. Taxonomy (NCBI): domain Eukaryota; kingdom Viridiplantae; phylum Streptophyta; class Magnoliopsida; order Santalales; family Viscaceae; genus Viscum; species Viscum album. The sequence goes on from OY728138.1 coordinate 1,205,716,276, forward strand.
GTTTATCAAAGGTGAATGATTAACACAAATTTATTACAAACCTTCACATTGATTCCTTTCAAACGAATATGAGGAAAAGAAAAGTATATTACTCAAAGTAAACCCCCTACCTTTTGATTGTTGGTCATTGATGGTGAAGTCATGGAAATAAGATGGATTTGTCGCTCGTCACATCCGCCACACTCTTCCACTCCCGAATACGCATGACGGTTTTGGTAGATGCTTCACATCAGTAGGATTCCGAGGAAGAAGTCTGTGGAAGACCGTTGCCGGCGTTCTTCATTGGGAGAATGGTTTTTTGTTGGGATATTTCTCCCAAGGGTCCTCTAATCCTCCTTTGCTGAAAAATGAAATTCTAGTCCCTTAATGTCTTTAATTTTAGATTATTGACTTTAAAATTCAAATTGTGGTGATTAATTAAATGAGATGACCCATTTAATTAATTGGGGGGGGGGAAGTTGGCATAATAAACTATACCTTGGATCCATTAATTAATGGGGATGTCCAGAGGCTCCCCCCTCATTAATGAGGGGAGTTGAGAGGTTTCCATCTCCTCCCATTAATTTGGGGGTTAAGCCCTGTGTTGTCCCCATCTCATTTATCCTCACATGGGAGGTTGAGTTCAGTTGGGCCCCACCACCACAACCTCTCATGGGATGTTAAGGTGTGGTGGACCCACCTCCAACTTCTAAGAGGCGGTTTTAACCACCCAACACTTACTTGGAGGCTCAAATAAAATAAGGCGTTCCACACTTCATTTTATTATTACTTCTATGAAAACCCCCAAATTAACTTCTATTCTCGACTCACTGTCATCGAAGTTAAATTCTCCTTAAGAAAATACCGGCGTTGCGAGTACAATGACGCCCCCAGATTTCAATTCCAAGAATCGGTACAAATGTTATTGAAACTCACTCGTACGTTTACTGAACGTACCTGAACAAAACATTAGAAATTGATTCTGGCCACACCGGGCCTCGGAATCACGAGCTTCTAGTTTTGCGGACTCGTAAAATTCCAATGTATTTAAGGAAATAATGTTTCCATGTAAATTATGGGTCTTTACATTCGATCATGTGGAACTCACAAGTTTATGTGTATCAATGTGTTACCATTTGAACATTTCAAGCATCTTCTGAGGAAAGGAATTAATCAACCCCATTGATTCACAACAGATAAAAATTTGAATAGTTTTTATAATTAACATATTATCCAACATTATAGTAATATACCCATAGGAAATTAATCGCATACGTATTCCATTATATTGGTGACAATGTACTCTCAGACTCTTATTCAGGGTTATTCTTGTTAGAAACATTTGTTTAATTCTAATTTTCATCATATGAATAATATTGTATATGATATATGGGATATCGAATAATTTGATATCCCAAATTCAGTGTACATCAATAAATTATCTTTAACACGTGGAATGTATTGTGCTCATTGTCTAACTTTTTTGGTAGTTCCATGTTTTAAGTAACATCGACTACCCCTTATAGGATCTAGAATGTCCCGATGAATCTTTGGTATAAATTTATTCCTTGAAATATTATTCTAAAACGAAACTATAGGGAGACCTTTATAAACACATTTTATCTATCCTTAAACTCCAAAATTATCATTCTTTTATCCATGTAGGACTTTGGATGGCTTTGAGATATCATCACCTACATCAAGATCACTTAATATTTCTTCATCACCAACCACATGGATTTTATCCCTATAAGAGATGAATCACCAAAATCTATATAAAAATTAATCTATATAAATGTTTACCATATAGGTAGTGAAAATGTTCTATGATGATAGTGTATTAGAAACTATTGTTGTATGAAAACTCCACTAATGATAGGTGATCATCCAATCACATTCTAAATTTGATCATGCGTTCCCAAAAAAAATTCTAAACAAACTAAAACTTTTAATATATCTAGAAAAATATCTAATGATATAATAAAATAAATAATTTTTTTTCAATTTACTCCTAAAAGATCCTATATAAATAATATGTGAATCTGGCATCTTGATTTTAAATGATCATAAATGGTACTCTATAAAATGTTATAGTCTCATGTTATTTCATGTTTTCTAAGATCTCCATAAAAATATTCTCCCAAATGAGAAGGAAATATTATAATTTGGTTAGTAAATCAATGATCATCTAGATAAATTCATGAATCTTTAACGAATAAGGAAGTCTAGTTATGAAATCATTCAAAATACTATCCCACTTCCACTCGGGATCATTATAGGGTTGGATCAAACCAGATGAGACCCAATAATCAAACTTAACAAGATAACATGTGTTTAACAATGATATAGAATAAAAAACTATTATAAACTATGATGAAATATCATATATGAGGATTAAAACACTCTAAATATCGCCTCACATCGCTCATTTAGAGCTATTTTCATCCCCTGTAAGTATAAATTCTGCTCCCAACCCATAGAAAAACCATCAGATGTATCCTCTAAAAATATATAGTTATGTAAAACACATAATTGACATTTCCATGGGTGGCCTACCTTGATGAATAATTATAGAATCCATTATAATATATTGAAGAAAAGAAATTTATCCAACTTTAACCACGACTACATGCATTGAGGTAAGCCACTCTTTCTTCCCCAACAACAATAGATAATTATATTTTATAGTAATGTATTTATCCCCCATGTTTATATTCCTAGGAGTATAGAACATCACTAATTCATAATATTATAGTAAATATAGCCATCACTTATTCGATTTTTCATATACCACATAGGGAAAATATATCTATGAATATTTGGATCTATGTAAACATAAACCCACTCACCAAGAAGGTATTATCTATTGGCCTCAAAGAGAACATTATTCGACATGCTTCAAATATTAGGTCTCATATTAATTTTCATGGGGTTTCATATGCTTAGACCCTTATGAAAAGGATTTATTACTCTAAATTAGAACACATATGAATCCCATCATTAGAATCATTATAAAACATCACACACTCATATTTATCCTTCAATATGTGTTAAAAATTATCACAAGTCAACAACCACTTTAGCATGCCAAATTCTCTTTGGAAATGGTTTAACTTGGTAAAATCCCCCTATTATGTATGGTAGTCTTGGGATCCCCAATCTTGAATAATTATGACATGAATATATGGTAATAACTCACTATCTTATGAAATACACTCACTTAAAACACAATGTAAGGTGGATCTAAACTATAAAATCTTCAATATTCCACGGATTAATTATTATTCTACTCTATGATATGTCATACCTAAAATATGGAATTATCAAATATATAGTATACTTTTTATGAGATTATAATATAGATGGGGAAATTGAAGAATGTATAGAACTACCCTTATATGTTTGGAATTCTCATCCTCTATCATAGAATAAATAAGGATATCATATATATACAAAACTATGAACAAATCTTGGGGAGGCTGTATGATTTGGTTCAAATGTGTCGTGAATAATGTAGATCAATTTTAAACTTCAAATGGAATTATAAGATATTTATAATATGAATAATAATATCATAATTTCATATCTAGTATTTCAACTTATTAATCTCAAAGACTTTGATATATTTTCGTAAACCAAACTGAGTTGTCCATCTATCAAATACCTGAGACAACCCATGAGGGGGCCCAAAGGGTGTTACCAATCCCCAAGGGAAAAAACTAGTGTTAGATATTAAAATAAAACTTATTTGGAATGAATTAATGAAAAACTAGTGTAATAAAATCGCATAAAAAGGGGCATGACAACTCTATAAATTTGTGGATCATCTTTTATTATAGAAGTAGGAATATAAAAAAATTAAAAAAATTAATTTTAGGAAATTCCTTCATGTCTCCCCCATCTCCAGCCATAGAAATAACCACAAATTTTAACAAGAAAACTCTCCATATATAATGAACAATTTATTAAATAAGAAAAATAAATATTGATGGACTATTTAGAAGGTGAAAAATGTAAAGTAAATTAAACATAATAAAAACTATCCTCTATGTGACTTCAGAAGTCACACAGAATAACCCCTTTTCGACCCACAACCCATTACCAATCAAGAGGTAATATTTAACCTAATAATAGAATATGATATAAGCAGGATTAGAAATGAGGTTAGTCAGCCACTACCGAGCTTTCCACATTCCACACCATTAACTAAACATACTATTTAATGAAATTGTGAAATAAATTCTAAAATATGTTTTAATAAACCTATATATAAAATAACATAATCACACACTTGATTTATTTGAAAATATAATTTCATTATTTCTATTAAATAAAGAAATTACTTCAAAAATAATTACTGGGCCAAAGACTCCTTTTTATCTTACCCATTAAAACCCACTTTAAAATACCAATATAAACATCCTTTTAGAAATTAATTTAAAATTTATGCTGAAAGATTCCAATTCATTTTTTTTCTAAAATATCCTTGAAAACCATTTAAATGAAACAATGTAGCCATTTATAAAATTTTCTTGTAAAATCATTTTAAAATCACACCCAATCATGGTAGAATTAACTATAACACAATCAATACCACTTTGGATGGACTTATGAATAAGGAATAAAAGGAAGGCAACTAAAATAGTGAAAACATTGGGGATTAAAGTTAATTAATAATGTAATCACATATATAAAACACCAGATAAATAATATATGTCATGGGAAACATCATGGTATCAAAAATGATACGATCTTATACATTCCCAAAATCATTAGACTGACTAACAACATATGATGTGCCTTAAAAAATTATCCTATATACCCTAACTTTCTCACGCAATACTCATCAATGAACTCCCATATCCCAAATAATATGAACAATTATGGTATTCAAGATAGGGTGTGAACTAACATGTGTGTAATAAATCAGGGTGTCCTATGAGGTTACTCAATTTATCATGTAAAATAAAAAACGAAGGTGAGAATTAAACCTATCATATAGAATAATTTTTTAACCCATTAGAACAACTATCTTCACTCCCCTCCTACAACTTCAAATGAAATAAACACTTTTTAAAATTATATAACCGTTAAATAAATAAAACATTATACAAAAGGGAATAATAATATTTATTGATTAATAAAAAACTCTTACTAGAATTGAGAAACACATGTGGCATAAAAGGGTATGATGTCTTGGTATATGGATCTTTAGAAGTTTCAAATAATACTTTAACGAAAAAGGAATCTTTGTGATAAGAAATTTAATATAAATGTTTTAAAATTTTATTTCAATAAATTATTTGAGAAATAATTCATTAAAATGCTATCATAAAACAATTATAAAATATTTTTTCCAAAGAAACACCCTTGATTCCATTTGTAAATTAATTTAATGAATCGTCCAACTATCATTAAAAACTACAAAAGGACTAAAACAACACCATTAAAATTTGTTTCCTTACCCAAATTGGGTCAAATAAATGTTTAACCTTACATATAATCTGAAATTATTCAAAAAACACTTTATAAAAAAATATTTCAAGTATCACTTGAATTAAAATAAAAAAAATAATTAAATTAGAAGCCCAAAAGTAGCCTTTATAATTACATAATTAATTTTTAAAGGTCATTTTGGAAATTTCCCAAACACATCGTGTGAATTGTAAAATAAAATCGTATTAGAGAAATTATTTTAATATAATGATACTATTAAATTATTTTTCAAATAATTATAGGAAAGCAATTTTATTTATATATTTCTAAAATATATACAGTAAACTATCATTTAAAAATTTGAATAACAGATTAAGAAATCAATGGTTCAACAATTTAATGTTGGTGAGTGGGAAAATATACAAAAAATTAATAATTAATGGACCAAATATATGAAAATGGACTAAAAGTACCCAAAAGAGAGACCAAACACACTAAAAGAAAGAAAATAAAATTAATTGACCAATCTTGAAACCATAGGGTTTGCAAAAATTGAAGTATACAAATGGGAAAGTATAAAAAATGAATAAACATGTGGAGAGGGAGAAGATAAATAATTGGAGTTACTTCCTCATTGTTTTGGTTGAAAATCCTGAAGGAACAATCTTAAATTTTTCTATAAGAAGGCCAAGTCAAAGGGTGAGTCACACATGAGTAGAGGAGAACACACATGGGCCATGTAAGTCTTGAGGGAAAAGTTGAATATGAGTTTTATTCCTTTTTATTCTAAATTATCAACTTGAGAATTTAAAAAAATTTAAATACTGAGTGAACTATATGGCTTAGCTTCATCAATTTGTAAATTATGTGTCCAAAATGTATAGTATACTAGATCCTCTGGATCATGTTATTCCGTTTTTAATGAGGCCCAAAATGGTATGATTGACCAGACATTAACATTTTCAAATGAAAAAACCATGATGCATAAAGAGACACAGATTTTTCACATGGTTACATGTAACCATGTGCAACTTATGTGACACCCCAAAAGAACCAATTTTTTCAAATTCAAAATAAAAATTACTAAAATTGAAAATTACAAATAATTAAACATTTAAATAATAATAATAGGGAAACAAGATATTAGAATTTTCCCAATATAACATTATCTCCAATCAAAAAAAATTCTACAGGATTGAAAAAAATAGGGCATTAAAATTCAAACACCCCAAAAAATAGGTAATATGGATGAAATACTAAGAACATCATAAGAGACGAGAAATTATAATGGGAGAAATCCTCAAGAAACACAAAACATAACAAATAATCCCTCAAATTACTATAGTGTGACACAAGGATTAATTAAACATTTGACTGGTTGAGGTTTCTCCACCAGTTTGACTTCTCCCAAAATAGTGGGTTAATGAAACACATGATCTAGAAGATATAGAAAACCAATAATCATAAAAATCCAATAAACATCCAAAGAAACAAAAATTCATTAATCAACCACATCAACCATCCAAGGTACTCGATAAAAATCTCATTTGTAATGTTCTAACAAAATAGGGATAATCCAAATTTTTAAAACATAGACCAACCAAAACTACATCACCCAAAGGATAAGGAGTAAGACACTTTAATCCAAAAACATCAAACAGAAAAAAATAGATCTTACTCCAGTTCAAGAAAATTTAATGATGGGTATCATTGAACCTCATTCATTGAATGAAACCCATGGTGCATCCAAAAAAATACAAGAATCTCCATAAATATTACAATGAAACCATTGTTATTCTTGACCCAAATAAATCTCCCAAAGATCGCATACTCATCCCACAAAACCTAAATATCTTTTCAAAATAAGAAAACACAGGCCATAAGAAACCCATTGTTCGTTGAAGAAAAATCACTAATAACAGATTACTTCTCACATGCACCATCACTAAATCATCCATAGAATGACCCTAATTAAAGACAACTCAATGAATCTAATTGAATCTTAATTCAACAAAATCCCAATCACTAAAATCAATGCACCACCCAATTTTTTTTGAAAAATTACAATATTTCTTAACTAGGTTCTCCCCATACACTCATAATTATCTTATGACACCACAAAATGAGGGTGGATAACAATTCAAGAAACCTTGAACCAATACCAAAAATTAGTAATATTCCAACCCTACCACTCGATCCTGAGTCTCAATAGGGCCAACAAGAAGAGAAATTGTTCCTAATACATGAATATAATTATCCAATGGTTTATTAAATTAAGTATAACTTCCATCAGATCATATTAATTTCCTTGGAGGAAATAACCAAATGACATAGCCCATGAATTTTACCCATCTATGTCCTACATATCAAGCCGAATAGTTCCACCATAATAAGAAGAAAATACTAAATCCAATAAATTGACCACAAAATGGAACAACATTTAAAAATCATAAAAATACTATTTTCTTTTAAATTTAAAACCTCCAATAAAGTATTCAAAATCCATTTTACCCATAAAACATAATTGAAATCAGTTTTTTATAAAACACCCATCATAATTTTTTTAACTATCCAAAAATCACTTAGAAAATAAATACAAATTTAATGGAAAGTTATGTTATAAAATATTTCTAGAAAATCCTATTATATGGGTTAAAAACCTTATAAAAATACTAAAATTGGGTAAAATAATTAATTCTTATTTTAAATACAATCTAAAATCATTATTACCAACTACCATTTTCCAAATCTTTTTTCTCAAGCTAACCATTTTAAGATGTTTCAGAAAAAATTACAATTTCAAATAATCAATACCATTTAAAAAATCCAAATGCATTATGTATTTTATAGATAAATAATAAATTTCAAAATAATTTCATAAAATAATTATTTTTGACCAAGCCCTTTGATTTTTTTCAAACAAAAAATAATTTTTCATCAAATTATCTTCTTTTAGTAAAATCAATTTTTCATCATGACCACATAAAATAAAGTAACCTCACAAATCCAAAGCATCTCATCCACATATCACAATAAAAAAATTATTTATTTCCCATTTTAAAGGAACACAATAATTGAGCCAGCAATCAATAGGTTTAAATAACAATGCTAAGTGAAATGTGAAACCATGATTGACTTCACCACATGGTTTGATGATATATGGTGTAGTCATGAAATGATCTCTAAATTACTAACTAATTTAGAATTTTGATTCTTCTCAGTTTATTATACTATGAATACTAGTATCATGCTATCAATACAACTTATTTTATCGTTCTAATACCTAAAAACCCACAAGAAACTCATACACTGACAATGAGTTCCGAATCCACCATCGTTGATCAGAATGAAATCCTAGATTAAAAATTTAAATCCCCCACCCATTGTAACTATAGATTGTTCATGATAGGTGGAGATAAAGAACCCATTATCAAAAAAAAAATTATAAGTATTGATGACTATAATAGACTCTTATATGTATTTGATACATCCTAAATAATATATGGGATTCATAAGAACCTTATATCCCAATAAATAACTTTGGATCTGATAAAATTTTCAATGAACCAACCTGAGCCATACAAATTTTGGATGCCCATGTTTTCCTATTGTAGGACTAGAAATGTGGTCCTGATCCCCCTGGGATATAATCTAGTGTATGAAAATAAAATAACACCTCATCGGAAAAAACATAACAATAAAATTAGAGTAAAGAAACAAAAAACAGGCATGCCCACTCCTTGAATTTTAGGTTCACATGTTATCAAAGAAGAATCAATAAAACAAATTTAAACAATTTAATGTAATGAAATTACCTCATCTCACCAATATATCCTGCATTAAAAACTAGCAGCAGTTACAATGTATAAATACTACCTATATAATGCACCACTAATTAAAGAAATAAAAGAACAAAGGATGGCATATTTGTATTGTTCTATAAGGAAACCAAATAAAACAAAATAAACACTAAACCCGTTATGACCTATCAAGTCACACTGACTATCCCCGATTCAACACATTCCCCATGGGAAATAACATATGAAATAGTACCAGATACTAGAATATAATAAGTTCCTAAGAACAAAAATGACCAGTTGGAAATTACCATCCTTTCCACATGACATTCCTTTAATTGAATATCAAATTCCACACTAGAGTGAAATATATTATAAATATTTTCCCATAATACTCTATATAAAATAATGTAAGCACATATTAAAATTTGTTTTAAAACACCCTTTCTTCATTTCAATTAAATGAAAACATCCACTTGGAAAAAAAATCTAGGGAAAAAGCTTATGTGACCTTGGATAAACATGCCTTTTTTTATTCTTTAGATGATTTAACATATTGAATATTAAAAATAATGATATTTCAAGGATCGATAGCGTTAGTTTATTTGGATAATAGCTAAATAATAAATGTAATTTACAAAACTATAGATAATTTATCCTTTAAGTCACCATACTAAAAAACCTTATAAACATCTCATTAGTCAAAATCATTGTCATAGCCCATGGAATGAATAAACAATAAAGGGATGATATAAAATGAACAATAATGGGTAAATAACTTTTCATTAAGGAAAATTTCATAAGAAAAAGTAAAAAAATGTGCAGAATAGAAACATCATATTATCATGAGTGATAACCATAAAACAAAATTAAAATTAAAATTACATGGCATAAGAACATAAATCCATAACAGATCCACATTGAAATATATTAACTACGAAATGGGTTAGAATCATTTAACATAAATCATGAATCGTGATAGTATAAGATAATAATGAATATCATCCTTTAATAGTTTTAAAAACATCACCAAATGAAAAATTATTTTTAGGAGTCACATAACGAGAGTATAAGATAAGAATGAAGAACATATTTCAAATATAACACATAAATTATTACATGGAATGTTACTTTAATGTGACACACTATCAACTCTCTTGTTTATAAGAAACTAATACGTACTCACAAACAATTTACCTCTTGGGATATAAAATTTCAACAAATAAATTGGAGGGAAATATAATACTCCACCCATAAATAGTGCGAACATAATTATTTAAATAAAACTCATTTAATTTTCACATCATAAAGTACCCATATATGTAAATTGGGTTTCATAAAACATACAAATGAGTATCATCCTCTTTTCATAAAAAACCCATGAAAATTAAATACGTTCATAAAATGTTCAAATAGAAATCATTATTTTTTTTTGTAAAGAACCCAAGGAAAAAAATAGGTTGTATAAAACATTCAAATGAGATTTTTTTTTTATTTTCATAAATATCCCATGGAAAAATTGGTTTCCTAGAAAATTGAAATAGTACAAAATAACATTATGAACTAAATCATTTGTTGTGATTCACATGACTCGCACTCACGAATTGGTTGAAAATAACACATACTTTACACACTATTTGATACCAAACATTAATTCCCAAAAATCACAACCCCATAACTACATTACTTAAATAAAATATTTCATTAAATAGGTTTCTATGTCCATTTAGGTTTAGTGATTTCGAGAGATATGAGAAAACATAAATTGAAAAAAAAACTACGTTATTGTCATGTGGTGGATATTTATTCACTATATAAGGATATACATGATCAATTATAATTCATCAACATATCTAAAAAAATTACCATAGAGTATGTCCTTTTAAAATTATCATTTTTTTTTATTTTTCTTCCTAACCTATGAAAATGAAAACATAATAATGGTTGAGGCCAAACACATGTCAAGGGAAAACATACAACTGAGTCAATCATGGCATAAATATTACATAAATTTATTGGGATGAATAATGATTCTTCATAATTGATGTACAAAATAAAGATAAGAGAATAATATATCCACATACAATAATGAAAATAAATAATTTTTTTGGATAATAATAACTAGTTACTTAGATCGGAAATGTCTAACGTGTGACAACTAATTCCAAACCAAAAGCTAAGACATCATGATATCAGACACCATGGTCATACCATCATCGGTATATTTTTTTCTGGGTAACAATACACTGAAATACCCAAATAATTTTGTATCATGAGAACTAATGATGTATCTAGGGGATATATAATTTCTCCCAAATGTCACTTGTTTATGTGAAGTATATTCATCATGTGAGGATTTTAATAAACAAATAATAATAAATTTTTCAAATAATAATTCATTTGGGTAAAAAAATTTGAGAATCACCATTACTTCTACCCATTTTATAAAAGATATAACAATATCATAACTCATTTGTATGAATATGATAGATGGTTGAAAAATACAATTTAAACATAGAAATAATCATTTGTATGGAAATAACAACATATGGAATACCAATACTTTTCCCATTATCAATAAAAAGAATAACATAATCATAAACCAGACATAAGAATATGGTGAACATTTATATAATACATAGAAAAAATCCCAATAATAATCTACTTTGGAATAACAATATATAGAATACTAATACTTCTCCCCATGTTAATAAAAGGGATAACATGATCAAAACCCATTCATAGAAAGAAGGTGTATGGTTATAAAAGAATAAAAACCATGAATTGAGAAATATTTTTCAAATGTATTATATGGTAGTAATTTGTATCAATAGAAAAATTGATAGAATACCATAAAATACAATCAAAGGAAGAATGTTTCCTAACTTATATGAAATTAGTTAAATAAAATGAATATATCTGAATGAATGAAAGTTGAGCTGAAAAAATCATTAATAATGGGGAAAACCTATATCAATATACACTTGAATAAGGGAACAAGAACTTTAGAGTGAATATTATGAAATAAAAGGAAATAAGTTATCAAATATTCATGGCATAATAAATCAATTGAACAATATATAATGGGAACATGATTTATAGCTTGCAACGTGTCTTAATGAATCATAATTGAGGATAACAAACCCCATAAGATAAGAGTAATATTTTAATAAAACCCCATTGAAAGAGGGGGGTTATAATTGAACACCAAACACCATTATTAAAAGATTATTTATGACATTATATCCCAAATAGTTTTTACTTTCACCACATAAATGAAATAATGTAGATAATAACAAATATGTTTCAATGAGAAGAATTTTAGATGAAAAACACTTACCCTGTATTCCCACATAATTTACCATGATCTAAAATTATGTATAATAAAAAAAATAAATTAATAAAATTTATAAGAACCAATATATAAACATAAAACCCTTTTAATAATTATTTTATCACTATATTTTAAAAATAACATAACTGATTATAGTTTATTTTCATTATCATGTGTTAGAACATTCAGTTTCTTACCTCATATAAAAATAATAATGATGTAATTTATTATCATTGAAAGGTTTTAATTTTATCATTACTGAATCATTAAATAAATGTAAATATTTTTTTATTTATAATTAATGAAAATTTTTCATTTCATGAAAAATGTAAATATAGCTTGTCAAAATTTGAAACCACGCTGAAGTAGTTGTTGATGCGTTTAATGATTGAAAGGTCATTCATTATTATATATTTTAAATATCGAAAAACCATTTTAAAAAACATAAAATGTTTTAAACATACAATTATTAAATGATATTACAATATCTTACTAACTAATGACAAAAATATTATTACATTATTGTAGGCCATAAAATCAACACAAACAAAAACATTTTACAATGTTTTCACAAGTGAGGAGATGTATTTAGATAATTATAATATAAAATATTCATAAGAAAAAAAATTAATTATTAAAATATAAAGCTATTAAATCTTTTCTTATGACTATACAAGATTAGTGGTGATGGAACACATAATTTTCAGTTCGTGGACACGACCGTCTGCATGCCCGAATGATTAATGATTTCATATCTCAACAAATGGATTGAATGTTGGTATATATAAAAATTTAAAATTAATAATTTTATTTTTGATATATAAATCATAATTATCTATCATTATTGATACCGCCATTTGGAGGTGGTAATGAAAAATAAACACTATTTTGTCTTGGAGGTGGCAGTCTGCATATACGCACAATTGGTATTTCTAGTTTTTCTTTGAGGATGGAATGAAATGTATAATTTTTGATAAATTTAGATAATGAAATTTAGGTATACCAATGAAACTTATTTAATTATATTAATAATTTTAGATAAGGTTAGGATAATAAAAATTAATAAAGAAACACTAATATGAACCAGATACTCACATCGGGGATAATAATTTTCACAAAAGATTCTTAGTTGAAAACAATTATCATAACTAATAGTGACCAAAGTATTTTAGACATGAGGGTACGTTATAAGAGGAGAAATTTGGAATATTTGTAATGTGAAATTCAATGGGAAGGTGATTCTTTATGTTTAAGAACCATTACATTTTTATAAATAAAGAGAAGATAAATTTTAAATCATACTTGAAATTTTCAATAATTTGATGTTACTATTCAATGTTTAATGAAAAAATGGGAAGAGAATATGGGTACTTAAGAAGGTTTCACTGAGTCCCCACCTACATGTTTGGTGTGTGTTGGTGTTCTTTTTACCTCACATTATCACTTTCTAAAGGTGGAAGAATTTCATCACTTTCATCAGTGATGTATGCTCCTTGATAAAATCATGATGATGTAATAATTGTACATCCTTCAATGGATTCATCCTTAGAGATAATTTCCATGTTCGAGTCTCCCATAAATATTAAATTCCTATTTGTGGAGATCATTCCCTATGCCATGTCTTTGTGGGTGCCGATCGATTGCATTTCTTCTATCATGATAAGGAATAAACATTTGGTTATGAGAGTAGTAAGGTTGGGAATCATCGAGATTGTCTAGAGATTAGAAAAATTGGTCACTTATATTGATCATTTTAGTAGTGAATGTTTAGTGAGTCATATTATGAGTAGAGCCCAAGGCATCCCATGTTGATCACAAGATAACAATTCTAGAGAGATATGTCTTCCTTGTATTTTTACCTCAAGCATCCCAAACATATGCATGGGGTAGGTGTTTTTGGATATGTCACATGTTTTATGTTATTTGAATATAGATCAGGACATCTAGTAGAGATGGATTGTAGCATGAGTTCAATGTATTTAGGAGATGGGGACATGGTTTGATCTTACGGGGACAATATCGATGGATCAAAAAGCCCTTTTGAAGATGATCAAGGAGGTGTATCCCTAGGAGGGAACACCATGAGTTTACCATTATAGTAACATTCACCATGGAGGTGGGCCTAGTGATGGGGATCAAAATACCCTCATTGAAGGGTATCAGGGGTTGTGGATTTGAATACCCCCTGGAGGAAAGTTTGAGAGGTGTTTCATAGGATCTAAGATGTGGAAGTTGGTTGGTTTACCAATTGATTAGAACACCATAAGAAGTTAGATATAGAGTTTTGGATCAGAAATCCCCATGGAGGCTGATCCATGAGGTGTATCCCCTGGCAGGAATATGTCATACCAGAGTTTACCAATGATCGAAATTCCCCAATGAGGTGGATCTGATAACAGAATACTTTTGAGAGAATATTTTATAGAAGAATAGTTTAAAATGGATTGGAACACCTATTGGAGGCGGATATGGAATTGTGGATCAGAATGAACCATGGATGCTGATCCTCAATTTTGAATCAGAATTCCCCATAGAGGTGGTGCCAAATATGTGGAACAGATCTCCACACTGACATAGATATGGAGTTATGGATCAGAACGACCCATGGAGGATAATCATAATGGTGTATCCATATTATGTAGCACCTAATTTTACCAATGGCTGGTATTGAACTTTATGTAGGAATCCTACAGAACCTATTTTGATTACATGTATCAAAACACAAATAGTTTGATGGCACAATTTGAGTTCGTGTTACACGAACAAACTGTTCATTTTAACATCATGCAATAAAAATCCTCATGTCAGAAATGTATCATAAAAAATTGGATGTTGTGGGTCATACACATTTACATACCCCTATATATTGGATTTATATTGATTTTATAGGTGTAGTGCATAGACATTGAGATTCTAGAGTACTGATAGGTGTAGTGATGATGTGGATGGGGGTTTCCCATGGGAGGTTCTGAGAAGATATCATCCAATGTGAGTCATACACAAGTATTCCTATGCTTATTTAACTGGTTAAGAATAAAATTTTTCTTCATGTGATAAGGATTGTGTTTTCTAGTTTTATTCCGTATGAATAGGTTGTGAATATATGAAGTTTTTCATCATGTATCTTGGTATTTGGGGGACTCCCTCCTCACACCTATGTATTATTTTGACCACCTGTCATGCACCTTTGTGAGGGGTGTGGTGTCAAACTATCATAGAGTATTGGTCAATCATGAGTTCCACGTTAGGGACCCAATGATTAGAAGCAATAAGGTTTTGAGTACCAATGATTATAATAAAATTTTATATGTGAAGATCGGGGCACACTTGGTGTGGAGTGAGAGTAAATAGGGTTGTGTATCACTCATCACATGAGGACATGAGGTGTAGCTGAACCGGTCATGGATGTGTGTGGTTTACCTGGGAACTCAACCATTGTTAATGAGGGTAATAAAAAGGTATGAACCATGGAGAGACCCAGTATAGGTGATTAAAAAATATTGGAAGTTCATTACGGTGGGATTGGAAAGGTTTCGGGTCCTCATGGAGGTCAGGGTGTTCATGAAGGAGTTTGATTTGCAAAAAAGGGGGACACAACCTCAGGATGAAGTCCTAATTCATAGGGGAATTTCATCAAAAAGGATGAATGATTAACAGAGCCTCATGTTCCATAGAGGGATTCCTTCCTTATTTAAGAGAATATATTTTGTGAATGGAATCTCTTGTTGGGGTGGAGGCTGTCAAGAACATAAGGGAGGAGTCTTTGTGAAGATTATGTACCTTCGGTGGTCCATTTACCAATTATTCCCGAAGAAAAGGAGGTTAAAAAATCTGGATCAATTTCCTATGTTGAATGGTGAAGGTTTATCCTTCAAATGTTGAACTGAAGGGGGGGTATTTATATGGAAGGGGTTTCATTAAGATTAGAGGTTTTTCTTAATGAATTTGAGGGATTTTCTAATGGGTGTGACTCCACGAGTGTGAATTTTGTACACCCAAAGACACCATCAACTATTCACGCATTCATGAATTTATACGTGACTATTAATGTCACTCTAACAGAAATTACCTTTAAGTCATCATGAATTCGTGATATAAACCTTTTTTATAGAGGGATTTCTGAGCTTCGACCATTCAGGAAGGTGTTGGATATCACAATGTTGACCCTTAAGAGGGTTTTGGTATATATTCTCTTGTATTCCCTATGAACTAGCCTTGAATTTTTTTACCATACCATTTTTGTTCAAATTTATGATTAAAAAAATACCCCCCACCCCAAGAATAAGAACCAATGGGGTGAAAAAGGGTCAAGTTAGAATAGAAAATCAACCAAAACTGGCAGTCAAATCCCTTTCACAAAACTCACTCATGAACATTGATCACTATGATTGCTTCATGAAGACCATCATGAAACCCAGTGCATTAAGTATGCAAAAATATATTGTAGGGATCCACTAATGTGACTATCGAACTCTTTAAAATAGAAAATACAATGTTCAATTTTCATTAATATCAAATAATTTACAAGTTATTTGTGATCTCGATACCCATCACTCGTGAAGCTCATCGTCTCTACAAACCTAGATCCATGAAATTTTTCAGTGAACGAGACTTTGTGAACCCAATATTCCCAAAGTGACGTTCATGAACTAGTTCAACATGAATGACTTCTATGAATGATTTTCACGAATTAGACTCGAAAAACACTTTGTCATGAATTGAATGGGTAGTCAAGGATTTAGTGATGCCACTGATTATAGAGAAGAAATGGTTGGGAACACATGATAGGAGAAAAAAGTTGAAGAGCCTAAGACCACAAATAAATTATCACACTACTGAATGAGGCTCAGAGGGAGAACTGTCTATTAAAGAGGTTTTTATTTTGTGGTTTCAAACTAATAAATGATGTCTATATCCTTGAACAAAATAGATATGATACTACCTATAGGTTTGGAGGCATACTGGGGAAGACTAAGTGGAATTGGGATACTTCAAGGAATATATGGGAGGAACATTCACAAACCACAGAAGAAACTCATTATAACACCATCAATTATATTAATGCGGAGAATATGGAGGGGGATGAATCCCCATCATAGTAAAATATGATCCTTAGGGTTGGTTTTAGGGATCTGTTAAAAGGGTGAAACAAATACTAGGATATGCACCATAGTAAAAACATTACCTATGAATGGGATTGTGACTATTGGGAATTAACAAAGAGTAATGAGTTTAAGGAAGAGCTGAAGTGGGTAAGATTTTATGAGGCATCATGGGATTTACAATTTAATATTTACCTCCCTCAAGAAATTATGCTTAATTTACATAGAAGCTGGTCACCAGGGACCAACATGTTTCATCTTCATCATGGGTAGGTCGACATCAGCCTTTAGGATCTTCTCTAAATCACCATAATCTCAATATTTTGGGCGATGCATGGTGAGTATTACCATATAAATAATGTGTGGGAGGACCTTAAGAAAATTACAAATCTTTTGAGGAATTTGCTACATCTGGTGCAGGGAACTAGCAAGGAGAAGCTATAAATGAGGGATATACAATTCAAGAAATGGTTGGAGTATTTTTTTTGAATCATCCTAAACCTGTATAAGATGAATACATGGGGGAAGCGGTAGAAACGAAACTTCCAACTATGATAGATACATGGTTTTGAGGATACCAGTAGGGAAACCATAACTCCTACAAGAGTATCTTATAGGTGATCCAATGAATTATGTGGGGCTATTGTATCAAACCCAAATCTCCCACTGCGTTCAGTCTAGAGGGGTTCATTTTTAATCAAATCTAGGACTAGATTCTACAATTTATGGATAAACCCATGGGGGT
This sequence comes from Viscum album, assembly GCA_963277665.1. Taxonomy (NCBI): domain Eukaryota; kingdom Viridiplantae; phylum Streptophyta; class Magnoliopsida; order Santalales; family Viscaceae; genus Viscum; species Viscum album. Next base: position 1,205,734,669 of record OY728138.1, read on the forward strand.
GCATCCAAGAACCTTCATAATGGAGGTTATGTTGGGGATGGGGCAACACGTCAATTTGGTAGTTACAATACTGACAATGTTATACAATGTTCTCCACCACATCAGTGAAGGAATGACTCCACTATTTGTTTGGGAACCTATTTTTCCTATAAAAATGGGTGAATGAAAATATGGGGGGATATGATAAACCTAACCCCATATCACCTCATACTACTAACATTTGGTAATAGATCATAAATAGCACAAGGATTCACCCAGTCAGGTTGGGTGTAATGGATGTTTCCGAGAAGCTCTGTCTAGCAGATAACTTCATATTTTACCAATTCCCCTTTATATGGTGATAGTGATTGATGAAGGTATAGTGATTTTCAAGCATTAATCATACCGTATAGACTATTGATGTTGGGTACTAGTGGTTATGGTGGACATTGATATGATCTACGAGCCATACAACTTGCATCAGTTTTCAAGGCAGTTCATATTTTTTGCATCAGATTATAGAATTGATATACATAAACATGTGGCATGAATTCCATCATTTGGTGTTGAGGAATATTTTGAAAATATTTATTCAGGAGGATGAAAAAAGGTTGAATGGGTTTTCCCCACTTACTACTACATATGAAATCATCCATGAATGTGTTCTATTTTGGGACAATGTATATCTATATGCTATTTTGATGTAGTGGGACACCCGGTCCATTGAAGGAATGTCCCTTCAGCCATGGGGATGGGGTTAAGTGGTGGTTGATGAACACCTTGGTGGTAGATATGGACCTGTTGGAATGGTATCTATTGCAGGTCTACCAGTTCATGGCCACAAACAGGTAGGAGTTATTGGGAGAGGAGAAAAATTGGGATCAATTCTCATTAGAAAGTGTTATCATGAAGAAAAAGATCCCTCTAGGGTAGTTCTAAATAAATTCATCGAATCTATCATAAATGGGTTTTACATCATGAATATTCATAGTGATTCTATCATTTCTGGAGCCTAAGAAAATTGGGATGTTTTCATGTAGTTCTCCAATGATTATGTGATATGATTGTAGCTTAACAGAGACAAGATGCATATTTATAGGATTTTTATTACCAAAAATGGGTTTTATGTGTTACAGGATGAGGTGGGGTGATATGTAGTGGATCCAGAGGACCTCATATATTATTGCATGACTGCGATCCCTATAAAAGACTAGGTAAAGGTGTTGTAGAACATGAACTCTCCCCTGTATTTTTTGTTTGTCAAGCTTTCTAGGCTCATGCCTCTTTCGGAGGAGTTGGAAAATTATAAGGGAAATAATTTATATCAAACCACTCCCATAGGAGGAATAATAACCAATAAATAAGTAAATATATGGATTATTTACACATTAAACATAACATGTTTCTTAGGAATTTTTTCAAAATCATTTTTTTACTTGTGTAGGTATTAGACATAGTGTAGGTGGAGGCATATGATTGACTTAACAATGAGGGATATGAGACCTAAACCCTTCAAGAGGTTATTGTTGGTCCCTTTATAGATATTATAACTATTAGAGACCAACCATACATGTCTACAACCAAGGAAATAACGATGGGGTGAACCTTTCATAGGGAGTTACCTATGAACTTCTTGGATCCCCTTAATGGGCTGTAAAACTCACATAAGTCTCATCCTCCTTTACTCTATTGAATCTTTTTTTACTTTTAGTCATATTATTGAGTTAAATTATTTGGAATTGAATTTCAAATGGTTCTTGATACTCGACCACCATTACCAACAATTGCCTTGACGGTGCCTCTGGTTGAGGTGGTGATGACCGATGATTCTCTCCCAGGGAAAATGGATAAATAGACCATCGATGTTAATCCAAACATAAATATAACACTGTAGGGAACTATTGCGAATGTGACATCAATGGAAGGGGTCTAGGTGAGGCCTATGGTAGGGTAGTTTATAGGAGCCACAATGGATGATCTAATCATTGAGGTACCACTAGAGGTGGCTATTGGAGATGAAATTCTCATGTTTGAGGTGACAAATGTGTCCGAATATGTAACCAATTGGAAAGATACTTTGGATTAATCTATCTTAGAATTTTTAGTGGTGTTGTATTCAAAGGATGATGATATGGTTAAACAAAAAATAGGGGTATCTAAGGGAGTTTGGACAATCACGTCTATCTCAAGGGTTCCCCAAGGTGAATTCGATTATTCTGTTTTAGGATGGGAGGCTGACTGTGATCTGTGACTTAGAGTATATTTCTGTATAATCATTCTCAAATACCTACACCTGGGGGATATATCTAATGATATATTGGTTGTATTTCCTCCATATGAGCATGCACCGCATGTAGACTTTGAATTTTCTGACTCAGAAGTTATAGAGGAAAATTGAATCATCCATCAGAAGGAAAGGGGGTATGATGGGAACTTTATCACCTACACATACATAGATAGCCTTTAAATATTGTTTGGGTGTATCTTCCATTGTCTTATCATCCTTGGGACTGGTGGGGTGGAATCCAATATCTGTCAGGCACTGGATTGGGAATTGTTTACTGAGCGGGTGCATGAGAAATAGAAAACACTAGACATGTCCTATAAGAAACAAATGATTAAGTAATACGAGGCACTTGAGTAGGATTAAGGAGAGATTTCATACCTAGAGGAGCCCATGTAAGAGATTTCAATGTTCACTACTACCTATATTGAGGTAAATAGAAACCTGAAGGCTCAAATGGTAGTGGTTAAGTCCCGGGTGGCAGATGTGACATGCTTGGTGGCTGTTTTTTTGGATGAGTAGGACCCAAAATTTATTATATCTATTGAATACATCACCAAAGGTGATGAAATGAAGGATGACCTGGTAGAGAAGAAGATTTTTTTGAGGCCACTTAGCAGAGTATGGATGAGCTCAAACACTCATTCACTTGGGTCGATCTTTAAAGGATTTTACAAAGGAGAGGCTCTGATATTGGTATTCCCATCCAAAAATCTAGTTTTCTTGATTTATTTATGATATAACTTGTTTCTTTGTTTTATCATTACACTTTAATCACATTAAAGAGATAAATAATGACAAATCCCTAATATCACATGTGTCATTCTCATTGTGAGAAATATGGGATGACCATGTGATCGATTGTTCATATGAGAGTGATGTAAAATCTTGGAGAACTCAGGGTCAACAATTTTTTCGGAAAAATGAGATTGATTGGACTAATGTGAGATACTACTGGAGAATGGGGATATCTGAACAACCTAATTTATTTTTTAACGCGTGTTAGTGCATTAATGGTGTTGACTTATACTAAAACAAATGGGAATCCAGTGTTTGAATCATGATTCACAGAATCAGGAACACAGTGGGGGTGGAGTCATGATATAGAAAAAATTATAACATTGTTAAAAACATAAAATGGGTACCGCTTATCTGATAATGGGGTTAAACCATCAAGGGTCAACTGATGAACATGTTCTAGGCACAAAAAATGTATCAACATTCCACCCTAATTCTATTGGGGCACTCACCCAGGTTAGTTGGTGATCCATTTTGGGGGAACACCTTTTCCATTAGGGGGTCCCTTTAGATATGGAAGTGGATGAGGATACAAATAAGTTACATGAGAAGTGTCAAAATGAAGTGATTAAACGTTCAAATGGATTCCAACACTCATGTAATTATGACACCAAAACATAAATCTTCTTGGGTAGGCATATCAGTATGAAAAAGTCAAACTCAACTTCTAAGGGGAGTTGTCTTGGATGCCAAGTGTTATTCAGAGAAAATGAACAATGTGATAGGTGGATGATACTAGAGGAATAGTATTCTTAGGTGAGGGACTAATATACCTTTCCATTTTACATTATACAAGTATGAAGATAAACATGTAGTTTAACATTATATGATGTGGTCGTTGGGAATGTAGTTTAATTTCATACATCATGTATGAGGCATTGTACATTTTAATATGGTGTTATCAATACACCTCTCATAGTTTAACGTCATGTGACCTAGAGGTAGAGTTTTTGGGGAATATTTTATAAGCATCCCAAATTTTTTTCCTCGTGTTAGATTGAGAGTAAATCCCATTTTCATTGCATGGGAATAAGTTAGAGTTTAAAATTGTGAAAAAGAATGATTTAGTGAATGGGAGACATATAAGGACCTACCAAATGAGATATCCCAAAATGACATTTCCTCCACATTGTTTAATGTCATGATGATTGTACCAATAAGAGGGTGTTTTAAAATAATGCATGCAAAATCGGCGGGAAATTACCCAACATGGATGGATTTATCTAGATAGCCAAATGATGCCACAGAAAACATTCCTGAGACAAACCAAAGATAGTTTGTGGTCATAATGATTAGACTGTGTATTTGGTTTAATGTCATAAACCCTAGAACTAGAGAAAATTGATTATGGTCATAATTCTTGGACCATGGATTTCGGTTTAAGGTAATGGAGAATGGACCAAGAAACTCGCTATATAGATATTTATAGTGTGTAGATTTCAGAAACTCAACATTAATTGAGGGAGTTGGAGACCCAATTCCATATGACACATTCCCAAGTATTCCTACACATAGTTTAGAGTCATAATGATTTTTCATGGCTTATGATCCATTTTTAAGGTCATATAGTTCAGTACATGGGCACTCTAGAGTTTCCATTATGGATTAAGCTAAAATTACATTTTACAGATGAAATATATTGGGAAAGTTTCAAATAGATTGATGTTTCAATAATTGGAATGGGGATTTTTAGTTTAGGGATATAAAGTTCATTCAGTGATGTTGGGAATAGAAAATCACATGTAATGAGTTATATGATGTGCTAGACCCAAGATAAAATATCCAATCATAACTATGTATCCCATGAGGATGTGATTTAATACCAACATAGTATATAAACACAATGAGGCAGAAGACCAACACTGATAGGGGGATACCCTCATTATGAAAGTATTGAAACTTCTCATTCTTAGATATAATGAATAACTTATTTAGATGAGGTAGGGAAATAGTTTAACATCTTGTGTTGAGGATGTTTTTGATTATTCATCCTTAATTTTTTCTATTGGTAATCCTAGTTCAATACAGGGTAAAATTATCTATTTTACAAATGCATCCTAGACTTGATCAGTGTAATACTGTTGTTTAAAATCATGCATTGAGTATGTGGTTAGGCTTTCACATTGGATTCTCATTCATTCCATGCTCATAAAATCATATGAGGGCATCTTGGCACACTAATGGTTTAAGGTAATCATATGGGGATCATACCTAGAAAGAGACCAAGGTATACATTGGGGGTGATTGTGCTGTAGATAATGAATTGTTTTATGGTGAATATAATTCTACACTTGGAGATAGACATCTATGGAATAACCAAATATCCCATTAGAATGAGAATGAATCAAAATGTATTTATAGAGGGGATACACATAGTAAAAGGTCATAAAATTTAGACCATAGAAAATAGAAGAGTCATGCTGCTTGGACTGTGGGAAGTCAGTTTAATGTCATGATGTATATACTCTAAAAGTGGAAGTTTTAAGGGTTATTGAGAAGAATAAAGTGGTAATACCTAATGTTGATAAGGAAAAGTAAAATTTTCACAAAACATGTAGGCATATGGCCAAATTGTTGTTGAATTTTAGGCTAGGCCCAATGAAAATAATTACTGGGCATCTTTACGTTTCCCATGAGGATGGGAAAAAATACATAGGTTGTTCTGATATAATTTTTGATAGAAGACCATCCCCATTAGGGTAAATACTCTACAGTGAGGGAATCTATGGAATCCCACAATTATCATGGGGCATCCCTTGTTCAGAGCATGGGGTAAGGTTTGATGACCATTTCATAGTTATTGTATGAGGCATCCTGATTTCAAATGGGTTAAAAATTATCTATTATAAAGAGGCATCCCTATTTTATGAACGATAAGATGTAAGTTTAACGTTATGAATTGAGTACATCAAGAATTGTAGTTTAAATTGATACATATTTCATTGTAAGCGCTAAAAAAATATTATGGTCCTAATAATTTGACCTTTTGAAATAAGTTTAATGTCATATTTCATTGACTATTCGATGGATACTAGTTTATAGTCAGAGATTTTGGACCATGAGTGGGAATCTCGAAATTATATATATAGTTAGCTGAAATGGATACTTTGGCGTGAATGAAAAGCAAGGAGGCCCAAAAAAACAAAACACATTCCTGAGGAGACTCACATACTATTTAATGTTGTGATTCATAGACATGAACTCTAAGTTTAAGATCCTAGTGCTTGGGATAGTAAATCTTAGTTTAAGATAATCGAGTACATGCCATTGTGAGGGGATGATCAAGAGGATTTATATATCACACCGGAGTGAAAAAAACCCTACACAAATGATGGAGAAGTAGGCTTGACACCCAACACATATTCTTGAGAAGACATGCATTCTATATAACATCGTGATGTCTAGACCTGGAGAACCTAATTAAAAGACATAGAGTTTAACCCAATGAATAGTTTGAAACCATGTGTCTGGGATGTGAAAAAATTATCAAAAAAAGTACTTCTTTAGAAAAAGGGAATTTGGTTGGAGGTATTATACATGCTCAATCAATGGTGATCAAAGAGTATGCAACATTTTGAATTGAAGTTGTGAAAAAGATAAGGTAATTCCCTCTTAGGTCCCAAATTTTGTAGATTTCTTCCAGGTTTCAAGGGATTAATGAGGTCTAGTAGCATTTAATGTTGGAGGGAGGATAATTGGAAAAAATTCTTGATTAATAATCTTGCTTTCATGTTCTAGTGCCTCTTGAGATCGTGCAAGGCCTAGTGAATATTATCTTCTACGCACTAAATCTTAACTAGACGTTATTATTCCATTTTTATGGAATCTTATGGTCATATATGGCTATTCAATGTGATGGAAATAGAACTTTAATGGGTATGAATAACTTAATTATATAATCTAGAGAATATGGAGTCACTTGGATTGAATTCCAAGTTATCATCTGAAAGTACTAAAGGGTGTTGTGGGTATTTCTCAACCAACTCTTCTTGTTTTGGACCAATATATTCTGATGAATGTTAGTGAGTGTCTTATTGAATGCCTTGATCTATCCATTCATATCTTTATGGTAGAGGTAAATATGGTTGGACGACATGTAGAATTTGGATTAGAACTTATTCAGATCAGTGTCTTACAAATTAGATCTTTTTTTGTGATAATAACATGAGAATCTCTAAATGGATGGATGATGTGGGAGATCATGAATTAAATCATGGACTAGGCTTAAATTAATTTATAGGAATTGATTATATCTACTAGGAGAATAAATCCTTCCTATTAAGAATCAATCTGCAGTTGCAAGATTTTACTTGTGAGTATGGTCCCAGAACATCGACTCCCCATGCTACAAAGGGCCAAGAATACTTGGAGGGGCAGAGGATATTTGGTAGTTGATGCACAATGTTGTAATGGATTTGAAATAAGTGAATCATTTTATCAAACTCGATGCAGTCATGAAATTCAGTGGTCCAAAAGTATCCTAGCCTATAAATCTTGTAGGAGAGAATCATCCTTACCTAGTCGGGGTAACATGACCCAGCATGAAATTTATATATAAACTTGGTAATATTATCTCCTTGGACGAAATAAAAGATAAATCCATCAAACCTATGTCTGTATAGAGTTGAATCAATGTTAGGAATGATTTTATGGGTGAACTATGCTACAATATTATATATTCACTCACACATAGCTGAGTTTACTGGGAGAAATCCTTCTTGGAGATTCTCACCAAAAGGATCTGTCCAATCAATCATTTCATCCCTTTTGGGGGAATTTGAGGGCCCTGATATAGAAGCCCTGACAGCTAGTGGTTATAGTGATACCTATCATCATAATCTGAAATGACTGAAGGGATGAACCTCTGATGAACCATATGAATAAATAGGTTATCCTAGTAAAGCTCAGTACGATAGGCAGTTAGACTCCCTAGGTAATCAAATAGAACATTTTGTGATCAAGGGACATGAGACACTTCCATTTTAAAATGAAATCGGGCCATTAGTTGGATAGCATGATCCAATAGGGACACATTCCCTAGACATATAATAATATAGTATCCATTAAACTATTTAATGATTAATTTAGAGTCTTCATTCACTTGAAAGAGGGGGACATCAATCTCAAGAGATAGATCAGGATCTGTAATGAGAGCCCAATACTCTATTTCATTGATGGAGAAGCCTTCTGACAATAGGAATGAGTATGGTTGGATAACCTATGTTGGTGTAATGATGATGATCCCTATACCTTATCAGTTTTTCTTGGGATCATTGAGTTTATTATAGGTTGGGATTCAAGAGTTATCATAGAAATGGATCTTCTAACATTGAATATCTAGATCCACTAAGAGGATGGCCTCAACTGGAAAATTGGTATCGAGGTATACTTTTTTTGGTGATGGATGGGTGTCCAAGAAGTCTTCCAATTCCTATACAATGATCGATTTTTTTGGGAATGAACATGACACTGGAATACTGAATGATATTGTCCAAGAATAGTAATTGTACTAAAATAATGGAGTTATTTATGATATAATTTAGTGGGTCCACCCAAGGCACCAATTGTATCTATTAATGCTACAGATAGTACAACAACTTTCATATTGTAAAAACAATTGTGAGGAATCCCTTCTTAATAGAGGATTATCTTGGATTCCAGTCATGGTGAATGTGAATGAGATAGTACAAACTATTTTTTATGTCCTTATTAATCTCTTGGTTTATATGGTCACTGAGGGAACATTCAAGTGTGGTTATATAGAGGACTAGAGGCTTCCCATAAAAAGGTGGTATCAAAACTAGAGGATATAGTAGGTGCTTATTGATTTACTCAAAGGAGGTTTGTAATTAATCATCTCACTATTAGATGAGGCCTTTCTTCATTATTATCAAAAAGGGATAACACATGCCAACCCGATTTGTGGTAAATTGGTGTATAAAGTCTATGTGTCAATGGAGACCTCGCAACTCCTAGAGGATTCTAGGGGATGATGTATGGATGATGGACTTATCCTTCTATGGGTTAATATACATTCCTTTTTATCTTATGATGAAGATGAGATACTTCCTATAGGTAAAAATGAATGCACACTTCAATGTTTTATTCATAAATTTTTGTTATTAGATTATGTATAACATCTTCTCAAAGTATAGGAGATTTTCACAATGCTTGAAATATTTGACCACCAATTATTCCATGTAGAATTGTAAAAATTTCTTGAGATTCATTTTGATGATGTTGTGCATGGAATTTAGATAATTGGTGACTATATTATTAAATATTAAGGGAATTACATGATATCAAAAAGTCCCTTGAAGTTCCCAAAAGGTGGTAGACTCTTTATCCTCAAGGGAAATGTAGATCTGATTGTAACTGAAGTATCCATTCATAAAAGAGAGAGTGTAGAATCAAGCTGTAACATTGATCCACAAATTTATCCCTGTAAGAGGAACATCATACATCATAGAATGACAGTTGAGATCTAAGAATTTTATACAAACACTAATATTCCCATTTTTCTCTCTGAATGGGATGATGTTGCCTAACCAATTGGGTTTTTAAACATCCCTGATGAAGTTGTATTTGATAACATTATCAATCCCATTCTTGAATATGGATCAATGGGAAGGGTTCATATTTCATAAGGATTCTTGAACACATGATGACTACCTTGGAGACCAAGATGGTTATGGTGACCTGAGGGTCTAGGATTGGTATCTCATCATTTATTGAGGAAAACACTTTGCAATGCTTCTTCAAGATGGTCATGTATTACTGCTTCTCCTCTAGAGGTACACCTACACTAATCCTCTCTAGTCTCATATATTTCTCAGTAGCTTGGTTTATCTGAATTAACTCATCAATAGTGGTAGATACACATTATTCAAATGAAAAAGGGGCTTCTTAAAATCCACCTAATCAGGTGAGGCCTGAGAATTGGTGGTAGAAGGTTGTGAATCTAGACCAATTGATTCAGGTGGAGTACCAATTATTCTTTGGGTAGACACAAAACATCTACTTAGGGGTCCCTTAATTTATAAACCCATGTAAATATAGGCTATCAAGTCAATTTTATATAGCCCTCAACCAAGGGTCCCATTCTTGATGTCAATGTAATGGTGGTGAGTCATATTGCACCGATTCAACCATAACCTACCGAAAATGTGGGAATGTCATAAAATAGTGGCCATAGGGTGAAACTATTAGTACATAATAGGGATAAAGGATTCTAGTAACACCATATCATTTCTTTGCTAAGATTACGAGGTTATATTTTGACATTACATCCTTTTAGGTATTTCACGACACTTTTTCATAGAGATGGGAAAGAAAATTTCTAGGTGTGGTGTCATTTCCACCAACTATTGGATCAAGAGAATGAAATGATCATCCAAACCTTCCCAAAGATTAGAAATAGTGGTTGTTATATCATTGGTGTGCTTAACACCATAGTTATGAACATTTCCCCCCTCTCTCTTTTGAATTCCAACATCTAGATAGTGGGCTTCATAGGAGTTTCATGGAGATGCATGTCCAAGAATTACCCATACTTGGTCGTCGAGGGAGTATTTGAGGTACTTATGATGTGAGGTGGTGACTAAAAAATTCCGGTGAATAAAGCCCTACCCAGAAGTACGTTTTTGGTTGTGTCATCTAAGACTACCACATATTCAACACTTACTATCAGTCCATCAAATTGGTTCATCAATCTAATTGTGCTAAACAATTTTTTTTGTTGTGTCATATAAGACTACCACATATTCAAAACTTACTATTAGTCCATCAAATTGGTTCATCAATCGAATTGTGATAAAGAATTTTTTCTTGGCCATTTCATAACACTGAATCCTCTAGTTCGGTGGATTCATTTCTACTTTGGTTAGCCCCAACATGTGAATAACCTAGGTAGGGATAAAGATAATCTGAGAGACTATATCGACCAGTTAGCAATGGATCTCCATGACATTGAAATGGTTGATGATGTACATGGGGAAGATTTTCCCTTGCATGATGGTGACCTCATGTTCTCTAATGAATGAGATGATGTTTTGGAACTCCTATTTCTTGAACTCCTTTGTATTTTAAGCCTATGGGGTGTCTATGTTTGCTTCTAAATAGAGGGGTTTTTTAAGGCCTCTTTTAGGGACTCATAGATTGCTTTTGTTAATAATATGTCCTTGAGAATAAAGATCCTTTTATCTATTCTATCTAGGTTCTTCAATGCATCCTACTTCAATGATAAATCCATGCTTTTTCTGTACAGGGACATTTTTTGGATAGAGGCATGATGGATGCATTTTTTTATAACACTGGGTTCTGGATTATGGAAGCAATATCATTCTACTGACTGAATGACTCACGCAAAGAAACTTTTGGCTGATGGTAGGCTAGGTGAGGCCTAACACAAGCTTTATGGGGCCAATCACAATGCATTCATGGATGGTCTTCCTATTTAGTTATCACGGCTGGATGTAGAGGCATGATTGATAGAGTAAGGTGAGAGGACAATTCCTTGTAATATCTCTGAAAATACTTTGGCCTATTATCAATATTATGTATATCTCAGCTTTAGATAATAGAATTAGCACTTTGGAAGCTCTAATTTTTTCTACCTCTCCTTCTAAGGTGTAAGAATGAGGCATCCATGGGTTCTACTTGGAATTATTCACTGTTAGGCACTATGAAGCTCTCTAATACCCCAAAAACGTTTACATAGGAATACTACCACTCATCCTTGAAAGTATATCATTTTTTGGTGTTTCCAAGAATCCTATAATACAAAATAGGGTCAGGGAGACTAGATCTTATAGTTTCTTGGGGAAATATGTACTCTAGATGATTCATAATCCCCTTCTCAAGGGAACATATGAAATGTCTAGATAATTGTTCATCCTTGAAAGAATAGGGTCAATTTCTTCTATCATGGAAGGGAACTCTCGAATCCTGTACCTTAATAGGTGTTGGATCCTAATGATATATTAGAGATACATTCTCTCGTCTAGGTGGATGTACTTGGTGATGTGATTAATAGAGATTCTATGTTGGTAATGGCTATTAATGGTAAGGCTACTATACCTGGATAAGATCTTCAAGAAGAGGGTCCAACAAATATAGTAGCTTGGTGGACTCTACCAATACTATGACAAAAATATATTTTGTTTTAGTGCTTCTAAAATAAATTGGAAGAGGTGAGGTGAATGCTTTCTCAGCATTCTACATTGTTTCCTCTAGATAGTCAACAATATATTAAAAATTTCAGAACCCACCTCTGATTTTCTATGTTATTAGGGTTGAGACCTTCTTAGTCTTGGAATTCCCCACACACATAGTTAGAAAATTCTATTGAGTTAATGAATTTTCAATTGAGTACACGAGGCCTTTCCATTTGGATAAAGAAAATATGAGACTCACTCATCATGTTTTTTCTTGAACACGCTACTACCAAAAAGAGCAAGGGAAGCGACACCTTCTATCAGTGCTAAGAAAAAAGTGATGATCAAGGTAAATATTGATCAGCGCTAATTTAAAGCACTGATTAAGGATCCCTTTATCAGTTCTCTTTTAGAGCTAATAAATAATCCCTTTATCAGTGCTAAAAAGGCATTGATAAAGGACCCCTTTATAAGAACTTAAATTTTAGCGTTGATAAAGGGATTATTTATCAGTGCATTTTTAGCCCTGATAAAGGGATTCTTTATCAGCGCTTTTTAGCCCTGATAAAGGGATTCTTTATCAGCGCCTTTTAGCACTGATATAGGGATCCATTATCAGTGCTTAAATTTTAACGCTACTAAAGGGTATGCTTTATCAATGTTAAAAACACACTGATAAATAAAGATTTTATTATTGATTTATTAGCATTGATAAACCCATAGTCCCATATTTTTTAAAATCAGGTGCACAATATCCTCTGTTTATCATTCCCTTAAGCTCTCATGGTACTGTACCCCTATGAAAACTCCCCTCCCCCCGATTGTCTCTTTTCTAGACGTCTACTTCTATCCCTACTCCGTCGCTAGCTCTACTCCTTATCCTCCACCTCGAACCCCTTTTGTGGATCCTCCTCCCTGCGAACTCTACTTATCCTCCTCCCCGTAAGACCCTACTTCTTGTGAACCCTACTCTTACATTTCTCAATGGTTGGTTGCTCCTCCTGTGGACCTTCCATATGGCAGTCACACCTTCCCCTCTTGATGAATTTCAAAAGGATCCCAGACCACTCGACGCTTCTTCTCTCCCCCCATCACAGGTGCGATCTACTTTTGGTAAGTCTACCAATTCCCTTTTTAGGTTTATTTTTGGTAATTTATCTCCTTTATATACATGTTTTCATCATTTTAATTCTCATTTTTCCAATGATTCAATGAATAATTGGTGAATGGTCATTGTACATTCCATAGATGGAATCACGGATCACTCTATGTGAAAAGGAGACATGGGAAGTGCTAGTATTTTTTAGATACACCGTATACCCCAACAGACACATCATGTCCTCCTTTGAGGATAGTTTTAAGAACTATTTCCTTTTATTTCAATTTTTTTGTGATACTTTTGAGTTTCTATTGACTGGTATTGATGGATTGTGTTCGCTTGGCTCATTCCTATGAGAGATTGATGCCGCTTCATGACCTCATCCAAGGATGTTGGCCCCTATATATCTTCTTAATGATCATGGTAGTGTTGGTGAGTTCCATTATTCTTGATTGAGTTGTCTTAGTCCACTTATATGAAAGTTCTTATGGAATTAGGTATCATTCATTGGAACTCATAGCTCTCGGTGACTTGGAACAAGTATCAATTCCAGGGACCCGAAGCGATCCTCATTTCATTCATGTTTTCCCTATATTGGGCTTGAATAATTGGAAGCACCAACACTTACATAGGCATTGATACCCTATATTGGAGGATGTTTCAAGTAGTCACTATTGTCCCCTAGGAAGACTTATCAATTAACCCCCTCTCTTTGTATAGAGATCTAATATTTCAGATGGTGTATTAGTCTGATGGAGCATGTATGTCAGATGAACCGTCTCATTTTTCAATATATTTATTCTATTGTGAGTGGTCTCAGTTCACGTTTATGGGTGTTAGTATGAAAGATGACCCAGATCAATGGTCCATAGGTCACTCAGTGATAGGGAGCTTGTATCCCTCTGAGAGGCCTGAAGCAAACCTTATTTCCAATGTGTTTTCCCTATGTTGGGCTTGTTTAATTGGCTTTACCAACACATACAAAAGTGTCTATCCCCTATCTAGGAGGACTATGGTAGAAGACTCTAGTATCCCCCCTTAAAGACTTGGGAATTGACCACCTATATTTATATCATGAGATTATATTTCTGATGGGATATTAGTATGATGGAGTGTATATCTCAAGTGAACACTCTCAGTTTACTATGTGATTTTTCTTTTCTAGATCGGATTAGTGTGACCTCTAGGATGAGTTTCGTCATTGGAATTATAGCTTGGGTAGTATTTCTTCTCAGAGGAGTGTTACCTTGAAACCCTGAGTGAATATACAACTAGAAGTTGTGGTGACATTTTTTGACATAGAGTCTTTTATTAGTATATTTGGGATATCCTAGGTTATAATTATATCTCATATCCTATTTTGAATACCTATGTTTAGGGTCATGAATACTTTCGATGCTTTATTTATGGTGTTTTTGAGGTGTCCTATTGGGTATTCAAAAACTCATCCCTATAAGGGATATTCCCAAACATGTCATGTCTTATTTAGACGATGGAAAATTTCACAGAGTCCTTGGTTAACTAGGATAAGATAAAGATTAGTTTATGATACACAGACTAAGGTGTATGCCAATGGTGAATTAATATTTGTCGCCTCCTTTTCAAGTCATACATTATTTTCCATTTTTTTGGTTGGATTGTATTTCAGTTGATTTTATTAAATATATTAATTTGTGATCTTCAATTCATAGACCGAACTCTAGTGGTTTGGGGGAATTCAAAATGTAATACAAAACATTGGATGACTATATTAGTGTTCTATGATTATGCCTATGATTTGTGTTCATATCATAATCTTTTAAGGTAGCGATCATCTAGGATGTAGGGTTAGCAGCACCCACCCACAGTAGGTGTGTGATGCAAGTCTCATCTCAGGAGGCACTGTAATTCATAAGTACCTTAAGGATAACCCATTACTCCATGGAATATATTTTGATTGTGATGGGTATAGACATATCACATTTCATTTTGTTAACATTCATGCTACAGGCAGAGAGGCAGTCGACGATTAACCTAGGTAGAGGAAGGAACATGAGAAAGGAGGTCTGTACAACACTAAAGTGATGGGTGAGATCATGGATTAGCATAAGGTGGATGGAACATTGGTTTTATTATACTAATACTACCCCTAAGTAGACCACTCCTATATTCGGAAGTTAGTGGTTTGGATCATGGATAGTTGTTGTCACTGGAGTCTTTTTACTAGGAGGCTTCAGGAGTGTTTAGAGATACGATCTATGTTGGTTATAATTATCTTGTAGTACTATTATAAATAGGAACTATAAAAAATTTTTCATAATTTTTCTAATTATTTTCTATTTATACGGTTGGCATTGGTAGGGATCCATGTTAGTTGTGTTAGTTATGTTTGTTATGAATTTGGAGTTACATGGAAGATGAACGATTCCCCCATCGAGATGTGTACTTGACAGGCAATCCAAAAACATGTGGGCAATGTAGTGACTCCTAAAGTGGTTACTATATAGGTGTTTTAGAGGGGGTCTATTTAATTGAGTGCTTGAGGCCCTTTTTATATGCTAAGGTGTCCTAGAAATCCCTGTTTTTAGTGCACTAGCGTGAAATTAAAAAGGTGTGTTCTAAACAATAGTATCTCATGGAGGCTTCGAGTGTGGTTCTAGGTATGAATTTGGGGAAGGTGAGGGAGAGTTATTGCATATCATTTAGATGTTCAGGAAAGAATTTATGTTAAATAACCTTAATCTTCTATTTCTTATGTTAATTTGGGTAACAAAACCTATGAAATTCAATAGTAATTTTGGATAAAACTAGGATATGTAATATAAATTAACTATTAAACCACTTTTTTGATAATTACTTCTGCGTGTTTCGGTGATCCTAACCTTGAGGCTGAAAAGGTATCTCAAGTAGCAGCAGCAGCTACTCACAATGCAGAGCAACAATATGTTTTTGAACATGTTTATTCTATTAGTGTTGAGGTTCAACAACCATTAGCACATACCATTTCTACCATTTCAAATGAACATATTAATGATGTTGATATTAATTAAATGGTCGTGGATAAAGGATTGACGTCCCATAAAACACAGGTGCGTCGAAGTTTGATGGTGTTATACAAAGTTCTTATGTAGAAAAGAAATGGCATCAAATTTGATTTCAGATGGAATGCATGAGGCCAACATGTGAATCCCAATAAGGCTATGTTTAGTAGTTACTTTGGAATTTTTACTCAGCAACATGTGCCGATTGACATAGATTCATGGAACCATGTTGTTCATGGACTAAAGGCTATGATCTGCGAAGAAATTACTGTAACATTATGATATTATTTCCTTAATTTACTAGAAAATAAAATAATGTAACAGTGTCTTACTCTTCTCAATCTCTTGTAGAGTACATTTATAGTAGATGATTCACCCAAGAAATATGTTCTAAGGCTTGAAAAAAGGATTCATCGAGGTTTTCACGCTATTCTAACAAAAGTTCACCTGAATGATTCCAAAAGTAAAATAAACCCACACCCACCCCTTATCTACGCTCACCTGATATCCCCAGAAGCATGGGATTCATTTATTGGTAGACTTGGGGATGAGAAGTTTTAGGTACATTGTGGAGGATAATACATTGTTTGAGGATATGTGTATTCATCACTTTGACTATCAATATTTTATTTATGAAAAAAACACAATACTAAATATAAGGAATGTGCATCAAAACCAACATACCCCTATCGTAAAGGAAGGATGTGGTACGCTTCACATGAAAAGATAATGGTATGTATTTTAAATTTACAGAAATATTGTTAGGTGCCAATAAACAACATCATAATTATATTTCTATATTTATATGTATATTGATGATTTTAAATCCAAAGACACATTCATACCATGTCATGTTCTATTGAAGAAGGAATGTGTGAATAAAGAAGATAATTTAGTAGATGAAAACACACAAAATGTTTCGGAAATATGTATAAGTATGACTGGATAAAAAGTTTTTTTTAATTTCTATTACATTATTATAATTAATTATTTTCTTATATTTGAAAATAAAAAGAATTAGATTATCCTATACTAGATGCATACCTATTATAGACAGCTTTGAAGTGGCTAGAACAATACGGTCATGTCAGAGGTGCGGGGTTTGGGGTGACACCCTGAGTATATTTTTAAAATAAAACAAACTGGTCATAGAGATGAAGAAGTGAAATGAATGAGTGAAAGACTAGAAACTCTTGAAGAATGATTTCTTTGGCATGGAGAGTTTCTAGAAACTCTTATGGGTGGGAAGCAAGGTGAATACAAAACTCAGGAACAACTAGCTAGTGAAGATCCCACCCCACCCACACTAGCTTTGAGGTGAGTCATTCCCCTCAAAGGTTGTCTTAGCCGTAGTAATAAATATTCTAATAATTGTTCCCATGAAATGTGAATCAGAAAAAAACTGATAATTTTACAATATTGATATTCTAAAGGGTGATAATGACTGTGATTTATATCTTTCAACACCCACCTATAACCTTTTAGTGAGGGCTATGGTGTTCAACATCCCAGAGGACAAGATGCATAATAGAAAACTTCTAAAAGATCATTTGAAAGTAATGATTACTATAAATCATGATCAAAATTCAGAGCTACCTATTCCACTTGATGATGATGATATTAATATAGTCCAAAAGGTTATAGGGACATTCATTTCATGGCCATAAAAACTTGTAAGAATACATATGGACAAATAGGTATTTATTTTAATTTTTTTCAATATAAACCTTCAACAATTAATAAAAAAGGTTTGAACCCATTAATGCTATTATATATAGAGAATGGGAAGGTGATGACAAGATATGTGGGCTCAAAATATTCTAAAGGATCAACCAACCGATCCGAAAGAGCTACTGAAAGCACAATAACACCACCTATTCTCTATCCACATTTACTAGAATTGAAGACTCATGTGGATAAAAAACTAAAAAATGGTAGTACTCATTCAGTTTTTCTTGAAAAGGATATATATAGAGAGGAAAATCGAGATTTCGTTGATGATGAAATTGTAAATTAGATCCAGGAATACAGTTGGCTAGGAATCACAGGTTTAAATTTATATATGAGGTATGTTTTCATGAATTGATATTCTAAAAGCTGATATAATGTGCTAATTATGAATATCTGTATTTTATATTATTGGTAGGTGTGTATGTGAAAAATAGTGGAAGGGATTTTCCCATGAGCCATAATTCGAACTTGTTAGTACTTATACCACATCAACACAACTAACAAAATTAGAGCCATCAAAAAAGGATGAAATAGTGAAATTCTTGCTGAATACTTTTGAAAGAACGATTATGGATGACAGACTCTTCCTAATACCAACCATGTAGGGGTAAAACTCTATGATTAAATCATATCAATTATATTTTCACATATTTTATTAATTATTTTGTTTTATGTTTTAGGCGATATTGGATACTAATTATGGTGAACTTAGATACTCCAATGATTTATTTTATGGATTCAATGCAAGGATATCCAACAAACCGACCACACATGATCAATTTTGTGAATCAGTAAGACACTACATAATACATTTTAGGTCTAAAAATCATGATATATAATTTATTTTATCTTTTAATAAAAATTTTGTAATGATAGGGTAGTGTATGAATATCCTCTAAAACAAGGATTTAGGATAGGGTATAAATATAAGGAGGTGAGAAAATACTACTTCTAGACTAGAATCAGGGTATATATAATAAAAATTCACTATCCAAACACATATCAAAACAATTTACTTATTCTATTAATGTTCAATGATTTTTAGTGTCCAAAACAAACAAGCAATAATGATTGCGGTTATTATGTTTTTAAATTTATGAGAGATAATGTTTTCCATCAATAAACTAGCATCCCAAAGAGGTATTTTCAAAAACAACTACTACTTAATTTAAATTATTTATTAATTATTTATTTATATATTTTGCAATAATACACTGAATATCAAAAATCCTCATATTCACAAGATGATATATATTTGTTCAGAAATGAGTGGGATACATACCTGATGGAAGATTGTACACAAAAACATGAAGATCTAACTAGGGGACGTGTATAATTGTCGGCCATTTTTTAGAGGGGTTGAAGAGATCAAAATATGAAACATTGTTTTATGTAAATGTTCATAGGAATATTTTAGTTGTTATTAAATAAAAAATCCTTTCTTAAATGAGTAATTTTTTAATTTTAATAGATGGCACACACTAGAAACATGCGAGAATGATGAACCACTTTTCTTTGGGCTTTGGAAAATAAAAAATAGTAAAAACTCCAAATTATAATCATATCTGACCATAAATATTCAGATTGTGTTTATACATTAGGGAAAAGATCCATGGGTCATTTTTTATGTGTGCGAGTCAACCCCGCCTCAATTCAAGGCACGGTGTGACCAATATCACTCAAAGTGTATCTTTTTTGTTTAAAATGAACAAAATTTTAAGTGAAAACAACAATTAAAATATGGACAACCAACCAAATGTGTTAGGATTGTTTCTTTTTACTTTAGGAGAATGATACATGGTTCATTTTTGGTGTTTACGAGTCAAACCTGCCCCAATCCGAGGCATGATGTGTCTTGTATCACTCAAAGTGTCACTATTTTTTTAAACGGACAAGATTTTATGTGAAAACCACAACTAACGTACTGAAAACTGACCAGAAGCATTAGGATTGTATTGATACTTTAGGATAAAGATCCATGGGTCATTTTTTATTTTTATGAGTCAACCCCACCTCAATACGAGGCACGATGTGGCTGGTATCACTCAAAGTGTCTCTCTTTTGTTGAAAATGGAAAAAAAATCAGTGAAGACAACAACTGACGTACGTAAAAAGGACCAAATGCATTTGGATTGTGTTTATAATTTTGGAGAACGATCCATGGGTCATGTTTGATGTGTATGAGTCAACCCTGTCACAATCTGAGGCATGGTGTGTCCAGTATCACACAATGTGTCTCTCTTTTGTTTAAAATGGACATAATTTTAAGTGAAAAAAACAACTAAGGTACGGAAAACTGACCAATCACATTAAAATTGTGTCGATACTTTATTATAACAATCTATGGGTCATTTATGACATGTAATAGTCAAACCCACCTAAATCTTAAGCATTGTGTGGCCGATATCACTAAAAGTGTCTCTCTTTTATTTAAAATGGACCGAATTTTAAGTGAAAACAACAGCTGACCTATAAAAACTTACCAAAGACATTGATATTGTGTTTATACTTTAGGAGAACAATCTATGGGGAATTTTTGACATTAATTTGTTAACCCTTCCTCAATCCAAGGCACGGTGTGGTTGGTATCACTCAATGTGTCTCTCTTTTGTTTAAAATAGATAGAATTTTAAGTGAAAACAAAAAATCATGTATGGAAAACTGACCAAAAACAGTAGTATTGTGTTGGTACTTTAGGATAACTATCCATGGTTCATTTTTGATGTGTATGAGTCAACCCCACATCAACCTGAGGCACAGTGTGTCCTGTATGAGTCAAAGTGTCTCTCTTTTGTTTAAAATGGAATGAATTTTAAGTGAAAACAACAATTGACATACGAAAAAACAACGAAACACATTCCGATTATGTTGATACTTTAGTATAATGATTCATGGTTTATTTGTGACATGTATAGTCATACCTGCCTCAATACTAGGGATTTTGTGGCCGGTATAACTCAAAGTGACTCTCTTTTGTTAAAAATGGATAGAATTTTATGTGAAAACAACAACTAACATACAAAAAACTGACCAAACGAATTAAGATTATGTTGAAACTTTAAAATAATGATACATGGTTCATTTTTGACGTTTAATAGTCAACCCCTTATCTATTCGAGGAAGGGTGTGGCTAGTATCACTCAAAGTGTCACTCTTTTGTTTAAAATAGACAAAATTTTAAGTGAAAACAACAACTGACATACATAAAACCAACCAAACACATTTGAATTGTGTTGACACTTTAGGAGAATGATCCAATGTAAATTTTCCACATGTAAGAGTCAAGCCCATCTCAAACTATAACATGTTGTGGCTGGTATCACTCAAAGTGTCTTTATTTTGTTTAAAAAGGACAAAATTTTTAGTGAAAACCACAACTGAAATATGGAAAAACTGACCATACACATTCATATTATGTTGATAAATTTGGAGAAAAATCCATGGGTCATTTGTGGACTTTAAGAGTCAACTCCACCTCAATCTGAGGCATGGTGTGGCCAGTATCACTCAAAGTGTCTCTCTGATTTTTTAAAATGGACATAATTTTAAGTGAAAACAATAACTAACGTAAGGAAAATAGAAAAAACAAATTCCTATTGTTTTTATACATTAGGGTAATGATCCAGGGGTCATTTTGATGTTTAAGAGTAAACCTCGACTCAATCTGAGGCACGGTGTGGCCGATATCACTCAAAGTGTCACTCTTTTATTTAAAATGGAATGAATTTTAAGTGAAAACAACAACTGATGTATAGAAAATAAAAAAACACATTATTATTGTGTTGATACATTATTATAACAATCCATGGGTCATTTTTGATGTGTATGAGTCAACCCTGCCTCAATCCGAGGCACGGTGTGGCCGATATCACTCAAAGTGTCATTCTTTTGTTTAAAATTTATAGAATTTTAAGTGAAAACAACATCTGATGCATGGAAAACTGACAAAAAACATTTGGATTTTGTTTATATATTAGGATAATTATCCATGGGTCATTTTTGATGTGTAAGAGTTAATCCTACTTCAATTTGAGGCACGGTGTGGCCGGTATCACCTAAAGTGTCTCTCTTTTGTTTAAAATGGACCGAATTTTTAGTGAAAAAAAAACTGATATGCAGAAAACTGAACAAAAGAATTATGATTGTGTTAATAATATAGGATAACTATTAATGGGTCATTTTTTACATGTATGAGTCAACATCACCTCAATATAATCCACGGTGTGGCCAATATCAACCAAAGTGTCACTCTTTTTTAAATGGATAGAATTTTAAATGAAAACAACACCTGACGTATGGAAAACTAACCAATTTTTTTTATTATGTTTATATTTTAGTTCAACTATACATGGGTCATTTTTTATTTGTAAGAGTCAAACTGACCACAATCTAAGGCACAGTGTGTCTGGAATAAATCAAACTGTCTATCTTTCGTAAAAAATTGACAAAATTTTAAGTGAAAAAACAACTGACGTAACGAAAACTGACCAAATGCTATCATATTGTGTTGATACATTAAGAGAACTATCCATGGGTCATTAGTGACATTTACGAGTCAACCCCACCTCAATATGAGGAACGATGTGGCTGGTAACACTCAAAGTGTCTCTCTTTTGTTTAAAATGGATAGAATTTTATGTGAAAACAAAAACTAATGTACGAAAAACTGACCAAACACATTCGGATTGTGTTGATAATTTAGGAAAATTATCCATGGATCATTTTTGACGTGAATGTGTCAACCCCGCCTTAATATGAGGCATGGTGTGGCTGGTATCAATCAAATTGTCTCTCTTTTGTTTAAAATGGATAGAATTTTATTTGAAAACAAAAAACTTACGTACGAAATTCCTCCTTCCAACCATAAACACCAAAGCATACATTTTATCCAAAATAAATACATACTATTGAAATAAAAACAATTATAAAACAATTTTAATAATACAAATTATCTTAAAATCCATGAAATTTATTGCATTAAAACCATCAAAGCCCCCCACCCCTAGACAACACCCCACCCCCTTGACACCAACCCACCCCCCTGAAAACCACCCCACCCCCCCTGTACACCCCAATGGATAGACCCCCCTACCACCCTAGACATCCCTCCCCACCCCCTAGACACCCCCAACCCCCTGGACAGTGCCCACCCCCTAGACGGCCCCACCCCTCTTAGAATCCGCCCCACCACCTATACACCCCATCCCCTAGACGCCCCTTCCGTCAGGACACCCCCACCCCCATGGACTACCACCCCACCCCTAGAATCCACCCACCCCCTTGGATATCCCCCCAACTCTTGGGACCACCCCCACCCATGTATCCCACACCACCCTTGGACACCCCACCCTCTGGACACCCCCACCCCTGGAAAGCCCCCAGACCCCCCTGGACACCACCCCACCCCTGGAAACCCCCATAGAAACCCCCTTGGACACCCCCAACCCACCTGGATGATCCCACCCCTAGACACCCCCACCCCTCCTGGACACCACCCCACCACCTGGACACCCCCACACCCCATGGATAGCCACCCCCACCCCCTGGAAACCACCTCACCCCCCTTGGATAGCCCCCAACCTCCTGGACTTCCCCCACCCTGTGGACAACACCCCACCCCTGGACACTCCCCCCCCTAGACACCAACCCACCCCATGGACACTCCACCCCACCCCCTGGACACCGCCCCACCCCCTGGACACTTCCCCCAACCCCCTAGACACTACCCCACCCCCTAGACATCCCCACCCCCCTAGACACCCCCACCCTCTGTAAATCCCCCTAGACACGCCCCTGGAGAACCCCCCAGCCCTCTAGATGACTCCCACCCCTTCATGACCCACACCCCTCTAAAACACCACCCACCACCTGGACACACTCACCCCCTGGACACCCCCACCCCCATGGACAGCCACCCCCACCCCCTGAACACCACCTCACCCCCTTGGACATACCCTAACATCCTAGATTGCCCCCACCCCTGGACACCACCCCACCCCATGGACTCGCCCACACCCTGGACACCCCCACCCCCTAGAAAAACCCCCAACCCCCTTGACACCATACCACACCCTAGAAACCACCATGGACAACACCCACCCTAGACAACCCCCCCTCCTGAACACCCCCATCCCCCCGGAAACACCATACCCCCTTAGAAAGCCACCCAAACCCTTGAATTACCCCAAACCCCTGAGTTCTGAATTGAAATCTTTATGTATTTAATTAAATTATGAATTATGTGTTAATGGTGTATGAGTATACTTGTTTTATGGGTATAATTGTTGTATGTGTATTATTTTTGTAAT
The DNA here is from genome assembly GCA_963277665.1 of Viscum album. Taxonomy (NCBI): domain Eukaryota; kingdom Viridiplantae; phylum Streptophyta; class Magnoliopsida; order Santalales; family Viscaceae; genus Viscum; species Viscum album. The sequence goes on from OY728138.1 coordinate 1,205,759,043, forward strand.
TACTTTATGAATTATATGTTAATTTTGTATGGGTATACTTGTTGATATGATGATTTTTTGTAGGTCTTGTTTGGGTGTGCTGCTACGGAATTTTATGTTACAGTAGGAAGGGAATTTATTAGTGCTTTTTTAGTGCTAATAGTGGACTCCTTTATCAACACTAAATAAGCCCTGATAATGGATCACATTATCAATGCTAAAGAAGCGCTGATAAATGATCCCTTTATTAGTGATTTTCTAGCCCTCATAAATAAGCCCTTTATCAGTGCCTTTTTTGTGCTGATAAAGTCTCCATTTATCAGTGAATTTTTAATGCTGATAATGTCTCCCTTTATCAGCACTTTTTTAGAACTAATAAAGGATACCTTTATCAGTGCTTTTTCATCAATGATAAAGGGGACCCCCTTTATCAGCATTGTGCTTTAAAATGCTTTTTTAGCACTGTTAAAGACTTTTTTGAGCTCTTATAAAGCTTGTTTTTGTATTAGTTACATGAAGAGGTTTCTAATACTTCTCTAAAATGTGATGGAACTGAAATGGTATAGGTACTATCTATGAAGGTCATCCCACCGAATAATGGAACATATAGGCTGGTGAATGTATGAGACAAACAAAGGTCCTTCCAATTTCTAAACAAAACACAGGATCTTGGTGGCCTCATACTACTTTGGGGTTCCGAACATGGGCCCACACTTTTATAAGATGTGTGTTAAGTGTGTCAATGGATCACCCATCCCATTGAGTGATGAATATCTAGGGGTATCAACCTTATGAGGTTCTCTCATATCATAAAACAATGCCATGCATGACCTTATATTTGATGGGGTTTCCACTTGTTGCATTTATATGGTCTTAAGAGGAGTTGTGAGGGTGAATATAAAATCATATTGGTGTGGTTTCTACCGTAAAGATGGTCTGTGGCAACCAATTGATTGAAATTCTCATCAACATGGTATGCAGGTTTCATGGATTGTAGGTATACACCACCTGGATATGGTGGAGGGTAATTATTTTGATCAAGATGGTTTGGTGAGTCATGCCTTAGTATATTTCTATATATTCCTTCATTATCTCTATCTAGATGCATGGGATTAATACACTTGACTTGGGGAAACTATTGGTGGAGGACTTGCTGCCCTGCTTGATGAGAAATGGGATACTGTTCAGCAGTTCTATAATTTTCCAACCAGTCAGAACTGAATTCTTTGATGATACATTACTTATCATTGATCTGTTAAAGCAAATAGGCTAATGTAGGCTCGAGATTTTTCATTAATTCATGTTTGGATGGAATAGAGGTCCCAAACTTCCCTTTATCCTTGTCAATATTGTGATGGGAAGGAAATGTCCCATTGGGATCCCTGAGGCTGAGTTGTTTCCTTTCGTGTAAGGTGAGGATACCTGTATGAGGGTCAACCTAGTGCTACACTACCCCTAGGGGTGGGTTTTCCCAATCAAGCCCAGCATTAGAGCTAACATTCTTAGGAAGCACAAGAAAAACCATGTTCACTACAATGGAACCCATAGGGGAATTTTCATCATCAGGGGATTGGTTATGTTGTCATGGGATTGGGTTAAAATATTGGTAAATGTACTTCCCCAAGAATCTAATTTTTACATACAGGGATGACACTTCCATAATATAGAGAAGCACTATGTGGCTCTCAACGAATCTATGATAGAGATTTTCGGGGTAGATGGGTGACTCTGGATGCTGAGCCATTAGGAGTGCTTCCAAATCAACCCTTCAGCATTTTTGATCAATGTCTTCGAGGTTCCAATGGATTCTTGTGTAGGACAACTGATTATCATGGATGTGGTGAAGCGTCACCCAAATATTCTGGAAGAAAAACATCGTTTGAACCTTAGTGAGGGACTCTAAGATATCAAAGTTTGGACCTACAACTATCCAAAATACCACGGAGAACTGGTCATCTGCTTGAACATCCTACATTACACCCATTTAAAAGAAAGGGGCTTGTTCTTAATCATCCCAATCTCTAATAGGTGTTGGTAGAGAGATATATATTGGAACAAATGTGTATCGGTTGTATAGAAGGATGTTTGGTAGAGGAGCCATGACCCAATTCAACTATTCTTCACATGTTGGAGCATCACTTGGGATTGGAACTGACCATATCATCACATCATTATAGGACATGGTTTGCACAAGTTCCTCAAGTACATGGGTGGAATGACTCATCGATGGCCCAACCTGGTTCTCACCATCTAGAGGATTTATCCAAAACCATAATAAATATTCTATTTCTTGGGTAGAGGTAGAGAGGAGGAAAAATTGAGGCAACATGGATGGATGCATTGTGATTCCATGGAAGGGGGCCATAACATCCTCTAACTAAAATTACCTAATGAGAGATCTGGGTATCCCATCATTCAGGATAGAGAACTTCACCTATTGGAATCCTACCCCAGAGTCTAATGAATGGGGTGAGGGATACCATACCAACTATTTTGTTTCCTTGGAATCAAATAGGTTGATAAGGTCTACAATGAAATGGTATTTCCCATGATTTTTACTACGATTGTGGTATATCACTATTTTACACCAAGATAGTTCTCTAGGGTAGGGTACCTGTTTCACACAGAGAGGTCCTACACATTTTCCTATGGAGTTTTGGGAACACCCTCATACTAGTTGGAATGGACATGGAGAGGACCCCATGTTAAGAAGTGGGAGTACATGGATGACAATTATATTGGTTGTTTATGGAGTGTAATAACATTTAGCGTGATCAGTGAGAACATGTGATAGATCTCTATACTGACTGTTGGAAGATAAGGATGGACCTCCTTATTGATTTGTAATGGTGTTGGGGATACCTCTACACTACATCTCATAATTATGGGTCAGCCCATAATATATTTTGGTGGAGATGTAAATTGAAAGAGTCAACCCACCATATCAGTTTGGTGGTTTTGGTCTTAATCCTAATCAAGAAAAGACAGATCAAAATTTTCTAGGTGTAGGGACCCGATAGGTGGTTTCGACAACAGAAGGGGACACTAGATCCATGGAATATACCCCTTATTGTAAAGTATCTTGGGTATTCCCTCATTTTTGGCATTAGATAATTCGTAACAAGACTATAAAAGTAGGGGTAATTTCCACCTTTTATTAGTCCTAAGGCACCATTCGTTGTTGACTGGAATTGGGCTTGGTTGGAGCCCTCCTTGGTGGCTCCTGGGTATTCTTCGTGGCTGGAGTGACAAGAGAAAAACCCAAATCCTTGATATAGGGAATAAAATCATAGGATCACTATTGGGAGGGGATATATAAGGGGTTTACTGATTGAATTGGTGGGAGTTTCCCCTAGAACGACCCTTGGGGGTGGTGATATCGGCAAGACATTTATGCCTCCAAGTCCTTCCAATCCATGTCCCTTGTGGGAATGAATCCATTATGATCGTACTAGCATATGAGTGTACTGATCACAATTTTTGGATGATACTTGAGGGTGTGGTGGAGAATGGGATCCTGTTAACTAATGTAATGGAATAACTAATAGAACAATGATATTTTGCAGGAATTATTCATCAATGTTTTCTATTCACTGGTTCCTACATGCACTGGGTAATTCATTTATATCATCTTGAGATTGGAAATTTCTATGAAGTCATCCATTAGTATATTTACAAGGAAAGAGATGAACAATGCAAAAAAATCATACAATCTTCAAAATATAGATAAGTATCCACACTGAAAATGTTGATGAAAAAAGATTCCCAATGCTAACTTCCCATGTTCTATGGTTAGTTCTATCTAGCTACACCGTTTCTTGATGGGGTGGGGAACCAAAATTTTGAATCTAGTGATGTGAAAATAGGATGATTCCTTAATGTTATAAGTCCTTATATTGAAGAAAAGTGTTTTAAATTTAGTTTACCATTTTTTTTGAAACTTTATACAGGAACTGACCTATGCGTTTGGTGTTCGCTGGCATGCTTGTTTCCAAGTCTTTCTAGTTTCCAAAGGTGGTCAATGTTAATCTCTTTTATCAGATGTGAGTTCTTATAGATGAAAATGGGATGATGGGATATTTGTTACAACTTCCATATATTCCTCCTTCGAGCTTCTCTCCTAGTTTGGATCTCCCTCATAGAATAAATTCAGGTTCATGAAACTCATTCCTTGTGCCATAACGTTCTAGATTTTGGCCAATTAATCTTCTTTTATCCTAGAATTATGATTTTATATTGACCAAGAAGAATCATTAGGTATGTAGAGTAATCATGTTGAAAATTTCTAGGCATTTATGGAAATTAGACGCATTTGTCACCAATAGTTTTCCTCTTTGGAGGGAATCTCATGTAAGGTATCTCAGGAGTAGAACCCAAAACACCACATGTTTATCATGATATAACAACTCTAGGGGAATAAGTCTTATATGGATTTTTACCTTAGGAATCCCACACATATACATGGAATATTAGTTTTGTTATATGTCCCAAGTACTGCATCCTATGGATACATATTAGTATTTCTGATAGAGACAGATCACGACATGAGTTTAACATATTGTGGATATTGAAATAGGGTTATGTCTTATGTGGAAAACATGTGTGGATCAAAACACAATGTTAATACAGATCAAGGAGGTGAATCTCTATGAGGAAACACCCTGAGTTTACCATTATATTAGAATTCCCAGAAGAGGAAGACCTAGTGTTGTAGATCTGAACACCCCATGGAGGTGAAATTGAGAGTTGGGTATCCGATATCTCCATCAGATAAGATCCATGAGGTGTGTCCCATTAGAGGTAAAATGTAATTAATAGATGTTTTACTAATGGATAATAACACCTCATTAAAGAATATCTAGAGTTGTAAATCAGATCACCTCATAGAGGTGGATCGATTAGGTGAATCCTTAGGAGGGAAGATGTCACACCCGAGATTACAAATGATTGGAACACCTTGTAGAGGCGGATCCAAAAGGTTCATCCCTTAGAGTGAATATGTAACACCTAAATAGTTTATGAATGGATCAAAATGACTTATGGATATTGATCCATAATTGTGAATCAGTACACCCCATAGAGGTGGATCTAGAATTGTGGATTAGAACTCCCTATGGAGGTGGATCCAGAGTGGTGGTTTAGAATCCTTATGGTGGTGGATCTGAATTTGTGGTTCAGAACGCCCTTTAGAGGTAGATATGTGAGGTGTGTTCCTAACGGGGATAACCTACATTTAACATTGGTCAGGATTGAACCTCGTGGAGGCATCCAATATATCCTGTTTATCAGATAGGGATGAAAACAAATGTAGTTTGATATTGTTGTTTATGGTTAGGTGATTAGACCAATCCATGTAGTTCAACATCATGTTGAAAAGAAGTTCGTTAAATTAAAGGATCATTTATGAGGAATGGTTAAAGGCATAGACATTGATCTACCCTTCTTAAGATGATTTATCATGGTTGGAGTGGTGTGGGGATTATGCATTTAGCTGCCTGGGTGTTTCTTGGAGAATCGATGTTGTAGACGTGGATTACATGTGGGAGATTCCTGAAGGATTTCATCCCATGTGAGTAATATATGGGTTATCCTACGATTATTTAATTGTATAAGACTACAATTTTACATCATGTTATAATATATTTTCTTTAGGTTTAATGTATTGTGACTAGGACATGGAATAAGGAAGTTGTACATCATGAAGATCAAACATGGGGAGACTCACACCTTACCCCCATGACATACCTGACCCCTGCTCCTGAGCCTTGGGGTGGGGGGGGGGGTGTTTGAAATGACATATAGTAGTGGTTAATCATGATGTCCAAATTAGGGTAACTATTCATAGAATTTACAGGGGTTAAGGTACCCGTGATTAGAAGAAGAAGGTTAGTGGGTGGATCAAGGCACAATTGGAGTAGAGTTGGAAAACATAAATGTGAGTGAAACTAGTCACATGGGGACTCATGGTGTAGATTAACCTGTCTTGGTTGCATGTGGGGCCCCTATAAACTCATATTTCGTGAAGCAGGGTCATCATAATGGAGGAACCATAGAGAGACCTATGATATGTTCTTAGCAAGGATTGGAGGTTCGGGATGCTAAGTCTTGTATGTCTTGATATCATCACGGAGGTCATAGGATTTAGAAAGGATGATGCTTTATGAAAATGGGCCACCCAACCTTAGGATGTTTTCCCAATTCATAGGAGAAGTGCTTTAGGAATGCTAATTACTTCACGAAGACTCAAGTGACACATATTGAATTCTTCCTTCATAATGGTTGTAGGCCTTCATAAAAGGCTTCCCCACTTGGGGTGGAGGATCCCAAGAACATAATGGAGGAGGTTTATTGAAGCATAGGTACCTTGGGTGATCAAGTTTTGTTTTGTTCATGAATCATAAGATGTTATCAAACTGGGAGTGGTTTTAGAAGTCAAAATTTTTTGGGACCCTTCTTCAAATTTAAAATTGATGCAGGTATTTTTAGGGATTGGTTTTTTCAAATATTGGAGGCGTTTCTAAAATAATTTGTGGGATACATGAATGGGCCTGACTCAATGAGTTTGAATGTCATACTCATGAGGAAACCGTCAACCATTCACATATTTGTGATGTTCTTTATAATTCCAAATTTTGATCTCGTGGTCATTATCCTTAGGACTTCACACGTTCATGAAGGAAACTTCTCAACTAGAGAGATTCATTGGCTTCAGCCATTCACAATGTAACTAGGCTTCCTGAAGTTGACCCTTAAGAGAGATTTTGGGCAATTTTTACTCAAATTCCAACTGAACCAGATATGCCTTCCTTGACCATTCATGTGATACACATATTTTGAAATCAAAAAGGTAAAAGTGAATTTGGGTTGAAATCTTCTCAACCACTCATATGAAAGATAACATGGGTGTTTTGAGGATTTTTTTAACTCTTAAAACATAGACCATAATTTAAATTTACATTGGAAATTATTTTTTGAACATATTAATTAATAATAATGATCAAATGAATGAAGACCACTTTACCTACTTTGAGCCTTCATACATTCAAATTAATAGATTATTTTATCCCATAAAGTTACTATGATTGGGAAATTTAATTTTAATATTATCTCACATAACACATAAATAATGTTTTTAAAAAAAATAACGTGTTTCTTAATCATAAATTGTTTTTGAAGACGTAGTAATTAAAAATATATATTCCCCTAACATATTTGGTTTATTTTAAATACAATAAAATATATGGGTATTTCTTGGAAATCATAAAACTATTGTCATTTTTAAAATAATTGATTCAACAAAAAGGCATAAAATAATTTTTTATTTAAAAAATAATTTAATATATTTATAAAAATATAATAAATATGATTTATAATGTCAAAGGGTATACTAAAATGACTAATTTTATTCTTTAAATACATATTTTATTACTTGAATGTTTTATAAACATCTAGGATATGATTATATAATGATAAAATTATAAAAGGTATATTTTTTGTAAAAATCATATTTTTTTTAATAAAAAAGAATCATTTTAGGAAAAAAAACATCATCTTACTATTATTTTTTAATTCTAAATCCAAAAAATGTTTTTCCTATTTTAAATTTAAAATTATAAAAAATAGTAGTTTATTTTTTGAATAAATTTATATAATATAATGAATAACCATTTTTAATGGAAAATTGAATTTTCAAATATTAACTGTTACTATTCTTATTTTTTATAATTTTATAACTAAATTAGTTTTAACAAAGTATTAATATAAAAGAAATTATAATTTATTCAGTGTTTCTCAAAATATAAATTCCTTTTGTATATAAGTTAATTTTTAGAATATACTTTTTTTACAATAAATGATCTAATTACTCATTTAGGAAAACCTAGTTAATTTCATTCATATTAAAAGTAATTATTATTTTATACTTATATTTCACAAATTGGTTTCTCATACGCATTAATTTTACTTCAAATATATGGTTTAATAGTCATAATTAATTTTTATATTGTTATATTTATATATCATGGTATTATTTATGGTTGGTGTTTATTGTGGAGAATCTTTTTAAACACATTTAATTGTTTAATGGAATTAATATATTAAAGTATCAAGAATCACATTCTCACTATTAAACAAATTTTTTACTCACAATTTTAATTATTACTCAGTTAAAAAATAATGAGATGGTACTATAAACATATTTATAATTTGGAGTGAAGCCTTTAATATTACATCCACTGTACTCTCACAAGTTATATCAAGTTGCCTATATTTCTTCAAACAAAATTATCCATTTCAATAAAGTTGGTGATGAAGCCAATTTTTATTATAAAAGCCAAACCACTTCTTATCTGGGTAGTGGAAGATCCATTACATATCCTATAGGCCCATGGATGTGTATCCCATGAACATGACCCCATGGCCTAGTGCAATGTCATGCCCACGTCATCCTGCCTACATCACATGGCTTAAGTCATGCCTGCACCACCATCTTCCTTCCTTATGCCTACATCACCACATACCAATGTCATGCTTCTATCACCTCCTCAGTTATAAATAACCCAAGATGATTTCTAGGAATCAAAACCTAGTATTTTTTAAGTAGGATTACATGTTTTTCAACTCAGTAACCACCATGATTGTGAAGATCGTTATGAATTCATATGATCATATTATAATATATATGTACTCTAATTATATAATCTAAAAAATTTACTTTAATTAAAACCACTTTAATCACCATGTTAATAAACCCTAAGGGTGATTCATATTTTTCCAAATATTTACTCTATATTTTAAAATCAAATTGTATTAACCACTAATTCATAAGGTCATACACAAGTAAAAATATACTATAATCTCAGAAAAATTATATTAACTTCAACAGAAACATAATAAATCTATTTTCAATCCCAAGGTAACCAATACTATCTAACTTACTTCTCTAAAATGAAATCACCATTTTTTATTTCAATATCAAGTTTATATTAAACCTAAGAGTTATCAATACCACAATCATATGTTCTCAAAATTTAATACAAAAAATATAACCTTTTAATAAAATAAAATTTCATTGTTATTTATACAATTTAATATATGTTTATAAAACTTTAATGTATAAGGAATAAAGAAAAATATTTAGATGTTTTACATAATTTGCAAAACTTTTGTAATATACTAGGATATAATCAGAAAAACTAAATCACAAATGAAAATAAATAAGTGTATCAATATTATATTTCTACTCAGATATAAACCTTAATAACGTAGGTGCAACAAGGGAACTCACCTTTATCCATAATAACAATCATATACAAAGGTTCTGAATCATTAAAGTATTTTCCATTATTCAGTTATAAGACATAATGGTATCTAGATATATACCTTTATCAACATAATTTTTTTGATCCTATTTTAAAACAATACTTAAACATAAATGGTTGTGATAGTATCCAAAAATATTAATATAAAATCACCAATCAGAATAAGTCTCCCCTTATGAAACTTGTGTTTTAAACAAATGATATTTTCAGATCCACCGAGAACTCTCTTTGTTTAATACATGGTTATCCATTGTTATTTTTCTATTAGGGTTTATAACATAATTAATTAATATCATTTATAAATACATTATAATGTTCCATAAAGAGAGTTTTATTAACCAAATAATATCCAATGGTTGTTCTAAAATGGGTGTTTAGTTAGGCCCCATTGTCATAAAGTAGGTGATGATTGAGTTAATACCCAATTAACCCTTCTCTGGGTTATTAGACCTAGGTACATATGTTCCTATTACAACATCCCCTAGTAGTGTCAAGATAGGGATATAATTTTTAGGATAACCGCACAAAATCCACATTACCACAACATCAAGTTGTTATCATATACATAGAATTCTCTCACAGAACAATCCATAGAGAATCACTAATGTTATTTCATCCCAATCCTAGAATAAAATTTAATTTATTACTTTAATGGTAAATCATATTATATCATAAAATATTTTATATAACATTGAAATTATGATTAACCCTAACATATTGACCCTAGAATTATCGTCATCATACATATTAATCTCCAAACATATCCAAATCCTATTCTGATACAAACCATGACACTCCATACCATCATTCTTAGATCTACTATGAATAAAAAATACATTACATACTAGATTCAATGATAAATTTAATTATATTATAATTTCATGACTTAAATTAAATATTTCATTACAAAAATTCAATAGACCTTTCATTTTTATAAATTTATAGAGTTTAGACAAAACATAAACTAACAAAACTCATATCTTTATCAAGTGATTCATTTTTTCCACTATATTAAAAACTATATAATCCATAGTTTGACTTCAATATTTCATAAGAATTATCCACAATTTATATCTTATTATACATATCATGTGTAATTCATTTCTTCATAATTTGGGTAAATAGAAACATAATAAGGGGGGATCACAAATGCTTAGTAAGGGAAAACATATAATTAAGGAAATCCTAGAATAAATATATAATAAATATTATATAAGGAATAGTAGTCATCATAATTCTGAAATCCATTGAAACTAATAACATAATATATCTATTGATTTTAATGAAAATTAATAAATCTTAGGAATAATAATAACAACATTCTTAATGATTAAATGAATAACGTTGGGTAAGTAAACCAAAACCATAATCCAAGACACCATTTTCTTAGACATCGTGATCATATATTAAAGGAAATATATTTGGTATGAATACAAAAAAATACCAAAACATTTGTGTATCATGTGATCTACTGATGCATCAAAGGGATATATAATTATATGCCCTACCTTTCACTTTTTTATGTCCAATTTATTCAACATGTATGAAATAAAAAAAAATCCATAATTAAATTTTAAACAAATCTACCATATTGATATAACAGCATACAAAACACCAATATTTTTCCCCATGTCAATAAATGTGATAAAATGATCATAAACAATTTGCAGAAAGATGGTGGATGTTAAAAATTTACATAGTCAAATTTCAAATAATCACCCATATTAGATAATCAATATATAGAAATCCAATATTTCACCCATTTCCATGTTTTTATGGGCTTTCGACACGGATGTGGGATGAGATCCACATTTGATGGATGTATTGGGGGATATTTTAGTGCATCACTTAATCACATGCATCATGTTTCCAATATGTTTTATCTTCCCTAGAAAGTCCCAATGGTTACCTCATCCATAACTAGGTATGGACCAGCTTTCCAATGGTTAGTGGTCATCTGATTTTTTAGGCCCATCGTCTCTTGGGGACTCACATTGGTTGAGAGGATGGTAGGTTCTTCTCATCACACCCTTTGAGGATAGTTATTGTCTACTTTGGGACTCTCTTATGGATTTAAGATAAGTTCATGAATCTCTTATGAACATAAATATGGGACCAGTTAACTAACAAAATGACTATAGGTTGATTCTATTTTATTTGGTAAAATTTTGGACCTAATCAGTGAATCCATCTATATGTTTCCAAGGTTCTTTATCAATTTTTGGTAATGGGAATTTTCTTATATACTGAATCCATATAACCAAGTGCTTCCGAGAATGCTACTATATAAGGATGAATTTATTATTTATAAGAGGGTATTGTGCCATTATGTGGAATTTTACATATCCTAATTATTATAGGAATTTAAACCCATGTAGTTTGTATGTCCTATGTAGTTTAATGTCATTTTGTGAGGATATATATTCAATTCCTAAGACAAAATACATTTAACCTCGAACCATAATGGAGTGTCCGATGTATCCCGATTATAGGTTGAATCAGATTCCTCATAGTTCTCATGTATTGAGTTTTCCCATGTCATTATAGTGACTCAATGTTTGTATGATATGATTATGGAAAATCCTTAAGCTCATGTGATCCATGATCGGTGTGAGAAAAAAGAGATAGAAAGTGATCATTTCATTATTTGTGATGCATGGATTATGAATTCGAGATTCAGTGAGATGATTTTCTATGGGACTCAGGTCTTAGGGAGATTCCTTAAATAACCTAGTTATTATAGGAATTAGAGTCATTATAGCTGGGGGTTTTCTCAGTCCGCTGATGGATGACATAGGGTCATCATCTCCTTGGATTAGTTGAGTCCCGATGGTTGAGAAGTTAAGGTCATGGAAGGAACTACACTGGAAGGGGAGTTATATTAGTACTCCTTCCTTAGGTTGGCATCCTATGTATACTGGTTATGGTAGGAATCAGAGTCATCAGAGTTTGTTTTCTATCAGTTCTTACACACTAAGGTTTTCGTGTAGCCTTGTGGTTGGTTTATAGTGATAGTATCAAGATTATAGTAAATCTATAATTCCACATGAGCCACACTCATTGTGTGAAACAAGGGATTGGAATTAATAAATGTTATTACTTTGAATAAGGGATTTAGAAGATAGGATTTCCTTGAATAAGAAATTCATGGATAAAACATTAGGGAGAGGTAGCCTATGTATCATGGATATTATAGGAATTAGTGTCTCTATAGTTCCCTTTATGTTGGGGATCAAACACTGAGGTTTCCCAATATTGGGGGCTTACATAACTTGGAAATCCAATTCAATCAAGTTCTAGGATGCCCTATGGACTTGGCCTTCCTGCATAAAGGGATTTGTGCAAGCTAGTTGGCATGTACTATGTGCCATCACAAGACTTGGCTTGACCCATAGGGATGGAATTGTGAGATTCAATATTTTATAGTCTAAGGGGTGTCTCCTATCCTCTCTTAATCCTTTGGGAGACATCACGAGACCTGAACGACATGTCTGGATGACTTTTCCAGAGGGTGTCACAAGAACCTGATTATAATGTCCAGATTCTTTCAGAAGACTTGAATGATATGAAAAAATATTATTCTATGAGTCTGGTTATATGTATTAACGACATCAAATATCCCAAGTGACAGACCCATAGGGTTTGGAGTGATCAAAGTAGTTTCCTTGGGAGGAACCATGTGACATTATCTATTATTTTTGGAGTATTGTGTTTGTCCCAGATGGCATGCTGGAGGAGTGTTTCATGATCTTGGTGACATTCCTTGTTGTTGTCACATGTCTCTATATGACAATCATTAAGCGCATATGGGACAATGAGAATTTATTTTTCTTAAGTATTCTACCTTGATTCTTGGTTATAATTCTTTCATTATAGTGACTATAGACTAATTCAATATTATTATTTTTGTGTCTCACGTGATCTAGTGGGATCACAATATGTTCCTCACATTACCTACCAAATATCCTTTGCATGATCTATAAATTATCATGTTAAGTAATTTATTCATATAATATGACTACTCTAGATAATCCTCACTATATTACCCGATGGAAAGATATTCGGTCACGTGATCGATTTCTATGAGAAATCCACTTCAATAATTTTATATTAATATTATCCAGTAAGAGTTCAACCATTTCTTCATGTTGGAGAAATCAATTAATTGGCATCAACACCCTAGTTTTTTGACACTTTGTGTGGAGTATCTATCATTATTCCAAACTAGAGACGATGAAGGGTTCTAGAGCTATGCATCTTCTTCAGTCTCAATTGTGGACTGCTCAAAGGTTGTCACCATATTTTAAGAGATCACGAGTCTCCTTTTTCAATGAAAAATTTATTTTATTATTTCCAATTAATTGTGAATTTATTGATCATGTGGACATGTCTAAGGACATATATGTTGTCAAATTGAAAAGTCGTAGATCCTTCATAGGATCCAAGTGTCTGTTGAAAGGAGTTCTTAACATTTTGGGTGACCTGTCTAGGAGTCTCACGGGACATGAATGGTTTGATTGGGGGTCTCACGAGACTGGGATTCTGGTGAAATGGGTTCCTCACATGACTTTAATTGAGGGTGAATGCCTCTCATCTCCTCCCATTCAATTCCCTTTGTTTTATATCTCATATTTTGGGAGTCATACAAGATTGCATGTGTGTTTTTGATAGTATTTCTTCTATTTTTTGGTGATGTGTCACATAACCGATATGGGTTATATGGGGGTGTGTGAAAATCCCATTTAAAAATCAATTCATTTTTCCTTAGACGACCACAGAGTTAACTGGGGAGCCTCACATAGTGAAAATGATAAGCTAAAGGAATCTCGTGAGGTGTGATGGACGTGTCTCTCGGGACTCGTGGCTTCTTGCAGGTCACGAGGGGAACGTCTCATGTTCTTCAAAAACTATGAACACCTCTCACATCCTTTGTTGTCATCTATTTTTATTTATTTTAAAAATGGTTGAGGATTATGTGAGTTTTCATGGTAAATATATGGGATTTTTACTCAATTCTTCATTGATGTATCACCTGACCAATATGGGTTATATGTAGTGTGCACAAGCATGTGGTGCGAAGATTTATCCTCATGCCATTAGAGTACAAAATGGGCTGCCTAGAAATATCTAAGGTCTTATGTGAGGAAGCTCTAAAAATCCAAAGGGCATTTACAAGATGAGGTGGAAATGACGCTGAGGTCTTGTGGCATCTCTCTAATCACCTGAGGAACATGTTACATGGATTTCAGCAACCATGAACACCTCTCACCTACTCCCCCATTATCTCCTTCATTTGATCTTATAATGGTTCAGAGGTCTTTCATGTTTTCATGGATGTCACCAAGGTATTTTATTCTTCCCAATGATGACATCATGCATGAGCTTCATGACCACTGGGGGTCTCGGCCTTTAAATATCACCCCTATTTATTTTCCAAGGATTTTGGGTGGTTTTTATAGAACTTTCCATTGAAAAACCATGTTTATTGAGAGCACTCATTGGACTTTCCCCATGTGGCCATCATTTATTTGGGGAGGTGATGTAATAGAAGGAAGGTTTGTCAAAGGGGATCTTTGGGACCTCCCATTGGTTATAACCCATCGGTAGAGACTACACATTACCTTGAAATAATCATGAGAACATGTATACTTCATAGGCTCATTCTATCTGTAGGTCTCGAACATCCTATCCTTCCTTTACTTTTGTGGGGAAAAATAATTCCCGTATTTAGGTATTTCACACTTTTTGATTTTTTGGATTTACATATGGGGGACTTTAACAAATACCCCCATCATGAGTAACGCATAAGCGGACGAGGACTTAGTTTTGAGGAAATCTAATTCTAGCTAGAGTATTTTTCAGTAACCAGAACAATAATTGTAAGCCTTGTCCAAAAGACTTTGTCTCCAGTCCATTAAGTTTGAGCTCTCCTGTAGGACTGTTTCTTGCTTAGGTTCTTTTACTAATGATCAAAAAATACACTTTGGTAATTTCATAGACATTGGACAAAATGATGATTATTATCTTTAATACTTAATGATATCCATTTTCATTTCCCAAATTATATAGGATGGGCGATCATATATTGATATTCAAGTCCATATGGAGGGCCTTTTCAATATTTTTCAGACTTAAATTTTATCATGATTTATTTTAGGGTCTTTTAGCTCAAATCTACGCATTAGTTTAGGGCCTATTAGCTTATAATTTCTATTTAATTAGTGTAGGGTCTTTTATCTCAAACCTTGTATTTCATTAGTATAGGGCCTTTTAGCTCAGACTTTATATTTTTTTGTTTAGGGTCTTCTAACTTCGAACACATATTGATTTAGTTTAGGGAATTTTATCGTGGACCTTGTATTTATTTATATTAGGGTCTTTTAGACCAGACCTTATATTTCATTAGTTTAAGGTGTTTTATATCAGACCACATATTTCTTTAGTTTAGGGTCTTTTATCTCAGATCTCATAATGCTTTAGTTTAGGGTCTTTTAGATCAGACCTCATATATGATCATGGGATATGGTGCATACGCACTATGAATATCCAAAATCACTCTAAGTTTCCCGGTTAGTTCATGGTGTTGTAAAGGCTCGCGAGGATTGAATTGCGATTTTTTTAGAGAAACACATTTGGTTAAAGGCCATAGGCCCATATGCAGGAGACATATGCATGTAAGAATAGTCAGGAAAAGGGTCCATGAAGATGGGTATATTTTCCAATGGATGTGGATGATTTATGGAAGTAATATGGATGGGGTTTGTAATACTAGGGATATTAGGACTTTATGGATAGTTGAATAATAAATAGTGTAAATCATAACTCAAAAGTTTGTGTCCATGAATATGAGATGGTACATACATGGAAGGTATACCCTATGACATGATGGATTGGAATGTTCAACCATGGTGTTTCTTAGCCTGACAAGGATTGAAGCTTCTTTTAAGAATATAGAAGATA
Source organism: Viscum album (assembly GCA_963277665.1). Classification (NCBI taxonomy): domain Eukaryota; kingdom Viridiplantae; phylum Streptophyta; class Magnoliopsida; order Santalales; family Viscaceae; genus Viscum; species Viscum album. Next base: position 1,205,775,302 of record OY728138.1, read on the forward strand.
CCTCTAGTTTGATGTTTAGGGCCCTTATGCATTGATATCATTCCATGAGAAGGATTATCTCCACATCTTTCTAATGGATGTGAATGATTTTCAAACACTCAAATGTTAAGATGATGAAGATGGGTGTGGAAATAAAGCTATCCGAGAAGGGTTCTGGAAACCTAGGGTTGTTCAGATCATAAAGTTAATCTTGATACCTAAGACCTGTGGTTTCAAATCATGAAGTGTTGTCCATAAAAGTTTTTAAAAGGAAGTGTCTCTATAATTTCATAAGAAAGGGTATAGAACACAGTGATGTAACTATGAAGATATAAAATCAGCTTTGATATTTTTGTGTGGGGATTGTAAATCATGATATGAAGTTCATGATTTGGGAGAAAGATATGGGACTTTCATACAATGATCTGTTCCATGCTTAATGTGACGCACGAGTCCTATGCCCTATGGTTTTGAATCATGAATTCTTTTCCATAAAAGGTTAGGTAATGAAGTTTCCTAGCCATTCCTTGAGAAATGGTATAGAACACAGTGATGTGATGATGAAGGTATCAAAATTTCTTCGATAGTTTGGTGAGGGGATTTAAAATCATGACATAGAGTGCGCATGTAGGGAGAAAGATATGGGATATTCATACAAGGAGTGGTTCAAAAACACTGGTGTTTTTAGTGTTGTCGTTATGATGTGAGGACTCTTGAGAATTGGAATTTTTTTTTCATAGTGAAAAATTCGGTTGACGACTGTAGGTTCCTAATAAGAAGCCATGTGAATCTATGTATAGTCTAGAAAAGGGCGTTTAATGATGGATATCATTTCCGTGGTCCATGGAAGGTTATTATGATTCGATAAACCCCAATTATTGAAGTGCAATTTCTGGAAATTATAAAATCCAAGGAGGGTTCGAGTACCCTAATATTCGTGTCAGCAACCAGAGAATGCATTATCATAGAGAAGATATGTGAAAATATTTTCTATGAATTTTTTTAGACAAGTGGGTCCAATAATAATAGCTTGTCCTTTAATAGGTCTACAAGGTAGAGCCCATGAGCTTTATTCGTTTTATATTTGTGCCAAAATTATTGCCTAAAGTTTGAGGATGAAGAGTTTATAGAGAAAAAACATGAATTTTTCTCAACTCTCCCTTTGTGGGTTTTGACCAGACTAGTATTGTGTATCTTTCATTAGTAGTTTATGGTATTTTTAATTGAACCATTATTTGCTAAATTTTAAGGTCATATAACATTGACCAAAATGTAGGTATTTTAATGTAATTACAGACATAGACCTTCAAAATAGGATGATACACGAGAGATTAATTAGGATATATGAGGTCACGAGTACTCTTAAATATTCATGAGCATGGGATAGAAATATTATAAATAATGGCTTCAGTTTCTCTTGTAATGAGTAATGATATGAGATAGTCAAACAAGGAGTGGTTCAGACATGTTGAGGTGTTGAGTGCTGCAGTGATGATTCCACGGATCACGTGAATTAGAATTTGTTTTGTAAAGTTACACATTTGGATGATGGATATAGGAACATGTTCTAGAGCCATAGAAATGTAAGAATAGTGATGAAAAGGTTTGCTGATACCGAATATCCTTTCCAATGGTCATGGAAGATTATTGTGACCTAAGACGCATGATACATGAAGTCTGGTATTTGGATTTGATGTGCTAGTGAAAGATAGTAAAGGAATGCCATAATTTGGTTGAATGAGGTATGTATCTTATGGAGCATTTTTTAAGTGTGGAAAATTGGAGATGGTCTTCACAATTTATTGTCATTTAGCAGGGACATGTTTCTGTGAAGTTTAATGTTATGTGGTTAGGACATTTTCTATGCATTTTTTCATCATGTCGTAAGGGAATATTTTTTTCTGTTTAATATTATGATGTAAGGATGTATTTATGTCTAGTTATACATCATACGGTAAGGTGAAAAATACATGATGTTTAACTTCATATGGAAATGGCACACCTTCATGTAGTTTAATGTCATGGAGTAAGGATGCATGAACCAATGTGAATGTGTGGGAATGTTGCAGTTAAGCCCAAACATGGAGGCTTGGGCATCACTATGTATCTCATGAGAACAATAATAAGGACATACATAGTTCTGGAATGGGAAATACTCTATGAAGGTTTAACTTGTATCCAGAATTGGATATTATATCTATTGATGGCCGTATCTAGGCCTAGGATTGGAGATCTAGGCATCAATATATTTCTCTTGTGGATGAGAATGAAGCCATACATAGTTCTAGAATGAGAAATACTCTATGCAGGTCAGACCAGTATGAGGAGGTAGTTACTATCTCTATAGATGGTTTTAGTTTGGAATAGGATTAGAGATCATGACATCATTGCATATCTCATGAGGATGATAATCATGCCTCACTTAGTTATGGATGTTTCATGTAGTTCTACATCATATGGTGTAGACAGAGGTGAGCCATCTTAAACTGATGGGAACATTATAGTTGGGCCGAAGGGTGGATGTCTGGGTGTCACTATGTATCTCATGAGTATGAGAATCAAACTACATATAGTTGTAAAAACCCAACGATGTTTAATGTCATGTGGTGTGGATGGAGGTGATCCGTCATGAATTGATGGGAAAATTTCAGTTAGGCCCAAGGGAGGATTTATGGCTGTCACTATGTATCTCATGAGAATGAGAATCAAACCAGACATAGTTATGAAAATTTCATATAGTTCATTGTCTTGTGGTCAGGGTGGAGGTGAGCCAACATGAATTAATGGGAACATTAAGTTTGGTCCCATGGGAGGAAGTATGAGTGTTACTGCATATCTCATGAGGATAAGAATCAAACCACATTTAGTTCTGAACACTCATTACTGTTTAACATCATGTAGTGAGGGTTGATGTGGATAGATGTGAATAAATGGAGATGTTTTAGTTGGGTCCAAGGATGGATATTGAACATCATTAAGTATATCATGAATAATGACAATTAGACCACACCTAGTTCTGGATATCCATGCATATTAGTATATTATGATGAGGTGTAGAGCATATCGAGGCCGATATGCCTTGTTCATACCGGGATGCCTTTATCATATTTCCTAATCCCATGTGACCCATGATCGGTGTGATAAATAAGGAGTGAAAATACCCCCCCCCCCTTAAAGATTAGGGTATTGTGCATTGTGTAGTGTCTAGACCAAGATACTAATCAAGTAATCCCTACATATCTCTTGGGAAATGAGAATTAAGATGTATGTAGTTTTGGAATAATCGTGCAGCTTAAGATCATAAAAAACGGGTGTAAGCGACTTGATGTGAATGAGAGATAAATATCAATGATTCATGATGTTTATTGTCATGAGGTGATGAAATGTTTCCACCCATCACGAAGGGTGAATTATGTGTCTCTGCTTTTTAATGTCGTGTAGTGAGGACATTGGATCACCTGATGTGAAAGGAAAAAAATTCATTGACTAGCCCAAAAAATAGTGGTTCAGTCCTCATTACATATCCTATGATGAATGGAATCAAGCTAGAAATATATCTTAGGAAACCATGTAGTTTTAAATAATTCTGAAAGGATAGTCTCCGTACTGTTTAACATCATGTGGTTAGGATAGAAAATGTCGCACAACTTAACGTCTTTCTACTAGGATGAACATGTATTATTTAACAACATGTACATTGTATGGATGATTGAACTTACATTGATGTGTATTCCCTCATAGAGACAGCTATACAATGTATTTCTTGATAAATATTCCATTTCTAGGTCATGTGACACGTTCCCCATCCATTATGGCAAATGAGTAGGATCCATTACTATAGACCTAATGTATGATGTAAAGTCATTCCAATATGAGATCAAATTTTAGAGGCTTCTTTCCCGGAATCATTTAGGTTATCAGATCTAGAACTAGTTGTCCTTATACTAATCAAAATGGGAGAACCATCTGTTGAAAGATTGAAAAATATGATTATGGTTAACCACATGTTTGTGCATTTTGCGTATCGTCTTCTCATATATCTATTCTAACTCATCCAACCACTTCTAATATTTTTCATCTACTAAGAGTTGTCTATAAATGGATATTCAAATGGAGATAAGTTGTAAATATTCGGGCAACAAAACCTTTTTCCTCTACACTAATGAGTGTTGAATTGATTTTGTAGTAGTACAATTGGTGGTACGATTTCACCATAAAGATTGGAGGAGTTCACATATCCTTGACTTCTTATCCTTGTTCACCATTTTATAGAGTATATATGACATAGTATTATTAAAATATTTTATCAATCCATTGGTTACTGTATGATATCAGGATGGGTGATTGGACTATATGTTGTATTCCATGTAAAGGGACTTCAATTCCATGAGATAGATGTCAATTCTATTGTCCATCAATACTGTGTGAGGGAATTTGAACCTCATGATGATATGTGATTTCATAAAGCTGATGATATTTTCATCCCATATTCTTTGAGGGGTATCTCCTTAACTAACTTGGAAAAGAACTCGGTATCAGTAAGGATATACTTGAACTACATAGCTCTAGATAGGGGATATAAACCCACAACGTCCATCCACCAAGTTGATAATTCGTATGAATATTTAGTTGTATGACAAAATTATGGGCATGAATATGGCACATGTGGCATTTCCTAGTAAATTACATGTAGTTCTGTATCATGGTTTTCCTGTAGTATCCCAACCATCTAATTCATTGGGAGAGTCGGGTTCCATATTTATTAGAATCGGATGATCATGGACGGACTTCTTCCATGATGGTGAGAGCATTTCATTATATTATACACCAGAGGAGAATTCTATTATATCCATGTTTGTAGAGTAACATTTTCTCATTCCGACCATCTTACAAAGTGAAGTTTTATTCCCAGCACTGAATCTATTCCCTTCCTGCAGGATTATTTTGGAAAGTCCCACTACAAAGAAAACTAATTATAGGCTCCATCCAACCAAGGGTGGTCATGGGTTCATCATGTTCTGGGGTGATGTTGACCTTATTGATTTCTTCCACATCATATATTATGATCAATGATTCCATCGTTCAATGTATAATATGGATGGTTGCATCCTCTTGGTCTAGTTCCATGAGGATGGAAGCTATGTTAGCTAGTACATCAGCATGAGCATTCTGTGATCGGGGAACAAAATGCATTGTGGGATCAAAGTGGAATTACGCCATTAGTCCCACGACACAGCCAGTGAGGGGAGGTAGTACTTCCTTTTTAAGGAGATATTCACCATTGATCTACTTTATCACTAGTTCTGAGTCCCATTTCATATTCATGTAGTCTATGTGCAATTATAGAGCTAGTTATAATCTAATGATTATTATATGGTACTAAACCTCATTATTTTTGTAGCCTTCAGATGGTAGGAAAGAGTATGGTTAAACTACTTTGTTTGGATGAAAAAACATGATCCCAAGACCAATATAGTTGAGTTTTGGGTTTTCAATTCTTGTACCGATAGGACGCTGGGAGGTTCCATTAAAGTACATATCTCATTTTTAGGGAGTGTCACGGGAATATAAGAGCTCTTTATATGGGAGCTCATTTTCTTATGGTGTATTTTTTGGGGTAGGATGTGATGTGAGTAATTCCACCAGGGTTATCACTTTCTCTAAATTCTGAAATATGAACTGAATGTTATATTTCCACAGAATGGCCGCCCATTGAGCCAATTACCCAGTCAACATAGGGTGTATTAGGATGTACTTGATTTGGTCAATATGAGAGACCATATGAAATTCTTGGTGCTGCCAGTAATGACTTATCTTTATCACTACAAAGATCAGTGCAGGGTAGTTATTTTTTGACATAAGAATATCCTATTTCAGTCCCTATCATGGTATGACTAAGGTATTAGAGACTATACTTGCTTCTCACATCATTTTTCTACATGATTTTTGAATTTAATGAACGTTCCATGGTGGCCACATATATGATGAGTGGAATCCCTTACACCAAAGGCATCAAAATCAGTGTGTGTTATACGTATGGATTGATACTTTTAATGGCCCTCTCTAAATCATTATCACATTTATAGGATACTCCCATATTAATTAGCATAGTTAAGGGGAGGGATTTTCCGTCTAGGTTGGATATGAATCGATGAATGTAGGTGAGGTGCCCTTGGAGCCCCCTCAGTTATTTAATATTTCTAGGTGGTGACATCAAAAAAATATCACTGGTCTTATTTGGGTTTGATTTGAATTCACTGTGGCCTACCACAAAGCTGAAAAATTTGCCTTATGTTACCCCAAAAGCAAACATCAGTGGATTTATCTTTATATTGTACTATCTAATCTTGTCAATGATTGTTTGGAGATATGTGGAGTGATCAAATTTCAATTGGGATTTATCGACAAGGTCATTGAAATAACACTCAACTATCTTTTCCATGAATTATTTAAAGATGAAATGCATGGAATGCTGATATGTGGAACTGAAATTCTTTAATCTAAAGGAAATGACCTGATAGTAGAAGAACCCATGAGGTTCTATAAATGAAGTGGCTTACTCGTCCCCTAGGCCCATATGGATCTAATTATACCCTTTGTACCCATCCATAAAATAAATGGTTTAGAAGCTGTAACACCCCAATATTTCATAGTACATTATTTTTTCAAAGTAATTCAATAACATGCACTACACGCAACACCGATTTCAAGCGCACCGCGACTTACCAAACTTGACCATCAAAAGTGGTTATGAATAGTATTAACTAAATTTTGAACTTTATATAATACTTATAATTTTAGAATCCATATTACATGTTTCTTAGACATAATTAAAAAATAAATTCGTTTTTTTCAGAGAAAATAAGTATTTTTTAAAAAATGCAATTTTACAGCCTTTTAAAGGGGAACCATTTTTAAATAAAATATTTGAAACATTTATATATTCAATTTGACAAAATAATTTTTTTTTGAATTAGGACATAATAATTTAGTTTCAATAATTTTTTGGTTTTTATCTAGTTACTTTCATATTTGAGTGAATAGTGAAAAATACTATATTTTAACTGAAAACATCTTTTTTAATCAAAAAAAAATTTTAGTGTTAAATTATAAATTTTAATGGTTTGGAAGTATAAATATATTATATTTATACCATTTATTCCAATGTTATTCATTGGAAATAATTTCACATTGAAATTGAACATAAAAAAGTATCAATCTCTTGTTAGTTATTATTTCTTAAAAACACTCTTTTTGGTTTTGACAACGAGAATTAATTTTAAATTAAGTAATGCTACATCTATGTTTTTAATTTTTGTAGAATAGACCTAATTTTTTAATTCAGAATATCAAAATTAGCTGAGGGTGAAATTTTGGTATTTTTCTAAAAACATTCAATTTTGATGAATAGTGGAAAACACTGAGTTATTGATTAAAACTGAATTTTTATTTAAATAATTATTTATTTTATTTAAATTTATTTAGGGTAAAAATAAATACGTAATACCTATTTATGTTCAATGCAACTCATTGGAGTCATCTATAATAATTATATATATATATAAATTTTATTGAACTTTTTGCCGTCTTTTACCCACCTCTTAGGAGCATTTACAAATTTACATAAAACAATATTTTACCACTTATGAAAGTTTAATTATTAATATATTAGAGACACGGTTGATATTAGTATGTAAAATGTGGTTAAATGAGATGAAAATAATTTTTGGTGAATAATAACTTTTGACATTTATTTTCCATGGTTAAAATAAATAGGGCAATTATGGGTAAAAATGATATTATTATTACCCGAACACATGTCCTAATTCTATTGGATAAGTGTTACTCGACAAAAAAAACCTTATAAATATAATATGATCCTTAGGTGCACTTTTATTAGATTACGACATTTATTATTATTTAATTCAAAAAAGAGTTAAAAGAGTTAAAATCAATGTTTAATAATTAACCAATTATAATATAGGGATAAAGATAAGATAAATTAGAGTATAAATATTAATGAGAAAGAAAAATATATTTCCAACATAATGGTATTTTATTTATATTTTTTAGACATTAAATAATTAAATTTATTTATGACACAATGATGATGCAGTAATTACTGTATTAATGAATGATTAAAATAATTGATTTCATAAATATCCAAATGAATTTAATTTGAGACTTTTTATGTATTAAATTTATTTTCTAGGTCAATATGACATGCCAGGGTTGGTAATATGAATTTTTTTGAAATAATAATTCTGTTATGAATTTAGAAAAAACAAAATACCAAATATTATCAAAATTGACATAAAAGAGTTTTTTAAAAAAATATTATATTATTAGTTTGTATTATATACTTAAAAATAAAATCTATGTCCAAAGGACTTAAATAATATTATATATGTCACTAATGAACCAATTGGGGTTCTCTTGTAAGTTTATAGTAAGTTTATTAACCATATAATATAAAAATACAAAGAGACAAGGTAAATGTACAACTATTTAACTAAGAGTTAAATATAACAGATAAGGTTAATATAGTGACCCAAACCTATATAAAACCTATTGGTTGAGTGGTTTTCGAACTTTTACCTCCTTATCATTTACATAATACATTTTTGAGCCATCATAAACCAAAAATTATTTTATTATAAAATAATATTTTTTGTTTTTTCTAAGGTGCCTCTCACCCCTCTTATAAAATGGCACTTCCCCTTCTCTCAAATTCACACCTCCAAATCCATTTTTATAGAACAAACCCTACCCAAATATCCTCCAAAATATCCTAACATTACTCTAGAGGCATTACTTTGATCAGAAACCCAACCTATGGAGCCCTTTTGATCAAATCAGAAGAAAGAACCCGAAGAAGAGGTAATGATTTCACCACCCTCTTTCAAGTTCTTTTATTCCTCCACATAATCTTTATTTGTTATTACCATACCAAAATAATAAATCTATTAACTTATATATATTGTGATGTTATTATAAATATGGAACAACAACATTCATTATTCTATCCGTCCTATGAATGATAATGTCACCATGCATGTGTACGTATGACTAACTGTCACCACGTCATTGTGTAATTTGTTATTCAATGCTATGGTATTTGGATGGATATAATAATTAGTAATATGTATATAAATAATAATAATAAAATTCTAATGTCTCTTTAAAATTAATTTACCCTCCAATTCCACCCCTTTAAGGAAATGATATTGTCACTCGTGCATACGTACAGATTACCGTCTCAACGACGCGATGAGATTAATTTCCACTTCACCATTCATTGATGATGATAAAAATATTTATTACTAATAGGTTTGTAATTTTTGAAATTATAATGGATATATATATGTATTTATTTATGTACTTACATATATCTTATTCACTTTAGTTTAGGGTCTTTTTGCTTGGATCTCATATTGCTTTAGTTTAGGGTCTTTTAGATTAGACCTCATATATGATCATGGGATATGGTGCATACATACTATGAATAACCTAAAGCACTCTAAGATTCCTGGTTAGTTCATGGTGTTGCAAAGGCTCACGAGGATTGAATTGTAATTTTTTTAGAGAAACACATTTGGTTGAAGGCCATAAGCCCATATGCAGGAGACATAGGCATGTTACCATAGTCCAGAAAAAGGTCCATGAAGATGGGTATATTTTCCAAGGGATATGGATGATTTATGGAAGAAATATGGATGGGGTTTTGAATACTAGGGATATTAGGACTATATGGATAGTTGGAGCAAAGATAGTGTAAATCATAACTCAAAAGTTTCTGTCCATGAATATGAGATGGTACATACATGAAAGGTATACCCTATGACATGATGGATTGGAATGTTCAACCACGGTGTTTCTTAGCCTGACAAGGATTAAAGATCCTTTTCATAATATAGAAGATACCTCTAGTTTGCAGGTTCGGGCCCTTATGCATCGATATCATTCCATCTGAAGGATGATCTCCACTTCTTTCTAATGCCTACGAATGATTTTCAAAGACTCAAATGTTAAGATTATGAACATTGGTATGGAAATAAAGCTATCTGAGAAGGGTTCTGGAACCCTAGGCTTGTATAGATCATAAAGTTAATCTTGATACCTAAGACCTATGGTTTCAAATCATGAAGTGTTGGACATAAAAGTTTATAAAATGAAGTGTCTCTATAATTTCATAAGAAAGGGTACATAACACAGTGATGTAACTATAAAGGCATAAAATCTTCTTTGATATTTTTGTGTGGGGATTGTAAATAAGGATCCAAAGTTCACGATTTGGGAGAATGATATGGGACTTTCATACAATGATCAGTTCCACTCTTAATGTGAATCTCAAGCCCTACGACCTATGGTTTTGAATCATGATGTTTTGACCATAAAAGGTTAGGTAATGATGTTTCTTAGACATTCCTTGAAAAATGGTATAGAACAAAGTGATGTGACGATAAAGGTATCAAAATTTCATGGATAGTTTGGTGACAGGATTTTAAATCATGACATGGAGTGCTCATTTTGGGAGAAAGATATGGTATAGTCATACGAGGAGCGATTCCGAAACACTGGGGTATTTAGTGTTGCCGTTATGATGTGATGACTCTTGAGAATTAGAATTTTATTTTTCATAGTGAAAAATTCGGTTGATGACTGTAGGTTCATAAGAAGAAGCCATGAGCATGTATGCATAGTCTAGAAAAGGGTCTTTAATTACGGATATCATTTCCGGGGTCCATGGAGGGTTATTATGATTCGATAAACCCCAATTCCTGAAGTGAAATTTTTGGAAAGTATAAAATCCAAGGAGGGTTCGGGTACCCTAATATTCGTGTCAGTAACCAGAGAATACATTATCATAGAGAAGATATGTGAAAATCTTTTCTATGATTTTTTTTAGACAAGTGGGTCATGAAAGAATAGTTGGTCCTTTAATTGGTCTACAAGGTTGATCCCATGAGGTTTATTCATTTTTTATTTGTGCCCAAATTATTGCCTAAAGATTGAGGATGAAGAGTTTATAGAGAAAATACATGACTTTTTCTCAAGTCTCCCTTTGTGGGTTTTTGACCAGATTAGTATTGTGTATCTTTCATTAGTAGTTTATGGTATTTATTTTTGAACCATTATGTGCTATATTTTAAGGTCATATAACACTGACCAAAATGTGGGTAGTTTAAGGTAATGACAGACATAGACCATCCAATGAGGATGATACATGAGAGATTAATTAGGATATATGAGGTCAAGAGTACTCTTACATATTCATGAGAATGGGATAGAAATATTGTAAATAATGGCTTCAGTTTCTCTTGTAATGAGTAATGATATGAGATAGTCATATAAGGAGTGGTTCAGACATGCTGAGGTGTTGAGTGCTACCGCGATGATTCCACGGCTCACGTGAATTGAAATTAGGTTTTTTAAAGTGAAACATTTGGCTAATGGATATAGGCACATGTTCTAGAGCCATGGAAATGTAAGAATAGTCATGAAAAGGTTCACTAATACCATATATCCTTTCCAATGGTCAAGGAAGATTATTGTGACCTAAGACGCATGAGACATGAAGTTTGGTATTTGGATTCGATGGGCTAGTGAAAGATATTAAAGGAACCCCATAATCTGGTTGAATGTGGTATGGATCTTATGGAACTTTGTTGAAGTGTGGAAAATTAGAGATGGTCTTCACAATTTATTGTCATTTAGTGGAGACGTGTTTCTGTGAAGTTTAATGTTATGTAGTTAGGACATTTTCTGTGTAGTTTTTCATCATGTCATAAGGGAATATTTTTTTATGTTTAATATGATGAGGTAAGGATGTATTTATATCCAGTTTTACATCATGCATTAAGGAGGAAAATACATGATGTTTTACTTCATATGGCAATGGCACACCTTCATGTATTTTAACGTCATGCAGTAAGGATGCATGAACCAATGTGAATGTGTGGTAATGTTGCAGCTAAGCCCAAACATGGAGGCTTGGGAATCACTATGTATCTCATGAGGACAATAAAAAAGACACACATAGTTCTAGAATGTGAAATAGTCTATGCAGGTTTAACTTGTTTCAGGAATTGGATATTATCTCTATTGATGGTTGTAGCTGAGCCTAGGATTGGAGATCTAGGGATCAATATGTTTCTCATGTAGATGAGAATGAAGCCATACATAGTTCTAGAATGAGAAATACTCTATGCAGTTCTGACCAGTATGAGGAGGTAGTTATTATCTCCATAGATGGTTTCAGTTGTGCATAGTATTAGAGATCATGATATCATTGCACATCTCATGAGGATGATAAACATGCCCCACATAGTTATGGATGTTCCATGTATTTCTACATCATATGGTGTAGACAAAGTTGATCCATCTTAAATTGATGGGAACATTGTAGTTGGGACCATGGGTGGATGTCTGGGTGTCACTATGTATCTCATGAGTATGTGAATGAAACTACATATAGTTGTAAAAACCCCACGATGTTTAATGTCATGTGGTTTGGATGGAGGCGAGCAATCATGAATTGATGGGAAAATTTCAGTTGGGCCCACGGGAGGATTGATGGATGTCACTACGTATCTCTTGAGAATGAGAATCAAACCAGACATAGTTATGAAAATTTCATATAGTTCATTGTCTTATGGTTAGGGTGGAGGTGAGCCAGCATGAATTGATGGGAACATTAAGGTTGGTACCAAGGGAGGAAGTATGGGTTTTACTGCATTTCTCATGGGGATAAGAATCAAACCACATTTAGTTCTGAAAACTCATTACTGTTTAACATCATGTAGTGATGGTTCATGTGGATAGATGTGAATAAATTGAGATGTTTTAGTTGGGTCCAACTATGGATATTGGACATCATTATGTATCTCATGAATAATGACAATCAGAACACACATAGTTCTGGATAGCCATGCATTTTAGCATATTATGATGAGGTCTAGAGAATGTCGAGTCCGATATGCCTTGGTCATATAGGGATGCCTTTATCATAATTTGTAATCCCATGTGACCCATGATCGGTGTGATAAATAAGGACTGAAAATATGCCCCCCCTTAAAGATCAGCGTATTGTCCATCATGTAGTGGCTAGACCAAGATACTAATCAAGGAATCCCTACATATCTCATGGGAAATGACAATTAAGATGTATGTAGTTTTGGAATAATCATGCATTTTAAGATCATGAAAAAATGATGTAAGAGGCATGATATGAATGGGATATAAATATCAATGATTCATGACGATGTTTGTCATGAGGGGATGAAATTGTTCCACCCGTCATGAAGGGGGAATTATGTGTCTGTGCTATTTAATGTCGTGTAGTGAGGGCACTTGATCACCTGATGTGAAAGGAGAAAAATTCTATGACTGGACCCAAAAATAGTGGTTCATTCATCAATACATATCCTGTGATGAAGGGAATCAAGACAGAAATATAAGGCCCCAGCCTTAAACCTTACTTAATATTGAATTAAATGAATAATTCACATTGAGGATCTTTTCAGGTTTAGAGTTTTAGAGAATTAGAACATAACTATTACATCTTAAAAGATTACAAAGTAGACACTTCTACTAAGTCTCCATAAAATAAAAACTCTTAAAAAGAAAGATGTCTAGATTCCATGTTTTAGATAGCATGAAATTCCCTTGATCCCATCCTTGACCTTATTCCACTTTAAGTCCTGTGAAAAACATTTCGAAAAAACTTGGGGTGAGCATAAAAAGCTCAGTAAGGGATACAAAAATAATGAAAACTGTTAGTTTTTCAAACATCAAGTAAACCATATATACTATATCAAAGTAATACCTTCACCTTCATGATGTAGTAAAAAAAAATCTTCACTGAATAAAGTATCATTACTTACCTTTTTGTAACCAAAGGATTACCATAAAACCCATATAAAGAACACATAGTATATATAAAGGTAACTTGGGACATAAACATACTTAAGTGGAATAACCATACGGTCGACTTCCACACTTATCACTTAATGGAATAGCCATACGGCCAATTTCCATACATACTTAATGGAATAGCCATACGGCCGACTTCCATACCCAATGCATTGGAGGTTATAACATAACCACCCGTCCTGGTATTCACGGCACCACCCGTCATATGGTTTATAACGTAACCACCCGTTAAAATGTCCAAGTACCAATATAAAATCATAAAACATAAAACCAATATAAAGGAATGATAACATTTCCACATTTCAATCATAATATAACATAAATATATTGACATAATAGAATCCTTTATCAAAACCATTTTCAATACTAAAATACATAAAAGAGTATATGGTATTTATTTTATTCTAAAAACATTATGTCTTGTTGAGAAAGCCAAAGATCAAATAATACTCGCGGCGGCGGAAAAGGTTGTTATCACCGCGTACGTTAAAAAGACATTCCTTTTTGTCGTTTAGTAAAACGCTTCGTATAAAAAGATTCCTTTTGTATAAAAGTAAAATTCAAAGGAGTTTATACACCGTATAAAAGAAAGTTGTGTATAAAACGAAATATGCCTCAATGAAAGGAGATTGAGACTAAGTACCTTACCTCGGGTCCGACTTGACTCAATCATTCTTTAAAGTCCTGAATAATAAACTTGAGTTAATTTATACTTGATTAAGAACCTTTTTAAAGTTAATTATTCTTTTTATATCACTTATTGCCATGTTATAAACATTATGTAACCATTTAAGTTAATAGTGTTTGTTTTGTCAATATTTGGTTCTTAAGTCGAAAGTTGACTTCTTACAATTACATGTTGTTCATGTGGTAAAAAGTTCTTTATATCCAGAATGAAATTCCTGATTTGGATATCATATATATCATATATATCCAGCATATACATGTATTTATAATATTACATAATCATTTAGAGGTAAGAAATGAAATGCACCGTTCATGGAGACGGTAAGCCGTACGTACGCATGAACGCTACTTTCATTTCTTTGTCATATTAATGGAATTAAAACTAAATGATAGGTATGTATATTTTAATTCCAGAATTATATTCATCATTTAGATATATCATTAATTATATATATCCATTATATACATGTACTTTAAATAGTACAGTACATTTAGGGATAAGAAATGAAATGCACCGTTCATGGAGACGGTAAGCCGTACGTACGCATGAACGCTACTTTCATTTCTATCTCATACTTTAATGGAAAGAAATAATAATGATATAGAGATATATTATAATTCCAGTATAAAATCATATATAATAACTTTAAATCCATCCTTTACACGTCCCACATATTCCATTAACGAATCACATCACTTTTAGGGGGCGGTAGTCCGCACTTCCTTAAATGAAGATATCGTGTTTGCCCATAATGGAAAGCATAAAGGTATACCAAAAATGAAAAATACAGAAGCTTAAAGAAAACATAAACATATTATATATCATATATAAAAATAGTGACATCATAATGGCCACCCTTGAAGGTGTTAAATGAGTATTGAACAACCATCGTTTCGAGAGGCAGAATTTCGCCATCCACGGAAACCGTATGTTCTTTAACCATTTGATGTAGTTGTGTGAGAGTGTAGCTCAAATAAATATTATAAAAACATCCTAGTATATTGAAGATACTGGTGTTGTTACAAAAGAAGTAAATAAAAAGAGTTTAGAGGGTTGGAGAAGCAAAATAAAACAAATGAACAAGAGAGAATGAATTATCTTTAAAAGTGTAACACCCTTTTGATTTGAGCCTAAAGGCTTCCTTTGAAAGGATTATTCCCAAAGGGAATCCTCTAGGATGAGGAGAGGGATGTGTATAGAGTAATTGGGCAGGGTTTGGCCGAGCCAAAGGCTTGAGAAGTGTGTGAAATGAGGTAGAGGTGGGGGCCTTTTATAAGAGGAGAGGAGGGGCACTTTTGGAAAGTAAAGAAATATTACTTTATTTGAAAATGTGTTTCGGTTTTAAAAGGTCCCACATTGATATAATTCGTGGATAAGGTGATAAGGGTTCGAAATCCACTCATCCAATTGGTTTTGGACATGTGTAGGTTTTAGATTTTTCATTATCTTTCCATTTTATTTAAATCGTCAAATAATGATGTCATCGCTGCATCTTTATTATGTCATATATAATTTAATTTATATAATGTCTAAAAATTATAAAAAAATACTATGATGTAGGAAATCGTTTTAGATTTCCAATGAATATTTATAATTAAAATTTGGACTTGTATAACCCCACTCAAAAATTATTTGAGTAAAACAATTTATGTTAGTTTCATTTTCACTTTAACATTAAATAAAAATATATTAATGTCATTTTCCAACAAAATTGTCTCCATGGGGTCCCCAAGTTGGCCCATGGCTTGTCGTGGTCGGCAATGACTCACCCAATAGGTGTAGTACAAGTGTCATGGTGTTTTCACATTCTTATAATATCATTTTTGCCTTAAACTACACTAATTACCTCTAATCGCGATTAATGAAAAAAAGTTACTATTCACCAAAAAATTATTTTAATCTCATTGAACCACATTTTACTTCTTAATGAAAAACATGTATGTCGGATTTTAAAAATTCAATACACATTAGTGGTAAACTTTCATTTAACTGAAAAATCAGTTTGCTTGATTACCACTTAGTGGTTTCACTATTCATCAAAAATTGGAGTTTTTTCAGAAAATTACCAAAAATTCACCCTAAGCTATATTTGATATTCCGAATTCAAAAATGAAGTCTACTTTACAAAATTCAATACATATAATTCACATTAATTAATTTAATAATTAATTCCCGCTGTCAGAGCAAATAGCGTGTTTTTATGAAATAATAAGATCAAAAGATTGACACTAGTTTAAGTCTGATTTCCAAGTGAAATTAATTCCAACGACCACTATTGGATTTAATGGTAAAAATATTTTCTAATTTCACTTTAAAACCAATTAAAATAATAATCTAATCATATAAATAAATTAGATTAAAAATATGTTTTGAATTAAAATACAACATTTTACACTATTCATAAAAAAATGAACTTTAACTGAAAGGTACCAAAAATTTACACAAAGTAAATTTTGATGTCCCGATTCTAAAGAAGAGTTATATTTGGTCCAAAATAAAGTATAAGAGTGGTCAAAACTATATTTAACGACAATTCACCATTAAAAGGTGATAAGTGAACCTTTAGTGAAAATTAGAGTATATATACCCTAAAATTGAACTCTTTCCGTATTTTAAGCCTTTATCTTTTATTGGGTAAATGTATAAACATTTAAAAACATATCTAATCATATTTTAGTTATTTCTATCCATTCCCGCCAGTACAACGGCTACTTGTTAACTAACATTTAAAATAATATTATTTTATTACTAGTGTGCTACGTAAGTTTCAAAGAAACTCATCGTTGCGTATCGGGTAAGCTATCAAACATAGAAACCCCTTTAAAATAAAATTAATATTTAATTCGTAAATATTAATAAATATGAAAAATCTTTATTCTTTATTTACCTGGGATGTTACATCCTTCCCCCCTTTTGAGAATTGCGTCCTCGCAATTTTATTCACTTATCAAAATAAGTGGGGGTATTTATCCCTCATAGCATTTTCAGATTCCCACGTTGCCTCTTCAATCACATGGTTTTTCCACAAAACCTTTACCTGAAGAATCACCTTATTCCGTAACACTTGCTCCTTGTGGTCAAGAATCTGGACCGGTTGTTCCTCATAAGATAGGTTCTCTTCCAGCTAAACTACCTCTGGACTCAAAACATGAGATGGATCTGGCATATACTTTCTCAACATCGAAACGTGAAAAACATTGTGTACCTGAGATAAACTCGGAGGTAAAGCCACTCGGTATGCAATTGATCTAACTCTCTCCAGAATTTCATATGGTCTAATAAACCTTGGACTCAAATTTCCTTTCATACCAAATCTCATCACACTTTTCCAAGGAGAAACCTTGAGAAAAACATGATCACCTACCTCAAAAGATAGATCCTTCCTCCGATTATCCGCATAACTCTTCTGCCTACTCTGAGCTGTTCTCATGTGTTTTCTGAATCAACTGAACTTTTTCTGCCATCTCTTCTACCAATTCTAGTCCCATCAACTTCCTTTCACCCACTTCATTCCAAAATGCTGGAGTTCGACACCGCTTCCCATATAATGTCTCAAATCGTGCAATCTGTATACTGGAATGAAAACTGTTATTATAAGAAAACTCAACCAAAGAAATATGTTGGTCCCATCTTCCCTGATAATCCATAGAACATGCTCGTAGCCTATCCTCCAATGTCTGAATTGTTCGTTCTGACTGCCCATGTGATTGAGGATGAAAAGCTGTACTAAAATTTAATTCAGTACCCAACGACTTCTAAAGGCCTTTCCAAAAGTTAGAAGTAAACCTGGGATCGTGATCCGATACAATGGAGAGAGGAACTCTATGTAACCTAACTATCTCTTTAAGATACAAACGGGAAAGTTGATCAAGAGAGAAAGTATCTCGTATAGCAAGGAAATGAGCAGATTTGGTCAAGCGATCAACAATAACCCAGATTGCATTATTACCTCGAGATGTCTTTGGTAATCCAACAACAAAGTCCATGGATATGTTTTCCCATTTCCACTCTGGCACTGGCAAAGGCTGAAGCATCCCTTTAGGTAACTGCCACTCTGCTTTAACCTGTTGACATGTCAAACACTTCACAGTAAAATCAGCAATGTCTCTTTTCATTCCATCCCACCAGTAATACTCTCGCAGATCTCTATACATCTTAGTACTGCCAGGATGAACTGAAAACGGGGAACTATGAGCCTCACATAACTACTCATTCTCCAACTGTGAATCACAAGGCACACATAACCTCTTCACAAACCTCAAAAAACAAACACAAACATATCCAAGAACTCATGGAAAATTTTATTCATAAGGTCCATGAATACAGTATGTGCATTCGTTAACCCAAAAGGCATAACTACAAATTCATAATGGCCATATCTAGTATGGAACGCAGTCTTCGGAACGTCTGCTTCTTTTACTTTCAACTGATGGTACCCCGACCTCAAGTCAATCTTCGAAAAATACTGAGCTCCCTGGAGCTGATACCACTTCATTCGATGGCCCAACATCTGCTGAAGTTGTTGCAAATTATTTTATCACCCCTTTCTGCTTGTAGTCTAGCTGCATTCCCCCAGTTGAGTTCTTCGTTGGACACTCATTTGCATAATGACCCATTTCATTACACTTAAAACATCTTACCGTTGGATTTTCATTTCCTGCTTGATCATCTTCCTTACAGTTACGAGCAATATGACCAGACATACCACACCGAAAGCACTTACCAGACTTGGATAAAAATTCTCCAGGATGCATTTTACCACACTTCTCATAGGATGGATATTTGGTTTTCTTACCTCCTTGCTTCTTTGATGAATTCTTCCCCTTTTCCTTTCAACTAGATCTCTTATTCTGTTGTTTGTCATAGAACACCTGATCATCGACAAACTCCATTTCTACCTTCTCCGTACATCGAACAAGTTTTTCATAACTTTTGAACTCACGAGAAGCTAAAGCCCTTCGATACTTTGGCTTTAACCCTGAGTAAAAACGGTTTATTTTACTATCAAGATCTCGTATGAAGTTTGGAGCATACCTTTCCAATCGAGTAAACTTTTCTTCATAAGCAGCCACTGAATCATCCTCCTGCCTCAATTCTAGGAACTTTTTTTCCATCCTAAGACGAACCACCTTAGGAAAATATTTCTCAAGAAACATACCTTTGAATTCGTCCCAGTGAAGATCCTCAATCTCATCACTATCCCTTATATTTTTCACCATCGACCACCACTGATCAGATTCACCTTCAAAACGGTAAACAGCAAGACTAACCTTTTGATGTTCTGAACACCCCATGACATCAAAAATCTTTTCCAGTGCTTTAATCCACCCATCAACTTGCACAGGGTCAGATGATCCTCTAAATGATGGGGGATGTTGCCTCATGAAATGTTCCACCACTGACATGTTCCTCTGCGGTTGATCTGGCTGATCTCGTGCATGGATACGACCACCATTTATAGCCTGATTCAACTGTGCCATCACTACAACAAACTATTCAGTTCCGATTCCAACCATCTCAGGTTGCTGATTTGGAAGGTTATCTTCCTCCTAATGTCGTCCCAATATAGCTGCTTTGTTTCCTCTGCGGAAAACCATTCTGAACACAGAAATATCTTAGGCGAAGCAACATGGTAATCCGTAAATGCTATATCATTTCAATCATATTATAATTTAACACTTTTCTAACTCCTAAAGTTGTCTAAACCGACCTTTGATACCAACTATAAGGCCCCAGCCTTAAACCTTACTTAATATTGAATTAAATGAATAATTCACATTGAGGATCTTTTCAGGTTTAGAGTTTTAGAGAATTAGAACATAACTATTACATCTTAAAAGATTACAAAGTAGACACTTCTACTAAGTCTCCATAAAATAAAAACTCTTAAAAAGAAAGATGTCTAGATTCCATGTTTTAGATAGCATGAAATTCCCTTGATCCCATCCTTGACCTTATTCCACTTTAAGTCCTGTGAAAAACATTTCGAAAAAACTTGGGGTGAGCATAAAAAGCTCAGTAAGGGATACAAAAATAATGAAAACTGTTATTTTTTCAATCATCAAGTAAACCATATATACTATATCAAAGTAATACCTTCACCTTCATGAAGTAGTAAAAAAAAATCTTCACTGAATAAAGTATCATTACTTACCTTTTTGTAACCAAAGTATTACCATAAAACCCATATAAAGAACACAAAGAATATATAAAGGTAACTTGGGACATAAACATACTTAAGTGGAATAACCATACGGTCGACTTCCACACTTATCACTTAATGGAATAGCCATACGGCCAATTTCCATACATACTTAATGGAATAGCCATACGGCCGACTTCCATACCCAATGCATTGGAGGTTATAACGTAACCACCCGTCCTGGTATTGATGGCACCACCCGTCATATGGTTTATAACGTAACCACCCGTTAAAATGTCCAAGTACCAATATAAAATCATAAAACATAAAACCAATATATAGAAATTATAACATTTCCACATTTCAATCATAATATAACATAAATATATTGACATAATAGAATCCTTTATCAAAACCATTTTCAATACTAAAATACATAAAAAAGTATATGGTATTTATTTTATTCTAGAAACATTACGGCTTGTTGAGAAAGCCAAATATCAAATAATACTCGCGGCGGCGGAAAAGGTTGTTGTCACCGCGTACGTCAAAAAAAACATTCCTTTTTGTCGTTTAGTAAAACGCTTCTTATAAAAAGATTCCTTTTGTATAAAAGTAAAAGTCAAAGGAGTTTATACACCGTATAAAATAATGTTGTTTATAAAACGAAATATGCCTCAATGAAAGGAGATTGAGACGAAGTCCCTTACCTCGGGTCCGACTTGACTCGATCGTTATTTAACGTCCTGAATAATAAACTTGAGTTAATTTATACTTGATTAAGAACCTTTTTAAAGTTAATTATTCTTTTTATATCACTTATTTCCATGTTATAAACATTATGTAACCATTTAAGTTAATAATGTTTGTTTTGTCAATATTTGGTTCTTAAGTCGAAAGTTGACTTCTTACAATTACATGTTGTTCATGTGGTCAAAAGTTCTTTATATCCAGAATGAAATTCCTGATTTGGATATCATATATATCATATATATCCAGCATATACATGTATTTATAATATTACATAATCATTTAGAGGTAAGAAATGAAATGCACCGTTCATGGAGACGGTAAGCCGTACATACGCATGAACGCTACTTTCATTTCATTGTCATATTAATGGAATTAAAACTAAATGATAGGTATGTATATTTTAATTCCAGAATTATATTCATCATTTAGATATATCATTAATTATATATATCCATTATATACATGTACTTTAAATAGTACATTACATTTGGGGATAAGAAATGAAATGCACCGTTCATGGAGACGGTAAGCCGTACGTACGCATGAACGCTACTTTCATTTCTATCTCATACTTTAATGGAAATAAATAATAATGATATAGAGGTATATTATAATTCCAGTATAACATCATATATAATAACTTTAAATCCATCCTTTACACGTCCCACATATGGCATTTAAGAATCACATCACTTTTAGGGGGCGGTAGTCCGCACTTCCTTAAATGAAGATATCGTGTTTACCCATAATGGAAACCATAAAGGTATACCAAAAATGAAAAATACAGAAGCTTAAAGAAAACATAAACATATTATATATCATATATAAAAATAGTTACATCATAATGGCCACCCTTGAAGGTGTTAAATGAGTATTGAACAATCATCATTTCGGGAGGCAGAATTTCGACATCCACGGAAACCGTATGTTCTTTAACCATTTGATGTAGTTGTGTGAGAGTGTAGCTCAAATAAATATTATAACAACATCCTAGTATATTGAAGATACTGGTGTTGTTACAAAAGAAGTAAATAAAAAGAGTTTAGAGGGTTGGAGAAGCAAAATAAAACAAATGAACAAGAGAGAATGAATTACCTTTAAAAGTGTAACTCCCTTTTGATTTGAGCCTAAAGGCTTCCTTCGAAAGGATTCTTCCCAAAGGGAATCCTCTAGGATGAGTAGAGGGATGTATAGAGAGTAATTGGGCTGGGTTTGGCCGATCCAAAGGCTTGAGAAGTGTGTGAAATGAGGTAGAGTTGGGGGCCTTTTATAAGAGGAGAGGAGGGGCACTTTTGGAATGTAAAGAAATATTACTTTATTTGAAAATGTGTTTCGGTTTTAAAAGGTCCCACATTGATATAATTCGTGGATAAGGTGATAAGGGTTCGAAATCCACTCATCCAATTGGTTTTGGACATGTGTAGGTTTTATATTTTTCATTATCTTTCCATTTTATTTAAATCATCAAATAATTATGTCATCGCTACATCATTATTATGTCATATATAATTTAATTTATCTAATGTATAAAAATTATACAAAAAATACTATGATGTAGGAAATCGTTTTAGCTTTCCAATTACTATTTATAATCAAACTTTGGATTTGTATAACCCCACTCAAAAATTATTTTAGTAAAACAATTTATGTTAGTGTCATTTTCACTTTAACATTAAATAAAAATATATTAATGTCATTTTCCAACTAAAGTGGCTCCATGGGGTCCCCAAGTTGGCCCATGGCTTGTCTCGGTCGGTAATGACTCACCCAATAGGTGTAGGACAAGTTTCATGGTGTTTTCACATTCTTATAATATCAGTTTTACCTTAAACTACACTAATTACCTCTAATCGCGATTAATGAAAAAAAAGTTACTATTCACCAAAAAATTATTTTAATCTCATTGAACCACATTTTACTTCTTAATGACAACCATGTATGTAGGATTTTCACAATTCAATACACATTAGTGGTAAACTTTCATTTAACTGAAAAATCAGTTTGCTTGATTACCACTTAGTGGTTTCACTATTCATCAAAAACTGGAGTTTTTCAGAAAATTACCAAAAATTCACCCTAAGATATATTTGATATTCTGAATTCAATAATGAAGTCTAATTTACAAAATTAAATACATATAAGTCACATTAATTAATTTAATAATTAATTCCCGCTGTCAGAGCAAATAGTGTGTTTTTATGAAACAATAAGTATCAAAAGATTGACACTAGTTTAAGTCTGATTTCAAAGTGAAATTAATTCCAACGACCACTATTGGATTTAATGGTAAAAATATTTTCTAATTTCACTTTAAAACCAATTAAAATAATCATCTAATCATATAAATAAATTATATTAAAAAGATGTTTTGAATTAAAATACAACATTTTACACTATTCATAAAAAAATGAACTTTAACAGAAAGGTACCAAAAATTTACACAAAGTAAATTTTGATGTCCCGATTCTAAAGAAGAGTTATATTTGGTCCAAAATAAAGTATAAGAGTGATCAAAACTATATTTAATGACGGTTCACCATTAAAAGGTGATAAGTGAACCTTTAGTGAAAATTAGAGTATATATGCCCTAAAATTGAACTCTTTCCGTATTTTAAGCCTTTATCTTTTATTGGGTAAATGTATAAACATTTAAAAACATATCTAATCATATTTTAGTTATTTATATCCATTCCCACCAGTACAACGGCTACTTGTTAACTAACATTTAAAATAATATTATTTTATTACTAGTGTGCTACGTAAGTTTCAAAGAAACTCATCGTTGCGTATCGGGTAAGCTATCGAACATAGCAACCCCTTTAAAATAAAATTAATATTTAATTCGTAAATATTAATAAATATGAAAATTCTTTATTCTTTATTTACCTGGGATGTTACAAGAAATATATCTTAGGAAACCATGTAGTTTAAAATAATGCTGAAAGGACAGTCTCCGTACTTTTTAACATCATGTGGTTAGGATATAAAATGTCGCACAACTTAACGTCTTTCTACTAGGATGAACATGTATTGTTTAACAACATGTACATTATATGGATGATTGAATATACACTGATGTGTATTCCCTCATAGAATATTTATCAAGAAATACATTGTATAGCTATTCGGATGGAGATAAGTTGTAACTATTCAGGCAACACAACCTTTTTCCTGTACACTAATGAGTGTGGAATTGATTTTGTAGTAGTACACTTGCTGGAATGATATGCCCATAAATAATGGAGGAGTTTACCTATCCTTGACTTCTTATCCTTGTTCACCATTTTATAGTGTATATTTGACATAGTCTTATTAAAATATTCTATTAATACATTGGTTACTGTATGATATCAGGATGGGTTATTGGACTATATGTTGTATTCCTGGTAAAGGGACTTTAATTACGTGAGACAGATGTCAGTTCTATTATCCATCAATATTGTGTGAGGGAATTTGAACCTCATGATGATATGAGATTTCATAAAGCTGATGATATTTTCATCCCATATTCCTTGAGGGGTATCTCCTCGACCCACTTGGAAAATAACTCGGTCTCAGTAAGGATATAATTGAACTACATATCTCTAGATGGGGGATATAACCCCACAACATCCATCCACCAAGTTGATAATTCGTATGAAAATTAAGCTGTATTCCAAAATTATGGGCATGAATATGGCACATGTGAAATTTCCTAGTGAATTCCGTGTAGTTCTGTATCATGGTTTTCCTATAGCATCCAACCTTCTGATTCATTGGGAGAGCCGGGTTCCATAGTCATGGGAACTGGATGATCATGGATGAACTTCCTCCATGATGATGAGAGCCTCTCATTATATTATACACCAGAGGAGAATTCTATTAAATCAATATTTGTAGAGTAATTTTTTCTCATTTAGACCGTCTTACAAATTAAATATTTCATCCAAGAACTGAATCTATTCCCCTTCCTGCAGGATTCTTTTGTAGAGTGCCACCTCAAAGAAAACCAATTATAGGCTCCATCCAACCAAGGGTGGTCATTGGTTCATCATGTTCTGGGGTGGTGTTAACCTGATTGATTTCATCCACATCATATATTATGATCAATGATTCCATCATTCAGGGTGTGATATGGAAGGTTGCATCCTCCTCGTCTTGTTCCATGAGGATGGCATCTATGTTAGCTAGTACATCAGCATGAGCATTCTGTGATCGGGGAACAAAATGCATTGTGGGATCAAAGTGGAATTGCACCATTAGTCCCTCGACATAGATAGTGAGGGGAGGTTGTACTTTCTTTTTAATGGGATATTCACCATTGATCTACTTTATCACTAGTTCTGTGTCCCATTTCATATTCATGTAGTCTATGTGAAATTATAGAGCTAGTTCTAATCTAATGATTATTGTACGGTACTCAACCTCATTATTTTTGTAGCCTTCAAGTGGTAGGAAACAGTAGGGTTAAACTACTTTGTTTGGAGAGAAAAACACGATCCCAAGACCAATATAGTTGAGTTTTGGGTTTTTCATTCCTGTATCGATAGGACACTGGGAGGTTCCATCAAAGTACATAACTCATGTTTAGGGAATGTCACCGGAATAGAAGAGATATTTATATGAGAGCTCATTTTCTTATGGTGTATTTTTTGGGGGTAGGATGTGATGTCAATAATTACACTAGGGTTATCCCTTTCACTGAATTCTGAGATATGAAATGAATGTTATATTGCTACAGAATGGCCACCCATCGAGCCAATCGCCCAGTCAACATAGGGTGAATTATAATGTACTTGATCTGGTCAATATGAGAGACCATATAGAATTCATGGTGCTTCTAGTAATGCCTCATCTTTTTCACTACAAATATGAGTGGGAGGTAGTTATTTTTGACATAAGAATATCCTATTTCAGTACCTATCACGGTGTGACTAAGGTAATAGAGACTATTCATTCTTCTCACAGCATTTTTCTACTCGAGCTTTGAATTTAACGAATGGTCCATGGTGGCCAAATATATGATGAGTGGCATCTCTTCCACCAGAGGCATCACAATTAGTGGGTGCTATACATATGGATTAATTCTTTCAATGGCCCTCTCTAAATAATTAATGCATTTATAGGAGACTCCCATCTTAATTAGCCTAGTTAAAGGGAGGTATTTTCCGTCTAGGTTGGATATTAATCGATGAATGTAGGTGAGGTGCCCTTGGAGCCCCCTCAGTTCATTAATATTTCTATGGGGTGACATCACAAAAATAGAACTGGTCTTATTTCGGTTTTATTTGAATTCACTGTGGCCTACCAAAAAGATGAAAAATTTGCCTTATGTTACCCCAAAAGTGAACATCAGTGGATTTATCTTTAGATTATACTATCTAATCTTGTCAATGATTGTTTGGAGATATGTTGAGTGATCACATTTCTATTGGGATTTAATGACAAGGTCATTGAAATAACACTCAACTATCTTTTCCATGAATTCTTTAAAGATGAAATGCATGGAATGCTGATATGTGGAACTGACATTCTTTAATCAAAAGGAAATGACCTGATAGTAGAAGAACCCATGAGGTTCTATAAATGAAGTGTCTTACTCATCCCCTAGGTCCATCTGAATCTGATTGTAACCTGATTACCCATCCATAAAATAAATGGCTTAGAATCTGTAACACCCCAATACTTTATAGTACATTATTTTTTCAAAGTAATTCAACAACATCCACTATACATAACAACGATTTCAAGCGCACCCCGACTTACCAAACTTAACCATCAAAAGTCGTTATTAATAGTATTAACTAAATTTTGAACTTTAAATTATCCTTATAATTTTAGAATCTATATTACACTTTTCTTAGACGTGATAAAAAAATTAATTTTGTTTCAGATAAAATAAGTATTTTTTTAAAAAATTCATTTTTACAGCCTTTTAAAGGGGAACCCTTTTTAAATAAAATATTTGAAACATTTATATATTAAATTTGACAAAATAATTTTATTTTGAATCAGGACATATGAATTTAGTTTCAATAAATATTTGGTTTTTTTTCTAATTACTTTCATATTTGAGTGAATAGTGAAAAATACTATATTTTAACTGAAAACAAATTTTTTAATCAAAATAATTTTTAGTGTTAAATAATATATTTTAATGGGTTGGAAGTATAAATAGATTTTATTTATACCATTTAATCCAATTTTATTCATTGGAAATAATTTCACTTTGAAATTGAACAAAAAAAGTATCAATCTTTTGTTAGTTATTATTTCTTAAAAACACTCTTATTGGTTTTGACAACGAGAATTAATTTTAAATTAATTAATGAAACTTCTATGTTTTGAATTTGGTAGAATAGACTTAATTTTTGAATTTACAATATCAAAATTAGATTAGAGAGAAATTTTGGTATTTTTCTAAAAACATTCAATTTTGATGAATAGTGGAAAACGCTGAGTTATTGATTAAAACAGACTTTTTATTTAAATAAATATTTATTTTATTTAAATTTATTTAGGGTAAAAATAAATACATAATACCTATTTATGTTCAATGTAATTCATTGGAGTCAACTATAATAATTTTATATATATATAAATTTTATTGAACTTTTTACCGTCTTTTACCCACCTCCGAGGAGCATTTGAAAATTTACATAAAAATTAATTTTACCACTTCTAAAAGTTTAATTTCAAATATATGAGAGACACGATTGATATTAGTAAGTAAAATGTCGTTCAATGAGATTAAAATAATTTTTGGTGAATAATAACTTTTGACTTTTATTTACCACAGTTAAAAGTAAAGAGGGTAATTAAGGGTAAAAATGATATTATTATTACCCTAACACATGTCCTAATTCTATTGGATAAGTGTAACTCGACCAAAAACATCCTTAGGTATTTAATATGATCCTTTCGGTGTACTTTTATTAGATTAGGACATTTATTATTATTTAATTCATAATAGAGTTAAAAGTGTGAAATTCAAAGTTTAATGATTAACCAATTATAATATAGGTTTAAAGATAAGATAAATTCTACTATAAATATTAATGACAAAGAAAAATAGATTTACAACATAATGGTATTTTATTTATATTTTTTAGACATTAAATAATCATATTTATTTATGGAACAATGATGATACAGTAATTACTATATTAATGAATGATTAAAATAATTGAATTCATAAATACACAAATGAATGTAATTTGAGACTTTTTATGAATTAAAATAATTTTCTAGGTCAATATGACCTGTTAGTGTTGGTTATATGAATTTTATTGAAGTAATAATGCTGTTTTAAATTTAGAAAAAAACAAAATACGAAATAATGTCAAAATTGACATAAAAGAGTTTTTAAAACAGATATTCTATTATTAATTGGTATTATATACTTACAAATATATGGTTTGGCCAAAGTGATTAAATACTATTATATATTTCATTAATGAACCACTTAGTGTTCTCTTGTAAGTTTATTGTATGTTTATTAACCATATATTATAAAAATACAAAGAGACATGGTAAATGTACAACTATTTAACTAAGAGTTTAATATAATAGATAAGGTTAATATAGTGACCCAAACCTATATAAAACCTATTTTTTGAGTATTTTTGGACCTGTTTCCACCTTTTAATTTACATAATACATTTTTAAGCCATCAGAAACCAAAAATTATTTTATTATAAAATAATATTTTATGTTTTTCCAAAGGTGCCCCTCACCCCTCTTATAAAATGGCACTTCCCCTTCTCTCAAATTCAAACCTCAAATTCAATTTGTCTTGAACAAAACCTACCCAAATATCCTCCAAAAATATCCTACCGTTACTATAAAGGCATTAATTTGGTCAAAAACGCAGCCTATGGAGCCCTTTTGATCAAATCAGAAGGAAGAACCCGAAGAAGAGGTAATGATTTCACCACCCTCTTTCAAGTTCTTTTATTCCTCCACTTATTCATTATTTGTTATTACCATACCAAAATAATAAATCAATTAACTTATATATAATGTGATGTTATTATAAATATGTAAAAACAATATTCATTATTCTATCCATCCTATGAATGATAATGTCACCATGCGTGTGTACGTATGACTTACCATCTCCACGTCGTGGTGTAATTTGTTATTCAACACAATGTTATTTAGATGGATATAATGATTAGTAATATGTATATAAATAATAAAAATAAAATTCTAAATTATCTTTAAAATTAATATACCATCCAATTCCACACCTTTAAGGAAATGATATTGTCTCTCATGCGTACGTATGGATTACTGTCTCCACGACGCGATGAGATTAATTTCCACTTCACCATTCATTAATGATGATAAAAATATTGATTAATAATAAGTATATAATATATTACATTATAATGGATATATATATATATATGTATTTATTTATGTACTTACATATATCTTATTCACTTTAGTTTAGGGTCTTTTAGCTCAGATCTCATATTGCTTTAGTTTAGGGTCTTTTAGATCAGACCTCATATATGATCATGGGATATGGTGCATACATACTATGAATAACCAAAATCACTCTAAGTTTTCTGGTTAGTTCATGGTGTTTCAAAGGCTCTGGAGGATTGAATTTCAATTTTTTTAGAGAAACATATTTGGTTGAAGGCCATAGGCCCATATGCAGGAGACATAGGCATTTAAGCATAGTCAGGAAAAGCGTCCATGAAGACGTGTATATTTTCTAAGGGATATGGATGATTTATGGAAGTAATATGGATAGGGTTTGTAATAATAGGGATATTAGGACTATATGGATAGTTAGAGCATAGATAGTGTAAATCATAACTCAATAGTTTGTGTCCATGAATATGAGATGGTACATACATGAAAGTTATACCCTATGACATGATGGATTGGAAGGTTCAACCACGGTGTTTCTTAGTCTGACAAGGATTGAAGCTCCTTTTTAGAATATAGAAGATACCTCTAGTTTGTATGTTATGGACCTTATGCATCGATATCATTCCATGTGAAGGATGATCTCCACTTATTTCTAATGGCTGTGAATGATTTTCAAAGACTCAAATGTTAAGATGATGAAGATGGGTATGGAAATAAAGCTATCCGAGAAGGGTTCTGGAACTCTAGGGTTGTTCAGATCATAATGTTAATCTTGATACATAAGACCTATGGTTTCAAATCATGAAGTGTTGGACATAAAAGTTTATAAAATGATGTTTCTCTATAATTTCATAAGAAAGGGTACAGAACACAGTGATGTAACTATGAAGATATAAAATCATCTTTGATATTTTTGTGTGGGGATTGTAAATCATGATCTGAAGTTCACGATTTGGGAGAAAGATATGATAATTTCATATAATGATTGGTTCAACTCTTAATGTGATGCTCAAGCCCTACGACCTATGGTTTTGAATCATGATGTTTTGTCCATAAAAGGTTAGGTATTGATGTTTCTTAGACATTCCATGAGAAATGGTATAGAACATAGAAATGTGACGATGAAGGTATCAAAATTTCTTGGATAGTTTGGTGAGGGGATTTTAAATAATGACATGGAGTTCTCATGTTGGGAGAAAGATACGGGATAGTTATACAAGGAGTGATTTAAAAACAATGGGGTTTTTCATGTTGTCGTTATGATGTGAGGACTCTTGAGAATTAGAATTTTTTTTCATAGTGAAAAATTTAGTTGACGACCGTAGGTGCATAAGCAGGAGCCATGAGAGTATATTCATAGTCCATAAAAGCATCTTTAATGATGGATATCATTTTCGTGGTCCATGGACGGTTATTATGATTCGATAAACCCCAATTCCTGAAGTGCAATTTCTGGAAAGTATAAAATCAAAGAAGGGTTTGAGTACCCTAATATTCGTGTCAGCAACCATAGAATACATTATCATAGAGAAGATATGTGAAAATATTTTCTTTGAATTTTTTTCATACAAGTGGGTCCCATAAGAATAGATTTCCCTTTAATTTGTCTACATGGTAGAGCCCATGAGATTTATTCGTTTTATATTTGTGCCAAAATTATTGCCTAAAGTTTGAGGATGAAGAGTTTATTGAGAAAAGACTTGAATTTTTCTGAAGTCTCCCTTTGTAGTTTTTTGACCAGATTAGTATTGTGTATCTTTCATTAGTAGTTTATGGTATTTCTTTTTGAACCATTATGTGCTAGATTTTAAGGTCATATAGCGTTGACCAAAATGTAGGTAGTTCAAGGTAATGACAGACATAGACCTTCCAAGGAGGATGATACATTGGAGATTAATTAGGATATATGAGGTCAAGAGTACTCTTACAAATTCATGAGCATGGGATAGAAATATTGTAAATAATGGATTCAGTTTCTCTTGTAATGAGTAATGATATGAGATTGTCATACAAGGAGTGGTTCAGACATGTTGAGGTGTTGTGTGTTGCCGTGATGATTCCACGGCTCACGTGAATTGGAATTTCATTTCATAAAGTGACACATTTGGCTGATAGATATAGGCACATATTCTAGAGACATGGAAATGTAAGAATAGTCAGGAAAAGTTTCGTTGATACCGAATATCCTTTCCAATGGTCATGGAATATTATTGTGACCTGAGACGCATGAGACATGAGGTCTTGTATTTGGATTCGATGTGCTAGTGAAATATAGTAAAGTAACCCCATAATCTGGTTGAATGCGGTATGTATCTTATGGAACTTTGTTGATGTGTGTAAAATTGGAGACGGTCTTCACAATTTATTGTCATTTAGTGGGGACTTGTTTCTGTGATGTTTAATGTTATGCAGTTAGGACATTTTCTGTCCAGATTTTCATCATGTCATAAGGGAATATTTATTTCTGTTTAATATTATGAGGTAAGGATGTATTTATATCTAGTTTTATATCATGCCTTATGGAGGAAAATACAATATGATTAACTTCATATGGTAATGACACACCTTCATGTAGTTTAACGTCATTCAGTATGGATGCAGGAACCAATGTGAATGTGTGGGAATGTTGTAGCTCAGCCCATACATGGAGGCTTGGGCATCACTATGTATCTCATGATGACAATAATAAATACACACATAGTTCAGGAATGGGAAATAGTCTATGCAGGTTTAACTTGTATCCGGAATCGGATATTATCTCTATCGATGGTCATAGCTGGGCCTAGGATTGGAGATCTAGCCATCAATATGTTTCTCATGTGGATGAGAATGAAGCCATACGTAGTTCTAGATTTAGAAATACTTTATGCAGGTCTAACCAGTATAAAGAGGTAGTTATTATCTCCATAGATGGTTTCAGTTTGGCATAGTATCATAGATCATGATATCATTGCATATCTCATGAGGATGATAATAATGCCTCAAATAGTTATGGATGTTCCATGTAGTTCTACATCATATGGTGTAGAAAGAGGTTAGCCATATTAAATTGATGGGAACATTGTAGTTGGGCCCAAGGTTGGATGTCTGGGTGTCACTATGTATCTCATGAGTATGAGAATCAAACTACATATAGTTGTAAACACCCCATGATTTTTAATGTCATGTGGTGTGGATGGAGGCGAGCCATCATGAATTAATGGGAAAATTTTAGTTGGGCCCACGGGAGGATTTATGGCTGTCACTACATATCTCATGGGAATGAGAATCAAACCGACATAGTTATGAAAATTTCATATAGATTATTGTCTTGTGGTGAGGGTGTAGGTGAACCAGCATGAATTGATGAGAACATTAAGGTTGGTCCCAAGGGAGGAAGTATGGGGGTTACTGCATATATTATGAGGATAATAATGAAATCACATTTAGTTCTGAAAACTCATTACTGTTTAACATCATGTAGTGAGGGTTGATGTGGATAGATGTGAATAAATGGAGATGTTTTAGTTGGGTCCAAGGATGGATATTGAACATCATTAAGTATCTCATGAATAATGACAATCAGAACACACCTAGTTCTGGATAGCCATGAATTTTAGCATATTATGATGAGATGTAGAGCATGTCGAGGCTGATATGCCTTGTTCATAGAGAAATGCCTTTATAATAATTCCTAATCCCATGTGACCCATGATTGGTGTGATAAATAAGGAGTGAAAATACCCCCTTAAAGAACAAGGTATTGTTCATCATGTAGTGGATAGACCGAGATACTAATCAAAGAATCCATACATATCTCATGGGGAATGAGAATTATTTGTATGTATTTTTGGAAGAATCGTGCAGTTTAAGATCATGAAAAAAAGTGTAAGAGACATGATGTGAATGGGTGATAAATATCAATGATTCATGAAGTTTTTTTTTCATGTGGTGATGAAATTGTTCCACCCTTCATGAAGGGGGAATTATGTGTCTGTGCTGTTGAATGTCGTGTAGTGAGGACACTGGATCACCTGATGTGAAAGGAAAAACATTCTACGACTGGCCCCAAAAATAGTGGTCCAGTCATCAATACATGTCCTGTGATGAAAGGAATCTGGCAAGAAATATATCTTATGAAACCATGTAGTTTAAAATAATGCCGAAAGGACAGTCTCCGTACTATTTAACATCATGTGGTTAGGATAGAAAATGTCGCACAGCTTAATGTCTTTCTACTAGGATGAACATGTATTGTTTAACAACATGTACATTGAATGGATGATTGAACTTACAATGATTTGTATTCCCTCATAGAGAAAGATATAAAATGTATTTCTTGAAAAATATTCCATTTCTAGGTGATGTGACACGTTCCCCATCCATTATGGCCAATGAGTAGGCTCCATTACTACAGACGTAATGTATGATGTAAAGTCATTCCCATATGAGATCCAATTTCAGAGGCTTCTTTCCCGGTATCATTTGGGTTATCAGATCTATAACTAGTTATCCTTGTACTAATCAAAATGGGAGAACATTCTTTTTAAATATTGCAAAATATCATTATGGTGAACCACATGTTTGTGCAGTGTGTGTATCCTCTTCTCATATAACTATTCTAACTCATCCAACCACTTCTAA
The DNA here is from genome assembly GCA_963277665.1 of Viscum album. Taxonomy (NCBI): domain Eukaryota; kingdom Viridiplantae; phylum Streptophyta; class Magnoliopsida; order Santalales; family Viscaceae; genus Viscum; species Viscum album. The sequence continues at coordinate 1,205,809,789 of OY728138.1, forward strand.
TATTGTTAATCTACTATGATATGTCTTCAAATGGATATTCGGATGGAGATAAGTTGTAACTATTTGGGAAACACAACCTTTTTCCTCTACACTAATGAGTGTGGAATTGATTTTGTAGTAGTACACTTGGTGGTATGATATGCCCATAAATAATGGAGGAGTTTACCTATCCTTGACTTCTTATCCTTTCTCACCATTTTATAGAGTATATTTGACATAGTATTATTAAAATATTCTATCAATCCATTGGTTACTATATGATATCAGGATGGGTGATTGGAATATATGTTTTAGTCCTAGTAAAGGGACTTCAATTCCAAGAGACAGATGTTAGTTCTATTGTCCATCAATATTGTGTGAGGGAATTTGAACCTCATGATGATATGCAATTTCATAAAGTTGATGATTTTTTCATCCGATATTCCTTGAGGGTATCTCCTCAACCCACATGGAAAAGAACTCAGTATCAGTAAGGATATACTTGAACTACATAGCTCTAGATGGGGGATAAAACCCCACAATGTCCATCCACCAAGTGGATAATTCCTATGAATATTTTGTCGTATGACAAAATTATGGGCATGAATATGGAACATGTGACATTTCCTAGTGAATTCCATGGAGTTCTGTATCATGGTTTTCCTATAGTATCCCAACCTTCTGATTCATTGGGAGATTCGGGTTCCATATTTATGGGAACCGGATGGTCATGGATGGACTTCCCCAATGATGGTGAGAGCCTCTCATTATATTATACCCCACATGAGAATTCTATTAAATCCATGCTTGTAGAGTCATTTTTTCTCATTTTGACCATCTTACAAAGTGACGTTTTCTTCCCAGCACTGAATCTATTCCTTTCCTGCAGGATTATTTTGGAGAGTCCCACCTCAAAGAAAACCAATTATAGGCTCCATCCAACCAAGGGTGGTCATTACTTCATCATGTTCTGGGGTGGTGTTAACCTAATTGATTTCTTCCACATCTTATATTGTGATCAATGATTCCATAGTTCAATGTGTTATATGGAAGGTTGAATCCTCTTGGTCTAGTTCCATGAGGATGGAAGCTATGTAAGCTAGTACATCAGTATGAGAATTCTTTGATTGGGGAACAAAATGCATTGTGGGATCAAAGTGTAATTGCGCCATTAGTCCCCCGACATAGCAAGTGAGGGGAGGTTGTACTTCCTTTTTAATGGGATATTCACCATTGATCTACTTTATCACTAGTTCTTAGTCCCATTTCATATTCATGTAGTCTATGTGAAATTATAGAGCTAGTGATAATATAATGATTATTGTATGGTACTCAACCTCATTATTTTTGTAGCCTTCATATGGTAGGAAAGAGTAGGGTTAAACTACTTTGTTTGGAGAGAAAAAAACGATCCCAAGACCAATATAGTTGGGTTTTTGGTTTTCCATTCCTGTACCGATAGGACTCTGGGAGGTTCCATCAAACTACAAATCTCATGTTTAGGGATTGTCACAGGAATAGAAGAGCTCTTTATATGGGAGCTCAATTTCTTATGGCGTATTTTTTGCTGTAGGAGGTGATGTGAGTAATTCCACTACGGTTATCCCTTTCACTGAATTCTGAGATATGAACTGAATGTTATATTGCTACAGAATTTCCTCCCATCGAGCCAATCGCCCAGTCAACATAGGGTGTATTAGGATGTACTTGATCTGGTCAATATGAGAGAACATATAGAATTCGTGGTGCTGCCAGTAATGCCTCATCTTTTTCACAACTAAGATGAGTGCATGGTAGTTATTTTTGACATAAGAATATCCTATTTCAGTACCTATCATGGTGTGACTAAGGTATCAGAGACTATTCCTACTTCTCACATCATATTTATACACGAGTTTTGAATTTAATGAATGTTCCATGGTGGCCACATATATGATGAGTGGCATCCCTTCCACTGGATGCATCAAAATCAGTGGGTGCTATACGTATGGATTGATACTTTCAGTGGAACTCTCTAAATCATTATCGCATTTATAGGAGACTCCCATACTAATTAGCCTAGTTAAGGGGAGGGATTTTCCGTCTAGGATGGATATGAATCGATGAATGTAGGTGAGGTTCCCTTGGATCCCCCTCAGTTCATTAATATTTCTATTGGGGTGACATCACAAAAATAGCACTCGTCTTATTTGGGTTTTATTTGAAGTCATTGTGGCCTACCACAAAGCTTAAAAATATTCCTTATGTTTCCCCAAAAGCGAACATCAGAGGATTTATATTTAGATTGTACTATCTAATCTTGTCAATTATTGTTTGGTGATATGTGGAGTAATCACATTTCTATTTGGATTTAACGACAAGGTCATTGAAATAACACTGAACAATCTTTTCCATGAATTCTTTAGAGATGAAATGCATGGAATAATGATATGTGGAACTGTCATTATTGAATCTAATGGAAATGACCTGATAGTAGAAGAACCCCTGAGGTTATATATATGAAGTGGCTTACTCATCCCCTAGGTCCATCTGGATCTGATTGTACCATGAGTACCCATCCATGAAATAAATTGATTAGAAGCTGTAACACCCAAATATTTCATAGCACATTATTTTTTCAATGTAATTCAATAACATGCACTACATGCAACACTGATTTCAAGCACACCACGACTTACCAAACTTGACAATAAAAATTGGTTATGAATAGTATTAAATAAATTTTTAACTTTATATAATTCTTATAATTTTAGAATCCATATTACCAGTTTCTTAGACAAAATAAAACAAACAAATTCATTTTTTTCGCAAAAATAAGTATTTTTTAAAACAAATGCAATTTTACAGCCTTTTAAAGGGGAACCCTTTTTAAATAATTTTTTTGAAACATTTATATATTCAATTTTAAAAAATAAACTTCTTTTTGAATCAGGACATAATAATTTAGTTTCAATAAATTTTTGGTTTTTTTTATAATTAGTTTCATATTTGAGTGAATAGTGAAAATTACTATATTTTAACAGAGAACAACTTTTTTAATCAAAAAAATTTTTAGTGATAAATTATACATTTTAATGGTTTGGACGTATAAATATATTATATTTATACCCATTAATCCAACGTTATTCATTGGAAATAATTTCACTTTGAAATTGAACATAACAAATTATCAATCTTTTCTTAGTTATTATTTTTTAAAAACACTCTTTTCGGTTTTGACATTGAGAATTAATTTTAAATTATGTAATACAACATCTATGTTTTGAAATTGGTAGAATAGACTTTATTTTTGAATTCAGAATATCAAAATTAGCTTAGAGTGAAATTTTGGTATTTTTTTAAAAACATTAAATTTTGATGAATAGTGGAAAACACTGAGTTATTGATTAAAATAGACTTTTTATTTAAATGATTATTTATTTTATTTAAATTAATTTAGGGTAAAAATAAATACATTATACCTATTTATGTTCAATGTAATTCATTATATTCAGTTATAAAAATTTTATATATATAAAAATTGTATTGAACTTTTTACCGTCTTTTACCCTCCTCCTAGGAGCATTTGCAAATTTACATAAAACAGAATTTTACCACTTTTGAAAGTTTAATTTCAAATATATGAGAGACACTATTGATATTATTAGGTAAAATCTGGTTCAATGAGGTGAAAATAATTTTTCGTTCATAACAACTTTTGACTTTTATTTACCATGGTTAAAAGTAAATAGGGTAATTAAGGATAAAAATGATATTATTATTACCCTAACACATGTCCTAATTCTATTGGATAAGTTTATAATAACTTTTTACTTTTTCTTTGTTATTACCATACCCAAATAATAAATCCACTACCTTATATATACTATGATGTTATTATTAATATGGCACAACCATATTCGTTATTCTATCTATCCTATGAATGATACTGTCACCATGCGTGCTTACATACAGCTTACCGTCTCCACGTCATGGTGTAATTTGTTATTCAACACTTTGTTTTTTGGATGGATATAATGATGAGTAATATGTATATATATAATGAAAATAAAATTCTAATTTCTCTGTAAAATTAATATACCATCCAATTCCTCACCTTTATGGAAATGATATTGTTGCTCGTGCGTACGTACGGATTACCGTCTCCACAACGTGATGAGATTCATTTCCACATTCACCATTCATCAACGATTATAAAAATATATATTAATAATAAGTATGTAATATATGACATAATAATGGATATATATATATATATATATATATATATATATATATGTATTATTTTATTTTTGTACTTACATATATCTTATTTACTTACTTCAGTTCAATAAGATATGAAAAAAGGAACAGTGTTTATGCATACGTATGGTCTACCGTCTCCATAAATGGTGTTTTACATTTCATATATCTATGTATTATAAATATTTATATTTTTAATATATAAGATATACGAATCAAGGTATGTATTCTGGATGTATTTAAACCCTGATCTAAATGATAAGGTCAAGAATAACAAGTTGAAATATGTACAATAATGAAAGTTATTATTACATGAAATTTTAATTTAACATGAAAATCAATATTAAATGGGTCGTATAATGTCATAAATGAATCCTGTAAGATATTATAGATATGAATATGGCTCTCTTATAATCTAAAAACATACAATTTTCATTATACAAAATTTTAAATGTACCCTCGACCAAAGAAAAGTGCAAGGAAAAGTTTAATATCACAATGTCTTTATTATCTGAGGTTGTTTTTATGTAAGTATCTATTAGGACATATTTATTATGTGTTTCCATTTTTTATAAAAGAGTTTTAAAAGGGATTCTTTGTTAAGTTACATTTAACTAAAACATTATTTTAAATGTTTAAAATATTAATTCCTCTAAATCAAAATCACTAATGTCCATGTTTTCAAAATGGTTTTTAAGGATTTATCTATATGGACAAGAATGATTTTAAAATTCTAATTCCTTTACAATGTTTCGAAGTGGTATGGGAAAAATTGATTCAAAAAAGTATTTAAATATCTTTCTTTCAAAATAGTGTGACTTTTAAATGTTTTCATGAAAAAATGATACTTCTCTCAATGAGTTTTAAAAAACATTTTCATCTATGTCAACATCCTTTGATGGATTTTAAACTTGTTTGAAGATGATTTATTATGATACAAATCATCCATATTGTTTTGATGGTTTTGTGATATGTTTGACTGAGGATGTGTTATTTTTATACCATTCATAGTTTATGGATAAAGTATTGACATTTCGTATGCTAGTTTCAATATGAATGTTTATGTTATGTTTAAACCTTTTCATATGAGGAATGTGTTGGAATTAGTAAGTGATGGGTGGAGCCCACTATAGCTCCTCAATGTATTGGTAGGTCTCATGAGACAAACTAGTGTCTTGGCACAAGGACTTGGTGAAATCTTATTTGTATTCTTGGCATAAGGCCTTGACTTTGTGTTTATGAAACTCTAGCATTATACATTCCATTATTATGAAAGTGGCTATTGATATTGCTTGTGATTATTCGACTAGTAGAATATCCTTTTGAGTAATTAAATGGTAGTATTTTGATTTATATTTTCTATTTTATGATGAATCTTATGTTTAAAATGATTTTGTTTTAGTTTTATACATTGTCCTAAATGTTTATGCTTATTTATGAAATTTTCTACTATATTGTTATCCTTACTGAGAATTTTAGCTCACCACTTTCTTATGTTTTATTTTCCTAGGATCCCAAGAAGGTTTTTATGTTTGAGATATAGGGTTAAGCTAATGTAATAATGGAATTATCAAAGGATTATTTTTTTGTATGTTAGAAAGTGTAAAGTAACGTTCATGTATGTAATATATTTTCCAAGAATTCTAAACTGATTGTTCTTTTTGGATTTGATTCCTTGTAATAATGACAATGTTATATAATAATGAAATGACTCTGGTTAACTGTGGTCGGGGCGTTATAGTTGGTATCATAGGAAGTATAGCAATAACCTTGGAAACTATATTTAGATAAACTATGATTAGAGCACATTACCCTAAGATAGACTTTGATGATTATAATTGAATAACTTCTTAGAATTTTGGTATTTTAGAGATTTTTTGAATTTTCCAAGAGATACATCCCTGTCTGGATACGAGTAGGTAGAGGTGGATCTGGCATGGATGTACCTAGGGGTAAAACCTGAAAACACCCCTATGAGCTAGACTAGAATGCGAAATGGTGAACAACTACAGGCCTTATTACACTCTTGGTTACGAAACTCCCGGGGGATATGATTAGGATAATTCACATTTTCCTTAAAACCATTATAAAGGGTTTATGTGTATATTATTCCTCAAAGAAATTTTTTTTTATAATTATGTATTATATCCAAAAACTGATAAATTGACATTATGTATTTTACAACTTTGGAATTATTCATTGCAATTTATAAATTGACCTAGTGTATTCCATTTTATAGAAATGGCACCCAATAGATGGAATGTGAACTCCAGGAAAACGTATGATCCAAATATTAAGAAGGATCATGTCTTTCATGGTATGAGTCCAACATTTAGAAGGGAAATAGACTCCTATATATTCTCAACATATAAAGAAATAATATTGTGTGCTGATAAGACAAGTAACTAAATATCTGAGTCCTATGGCTTTGAAGGGAAGCAAGAGAAGAAAAGGATGGAAGATATAATTATAGATAAAGGTATTAGGGGAAGGAAGTATTTTCCCATATGTGATAACTATGGAAAAAATAAATTTGGTAAATGCTTTATGGGAATGAGAGTTTTTTATAAGTGTGGAGAAAAAGGACACCAAGTACGTGATTTCAAGGGTAAGAAAAAAGTTTCAAATGTACAATGCTTCATCTACAAGGAGTTGGGACACAACATGAATCAATGTCAAAATCATCAGAGTATACCCCAAATGATGCTATTGGATAATAATAATGTTATGATACTACGAAAGATGAAGAGGAATGATTATATTTCTTACGTTGTTATTAAAGTATTGTGTCATTTGTTTATTTTATTAATGATGTACATGTTATAATAATTATAGAGTATATAAGAATTGTACTGAAGTACTATTTTATTAAGGACATGAGATTGTGTGGAACCAAGAAAAGTAAATCAATAGCAGGTTAATTTTTTGGAAAATATATGGTTTAGAGAAAGATAAACCATAATATAGTTCTGATACTGAGGTAGTGATTTTATAATAATACATGTTTTATTTGGATAAACTATATTGGATATTCTTGAATACCTTGAAACAGATTAATGATTTTTATATTCCATCATTGTTGGAGTTTAAACCATTTTTGGATAGAAGGAGTATATGTACTATTCTATAGGGATTAAGGGAGCATGAATATAATCAATAAGGTTTTATGGTAATTCAAGATGTTGTAGTGTTTTAAAACAATACACGATGAAGGTTTTCACATGATATTACATGAAAAAAGGATCTTCAATGTGTTTACCTTCCTTATAAATTTTGGACTGTTAGTTTGGAAAGGAGTATTTTTGATAAGATTAGTTTGAGATTATTCTTGGATTACCATAAAAAGGACATTACAGAGGTCGTGTGGAAACCCGTTACGTCCGGGAAGGCTGTGAGATTTAATCCCACAACCGAAGGACGACAAGGGTGTATCTCCTAACACGAGCCTACGTTATGTCCTAGATTGAATAATTTTTTTTTTTTAAAGTTTTGGTAAATGAATTATAAATTCATTTTTTGGAACCATACATGAATAAGATAAATAGAATATTTATTTAAGTTATATTATCTTTTAGAGTGAATGATGAGTTTGTGGTAGAAATTAGTTAAAGGATGGAACTTTAATTATCAAGTATATATTTTTTACTTCTCTTATTATATGAAGAAATTAAATCATAAGCTTTAAGTAAGGGATACTAAAACTAAAAATGTGTTATCCTAATACCTTATGTTTTATTGAACTGTTGGTATTTTAAATCTTCATAGATTGATGGATTTGAGGCCCTCAATTCTACAATTGTTTGTGACTAATGACCTCAATCACTCCCTATAAATATTTACATTTTCCCTCTAATTATGTTTCTCTAACTGCCAACAATATTCTTCTAATCGAGATCATAATTTTGTGGTGACCCTTTTATTTCCCTTTTCCTCTTATTAAGACTAAATTTTGTTAACCCAATTTCCGATGTGGGTTTTCCCACAAAAGTATTTTATATTTTCAACCTTTTATTTTCAAAAAACAATTTCAAATTGTGAGGACATAGTTAATTGAAGGAGGGAAGAATGTAACACCCCATGATTTCATAGTAACTTATTTCTTCAAAGTAATTTAATAACTTTCCCTACACACAAAACCGAATTCAAGCGCACCAGAAATTACCAAACTTGCCCTTCAAAAGTTGTTATGAATAATATTAACTAAATTTTGAACTTTTTATAGTCCTTATAATTTTAGAATCCATATTATAAGTTTCTTAGAGATAACAAAAAAACAAATTCATTTTTTCAGCTAAAAGAAGTATTTTCAAAAAAATGCAATTTTACTACCTTTTAATGGAGAACCCTTTTTAAATAAAATATTAGAAACTTTTATATATTAAATTTTACAAAATAAAATTCTTCTTTAGAATCAAGACATAATAATTTAGTTTCAATAAATTATTGGTGTTTTTCTGATAACTTTCATATTTTGTCGGATAGTGAAAAATACTATATTTCAACTGAATTAAATTGTAGTGTTATATTATACATTTTCATTGTTTGGAAATATAAATAGATTATATTTTAACATTTAATCCAATGTTATTCATTGGAAATAATTTCACTTTGAAATTGAACATAAAAAAGTATCAATCTTTTGTTAGTTATTATTTATTAAAAACACTCTTTTTGGTTTTGAAAATAGGAATTAATTTTAAATTAATAAATGAAACTACAATATTTTGAATTTTTTAAAATAGAATTAATTTTTTAATTCAAAATATCAAAATTAGCTTAGGGTTAAATTTTGGTGTTTTTCTAAAAGCTTTCAATTTTTGATGTATAGTGAAAAACACTGAGTTATTGTTTAAAACCGAATTTTTATTTAAATTTATTTAGTGTCAAAATAAATACATAATACTTATATAAGTTCAATATAATTAATTGGAGTAAGTTTATAATAATTATATATATATATAAATTTTATTGAACATTTTACTGCCTTTTACCCACCTCTTATGAGCATTTACAGATTTACATAAAGCTTAATTTTACCACTTCTATGAGTTGAATTTCTAAAATCCGAGAGAAATGGTTGATATCAGTAAGTAAAACTTGGTTCAATGAGAGGAAAATAATTTTTTTTTGAATTGTAACTTTTGGCTTTTATTTAGCACGGTTAAAAGTAAATAGGGTAATTAAGGGTAAAAATGATATTATTATTACCCTAAAACAAGTATTAATTCTATTGGATAAGTTTAATTCGACAAAAAACAACCTTAGGATTGAAATATGATTCTTTTGGTTCACTTGTATTAGATTAGGACATTTATTATTATTTAATTCAAAGAAGAGTTAAAAGTGTTAAATTCAATGTTTAATAACAAAACCATTTTTAATATAGGGTTATACATAAGATAAATTCTACTATAAATATTCATTAGAAATCTGAAAAAATTTCCTACATAATTATAGTTTATTTATATTTTTTATACATTATATAATTAAATTTATTTATGACACAATGATGATGCAGTAATTACCATATTAATGAAAGATTAAAATAATTGATATTATAAATATCCAAATAAATGTAATTTGAGGCTTTTTAGTAATTAAAATAATTTTATAGGTTAATATTACATGTTAGGGTTGGTTATATGAATTTATTTTTGAATTAATAATGCTATTATGAATTTAGAAAAAACAAAATACCAAATAGTGTCAAAATTTACATAAAAGTGTTTTTAAAACAAATATTATATTATTAATTGATATTATATTCCTAAAAATTTGTGGTTCGACCAAAGGGATTAAATTATACTATATTTGTCATTAATGAACCACTTGGGGTTCTATTGTAAGTTTATAGTAAGTTTATTAACCATATAATATAAAAATACAAAGAGACATGGTAAATGTCAAGCAATTTAACTAAGAGTTAAATATAAAATATAAGGTTAATATTGTCACCAAAACCTATCCAAAACCTTTTGGTTGAGTTTTTGTTGACCCATACCTACCTTATAATTTTAATAAAACATTTTGGAGCCATTATAATCCGAAAATTATTTTATTGTAAAACAATATTTTAAGCTTTTCCTAAGGTTCCCCTCACCCCTCTTTTAAAAGGGCACTTCCCCTCCTATCAAATTTTCACCTAAAAAGCCCTTTGGATTTCCCGAAACCTTCCCAAATATCCTCCCAACTATCATACCTTCACCCTATAGGCCTTACTTTGGTCAGAAATGGAACCTATGGAGCAGTTTTTATCAAATCAAAAGGAAGAACCCGAAGAAGAGGTAACGATTTTACCACCCTCTTTCAAGTTCATTTATTCCTCCACCCACTCTTTCTTTGTTATCACCATAAAAATATAATAAATCCAGTACCTTATATATACTGTTATGTTATTATAAATATGGAACAACCATATTCATTATTTATCCATCATATGAAGGATAATGTCACCATGTGTGTGTACGTACGGCTTACCGTCTCCACGCTGTGGTGTAATTTGTTATTCCAAACTATGTTATTTGGATAGATACAATGAAGAGTAATATTCATATAAATAATGTAAATAAAATTCTAATGTATCTGTAAAATTAATATTCCATCCTGTTCCACACCATTAAGTAAATGATATTGTCGCTCGTGCGTACGTACGGATTACCGTCTCCACAATGCGATGAGATTCATTTCCACGTTCACCATTCAATGACGATTATAAAAATATATATTAATAATAAGTATTTAATATATTACATAACAATGGATATATATATGTATTTATATATGTATGTTTTTATGCACTTACATATATCTTATTCACTTACTTCAATTCAATACGATGTGAAAACAGAAACAATGTTTATGCGTACGTACGGTCTACCGTCTCCATAAATGGGGTTTCCCATTTCATATATCTATGTATTATAAATATTCATATTCAAAATATATAATATATATGAATCAAGGTTTTTATTCAGTAAGTATTTAAACCATGATCTAAATGATACAGTTAAGAATAACAAGTTAAAATACATACGATAAAGGAAGCAATTATTACCCAAAATGTTAATTTAACATGAAAATCAGTATTAAATGGGTATTATAAATTCATAAAAGAATAATTTATGATATAATAGATATTAATATGGTTCTTGTATAATATAATAACATAAAATTATCATTGTACAAGAGGTTAAACGTACCCTCGACCAAAGGAATGTGCAAGGCAAGGATTAATTTCAATGTGGTATGGGAAAATTGGATCCAAAAATGTCTTTAAATGTCTTCCTTTATAAATTATTTTACTTTTAAATATTTTCAGGAAAAAGCTATAGTTCTCTCAAAGAGTGTTACAAATAAGTTTCATCTATGTAAACATACTTTGGGGGATTTCAAACATGTTTGAAGTTGATTTATTTTGATACAAACATTCTATATTACATTGAAGTATTTGTGATATGTTTGACTATGGATGTGTTATTTTTATACCATTCATAGTTTATGGATAAAATATTGACATTTCATAAGATAGTTTCAAAATGAATGTTTATGTTTTGATTAAACCTTTTCATTTGAGTAATTCATTGGACTTAGTAAGTGATGGGTGGTGTCTGATATAGCTCCTCGATGCATCAGTAGGTCTCATGAGACGAACTAGTGTCTTGGAACAAGGCATTCACAAAATCTTATTTCTATTCATGGCACAAGGCCTTGACTATGTGATTATAAAAGTCTAGAATTATGCCTTCCATCTTTATGAAAGTGGCTATTGATATTGAATGTGATTATTTTACTAGTAGAATATCTATGTGAGTAAGTAAATGGTAGTATTTTGATTTATATTTTCCATATTATGATGAATCTTATGTTTAAAAGGATTTTGACATAAAAGAGTTTTTTTAAAAAAATATTATATTATTAATTGGTATTATATTCCTAAAAATCTAAGGATCAACCAAAGGGCTTAAATACTATTATATATATCAATAATGAACCACTTGGGATTCTCTTGTAAGTTTAATGTAAGTTTATTATCCATATAATATAAAAATACAGAGAGACATGGTAAATGTCAAACTACATAACTAAGAGTTTAATATAAAAGATAAGGTTAATTTAGTGACCCAAAACTATCTATAAATAACACATTTGGGAGACATTTGAAACCGAAAATGATTTTATTATAAAATTATTTTTTTTATTTTTTCCTAAGGTGCCCTTCACCCCTCTTATAAAAGGTCACTTCCCCTTCTCTCAAATTCACACCTCCAAAGCAATTTGGATCGGCCAAACCATTCCCAAATATTCTCCCAACTATCCTAAATTCACCCTAGAGGCCATAATTTTGTTAGAAAATACAACATAAGGAGCCTTTTTGATCAAATAAAAAGAAAGAACCCAAAGAAGACGTAATGATTTCACCACCCTCTTTCATGTTCTTTTATTACTCCACTTACATTATCTTTGTTATCACCATAACAAAATAATAAATCCACTACCTTATATATAATGTGATGTTATTATAAATATGACACAACCATATTTATTTTTCTATCTGTCCTATGAATGATAATGTCACCATGCGTGCGTACGTACGGCTTACCGTCTCCACATCGTGGTGTAATTTGTAATTCAATACTATGTTTTTGGAAGGATATAATGATGAGTAATATGTATATATATAATGAAAATAAAATGATAATGTCTCTGTAAAATTATTATACCATCCAATTCCTCACCTTTAAGGAAATGATGTTGTAACTCGTGCATATGTACAGATTACCGTCTCCATGACATGATGAGATTCATTTCCACGTTCACCATTCATAAAATATTATAAAAATATATATTACTAATAAGTATGTAATATATGACATAATAATGTATATATATATATGTATGTATTTATGTACTTACATATATCTTATTCACTTACTTCAGTTCAATAAGATATGAAAAAAGAAATAGTGTTTATGCGTACGTACGGTCTACCATCTCTATAAATGGTCTTTTAAATTTCATATATCTATGTATTATAAATATTTATATTTTAAATATATAATATATATGAATCAAGGTTTTTATTCTGGAAGTATTTATACCATGATATAAATGATAAGTTAAAGAATAACAAGTTAAAATATGTACGATAAAGAAACCGATTATTACCCAAAAAGTTAATTTAACATTAAAATCAGTATTAAATGGGACGTATAAAGTCATAAATGAATCTTGTATGATATTATAGATATGAATATGTCTAAAGTATAAGATAATAACATACAATTGTCATTATACAGAAGTTTAAACGTACCCTTGACCAAAGGAAAGTGCAAGGAAAGAGTTAATTTCACAACCTCTTTATTATCCGAGGTTGTTTTTACATAAGTATCTACTGGGACATATTTATTATCCGTGTCCATGTTCTATAAAAGAGTTTTAAAATGGATTCTTTTTTAAGGTAATTTTTACTCAAACGTCATTTTAAATGTTTTAAATATTAATTCTTCTAAATCAAAATCAATAATGTTCATGTTTTCAAAATAGGTTTTAAGGATTTATCTATATGGAAATGAATGATTTTAAAATGTTAATTCCTTTAAAATGTTTCAAAGTGGTATGAGACACTTTTATTCAAAAAAAGTATTTAATATATTTCTTTCTAAATTGTGTGACTTTTAAATGTTTTCATGAAAAAATGACACTTCTCTCAATGAGTTTTAAAAATGATTTTCATCTATGTCAACATCCTTTGATGGATTTTAAACTTGTTTGAAGTCGATTTATTATGATACAAATCTTTCATATTGTTTTGATGGTTTTGTGATATGTTTGACAATGGATGTGTTATTTTTATACAATTCATTGTTTATAGATAAAGTATTGACATTTCGTATGCTAGTTTCAATATGAAATTTTAATGTCATGTTTAAACCTTTTCATATGAGGAATGTGTTGGACTTAGTAAGTGACAGGTGGAGCCCACTATAGCTCCTCAATTTATTGGTAGGTCTCATGACACAAACTAGTATCTTGGCACAAGTCCTTGACAAAATCTTATTTTTAGTCTTGGCACAAGGCCTTGACTCTGTGGTTATGAATGTCTGGCATTATACATTCATTCATTATGAACGTGGCTATTGATATTGCATATTATTATTCGATTAGTAGAATATCCATCTGAGTAAGTAAATGGAAGTATTTTGATTTATATTTTCCATACTATGATGAATATTATGTTTAAACGGATTTTGTTTTAGTTTTATACATTGTCCTAAATGTTTATTCTTATTTATGAAAGTATCTACTATATTGTTATCCTTACTAAGCATTTGATCGCACCCCTTTTATATGTTTTATTTTACCAGGATCCCAAGAAGTGTTTTTATATTTGAGTTGTAGGGTTAAGCTAAGGGGGCAATGGAATTATCAAAGGATTATTTTTTTGTGGGATGTTAAAAGTGTAATGTAACATTCATGTATGTAATCTATTTTCCAAGACTGCTAAACTGATCGGTATTTCAGGACATGATTCCATGTAATCATGTGAACCTATTAAGATAATGTACCAACTCTGGGTAACTAGGTCTCAGGTGTTGCAGAAGCCATAATTTGTGTTGATCAGGAGTTCTGTGATTGGAAATGGTATTTTGTTTTTCAGGAAATGTCATTTAAGGTCTATGAAGTCAACAAAGAACCTAATAAGATAATTCTTCTTCTTGATAGGAATGATGTTGTAAATCCACCTTGGGGATTTTAGTTATTTGAAGATGTTGTCTATAATGAATTTTTCAATTCATGACTCTTCATTGGTTGAATGAGAGGGTTGCATTGTTCTGGATGCCTACTTGAATCCTTGATGCAGATTGGGATGTCTGAGATGGTTCTTAGCCCCATCTAGATTGATTTTGGGTATTTTTGTATAAATCTAGGAGAACACATATTGGTGCTTCTTCAGAAATTTAATGTACATCTTTTTCCTTTCTAAGGGAATTGTGACACTAATCAAAGTAGGATGTGGGTCTTCTTATATTTTTTGGATTCATATTCGTGATATCTTCTATGGTGGTAGAGACACCTCCCTCAAATGTTGGAGGGGATTTCTTGATATCAACCTCATCCATTTCTGAGTCTTTGGAGACATGTTTAGTTGGAGATGCAAGTCTGGGAGCCTATCTTTAAGTATCAGGGTGAGGGAGGCTATTAGAAGAGTCATCGTCATCACTTTCTGTCTGAGTAATTTCAGAGAGATGTGAGATATGGTTGTTTTTTCTAAGGACTGGAGAGCCTTGGACCTCTTGTATTAAATATTTTACTTCAACCATGTTGATAGGGTGCACATAATTACCATAGGGAATACTCTAAGGATTCAGAAGAGCAATCCCCATTCCATTTGGAGCTATGAACCGTATATCATCATCCACCATTGATTACATACCTCATATACTATATAAATATTATTTGGAATATGTGGATAGACTTGTCTCAAAGGGGTTTTTCTATCTATGTAGAATTTCGAACATTCCATTGGTGGGGTAATTCAAACATTGATGGAATGTTGATGGTACTTCAAAATGGCTATAGAGCCTAGGCCTTCCATAGAGGACATTAAACACAATGTCTTGCTGGATAACCATGTACTCAGCCACAGATGTGAGTTCCCCAAAATGGGCCTCATGATTGATCGTCCCTAGGGGCCAATACTCATGCTTATCATATACCTGAATGGTCAGATTTGTAGAGGATAAGTACCCTTCATTATACCCCAAATGCTGAAGATTCCAAACTGGGATGAGATTGATCCCAGATCCAATATCAATCAGAACCCTTTTGGACATTGAAATTATTGAGTCTGTTTGAAATATATAAGGGTATAATATTCCCTTGGATTTCTTCCTCCATATGATGAAGAGTGAATGAGATGACAACATGACATACAAAGGACATGGTCTCCACTAGATAGCCTCGACATCTAGGACTTCTATCTCAAAGTCTGGTGAGATCTATAGGGATTCAAAAAGCTCCTCCCTGAGTTCTTTTAAAAGAAAAATCTCATGGAGGATTGAGAGTTTGGCTGAGACTGTATCAATATAGTTCAGAACATCGTAATTTTTTTCCAAAGGATAGCGCATCCATAATGGGGTTGCAACTGGGTATGCGATTAAGGGCCTGCAAAATCAGAGCTAGATGGACCTAAGGTTTTTGTGGAGGTTGAGAACGTTTATACATACAATTGTGTAGGTATAACTGGCCTTCATCATTGTTTGGGATGATTAAATTGAACCTATGGTAAGCTGACATGCATGATAATCGGGTGTAGGTGACTACTAGAGGGCTCTGAGGCAGTGCCTTGACTCTTTTGAGTATGATGAAGTGTTTTTTCATGGGTCTTGGATGAATATATGTCTTCCATGGGGATATGATCATAATATTGAGTCTTAACAAATATTTTTGTCCCATGTATCCTCATATCTATTGCATGCAGCCTCTTGTTCCCTGATTTTATGTGGGAAAATTATATTCGGGGGCATACTCATTGTCAGAGAATGGGGTAATCAAGTTTATTGTGTTGAAAGAACCAAAGATAATCTCCCCCTCTGATGAAAGTTCTATTTTGTGGGGTAGTTCTCATGTATTATATGTTTCAAGGAAGAAATATTCAATAGTTAAATCTTGATTTGGAGCACAATAAGATTCTTCCGGCTTAGTATCTTCTTACTTTTGATGGAAATTCCCAAGTATGGGAATAAAATTTGATACCTCCTTTTGGGTGGTGGATATATCATGACTGTACTCAACTATGATTTCTGAGAATTATGTTCTTGATAATCTATTTTTAGATTCATAGAGTTACCAAAATTTGGTACTCTCCTAGCCATAACCTTTCACCAACCATCCCCTTCTTCTGACCAATTGATGGTTTTGTAAGCCACCTTCTCCACAGAGTTGTCTAATATCACATGTCTAGATTCTAACAAGCATTGAAGAATAAATTTGCGGATAAAGAAATTCTAGATATTGTGACCCAACCTTCTATGGATAGAACAGTAATTGGGAAGTTCAGTGAGTTTTAATTAATCAGGCCTTCGGGCTTGTTAGAGTGTGGTCATGTTATTATCCACAACTACTAATAAATTACTAGGGGCTAGTTTATTTTGGAAGGAGTAACTTTTTTTATCCATTTCTAAAATCTCATGAAACCATGATTTATCTATAAATATTTCCAAGGGAAATTATATGGTGGTGCTGCTCGACAAGAGGTACTGTGTGGTTTAAAGATTACATGGGTTCTTAGATTAGAACCACTATAAGCTTGAGAGAGATAGCCACAATTTCTGATCTACCTTGAATCTTATCCTATGTTGCAAGAATGAGTCAAGACTTTGATCGTGTTCACTGAATAGTCTCTTCCACGCATTGTGCTATATTAATGAACTTTCAAAACCCTCTAGGATATTTCATAGGGATTATGGGTTTTTTCAGCTCATCTTGGTGATTTTTAGCATAGCGTTCTAGCAGTTTCTATTATGAGAGGTTGATGCTAAAAAAATAAGGTAGACAATTCCACCTTTCGATGAAATCAGACATGCTGTTGTTATCACGTTGCTTGTAGTTCAATAGTTTAGTTATCATTTTCTTCATCAATGTTGAAGTGAACTAATCAAATAACTAAAGGAGTTATTTACATCCTATGATAGATCATGAAGGAATAATACAATACAAAACAAATCCTATACCTATCAGTGTCTATATGAAACACATCAACTTGGTTGCCTCCTATTGATCTCGAGGGACCATCATTGGACAACATTGGGATACAAAGTGTGTGAGGTGATTTTCATGGTCTTCAATACCATCAAAGGTAGATAATGCATGACTTTATAAGTTGGGTGGAGGTGGAGTATCATACTGTAATTCAAGGTATGGATTCCTTTCAATCTTTATAGGTTTATGTTTCCCCTACCTTGCTTCCATTCAAGTGGCTAGGGATTTAATAAAGGTAATTAAATCTTGGGGAAGTACTTTCTGAGCCCCTCCCATCCATAGGGAGCGAGTGGGGTCTTATGAGGTGGTCCCTCCTTCATGTCATATTTATCCTTCATTTGTACTATGTCTAAATGATTACCCTCATGCGGGAGAGGCTATCACTTTCGTGGATGGAAGTACCAATCATTTTTGGCTTCATTATTTATATTGAATGACTTTCTAGATCTATATACAATATGACGCTCAGATACCTCTCTTGCTAGAGGATTGGATATGTGAGTGATTATATTCATCTCTAGAATGGGATGACAACCAGAAGGAATATTTCTTTACAGTAACTCCTCAACGAGTTGTTGGAGATCTCATATTTGGATCTCATATTATTACAACAGTCCCTCTATGGATGAAAAATAATATGTATTCATGTCTTTTCCTTTTTAATTTCAAGTATTCCACTGAGGAGGTGGCGGCTCATTATTCAACATTTGCAAATTTTAATGCCTTATTTGGTTTTGGGTGAAGGCAACCTCATTTAGTGTGTCCAAATCACTCTCCTCCTAAGGTAAATGTTCTGTGTTTCTACCCGATGTGTTTACATTTTGATCAAAATCTATCATGTTTAATGTGACTTCATTCATAGACGTATATCTTGAAATGGTGGTTGTTCCATTACATTCAATACAACAGAATAATTATCGATAACTTCTATTAGGGTTATCATTCGAACCCTTGGCCTTGTTGGACAATTTTCCATCCAACCCTAGTGGGGCCTTATTACCTTTTTGTTTTCTCCATCCATATCGTCCAACGAATAGTTACTTCATGGGAGTTTCTGGTCATGATTGTCGAGCGAGCACAGACCATTAGAAGTTTGTCTTATGGTGGGGGGAACAGGTGGTACGCCGACTATTGATTTCTTTATCCTAACTTAGAGAATTATGATTCCATATATAGTGATGATGATGATGATGAAACTGACCCAATACCTATGGGGTGGGGGTTTTTCTTGGGCTTCCATTAGCACAAAGTTTTCCTATTATTTAGGATCCAATGGTTCCATTTGGTGACTGGATGATTCCTAGGATGGAATTGAAGATATAAATTCCCCCATCCTAATAGAATTTTGGTGACCTAGAATCATTTTTGATGTCTCCTGGGCCCACATGGGGGATAATGAACCAGGTGGTGATGATTAAGACATAAATTCCACCAACATAGTGGGATGGGGTTCTCCTATGACTATCGAAGGTATGTTACGAATCCTCTCTATGATTAAATACCAGAGGGTTGGAGGTGGTTGTAGATTTTCTTCTATCCCATGGGGATGAGTCCTCTCATGGTAAACTTGCATGATCATTACCTAGTCCCCTAATTTTTCTAGACACTATGACATTGTAGGATACCATATCCGAAGGGTTATAATATTCCAATAGAGAGAAAGTAAAAAACTATGTAATTTTCACATCCTATAATATGGATGTGTGATGTGGATTTATAGATGAGCTGTTGAAGCATGATAATTCAATGACAGTAATCCTGTTGTAAATTTACACTTTGTTATTCCAATTATGGATCCCAAGCCATGAAGATAGAAGCTAGCTCCATCTAGAAATATATTATATTGATTCATTGAATGTGAAACTCATATCATAGATAAAAGAGATATTTATCCATTATTTCCTGATGATTAGCCAGCTAATTTTGGCACAAAAAAAGAAATTCACCCAATTTCTAGCTCGTTTGGGATCTCATCGATGGAATTAGGGATGGGGAAGAATATGATGGGGAGTTAATTTCAAGCTAAATCTCTCAAAATATCAAATTCATCCCCATCCGCATCAGACATACATGAATACATACAGTCAGACCATAGAAGATGGCTATGATGGTCCCCTGCTGATGGGAGTGGAGTGATGCTAGATGTTGATGGGAAATAGTATATGGTTGACCCTAGTGTTTGAAGCACCTATTTTTATGAATTTTTTGGGATTTGGTTCACCTCTCTATACAGAGGTGTCATGAAAATAGGATGATTCACTTTCAATGATAGATAACACGATAGGAAGGTTAACGAAGGTAGATGTTAGGAGTAGAGTCCATATGATTCATCTTCACGCTACCATGAGGAGGGATACCATGGTAATGTGTGTGTTTTGATTCCTATTGGATAGAAGATTCAACAGACCCTTGTGGTGTTGAGAATATGTCTTCGAAAACTCCAACGATACTGGAATTGAGCAGATTAGGAATAAGGGCCATGTTCATTTTTATGGAAGGAATATTTCAACCTTCCTTTAGTGATTGTGTATGTATATGATCTAGATATGTGATGGTGTATCGAGCATGTAAATAAAATTCATATGTTTTGGGAATATAAGAATATTATTTAGTGGATTTTGGAAAACAACAATAAGACAAATCATTATGGATAGGGATATGAACCTGTCCTAAGGAATGTGCCATTCTCACTTGGTGTTCCTCTATCAAGGTGGGAATATGATCCCCATCTTCTTCCTTAAGGATATGTTGCTTGTATTTATGGGCTAGTGTATGATCCTACCCCTAGCCACGTGCTTCTCTAACCTAGTGAGCCACAATTAGAACCAGACTATGAGTTCGGGTTGAATATGAAATCCCTATAAGAATTTTTTGATGTCCCTCCATAATGGGAGAAAAAATATGATCCTCCTATAAAATTTTCATGGAATGACGAGGGTGAATTCATTCGTCAATGTAAGTAGGAATATGCATCTTGCTTCTATGATTTTTTAGAGTATTCTAGGAAAATTCACTGATAAGAATATGAGCCTTATGTGAGGCTTATACGATATTAACTTTGTTAGAATTGTCTATAACTAAGATATATGCTTGATCATGTTTTTTAGAGTATTTCGCTGGACTTAATAGATAGGGATATTATCCTATCCCAATTCTTGTACCCCACTCATGTGTTGAGCCCCAACCAGAATGGGGGTATGAGCCTGATCTTGGGCCATTGGAATATGCCATTGCAATTTTTTGACAATAATGTGCCCATACCCCAAGGCATGTTCCACTCTTAACTGGTGATCCCTGGTTGTAATAGGAAAACATTATAGGTCTGATGTCTTTCCCTTTATCATAATATTTAGATAATCATCATGGGCGGTTGAAAGTATGTGCTTTTTCTCTGGAAAAATTAATTGATCATGATGACGATAGAGTTAAGTTTACCTGGCTACAGGGATAAAAGTATAAACATGTCCATTTATCTACAATATTGTCAGAATATACTGTTAGTGATCTCAGTTGCTGCTAAAATATATTGGCATTTTAGAAAAGTGTGTGAAGGGATATAAGTATGCACATTCTCCATCTCTATTATCCGTGGATAGATATTTTCGATTGAAGAGTGGGTATGTGCCCACTTCATTCCTCCTTGTCGAATCAGAGTATGCTGATGGGATTCATTAATAGAGATGGGAGTCTAAGATTCCCCCATATTTTGTGTGGGAATATGCACACATACAAATTCTAAGATAGTAGGGATGCGAGCCTACTTGCTAGCTCCTTCTAGAGTATACTGAAAGGAATCGTCAGTAGGAGTGGGGATATGAGGCCTCTCCTATATATCCAATCCATTAATCCTTTGATAATTCTACATTGTATCCCAAAAATGGGAATTAGATGTGGATTTGTATCAAATGGTACCCTGAGTAGGTGGATAAAGTGTACCGACGGGGTGGTGTTGATGACGGTGGTTGATGGGTTCCCTCCTCAATGGCACCTGATTCCAAAGGGATCCATATTCATCCACCTATTCCAGCTTTATCTAATATGAAATGTGAATGTTTTTTTGCTTCGGGGATAAGCTCCCATGGTGGTTGGTTTTAGAGGTGAGGGCTACTAGCTTAGCATCAACCTTTGTTGGGTGATGTAAATTCGCTGACTCCCATGCTTGTAGAATCTCACAGACAACTTCCATGGTTGGGATTATACCTAAGTGTTGGTACTATGAAAAAATATTATTAACTACCATCCTTTGGATCTATAGATCTAGTGATATTGCTTTGCAACCTACAGGTTTCATAGTTGTAGATGAGTGACCAGAGAGAATGCTAGATGACTAAGACATTTCTTCAGGTTAGGAGTCTGTCGATGAGAGAATTATCTATAATCACATAGAAAATGAGGAACAAGGGTACCAATCAATCATATATCTTAGGCATGAATCTTCTCAATAATATATGCTATATTTACAAAATTTTCATGTATTACCTTTTAGCCATTACGATCACATGGACTTATCTAGATTGGGATTGACATACAAGACTCAGTTTATGCTGGTCCTACTTCTTTGTTTTATATATGGTTTCAAAAAAAAATTCCTTAGAGATCCACATCGAGTATATGAAAATTGTTTTCATTTTATCAAAAATAAACATGTCTTGAAATATTATAACATAATCATTTGTTATTGGAGATATTCAAGTCGAGTTCACCATTTTTTTTCATCTGGTTTCGACGCATACATGGGATGGGTTTCCCATTTGATGATTTGATTACGTTATATTTTAAGGCCTCCACCAATCACATGAATTAGCATTACCCTCTATTTTATCTTACCTAGAAACTCCAAATGGTTCACTTATCCAGAGCAGGGTATATACCTACTTTCCCAAGGTTGCTGATCTTTAGGGTTTTCAGGACCATCAAATCATGGGGACTCAAATTGGTCAAGAGGATTGGAGGTCAGGCTCATTGCACCATTTGGGGGGGGGTTATTACATACAACATGATTCTATAATATATTTATGATATGATCATGAATATCTTCATAATACCAATACAAGAACATGTAACCTAATGAAACAACTATAGGTTACTTATTATTGATTTGAAAAATAATGGGATCTTTTTAGTGAATCCATTGGTATGTATATGAGGTTCTTCATAATTTTTTAGTAACCTGAATTTTCATCGGTACCAAAGTTGTATGACCAAGTTATTTAGAGAAGGATTCTATACAATGAGGAGGTGAATATTCTAAGGAGGGTATTGAACCATTTTGAGGAATACTATGTATCTAGATTATTGTAGGAATCAAAACCCAGCAAGTTTTTTTCCAAATAAAATTTAATGTAATGTGGTAAGGACCAATGTTATGATACTGAGACACCAACTATTTGAGTTCAAACCCTACAAGAGTTTCATATGACTCCCAAGTATTGTGGGAATTATTTTCATTATAGTTCTCATGTATTGGGGTTTATCTGGTAATTATAGAGACTCACAATGAAAATGATATGATCATCATGAATCCCTAAACTCATGTGATCCATTCTTACTATGAGAAGCAAGGGATGGAAAATGATTATTTCATTGCTTATGATTTGGGGGATATGTTGTGGGACTGACTTTAGATGATTTATTACGTGACTTTTTTCTTGTAAATAAGTCTTACGTATCATGGATTTGGTAGCAATTAGGGTCATTATAGAATGGTGGGTTTCTTAGTCCACTAATGGATGAGAAAGGGTGATCATATCATGGGATTAGTTGAGTCCCGCTGGTTGAGATGTCAGAGTCATGGAAGCACATATATTGAAATGGGAGTTTTATTTGAGTTGGGGCCTTAGAATGGAGTCTTATGTATCCCGGTTGATGTCGGAATCAGAGTCATTGGTGTTTGGTTTATTATAGGGCTTACACACTAAGGCCTCCTTGTACCATTATGGGGGTTTATGGTGCATATTTTATGATTTTTTCAATTCTATAATTCCACATGACCCAAACACATTGTGGTGAAAAAGGGATAAGAAGTAATCAATGTTATTGCTTTGAGTAAGGGACATAGAGGCTAGGATTTCCTTGGATTATCAATATAAGGCTCAAAACTTTTTGAGAGGTAACATACATATCATGAATATGGAATGAATATGATTTATTGTAGACCAATTTTTGTCAGGGATTACACACTACGATCTACCTATATTTGGGGCTTACAAACTGAGGACAGATAATGCTATCATGTCTTGGGAGGCCCTACTGACATGACCGTATTTTCTGGGGGGTGTCATATAACCTAGGTGGGTTGTCTTGGGAGCCATAAAATGACATATATTGACACATAAAGAGGATTTCATGAGATACATTTTGGTATAGTCCATGGGGTATCGTGTATCTTGGATGAAACCTCTGGGAGACAATGTGAGACTTGGCCTCCATGTCTACAAGTCATCCAAAATTCCAACTGATGTTCCTAATAGGTGTCCTGGAATATTGGTTATCATGTCTGGATTCTTTCAAAAGACTCGACTAATATGAAAAAACAACATTATATGTGTTAGATGATATGTTCAAAGGATGTCACAATTCATTGGTGGAAGACCTAGAGGGTTTTGTGAGATCAATTAGTGTCCATGGGGGGAACCATGTGACTTTCTCTAACATGTCTAGGGTATATCATGTGTCCTAGAGGGAATGTTGGAGGAGTTTCAAAAGAACTAGGTGACATGACTTGGTGTTGCCTAGTGTCATTGTAATAGACTTGTGATGAACATAACGGAGAGTTAGAATGTCTTTATCTTAAGTCTTCTACCATGAATCATGGTTCTAAACCATTCGTTGTAGAGACCTTAATCTAATTCAATATCTATTTATTTTGAGATTCTCTCTATCTAGTGGGATCATGGGACGTTCATTGCACAATCTACTATAGATCCTTCCCATGATCTATGAATGATCATATGAATTACTTTGTGCTTAGAACATGACCACTGTGGATGCCCACCGATATATTACAAGATGGAAAGATTTCCAGTCACATGATCGGTTGATCTGAGAAATCCTTTTCTCAAATTTCATTTGTGTAGTATCCGGTCAGATTCCAACCATTTATTCATGTTGTAGTAGAGAATTTAAAGGCATCACCACTCTGATTATTTGGAACCTTTTGTGACATATCTATCACGAGTACATGATGAATTCAAAGAGGTGTTCTAGTGCTATGTTTCTTTTTGAGTCTCCTTCATGGACTGCTCTGAGGGTGACTCTGTATTTTCAGTGAGCATGAGTCTCTTTCATCAATGCCTCATTTATTGGATTATATAAAAGAAATTGGGACTTTTTTGATCATGGGGATGTGTCAAATGAATTATATATTGTCATGTTGAAATACTGATGATCCATCACAGGATATAAGTGCTTATAGAAAGGTGTTAACAAGAATTCGGGTGACTTGCCTCAGAGTGTCATGGGATAAGGATGTGTTTTTGGGGGTCTCACAAGATCACATTATAGGAGCGTCATGAGTATCACAAAAAATTCAGATAACTAGAACTCCTCTTTCCTCCTTTATTTTGATCACCAATTTTCCATGTCAATTGTTGGGTGTCATGTGATAGTTCATGTGTGTTGTCGAAGGTATTTCTTCTATTTCTTGGTGATGTGTTGCATGAAAGATATGAGTCCTATGTGGGTGCATGATCATCCTATGAAAAAATATATTCATTTTTATTAAGTGTTCCATAGAGTTACCTAGGTAGCTTTGCATAGCGAATATGATAAGACAAAGGTCTCTCGCGAGGTGAGGTAGAAACATCATCAAGGAATCGTGGCTTCTTACAGGTCACCATGGTCGCATCACATGTCCTTTAGAGAACATGACCACATGTAGCCTTATCCCTGTTAGTCTCCTTTGTCTTATATTAAAAAAGGTTAGAGATTATGTGATTTTTCTCAATAAAGTATGTGAATTTTACTCTATTTTTAGTGACTTTTTTCCTGACCAATAAGGGTAATATGGAGTGCGCGCATGCATATAGTGAAAAGGTCTATCCTCCTACCCTTAGAGTGCCGAAGGGGATTCCTAGACTTATCTGAGTACTTCCATGTGGTGGGAATGACAATCCAAAGGGCTTTTAATACATGATGAGGACAAGATTCCAAGGTATGGTGGTGTCTCACGAATCACACAAGGATCATGTCTCATGTCCTTCACCGACCGTGAACACCTCTCGCATCCTTCCTATTTTCTCCTTCATTATATTTGACAAAGGTTCATAGTTCTTGCGTAACATTTTAATAAAAACTAATTTAAAATTTAGGTTGGGTAATAAAGATTAAAACATAATTACTAAATAATATTTATTGATATTAAATCTCAGATAAGTAGTATTTTGGTGTATAATATGAAACATGTCTCAATGATAGGAATTTTAGATAAAGAACTCTTAACGTGTATTTATTATTACATGACCATTCAATAAAATCTTATATAATGAACATAAATATCTTAAACACCTATCTATGAACCTAAAAAAAACTAGTAAAATTTTTGTAATTACTTTATAACCAAATATTAAAAATATGTCAACTAATTGTTGTTTATTTTCATTATTGGTTGTTCGAACTATGGATTCCTTGTTTTATATAAAATATACAAAGGCATGACTTATCCTAACAATTTTTTTCCATTCCATAATTCAAATATAAAAAATATAATAATAATTTTGTTAAATATTATTTTTCCCATTTTATTCAGGTTAAAGAAATGAATACATCTTGTAAAAATTTTTATCATAAGGAACTAGTTTTCAATGTGCTTAATGAACGAAATGTGATATATTAAAAGGGGAAAAATATTAAAAACCATTTATATAAACATTAAAACATATTAAATATATAAGTATTACATGATATTAAGACATTAAATATATCATTTTTATATGATTTTACCATCCCTTAATAATTTATGATATAAACATTTAGTACCATTCAATTTGGTGGTAAAAAAAACCCAAACGGTAATGTATTATATTGTTTTCATGGGTAAAGGACTATATTTTTATAATGATAAAAATAGGTACTGATAAGATAAGACAAGTAATAATAATCATATATACTTATTAAATTCGTTCTTGGAACTATCCATTATGGGTGGTGATGAAAAACGAAATTCATTGTTCGTGGAGGTGGTAGTAGGCACATGAACATGATTAACAACTTAATTATCAATGAATGGATTAAATTAGGGTATATGGAAATTATAATTTAATATTTTTAATTTTAAAAAATAATAAAATAATTATTTCTCTCTCTTGATTACATAGATGAGATGTGAAAGTGAAAAATCAACCACATCATATCATGAATTCGGTAGTCTACATGAAAAGACAATCAATGTATTTATTTTTCTTAGGGGATGTAATGGAATTATTAATTATTGTTTATTTAATATAATTAAATTTTATTATACTAGTTATACTTATTTAAATATATTCAAAAGTTTTTAAAACATTATAATAATAAATATTAATAAGGAAACCCTAAGAAGTAATGTATACTAACATTAGGGACTTATATTTTCACTTGCAATTCCCCTTTAAAATAAACTTTTTATGAAAAATAATTGTGAATTGATGATTTCATATATGGTTTATTGTTACTATAGTATCTATTTGGTATAGTTTTAATTATATATTAGAGGTTAATATGTGTCCTGAGGTAGAGTAAGTTTTACCTTTTTAAAACTAAGAGAATGAAGATTTTGTAAGCACCCTTATTATTTGATAAAATGTGATGTTACTATTTGGTGGTCAACAGATCAATAAAGGGAAAAAGATGATCATAAAGTGAGGTTGGGTATAAAATCACATCACCATATAATTTTATAGACATATTTAGTGTTTTAATGTTTTTTCTTTTAACTTTTACATCAATTCACTTTTACATTCATCAGAAAATGTTCACATTGTTAATTAATATTAATGACAAGATTAAAAATTCCATATTTACCAAATTTGAACAATTTTATTAAATAATATTTCTAGGATTTTGAACATTTAATTATAGGATTAGTTCATATAATAGATAAAAAGTTTTTTTAGAAAGAATTTTTTTGTCAAGAATAAAATTTATGTTTGATCCACAGTTATTAAAATTATAATTTATCATAAAATATTTTGTTTAATAGAAATATAATAAATTTTACGGGTGTTTTATTAGAAACCAAAACATAATAACCCCTAGAAAATAGTCGATTAAAAGAACATATAAAAAATAATTTTTTATTAAACTAGAATTTTAATTTAATCCTAAAAATGTTGTTCCTTGGATTCATAATCTCAATTAATTCATTAAAATTCATAATTATATAACTTAAATAAATATTTTTTCCTATAAAAAAATATTTTTATAAAAAACAAATTTTTTTCCTTGATTTAATTCTTATTCTATATCATAAATATTATGCTTATATTTATAAATAAAAATTATAAAAATTATAATTTAATTTTTTTAATATATTTATAAATGATAATAAAATCCATTTTTTGTAAAATGACATTTATCGAATACTAATATTTATTATTGTTATTTAATATAATTTAACAACTATAATTATTTAAACTAATTATTTATATAAAAAATAATTTATCGTCAAAAATCAAACAATTATTGAAAATGAAATGCATATTTCATAAAAGGGTTATAAAAAATAATTTTTTTGAAAATTTATCTTATTAGACATTTAGTTAAAATAAAAGAATATCATTCAAATTAATGGTATATTTAATATTATACATATATATCATAGAGTTAGTACTCATATTAATAATTTTTAATTGAATATATATGTATTAATCACCAAACATAATATTTATATATTTATCAAAACAAATTTTGTTTTTTATGATTCATGTTTTGTGTCGAGAAGGAAATCAAACACATTTACTTATCTAAAACACGTCATATATTAATTTTACGGGAACTAAATTTGATACCAAAAAACAATCACCATAAATAATTAGAAAATAAAATAAAAATATTACGTGTAGAATAAAACTCCACACCATTGGAGATATACCTTTTTAAGAAATTGAAACCCAAGTCATTAAATGATATTTTTGAAACTATTTTGGATTAATATTTTTAAAAGTAATAGATATGAGTGTGTTTTTAAAAAGTATCCTTAAAAAAAGTAAAAAAACAACATGAAAGTTGATATAAATTAAAAAATATTTTTTTACCAGAATTAATATCTTACACTATCACTCAAAAGGGAAATACCATCATTAAAAACTTTAATATGTAATTTTACAACTCAAATAAAGTTGTTTAAGTTTCCAAGTCCCTTAAATTTACCCATCATATCGATTGAAGTGTTTTAGCCTCATGTATCATAATTATAAACATCATAGATACTTATTTTATCAACTTATTCTAATAAAATTCCATTTTCATTTGTCATTAATAACAATTATCTTCATGTATTGGACTATTGGTATCACTCATAAATGTTAGGTTTCAACAATCTTGATTGTTTTGAACTAGGTTCATAAAAGTAGAATTGATCTTAAATTTATTCCCAATATCATCACTTAGAAACCATTAAAGGTCATGTAATTTATATTTTATAAATATTCATAATGTTATAAATTCAATTCATTGTATTTTTACTTGCGTTTCATGAAGATGAAAATGGTGGTGAATTAGTTTCAGGTTATTTACCAATATCGATGAATCACGTTATAATGATCATTAATATTCTTATTATGAAAAATATATAATAATGTTATGTATTAATTAAATATATCAAATATATTGATAAATTAATCTAAAACCATCCATGTTTTGTAGTGACAGAAAATAAAACATCTTTATTCATGGAGGCAACAATTTTCACAATTCACAATTCACAATTTTGTTGTTGTTAATGGAAGGAGGGGGTGGTTGATACTTGTTCCATCAACATAATTTCATACTAGTAGAATAATGATTTGTGTGTTATAAAATATTATATGTTGAAATTAAATTTAGAAAAAATAAAACCAGAAAACGAAATTGAAAATGGAAAGAAAGGTTAGGATCTTATACATCACTTATTAGATTATCTTAATTGATACGGGGATTAAAAATTTGAGGTATGGACTTTTAAGAGGAGAAGGAACTATTTTAATTTTATAAGTGTGTGGAGTATTGGTTTGGGGAGAGGTCTTGTAGAAATTATTGTATTTCTGTATGAAGGAGTGTGAGGTGAGAATTTTCATATTTAAAAGTCAAAATGTGTGGTGTTTGTCAAAATAGAAAAAAAATTCAATAATAAAATTTCACTCCAAAAGAAGATGAATCAGAAAATTTAAATTAATTTTTAGGAGAAGTGGTAGGGTCTTGAAACACCTAAAACACTCAATTACAAAATATATTTACCATTTTAGTCCCTTTACCACTAAAGTTACTCATTTGTACCACTGTTCCTTTAACCAAGGTAACTACTTTTTATCTTAGTAATTTTTTTATTTATTTACAAAATTAATATGATCATTATTCTATAATTTGGACCTAATTATTACCAATTGTAAATCCCTTTTTATTCAACTTTAAAAAATTATAAAAATTATTTTTATAATAATAAATTTATTAATTTACTATTTTTCTTTAAAAAAAATAACATAGGTTCTAAAATGTCAAATACGAACTTATAAAATAAAAAACAAAATTTAGAAATTAGAAATTAATAAATAAAAATATATATTATGTATTATGAAATGTTATCATGGATTGGACTATGAGGTTGTACCCAAGATGTATAGGCAGCTGCTTGGCATCCAAAAGACCGAGGATCTAATCCTAGTAGGAATGAATTTCTAGGGTAATGTAGCGACACTCTACCAAGAACTGTTGTGGTAGTGGTACTGTAGTAGTAATGTGGGAACCCATGTACTGTAGAAGAACTATTCACCGAAGGGACATTTGGCCCAAAACAATTAGCTTTCAAAACTTGTATTCAAGCCACTTGGCCTTGTGACATTGGGTTATGTAATGGGTTTCCCTCTGCCTAGTCAAAAGAGGCCTTTCATTTAGTAATAAAAAGAGGTTTTGAACCCAACCTTTTAAAAACAAAATTTTTTCATTGATTTATAGTTCATATTTGTAAACCAATAATTTCAAAAAAGTAATGTTATTATTAAAAACAAAATTTTTCACTGTTCACCAAAAAAGAAATATTTTTAAAAAATTAAAAAAAAACATATTATGATAATATAATCTTTATAAGTCCCTAATGATGATAATTTTTTAAAAATCCTAACCCACAATTTATAAATTTTATTTTCAATTTATAACATAAATTGTAGAGAAATGTTTTTATTGGACAACGAATTTTGTTATATTAACTATTATTTTATTCAATAAATTACTTATTAATCTTGTATTGATCCTCTATTCATATAAAAATATATTATATTTTGGAATAATTAAATTATATAAAAATATTTAGTTAGTGTATTAGTTGTACTAATTAAGTCAATATTTGAAGTGAATTTAATTATATATATATATATATGTATTTTTAAATTACATTACAACTATTTATGCCTTATAATTATATAGCTACCTTATAACAGTGTATATATATTTTTTGTTTCTATGTTGTGTATCAGTAAATCCTTCGATCAATTTATTTATTTAATGAGGAGAAACATTGTTAGTTACCGAAGCCTCCCTTTTCATCTCACACAATTAAAGCCACATCAAAATCCATTTTGAAATGTCAATTTTGAAATAAATTTTAAATTTAATGTAAATGTTTTTAATTAAAAATTTTCTTCACAATATATCCTTGAGAACTATTTAAATTATGAAAACTAACCATTAACAGAATGAACATGCAAAATTATTTGGAAATTGCATGAAATCTAGAGAAATTGAAATATAACACAATATGAATTGTTAAGGTATAAAGTTAAACATAGGAAATAAAATGATGGTGAAAAAAAATTAAAAAAATAAGGGATTACAATTAGTAAACAATTGAATCCACTATATAAAACACTAGAAAATGATACATGTCATCCTGGGTCATATAGTTAGGCTGACCTAGAATTTTATAAAATCATTAGAAAAACAACTGACATATATTGAATCCTAAAAAAATATCCTAGATACACTTACTTATCCAAACATACCTCACTAAGGAACTCCATTTTCCTAAGTAAACTAAATAAACAAGGGACACTAGAGAGGGTGAAAACTAATAGGTTTACAATAAATCCCAGTCTACCACTAGATTTCCCTAGTTCCAACATCCATTCAAAAATTTGAGATAATGATACAATAAATATAAGGGAATCATAATAATTATAAGAAATACTAAAATACATCTCACCTCACCTCCAGTGCGTTTTAATGAAAAAAAGAATTTTAAATTCATACAGACATCACATAAAAAATACACACCCAAAAAGGGTTTAACCAGCATAGAATGACAAAAAAACAAAAAAGAAAGGGGGAAAAAGGAAATATGAGGGTATCATAACTGTAAATATTAATTTTTAAAAATTGTGAAATGGTCCTTACACAAAAAATGACTCAATGTTTTGAAACATCTCTTTTAATGTTTTTCAAATTTATTTTCAAATAATTATTTCTTAAAAAATTCCAATAGTGTCACTCTTAATATCATTTTAGAACACTTTTATAAAGAAACACACTTAATTACATTCAACAATTATTTTAATGAATAATAAAATTTGTATTAAAACCCTATAAGGGTGCAAAAAACCACCCTTCATTTTGTTTCATAACACACTCATGATCAAATCATTTGTAAACCTTATATTTCATTTGAAACAATTATTAAAACACTTCATTAATATTTATCATTTCATGGATAACTTTGAATTCCAATTAAAATCTTTTTAGTTCACATTTAGGACCACACATATCAATTATAATTATATAATTTATTTATAAGGTCTAGTTTTGTAATTTCTGCACCTCGTGTTTTTCAAAGGCATATAAAATCATTTTAGAAAAATTATTTAAAATGAAGAAACTTTTCTATTTTAATAAAAACCAATATAAAAACCAATTTTCAACATACAAAAACAATAAAAACACTAAACCCTATAATATGGAACTTTAAAATGTAAATGAAAGGATCATTAAAACAAATTTTCTTGAATTAATAGTTGATATAATAAGTAGAAAATGGTCAAATTATTTGAATAGAGACAAAAATAAACCAAAGGAGGAATCAGACAATGCAAAAGTAAGAAAATAAAAACAATTTATCAAGACAAAGACACCGGATTTTAGATGAAAAAGATCACAATTATTTCTAAAGAATAAACCCATAAGAAACTAGAGGAGTGGTAGAAGTGAATTTGGAGGAGTTCATGCTATATATTTTTAGATGAATATCTTTAGATAACCGAATTGAGTCACAATAGATGATGGTAGAATTGAAGAGCGAGTTTTATGTCAGTAGGGTGATAGATTCGGGTCATTTTGTGGTTTATAAGGGAGATAAATATGATTTTTCTAAAATTTAATTTGTTCTAGGAAGCTGGGGAATTTCAAAAAAATAAAAAATTAGGTGACTATCAGGGTTTGGATGCATGGTTTTGTAAACCATATCCCTTGTGTGAGTAGGATACTAGAATATCTAAATCTTGTCATGTGATTTACTTTGTGGCCATCTATTTTTTGACTAATGATACACTGACCACTACAAACGACACATTCAACTTGAAAACTCAACCAAATTTTTTCGTTAGGGTAACTCCTAACTATGCTCAATTCGTGAAACCTCAAAAAGTACCCAATTTTTTTAAGTTCCATGGAAACAATTATTGAAACACCTAATACCCCTTAAATAGATAATTAAATTAACAACAATAACGTGATATTGTATATATATAAACCTTATAATGATATTTTTAAATGATGTGGATGCCATTGGCTGGTCGAAGTTATCCTCAATCAACAAAAGATGGTATTTATTTTTGAATATAAGATGGTTTAGAAATTTATATTAAATAAATAGAATCAAACACTCATCTACATTCTTGGTGAACATTTAAATCACCCCATTATAATAAAAATTAGCCTATATTTTGATTACAAATTACTAGTTCAAACTAATTATGACATCTAATGTCTCACCTCCATCATGACATAACCATCATAATACCATTTGTTCTCTATGAGACAACATTCATGGATGGTATGTGCTTGTGAGAGGATAATCTCCACTAGTAGGTGTCATTAATCGAAGATATTTTCCTAGGGTATCCCCTTGTATTCATAACTACTAGTTCAGAGATAGGATAATAAAATAATGGATTATTCTAGTGTTAATGAGAATGAGTGATAGTTTGGAAATTAAATATGAAATACCTAGAGCTATATTAATATATACGTGATCATAACCTCAATTACATGCATCTAGCAGATTCCCTGGCTACCAACACCACAGGTCTAGTGTGGGCCTCCTAGAGGTGGTGGTGGTGATAGGGTATTGAATGTTCATCCATCTATAAATCAACATATGGTGATACATACTTCTCTATAAAAAATTATTTTCTGAAGAAACCATTTTCTACAACAATGAGCCCCTGTCTTTATATAATACCTTTTGATAGAGGTGTATTAATAAAACATCAATTTTTTCCAAAACCACTATCCTTGAAAAACAATCATCATCTATATGACAACAACCATAATAAGTATAACAAATATGATCTTACTACTTATAGGAGCT
Organism: Viscum album; assembly: GCA_963277665.1. Classification (NCBI taxonomy): domain Eukaryota; kingdom Viridiplantae; phylum Streptophyta; class Magnoliopsida; order Santalales; family Viscaceae; genus Viscum; species Viscum album. Next base: position 1,205,844,518 of record OY728138.1, read on the forward strand.
ACTATAAGATCCAATTTCTTTTGATCCCCTATTAAAGGATTATGAAATCCAATTCCTTGAAATAGTTGATCATAATGCCTTTCACTAGAAATATTCTTAATATGATTCCACCTCTAGAAGTCCAGAACATAATTTAGTCTTTTTAAGATTGTTCCTCAAGAACCAATAAATCAACAGAGATCTCCCTTAATGTGTAGAATATGTGGCAATACATATAGGCATAATCCTTTGTAGAATAATTATCTCAATTAAAAAATCAAACTTTTTAGCTCATATAAATTAATTACATACCATGAAAAGGTAGATTGTAATGAAGTCTATGAAATGATAATATTAAAATTAAATGGTCATGACACCCCATTGAAGGTCTAGTATCTCTTGAATTTATTCTATCCTCAAGAATTCATGAAATTAATCATATTTAAATAAGAACTGAAACTACAACCTAGGTAGATAAGCCACATAGTAAATCTTTAGACTTAATTTCCCCAAATGAATAGGTTTAATCTAAACATGAATAAATGAAATAATCACTACATGGTTTATAGGAGTCCAAACTAAGTGGAATACATCAGTAAAGGACTCCATTAGATCCACTATGACATGATTATTAGGATGGCATAAAAAATATTATAATTCCATAGTTCTCGAAATCTTAATGTGAATTTATCACTTCGATAGTTTTAATAAATGTTTCTATTTAAATAATTTTAATTCATCAATAGATTGTGTTGCATGCAACCATGAGTTTAAACAAAACATATAATATTATATGTCAGTTTTAATTTAGCCATTAAATTGGTTGTAATAAATATGAAAAAATAATTTATGATAAAAATTTATATTTTAAACACAATATGAATGTATTGGTATATTTTTAGAAAAATATCACAATATTTTAAGTAGTGTCAGCATATTGTTCAAAATATAAATTTTCCACAATAATAGGGTTTTCTTTTTTTTTTCTGAATCAATGTTAATTTTTTTAATATATAGGAAATTTTTTTATAAAAATTAATTTCATTTTTTAAATCATAATTATAAAATTATCTTAAAAATAATTTTTAATACGTTTTTGAAAAATATATTTTTTGAAGGACGTGTAAATAATGATTTTTATTGACAAATGTATATTTCTTCAGAGAATTTAGAAGGTAGAATTAGGTTTTGGATTATTTTTAAATTTTTATTATAAATTTTTTTTTTAAAATTATCAAATTATGTTTTTTAGATTATTTTATACATGAACTTATTTTAAAATCATTTATGTTTTAAATGGTAAATTTTCAAGAAAACGATTTTTCATGTTATTTTATCAGTTTTATTTTAAATTAAATTACGAATATTATATATAATAAATTTTAAAATATTGATAAAAAATTTATATTCAAAAGGCCAAACTTTATTTAATTAGTTTATTTTATTTTTGGCCAATATAAATTGTAACCTTTACAAATTTTGTTACCATGATAAAGGGTAAATTGGGAAATTTGGGTTAAAAATAAAATGACAAAGATTATAATATGACACTAACACATGAAGAAAAAATTTATTTGATGAATACAATTGGACCCTTAACTTTTAAGGATCAAAATTATGTTGTTTAATGGACATTTCATATAAAAATTACTTAAATAATTTTTAAATCCAGGAAAGTCACAAAATAACCTTTTGTTTACCGTAAATATCCCTTAAGAGTACAATAGAAAAAAAGTATGTTATGAACAAATATAAATTACAAATTTTAACTTCATATATATATTTTCATGATAACTTATTATATATTTTTGGGCCACTTAGATGAGATTATGATATTTATAATATTTTATTTAACAAAAATTTAAAGATGGAATATTGATGTCTTAAATATTATATCATTTTTAATATTTGGTTACCAAAATGATTTATTATACTATAAATATTAATCAAAATATAGAAAATTTAACTTCAGCATGGTATTTCATTTTTAATTTTCAGTGAAGAAACATGTATATTAAATAATTACATATCAATGATATGGAGAATATTTTATTAATAGAAATATCAAATAAATGTTATTAAAAATATTAAAATATATATAATTTTAAATTATTAATTTAATAAACAAATTTATTATGTTAAAATGATATATTAGAGATACAAAAAAATATTTGGTTCAAATTTATCTTTTTTAACTTTTTATTTTTTAAATTCCAAGTAATTAACACTATAAAAACTGATACTAATGATATTTTATCAAAATAAGATTTTCATAAAATTTTTAAAAATCATGATACATATTTAAAAAAAAATTATAATATTTTTGAAAAGGTTATAAATTTTTCATCTATTAATAAATTGAAATCACATATTTAAAAAATTTTAACCATCCAATATTGAAAAATTTGTTATCAGAGCTAAAATAAAAATAGGTTAACTAAGGGTTAATTAAACTAATATGGTTTAAAATAAAACCAAAACAATTATAAAATATATTTGGTGATTATATTAATCCTTATATCATATTATATTCAAATACATTCCATTTTGAATATATTTTTATTGAGATTGGAATTACTTGATATTAATATTTAGAGAAATTCTAAAGGTTCCCCTCACCGAAATTATAAAAGGAAACCTCTTCCCTCACTTCCTCACATAACATTGAGAATTAACAGTCAAACATCCCATGATTATTTTTATTCTAGACTAGAATATTCACATTATAGTGTTCATGATCTTCTCAAAATACAAACCCAAGTTTCCCTAAGTGGAGATCCAAAGGAAGACCATCCAAGGAGAGGTAATCACCTTTTCCGACTCTTTTAATTTTATTTCTCTTCTAATTAATCTCCATGTGTTATTTATATTATAATATTATAGAAAACAATTATTATGTATATTATATGATGTGCCTCTTCAGCGGTGGAGTAGTGGTGCAAGGTCGAGGGCCATAACAACGGTGTTCGGTGAGGTCTGGGGTTCGATTCCTGGAAGCCCACTCTTGGGGATATTTCTGCCTCCCATGTACCACTCGTCTTGCCGAGTCACCCGGTGTTTCATTAGGTGGTAGAATGGGTTAAATTCACCTGGATAACAGATTTCTGTGTCGAACCATCCCTGATCAAGGTGTTACCGTGTGGGACGTAATGTCATCTTGGCTGGCAACATCTCCTTCCTGGCTAGGGCATCTCCGGATGTTCTCTTCATGTGGATGGGGGTTCTCGAGTGTGGAGGGTTAGAAAATCCCACTCTAGAAGATTACCTTTTATAATTTAAAAAATTATATTATATTATATTATAATTTTTGTTTAAAAATAATATTTTACCATTTATCCATCAAAAGAAAAATAAAAGAATCTCACATGTGTACGTATGACTTAGCATCTCCAAATCATGGTTTGATCTATTTTTCATCACCACCTTATTTAAATGATTATTGGGAGGAAAATAATATATATATATAATATAATTTTAAAAAAAAATTTATTCTGAAAAAATTAATATATCATCATTCTGCATACTATTTCACTATTAAGGGAATGATACCATTACTCGTTCATATGTATAGACTACCGTCACTAAGAGACAATGTGATTCATTTTCCAAATTCAAAAATCATGTATAATTATATGAATGTTTATAATTAATAAATATCATATAAATTACCTTAATATATATACGGTAATGATATAAGTATTTATTATTCATAAGAACTTATACTTGTAAGACAAAACATGCATAGGAAATTTAAGCAGTTAACACCTGAATGATGGGTAATCATGAAATATTATTAACAAATGAGTAATAATATAATATGTGAGGATGATATTTGAAATCATAAATATAAATATGGTTCTTGTAAAAATTATTAATTTTATTTAAAACATTATAAATGTTTTTTAAATACGTATGAAGAAACACAAACCTAAAGCTAGGGTTAATTTCATAATCTCATTATTATTCAGAATTATTTATATTTATGTATATTCTAGGGAATATTTTTATTCTATTTCCATGTATCTTAAATAAATTATTTTTCTAATATTATTATACTATTAATAAATTTATTTTTAAACATGTTAGAATATTTGCTAAACATTTTAGAAGGAATATTTTTCTCAATTTAAAAATGAGGTTATTTGTGAGTTTTTTTGGAAATAGTATGCCTAAAATGTTTTTTTACTTATATAGATTGAAATGATTGTTTCCACTTTCTTGACACATTTATTTCTTGAAGCTCCCCTTACAAGATTATAGGGTTTTTCCAATGAAAATTGTTTCTTTGGAAATTATGAGGCCAAAAGGATATCTTCCTCAAGAATAATTTCACATGATTTGTCATGATTATTTTCCATCTGAGATAGAATTATTTGATGTTACTTATGATTTATCAGATATATTTATCAAGAATAACATACATGATTTTTTATTGGTTTATTCATATGGTGTCATGATAATTATGAAACTGATTTATTTTCCACGAGTTATGCTAATATGAAATGTTTATGAAAACTTTTTTTTTGGGTTCTGATATGATAAATGAATTATATTCTTATTGAACACATACATTTTTCTCATTATTTTATGAGTGGGAAATATATCTCCCTACTATGAAATGGTTAAATATTTATATCTCATAAGACAGATAGTACAAGAATAGGATGTGAAATCGGTTTAGTAATATAAGACTCGAATATGAGTAAACTCAGTCCAGTTGTGGAATTTGTCGTCCGTGATGATCTTAATATTAGACCTTGAATTATATGAAAATTATTTTCTATTCTTATCTTTATGAAAATATTTCATGTCTTATGTAATACTCCCATGAATTATGTTCTTTATAACTCATTTCTTATGTAGATTCATGATTTATTTTATAACCCAATATCATGATCCTTGATATGCATGATATAATTTTTCAAAGTTATTTTCATTTTCCAATTTCCATTATGCTTATGTTATCTATCTTGATTACCTTTACTTATCATCCTATATGAACCTTTCCTGTGTTTATTATCCCTTTTATTTTAATAAATATATTATGATATATGTTTCAAAAAGTGTACAAGTTATGAATTAATAAGTGTGAGACAATGTATTTATCTTATGAATTTGTAGTTTATATTTCCATTTTTGAAAAGACACTAAAACAATATCATTTTGGAATGGTTTTTTATGTAATGTAATTAATATTCTTTTAATTTTGATGTAATATCTGTTTATGAAAACTATAGCCTATTATATTTGGTATCAAATCTGGGTTAAATAAAACTTTCAAAACTAGATTTTAAAGCATAGTAAAAACCCTAAAGATAAGTATAAGTATAAGATACAATTAAAGATATTTCGTGTAAATCATAAATAACCTAGTATAAAACCAAATGCGTCATGAATAAAAATATTTTAAGTAATTTACATTGATTATGTGGTTTTCCCACTATGATTTGTGTTTCTCATGCTATTCCATTTTATTTTAGTTACTGGATTGAACCTAAAAAAACCAATTTAATGATGAATGTGATGATAAATACAAAAATCATCTTTTTGAGACACCAAATGTTATGGGAGATGTAATGAAAAAAATTTATGCTCACACAACATTCTCAATAAGTGAATCTTATAGGACTTCCCAATGAGAAAATGATGGAACAATCTTGTTGTATTCTTTATGAGGCACCACCCACATTCTTTTACTGGGTCTTTTGATCCAATAATATATGAATAATCAATTAGTACTGCTAAAAATATATTTTTAGTTCTTTAATGTTTAGAACATAAGAATGTAATTTTGGTACTCTATCATTTGGATACTGATGCAGATTAATGGTGTAATTTCATCAAGAATAAGAGGTAGTGAGATAAGCTGGCTCCATGGAATGTGATGAGTTTAACAAAAAAATTTTTGATAATCACTTATCTCATATTCATTGAAATAACATGGAGGAGTATTTTCTTGATCTTATGACAATGGACGATGAATCTGTTGCTTTCTATGAGGAACATTTTACAAGGCTTATAATGTAAACTTCTGGAATAACTATCCAATGTGAGAGTAAGGTTGATCAATTACTCAGTGTATTAAAACCAATTATATGAAGGTTTTTAGTCATATAAGACTTCATTAGCTATGTCAAAATCGTTCAATGTGATCTCAAGGTTGATATGGATATTCAAGTTACCAAAAAATATTATGGGTTTGATAAGTAAATAAAAATGGAATTATAGGGAAAATATAAAACCCATAGTGAGATGAATATGATATTTCCATTATGATCAATTTGTGGAAATAAATATGGAGGCAACTTTCTTAAGGGGACTATAAAATGTCTTAAGTGCAGAAAAGAAGGTCATCGATTAATTGGCTGATGATGTTATGAGAGAAATAAAGCTAATGATAGTAATAGATAAAATGCATCATAGAATGCACATCCCACACTTCAATGATTCATGTACAAATAAAATGGACACTATGCTAACCAATTTCCAAATCTAAGGGTTATTGATGATGATCGATGTTAGTAATCTCTTAAGGCTAAAGACAAATGAAAATCAATTTTGATCAATAATATTTATGCTGAGTATGAAAATGAAGTTGGGAAAGGTACACCCACCATTCAATATAAAGATGTTAATGTTTTATTTAATTATGGATCCACACACCCTTTTATTTATAAATAATATTCTAAGGGTATCTCTATATTACCTAATCAATTAGATTTTGAGTAATATTTGAAAAATACTAATTCTATAATGTTAGCATCACATGTTTATAATTATTCTTTAGTTGATGTTTGTTGGAATGTGCCTCCTGTAAATCTTTTGATCCATCATTTAGTTGAATTTGATGTGATTCATGGCATTGATTGAAATTCACTGTATTAATCTCATATCAATTTATGAGTATGTTAAGCCACATTTCAAATTATGAATGAATCTATGATAATATATTAATCGAAGGATGAATTTGAACTTCCAAAGGAAATTAAATCAATTTTTTGGGTCTTAATTTCGAAAAATAATCATTATATATCTTAGATGGTTGTGTAGGAACTCTCCATTAATGATACAGCTATTGTAAAAAAGTTTTTTAATGTATTCCAAGATGAATTTTCCGATATTCCCACAAATAGTGAAGTTCAGTTTTCAATAGAACTCATACTAGATTCTATACCTATTCCAAAGACTCATTATATATTGGTCGTAATTACGTTACAAGAATTGAAGAAGAAACGCCAAGATAATATTTAAAAAGTATTCATACACCCTAGTGTGTGATCAAAGGGTGCACATATTCTATTTGTTTTTAAGAAATATGGATCAATTAGACTCTATATTGATTATCAAGGACATAACAAGTTCACTATCATGAACAAATATCCTCTCCCCTATATTGATGAATTATTTGATAAAACAATAGGAGATTATACTTTTCTAAGAATGATCATCATTCTCTATATTATTAATTGAGAGTTAGGTATGATATACCAAAGACGACATTTCATTAAAGGTATGGAAACTTTGAATTTATAGTTATTTCTTTGATCTATCTAATACTAATCAATCTTCATGGATTTAATGAATACAATCTTGTAATACTATCTTTATTAGTTTGTGACAGTATTTATAGAGGATATTATTGTATATTAAAAGATAATTTATGAACATGAACATCACTTGAGGATAATACTAAAAACCCCAATAGGGGAGAATATTTATAAAAAATATACAATGTGTGAATTTTGACTTTAGAAAGTTTCATTTTTGGGACACATAATATAAAGAGCGGGGATATCTATGGATCCAAACAGGATTGAAAATTTTGAAACTTTTACTAGACTAACACACATAATTAGGACACATAGTTTTCTTGCGTTTGGTGGATATTATTTATCTTTTTTGAAATATATATCATTATTGTATAATATACTCACCATATTGACTAGGAAAGGTGTTCAGGTCATATGGATGGAATAATGTGAAGAAAATTTCAATTAGATAAAAAGTGGGTTAGTCGGTTCATCTACGCTCACACTAATCTATAATGGGAGTGGTTTGTGGCCTATATTGATGAATCAACGATGATTTTGGGATATGTTCTCATCAAAAATGATATGGTGATATCTTATTCCTCACGAAAATGAAAAATCCCAGATCAAATTGACCAAACACATGATTAGGATTTATTCGGGGTAACATTTTTCTTTAGTGATATAGAGGAACTGTATTTATGGAGAATGTTGTGACATATATTCTGATCATAAAATTTTAAAGTATATTTTCACTCAAAAAGAGCTGAATATGAACCAAATAAGATGGTTGGAGTTGATTAATGTTTATGACTACTCAACACATTACCACCATGAAAAATAGAAGAATGTAGAAGACACCATTAATAAAAAGGACCACCCAATAATTTCTATTATTAGGGTCATAAAAGTTCAAATATTTTTTTATTTTTAAAGGTTGGATATAAAAATATTAAATGAAGGGGAGAAATCATATCTGGATAAAATGATTGGTAAAATTTATATATAAATGATGATTAAGGATGTCTAGAATGTATATGTAGAGCTAAAAAAGAAGGTGGGAAATGTTCCTGAGATCAACTTTGATTGTGATGAAATAATGAGGTTCACGATCCAAGTTTGTATACCCCCTAAAAGAAGTTATTAAGGAAATTTTTTATGAGACTCATAATCATCATTATCTATACATCCTGGAAGAAAAAACATGTATAGGTTACTGAAAGATTATTTATGGTTGGATGAAGAAAAGAAAGATATTCCAGAATATGTTTCTCATTATTTTTTTGTTAGAAATTTAAAGATGATATATTAAAGTCAAAAGGTATGTTATAACCATTACCAATACTAGAATGGAAATAAAAAAATATAGCCATGGCTTTTCATGAGACTTCTCAAAACATATAAAAACCATAATGCAATATAGGTTATAGTTCATCACCTTTTGAAGTTATGAAAATTTGCTGATATTATAGAATATTGATCTCTTCATCAGATTTCTAGAATATATATTAAATAATTGGTACTATTTCATAGATTACCACATTCCACTATATCTTATCAGGATTTGAGGTTTACCTTGTCATTCAAAATAAATATTTAGCTTGCTATGGATATAGAGTTATGTTTCATAATTTACTATCATCCTAATAAAGATGGGTTTTAAGGGAAGAAATTTCAAACTCTAGAAGACATGTTGAGAGCTTTCTCTATGGATTTCAAGGGTGGTTTAGATAAATACATACATTTGGTATAATTTTCTTGCAATATTACCTTTAAATATAGTATTCAAATGGATCCTTATAAATCCCGCTAGGGTAATATGTGAAGAACTTTAACATACTTGAATAAAGTCAGGGAAACAAATGTATTTTTACTCGATCTAGTTATGTAAATGTCTTATAAGGTTAGATATATTTATCATCGCATAATAGCAGCTCAACATCGACCCAAAAGTTACACTTACAGTAGAAGATAATACCTACAGTTTAAAGTTGATTGCTATGTATTTCTATGAATATCTCACTAGAATAGAGTAATGGGATTTAGAATGAATGGAAAGATAAGGCATATTTATATATGTCCTTTTGAAATTTTTTATGATATTGGTAAGGTTGATTATATATTGGAACTTCCATCAAATCTCCGTCATGTTGAGATATGTTCCATTTATATCTTCAAAAAATGTATATCCCTGGTCCTCAACATGTTCTAAACTCAGAAGTCATATCACTGTATAAAGATATTTCTTATAAGGAATAACTGATAGAGATTATTGATCATAGGGAAAAAGTTCTTTAAAGCAATACCACTCATTTGGTTAACGTTTTATGGAGAAACTATTAATTTTATGAGGCTAAGTGGGAACCTAAGGATGTGATGAGGTGTATTTACTCTAATTTATTATATAATAGAGATAAATTTTGGGGTAGAAATTAATTTTATGAAGGGGGGGGGGTAGAATGTAACACAACGATACTTTTAATCAATATTTCTCTTTAATTATTTTAATTCATTAATAATTTTTATTTTACAAACCGTGTGTTTAAATGAAATATGAAATAATATATATCCATTATAGTCTTATCCTTAAATTGGTGGGTATAAATATCAACTAATAACTTATGAAATAAATATAAATGTCCAACTCAATATGATTGTATTGTTAAATGATTAGAAAATTATGAGATATTTTTTGTAATTTTATTTTATTCTTCAAAAAAATACGTTTCTTCCAAAATTAATTTTTCATATTTTTGTGAATAAATATTAATTTTTAAGAAGTTATAGATAATGTATTTGACAAAATGAATTTCATTTTTTATTTCCAGATATCAGAATAGACTTAAATTTAATTTTTTTTTTAGAATTTTATAAAAACATTTTTTTAATAAATAGTAAAATACATATTTTTATCGAAAACTATATATTATTTTAAATTATTTAGAAGGTAAAATTATGTTTTCATTTATTTTAAATGTTAAATATTTCTTTTTAATTTTAAATAATCTAAATATGGTTTTTCAGATGGTTTTATACATATATCTATTATAAAATATATTTAATGTTTTAAAAGGGATTTTTTCTAAAAAATGGGGTTTCCTTATAATTTTTCCATTTTTAATTAAAATTAAATTTTATTACTTCCATGTTTTGAATTTTGAAAAAATGGCTATGAAATTAATTCTGCAGCGAAAAATTTACTAAATAGGCCCATTTTATTTTTATCCAACAAGAATAGTTCCCTTTGTAATCTTCTTACCATAGTGAAGTGTAAATTGGGAAAAACGTTTTAAAAATAAAATGATAATGACTATAAAACGAACCTATCAAATGCCCAAATTTTATTGGACGAATATAATTCAACCCTTAACACCTAAGGATCAAAATTAAGTTGTTTAATGGAATCTTATCCATGTAAATAATCTATATAATCTATAAATCAAATAAATTTCTAAAAATGTCACTTTCATTGTCTTAAATATCCCCTATATGTAAAAATGGAGACAAAGTTATGTAATTTATGTTTGAAAGGATCGAAAAAGATTTATAGGGCGTGAATAAAATAGATCTAATCTTTATTACACATCAATACATGACTTATTACAAAATATTACACTTAAAACAACCCATAAGGCCGAGAATTATAGTTTATTTTGGAATTTGGAACATTATTGAAAATTAAAATTGTAAAATCAACATCTTTGTTGAAAACTTTTTTAACATGATCACACATAAAATTACACAGGATAACCTCAGAATATACATAAGAATGGGGTGATCTATAAATCCTAGTAGGGGAATAATCATGACATATGGTAATAATTGTTTTAAAATAGACAAACCAATGGGTAATATAAGTGAAATGAATAATAAGGAATGACATAATAAGATAATAATAACATGTGAAATGAGAAACAACATAAAACACTACATCATAAAACAAAGGTCATGGATAAAATTTCAAGACATCTTGGTGGAAAAAGTCCGATAAAGGAATCATTTTCACTCCCTATCCCAATATGAAATATATTGAGACTAAATATTAACCAATTAATTGGAGTGCAATATAATCCTGGGCTCATCAGTCTCATTCATTTCATTCTTATGCTTAAGTTTTCCACATATATCATACAACAAGGATTCACTCATCCTCAGAGTTTTTTCCAAAATCAATTAGTTTGGAATAAATAAATTTATGTACTAATTAAAATAGGTATAAGTGTACAATGATTAATAAAATTTATAAAAAATTCATATGGTATTCACTACAAAATTATTTTGGCATGGAAAATCACGGTCAAATTTTGGCAGTATAAATACGTCACATAAAAATTCATAAAATGGGTTGATGAGAGAGAAATTAATATCGCATCATTTAAAAATAATTTTTACATTAAGGGGTATATGAAATAACATATCACATCTTAGGGATTGAAGATAAATGACATAAGGTAATGAATATACTGGAATAAAGAGTAGAATTGAAAGGATTCTTCATTTGAGTGTCTGACTCCACATGCTTGGGATGCGATTTTTGAGTTATTGGGGGATCAATGGTAGGAATATAGAGAGTTGAGGTCAGAGTATGGTCATTATAGAATGCGTTTGAGTATATATTAATGGGATATTGGGTGGGTATATATTGAAAAATAGAGGGATTTTATTATTATTTTTGTTTTGGACTCTACATAATAAAATAAAGGAAACCACAAATAATATCACAGTTTTAGACTTTAATTCAAAAAATAGGATTGTTTCTCATTATTTTATATGTCCAGGGTCCAAATATAATAAAATTATACCCTTTATTATGTGGATATGAGTGACACTCATAATTAAAAGATCTTTAAACATTAAAATTTAATAATGGTTTTCGAGGATTCAAAAGGGCTTTATAAAATTAATCAAATAAACATAAAATAACATTATTTTAAATTTAAAACATATATTTGGTAATGTATACATTTTATTGTATTTATTACATTATTGTTGGGTCATTATGATATTATAATATACAAAATATATTTATATGGTATTTATTTTTTACCTAAAAATTCAACTATCTTAGAAAATTATGAAAAATTTACCTTTGGATAATTTTAACTATATGATTCCAAAAATAATTCTCATTTTATGTAAATAATTTTCCAAATATGTGAATTTTCACTTTTTAAATAGTAATTGACATTTATTGAAAAAGGATGCATTTTTTGACAATAAGATTTTTTTCATCCCTTATAAAAATTACATTTTACATCATAAAAATTATGTGATCATTTATATTTAATAATAGTTTTCTAATAATAATATTTTTTAGAAATATAGTTTATTTCGGAAATACATTAATTATTCAAGGTAAATTCTTCAATTGAATTTGAATTTTACCCAAAATACTATTTTTGTTTTATTATATGTAAATAAAAATAATTTATAATGAAACCATAATAGAATGAAAATATATTTATTATTATATAAAAAATATAAATTATTATAATATTAGTTCCTTTACACACATCCCTTCAAAAAAAACACTACAAGAGTAAGGTGTATGACAATGAGGCATTCATGTGGGGGTTTGGTGTACATGGTTTGGGATGTGATCACGATGATAATGTAATGCACACAGAAATGGTATCAATCATGATTAAGTTGTGGGATATCATATTGGGATTGGTCAAGTTAAAATCCTGTTGATTCTACCTCCCTTAAAAGCTCTGATAAGTTGGATTTTTAGGGCGTGATCCCACTGGTTGAGTCCATTATATTCTATGTCCATGTCAACTAGATATTTCAAAACACTATATTTATACTAATCATGTGATCACTATGTGATGAATATGTTATCATTGGTAAATATTCTTAATGGCCAACAACATATGATTGGATAAAATAAAACCAAATAAGTGTAGTTGTTTTCTACATCCAAATTACATAATAATACATTTAACTAAATCGATACTGATATTTTATTTATAACATTTCTAGTCGTTACTATATTCACCTCTTACGAGATTTCACAATGGAAATTTTCTATTCCCACAATAAAAAATGGGGGAAACTATATTTCATAACCTCCTCCAGTTTCGATGTTGCTTCATTAGACTTGTGGCCTCTCTATAGCATTTTGACAAGGTTCATTGTATTATTATGTAAAAATTTATATCTACAGTATAAGGTATTCATCGAATGATCCTTATAAAAAATGTCATTTTCCAATGGTTCTAAATTTGTATTGAGTAGTTGTGGGGGATCTGCTATGTACATTTTCAAGAGGGACGTATGTAATACATCAAGCACTTGAGATAGTTTAATTGGCAGTGTAAGTTTTTAGTTCACTGCTCTAATGAAACCTAAGATCTCAAAGGGGCCAGTATATCCTAGAATTAGCTTTCTTTTCATCTGAAATCTCATCACTTTCTCCAATGGAGATATGTATTGGAATTCTATGTCTCCAACATGAAACACTACGTCTCGTTGTAGAATGTTAGCATAGCTCTTCAATCAACTCTGAGAAGCATTGATGTGTTCTTTAATGGTCTTAGCCTTTTCTAAAAATTCCTCAACCATTTTATGACCTAATGATTTTCATTCCCCAAATTCATCCAATAATGTTGGTGTTATGAACCTCTTCCTATAAAGGGTGTTTTAGGTAGAAATTTTGATCCTTTAGTGGAAACTTACGTTGTACGAGAAGTATAATGGAGGTAGGTATTAGGATCTTCCTTCTTTGAAGTCTATATATCATGATATAAACATTTATTCAACTGTTTGAAATGTCTCTTATATTCTCCATAAAATTTAGGAATATATGATTTTCTGATTCTTAGCTCAGTTTTTAGAGAATGTCTTAGAAATTTCCAAAACTTTTAGGTTAATCCCATATCTAGATAATATAAAATAGATTTTAGAACTCCATAAAATATTAACACTTATCTAATGTATATATGTTCATGTTGATCAATTGAGAAATCCTATTAAATTGTAATTAAGTTAATTTTCATTGTAAGTTAATCCATAATAACTGATATAACATTATTTCACATAGATTTCATCAGAAGATCGGTGAAAATTTCAATGGTGATTTTTCCCATTTCTATGTTGGTATGGGTAATGGTTGCATCATCACATTAGACTTATTGCTTTCAGACATAACTTGATAATATACCAAAAATTTTGATGTATATTTATTGATATTATTCTTCATATTGTACCATTAATAGTTCTATTGGATATCTCATTATGTCTTTGTTCATTCTGGGTGAATGGAGAAAGTCAAACTATGTGCATTATCCTACAGTTCATTCATTAAATATGAATTTTATGGTACACATTTTTGTAACAGAAATCATACAAATCCTTCTTCAGTAACACTAAACTATAAGGAATCATTTTTTCTTATAGTTTCCACATTTTTATGAATTATCACATCATCCCTTTGATCATAAATGATCATTTCCAAAATATATTCTTATGAAATAATCTATCAAATGACTGATTATGTTTTTTTCTTTTTGAATCCAATTTCCATACTCTTCACGTATAAGAATATTATATCCTTATAAATTCTCATATATGATAAAATTGCTGGATTCTTTCTACTTATTGACTCTATCACATTATTCACTTTCCCAGAATGGTGAAGTCATAGTTCTTGATAATCTCTAACTATATTTGTTGGTGCCTATTTATCTCTATTTGGATGAAAATATATTTTATACTGTTGTGATCCATATACATTTCACACCTCTCTCCAAAGAGATAATTAACCCATATTTTAAATGTAATTACCACTACAATAAAATCCATATTATGTGTTGGGTAGTTCTATTCGTTATCTTTCAACTACCTTGAATAATATTCTATGCATTTTCTATTCAACCTTAACACACCCCCCATCTCTTCTTCGAAGCATCACTGAATACCATAAAATTTTCTCCAATTTTGGGTTGTGTGAGCACATGGTTAGTGATAAGCCTCCTTTTCAACAACCTTCATCTATTTTTCACATTCATTATTTCAATAAAACATTAACCCCTTCATGTTAAATTGATAAGAGGGTTCAAAAATCAAGTGAATTTTGTCACAAATCGATGATGATACCCTGCTAACCCAATAAATTTATAGATATTTTTTATAGATATTGAGATATTACATCCTTAAATTGCTTATATCATTAAAGGGTCCAAATGTATCCCATTTCATGTGATATTATATTCCATGAATGACACTTCCTTCGACCAAAACTCATATTTTCTCTTTTGTTCATAAAATTTCCCCTTTCAAAATGTATTTAGCACATTACTCAGATGCTCCTAATGATCCTACCTGGTATTGGAGTATAATGGAATATCATCAATCTAGAATACCAAAAATTTGTAGATGTCATCTATGTAGACTCTATTCATTATGTTAATGAATATTTCTGGATCATTATTGAGACTGTATGTCATTACTATGAAATCATAGCGCCCATACCTTGTACGAGAAGTTGTCTTAGGGACATCCTTTTTCTCCACCCTAACATGTTAATATTACTATCGTTGATCAGCCATGGTGAATTATTGTTCTCCATGTAGTTTATCAAATCAGATATCAATCCATGATAGAGTATAACTATTATTTACTGTGATCTGGTTGAGCTCACAATAATAAATCAAAAGGTGTATTGAACCATCCCTCATCATGGAGAAGAGGAATGTTGCACTCCATAGTGAAGAACTTGGGTGTATAAACCCTTTATCATGATTCTCTTGTAAAAGTTTCTTTATCTACTCATGTTCCAAAAATACATTCTATATAGATTATTTGAAAATGGTAATTCCCCAGGAATATGCTCGATTAAAAATTAAACCTCTAAGATTAGAGGAAAACATGGTAGTTCCTCAGAATTCTCATCAACACTTTCCCTCACAATATGAATGTCTTTGAGGATGTTTATTTTGTTAGAATCATTAATTAGAGATAGATATTCATTCATATAGGGAAATAATATCCCTTCTAGTGATGTTGGGGTTAAATAGTACTAATCATCATCAATACACTTGTAGAGAATTCGGGGTTGATTATGATATAGAGATAAATTTCATTCTCATTGAAATTTATGATGGATCTATACAGGGAATGAAAGTCTATACCCCTAATTGTATCAAATTCAACCAAATAGATTTTCAAAATGTTTACAAGGAAGTATAATCATATAATTGAGACTAGGGAGGAGTTATATACATTGGATGCAGAAATTTCACCATTTTTTATTTATAATGTTTTCTATACATCCATGATTTGTAGTGGTGTTTGAATAGTTCTACTAAAATTTCATGAAATAACAGAATGTTTTGAACCAAAATCCAAAAGTACATTTACTATAATTCCATGAATAACTAGCATACCTGTCAACAATTCATTGTCAAAATCCACCATAGAGAGTTTTGATAGAAACAAATAGCCATAGTACCTTAGATTTTTTTGGTTCTCTCCTAAAACCCTTATATTAATGCATTAATATTCAAAGTTCCCTAGTTATTTGATACTAATGTAATGAAAAATGTTTTGAGGGTTGACCCGAGAATTGCTTCCTTGTTCACATTAGTGGGTTTCCATTTCTGATAATCACTATATAGGTTCCATTCTTTCCCTCACCTAATGAATTCATTCTCCACCATAGATAATTTATCGTTTTCTTTTTTCCTATCTTTTTAGAAGTGGGATGTTTAAATTTATTAGTATCATTATATTTATTAATTGGACCACTAGAATTAATATCCACTTTCTTCTTCTGATCTCCATGATACCCTTGATATTCTCCAATCTCTATTTTAACTTTGGGGGTATATTAGAAATATTTTTAAAGTTATAGAAGTCATAGATATCTAGTGATTTTTATAGACAAGGTTTCAGCCCACCAAATAAGTGGCAAACCTTGCATTGTGGGGTAAGAAAAAAGACAAAGGTATATTGTGCAATTATTTTTAATTTTTTCTTATATTTCCTCATATATTCTTTATATTTTTTATGATGCAAAGGAAATCCCAATCCAATTTAATATGTAGACCATGGAAAAAATATCTATCAAAAAACATTTTTTTAAATTCCTTACACAACACCACTTTAGTATCTTCCTTAGACTACATTTTATTGACCAATATCCACCAATGATTAATTTATCCCTCCATCCAATAAAATTATTTATAAAATTCACTTTTTTAGAAAATTAGAGTATGGTGAAGACATTTTCAATGAATTTAATATATTGTTAGATGATTAATGGATCATTTGAACCAATGAAATTAATAAGGCTTTGTCTCATAAAGGACTCAATTTCATCTTGTTCTCTATTTGGGGGATTTTTACACTCCTCCTAATCTAAGTTTCTATTCATGGAATAATTCAGTTAAGATAGTATCGTTATAAATTTTATAATTGTTGATCCCATATATTTGAACATATCATTGGGAAAGTCATCATATTTCCTATCACATTGATTTCCAATGTAATTCCTCCTATTTATAGACATGTTCTAGAATAAAATTAAAATTAGGGATGGTTTTTTTAATCTAATAAACTCATTAATGGGGAATCTAAGAAAATTAAAGTGATAAATAATAAATTATATGAATTTCTTTAACTTTATAATTTCTATGATTCCATCTATGTTATACTAGATATATTTTCAACCATATAATCTTATGTGTATTTTTACATTTAATCATGTTTCATACTAATCTTACAAGTTTACCAAATCATATCCCACTAGAGTGTCAAAATAAGTGTAAAGTAAGGCCCTTTGTGTGTAGTAGGTTACACCTAGTCAGTCCCGACACCACTTGTTGGAGTTTTTACCCGAAGGTAAATTTGTTCTTAAACCATAAACACTTGTAATATTATGAGATAAATTTATTTTATTTGTAAACTAAATACTCAATACTTACCATAATTTACGGATTTTTCTATTACAAAGTATTATCCCTCAAGATTTCTTTAATGTTTTCTAGTCATAATCCCAAAAATAAAAAAACATTTCCACTGATACAAACTAAAAACCTTTCTTATTATTGAACTATAATAAATTATTTATTACAAAATATTACACTTAGAATAACCTAGATGTTCATTATATCTAGTTTCTCATCAGAATTAGGTACATTACATAACAATTTTAACAGAAAAATAATATCTTGGTTGAAAACTTCCTTAACATGCTCACACTTAAAACTAAAAAAGAAAACCTAGGGACATACATAAGGAAATGGTGATCCAAAAAGGCCATTAAGGGAAAAAAATGGAATAATGTAATACATTTTAAACAATATTCATATCAATGGGGAATAAAATTGATATGAATATTAAGGCATGATATAGAAAGATAATCATGACATATGAAATGTGGAAATAACTTAAAAAATACATCAGTAATATATAGAAATGCTAAAATACTAAGAAAATATTGTAGAGAAAGTAATATAGGGGAATCAGGTTCAGTCCCTATAAAAAAATTAAGTTTCATGAGACTAATCATTACCAAATGCATTGAATCACTATATAATTCTCAGTGCACCCATCACATTCATTTCATTCTAATGTTTAAATGTTCCATATAGATCATTCAACCTGGATTCCTTCCGCATCATATATTATTACATGATAAAGTAGTGTGGAATAAATAAATTTAAGTCACTTGTTAGGGGGATATATGTTTATAAATTTTAATACCATTGATATAAAATTGGTATGGTATTTACAATATAAATGTTTTGGCATTGAAAATTATAGTGAAATTTTTACACCATAAAAGCATCACAAAAAAAATTCTTTTAAGGATTGATGAGTGTGAAATTGATATATCATAATATGGAAAACAATATGAAATTAATGTGGATATGTAATAAAATATCACTTCATAAGGAAGGTATGATATAAGATATAAGGTAAAGAAGACACTTGAATAAAGAGGAGAAAGAAAAAAAACCATTACTTGATTGTGTGACATAACATTATTGGAAGGGGCTTCTTTAAATCTTGAGGGTGACTTGTGTGGAACTAATAGATTATAGTGAAGAGTATTAATGTGATCCAAGGAGTTTTTGCGATAAGAAATGGGATCTTAAGTGGGTTTATATTGGAAAAATGGGGATTTTTTTTATTATTTAGGGTTTGGTCTCTACATTATAAAATTTCCAGAACCTCAAACCATCCAATGAGTTTCCATAGTTTCTTTAAAATGGGTGTTATCCTCATTACATCATAAGTCCAAGGACTTAAATTAACAAAATAATAACCTTGCATATGTTGAGATGAGTCATACTCTTAAAGAAATGGTTTTAAAACATTAAAGTATACTATTGGTTTTGGAGGATTCAAATGGGAATTATAAAATTAATAAAATAAATATAAAATAACATTATGGTAATCATCAAAAATATTCGGTCATGGGTCCAATTTATAGTAATTATTAATTAAATTTTGGATCATTATGATGTCAAAATACACAAAGTATATTTATAAATTATTTAATTTTTACTTGAAAATTTTATTATCTCAATAAATAGTGAAAAATTATCTATTAGATAATTTCAAAATTTTGATTCTAAAAATAATATTAATTTTATCTAAATAAATTTATAAATATGTGAATTTTCACTATGATGACAGTAATAAATATTTATTAATAATGTTTTTGTTTTTTTGACAACAAAATATTTTTAACTCTTATAAAAATTATATTTGACATAATATAAATTATATGATAATTTATATTTAATAAAAATTATTTAATAATAATATTTTATTAAAATATAATTTTTTTAAAATCCATTAATTCATCAAAATAAATTCTTTAATAGAATTTGAATATTTCCCAAAAATAGTATTTGTGTTTTGATATATCTAAATAAATTTTTGTTATAAAGTAACGATAATAGGATAAAAATATATTTATTATTTCATAAAACAAATATACAAACTCATAATGGAATGATCTTAATACATATCACTTTAATACACCAAAAACTCTATAAGAGTAAGGTGTGTGTGGTGAGACCTTTATGGGCTGATTTTGCATACATGGATGGGGTTGTGATCTCGATAAGCTTGAACTTCTCCTATAAACAGTTTCTCTCATGCTTAACCTGAATATAGGCTTGGAAAAGGGAAAAACCTAATGATGCAATCTCCCTTAGATGGTCCAATGAATGGGATTTATAGGGTATGATCCTTCTGGTTGAGGCTATCACTTACTTTTTGTGTGTCAATTGTATTTATTAAAACCCTATATTTTAACTAATCATTTGATCATTGTTCAATGACAATATTATCAATTGTAAATATTATTAACTGTCATATAAATATGATAGGATATAATAAAACCAAATAAGATCATGTGTTTTATATATCCATATTTCATAATAATTAATTTAATTAAATTGGAAGGTGTATTTTATTTATAATGATTCTTTTCATTACATAGAATTGTTTTTAACATTCTATATGTTTCAAGGCCTTTAGAAACTCAAACCATGAAAACTAGTAGATTGCATTTCATTAATAACTTTTATTAAATACTCATGCCTAAAAAAGGTTGGAAAGAAGGTAAAGAACACAATATATTCAAGGTTCATCCTCAATGTGAGAACTTACATCATTTCCTTAACCACTCCCACTGATATATGAAATTTAACTATTGATAATAAGTTAATACAACTAGAACCCAAATATATTAGAAAACTTATATCTTAATATAAGAATGAATATATTGACTCCTGTTAGTTAATAATTATTTATTATAAATAACTATCCTAAAAAAAGTATAAATATTTTTTTCAATCTTCTCCACAAAATTTCTTGACTCCAATGACCCTATGTATGAGGGAATTTGAATCAATGAATACTATTTGATTGAATTATTCTGATCAACTCAATATGGTGTTCTCTTTCTCAATCTGTAGTTCTCATACTCTTCATAAATACTCACTTAGATCTTCTCTTATCCAATCTTCCTTAGTGCGACTGACTAAATAGTTTTTTTTCTTAGTCTGTTAAGCAAAAAAATTTATTTACAACATTTTAATGATATCTATCTCCTGAAAGAATCCTAAATCAAATTTTGTCTCAAAATTTTTAGTGATCCACCTTTTCTACCCATGTAAATAAATGAAAATTATAAATGTAATATAAATCTATTTACAGAAAAATCAAGAAAAAAAATAAGGGAAATTAATTTTTTTTACTAATTACACAAATTTTAAATCTATGAAAATTACTCATATCTAAAAACAGAAATTTACAAGTTAAAAACATACCATGATTTATCCCAAATTATTATTTTCAAATATACCACTTATTATTTATTAAATGTAACTTCCTCCACTTAAGTATAATTAACTTCTTCATCTTTAGCCTAATTAACTTAATCAACTTCATGTCCATGTGAATAACTTCCTCTTCTCATTACGACCTAAATTTCTAAATTTTTTCATTAAGATATGACTATATTTATCTTATTATTTTGACATGACTTTCATCTACTTCTTATTATGATATGAATATCTTCATCAAATTCAAACCAAATAAATTTTCTCCTTAGATTCAGTATAGAAAAACTTATTTATCTTCAGTTATATGGAATCTTTATAACAATTTAGTAGAAAAACTCTCTTGAGATAAGAAAATATACCATTTATTACTTATAATCCAAGGAATAAAGTTAATTTTTCCAACATTATCATTTTAAAATTCATCTTCATTTCAATAGAAAAAAATTTACAAAATCTTTTATTCTTCCATATAAAAAAGTATATCATCGATATATAAAATTTTAATTAGAGTTTCAACATATAATATTATATTATCTTTTCCATTAGAAAAATTCAAAATTCTCAAAAAAATATAAATTTTTGTGTACAAGGAATGTGGGGATATTGCCCACAATATAAGGATTTCTTCAATATGAAAAACATGTTTTCATCATTTTCAAGTTGAAAAACAATTTTATTAATGTAAGGTTCTTCCTCAATCTGACCATTTACAAAATATGAATTTACACACATCTAATAAAAATTGTATTTTTTATTCAATACCACTAATAGATACGTCATAATAGTTTCTAATAATAGAATATGGTAAATGGTTTCTTCAACATCCACACCATCCATCTATTCATATCCCTTAAAAACATATTTATTTATTTATTGAAAAATTTCCATGATCATTCAATTTGTTTCCTATAAACGAAGATTATTTTAATAGAATTATTATTTTCTAGACATGGAACAAGTTCCCTTGTTTTATTTTCCTCGACCTAATACAACTGTTCATTCATAGAATAAACCCATTAATAGTGATTAATAGCTTTTAAAATAGATTCTGCTTCAATATTTGACATAAGTGAACTTTGGTTTTCTAATCTCAAATTTTTTTTGTCTGAACTGAATCCTTCTAATTTCCAATAATATTTTTAGACTTAACATATTTTTGTAAAAAAGAAATTTCAATGTTTCTCTTCTAGATAAACGTTCCTCATCACATGATTCTCCTATATCATGGTAAGGATATTTTGACATAGTCTCACTACTATTGGAAATCTCTAGTTTATACTCCTCAACATTCTCAACAAATTTTATTAATAAATTTTTATTTTCAATTAATTTTACATTATATAATTTCATTAACCACTGTAAGTATTTGTTCTGACATTTATATCTTTTTCCATTTTTTGAATGATCCATAACTTTTTTTTTCTCATATTTCTCATCAAACATTCCCAAATTCCCATTTTTTTTAATAAAGAATGACTTTAAAAAAACTTTTAATTAATTAAATGGGGTTTTTTATTATACAGAATTTTATAAGATGTCACGTTAGTTTTTGATCTTAGTAGAAACATGTTTTGATCATGTACATTAGTACTAACAACTTCTCTTCAATAGAATATTTAATTATTCTGTTCTACTGACATAGTTCTTCCCATTTTCACTAAAAATCTATTCATTACTTTTGGTTCTCTATTTTTTGTGTTGAGTATATAGATAACTACAATGTTTTTTGACACCATGGATTCCAAAATAGGGTTAACAGTGTTTCTTTTGAATTAGGCACCATTATATATTCATAAATTATTCATATAAACCCCCATTTATTAATCCAATTATTTTCTCAAAAACATGAAGATTTACAGTGCCTTTTACTTATGTTTCATAAACATGATGTTTATTCTAGGAGTGAATTTATAAATAAAAGTGATAAATTATTTATCAAATTTTTTTTATTGATGTTAAAATAGATCACATATATTTGAATGAAAAAGTTCAAGAGGATTGATAGACTAAATCTCAACACTCATATGACTTTTGTCATTCATTTTACCCTTTTGACATGTAACAAAAAAATCTTCATATATTATTTTAAATTTCAGAATATAATAGTCAAAATCCACTTTATATGGTTTTTTCACGTTTTTCTACCCAAGGTTCTCAAGTCTTCAATTCCACAATTTGTGTTCATGTTCAACCATCATGTAACATGAGTTATTAAACTCTTTATATTGAAACAGATTACCAATATTTCTTTCTCCTTTTGTTATGACATTTCCATATTTCATAAATTTAATTATAGAAGAATATTTAATGAAAAAACCTTATTTCTATCATTAAAATATTTACTTACACTATGTATGCTTTGTTTTAGCCCATAAATATATAAAAACTGTTTGGATTTTAACTTTTGAACATTAATTTCATCCATTCTAATTCCTATGATTTTTAAGAAACTATAATTACCAAAGGTAACTTATCCCCAATCATTAATTTTAATATGTTTCAATATTTTCATATCACTATTCATACGTGAGTAAAAAACACTATCAATTATCCATATTTTGTTCCTTTTACTTTATTTGAATGTTGTCTCAACCAAAAAATCTATTTTCTAAACATTCTTCTTTTTAGATCCCAATTTTTTCTACCATAAGAAACTAGTTTTTGAATGAGTTTCGTACATATTTTGGTATGATGAATTGCATGATCACACATTCCACCAACTTCTTCTAGACATTTTATTTGATTTTTTTGTTTGAATGTTTTAATCATATTATATTTTTTTTTCAAAACTTGTGTGGGTTAGTAGAGTTATTGATTATCTTACACAATTTATTACTTTTTATTCAAACCATATTCCCGGAAGAGGAATGTTATGTAAAAAATTATAAGATCTATACCCATTGATTCCAAAACACCGACAATATATATCAATTCCTAATTTTCAACTGCAGTAAAATGGTTCTTGGTAGAAATTATTTTGAGGTTGATAACCAATTTCTTCTCTATCATAAACAAGAAATGGACCATACTTCATAAAAAGTATATTTAAATTTTTTTTAGATATGACAGGTTTCTCCCAACCCTTATCAAAATAGACATTGCCAAAACTATTCTTAAAACTTGAAATTTTATAAGGATTAGATGAAACATTATTTTTGAAGGATAAAAATTTCACCTAATTATTTACTTGAGTTTTCTCACTAACTTTATAAGTATTATCTTTTAATTCACAACATTTGATTATGTTATCAATTATCTTCCTCAAGGTATTCTTGGACTCAAATTTGTTTGATTGAAACATGTTAAATTTTCTTTTTTTTGATTCTATATTTTTATTAAAAACTTGAAACATTTTTTCCTATTTATTTATACTTAGTTTATAATTATATATCCCTTTGATATATTCTTCTTCTCTATTGAAAAAATATTTTTCCCCTTCAATAACTTTTCCCCTATGTTTATTTATCAATTTAACTTATTTCTTAAGAGATTTTTTTTGATTGAGACATGAAAGAAGTTATAGTGTGACTTGATACTCTCTATAGGATTCCTCACCATATTATTATTCACTATTTGAGGAGTATTATGGTTTCTCAAAATTTTAAATAAATGTTATAAACTTTTTTGAACATTCATATTCTAATGATTAGTTTTCGTTTGAGTCCAATTCTCCTTTCTTACTGAGTATACTTCTCTTGTTACAAGTAAACTTATTCTTATATATCATAGATGTGTTTTATTTTTTATCTTTTTTGTTCAACTTCATTGGTTGAGGTTTTTTTTATAATAATCTAAAAGATATTTAACAAAATTATTCTTGAGAGGATTTATATAAAAGTTTCTAATTCCACCAAACTCAAAACATTTAAGATTCTATTTACCTATATAATTTTGTCATCATATTATATATCTATTGGAAATAAGAGAAATTATTTTTTCATTAAACTCAAAATCCTCTATATCTTTGGAGTCCCAAGGATCCGAATCTATAATATATTGTATTTTCAATTTTTACATGACATCCAAATCATTTTCATTTTTCATATTATTTTTGGATATTGTATTTTTTCCCATTTCATAAGCAACAAGAGTGTTTTGAAACACATCAATAGATAAATCATCTTTATCTTATAAACAAGAAAATTTAAATTCAATCCTTTCCTGAAAGTTCCTCAATAGTTTATTTACAATTTTGGAATCTTCATTGAAATTTCTGAATCCACTGATGTTGCAAACTATTTCATTTACTCTTCTAAGGTATTCATAAATAATGGATTCATCTCAAATTATTACGTCTTTATACTTAAAATGAATTGTTTGTAGAATTTATTCAATTAATTTAGTAGTCATTTTGAAAATACTTCCAAGGTTTACCCACATACTCTTTGAATTATTGAATTCTATCACATTTATATAAAAAAATTTGATAAGAAAATAATTATTTAATTTGTATATTTCCCATTATATTTGATATTTATCTTATCAGAAAATTTATTGGATCATCCTTCCCAAAATGTAAAAAACCACTTTTAGAAATTTCAAACACTTCCCAGAGAAGATATTTAAGATAATGAATCATTCTATTATTCTACAGATGATAATTTTATCAATAAAATGTAGGAATTACTTAAATTTTGAAAAAATTGATATTATCCATTAGAAGGATTCAACCATGAACTTCCCTGCTAAAGCACATTGAAGTTTTAAAGGTTCAAAAAACATCTGAGATGGGGGGGGGGTGGGGATTGAATCAGTTGTGAACATTTTTTTGGTTTTAATAATTTTGATAAATTACCCCACAAATGTTGTTAAGGTTTATTTATTTATCATATTTTAGTAAATAACCATGCACACAAAATGAAGAAAACATGTAAAGAACATAAGATTTACAAGGTTCATCCTCGGTGTAAGAACCTAAATTCCTTCCAAATCCACACCTGTGAGTCTATGTAAATTTTCTGTTAAGAATAAATGAATACGACTTGTTCCAAGACACATTAGAAACAATATATATCCTAATAAGAATGGTCATACTAACTCCCTTTATTTTTTAAAGTCCACTTATAAATAATTGAGCCAAAACAAAAGTATAAATACTTTTTTCAGTATGATTTACAATAGTCCCCAAGTATGATGACTCAGATTTTGATGACTTTGAGACAAACGACCTTCAGTTTAATGAACGAAATTTGAGTGAATAAGCTTTATTGACTCAATACGATGCTCCCTTTCTCAAAATACACTTCTCAAACTCTACTCAAATCATCACTGAGATCTTCCTTAGTCCAATTGACTCAATAAAATATTTCTCAATCGAGTAAAAAAAATAAATATTTCCGAAATTATAACTATATCTTTGTTCAAAAAGAAATCATACTCAAATTATGACTCAAACTTTTTAGTGCTCTACCTACTCTACACAAGTAAAGGATTGAAATTTATGAATTCACTGTGCTTCTATTTACAGGTAACTTATTATAGAAATGTTGGTAAAATTAAAAACAATTCGCACTAACACAAATGTAAAATCTTCTAAAATAAATCACATTTAAATATAAACTTTTACAAATTCCAAACTTCCAAAAAAAATTATGAAATTAGTTTTTTTAAAATACAATCTTTTCTTTAGTTTGACGCGACTTCCTTATACTTCATCTGATTCAATTCCTCACCTTAGACCTGATTAACTTCATCAGCTTTAATATGATGTGACTAAATTCCTCTTCTCATTATGATATGACTATTTTCCTCGGCTCATTATGACCAGACTATCTTCATCTACTCATTATGATCTAACTCTTTTCATCTACTGATTATAATCTATATTTCTTCATTAGAGTGAGTTTGATTAACATTACTTATTAGAGTTGGTCTGATGGAACTTCTATATCTTTATTATAATTTAGTCCTTATAATTGTGAAATTTACCATTATGATGATTTTATATTATGGTGGAACACCCATTATGAAGAAAACACAAATATGAATCATTGAAAACATCCAGACCTTTTTTGATATAACTTATTTATACTTATGATGAATTATGTGTCTGTTTCTTCTTGATTCATATCAAAAAAATTATTGATCTCTAGAACTAATTCAACTTTTATGATTCCTCAATTTATTCATGATATTTTATCATGATATTGTTTCACCATGTGTGAGAACTTTATGATTAAAAAATCAATGTTTGACTTGATGTTAAAAGTAAAGAAAATTATAACTCATGCCAATACTATTTTCCTTCAAACTCATTAAAAAAATTCTGAATTTCATTCTTTGAGGCTTATGACATTCCAACCAACAACAAGTCTATTGGATCTTTACTTTCATGCTAGTAGATCTAAGGCCAATGATGTGTCCGATCAGTAACTTCATAATTATAAAAACTTCGTCGTTCGATTTGGCTCTCTATAATACTCTACGCCTGGTGCTTCTCAATCTGATCCTCTAAATTAGAGATTTTTTCCCTAAAACAAAACTTTTATCCTTGTAACACCCCAAGAATCCATGATACTTTTCACTTAGATTAATGAAATATCTTTCATTGTACGCAACTTCGAGATTCTAACACACCGCGACCAATCAAACTTACCATTATGAATAGTAATACACACTTTTTGAAATTTTATAAATTTCATTTTTCAAAATGGACTTCATTTTTGAATTAGGAATATAGAAATTATCATAGGGTTAATTCTTTGTATTTTTATGAACACCCTCAATTTTAGATGAATATTGAAAAACACGGTTTTATTGGTTAAAACCGACTATTTATTTAAATAATTATTCATTTTATTTAAATTTATTTTAGGTCAAAATAGATGAATAATACCTATATATGTTAAATGTAATTCATTGGAGTCATTTTATAATAAGCTTAGATATTTAAAATTTTTATTGAACATTTTACCGTATTTTACCCACCTCCTAAGATCATTTGCAAATTTTCATAAAAAATAATTTTACCTCTTTTGTTTGTTGAATTTAAAAAATTCTAGAGACACAATTGGAATCATTAATTAGAATTTTGTTCAATAAGATGAAAATAATTTTGATGAATAATAACCTTTTACTTTTATTTACCATGGTTAAAAGTAAATAGGGTAATTAAGTGTAAAAATGATATTATAATTACCCTAAAAAATGTCCTAATTCAATTGGATAAGTTTAATTTGAAAAAAAACTACCATAGGAATAAAATATTAATCTCTTAGGTCCACTTGTATTAGATTAGGACATTTATTTTTATTTTATTTAAAGAAGAGTTAAAAGAGTTAAATTCAAGGTTTAATAACTAATCCATTTTAATATAGGGTCACACATAACATAAATTCAACTATAAATATTAATTAGAAATATAAATATATTTCATACATAATATAATTTTATTTATAATTTTTAGACATTAAATAGTATAATTTATTTATGACATAATGATGATGTAGTAATTACCTTATTAATGAATTATTAAAATAATTGATATTATAAATATACAAATAAATATAAATTTAGACTTATGATGAATTAAAATTATTTTCTAGGTTAATATGACATTTTATGGTTGGTTAAATAAATATTAATCGAATTGATAATGTTTTAATGACTTTCAAAAAAATCAAATACTAAATAGTGTCAAAATTGGCATAATTGAGTTTTTAAAACAAATATAGTATTACTAATTGATATAAAATTTATATAAATCTAAGGATTCTCAAAAAGTATTATATAAGGTTATGTATATTAATAATGGAACACTTGGGGCTCACTTGGATGTTTATAGTAATTTTATTAACCATATAATATAAAAATACAAAGAGACATGGTAAATGTGATACTATTTTACTAAGAGTTAAATCTAAAAGATAATGTTAATATGGTTACCTAACCTGTCTAAAACCTAATAGTTGAGAGTTTTTCTACCAATACCTACCTTATAATCTAAATAAATCATCTTTCAGCCATTATAAAGTGAAAATGATTTTATTATAAAATAATATTTCAAACATTTCCAAAAGTGACCATCACCTCTCTTATAAAACGGAACTTCCCCTTCTTTCAAAATAACTCCTCCATCTCCATTTGGCTCGGCCCACCTATAACCAAATATCCTTCCAAATTTCCTCCCTTAATCCTAGAGGACTTCCTTTGTCCAGAAATCCAACCTAGAGATCCGTTTTGATCAAATCAAAAGTAATAACTCAAAGAAGAGGTAAGTATTTCATCACCACATTCATGATCATTTTTTCTTCCACTTCCTATTTATTTTTTGTTTTCATATCAGAATAATAAATCCAATACAATATATATACTTTTATTTTATTATAAATATGTTACAAACATATTCGTTATTCTATCCATCCTTAAAATGACAGTCACCATATGTGCGTATGTACGGCTTACCGTCTCCATGTCGTGGTGTAGTTTGTTATTCATACACTTCATTATCTATATGGGTATAATAATGAGTGTAAACAATGTAAATATTAAATATAACATGTTAATGATTTTTTATATATGATATACCCTCCCATTACATTGGATTTCATCATCAATATAATGATATTGTCGCTTGTACATACGTACAAAATACCGTCTCCAGGAACGCGATGAGATTTATTTCCTCATCATTACCATTAAAGAATAATTTTCATTTAAGGACTAAAAATAATTTTTATGAACATAATATCATTCTGTTTATGAATCAAATACATCCTATCCAGAACAAATATTTCTTATGTAACCAAACATATAAATAAAAATGAACACGTTTACACCTGAAATGATGATACTACTGAAATATTATTAATAATGAAATATTAAAGGACCATATATGATACCATATTAATGTATACAATTCTTTTATAACTTAATAACAATGATTTAACTATTATTCCAGAGGTTAATGTTACCTAGACCCTGGAAAAGTACAAGTTAATTGTTAATTTTAGAATCTCTTTATTATCCAAGGTTGTTTTTTGTAAGTATCTATGGGGACCTCTTTATTATCCATATCCATGTTTTCTTAAAAATGAATTTCAAAACATTTTTTCTATTTACTAGACTATGGTTTAAATTAATTTATACCCTTATTTGACTTTATATGTTCCGAAATAAATCTCTTTGTTGTTTTCCAAAAAATCAACATTATGAACTTTTTGACAAAATTAAGATAAGAATGTTTTTTTAAAATTATATGGTAGGTGTGGATATTTTCCACCATTATAAAATCATCAAAGAATCCCTTAAAATATTATTTGAATATTTTTAAAATAATTTTTTTCATTTATAATTATGGGATAATTAAATGGTTTCAAAATAGATAGAGGCATTTCTTTCAAATAATTTTCATTTCATCTATGTCAAAATCCTTTTATGGATTTTAACCTTTTTTAAAGTTGATTTATTATGATACAAATCATCCATATTGTATTAAAGGTTTTGGGGTTTTTTTTCTATACGAATGTGTTATTTTTATATAATGCATGGTTTATGGAAAAATTATTTACATTTTGTATGGTAGTTTTAATAAGATTGTTTACATAATGTTTCAAACTTTTCATATGAAGAATGTATTGGACTTAATATGTGACGGGTGGAGCCTACTATAGAACCTCAGTGCATTAGTGGGCCTAATGAGACAATTAGATGTGTAATATAAAGACCTAGCCTTAAAACATTAGTTAATATTGAATTAAATGAATAATTCACAATGGGAATCTTCTTAGGTTTAGAGTTTTAGAGAATTAGGACATAAATATTACATCTCAAAATATTACAAAGTAGACACTTCTATGCAGTTTCCATTTTTTTTACAAAACATGAACTCTTGAAAAAAGAGTCATATCAAGTTCCATGTTTAAGATAGTATGACTTTTCCTTGATCCCATTCTTGACCCTATTCCACATTATGTCCTGTGAAAAACATTTCAAAAACTAGTGGTGAGCATAAAAAGCTCATTAAGGGATACACAAAGAAGGAAAACTGTTAGTTTTCATCAAAAAAATAGGTAAACCATGAATACTTTATCATAAGTAATACTTTTCACCTTTATGAAGTAGTAAATAGTCTTCACTAAATAAAAGACCATTACTTACTCTTTTGTACCCAAAAGATTACCATAAAACCCATATAAATAATACATAATATATAAAGGTAACTTGGGATATAAACATAAATAAATAGAATAACCATACGGTCGACTTCCACACATATAACTAATTGTAATAGCCATACGGTCGACTTCCATACTTAATGATTTAGAGGTTATAACGTAACCACCCATCCTGGTATTCACGACACCACCCATCATTTGGTTTATTATGTAACCACCAGTCAAATGTCCAAGTACCATTATATAATCATAACACATAAAACAATTATAAAGAACAGAAAACATTTCCACATTTCAATCATAATATATCACTCAAATATATTGACATAAAAAATCCATTATCAAAAATATTTTCAATACAAAAATACATAAATGAGTATATGGTATTTATTTACTTTTAAAATCATTTACGTCTTGTTGAGGAAGCCAAAGATCAAATAATACTCACAGTAGAGGAAAAGGTCATTGTCACCGCTTATGTTAAAATAAACTTTCCTTTTTTTTCATTTAGTAAAATTCGTTGTAGAAAAATATTCTCTTTGAAAAGTCAAGGGTGTTTATACAGTATATAAAAGAAAGTCCTGTATTAGAACAAAATATGCCTCAATGAAAGGAGATTGAGACAAAGTCCCTTACAATGATAATTTTTTAAAAAATATAGATATATTATGTGTATTCACTACATGTACACATAAACAAAGTATATATACAAAATAGGACATTATAATATCATGAAATAATTTGAAAGTAAGAGATAAACCCGAAGAACAGAAATTGGGTTAAGAAGCTCCCTTACCTCGTGTCTAACATGACTTGATCATTCTTTATTCTCCTGAATAAAAAAAATAATATTAATTTATACTATCTTAATAACCTTTTCAAGTTTATTATTCCTTTTATATCACTTATTACCATTTTATAAACATTATGTAATCATTTAAGTTAATAATGTTTGTTTTGTCGATATTTGGTACTTGAGTCAAAAAAGGACTTCTTATAATTACATGTTATTCATGTGGTCAAAGGTTCATTATATCCAGAATTATATTCATGATTTGGATATCAAATATATCATATATATCCAGAATATACATGTATTTATAACAGTACATAATATATAGAGGTAAGAAATAAAACTCACCTTTCATGGAGACGGTAAGCCGTACGTAACCATGAACACTACTTTTATTTATATTTTGTATTTGATGGAATGAAATTACAAAGATATAAAGGTAAATTATAATTCCAGTATAATATCATATTTAATATTATTAACTCCATCCTTTATACTTTCCACATATGGAATTAAAGATTCAAATCACTTTAATGGGGTGGTAGTTCACACTTCCTAAAATGAAATTATCGCGTTTATCTATTATGGAAACCATAAAGGTATGCCATAAATGAAAAATATAGAGGCATAAGGAAAAAATAAATATAATATATATCATATATAAATATAGTTACATCTTAATGGCAACCATGAAAGGTGTTAAGAGAAGATTGAACAATCATCGTTTCGTGAGGCAGTAATTCACCATCCATAGAAACAATATGTTCTTTAACCACTAGACAGAGTTTTGTGTAAGTTTAGCTCGAATAATTCACATAAAAACATCCTGGTATATTTAAGATACTGGTTTTGTAACAAAATAATGGAATAAAAATATTTATGTGGTTGGAGAAGCAAAATAAAACAAAAGAACATAAGAGAAGACTTTACCTTTAAATTAGGTAACTCACATTGGTTTGAACCAAAAGGGTTTCTTGAAGATATTTCTCCCTAAGGTAAGGATTCTAAGATAAGGATATGGATGTGGAGAGATAATATGAGCCAGATTTGGTCGTTCCAAGGGCTTGAGAGGTGTGGGTAAGGGAGTAGAGGTGGGGGCCTTTTATAAGAGGGAAGAGGAGCACTCTTGGAAGGTCATGAAATGTTACATTATTATGAAATGATTTTCGGATTTTAAAGGTCCCACAATGATATATATCGAGGGTAAGGTGATAAGGGTTTGAAATACACCCATACAATAGGTTTTAGACAAGTTTATGTCTTATATTTTTCCTTATCTTTTCATTTTATTTTAATCGTTTATTAATGAGGTAATCACTGCATCATCATGGTGTCATAAATAAATTTATTTATTTATTGTCTAAAAATTATAAAAAAAACCATGATTTATGAAATATTCTTAGTTTTATAATGATTATTTATAGTAAAAAAATATACCTTATATAACCCCAAGTAATAATTTTTTTAGTAAAACAATACATGTTTGTGACATATTTATTTTAATATTAAATAAAACGTTATTAATGTCATTTTCTTACCCAACTGGCTCCATGGGGTCCCCAAGTTGACCCATGGATTTTAATGGTAATCCATGACTCATACAATCCATTTAGGACATGTGTCAAGGTAATTTCATATTATTAAACATTATTCTTACCTTAAATTACACTAATTATCTCTAATCGCGTTTAATAAAACTCAAAAGTTACAATTCACCAAAAAAAATTTTCATACCATTGAACTAAATTTTACTAAATAATGACAAACATGTATGTAATATTTTTAAAATTCAATTCTTTGATGCGGTAAAATTTCATTTAAATGAAAATCATTTTTTTGACTACCACTCAGTGGTTTCACTATTCATCAAAAATTGAAGTTTTGAGAAAAATACCAAAAATATACCCTTAGCTATGTTTGATTTTTCAAATTAAAAAATGATTTCTATTTTTCCAAATTCAAAACATATATTTTTCATTAATTAATTTATTAATTAATTCCCATTTTCAGAACAAATAGAGTGTTTTTACGAAACAATATATACCAAAATATTGACAGTAGTTTAAGTCTAATTTCAAAGTGAAATTAATTCCAATGACCACCATTGGATTAAATGGTAAAAAATAAATTTTAATTTCATTTTAAAACCAATTCATAAGATAATCTAATCATATAAATATATTATACTAAAATGAGGTTTTGAATTAAAATACAACATTTTCCACTTATTCATTAAAAATAAACTTTATCGGAAAAATAACAAAACATACACAAAGTAAATTTTGATTTCTCTATTTTAAATAAGGATTTTATTTGGTCCAATAGAATTTATAAGAGTGACCAAAACTATTTTTAAGGATAATTCTCCCTCAAAAGCTGATAAATCAATCTTTTAGTTAATATTATAGTATCTATGCCTAAAATTGAATTCTTTTCTTATTTTAAGCCTTTATCATTTATTGGATAAATGTAAAAACATTTAGAAAAAATATATAATAATATTTTAGTTATTTATATCCATTCTTTCCAATAAAACGACAACGTTTTAACTACCAATTAATATAATATTATTATATTACTAGTGTGCAACGTAACATTTCAAAGAAACTCGTTGTTGCGTATCGGGTAAGTTATCGAATATAGAAACCCCTTCAAAGTAAAATCAATATATAATTCAAAAGTATTAATAAATATGAAAATGTATTATTCTTTATTTACCTAGGATGTTACATCCTTCCACCCTTTTGGGAATTACTTTCTCACAATTTTATTCACTTATCAAAATAAGTAGTGATATTTATCCCTCATAGCATTTTCAGATTCCCACGTCGCCTCTTAAACCAAATGGTTTTTCAATAAAACCTTTACGTGATAAATTACTTTATTTCACAACATGTTATCTCTTCGTTCAATAATCTATAATGTTTGTTCTTCATAAGAGATATTCTCTTCCAACTGAACTACCTCTGGGCTCAAAACATGAGATGGATCTGGCATATAATTTCTCAACATTGAAACAAGATAAACATTGTGTACCTAGGACAAACATGGAGGTAAAGCCACTTTGTATGTAACTGATCCAACTTTCTCTAGGATTTCATAAGGTCCAATGAACCTCAAAATCAACTTTCCCTTCTTTCCAAAACGCATCGCACTTTTCCATGGAGAAAATTTGTGAAAAACATGACCACCTACCTTGAAATTTAGATCCTTATTCCAGTTTTCTGCATAACTTCTCTGCCTACTCTGAGCTATTATCATGTGTTACTAAATCAAATGAACTTTTTCTACCATCTCTTCTACAAATTCTGGTCACATCAATTTCCTTTTCCCTACTACATCCCAAATATATGTAGTTCAACACCGTTTACCATATAATTCCTCAAACAGATCCATCTGTATACTGGAATGAAAGCTTTTATTATAAGAAAATTCAACCAATGAAAGATGTTGGTCCCAACATCCCTGGTAATCCATCATGAATGCACATAACATATCCTCCATGGTCTGAATTGTTCGTTCTGACTGCCCATCCGATTGCAGATGAAAAGTTGAACTAAAATTTAATTCTGTACCCAACGACTTCTGAAGGCCTTTTGAAAAGTTAGATGTAAACCTGGTATCACGATCAGATATAATGGAGAGGGGAACTCCATGAAACTAGAAAGACACTTTAATATACAATCAAGAAAGATGATCTATAGACAAATTATCTCAAATAGGAAGGAAATGATCCGATTTAGTCAATCGATCAACAATAACCCAGATTGCATTATTACATAGATATGTCTTTGGTAATCTCACAAATAAGTCCATGGATATATTTTCCCATTTCCACTCCGGCACCGGTAATGACTGAAACATCCCTTTCGGTAACTGCCGCTCTAATTTAACCTACTGACAAGTCAAACACTTCATAGTAAAATCAGAAATATCTCTTTTCATTCCATCCCACCAGTAATACTCCTGCAGATCCTTTTACATCATAGTACAACCAAGATGAACTGAAAATGGGGAACTACGTGCCTCACATAACAACTCATTCTTCCACTGTGAATCAAATGCTCACATAATCTCTTCCCAAACCTCCAAACACAATCATTATCAATGTTAAATTAAGGAAACTTACACTTATGAACCAGCTCTACCTTTTTCTTCAACCCACTGTCTTTCTTCTGTACTTGCTTAATTCTATCTGATATAGATGATCTCACTTACACCTGAAACAAAATAGAAGAAATTCCTACTGAAAAAACTTCTATTCCAAAGTTCATAAAATAAAAAACCAAGATATCTCATTCCAAACATAGAATGGTTAATGAAGAATTTCTTTTTCGACTCAAAGCATCAACCAATTTATATGCTTTTCCCAGATGGTAATGAATTATACAACGGTAATACTTTATTAATTCCAGCCATCTCCTATGTCTCATGTTCAACTCTTATTTAGTGAGTATATATACTTTAAACTTTTGTGATTGGTATATATTTTACACTTTACTCCATACAAATGATGTCTGCAAATTTTTAAAGCAAAAACAATAGCAGCTAATTCCAAATCATGTGTAGGGTAATTTAACTCATGAGTTTTCTACTGATGTGAAGCAAAATCAATTACCTGATCATTCTACATAAGGACACAACCAAGTCCTTTCAACTAAGCATCACTATAGATAACAAACTCACTATTTTTGGAAGGAAGTGCCAAAACTGAAGCATTCACCAATCTTCTTTTCAATTCCTAAAAACAACCATCACATTCTTTTATCCAGATGAACTTAGCACCTTTTCATGTTAATTTAGACAATGGAATGGATTACTGTGAAAAATATATAAGAAACCACTGGTAATGACCTGCAAAACCAAGAAAAATAAGGATCTATATTATATTTGTGGGTATTTTCCATTCTTCAACAACATTTGTTTTAGCAGGATCAATAGTTATTCCATTTTTTGAAACAATGTGACCAAGGAATGAAATTTTTTGTAACCAAAACTCACACTGGCTGAATTTCCCAAATATTTTATTTTCTTTTATGGTTTTCAAGACAAACCTTAATTGACTTTGATGCTCCTATTTACATTTTGAATAATCTGCAATGTCATCAATAAAAACAACCAACATTTTTCACCTGAGTCAACTTAGCCATCACTGCAAAAAACTGTTTAGTTATGATTCTGACCATCTTAGGATACTAATTTGAAAGGTCATTTCCCTTTGTATGACTTCTCAGAAAAGATGTTCTGTTTCCTCTACGAAAACCCATTATTAATACAGAAAAATATTATGAAAAACAACATGGTAATATGTAAATTCTATATCATTTCAATATTAACAGAAATTACTTTATAGATGTAAATTTAAAAATACCCTAACTCCTAAAGTTATCTAAACCAGCCTCTGATACCAACTATAAGGACCCAACCGTAAAACATTACTTAATCTTGAATTAAATGAATAATTTACATTGAGTATCTTTACAGGTTTAGAGTTTTAGAGAATTAAGACATAACTATTACATATCAAAAGATTACAAAGTAGACACGTCTACACATTTTACATTTTTTTACAAAACATGAACTCTTGAAAAATGAGTCATTTCTAGTTCCATGTTTAAGACAACATGACTTTTCAATGATCCCACCCTTTAACCTATTCCACATTATGTCCTGTGAAAAAAATTTCAAAAACTTGGTGTGAGCATAAAATGCCCAGTAATGTATACACAAAGAAGGAAAACTGTTAGTTTTCATCAAAACAATAGGTAAACCGTGAATACTTTATCATAAGTAATACTTTTCATCTTTATGAAGTAGTAAATACTCTTCAATAAATAAAAGATCATTACTTAATCTTTTGTAACCAAAATATTATTATAAAACCCATATAAATAACACATTACATATAAAGGTAAATGGGGACATAAACATACATAAATTGAATAACCATACTGTCGAATTCCACACATATCACTAATTAGAATAGCCGTATGGTCGTCTTCCATACACAATGCATTGGAGGTTATAATGTAACCACCCGTCCTGGTATTCACGGCACCACCTGTTATTTGGTTTATCTCGTAACCACCTGTCAAATGACCAAGTACCATTATAAAATCATAACACATAAAATAATTATAATTGAAAGAAAACATTTAAACATTTCAATCACAATATATCACTTAAATATATTGACATAACAAATCCATTATCAAAACCCTCTTCAATACCTAAATACATAAAATAGTATATGGTATTTATTTACTTTTGAAAACATTTATGACTTATTGAGGAAGCCAAAGATCAAATAATAATCATGGCGGTAGAAAAGGTCACTGTCACTGCTTACATTAAAAGAAATATTCCTTTTTTTGTTTAGTAAAATTCTTCGTAGAAAACTATTCCCTTTGAAAAGTCATGGGTGTTTATATAGCGTATAAAAGAACGTCTTGTATTAGAACAAAATATGCCTCAATGAAAGGAGATTGAGACGAAGTCCCTTACAAAGATAATTTTAAAAATAAAATTGATCTATAATGTGTATTCACTATAAGTAAACATAATGAAATTATAAATACATGATAGGACATAATAATATCATGACATAATTTGAAAGTAGGAGATTAACCCAAAGAACAGAAATTGGGTTTTGAAGTTCCCTTACCTCGTGTCCGACTTGACTCGACCATTCTTTAATCTCCTGAATAATAAACTAAAGATAATTTATACTTGCTTAATAACATTTTAAAGTTTATTATTCCATTTAAATAACTTTTTATCATGTGATAAAAATTATCTAATCATTTAAGTTAATAATGTTCGTTTTG
Organism: Viscum album; assembly: GCA_963277665.1. NCBI lineage: Eukaryota > Viridiplantae > Streptophyta > Magnoliopsida > Santalales > Viscaceae > Viscum > Viscum album. The sequence continues at coordinate 1,205,884,070 of OY728138.1, forward strand.
ACGATATTTGGTACTTGAGTCAAAAATGAACTTCTTATAATTACATATTGTTCATGTGGTCAAAGTTTCATTATATCCAGAATTATATTCATGATTTTTATATCATATATATCATATATATCCAGTATATACATGTATATATAATATTACATAACATTTATAGGTTAGAAATGAAATGCATCTCTCATAGAGACGGTAAGCCGTACGTACGCATGAACGCTACGTTAATTTCTATTTCGTATTTAATGGAATGAAATTAAAAAGACATAAAGGTACAACATAATTCTAGTATAATATCATATATAATTTTATTAACTCCTTCCTTTATATGTCCCACATATGGCATTAACGATTCAAATCACTTTGAGGGGGAGGTAGTCTGCACTTCCTGAAATGAAATTATCGTGTTTATCTATTATGGAAACCAAAAAGGTATGCCATAAATGAATTATAAATAGGAATAAGGAAACAATAAACACAATATTTATCATATATAAATATATTTACATCTTAATGTCCATGATGAAAGGTGTTAAGAGAATATTGAACAATCATCGTTTCGTGAGGCAGTAATTCGCCATCGACAAAAACAATATGTTCTTTAACCATTAGACGGAGGTGTGTGTAAGTGTAGCTCGAATAATTCTCATAAAAAAATCCTAGTTTATTTATGATACTGGTGTTGTTATAAAATAAAGGAATAAAAATAGTTTAATGGGTTTGAGAAGAAAAATAAAACAAAATAACATAAGAGAAGACATTACCTTTAAATCGGGTAACTCTCCTTGGTTTGAACCAAAAGATTTTCTGGAAGATATTTCTGCCTTAGTTAAGGCTTCTATGATAAATATAGGGATGTGGAGAGATAATATGATCAGGGGTTGGGTGATCCAAGGGCTTGAGAGGTTTGGGTAAGGTAGTAGAGTTGGGGGCCTTTTATAAGAGGGAGGAGGGGCACTCTTGGAAGGTCATGAAATGTTACTTTATTATGAAATGATTTTATGATTTTAAAGGTCCCATGATGATATATTTTGAGGATAAGTTGATAATGGTTCGAAATCCACCCATCCAATAGGTTTTAGACAAGTGTATGTCTTATATTTTACCTTATCTTTTCATTTTATTTAAATCATTTACTAATGAGGTAATCGCGGCAACATCATGGTGTCATAAATCAATTTATTTATTTAATATATAAAAATTATAAAAACAATACCATGATGTATGAAATACTTTTCGATTTATAATGAATATTTATAGTAAAAAAAGATTACTTATATAACCACAAATAAAAATTGTTTTAGAAAAACAATACATGATTGTGCCATTTTTATTTCAACTTTAAATAGAACATTATTAATGTAATTTTCTTACCCAAGTGGCTCCATGGGGTCCCGAATTTGAACCATGGATTTTATTGGTCTTTAATGACTCATAAAATGAGAGTATGACATGTTTTAAGGTAATTTCATATTATTAGAACATTATTTTTACCTTAAATTACACTAATTACCTCTAATCGTGTTTAATAAAACTCAAAAGTTACCATTCACCAAAAATAATTTTCATCCCATTGAACCAAATTTTACTTAATAATTACAACCATGTATGTTATATTTTTAAAAATAATTTCATAGATGCATGTTTTTACAAAACAATATATATCAAAAGATTGACACAAGTTTAAGTCCAATTTCATTGTAAAAGTTTTTCCAATGACTAATATTGGATTAAATGGTAAAAACATATTCAAATTTAACATTAAAATTTTTAATTTAAAACCAATTCTAAAGATAATCTAATAATATAAATAAATTAGATTAAAATGATATTTTGAATTAAAATACAACATTTTTCACTTATTCATTAAAAATTTACTTTATCGGAAAAATAACAAAACATACAAAAAGTAAATTTTGATGTCTTGATTATAAAGAATAATTTAATTTTGTCTAATAGAATGTATTAGAGTGACAAAAATTATTTTTACGGAGGGTTCACCATCGAAAGGCAATAAATCGACCTTTTAGTTAATATTAGAGTATCTATGCACAAAATTGAATTATTTTCTTATTTTAAACCTTTATCTTTTATTGGATAAATATAAAAACATTTAGCAAACATATGTAATCATATTTTAGTTATTTACATTCATTCTCTCCAACACAACGGCTACGTGTTAACTACCATTTAAAATAATATTATTATATTACTAGTGTGTAAAATAATATTTCAAGGAAACTCGTTGTTGCGTATCGGGTACACTATCGAACATTGCAACCCCTTTAAAATAAAATTAATATTTAATTCAAAAATATTAATAAATATGAAAATGTATTTTTCTTTATTTACCTGGGATGTTACATGGAAATATTTGAGGGCTTTTTCAATTTGATATATTGTTTTGGCTGAGGTATAAAACATTTTTAGACATCTAGGACAAGGCCTTGACAAGATGTTTCAGAATGTCTAACATTTTACATAGGCATGACATGAAGTACAATGGAATAGGGAGAATTACATGGTCGTGGGATGATGAATCTCTAAGTGGTTAACTAACCTCTACACATTTTTTATCTATATAGGACACATCATTTATATTGAGAAACTTATTTTATGAGACATAGGTATAAAGATGACTCAGGATAGACAAGACCCCTCCTTCACTCTCAATACACATTGTTTACTTTTTTTAGGGTAGGTTATGGCCCTCCATCTCTACAGTATAGACTAGTATCAATTGGGTGTGTTCCCATGGTTTGTTCCTATTAGGGTACAGTGTGTCATTATGTAATGTGAATTTTATTTCTATCCCCTCAATGGGTTTAGTCTTGGATTGAGTTTTATGAGGAAATCCATTTAAAATGGGTGGGATCATATATCATCTCATCACATTCCCTATATGGGGATTTAGTAATCATCATGACCAACTTATAAAAGCATAACATCCCCTACATTTTGGGTTCTCATAGTAGGGTTTGTTACACTCAATAGGTATTGGGTGAGAGCTCTTATCTTTGTATAAAGATCTTAGATATCTAGTGATCAATTATTTTGAAATTTGTAAAGATAATAACCTATCAGAGTGGATCCATTTGTGATATTATGGCTTGTGGAATGTGTTCTCTTAGAGGTCGGTTACCATGATACCTCATGAAAAATCATATGGATAACCATATTTTTTAGGAATCCTTGAGACACGGGTATGATATGGTTATATATGGGTTAATGTTATTATTTACATATCTCAAATTTTTATTAAAATACATATGTCACAGTGATTTGACTACTCTATTAATTATCTGTGATGAGTGATTTTAGGTTTTCCAACTGGGTGTTCTGATTGTCACACCAAGAATAGAAAATGTCATACATTTTGATAATTAAAATATATTTAAAGGAATCATAAGAGGATTATGATACATTTCATATAGTGGGCTAGATAGATCATGGTTTTCACCTTGTGTTTCAAGATACTACAACCCCTTCTTCTTAGCAGGTTGAACCTTTTTTTAGTTTTGTAGTGGGATTGTTTTTGGACCACTATGATTTCAGGTACCTTTTATCATAAAATGATGTGGGTTCAATTTTTGAATGAATTATGATATCATTTTTGTTTTAATTTTAATCATTTTGTAGGTATTTTAATATTCGTTCATGTGTATAGGTACTTAGGCTAAGGCCTCATTTCAATGAGATAAATCCACTCCATGATGGTCACCATGCCCTATATTATTAGAGTTGGTATTTGGGTGTGAAACTTAATTTAGTTCATATCATGTGGGACTCAATGAGCTAGTTTATGTCAATATTTCTCAAATATTTTCAATCAATATAACCATTTTTTATTATCAATGTTTCTACATATTATTTTACTATTACTAGGTGATGATTAATTTTACGGGGATTTATAATGAAGATATATAACTGATAACTCTAGAGTTTATCTCCATCTAGATAAGTGGTAAATATTTATAGTTTTTTTCCATATAATGTTATTGGATTACAATATATCCAGATTAGTGGAATTATATCCCACATATTACAATGTAACATAGAGAGAAATTCCATACCATTTAAGGCTGTGTGAAAATGCCTAATCCATGAAATTTATTGTTATGTTAAATAGACATTTTTGGAAAAGGTGATAATAAGTTGTTTGTGAGGAAGTTATGGATTAATGGAACATTCTTGCTAAGCTCTATCGGAATATGAACCAATGATAGTATGTTGTTCTCATAAATAATTTTTCCTTTTAGGGATGGACCTCGAGGAAAATATTCTTTAGTGAGGGAAATATGATGGGACTTGAAGGGAATATGACCATATATGTGGGGTAATATTTTATTATGAGTATTTATTGATAGAGGGATGAACAAAATGGAATATTTCCTTGATAGTGATAAATGATATATTAGAGGGAATGTGTTCTAATGTGTGAGGATGTGTAGACTGATGATGATATGTTCTAGTGAGGAGAGATAATGATACTTTTGATATTGGATTTGAACATCTTGGATGCATGAAAAATGTTATAATTAATGGGAATCAAATACCACATAGTTTAATATGCCGTGTTTATGTTTATCTAGTATGGAATACCATAATGCAACACTTTATTATGTTAGGACATTGAATATACATTTTAACATCATGTTGTAGCAAAATTGGACACATAATTTTACATCATGTTGCAAGGGAGAATTTATTGTGAAATATAGGTCCTGTGGGTCCTAAATATATTGGGATTCCTTAGAAATATATGTTGGGGCATAAATATAATATGATTCCTAGTTTTTTTTAATTTTTATTATAGAACTGTAATGATCAACTCTAGTCTTTAGGAAAAGGAAATTCATGCTCAACATGAGAAAAAAGAGACAATTGGATTTCAAGAAAATTATATAAGATTTAAAAAATAGTTTTTAATGGATTTTACACACTGAGGAAACATATGAAAAATATAATTTGTAAGGTGAATATATCTCTAATAGGAACCATCATTCAACTTACACTTGAGAGGAGGCCCAGTGTAGCATCCTCCAGTCAGCTAATAGGAAGGGTATGCTATATAGGCTCAAGGAGTAAGACCACATGTAAGAAAGTATAGGAGATTACTTATAGTAGATATGAACTTAAAAACATCATTAAATGGAAAGAGAATATACTGATCATCAATGTATGAGAGACCACACTATAATCCTATTGATAAGGAAACATGTTATCGTTGGATTCCATGATTCTAATTCCCCCAAGTGTTATACCAATATGGGAGGATAATTCTAAGAAATAATTTTATTAGTAGAATCCATGATCCTAAATGGTGTTTGGGAGGTGTCATGGCCAAAATATCGTGGCACAAATTTATTAAAATAATGAAATTATTACATTATTCTAAAGTATGAAACCATTTTACAATTATTCTCAAGAAGATAAAGAAAATAATTAGGGAGATCATCAATCCAATTAATATCTTGATTTAATCCATTATTATCAAGGATATCTGCCACCAGATTCACTTAATTAAAATTATGAGTTATAATGTAGTTGATGTCTCAAAACAAGTGGGTGGAGTCCATCCAACGAGTAGTAATCAGACACGCAAGGTGTGTCACACCATTCCAAATTTCGTGCACAATGGTGATCGAATCACATTTAATCCATAGATTTTTTTAACCATGGATCATTTCAAAAGCAACGACATGTATCATGCCCATCATTTCGGACTCGAGAGAAGAGGAAAAGCCACAGGACCCAAGAAAATATCCAAGGATCTGGCCATGATGATTTCTAAAGATAGCTCCACAACTTGAGGGACCTAGATTACCTTTGGGGTCACCATCCACATTAACATTAATCAATCTAGGGAAGAGAACATGCAAAAACACTTCAAAGGTGCGGTGTTGTTGACAAAATTATCCATCAATATGAAGTTGTCACAGAATTGTGAAGTCATTCAAAATGTTATTTCAAGGACCATTTGCATCAAATCCGCTTCACGAAGGGAAATAAGGATCCACATCTAACCTACATTATGATTTAGTGAGAAGTTATTATGAAGAATAGAATTTATATCATACGAGATCACATGATAAAGCTCAACAACCACAACAAAGAAGTTTTTTTTTAATTTTCTATGAATTTTCCATTTCAGAACATCTCTTTAGTTGAGTGTTGACAGAGTATAGAATCAACCATCTGTAGTTAAATATGTCAAAAATATAATTCCCAATAACAGAAGAAGTATCATAGGAAATGAAGATATGGCTAGCGTCTTCTTTTTTTTATTGCAATGTCTACATTTAGAGAAAAGTTTAATACCAAATGATTGGAGGCATCTGTCTATCAGACCTCTGTAGTGAAAAAGGTGCCAAATAAGAATAAATCTTTAGGGTTTCATCTAGAGTTTGTCAAAAAGAATTATTCAACCCAAATCAATTTCAGAGTTGTAGAAAAAATGATTATATAAATTTTTGGAATTAATCATATAAGTGTGTGCGGGTTCCCAAATTAAAAATTCATCAGTTTTTGAGAAGGGTAGTTATTGATGACATGCATAAGGGATTCCGATAGATGATCATTGTGAGAATTTATCCTATATCTAATTTAGTATTTAGCAATATTAGGGATTTTCTTCGGAAGAATCATAGAAATTAATGGGGATCCAATCTAGTTATCCATCCAGAAATTGATGGAGGATTCCCTAGTAACCATCCCTCTAGAATAGTTCATAATGATAGAAAAAGATTTTTTAATAGATGACTTGATAGAGGAGTTGAAAAAAGTAATTTTTTTTCTTGAGTTTTCCATGTAATATTTTTTTGTGAAAACCAAAAGAGATAGAATTATTTTAATGAAGGATATAAGAGATTATAACCTGAAGGGCCTCATTAATGTACCAAATATTTTAATCCCAATCCCACCCTTTTCAATAAGTTTCAAATAGGTTAAACAGGGGATGATCACATGTTTTTTTTCCTGAAGTATTATCAGTCCAAATGAAATTTTTGATGGAGGTATTCATTTTTTAAGAAGTCCAATGGGCCATTTATAAACTATCATAGAGTAGAACATTTTAGACAACATAGTGTATTTGACAAGACATATTTTTCCTACCATAGAGAGAGATTTACCTTTCCAAGAAGATAATTGGTTATGAACCTGGTAAACTATTTTAGAAAAAAGTGAGGACTTGGGTCTGCCCCAAATAATAGGAACCCCAAGATACATGAAACAAATAGCCTTTTTAATGCCTAAGTAATTAATAATATTACATTCCATACTAGGGGAGATGTTTTCCCTGAATAAGATGGATGATTTTTTCCATCTAATGGCTTTACCAGAAACCACTTTATAATGAGAGAGGGAATTTTTGAGATTTCAAATATTTCATTTACCACCCTCTAAAAAAGGATAATGTCATCAGAATAATTTATATGGGTTGGATTATTCACATTCCTATACACAAGAATCAGATTGACTTCGGTCTGGTCAACAAGACGAGTGAGGAAGCATCTAAGGTAATCTTCTGTAATGGTGAAGAGAATGGCTGATAGAGGGTCAAATTAAATTTCACATTTGGTGCACTTAAAATTGCCCTAGGGGGAGCCATTGACCAACATAGAATTAGAGGATGAGGTAAAAAAGGGTTCATGTTGTATTGATAAAATAATCACTAAAGCTAAAGCTCTCAAGAACCATGAAGATGAAACTCCAATCCATGGTATCAAAAGATTTTTGGATTTCATGTTTGATGGATAAATTAACCCATCTATTAACATTGATTAGAGTATTAATGTATTCAGAAGAAATAAAAATACAATCTTATGTGGATCTACCATTAATAAACACAAATTTGTTCTACAGACAATTTTGTCTGTGATAGTTGAGATTCTATTAGAAATGATTTTGGTGATGATTTTATAAAGGGTGTTATTGAGAGAAATGGGTCTAAAGATTTGTATCTCAGAAGCATTGTACACTTTACGAATCATGGAATGAAATTTATCATTAAGACCACGAGGGAGGAAACCATTGGAAAAAATATTTGACCATTTTACAAATATCCCAATGGATAATGTGCCAATAGCACTGAAAAGACCCATTATTAAAACCATCAGGACACAGAACACTATCATGATTCAGACTAAAGACAATGTATTTAATTTCATGATGAAGAGGTATGTTTATGAGTAAATTGTCATCCTCATAGTTGACTACCTATATAAAGATCTCAAGAAGGAGGTATTTGTTGTTATTAGGACCATTAAAGATGGATTCGAAGTATGAGACAATATAACTAGAAATATCATCCACATTATCAAAGAGGTTGTCCCCATCTTTCAAAATAGATAGTGGTCTGCAGTTTTCCCTGACTCTATGAATAAACTTATAGAACTTAGTATTTCGATCACCATCATATATCCATTTAATTTTAATTTTTTTCCTCATGTTCTCTTAATATGTGAGAAATGAGTTTAGTTCTATCGACATGATAATTTCTTGATTCAGATCAGTGTTGAATCAGAACTATTGTTATTATTTTATAGTTTTTTAAGCTCATCTTCTAGATGAAGAATGTCATTGTTAATTTTTTTAGCTGTAGAACTGCACCATATTTTGAGAATCTTTTTGAGATGATTTAACTTAATAGAAGAAAAAAATTATCATTATAGTGGGAAATATAAGACCGAAATATTTTTATGAAATATATGCACTCATCATTAGAAAACCATGCACTGTAACGAAAAGGTATTGAGGGTTTTATATTTTTGATGGAGTCATGACCATAATGGGATGATGGTCAGAGTTCATTATTTAGAAGGTTATACTAGAGTTGTTATCCCATTTATCCAATGAAGGGAGATTCCTGAAGGCTCTTTCCAACTTGGAGGCAACCATCCTACTATAATGCCTTCTATACCATGTATATTTGTAACTAATGAGATTAATTTCTACAATTTTGTTGTCTTCAATGGATGTTTTAAATTCTCTCATAGAAATAGCATCATGAGATGGTCCAAATTTCTGACTAGAGTTAAGAATATCATTAAAGTCCCCAATGAAAACCCTAATAGAGTTGATATTGGAAGCTATGTAGGTAAGATCATTCTAGAGGGTCCTCTTATCTTGATATATATTCTTAGCATAAACAAAGGAGTAGAAGGAAGGAGCACCATCAGTTATGAAATCACCTGTAATTCCATGCTCAAAGATATTAAATACATTGACATTTAAAATATATGTGTATGAGAAAAAAAATGAGATTCAACATTATAATAATTTTTTGTTGCACCTAAAAATGATTAAGCATACTCGAACATATGGGAGTATTTAGTTGAAAAGTTATTTTTGGGATTAGAAATAGCTAACAAAATTTGACAATGAGTGTTAATCGGTCTTTTTAAAAATATAGATGTGTCAGAGTTGGAAATACCATGACACGTCAAAAAAAATATCTTCATTTAAACATATGTTTGGAGATAGATCTCCCCTTTTTTGTTTCCTAAACCCTTCTTACTAGAATTTATTCTATGCTTTTTGGCATTGTTTGGGATGTTAATTTGTTTCTGTATAGTATTTGGGGAGGCTGAGGGGAATTCCTTGGCATTATTCATGGAAGTGTCATGAAGAGTGGAATTCATAGGTGAATCTATAGAATTGATAATATTAATATTATTAATGTCGATATCTTGAGTGGTAAACATATTTTCAGTTTGCACGGAAGTAGCATTTCTGTTAACAGTTTTAGAACCTTTCACAACATTGCTATTAATAGTTATAGAATTACCTATCTATCGATTGATAAGCATATGAGTATTAGTACCTAATTTTGTTGAATCCATAGGTGCTTTATATAGCGACTCAAAAATTTTATATATAATATTACCTAATTTTACTCTTAATTATACATCAGAGTACAAGCGAAGGATCGTTAAGTCTAGTGTCTTGGAAGACTAGGTACATAAAACATAAAACATGGGGATACAAAATTTTCTTTATTTAATCTCCTTAAATAGCACCTAACCTCCTTTTATCCCTTACATCAACATAGCGTACCCTGAGGAACACATGAAGAAATGGATGAGCTAAAAATCCCAGTAAGGGAAAGAACATAAGGATACATATTTAGCACATGAGTTAGGAGGCATGAAATAATGATTAAAAAGCATGGAACATATGAAATCCTATCATATATGCATGGTATCATATAAAAATTTAATCATATAAATGTGTAATAATCATAAGACATTTCATTAGAATGGGTCAAGGCTAACTGCCAATCCTGTTTCCCATTTTAGTTCAGGTCAAGGCTAACTGCCAATCCCATTTCACATCGCATCTCATGAGACTTAACATTACCCAATGCATTGGAGAACTATTTGGGCACACCCATATCAATGTTTTTTAATATTCTTTCCACATAAATATTCTTACCACATAAATATTCTTTCCACATAAATAATCATACATAATCAACCATACAAAAACATAAGTGTACCCATGGAAAGAATTTGGTACAACAACCATGACATAAATCATAACAAATGGGAATATCATTAAAGTGTCCATTAAAGAAATGAATTATATATGGACATTTAATAGGCATATATCATGGTTCGTGATTCCAAAAAGAAGTAGAAACTTGTAAGAAATGTAATGGGGAAATTTTAGCGTTAAAACATTTTGTGTGGTTTTAAGGAAAATACTCTAGAGATTTTAAAATAGAAAAGGGAACAATCTTTTATATAAAACAATAATTGAACCAAGAATGTTTTAATAAAAACAATACTGATCTTATAATAAAAATAGTGGTTTAAAATAAGAGATAGAGTACACTTGAAATTAGGTAATAATTCAAGAAGATCCCTTAATACATGATTACTTATTGGGGGTATCGAGGTGGGAATCACTAAAAAATTTATATCCCCAAAAGAGAATGACAGATAGATATTTGATCATGAGTCTGTAGTATATAAAATTATGTAGAAGTTTTACTTAAAAAGAATATACAACTTCATTTGGGTAAAAATAAATATAAAGAAGCCCAAAAGAGTAAGGAAGGACAAGGTAAAATTCATTATGGATTATTGGAATGGTATCGGGTGTACCTAAAAGGGATTTTATGGAAGATAATGGGGTTTCTAATAATTTATAAATAATGAGGGAAGTATGGGTAAGGTGATAAATAATACCCCATCATTAGGGATCACATGTAAAATGGAATAACATAGAGGACAATCTTGAAATAAAATTGAAGTTGGGAGGATCCCTTACCTCAAATTTGTTGTTGTTCTCCACTTGTTTTTAAAGACATGAATAAACAAATTTGGTTAATTATTTAATAATTCTAGAAAACATTCTATATTTAATTAGTTTATTATAATAATTTTAAGTTCATTCATAATCATTTTTATTGGTTGTGAGGTTCAATTTCATTGTCCAGGCTCGTTTGTTTACATGATTTTAATGACCAGTTCACTTATATTTATGTTTGTATAAACATGTAAGATAAAAGTGGTTGTCCAGAATTGAAGTTATATTATATTAGTTAACATACAAGAGATTAAATGGTTTTAAATATAATTTGGTTACTTAGAGTGATGTTGAACTATTATATATAACAGAAGGGAAAACCATTTTTGTTAATTGGTGGGTTTGATTACAAAGAACATATTTTGATTTATAACATAATTCCACTTTTACAAAAAGATTATAGAATCAAAATATGATATATTACATATATATAATCTGGTTAAACCACAACAAAAATGGTTTTATGACCATATTTAAAGATGATAATTGAAATTGATAAACCGTTGTCCTTGAATGTGAAAAATTAGCACATCTCAAACAGTGCTTTCATTCCTTTCAAATAAAATGTGGGTAAAAGAGAGAAAATTATGAAATATCGCATTATCATAAAAAAAATCCAGTACATGTATATTACTATAGTTATCATACTATTTTTGTTAAGGGATGTGTGGAAAGAAACAAAAAGAAAAGAACATAAAAGAAAAAGAGGAATTGGAATGAGGAATTTACCTCTTGAAACATCCTCCTCCGAGAACCTCTTAAGGGGAGAGATTTTGGGATTTTGAAGAATCTAGGGGATTTTGGACATTAGGGGGAGCTTAGGGATAGATTTGGGCAGAATATTTTCAAAGCACAAGGCTTGAGAGGTGTGAAGATAAGAGGTAAGAATGGGTGGTATGTATAGTGGAGGGAAGGAGGGTCTTGATAATTTTTTAATCATTAGTTTATTATTTCTTCACAAGACAAGGAATAGTAAGTATTCAAAGACCAATAACAGTAATAAATGCATGTGACTTTAAAAAAATTGGGTATACATCAGCATATCATCATCAATGACTCAATTAATCCATTATTTAGCATTTATTATGAATTATCGAATTTTACTATTCATACAAAATTCAAGTATTTGATAAAAATCCAAAAAATTAACCCAAACCATTTTTCAATGTTTAGAATCCAAAAAATGAATTCCATTTTTCAAAAATAATTTTCTAAATATTATTAATTTAATATTTAATTAAAATCATAATTTATTGTTAAAACCCAGTCTTGAATCATTCGTTTACTTATTCTAAAATACAGGTACATCATAATTTCACTTGAATATTAGTTTAATACTATCCTAGGTATGGTTAATATTCATTAGTTTAAATCACTTTTCATAAGGGTATGTTACTATTCATAAGGTTAGGTTACTATTTTCCAAAAATTATTTTTTTATTGGACTCCAAATAACTTACTGGTCATAACTGTGTATGTCAGATTTTCAAAATTCCGAAAAAAATGTAAAAAACTATTTTCAAATGTCACTTAGCACATATTAGTTCATTATGTTATGTTTTCATTGGATTTTATGACATTTTTATGAGAAGGTAATTTCTATTGAAAAACATTGGGTCCTTACATTCTTCCCCCTTTATGAAATTTTGGCCTCGAAATTTCATTTTAAATTTTAAGTCAGAAAAAGGTAAGCTTAATTCACTTTTGTTGCCTCCTCTGGTGCCTAAGTATCTCCTTTAAACAATGGGTTCCTCCAATACACATTGAAAAAGTGTGTTGTATTGTTCCACAGAACATTATCTCTTTGGTCCAGAATCTTCACTGGTTTCTCCTCATAAGCGAGCTCATCATCCAGCTACACCACCTCTGAGTTTAGTACATGTGATGGACCAGGTATGTACATCCTTAGGTGTGATACATGAAACACATCATGAACTCGGTCCATATTCGATGGAATTTCAAGCCGATAGGCCACAACTATTATACAGTCAATGATCTCAAAGGAGACAAAGTACCTTGGGCATATCATCCCTTTCTTTCCAAACCACATGACTCAATTCCATGGTAATATTCAAATGAATACTTTATCTCCAACATTGAAATCCAAGTCCCTTTGATGGTTGTCAGCATAGCTCTTTTGCTAACTCTGAGCAGCTTTGATGTTTTTCTAAATGACTTGAACCTTCTTCGACATCTCTTACATAAGATCAGTTCCAAGTAACTTTCGTCCTCTAACATCCTCCCAATAGGTTAGAGTTCTACATCACTTTCTATACAGAGCTTCATATAGAGCCATCTTAATACTCGAGTGAAAGCTATTATTGTATTAGAACTCAACCAATGGGAGATACTAATCCCATCCACCTTCAAATTATAGAGAGAATGCTGGTAGCATATATTCAAGCTTCTGAATAGTCCTTTGAAATTGGCCATCAGTTTGGGGATGATAAGTCTTTCTGAAATTTAATTCAGTACTGAAATCATGTTTAATACTCCCCTAGAATTTATATGTGAACCTTAGATAATTATCAGAGACAATTGAGAGTGAAAAACCATGCAGTCTCACCATATAATTATAATATATTTTAGTAAGTTGTTAAAGCGATAGGTCTTCTTGAATAGTGATAAAATGGGATGTCTTGGTGAGTCGGTCAACCAAAACCCATATCACATTATTTCCCCTCGACTTCTTTAAGAGACACATGACAATTTCCATAGTGAAATTCTCCCATCTCCACCAGGGTATAGGCAATAGTTGCATCATCCCTTTGGACTTTTGTCTCTCGACATTAACTTGATGACATACTAAGCACCTTGATATATATTCTACAATCTATTTCTTCATGTTATCCCACTAGAAGTGTTCTTGAAGATCACGGTACATCTTGGTACTCCTAGGATGGATGGATTATGTAGAGCTATGTGAATTTTATAATAGATCCTTCTTTATCCTTGGTGATGAAGGCACACAAAGCCATGTTACAAACCAAATCACACCTTCAACGTTGATATTGATCTCTTTCAAATTACCTTCCTTTACTGCATTCACCACCTTTTGTAACTCCACATCATCCCTCTATGTTTTATTAATCTTATCTTGAATGGTTGGTTTCACAATCATTTGGGTAATGTAGGATGTATCCCCTTCCCTTATGATTTATAAATCCATCCTTTTCATATATAAGAAGATTTTGTCTTTCTCAATCTATAACATGGATAGTGTAGCTGGTACTTTTATTCATAGAGAATCAACTACCTTTTTCACCTTTCTAGGATGATAGTTAATAGAGAAATCATAATCCTTGAATAGATCTAACCATATACTTTGACTCCTGTTGAGATCCTTTTACGTGAATATATACATTAGGCTCTTGTGGCTCGTTTATATTTCATACTTCTCACCATAATGGTTGTTCCAATTGATCTTCAAGAAAAAATCATGGCTTCCATCTATAGATTATGTGTCGGGTAGTTCTGATCATAGATATTCATCTATCATGATCATAGGCTATCACATTATCATTTATCATGAGTACACAACCCAAGTCATTCGTTGAAGCATCTTTGTATACCACTAAATGTTCTCTGCTTTTCAGGAATGTGAGTACAAGTGTAGTGATCTGCCTTCTCTTTATCTCCTTGAAACTTACCTCACATTCCTTCATCAAGACAAACTTTACCCCTTTCCATGTTATCTTGGTCATTGGGTTTGAAAATCGTGAAATGTTCTTCGAAAATCATCAATAATACCCAGATAGACCCAAAAAGCTAAGGATCTCCGTTACCAAAGTTGATCGGGGCCACTCATCAATTTCTTTTTTCTTGGAAGGGTCCATCGATATCCCTTTTCTGGTGATAACATGCCCCAAGAATGATACTTTCCCCATCTAGAACTCACATTTATTGTTCTTTGTATACAACTTCTCCCTTTGCAATGTATTTAACACAGTATTCAATTTCTTCTCATGTTCCTCCTTGATCATGGATTATATCAGAATATCTTCAATAAAGTATACCAAATATTTGTTATGGTAATCTATAAAGACTATATTCATTAAATCCATGAAAAGTTATGGAGCATTAGTGAGTCCTAAGGACATCACTATGATGTCGTAGTGTTCACACCTCATTCAAAAGGAAGTCTTGGGAATATCTTCTTTCCTCACCTTTAATTTTTGATATACCCACTAAAGGTCCACCTTAGAGGAATAACTAGGCCCAATTCATCTATCTATGGTTGGAGATACTTGTTCTTTATTGTGATTTTATTGATCTCATGATATTCAATGCAGAGGCACATCAATCTATCCTTCTTCTTAAGGAAGAGTACAAGCACACCCCAAGGTGAGGCACTCGGACATATAAAACCCTTCTCTGTATTCTCCTATAACATCTTTTTCAATTCTTCTAGATCTACGATGGCCATTATATATGGTGTTTTGGATATAGGCAAAGATCTTGGAATAAGTTCAATTTAGAACTCAACCTCTCAGTCTGTAGGATGACTAGGAAACTCTTCAGGGAATACATTATTATAATTCCTCATGATGGGCATGTCTTCAAGAATGATTTTCTCTTTCATAAAAATGATTTGACCTATAAATGCCTTATCATAAGGCAAAAATATCCACACTGGTGAAAAAGATACTAATTGAGACTCATTTTCCACCTTACACTTGTAAAGAATCAGATTATTATTCTAGTTATGAAGAGTAATCTCCCTTTTTCGATAGTTGATGTTGGCCTATTACAAAGATATCCAATCCATGCCCAAGAGAGCGTCAAACTCCATTAAAGGAATTATGATGTGATTTTATGGGAGGTTCAGTAAAAAATTGTTAATAAGGAAGGATTTTTAAACCATGGATGCAATGATTTCCCCATTCATAGTTCTCACCGATAGAATTTATTTTTTATTTTCAGGTGGTGATTGAATATTTCTACTAAACTTTCATGATATGAAAGAATGCGTAGAATAAAAAATAGATAGTAAATTCACTATTCTTGAATGAATGACTAGTGTATATATCACCACATCATTGTACGGATCCACCTCAGAAGTAGTGATAGTATAATCCCTTCCTTGTTTCCTTGGAGGTTGTGGTTGATTGCCTTTAATAGCCCTCGGCTTAGGGAAATTGTTTTCATAATGCCCATGATCCTTATAGTTGTAACACTGAACTACTAGATGAGTGTTGATATGAACATTACTTTATTCTTCAACATGAGAAGGATTTTTCATATCCCTTCGGTAGTTCTTGGCAAGATGAACAAACATTTGACATTTGAAGAAATTCTTGGTTACCTTCAGACAGTTACCAAGATGCCTCTTTCCACAAATTTTGTAAGGGGATAAGTCAAGCTTCTTTCTATCATGGTATTTGTTTGATGAACCACACACATTGTTCTCCATTTCCCTCTTCTTGTCACTAGGCCTACAAGACCACTGAGAGTCTCCAATCTCCATTTTGACTTTGAGGCCACAACAAGCAATGTTCTCATAACTATTGAATTCTCAAATCACCAATGTTTTTCGTAGACTCAGATTTAGTACATTATTGAAGAGATCCTCCTTGCATTCAGGGTTCATGACAAAGCCAGAGGTGTACCTTGCAGGCCTTGTAATGTTTGCTCCATACAACCCAATGGACCCATCTCCCTTCTTCTTGAGTCCAAGGAACTCTTTTCCATCTTGATATGAAGGGTTGGGGGAAAATATTTGTTAAAAAACATCATCTTGAATTCCTCTCAAACCATGGAATCAATTTCCTCTTGGGACATTGTATTCTTGAT
Source organism: Viscum album (assembly GCA_963277665.1). Taxonomy (NCBI): domain Eukaryota; kingdom Viridiplantae; phylum Streptophyta; class Magnoliopsida; order Santalales; family Viscaceae; genus Viscum; species Viscum album. The sequence goes on from OY728138.1 coordinate 1,205,901,179, forward strand.
CAGTTTCCAACACTGATCATCTTCCCCATCAAAACAATAGACAGACAATACAACCTTCTTTTATTCTAATCTCTGGAGGATGGAAAATATATTTCCATTATTCAATGAGGAGGGGATCATCATATCTGCTAAACATGGGTGTCCTTTTCCACATGAAATATTCTATGAAAAATTTCTCTTTCCATGGAGGAGGAGGGTATTTTGCACGATTGAAGTTATTATTCATAACTCGAGCCAGCTGAGCAAGTACTTTCATGAAGTTTTGAGCACCCACTCTTGTCATATCGGGAAATTCATTATAGAAATATTCACATTTTATATCTCATTGGTTGTTGGAGTGCGTTCTTCTATTTCCTTCCATTAACTAAGAAAATGATGGTATAATTAGAGGTATTGAATACATAGTTTTCGAGAATAAAAAAGAAACTTTGAACATAAAAGGATGAAATTAGAAATAAGAAGTACATCCTAACCTGTGATTCTATAGGTTTAAATCTAGTTTATTATTGATTAGTTCTTTACTTATATTATTATGGGCTCTTTTGTCCCTTAATAATGGTTTGTACTAAGCTCGTGATTCTACCAAATAATTTCTCCATGATTTTCAAAACCAAAAGTGCAGCAAGACCTGTTGTTGTGTACCAGGATACCTTGAGTAAATCCCAAAAATCCTTGTCAATGTTTTCACTCCTAGGTACATCTCTTCCAGATCCACCTCTACCTGTTCATATCCAGACAGAGATGTATTTTCTGGATAAACCACTTAATCTATACTTAACAAAATTTAGGGATGTTTTATTATTATTTGTCTCATCCTTAAGGTTCTCACTAAGGTTATCTATTCCTAATCTCTAAATATAACTAGGACATACTTTAATACAAACTATAGTGACCCAAGCCTTTTATATATAAGATTACGTGATTTTAATCATAATTATACATCAGAGTACAATCCAATGATAGTTTAGTCTAGTTTCTTGGTAGACTAGGTACATAAAACATAAAACATAAAACATAAGGCTAAAAGAACATTTCTTAATCTAATCTCCATAAAGATATCCTAAAATCCTTTGATCCCTTACATCTATATATAGTACCATGGGAATACATGAACAAAGGGATGAGCTAAAAACCCAGTAAGGGTATGAACAAAAGGATACATCTAAATCACATGAGTTAAGAGGAATGACAGAATGATATCAAAGCATGGAAAATAGAAAATTATATCATATAATCATGTGATAATATAAAAATGGAAACATATAAATGTGGAAGAATCATAATACATTTAATTATTATGGGTCATGGCTAACTACCAATCCCATTTCCCATTTTAGTATAGGTCAACGATAACCGCAAATCTTGTTTCAAATCGCATCTTATGAGACTTAACTTTACCCAATGCATTGAAGCACTATCTGGGCACACCAATATCTCCATTTTCATGAATATTCTTTCCATATAAATATTCTTACAACTTAAAGATTTTTTCCTCAAAAATAATCATCCATAATCAACCATACATAACCATAAGGGTTCCCATGGAAAGAATTAGGTACCATAACCATGACATAAATCAAAAGTAATGGGCGTATCATGAAAGTGTGTATAAAATAATGGAATTATAAAAGTATTTTAAATAGGCATATATCAGGGTACTCAATTTCAAAAAGGTGTGACAACTTGTTATAAATGTATTTGGGAAATTTTAGTGATAAAACATTTTGTGAGGTTCTAAGGAAAATACTGTAGAGATATTAAAATAGAAAAGGGTAAAATATTTTTATAAAAATATTAGTGAACCAAAAAATATTTCAGAATAAAAATAATGATTTTTTAAATACAATGGTGGCTTCAAATAGAAGATAGAGTGCACTTGATATCGGGTAAGAATTTGGGAAGTTCCTTTAAAACATGATTACTTATAGGGGTATCGTGGTGGGAATCACTAAAAACATGTATATATCCAAAAGATAATGTGGGATGGATTTTGGAACATGAGTTTTAAGCTCATAAAAAGTATGTAGAATTTGTAAATAAAAATAAAAGACAACTTCATTTTGGTAAAATGAAAGATAGATAAACCTGAAGGAGTAAAGGAGGTTCGGGTAGAATTCATTACTGATTATTGGAATGGTATCAGGTGTACCTAAAAAAGATTTTTTGGGAGAGAATGGGGTTTATAGTAAATTATAAATCATAAGGGATGTATTTTAAAGGTGATAAATAATACCCCAACATTAGGGATCACACATAAAATGGAATAACATAGAGGATAATCGTGAAATAAAACTGAAGTGGGGAAGAACCCTAAACATAAATCTATTGGTGTTCTTCACTTATCATTAAATACCTGAAAAACAAATAAGGATTATTAATTAATAATTCAAGAACCCTTATATATATAATTGTATTAGTATAATAATTTTATGTTCATTCATAACCGTTTTGATTGGTTATAAGGTTATATTTCATTGTTCAGGATCGTTTGTTCACTTGATTTTAATGATTAGTTCACTTATATTTATGTTTGGATAAACATATAAGATGAGAGTGGATGTACATAATTGAAGTTATATTATATTATTTAACATCCTAGAGATTAAATGGTTATAAATTTAATATGGTTACTTAGAGTAAATTCGTGGGATGGCACCCCATTCCCCAGGCCGCTCTCAGCCTCTCGTCTCGGCTCGGGTTCCTCCTTCCCCTAGGGTTTCCTCCCCAATGGCCTTGGTTCTTCTTGTTCTTATTAGATTACTCTATATCTCTATTTGGCTCTAGTCCCCATCTCTCTGGCTCTGTGAATCCCTTTCTCCGGCCATGATTTCGCGCTCTGGACTTGAGTTCCACCACTCCACTCCTACTCGAATTCAGAGTGATGTGCACACAAAGGATTTGGAATAGCAATTTGGCTATTGAGGGTCCTCTCGAAATCTCTTTTTTATCCACTTATAGGGTTTATCCCACGATTTCTCTTTAAGGTTTCATCCTCTCACTATTGTGATATTCGCTGGTTCCAATTAGGGATTTATCCCTCTTTTATTTTTCTTCCTTGATCTTCGCTGGATCCGATTAAGGGTTTATCCCCCTTTTCTTTTTCTTCCTCGATCACAGTGGTTTTGGGTGTTTTATTTTAGTGTTTGAATAGGGAGTAGTCTGTTTAGCATTGAAAATAACAGTGGAGGAGGTGAAGCGAATATAGGATGGCCACTGTTCTTCCTCGATCTGGCTTCATCGATGGCCTTGTTTTGTTGAACGAGTTCTTTTAGGAGGAGTTTTGGGAGTTCATCTCATGGTCTTGGAGGGTTTCAGTGGATTCCAACTGGAGTTTTCCAGTGGTTCTGTGGTTTGGGGCTAGTGACGATGGTTTCACGAGTGTGGCTATTCCACGAGGTCGATTCCAAGGGTTCATTCTGGTTTTATTCTAGTGTTCGTGTGTTCCTGGTTTATGGTTTCCTCTGTCAACGATGGTTCTTTAGTGATGTAAATCAGCGATGTTGTGTTTGTGGTTTGGGACGGTTGACAAGGATGGTATAGCGTAGATGGATGTGATGTTGACTCAACGTGGTGAAGTGGTTTGGATGGAATGCATGATTTTCGAATGGCCTGCATGATTTATGGGATCCTGTTGGTTTTGATGGATTTTTATTTTTGATTTTTGAATTATCTCCCACTGGATTGTGTTTTTTTGTTTTGACTATTTGATGTTTTGAACAATGTGTGGTTCCTAATCTAACCGTGAAAGTGTTTTATGAAAAAAAATTATTTGGAGTTAGTTGAGTGAAGTCGATCTATTATATAAAACCTAAGTGACAACCATTTTTGTTAATTTGTGGGTTTGATTATAAAGAACATGTTCTGATTTATAACATAATACCATTTTTACAAAAAGATTATAGAATCAAAAAACAATATATTAGAAATATATAATCTAGTTTATCCATAACAAAAATGGTTTCTTGGATAGATTTAATGATGATAATAGAAATTGATAGACGGTTGTCCTTGAATGTGCTAAATTATCACATCTCAAACGATGCTTTCATTCATTTCAAATAAAATGCGGGGAAAATAGAGAAGATAATTAAATATTCCATTAGCATAAAAAAATTCTAGTAGATGTAGGTTAATAGAGTTATCAAACTGTTTGGGTGATGATAGGTGAGTAAAGAAACAAAAAAGAAAAGAACAAAAAAGAAAATAAGGAATTAGAATGAGGAATTTACCTCTTAAAGATTCCTCCTTTGAGAACCTATTAAGGAGTGTGGTTCTGAAATTTTAAAGAGGATAGGGGATTATGGACGTGGGGGAGGATCTTGGGGATAGATTTGGGCAGAATATAGGCAAGGCACAAGGCTTGAGTGGAGTTAAGAGAATAGGTAAGAATGGGTGGTATTTATAGTGGAGGGAGGAGGGTTTTCATAATTTTTAAATCATTAGTTTATTATTTCTTCTCAATACAAGGAATTGTAAGTATTCCATGACCATGAAAAGTAATAAATTCATGTTACTTCAAACCAATTGGGAATACATCAGCAGATCATCATCGATGACTCAATTAACCCATCATTTTGCATTTATTTTGAATTATTGGATTTTACTATTCATAAAAATTCCAATATTTCAAAAAAGACTCAAAAACTCACCTTATCCATTTCTCAACATGTAGAATCCATAAATGAAGTCCATTTTTCAAAAACAATTTTATAAACATGATTAATTTAATATTTAATTAAAATCATAATTTATTATTAAAACCCTATTTTTAAAAAATCGTTTAATTATTCTAACTTATTTATACTTCATAATTTCACTTGAATATTACTTTACTACTATCATTGTTAAGGTTACTATTCAATAGGGTATATCACAATTCATAATGGTATGTTAATATTCATAAGTGTAGGTTACTATTCACCCAAAATTATGTTTTTCTTATCAGACACCAAATAACATACTTGTCATAACTGTGTATGTTAGACCTTCGAAATCCCAAACACAGAAGTGACAAAAAAAATGTTTAATGGTCACTTAGTACTAAGTAGCTCATTATGTTTTGTTTTCATTGAACATATTGACATACATATGAGAAGGGAATTTCCATTGAAAAGCATTGGGTTGTTACTCTGTATCACCCATTTTTATGTTTGAAGGTTAAACCAATTGGCTGTTTGGAGTAGGCAATGATGACTCCATCTAGAAAACAAGTTTAGTATTTAAAGAGGAAAAATTTAAAACTTATGTGTCATCATAAATATGCAGTTTTCCATTTTCAGAGCTTTGTTTTAAAAAACAAGGCTTACTTGAGACTACTGGCTCACTAGTTTTATAGCCTTGTGTAGACTATTTGCTGCATATAGTTTCCAATACAGCTGAGGCAATTTAGGAATTTTCAGAAACATGGTATTTAAGGGAGAATTCTGTGTAATTAGAACTATCAATATGAAAAAAATCATCACTATGTGTAGGAATTGAAATAGAAAGACTATGATTATCATCAGCCTATTTATTACAACCAAAATCCTGAAAAGACATGAAAATATCTACATTTCCAGAACTAATTAAAGCGAGGATAATGGTGTTACATACTAGCTGAGTAGTATTATCAACTGAATCATTCTGTTCTTTACCCTATGTGAGTATTAGGGAGTCACCATTAAACTCATTTATTTCCTCAGTGTGTGGCACTGGATGATTCGATGCAAACTCCAGCACATTATTAGGAGTCCATGAAGGATCAAAATCCTTCATGAGATTACTATAAGAATTAATTTTTGTGCCCATGTTTGTGGATTCTGGATTTTTTTGAGTTTGAATAATAACATCCATAAAAATTGTATCAATTTCATTAGAAATAAATTGGTCATCAGTCTCATTTTTCTGTTTTTCCAAAAAACCATCCCCTATTTTTTTCACTTCAACCCCTAATGGATTCAAGCTCTTGCATTTGATAACCCACATTTTTAGTGTTCCTATTATAGGTTTCAAGTTTATCAAAGGCAAGGCCTTTATCTTTCTTTTGTTTTTTAATCTCAGTCCATTTAAAACCACTTGGTTTAGGGGTCTGTTTGTTCACTACTCTACATTTTAGTATTGAGTGGACTATAATTTTGCAATAGTCCAAAAAATGAAGTTTTCTCTCATACTCAATCCTCACGTCTATTCTATAGTCATTAGAATTAGGATTAATGGAGTTTGGCAGTTTAGTTTCCAGGTCCACTTCCACCATTACTTTGGAAAATAATCCTAACTCACTAGTTGATGTTCTTTGATAAATTTTCAGGGGGGTACCAATACAGGATGTTAAATCATTTTAGATCTTCAGGTTCCAAAAAAACAAATTGATATTATGAAATCTAACCCATACATGAGCCTTAGTGTTCCTATGTGTGTTCAGATTAAAAGAAAAATCCCATTCATAGATGTGAAAGATTCCAAGTTTGAGTTGTAAATTACCTAATCTCCAAACCAGGTTTAATTTTCCTATGAAGATTGTAGTATTTGGAAATAAGCCTTACCCAAAAAGACCCATTTTCAGTTAGAAAATTCCCAACATTGAATAATGTGGGGATTTACATCAAGGTATGACTATAGTTTTTGCACCCTTTAAATATGTAATGTGGTCCATGATAGAAAACATTCACATTTGAGTATGCAGATGAATCGCTTTGAGATTATATTCCGTTGAAAATATTTCATCGTCTGTTTTTTTGAACATATGAGGCTTCATTGAAGTTTATTTTTGCATATCCAATCCCTTTTGATCCTCAAGGAAAGATATCCCCCTAGATTTAGCATTCACCAACTATACCGAGTCCAACTCCGTGAGGGTTTTTTCCTCTTTCGTGAGAGAATTAGTGGAGATAAAAGTTCTCTCCCATTCTGGATCTATGGTGTGTAATGATGTTCATTATCTAATTTTTTATAACCTTTGGATTTTGGAGATGTCTCAACTTGACCTTTTTGGGGGTTTACCTTGGAGAGAGATCCATGGATATCTTTTAGACTCTTTTGGAAGGGGATATTGTTAATACAAACACTAAATGGGATGATAACATTAATAAGGGAGTAATAGGTATCCTAGGTGAAAACCATATCATTTAGGAGGCCTTATATATTGAATGAAATGATTGTAAAAGTATAACATCTTGAAAATGTATTCCTCTTGAATAAATTTCTTCATAAAGAACTTAAATGAGGATTCCTTTATGAATTTACTACTCAATGGTTCCTTCATGATGGTTTAAATAAAAGGTACATTTGGAAAGGGAATCCCTTATGGAGAGACTTTTCAAGGACTCCTTAATGATGGGATTTAAATGGTGGTTTCTCTCTATTGAAGTAGGCTAATTACCTATAGGTGATTTGTGGAGATATTTGAGTATTTAGTTTATTTAATTGGAAATTATTTTGGCAGTAATCCTCACTCTCTCTTATTTTCTATATATTTTATCATCTCCATTCTATATCTCTTACTTCATAATGGTGTGTTGAAATTATAGTCATTACTGTGTCCACTATATTACCAAAATGGAGTTCCGCATGGTGATTCTAAAGGTACCAGGAAACTATATAGGATATATTAATAACACCATGAAATGGACAATACAATGGATTATGTAGCTCTTCATGGTGATTTGTAATAGGAGCAAAATATCCACCACAAAGACAAAAATAAATAAAATACTTCCCCAGAATCTGAAAGTCACCTACTCCCAAAAACAAAATTTTCTCTCTATAGGGGTACAAAATATCATAACCTCCCACAAATGAATTTATTTTGTGGAGAACATAAAATACTTTTTAGATGGACAAAATTTATATTAGGATATGCTAATATTGGAAAAACATTCCTGAAAACTAACAAGTCATAATGAAAAAAATATTTCCTTATAATGAAAATAACAATTCTATGTGGGAGAAGGCATTTATTGGCCAATACAGATAACTTTTAAAAAAATACCATTATTGGGGATGGAGTTCCTTGCATAAAACTATAGATGCTTTTTAGAATAGAAACAATGATATACTAATGAATCCAAATTGAAAAATTATATTCACATTTTATCATATTATTTTTATTCTTTATTAGTGAATTTATTTATAATTATTTTATTGCATCTTCTCAAACATAAAGGTGTTAATAAATTTCATCTTTGAATGGGGTCTAATCGATATGAAGTGTCACTAATTCTGAGTAATTCATTTGGACCAGTATGGTTATTTATGATGTATTGTTATACTGGGAGGAGGTTCCATCCTTTAATAAAGGGTTTTGGGCAACTTCATTTGGCATGTATTGATTTTTTTCATTCATGATTTTATTAGAGATTGTGGTTCATGATTTATCTTACATAGTGACATTCCTTTGTGAGTGTGTTCCTCCACATACCAATAGAATGTTTGTATGTTTGTGATTTTCAGGTAGATTTTATTGTTCTTTAGGAGATATATTTTGAAAAAAATGTTATCCTTACATAAAACCTATGTTTTCTGCATACAAATATAATAAATATGTGGTTCATGTAAAACATAGTATAGTATGAATAATTTCATAATTTTTTAACTTTTTCTCTAAAAAATAAATAAATCATGAATATTTAAAATTATTATTTCCTCTTCTAGAGATGATTTAGTATGGAATAACATTTTTTTTAATTCAATTATTAAGATTAAAATGTGTGTTATCATCACTATAAATGTTTTGGTAGACCCTCGATATCATATTATCCCACAAAATGACACCATAAATAGCATTATCATGCTGAAACATCAAAAAAAATTAAGTATCCATATAATAACTTTATTATGAATTTTAGGTTTAAATAAAATCCTCTAGTCCCTATGGAAAATCATGGATTCCCACCCACCTATTTCGGGTTCTAACCTAATAATATGTTTTTGAAAAACCTACCATGGTTCAGCTTTTCCAATATTTGTGTAAAAGGTGAATTTTTCAGGAATTACAATCCATTGATCTAGATTGTCCTGTGGTGACCCAATAAACTATTACCCAAAATTAACCATCCATTTTAAACATTTCATGTGATGTTTGTGATGATGGTTGGAGCCGGAATCACAACATACAATCCGAAAGTAACTTTTCTGATGAATGGGCTTGGTATTTTTTGGTATATAAAATATTTAAAAAATTTCTTAACCAATATCAGGTATTAGGTTTATTTAAACCAATGTGGATATCTTAATTTATGATGTAACAATGTACATATCTTTTACATGATATGGTAAATCATTAGTGTTTATGTACCAATACATTCAATCAACCACATGGCATGGTTGAGGTTAGTCACATATATATTTGTTTGCTGGAATGAATACAAATCCCTAGGGAAATATATGAATAGTACCTACCGATGAATAGCTCTTGGAAATAAATTGAACAAACCCCTCCCCTATTGAGGGACCTATTCACTATAGAAAAGTCATTATTAGAAAAAACTATTTTTTCCATTCAGTTATAATATTTAGTGATTGGGAATAATATTTCGACAAATTCAAGGGACATGTATAAATGTCAAGCATATTAAGAACCACCCCACTCATAATTCATGATATATCATAAGATCATATTACGAAAATATTGTAGTGGGATAATTCTACACATGGGTAAATGATGTTTAGTCAGATGTGGTTTCATATTTTAAGATAATTGGGTTTTTATCCTTGTGTCAATGTTGTGTTGTTTTACATGTATTAAATGACCATATGGGTGTGTGGGTTGGAACCCTAGTGATGGAAAGTTCATTGGAATAATGTCATTAAATGAGCCTCATAGTACCCACCCTTTCTCTAATTTATCTCTCATTGGTCCATATTAATGATAGAGGATATCCACATCATATTTAAATAATGTTCCAAATTGTTTATGTTAAGATTGTGGAATATTTACAATTATATGAGTATAAAAATTCTTTTAAAATTCTTAATTATCCTTCATAACTTATTCTTATCAATATTTTCTATTGTTTATCTGATGTTATTTAGTGTTTGAATGAATGTTTCCATTTCGAGAGATCCTATTGTCCTTTTCTTTATTCCCTATGTCACACCCTCTCGAACAGTGACAAGAAATGGTGAAGTAAATTAGGAGTAATGTTCTAACATTCTAACATTTGTAGATGCAGTTTTTATCACAATGTGATGGGGTGATTATTTTTTAACCATAAACTCCTTAGATGTTAGCAAGATATTTTGGATGTCTTATGATTATGATGTAATTACCCCTTACTAGGATTAATAGAGGTAAACACCCAGTTTTACTTCAACAAATTTGGTTTCTGTTGATGTTTATGACTGCATGTAAGAAGGATACATTACCATCCATTGACTCTTCAAAGTACCTATCATGGGAATATGTTGAATCATTAAAGGAACATTAATATGATAACATATTAGGATATCCAATTTTATGGTTAGTTTTTTGGTATCAATGTGTGTATTTTTTAAAATCATCATAGATAAGGTTATTGAAATGACTAATCCTATTGGAAATTATTCTAATTTTTTTAGAGAATATTATTTTCAGGTCCCCATTGTTCTGGGAGTGGTACAAATTTAGTTTTTGAGACTATAATACTTGGTTATATCATCAAAATTGACTCTTATCTACTAATGGAGAACAATTTATTAGTGGGGACCACCCATATCAACTCAAATCATTAATCCAAAAAATAAGAACCATCTGACGGTCCCTCCACACATGTCTCACTAACAAAATATGTTATTTATTTTGTGGACTGGATTATTAATAATATTCTTATGGAAACATGTAATGATAGTATAAATATCATTAATTTTTCTAAAACCTTGTCTATAAAAAATTGGTATTGGATTAATGTTTGTTTTATTATAATGGGGTCTCAATTAGTGTAATTTTTTTATTAATAAAAGACCCATTACTACCTCTTATATGGCCGATGTATAGGTAGGATCAATTACTAGAACATGCACACTATATTTTTGTATGTTTTAACCTCCTAAGATAATCTCAACACAATAATGTGAATTTATATTATTTTATGTTTTTAGATGTTAAGTGAATGCTACGGAGGGTGGAATAAGGGAGTTGAATCACATTTATATCAATGAATCATGAATTATTTACTATATTCATTTGTAGATTATTGAGATGGTGGAATAGGATTCATAAATAGAAAATGTGAATGTGAAACTAATGGGGACTTCCTTGAAGGTACATGTCTCTAAATTAACAATAAATGAACTAGCTATTCATATCAAAAAAACTCTTCCAAAAACTAAATTTATAGACTTGACACATCATTTCAAAAAGTATATAAACTAATTTTTTTAATGAAATTGAGAGACACAAGGCTATGATTTATCCCCATGTTTGTTTCCTATTAATTAATGAGAAATTTTTTTGTCATTGATTATTTATCACTTCCATTATACTAGTATCACTATCAACCTATAATAACTAGTTACACTAGGGAAAAGAACAATATTATGATAATTTAAATCCATTAAAACATTGAATAGAGAATGTTTCAAGTTAATCATTATCTGTAAAACATGTTCCAAAATATGGGATTCCACTTGAGTGTGGCTCAAGGATGGGTATAAGAATAGCTACCTTCACCATAAGACAAAAGTTTTTCCATTTGGAATAATTATTTCCTCATATGTGTGGATCACATATGGGAATATGCATAAATACACACACTATAATACTATATTTTGTTCATTCAAATGAATAATTTGATTCATCATAATGTGTTTCATAAAGGGGAAATTTAGAATGGGAAATCCAATATTCTAAAGGTTTTAAATTTGAATAATCCATTGATTCAAACATATCAAATTGATTCATTTGGATAATATTCCAAAAAATAAAGAAAGTATGAATGATATATGTGTTTATTAGGAAAATGGGCCTAACAAACATAATATAACTTCTACTAAGGCCATATTATAACCCCACAAAACATGAGACATTTTTTTTCTACCGAATTTTCTTTGAAGTCTTAATGTGTGGAATATTGGTGGTATGGATTAAACTTTTTCATATTTTTTCCTTTACAAGATTCAATAAAACATATTTTGTAAATATTTTCTTTTTCTAATAATTTATTCTTATTAAATCCTAGAATGTGTTTGTCTTCCATGTGGTGATTTTACTTTCACAAAGGTTTTTATTTTTGGGTTTCAACCTTGGAAATTCTATATCTCTTTCTATATAGAGTTTTATTCTTTTAATGTTGGAAAAATTTTGGTGGAATTTTAGGATAAAAAACGTTGACCAACTCTTTGATATAATCCATATAGAAAGGATCTGGGAAAACAAGATGTGAATAATGAGGCTTTTTTAGAAATATAGTGAATTAGAACAAGGGTATTCAATTTATAATAATTTATAACATACCATTTTTTGTGCTTTTTAAACACTTATATTAGGGAAAAATTTAATGTATAAGGATTACATGTCATACATTCTCTAAATAAGATGAGATCGAGGAAAACTTATGTGACATGAATGGAATTGAATCATCTAGAATAGTTAGACTATGGGCAGTATAAATCATATATCAATATTTCAGATTTAGGAGTGCTGATATGTGACATAAATTCAAGGGATAACCACATACCAAATTTAAAATATATGTTCTACTACAATGGTGTTTGGTCATAAAAAAATTGTAGGATTCTTTCAATAGGATGTTGATGCCTTTAGTTGATAGGAAATATATGGGGGGTGCTTGTGTAGATCTATATCTGGGGCACGATATTCAAAGATAGAATAACTTTCCTTTAATCTATAATGTGATCGTTATAGATATCTTTTAAGGATTCAAGGGGATTCAAACTCTTTTGAAATAATTCTTGTTCTTGGAAATAAGGAACATTTTAGAAGGGTTCTGAAATCCTAAAGGTGGTGTGACCATGTATGAAACAAATTGGGGTGAAGTGATATAACCTATTTATACTATAACATTTTCCTAGAATATTGTGCCTAGAGATCATAGATTTAATTTTTCAAAGGTCATATGATTGGACTATAAGTTTTGTTACTTTTTTAATTTTTGATCTTACATTTTTTAAATATCGAAAATGAGAGACATAGTAACAAAATAATTGAATATTGATCATTCCCCCCTTTATGAGTATTTACACTGATAAGTTTTACATCTCATTCAACCAAGTATAATGTATTATTATATAAATATATGATACATAGATGTTATGATCATATAAATTTTACCCACAATAGATTATTTTAAGTTTGTATGGCTTCAAAAAACAATCCATGTTAAGGTAAAACAACTATAACTAACTAGTGTGATAATTTAAATAGTGGGGATAAGGTACAACCCGACGTGAATAGATGGACCACTACCTGTACACAATATCTCAGAGAAATTTAACTCAGTTTAAGTTTATTATTTTAACATCTCTGTTTTTTACATATAAAGATTTTGAATATGTATAGTAATATTTTTGGAGATAGGGACAAAGACAGTGTGAGGTTTTATGGTCTGGTGAGTTCAAAATTAATATTTTAAAATTTTAAAATATATTAATATCACATTAAAATAATTCATGGAAATTTTTATGAATCCTTAAGAGAGTCTTGGATCATAAATTTGAGAGAAACAATGAGTTCAAAATACTGGTTTAACCCAAGGAGTCACATTACCATTCTGTTCATTGGGTTTCATCATGCATGCCACCATGGGAGAAATAATTAAGTAAACATAATATTTATTAAATTATTTAATTTTAATATCCTAAACTAATGAATCTCTATTGAAACCTGTTTATATCCATTTTTTGGTTGTCCACATAATCTTGGAATTTGAGAGGGGAACCGGTGGAGGATCTCTTGTAGGGGAAGAGAATGAGATCTTTCTTTGGAAATAAGTACACTAATGGAGTGTGTAGATATCTCTATCAATGATGGAACAGAACCATTCTTCAGAAATATCAAATAAAAACTCAGAATATATATTTTATGAATTATATGTATTTATACATGTTTATATATCCCATGATGAAGATGATTTGGAGATGGGGAGTTCATCTCTCTTGAATGGAGAGGTTCTCTCTCCTAGCGATCCCCAATTACTGGGGGTGACGATGAAATTCTTGGACACTTCCAGCTGTTTGCAGCGTGTGGTGTCAAATCTAGAAAGGATGTAGTTAGATACAACAGGGAGGCTTCAGAAGTTAAAGAAGATCTGGTTCCAGATCTAGATCGGGAACCCATGTGCACGAATATCTCGCACTCGTGGGTTTTCAAGGTTGGGGATTATGGTGAAGCCGATATCTCAGGCGATGATCCCGATTTGGATTATTGGCTGATAGTGGTTTTGGAGGGAGGCAACGTTCTAGGTGTACGATGTAGCGGTGATGATACAGGGAGTCGACGACTTCGGATCTGGGGGCTTTCGGCTGGCTGGCGACGACTCCGAGCGGCAGTGTCACAACGGCTTTGGGGCGACGGGTTGGCGGTTGATGCATGTGTGACCGTCTTGATAGAGGCGCAGGGATCCTGCGGTCTTCTGCGTGAGATCTGGGATCCTGGTAGTGGGATCTTTCTCATGGGTTGGGATTCCGGCGGTTCGGACTTGGAACCAGAGGTGACGGTTCCTGGGTCCCTGGATCCGGCTGGTGTTGTGAGGCGATGTGTCGGCGGTGTCTGGAACGACCACGGATCTGTGGGGAGGCTGGCCTCACTGTGGATCACTGGAGATGTGGTGGCGAGCTGAGTCCACAGTGAAACCGGGTGGGTTTGCTGCTTGATGGGCTTGATGGATGGCCGACCTGGCAAGGATGGTGAAGGTAGGGACAACGAGATGGCGCTGATTCAGCGTATGTGGGAGCAGTCGGCGGAGGGCTGTCGGTGCAGGCGCGTGGGCGTGGTGTGGCTGCTGGTGGGATCCTGATGGCCTTGGTTCCGGCGACGACGATTCGGGGACGGTGTTTTCTGTTCTCTGCTTCAGCAATCATGTGCGTGGTGGGCTCCTTCTCGGTAGCCGGTGCAAGCTGGTGGTGTTGACATGAGTCGACTGGCCTTCATGTGGGTACTGTGTTTTGGAAAGGGGAGGTGACGACCTCGATTTTTGGGAGGCGACGACTGTAGCGTACGGGGTCGCATGGAGTAGGTATGGCTGATGAGAATGTGGTATAGGCTGTTAGGCATTGTTTTCCGGCGTTATGGATTGGCTATTTATTTAGCTGCTGTTTAGGCGATGCAGGCTGTTTAGGTGTTGTTTTGCTGGTATTGTCTGTTTTGCGGTAAAGGCTGTTTTGACACTATTTAGGTGTCGTTTTGCAGGCGATTCGTGGATGGTCATTTGTGTTTGGTGGTGAATACCACATGTATGTGGTTCTGTTTGTATGTATATTTATTTTCGTTAATAAATTTTGGGACCCAGCATGCTGGGATCCTGAACTTTTCTGGTATATCCCATGATGAATATTAGTCAATTCTACTAACAAATCAATTGAAATGTTGATAATTGTTTGGAAATTAGTTTAGTTAGGTATTTGAGAGAAACCATTTATTTAATTATTATTATTATTATTAGTAATTATAATGGAAATGTATTGAGGACATTCTAAACAAGTCCAGGGTTCATTTCCCATCTTTTTCTTTGTTCATTTTTCTCCCACTTTCATTGTGCATTTGATGTCTATATTTTAATAGTCTAGCAATTTGGTAAATACTCAGTAATCAATCAATACACACCTAATAATCACCATAATTAATTGATACCCTTTATCAGATTTGAAATTTTATAATGGAATTTGGATAAAATCTTAATGATTACGTATAAAAGGAATATCGACGATCTATTTCTGTGGGTTAGGCATGCAATGATGACTCGATGAATTATAGAATGTTTTCCAACAAGATTGGGGGATAAATTCCATCTAGTGGAAATGACCAGAATCACATGACCTCATATCCAGGGTTTATATTAATATTAGTAGAGAAAATCATGAGAATCCATGGAGAGACTGGATGACCATGCCATATTAGATAAATAAAATTTATTCTATAATACTCACAATTTGAGTTATCACGAGGGAGTGTTTCTAAAAACATCATGCTAGATCATTGGTTGGACATTTTTTTTGACCTTACCTTGATACCCTATGTCTAACATGGGTATATATTGATTTGTTTTATATATATACTATAATGATTATTATATCACTATGGTGAGTTGGATAGTATCTTGAGACATTATTCTTTTTAAGTTTAGAGTGTCTTACTAGGTATTTTTATACTATACACTCCTTGGTCTCTACCAACACATGTAGTGTATTATGTAGATGAAAAATTATTCTATGGTTTATTGGTAGAATATGAGAAGATAAATCTTGTATTGTATTAGATAGTCTGGGTTCATACTTGGAGTCACGCTTGAAAATAGTTCCCATGTTTTAGAAGGATGGACTTCGTTAAAGTTATGGTTGTATTTTATTTAGATGTTATTATTTTCAATATTACTATTGTACTTTGATTATAGGATAGATTCTATTCACACATTAGTATTAGTTGTGTTATTTTAAATTTCATAATTTTATAGGCTGAGAGATTTGTGTGTGCATACAGTTACATTGGGATAATGACACCCATGGGCGTGATATTCCAACCAGTGGTGAATCAATGACAAAAAACTTCGACTGATAGTGTGATCTGATGCTTGGAAGAGAATGTTTCTTATGGGACATCCATATAGCAGTGAATATGTGTTTTGTTATCATATTAGTCAGGGGATGTCTATGAACAATTCTTGTCTAGATAAAATTATTTTTGTCGTGAAAGAGGTGTATTCATATAGAAAGATCGTGGTTTAACTTTATGGGTGAGAAGAGAAACACAGAAGAGAAATAGATGAAAATATATAAGAGTGTTTGTCAAATTAATCTCTAGTTAGCTAGCATGAATCATAGAGTAGTTGATGTCACGAGCTACCGGTTTCTTCCTCTATTGGTTGTAGAGTTTGAGGATGTATTTCATGAGGACATTCTAGACATACGTCCCCACTATGAGATAATAAAACCCAACATATAAACCAATATATCAAATGGATCCTGAAGATCATCAACAACTGAGTATGAAGTTAGACGACTTGTAAAACAAGGCTTTCTATGACCCAATGTTTCCCTATTGGAAACCCTAGTTTTGTTCACTAAGAAGGAGGATACGAGCATTATGTTGGTTTTGGATTATCTGCATCCAAACTAGTTGTTGATGAAGAATAAATATCCACTATTTAGGATTAATTAGATCTTAAATTATTTGAGAGCAGTGTGCTGGTTCTTGTAGGTTGACCTCAGATCAAGCTATAACCAGTTGTGATTATGTGATGCTGATATACTGAATATGAAATTGTAATGTATCTATATTTACTATGATTACATAGTTATTCTTATGGGAATTATGAAATCCCTTATAGTTTTAATGGGTCTCATGAACTATATAATTCATCCTTTATTTACAATGTTCATAGTGTTATTCATTGATAACCTCTTAGTATAGGTGGAATATGAGAGGGGGAACACAAGACATTTGAGGATGATCCTAAGCATTGTTTGAGACGACTAGATTTAGAGGAAAATCTGGGGAAAGTCTTAAAGTTTCAGATCCAAATTCAGGAGGTCTACTTTATGGGACATGTATTCTCAACAAAGGGTTTTACAGTGGACCCAATGTAGGTGGATGTCGTATTATCTCTCAAACCACCCAAGAGTATGGTAGAGGTGTAGAGCTTCCTTGGGATGGAAGGATACTATAAGATATTCATTCCTGGTTTCTATTGGATATGAAAACCATTGAAAATTTTTACCTGAAATGTGAAGCCTTTCATTTTTAAGTAGTGGTGGTCATAGTATTTGTAGGAGTTTAGTTAGAAGATGATAGGTGCCCCCCATCATGAGATTTCAAGAGGAGGGTGTTGATTTCCTAGTATTCTGCAATTACTTAGGGACAAGAATCTGTTTTTTTATGGTGATTTAGGAAATGATTTCTTATATGTTTTATCTACTAATACCTCATAATAAAAACTACAAGACACAAAATTTTGAGTTGGTAGTACAGGTGTTCAAACTAAATATATGGAAGAACTACATCATGGGTGAGAAGTTTATTTTCTATTCCAACCATAAGAGTCTCAAGTATATCTAATGTTAGAAGGATCGTAACATGAGACTAAGGTAATGACAAAGTGTTCCTCTAGGATTTAGAATTAGATATATTTAATACTTATGGGAAGGGAAATGTGTTGTAAAGCTTCTCTATAGGAAATATTTTTCTTGTTGTTTGACCGAGGATTCAGAGAAGTAAGCCTCATTGAATTTTTGTTTAGTGTATAATAATTATGTGGCTTACCTCTGGTCAATGATTTTTTCACCACTACGTCTACAGTGTGTTTTGGAAGCATAGTAGAGAGATATTGAGTATAAGACCATGCATACAATGATATCCAATGGACACACTACTATTGGATTTTCAAAATGAGGTAAACACATCAACCTTTTCAGATTATGGATGTTTGTTTGATTATTGTTGTTGGAGGAGGTTAAAATTAATTTTTACACATCTTTTTTGGTATTATATCCATTTTAGGAAATGATTTTCTATGACCATCATTGCAAATTCTAGTGGATTTGAATGAATAAGAGCATTAAAGAGTTTTTTCTCAATGAATCACTTATTAATAGGTGAAGGATGTGCACTAAGTTCTAATAGGATTAGTTCAACCAATTGATGTTCCAGAGTTGATGTGGGATAAAATTACTATGGAATTTCTGAGGGGGATTCCATAATGCTCTATAGGACCCGATGAAATTTGGACGATTTTAAACTTACTTACCATGTTGGGACACATCCTATCTAACTGAGAGTGGAGTTTCGTATAGATTTTGGGACACCATTATGGGTAAGAGATAGTCCATATCCATGAAGATCCATCAACGAAAATTTTAGACTGTGATTCTCTTAAAATATTACAATAGAGACGATTTTATGAGGAATATAGGAAATAATTCAATTTTAGATTGATGATTCACCACTAAAAATGATGGAAAGACTGAGGAGACCATTCATGTTTTAGAGGACATTCTACAAGATTTATGGTTAGACATTGGCCATGTATTGATAGATGTCCTACCATTGGTAGAGTTTTCAAACAATAATGGCTAATATTCTACAGTGAGGTCGGCACTACTCGATGCCTATTATAGGCAACCATACTGGTCACCCCATTGTTTGATAGATCCAAGAGTTTCAGTAGTCAGGGAATTGGAGTTAGTGTGAGGAAAAAATAAATAAATTGTAGGTCAACCCATACATGAGCCTTAGTGTTCCTATGTGTGTTCAGATTAAAAGAAAAATCCCATTCATAGATGTGAAAGATTCCAAGTTTGAGTTGTAAATTACCTAATCTCCAAACCTGGTTTAATTTTCCTATGAAGATTGTAGTATTTGGAAATAAGCCTTACCCATAAAGACCCATTTTCAGTTAGAAAATTCCCAACATTGAATAATGTGGGGATTTAAATCAAGGTATTACTATGGTTTTTGCACCCTTTAAATATGTAATGTGGTCCATGATAGAAAACATACACATTTGAGTATGCAGATGAATCGCTTTGAGATTATATTCCGTTGAAAATATTTCATCGTCTATTTTTTTGAACATATAAGGCTTCATTGAAGTTTATTTTTGCATATCCAATCCCTTTTGATCCTCAAGGAAAGAGATCCCCCTAGATTTAGCATTCAACAACGATACCGAGTCCAACTCCGTGAGGGTTTTTTCTTCTTTCGCGAGAGAATTAGTGGAGATAAAAGTTCTCTCCCATTCTGGATCTATGGTGTGTAATGATGTTCATTATCTAATTTTTTATAACCTTTGGATTTGGGAGATGTCTCAACTTGACCTTTTTGGGGGTTTACCTTGGAGAGAGATCCATGGATATCTTTTAGACTCTTTTGGAAGGGGATATTGTTAATACTAACACTAAATGGGATGATAACATTAATAAGGGAGTAATAGGTATCCTAGGTGAAAACCATATCATTTAGGAGGCCTTATATATTGAATGAAATGATTGTAAAAGTATAACATCTTGAAAATGTATTCCTCTTGAATAAATTTCTTCATAAAGAACTTCAATGAGGATTCCTTTATGAATTTACTACTCAATGGTTCCTTCATGATGGTTTAAATAAAAGGAACATTTGGAAAGGGAATCCCTTATGGAGAGACTTTTCAAGGACTCCTTAATGATGGGATTTAAATGGTGGTTTCTCTCTATTGAAGTAGGCTAATTACCTATAGGTGATTTGTGGAGATATTTGAGTATTTAGTTTATTTAATTGGAAATTATTTTGGCAGTAATCCTCACTCTCTCTTATTTGCTATATATTTTATCATCTCCATTCTATATCTCTTACTTCATAATGGTGTGTTGAAATTATAGTCATTACTGTGTCCACTATATTACCAAAATGGAGTTCCGCATGGTGATTCTAAAGGTACCAGGAAACTATATAGGATATATTAGTAACACCATGAAATGGACAATACAGTGGATTATGTAGCTGTTCATGGTGATTTGTAATAGGAGCAAAATATCCACCACAAATACCAAAATAAATAAAATACTTCCCCAGAATCTGAATGTCACCTACTCCCAAAAACAAAATTTTCTCTCTATAGGGGTACAAAATATCATAACCTCCCACAAATGAAATTATTTTGTGGAGAACATAAAATACTTTGTAGATGGACAAAATTTATATTAGGATATGATAATATTGGAAAAACATTCCTGAAAACTAACAAGTGATAATGAAAAAAATATTTCCTTATAATGAAAATAACAATTCTATGTGGGAGAAGGCATTTATTGGCCAATACAGATAACTATTAAAAAAATACCATTATTGTGGATGGAGTTCCTTGCATAAAACTATAGATTCTTTTTAGAATAGAAACAATGATATACTAATGAATCCAAATTGAAAAATTATATTCACATTTTATCATATTATTTTTATTCTTTATTAGTGAATTTATTTATAATTATTTTATTGCATCTTGTCAAACATAAAGGTGTTAATAAATTTCATCTTTGAATGGGGTCTAATCGATATGAAGTGTCACTAATTCTGAGTAATTCATTTGGACCAGTATGGTTATTTATGATGTATTGTTATACTGGGAGGAGGTTCCATCCCTTAATAAAGGGTTTTAGGAAACTTCATTTGGCATGTATTGATTTATTTCATTCATGATTTTCTTAGATATTGTGGTTCATGATTTATCTTAGATAGTGACATTCCTTTGTGAGTGTGTTCCTCCACATACCAATAGAATGTTTGTATGTTAGTGATTTTCAGGTAGATTTTATTGTTTTTTAGGAGATATATTTTGAAAAAAATGTTATCCTTATATAAAACCTATGTTTTCTGCATACAAATATAATAAATATGTGGTTCATGTAAAACCTAGTACAGTATGAATAATTTCATAATTTTTTAACTTTTTCTCTAAAAAATAAATAAATCATGAATATTTAAAATTATTATTTCCTCTTCTAGAGATGATTTAGTATGGAATAACATTCTTTTTTAATTCAATTATTAAGATTAAAATGTGTGTTATCATCACTATAAATGTTTTGGTAGACCCTCAATATCATATTATCCCAAAAAATGACACCATAAATAGCATTATCATGCTGAAACATCAAAAAAAAATAAGTATCCATATAATAACTTTATTATGAATTTTAGGTTTAAATAAAATCTTCTAGTCCCAATGAAAAATCATGGATTCCCACCCACCTATTTCGGGTTATAACCTAATAACATGTTTTTGAAAAACCTACCGTGGGTCAGCTTTTCCAATATTTGTGTAAAAGGTGAATTTTTCAGGAATAACAATCCATTGATCTAGATTGTCCTGTGGTGACCCAATAAACTATCACCCCAAATTAACCATCCATTTTAAACATTTCATGTGATGTTTATGATGATGGTTGGAGCCGGAATCACAACATACAATCTGAAAGTAACTTTTCTGATGAATGGGCATGGTATTTTTTGGTATATAAAATATTTAAAAAATTTCTTAACCAATATCAGGTATTAGGTTTATTCAAACCAATGTGGATATCTTAATTTATGATGTAACAATGTGCATATCTTTTACATGATATGGTAAATAATTAGTGTTTATGTACCAATACATTCAATCAACCACATGGCATGGTTGAGGTTAGTCACATATATATTTGTTTGCTGGAATGAATACAAATCCCTAGGGAAATATATGAATAGTACCTACCGATGAATAGCTCTTGGAAATAAATTGAACAAACCCCTCCCCTATTGAGGGACCTATTCACTATAGAAAAGTCATTATTAGAAAAAACTATTTTTTCCATTCAGTTATAATATTTAGTGATTGGGAATAATATTTCGACAAATTCAAGGGACATGTATAAATGTCAAGCATATTAGGAACCACCCCACTCATAATTCATGATATATCATAAGATCATATTACGAAAATATTGTAGTGGGATAATTCTACACATGGGTAAATGATGTTTAGTCAGATGTGGTTTCATATTTTAAGATAATTGGGTTTTTATCCTTGTGTCAATGTTGTGTTGTTTTAGATGTATTAAATGACCATATGGGTGTGTGGGTTGGAACCCTAGTGATGGAAAGTTCATTGGAATAATGTCATTAAATGAGCCTCGTGGTACCCACCCTTTCTCTAATTTATCTCTCATTGGTCCATATTAATGATAGAGGATATCCACATCATATTTATATAATGTTCCAAATTGTTTATGTTAAGATTGTGGAATATTTACAATTATATGAGTATAAAAATTCTTTTAAAATTCTTAATTATCCTCATAACTTATTCTTATCAATATTTTCTATTGTTTATCTGATGTTATTTAGTGTTTGAATGAAAGTTTCCATTTCGAGAGATCCTATTGTCCTTTTCTTTATTCCTTATATCACACCCTCTCGAACAGTGACAAGAAATGGTGAAGTAAATTTGGAGTAATGTTCTAACATTCTAACATTTGTAGAAG
The DNA here is from genome assembly GCA_963277665.1 of Viscum album. Taxonomy (NCBI): domain Eukaryota; kingdom Viridiplantae; phylum Streptophyta; class Magnoliopsida; order Santalales; family Viscaceae; genus Viscum; species Viscum album. Next base: position 1,205,924,300 of record OY728138.1, read on the forward strand.
CATTTTTTATCACAATGTGATGGGGTGATTATTTTTTAACCATAAACTCCTTATATGTTAGCAAGATATTTTGGATGTCTTATGATTATGATGTAATTACCCCTTACTAGGATTAATAGAGGTAAACACCCAGTTTTACTTCAACAAATTTGGTTTCTGTTGATGTTTATGACTGCATGTAAGAAGGATACATTACCATCCATTGACTCTTCAAAGTACCTATCATGGGAATATGTTGAATCATTAAAGGAACATTAATATGATAACATATTAGGATATCCAATTTTATGGTTAGTTTTTTTGGTATCAATGAGTGTATTTCTTAAAATAATCATAGATAAGGTTATTGAAATGACTAATCCTATTGGAAATTATTCTAATTTTTTTAGAGAATATTATTTTCAGGTCCCCATTGTTCTGGGAGTGGTACAAATTTAGTTTTTGAGACTATAATACTGGGTTATATCATCAAAATTGACTCTTATCTACTAATGGAGAACAATTTATTAGTGGGGACCACCCATATCAACTCAAATCATTAATCCAAAAAATAAGAACCATCTGAAGGTCCCTCCACACATGTCTCACTAACAAAATATTTTATTTATTTTGTGGACTGGATTATTAATAATATTCTTATGGAAACATGTAATGATCGTATAAATATCATTAATTTTTCTAAAACCTTGTTTATAAAAAATTGGTATTGGATTAATATTTGGTTTATTATAATGGGGTCTCAATTAGTGTAATTTGTTTATTAATAAAAGACCCATTACTACCTCTTATATGGCCGATGTATAGGTAGGATCAATTACTAGAACATGGACACTATATTTTTGTATGTTTTAACCTCCTAAGAGAATTTCAACACAATAATGTGAATTTATATTATTTTATGTTTTTAGATGTTAAGTGAATGCTACGGAGGGTGGCATAAGGGAGTTGAATCACATTTATATCAATGAATCATGAATTATTTACTATATTCATTTGTACATTATTGAGATGGTGGAATAGGATTCATAAATAGAAAATGTGAATGTGAAACTAATGGGGACTTCCTTGAAGGTACATGTCTCCAAATTAACAATACATGAACTAGCTTTTCATATCAAAAAAACTCTTCCAAAAACTAAATTTATAGACTTGACACATCATTTCAAAAAGTATATAAACTAATTTTTTTAATGAAATTGAGAGACACAAGGCTATGATTTATCCCCATGTTTTTTTCCTATTAATTAATGAGAAATTTTTTTGTCATTGATTATTTATCACTTCCCTTATACTAGTATCAATATCAACCTATAATAACTAGTTACACTTGGGAAAAGAACAATATTAGGATAATTAAAATCCATTAAAACATTGAATCGAGAATGTATCAAGTTAATCATTATCTGTAAAACATGTTCCAAAATATGGGATTCCACTTGAGTGTGGCTCAAGGATGGGTATAAGAATAGCTACCTTCACCATAAGACAAAAGGTTTTCCATTTGGAATAATTATTTCCTCATATGTGTGGATCACATATGGGAATATGCATAAATACACACACTATAATACTATATTTTGTTCATTCAAATGAATAATTTGATTCATCATAATGTGTTTCATAAAGGGGAAATTTAGAATGGGAAATCCAATATTCTAAAGGTTTTAAATTTTAATAATCCATTGATTCAAACATATCAAATTGATTCATTTGGATAATATTCCAAAAAATAAAGAAAGTATGAATGATATATGTGTTTCTTAGGAAAATGGGCCTAACAAACATAATATAACTTCTACTAATTCCATATTATAACCCCACAAAACATGAGACATTTTTTTTCTACCGAATTTTCTTTTAAGTCTTAATGTGTGGAATATTGGTGGTATGGATTCAACTTTTTCATATTTTTTCCTTTACAAGATTCAATAAAACATATTTTGTAAATATTTTCTTTTTCTAAAAATTGATTTTTATTAAATCCTAGAATGTGTTTGTCTTCCATGTGGTGATTTTACTTTCACAAAGGTTTTCATTTTTGGGTTTCAACCTTGGAAATTCTATATCTCTTTCTATATAGAGTTTTATTCTTTTAATGTTGGAAAAATTTTGGTGGAATTTTAGGATAAAAAACGTTGACTAACTTTTTGATATAATCCATATAGAAAGGATCTGGGAAAACAAGATGTGAATAATGAGGCTTTTTTAGAAATATAGTGAATTAGAACAAGGGTATTCAATTTATAATAATTTATAACATACAATTTTTTGTGATTTTTAAACACTTATGTTAGGGAAAAATTTAATGTATAAGGATTACATGTCATACATTCTCTAAATAAGATGAGATCGAGGAAAACTTATGTGACATGAATGGAATTGAATCATATAGAATAGTTAGACTATGGGAAGTATAAATCATATATAAATATTTCGGATTTAGGAGTGCTGATATGTGACATAAATTCTAGGGATAACCACATACCAAATTTAAAATATATGTTCTACTACAATAGTGTTTGGTCATAAAAAATTGTAGGATTCTTTCAATAGGATGTTGATGCCTTTAGTTGATAGGAAATATCTGGGGGGTGCTTGTGTAGATCTATATCTGGGGCACGATATTCAAAGATAGAATAACTTTCCTTTAATCTATAATGTGATCATTATAGATATCTTTTAAGGATTCAAGGGGATTCAAACTCTTTTGAAATAATTCTTGTTCTTGGAAATAAGGAACATTTTAGAAGGGTTCTGAAATCCTAAAGGTGGTGTGACCATGTATGAAACAAATTGGGGTGAAGTGATATAACCTATTTCTATTATAACATTTTCCTAGAATATTGTGCCTAGAGATCATAGATTTAATTTTTCAAAGGTCATATTATTGGACTATAAGTTTTGTTACTTTTTTAATTTTTGATCTTACATTTTTTAAATATCGAAAATGAGAGACATAGTAACAAAATAATTGAATATTGATCATTCCCCCCTTTATGAGTATTTACACTGATAAGTTTTACATCTCATTCAACCAAGTATAATGTATTATTATATAAATATATGATACAAAGATGTTATGATCATATAAATTTTACCCACAATAGATTATTTTAAGTTTGTATGGCTTGAAAAAACAATCTAGGTTAAGGTTAAACAACTATAACTAACAAGTGTGATAATTTAAATAGTGGGGATAAGGTACAACCCGATGTGAATAGATGGACCACTACCTGTACACAATATCTCAGAGAAATTTAACTCAGTTTAAGTTTATTATTTTAACATCTCTGTTTTTTACATTTAAAGATTTTGAATATGTATAGTAATATTTTTGGAGATAGGGACAAAGAAAGTGTGAGATTTTATGGTCTGGTGAGTTCAAAATTAATATTTTAAAATTTTAAAATATATTAATATCACATTAAAATAATTCATGGAAATTTTTATGAATCCTTAAGAGAGTCTTGGATCATAAATTTGAGAGAAACAATGAGTTCAAAATACTTGTTTAACCCAAGGAGTCACATTACCATTCTGCGCATTGGGTTTCATCATGCATGCCACCATGGGAGAAATAATTAAGTAAACATAATATTTATTAAATTATTTAATTTTAATATCCTAAACTAATGAATCTCTATTGAAACCTGTTTATATCCATTTTTGGTTGTCCACATAATCTTGGAATTTGAGAGGGGAACCAGTGGAGGATCTCTTGTAGGGGAAGAGAATGAGATCGTTCTTTGGAAATAAGTACACTAATGGAGTGTGTAGATATCTCTATCAATGATGGAACAGACCCATTCTTCAGAAATATCAAATAAAAACTCAGAATATATATTTTATGTATTATATGTATTTATACATGTTTATATATCCCATGATGAATATTAGTCAATTCTACTAACAAATCAATTGAAATGTTGATAATTTTTTGGCAATTAGTTTAGTTAGGTATTTGAGAGAAACCATTTATTTAATTATTATTATTATTATTAGTAATTATAATGGAAATGTATTGAGGACATTCTAAACAAGTCCAGGGATCATTTCCCATCTTTTTCTTTGTTCATTTTTCTCCCACTTTCATTGTGCATTTGATGTCTATATTTTAATAGTCTAGCAATTTGGTAAATACTCAGTAATCAATCAATACACACCTAATAATCACCATAATTAATTGATACCCTTTATCAGATTTGAAATTTTATAATGGAATTTGGATAAAATCTTAATGATTACATATAAAATGAATATCGACGATCTATTTCTGTGGGTTAGGCATGCAATGATGAATCGATGAATTATAGAATGTTTTACCAAAAGATTGGGGGATAAATTCCATCTAGTGGAAATGAACAGAATCACATGACCTCATATCCAGGGTTTATATTAATATTAGTAGAGAAAATCATGAGAATCCATGGAGAGACTGGATGACCATGCCATATTAGATAAATAAAATTTTTTCTATAATACTCACAATTTGAGTTATCACGAGGGAGTGTTTCTAAAAAAATCATGCTAGATCATTGGTTGGACATGTTTTTTTGACCTTACCTTGATACCCTATGTCTAACATGGGTATATATTGATTTGTTTTATATATATACTATAATGATTATTATATCACTATGGTGAGTTGGATAGTATCTTGAGACATTATTCTTTTTAAGTTTAGAGTGTCTTACTAGGTATTTTTATACTATACACTCCTTGGTCTCTACCAACACATGTAGTGTATTATGTAGATGAAAAATTATTCTATGGTTTATTGGTAGAATATGAGAAGATAAATCTTGCATTGTATTAGATAGTCTGGGTTCATACTTGGAGTCACGCTTGAAAATAGTTCCCATGTTTTAGAAGGATGGACTTCGTTAAAGTTATGGTTGTATTTTATTTAGATGTTATTATTTTCAATATTATTATTGTACTTTGATTATAGGATAGATTCTATTCACACATTAGTATTAGTTGTGTTATTTTAAATTTCATAATTTTATAGGCTGAGAGATTTGTGTGTGCATACAGTTACATTGGGATAATGACACCCATGGGCGTGATATTCCTACCAGTGGTGAATCAATGACAAAACACTTCTACTTATAGTGTGATCTGATGCTTGGAAGAGAATGTTTCTTATGGGACATCCATATAGCAGTGAATATGTGTTTTGTTATCATATTAGTCAGGGGATGTCTGTGAACAATTCATGTCTAGATAAAATTCTTTTTGTTGTGAAAGAGGTGTATTCATATAGAAAGATCGTGGTTTAACTTTATGGGTGATAAGAGAAGCACAGAAGATAAATAGATAAAAATATATAAGAGTGTTTTTCAAATTAATCTCTAGTTAGCTAGCATGAATCATATAGTAGTTGATGTCACGAGCTACCGGTTTCCTCCTCTATTGGTTGTAGAGTTTGAGGATGTATTTCATGAGGACATTCTAGACATACATCCCCACTATGAGATAATAAAACCCAACATATACACCAATATATCAAATGGATCCTGAAGATCATCAACAACTAAGTATGAAGTTAGACGACTTGTAAAACAAGGCTTTCTATGACCCAATGTTTCCCTATTGGAAACCCTAATTTTGTTCACTAAGAAGGAGGATATGAGCATTATGTTGGTTTTGGATTATCTGCATCCAAACTAGTTATTGATGAAGAATAAATATCCACTATTTAGGATTAATTAGATATTAAATTATTTGAGAGCAGTGTGCTGGTTCTTGTAGGTTGACCTCAGATCAAGCTATAACCAGTTGTGATTATGTGATGCTGATATACTGAATATGAAATTGTAATGTATCTATATTTACTATGATTACATAGTTATTCTTATGGGAATTATGAAATCCCTTATAGTTTTAATGGGTATCATGAACTATATAATTCATCCTTTATTTACAATGTTCATAGTGTTATTCATTGATAACCTCTTAGTATATGTGGAATATGAGAGTGGGAACACAAGACTTTTGAGGATGATCCTAAGTATTATTTGAGACGACTAGATTTAGAGGAAAATCTGGGGAAAGTCTTAATGTTTTAGATCCAAATTCAGGAGGTCTACTTTATGGGACATGTATTCTCAACAAAGGGTTTTACAGTGGACCCAATGTAGGTGGATGTCGTATTATCTCTCAAACCACCCAAGAGTATGGTAGAGGTGTAGAGCTTCCTTGGGATGGAAGGATACTATAGGATATTCATTCCTAGTTTCTATTGGATATGAAAACCATTGAAAATTTTTACCTGAAATGTGAAGCCTTTCATTTTTAAGTAGTGGTGGTCATAGTATTTGTAGGAGTTTAGTTAGAAGATGATAGGTGCCCCCCATCATGAGATTTCAAGAGGAGGGTGTTGATTTCCTAGTATTTTGAAATTACTTAGGGACAAGAATCTGTTTTTTTATGATGATTTAGGAAATGATTTCTTATATGTTTTATCTACTAATACCTCATAATAAAAACTACAAGACACAATATTTTGAGTTGGTAGTACAGGTGTTCAAACTAAATATATGGAAGAACTACATCATGGGTGAGAAGTTTATTTTCTATTCCAACCATAAGAGTCTCAAGTATATCTAATGTTAGAAGGATCATATCATGAGACTAAGGTAATGACTAAGTGTTCCTCTAGGATTTCGAATTAGATATATTTAATACTTATGGGAAGGGAAATGTGGTGTAAAGCTTCTCTATAGGAAATATTTTTCTTGTTGTTTGACTGAGGATTCAGAGAAGTAAGCCTCATTGAATTTTTGTTTAGTGTATAATAATTATGTGGCTTACCTCTGGTCAATGATTTTTTCACCACTACTTCTACAGTGTGTTTTGGAAGCATAGTAGAGAGATATTGAGTATAAGACCATGCATACAATGATATCCAATGGACACACTACTATTGGATTTTCAAAAGGAGGTAAACACATCAACCTTTTCAGATTATGGATGTTTGTTTGATTATTGTTGTTGGAGGAGGTTAAAAGTAATTTTTACACATCTTTTTTGGTATTATATCCATTTTAGGAAATGATTTTCTATGACAATCATTGTAAATTCTAGTGGATTCGAATGAATAAGAGCATCAAATAGTTTTTTCTCAATGAATCACTTATTAATAGGTGAAGGATGTGCACTAAGTTCTAATAGGATTAGTTCAACCAATTGAGGTTCCAGAGTTGATGTGGGATAAAATTACTATGGAATTTGTGAGGGGGCTTCCATAATGCTCTATAGGACCCGATGAAATTTGGACGATTTTAAACTTACTTACCATGTTGGGACACATCCTATCTAACTGAGAGTGGAGTTTCCTATAGATTTTGGGACACCATTATGGGTAAGAGATAGTCCATATCCATGAAGATCCATCAACGAAAATTTTAGACTGTGATTCTCTTAAAATATTACAATAGAGACGATTTTATGAGGAATATAGGAAATAAATCAATTTTAGATTGATGATTCACCACTAAAAATGATGGAAAGACTGAGGAGACCATTCATGTTTTAGAGGACATTCTACATGATTTATGGTTAGACATTGGCCATGTATTGATAGATGTCCTACCATTGGTAGAGTTTTCAAACAATAATGGCTAATATTCTACAGTGAGGTCGGCACTACTCGATGCCTATTATAGGCAACCATACTGGTCACCCCATTGTTTGATAGATCCAAGAGTTTCAGTAGTCAGGGAATTGGAGTTAGTGTGAGGAAAAAATAAATAAATTGTAGGTCAACCCAGAAATGATGGAAACTATATAGATACATCCTAAATCTTTTGCAGAATGATTATGGTAGCCATTAGAGTTCTATTAGGGAGATCATGTGTTTTCGATGGTCTCACAATGATGTGGATTTTAGAGTTTTTTCTAGGATGATAAGATATCACTGAGATTCATTGGTCTTTTCTGGTTAATATTATAGTAAGTGATGTGACATACTTCTTTGCTCAACTACCATTATAAGACTAGGTACACGATGTATTTCACATGTTATATAAGAGGAGTTATGTGAGTGAAACTTAACATGTAATCAATTGGGGAGAGACGAATATTGAGTATAAAACAAAATTTTTAGAGTACAAGATAAAGATTGGGAGTCAGAAAAAAGGATCTTTTATTAGTGATAAATTCACTTAAGGTTGTCCTATGGCATCATGGGAATCATCAAGATAGCACAGGGGATAAGGAGACTAAAATTAAATCTTAGTAACAATGTATTTTTTAGAAGTATTTTTTTAAAGACAATAAAAACTAAAGTTGGGATAATATAACATCTCTATTTTCTCTATGTAAGTTTTTGGAATATATATAGTAATATATATATAGTCATGTCATCAAATGATGTGATATTCCAAGGATTGGTGTGACTAAAATTAATAATGTAATAATATTAAATATATTAAAATCACACATTCACAGTTTTCCCAAAATTGTTGGATAAATTAGGAATAGATTCTTATAGTGGTAAACTAAGACCAATTATGAGTCAATATTGTTGGTTTTACTACAGACATGTCAAAATCTTTATGTGATTTTAGTTTTCATACTTTGTTCCACAATGAGAGGAAGAATTATATCCAATAAATATTTATTTAATTATTTAATTTAAAAATAACAACTAAATGAATCTTTATAAATCCACAATTATAACATAATCTCATTGTTGGACACATAATATTTGAATTTTTGAGTGGCATCAATAGAGGATCTATTGTGGACGAATGAGATAAGATCTTTATTTGGAAATTGGTACACTGATGATGTTTGTTGATCTCTCCAATGACTATTATACATACCCATTATTAAAAAATGAATTATCCAAACTCATGTTTGAACATTGTTGGGTATAAATTTTTGCCTATTTATTTATCCCATGAAAAACGTGAATCGAATCCACTAATAGATCAATTCAAAGGTTAATCATATGTATGGGTTTATTTATAGGATTTAAGAGATACTGTTTTTTTTATTTCAGTTATTTTTCTATCATTGTAATGTAAACTTATCAAGTACAATCTAAATAATGGAAAATTGTTGTTCATTATCTTATGTTTTGTGTATTTTAATTTCCATATTATTTTGATGTTCGCTAAGGAAATTTTATTTGGTCGATGATTTGATTGATTCTTGGTGACAAATTGCCTCACACTATCTGTTCGGTGAAATAGACAAATACCATGTATTAGGTCAAAATTCAGAGATGTAAATTGTAACAACACCAATAGTGATAGATTGGATGTGGATTGAAGATCAATGTGCGTGGGTTTCACATATGATATAGGCTAGGTGCATTGGAGAACATTATTTTGACAAGATCAGAGGTGAAATTCATTATAACAGTGATATAAAATTTATAAAGGCCTCATATCCATATATTCATGCACGATTGGAGGTTGAAATCGTTTTTGGCTGTGGTAGAAGAGGGAGTTTCATGATGACACACCTGTTTTGTAAATTCCCACATTACACTTTGTTATATCTTGAGATACACGTTGTATGGGTCCCTGAATATGTAACTTGGGTTCTTGTGTAGAATAGAAGGTGAGACATCATCTGACACATGTCACATTATAAATGGAATGTTTCACATTCCACGTTACCCGACTTGATAACTCTGCATGTATCCATGGTCACATGGGTACGACCAGAGTACATTGGATAAACCGTGTACTCAGAAACAAATTTTTTTTATGGGATGACCCATTTACATGGAAATGAACTTGTATATGGGTATGTACAGGTGTACAAATGCATGAGATTGAAGACATTTATGCCCCATGTACCACATGGGACATGTTGTGTACTTAGAAAAACATGTAGTGTGATTAAAAAAGGCACAAGTAGACCCTAAGTGGAAATATACACTATGAACCCCCTTATAAATTTCATTTTATTCCACATAAAAGTGTTGAGGCTCTTATTATATTTAGTTGAAACAAATTTCAAAAGGGTGTGCTCGCTAAATCCATCCCTGTGATGGTACATTGTGGCGTTACATCCTGAACATAGGATTATAATACAATATAAGGAATTTTATTTAGATAGAGTTCTCTGTGTACACCCACAGACCTAGGTGGGATACTCTATAAAATTCTAACCTAGGTAGGGTTCCATGAATGGGCATCACCAATATACATGGGGAATAATCCCCGTGATATTTTGTTAATAATAATTCATTTATCGGTATACACCATAGCCATAGGTCTGATCCCCTATTCATCTATCAATATATTCAATCATCCAACACATACTTATTCAAGAAGGTAATCGATGAGAACAACATTTTGAATGTACATTGTTAGTTCTATGATACATTTATAGATATTTTTTGGATAATTAGTTTATACAAGTTTTCAAGTGGGATCATTGGCTGGTAAATCAGTTCTGACCTAACCTTGAGAATTTGTATCTACAATGAGTATATCTGTATGATTTTTTATACATATCATATTATTTTTGAACCATAACTATGTTGACCTGGCTACTATATTGATGATTTGAGATTTGTAATTTTAGGATGTCCTAATTGGTATTGTTATACTCCCCCTTGCATTGTCTCTACCCAAACATGTCATTTATTATGCAAACAACATGTCGTATGATGCAGTTCGTCATGAACTAGAAGTAGACAGGACATCAATTGGTCTAGATATACCATGGTTCATACTGGGATTCAATAATTTCCACATTAACCTTATTCAATATTATTACATTCCCTTACAATTTTTGTGGGCTTGTGTTTGGCCCTTATTTCATGGAGTATTTTTATCGTACACTGAATTTTGGATAAATATTACACATATATTGGTATGATTCATGATTTTTTATATTTAGAAATTTTATTGGATGTTTGATGTGTGTTTAAATATAGGTAAATTAGTAGAATGCCTCCCATGTGTGTGATATTCTTACTCATCACTGGTCGCCTACCCCTGGCCTATTATTGGTGAGATTCAGGTAGTCACACCCGACCTATTTCCAGCCGGATGGGGAATTCTAGGTTAGGTCATGAGAATGATTGTTAAACCAAATTGTTGAGAATAAAATTTTTAATGATTAATAAAAAATATTAATTTCCCAATAGAGGTATATCATGGAGTGGTGATTTTATATGTCCTGACTTGAGGTTCCTAGACCAGGAGAAATGATGTTATGTAGGTATAAAAGTGATGATCTCACCCCTAATTTTAAAATTAGATTCTACCATGATACTATGAAGGAATATAATAATAAGTGAATCCTTTATTTATTTTGAATATTATTATAGTTTAAATTCTATATGAAGGGGATTATGTAGATCCATTCATGGGGCATCGTATGTATAATCATAAAGTAGTGTATTTAGGAGTTGAATGTGCTTGCTAATGACATTAATCGAATGATTTCTGGGAATATAATATAATTAAAGAATGAAATTTTATTTATTAAAAATGTTGACTAAGAATGTAAATAATGGAATTTTAGTTTTTTAATTTTATATCATGGATAATTTTATTCTTTTGGATGAGGTGGAAGTAAATGAGGACTTGTTGTGAGGTCCTAAACATGGGTATTAGACACATATCCTATGATAACAAAAATCCATCAATGAATAATACTTATACTACATCATATGATTATCACTATATTATATAATAAGAAATTGAAATTTCATCCTGATATTAATCACGAAGTACACCCTAATTTTGGCACCCTTACATGGATCTAGATCTCATGTAGGGAAATTTGGAACTGTATGAGAGGCCACTCTAAGAAATTTAATGTCATGAAGGGTAAACTATATATCATTTAATTTTACATTATTCAATAATCCTTCATATGAAATTACCAATAAATGTGAAAACTTCGTCATAACATGGGTACATGGATATTTAAAAACATGCTATATTTTTTTGATCAGCTAGTTTTTATAATACACAACAACTTGATTTAGGGTACAAATGAAGGATGAAATCCACATGAAAAAAATATAGGATGGGTTGAGGTTTAACTGATTCCAACCTCTAGTCCATGGAAAAACAATCTTGGTGTCACTATGTATCCTATAGGAGTATGAATCCAACTTTACATAGTTCTAGTTTTTCCATCCCTGCAGAGATCTTGCACTTATGTTGGGAAGAGTAATTTTAGTGCATATTCAACATTGAATAATTTTAGGATGATATCTCTGACATATATTTAACATGTATTTATGAGATGGTGAATTATAAAAAGGATCTATATATAAAGTATATTAAATATAGGATATAAAATTTTTTCAGTCCTTACATAGTTTTAATAAGATATCTTTTGTATGGATATGGGTTATATAGAGGGGAGAAGAACTGAGCATCACCTAAGTTCCCTATGATCAGGAAACTGAAATATTATATAAAAGGCCCAAAAACTAAATTATAACATGGAATTTTCATTGATGTAACAGTCATATTGGCATTTGATAAAATATCCAGGAATAATTAAATGTCCTGATAGACTATGAATCAATCCACACGTAGTATTTGGAATAAAATTCCAAAAACCTATCTATCATATATGAATGGAATTTAGTAGGGTCTATCATAGGTCAAGTAGACCATGATTCTAAGTACAAACAATATATCTTTTCCTAATGTGTCCCCCTGAAATAGATAAAAGTAACATTTTTAGATCAATCTATTACATAGGGGTTGAGGATCTGTTTATTAATGAATGGGCATAGGATAAAGGATCTAGGCATTACTACTCGTCCTATAAGAATATCTAGCAAGACACACAAATTTTATTTAAAAGAAATTCATTTCCCATATTATTCTTATAAACAATGAAAATGAAATTAATATCCATTAAGAATATATATATCGGTTATCAATGATTATAATATAGATATGAATGCTGAGAAATGAAATTAGGTTCTGTTGATTATTTCATTTTATGATGTTTAATTTTTTGTAGGATATACCATTTTTCTTCCACTCTTTTGTGAAACTATTCTTTATCATTCGAAATGGACAAATCAAGGAAAACTCCAATATCATGTGATTCAAAATGAAATTGAGAATAAATAGGAAATTAAAGAATAAACTAGACCACATTAGTGAACATGAAATTGGTATTTTCCACACATAACATATGATTTTAAGTTAATCATAGAAATATTTCCAAACATTTTAATATCATGTGACTATGAAATATACTACATGGTTAAATTCCAGGAAATGACAATGATAATCTTGTAGTCAACAGTTTATAATGAGCACATTGTCATTAAATTTTAAATAATATATCAAGGATGTTATGATATCTAGTTTAAAATATTATTTCTAGGACTTGTGTCATATATTTTATCATCATAGGATAGGGATGATAATGCCTTATAGTTTAAGGTCATATAAAAATCCCCATTATGGAATGATGTTGATGTTATTAAAATTAATTATTAATAACCCTTCCTTGCTAGCTGATGTAATTCACTTAGTATCAGTAGTGGACCAAGAGTATGCTCTATTAGAGTAGAACTTACGTAAAATGTATGGTCCATACAACTTTTGATAGAGCATTATATTCCTCATTCTTAGTTTCATCTGGTTACTAAGAAATAATAAAATCACTTTATAAAAGAAAATAGATAAAAAAATTCGTATTCAATGATCATGCAACTCAGTTTTGGTGAAATTTTAAAATGTATAGGGTGTACCATATTTTCACATTTAGAAAATTTAAACCATTTAGTCATTTATGAGACTTTCAGTTTTTAAAAATATAGTTGTATATGGTAATGTGATGTGTGGGAATTTTTACCTTAATGGACGGGACTCCCTATATACCATATTCAAGCGTGTACGTGGTTACTTGTGAATCTTTACGAGTTTTGGTGGGGTATAACTAAAAAGAACGAATAATTTTTTTATCAGATATCTTGTATTTATCCACCATATTCGAATGAATGTTACATATAGTCTTCTTTAAGGAATCAATCTATCCATTTTCTACGACATGGTACTGGGATGACAGGCTAGACTGAATTTTATAATATGGATTCAACCTTTTAAATATAGAATATCACATTCTAGAGGTATTTTATGTCAGTATTGTTCACGGGACACCAAATATGTTAATGATATTTGTCATCATGAATTTTATAATAAACATCATCTTGATTTTGTTGTGGGATATAGCCTCAAAATACTTGGAGAAGATGTTTATAGTAACAAGGATTTACATGAACTTCATATATGTAGCTAGAGATATGGACCCATGAAACCAATTACCCATATGGAAAACAAACATGAATATTTAGTATTATTAAAAAATCTCAGTGTTAAAGGGTTGAATTGGAAAGTATTTGAGAAAAACATAATTTCATATTAAATTCCATACAATCAGATTTCATCAAATGACATAAGATTCCATATTGAATGATTTTGTGGTGGAAGATTGGATCTAGATTATTGTGAATCAGAGACACAGGTACAAACATCACAAATAATAGGTAGTTTCACTCCTCCTTTGACGTATCTAAGGAAACCCTTTAAAAGAATTATTTATGGAGAACCTTTTGATAATTTAGTATATCATAAAAGATGATGTTTAAATCCAATTATTTTATATTCTCTTTTTGGTTTTGATCAAATATAATAAGCCATATTTAGAGGTATTTCATCATTGTTAGAATATATAAAATTTCAATATTAGTTGGAGAGGAGATAATATCACCTATATTTGAGGATAAATTGATATCATAAATATATTCTCTTATATTTTTACTGAATTAGGATTCCACCTTTTAGTGTGCAATGTTGATGACTATCTTATCTCAGTCTATATCTACTAATATTGTGGTTGTATTATCCAATGCATCTACATGAGTGATTTTTGAACATGGAACATGAGAAAACACCAATTTGGATGGAAACTCATTCATCTATCATCGTAAATAATGAAATAGTGGAATCAATTCCATTTGATGGTATTTTCACCATTGATATGTTTAACAACCAACATAGAATCAACCCTGATAATCAAGAGGGTTAAAGTATTTTTGGTGTCATCACCATGATTTTAATAAGAGATTAGTATTTAGCACCAATGTGGGTGAACCCATATTCCAATAGGATAGAATAAGGTAAATATTCCTTTTATAAAGAAATTAGGAAAATGATCTATGAAATATGTTATGTTTTGGTTTCTATATATATATATATATATATTCCTATTTGACTTCCAAAAGCACCATAAAAATAATTCTATCATGCCTAGGTAGTTTCACCTATGGTGAATACCTATTCATCTAGAAAGTTGGCATCCATCAGTGTGATTTATGAAGAGGGATGTTCCAGATGAAATATTGAAATATCTATCATTTTGGAACTTTTTTATTCAAATTAGATATCAAACTACTACAGGATGACTAATATCTATTCCAATCATCCATTAAATCTCCTATTTATGAGGATATATTTGAGAGGTTCAATATCAGAGGCTAGGTGGACCTCATGATGATGTAGGTTTTTACTCAGCTTTTGAATCATGAAGATAAATGCTAAATAATATCTTTACTATATTAGAATATCAGGTCCCTCTGTTTGTCATCATTTTCCATAGATAGTAGAGACTATTTTCATTTTATATATTATTTTTCTATGTGATACAAGCACAAAAAGACTAATCAAAATCTTCCAAACTTAGACCATTTGGATTTTTTTATTGGTGGAATCAATAATAGTGGCATCGGGATACACTACTAAATATTTTAAAAGAATCCAGTAAATATTTATCCCAGTAATAGGATAATCCCTTATTCATTAGCTTAGTAAAGGGTAGGCATGTGAATATAAGGATCACAATAAAGTGTTTAATGGAGGAGAGGATTCCTTGAACCCCCAAAAAATACTTGAAATTTACATTTGGTGGCATATTATGGATCAAAATGGTCTTATCTAGGTTTAATCCTATGACTACTCAATATTTCACTATACATGTTCCATAAATAAATTTTATTTTCGATAGCTTTCTCCACAAGAAAAAATGAAGTTAAATAAAAATTGTGATACATTTAGATAAAAATATAACTATTAAATATGACTATTAAAACCCATTAATTAAATTAGTGGGTATAAATAATAGTAAAATGATAACAAAATATACACATTACAAAATTATATATATGTTTAATAAAAATATTTTTCAATTTTTATAGGGAAAAATCTAACAAAATCATTTTATGATTAAAAATATATACCCCTGAAATTTGTTACATATTTTAAGAAACTATTAATATAATAAATAAATAAAGACAAGATATAGAAATAATATTTATAATATATTAACACTAAATTTTTTACAAACTGATATGAAATAAGAATATATAATAGTGAAAATTTTATAAAATAATTTTCTTTTTAAATTAAATATTGTACTCTATATTTTTGAGACAATGTTTTAATATTTAATTGTAATATTTTCAAAGTTAATTTGAATAAAATAACATAATTTTTGGATTAATCATAATTATATAATGTTATGATTATTCTTGGGAATTTTTTTAAAGAGATTTATTTTTAGGAAAATAGAGAAACAACAATTTTATGGACACTATGACTATTATGATTATAATAGATTATAATTATTAATTATAAATTATTGAAACCTTTTTACGGAAAAAATAGATTTTCATTATTTCCTTATAAATTTAAAATTATATATTTCATTTGACAAACATAAATTTTACATTTTAGAACATAATTATTACTTTCTATAAAATTATTTTTAATATATTTTACATTTATAATATTATAATTTATTATTATAACTATTATAAACGATATATTGTTAAAAAGAAGTAAAATTTTGACAATTATTTATTTATTAATTAATGTGGACCATTTAATTTTTTTCAAAAATTATAACTTACATTAGGTAAAAACAAATTACCACAGTAAAAGAAAAAGTTGTAATTGTGAAAAATTAAATGGTAATGAATTGAAATCATATATGGGATTGATTATTTGGTGAATAGAAAGAAAAAATATTCTTCTATCCATTATAAATTATTTTTTTAAATACTTTTCTTCTGAGTGAAATCCCATTATGAAAAGGAAATGGTGTTTAAAAAAATTCCAGACCTTTTCAATAATAAAAGGGGAACTCTCCTCCCCGCACTCCCCACACCACACCCCACCTTCCACAAAAAAGAATCTACCTAAATATATCCTAAACATTACTATCCGAATTTAAGAGGTATTTTTATTTTCAAAAGGATACCCCTCAATGTATTAAAATCCTTGGTAAAGGTAATTTTCCAAGAAGCGAGGTTTACATTTCTAATTGTCACTTTCTTATTTATAATTGATTATGAACACTTATTATTTTTCTTAAAATTACATTACACTATCTCAAAAAATTTAGATGAGTTTAATTATTAAACTATTATGTAATTATAATGATTTTATAAACAATAATCACCATATTCCTTTCTTTTAATAAACAAATCCACCATTCATGCATTGTAGAGACTATAACATCCACGACCCAAAATGTTAAATTTTCGTTCACCTCCATGAATGGAAAACAATACTAAGGAACATGATAAATAAGTGTAGTTTTTATGATATATTTATTATTATCTAATGATAAACCATATTATTCTTCTATCTAGTTCTATGTGAAATGAAATCATCATCCATGTGTATGTGGTGACTACTTCATCTATGGAATGATTGATTTGGGTTTTTATTTTCAACAGCTCAATACATGGATGGTTATGATAATATGCCTTATGGATAAATATTATTTTTCTAAGATTATTATGTATTTTTAATACAAATTATACTACATATTAACTACATGATAAATTTTAAATCGTCTTAAATTTTTTGGGTAAAAAATATTATCCTAAAATTAAAAAATGATTTCTTTATACTATGAAATCAAATCATATCTATTACAGTACTGTTCTGATTATTCTTCATATTATTTAATATTGTAATATAAAACACCAATAAACAAAAAATATAGTCATTAAGCTTACGTAATAGTAGTATTACAACTAAACCACTTCATAATCCTCTGTAAATTATGGTATTCTCTTACTTCTATCAGTTTGATCCCCTACATGAATAATGACAGAAAAATTTATCATGGATTACAATGGGAATTAATTTATTTTAAAATATTTTAAAATACTTAATTAATAATTTAATTTTAGTTTTTTATGGTAACATTAATATCAAAATCTTTAATTAAGATACAAATGTCTATTTGATAAAAAAATCGAAACATGCACATCCTTTATTTCATCATTAATGATCCTAATGAAATAAGAATAAAGTGATATTATAAAATTATAAATAACTATATAGCATAATCTAATGTACCTGCTGTGATTTGTAAATTATATGCAGTGGGAGAGGAATGAAGATAAACACTACCATTATAAAACTAAATAAATAATGACAAAGATTACTCACATAGTTTACCAAAAAATGATAATAACTAATAAAAATAATTATATATTATAATACAAATTTATATTTATAAAATGTTTATAATATGTAAAAAGTAATTAATTCATTGATTAAGATGGTTATATTTTCTATATAATAGGTTAGGGCATAGTTCAGCTAAACATGAATTAAAGTAAGGGTTTATTTTTCAAAATTTCCACACCATGAGGCATTATTTTAGTTATACACCATTTTGTATTTGTTATTGTTTACCTAATAACATTTAAATATTTTGTATCGTTATTCTCTCAGGATTCATCATATTTTTTTCCATTTGAAATCAAATCCTTTATTGGGTTTTCGTTTAATTTTGTTTTTTCAAGAAGGTTTCATCAACTTATTTTCAGATACAATGGCTTATATTCAATATTCATTTATTAAATTTTTCAATAATTATTTAATATTTTATTTCATATATTAAATATTTAATTTCATTTGGTTCACTACTGAAATTAATTCTCATCGTTAATAACAACTTATTTTATAAAATGAATCATGAATAAAAAATTATCATCGGAAAGAATATTTTACATTATTGTGAATGAATCATTTCTTCAGTGTCTGTATTTTCCATCATACGAATTTTTACCTATCTATTTTAGAAATAAAATTGTATTCTTTTCTTATAATCATAATTAAATTTACGGATTTTTAAAATTAAAATCAAATTCTCATTTTATGATATATGTTTTAAAATAATGGTATTTCAAATGATTTAAATAGTATTTCCATCCTATTTAATATAAAATGTTGTATCATTTACCCAAAATTATTTTGAAAATATTTATTAATTTTTATGAAATCATTTATAGAAGTATTTTTTTCAAAGATAAAAGTTTTCCACAGTTTTCAGTTCACCTTTTTTAAAATTATTTTAAAATTGAACCATATCATTTTTATTTTATGAATATGTTGAAAATGATCTCTTTTTATGTTGTCTATAGAAAAACATATTTTTTCATCATTATATTTTTATTTATTAATTCATATATACATTTATATAGTATCAAAAATAAATTATTTTTTCCATGATTTATTGAATATATCTATTAAAAATATTCAATAATATGAATGCTAATTTTAATTTCAAATGTGATTTTTCTATAACTATTCAAATTCAATTGTATTGAATTTTTTTCTTCTATATATCTTATTATTGAACTATGATATTCATAAATATAATCATGAATCTTATTTCATTAGATAAATTATGATATGTCCTTATATTTTTGTGGAAAGATCCATATCTACCTTTTTATTTCAAAATATTCTGTAGTTTTTGACCATAAATTTTCATTCTATGTTTTAATTTGTTAAAGCTCTATATTTCCTTCCACTAATTAAAGTGTATTCACATATATTATATACATCATTTGATTTGGGTAAATTATTGACTAAACTATATACCCTTTATCTATAAGGTATAAATACTATATAATTTATTATCATTATTAATTTTAATTTACCTATAAAGTTACTTTATGTCATGAGATACCAATTTGTTCTCCTTAGGTGTATAATGTTATGATTAGTGATGGAATTATTAATTTTTTTATTAATTAGTTTATATTCTTAAATAAAATGATATTTTATTTCCATGGGTATGTTTTAATTTGTCGAATGAACCCCATTTTATTTCCATGATTTCATTACTCTATTAAAATTGAATGAAATTCATTTGAAATTTTTAAACAAACCAAATTATTTCCAAGGGTTATTTAAGATTCGATAATTGAATAAATTTTCAAGTGGAACATGAAATTATGGCTTAATTATATATGGGGTTCAATATGAGCATCAAATTCATTGGTTAAACGTTTACATCTCATTTGATATGTTTTAATTCGTACAATTTAGTTTTTTCATATGCATGGGAACTAATAGTGTGTACATGAATGTAATGTTCCTTATACGAATGTATGTTGTGAATTATTATGTTCTCCTTGTGACTATGATATTCTCTAAGGAATCAATCTTATTGACTCAATTTTTCATCACACTTTTTATTCATATCTTATGTTATTATAATCTGTATACCATGATTTATGATCTATACTTTGTTTGGTATAAGTTCCTTATGTGTATTGATTATACCGATATACTCATCTTTTTCTATTATTTATTCATACCCTTACTAATAATTTCATCCAACCACTTTATAATGTTTCATTTTCTCTAGGTTATAAGGATTTGAAATTTAAGAAATATATAGAATATTTGATTATGTGGATACATTTTTTGGAGATGTTAAAGAGTCATTATAGACATACTAGTTTTATATATAATTGGAAAAAAGTTCCATTCATATAGATAACCTGATTTTTATTAGTTAATTATTTTTATTAATTATCAGTAACTATAAACCTAAAATAATATAGAAATTTATTCTAATGAAATATTTATTTTATTTTATATGGATGGGATGTTTATTTATATGGGCTACAATAAATTCGAACCCACAATGACGTACAATGAAACTAAAAAAATCTACCAGATGTTACCCCAAAAGATCATTTTATGGAATTAATTTTGATTCAATGTTTCCATAGATTGTGAAAACCATCACAATATTTATAATATATTTATATATTATTTTATTTCTGACCACTGAATCATCATCGTATCATTCTATCGGTTTTCCTATGGAGCATTTGAAGATATAGTGCATGGGATTTTGATATGTGGCACCAATTTTCTTCAATCCAAAGGGAAATACTTTCTAACAATAAACTCTTTGTGGAGACCTATAACCATTGGAACCCTCTTTTTTGAGAGATATTTATATCTAGTTATTTTTAGAGTATGAATATATAATGGAATGGTTATGGAAGCTAGTGGCTACATCCATAAAATTTTTTATGATTAGTACTAGGAAATAATCATTCCAGTAATTCTATTTGATATACCAAAAGTCAATGAAAACTATGATTTTAAGAGTATTAATTTTAATAAGTGTAATAATGGTATTTAATTTTGGGAATTGATCCTCTTGATTATATTTGTATTTGATGTGCTTCAGAATTTCATCATCAATAATAGAATCATGAGTTAGATACATTTTATTGGGTGCCTAATTATGGCCATAATGATCTTAAAGAATTCCCAAATTATGGGTGGGATTATATCAACCATGTAAGCGAATTTAATGATGTCCTTTCGTGAAGGAATATAGGGGATTATATAGGAAATATATGTTTTTATCTTATTCATTTTGACTCATGGTGAAATTGATCAATGTAGGAAGCATGTATTCCTCTATACTTATATTTACATATATGTGTTCATCTATGGTGGTAGAGAAGCCTTAATTAAATACTATAAAGACATATCTATGATATTTTTCATCATATTAGAAGATTTAAATTTTTTTTAAGTTTGTGATGATGGTATGATTTTAGGATTGGGAAATATATAGGAGATTTTTTATCCTCTATGAATGATGAGGGGGTTTCCTTAGGTCACGAAACTAATGAAATTTGGACATTGTTTTCAAAGGAACATGAATACGTTCTCCCTCTTCTCTATCATCTTTTGATTTTTTTCAGAAAAGGTATTGAAATTATATATTTGGGACCATAAGTTGTATTGAATTTATATTTTTGAGATAAGTATTACAAAAAAGGGTTTAGAAGGGGATTAGAGTAGGTAGACATATTATTATCTCCAGATCCACCTAATAGATTGGTAGAGGAACATATATTCCGTGGGATTGATGGCCACTATAGGAGATTCATTCCTGTTCTCTATAGAATAACAAAACCATATACATTTTTGACCCAAAATTGGAAGCCTTTTAATTGGAATGGGAGGTGGTAGTATTCTTTTTAGGTGTTGGGTCAAAGGATTTTAGGAACCATTATCAGGACATTTATAGAGGATGGTGTCAATTTTATAGTGTTTTGTGATGAATTAGGAACTAGAATCAGTTTTATTCTAATGAAGAGGTAATAAATGATTTACTATGGGTGTTTTTATATGATACCTCATGAAAAAAACTATGCAACACACAGTTTAGAGTTATTATTATAAGGATTTAAAGTAAATATATGCAAGAACTACATTATGGGTGAGTATTTTATTATCTATTACCACCATAATATTCTTATGTATATCTTATGTAAGAAGGATAATAAATTTTGATTGAGGCTATGGCTATAATTCCTCTAGGATTATGAATTTGAGATATTATATACTTCTGGGAATGGGATCATGGTAAAAATATCTTTATAGGAGATCCTATTCTTGGTTGTCGATCAAGGAAATAAAGAATAGACTCATTGATATTTTCCTTAGTACATAAGAATGATGTAACTTATCAATAGTAAACGATTGTTTCACCAATTCTTGTATAGTGTTTTAGGGTTTCACATTAGGAAGAAACTAACCATAACACAGTGCATACATAGATATCCATTGTACATACTCCTAATGAATTTTTAAATGTAGGGGAGAACATCATACCTTTTAGCAGATGAATGTTTGTACGAGTAAAGTTGTAGGAGGAAGTTCTAAGTAATTTTTATACATTCTGTTTTGTGGTATATCCATGTATGGAAAATATTTTACTGCCACCACTATCAATTATTATATATTGTTATGAATAGGTGTCTAGAAGCGTTTTTTTGATGCATCACTTATTAACAAGTAAAGGTTCAGTAATGGATTCAATAGGTTCAGTTCAACCAATTAGGGTTCTATAGTGGATGTGTGATGGTAAATATATGGTCATTATGATGGGTCTTCCACAAAAGAATATAGGCCCTGATGTGATCTAGAAGATTTAAACTAACTCACCATGTTGGTCAATATCCTGGATATTTGAGAGAAGAGTTTAATATATATTTTAGGACACCTTTTTCAAAAGAAGATAGTCGAGATACATGATGATCCCACAATTGAAATTTTATACTGTGATTATCTATACATATAAAAAATATGCAGAAGAATGTATAAGGAATTTGGGAATTATTTTCATTTGAGATTTATATTTCACCCCCCAAAATGATAGACATACTAATGAGACCATTCATATTGGAGGATATGCCAAAAGCTTTCATGTTTTTCTTTAACCATGTTTGGGTGTATATCCTAACTTTAGTAGAGTTTCTATATGAAAAAATCTATTATTACATCAGTGGTTTTTAACAATTGTATTTCTTTTATTAGAAACCATCCTGTTCACCCCTTTATTGGATGCATCAAGGAGAGTCATTATTCATTGGATATGAGTTTTTGTGACTCAAAAAAAAAATAAGGTTTTGGTCATCCTAATGTAAATGGAGACTATATAGATCCATCCGATATCTTATGTAGACAGATGATGGAGGCCTTTATATTTTGATTAGGGGGATCAAGTGTTTCTAACGGGCTCACGATGATGTGAATTATAGAGATTTGGCTATGATGATAATATATCGGTATGATTAATTGGTTGTTTTTTGATAAAATTTATAGTAGGTGAGGTGGCATACCAATTGGTTATACCTATATATTTAGACCCAGAACATGATGTCTTCTGCATTTCATAGATGAGGAGGTATTCTCACCAAAATTTACATGGTATAGACCGAGGATACTATGAAATTGAGGATGTTACCACCTTTGCTGAGTACCAAATAGAAATCGAGGATCGAAAAATAGATACTTCATGGGTGATAAATTCACTTGGGGGTTGTATTGTTCCATCATGGGAATCTACAATATAGCTCCTAGGAGTGAGAGACCCAAATGTAAGCTTTTTATCCATATATTTTTTAGCAAATTTTTTTAAGAGAAAAATACATAATTTTGGGAGAATATAACATCTTTATTTTCACCATGTAATGTTTTTGAGTATATCTATTAATATATTCAATGTTAGGTTCTCAGATGATGTGAGATTCTAGATTGGTGTGCCTAAAATTGACAATTTTATATTATTAAATATATTAAAATCACATGTTCATAGTTTTCATAAAAGAGTGGAATAACAATGGAATATATTCTCATAGTGTTAAACTAATACCACTGTTGAGTCCATAATGTATTTTTTATCGTAGGCACAACATAATATTTGTGTGAATAAAGTTATTATCATGGGTACCAACAGGGAGAAATAATTAAATTAATTAAATATTTGTTTAATTATTTAATTAAATAATACTAATACAACTAATCACAATAAATTCCCAAATGAATACCTAATTTCATGATTGGACACATAATCATTGAATTTTAGAGTCAAGTCTTTGGAGGTTCATTTGTGGAAGAACGACATCAGAATTTCTTTGGCGATTGGTACAACGATGATGTTTTTGGACCTATCCAATGACTATATTACATAAGCATTCTTTCTAACTGAGTGATCCAAAATAAGTTTTGGATATTTTTGTTTATGGATTTACCCATGTTTATTTTTCCCATTATGAACATGAATCGAATACACTAGCTCATCAATTCAAATGTTGATCATTTTATAGGAGTGGGTTTATTTCTAGGATTTTTAGGAAACATTAATTTCTTGGATATTTTTTTAGTCATTATAATGGAAATGGATCAAGGACAATCTAAATAAGTTAATTTTTTTGTTCATCATCTTTGGTTTTGTGAATTTTTCTTCCACCATTATTTTTATATTCCTTGAAAAAAATATTATTTGGTCGGTGATTTGATAAATGCATTGAAATCAATTATCTTACCCTAGTTATTTAGTGATATGGATTAATAACTTGTATTAGATTAAATATTTAGTGAACTCAAATAGATACAACACTAATAATGATGGATTGGAGTTGTATAATGATCAATGTGTGTGGGTTTTTCATATGATAAAGGCTAGGTGTGTTGAAGAACATTTTATGAACAGATTGAGGGTCAAAATCTTTATACCAATGATGGAAAATGTAGAATGTCCTCATATACATAGTTGCAGGCCTGATTGGTGGTTTAAATCTTGGGTGGATATGTTTGAAGAGTAATATTTGTGTAGTCCCACATGTTCTGGAATGTCCCACATTACACATTGTATAATCTGGAGATTAACATTGTATCAAGCCCAAGATATAGCACTAGAGTTAATCTATAGAAGAAGGGATTAGACATCATGTGCCACTGTCACATTCTATGTGGAATTTTTCATATTCTATGATACCTGAATTGATAACTCTCCATGTAGCCTAGGGCACATAAGCACGACCATAGTACATTGGATCAATCATGTACTCAGACACAACCATTATATAAGGTCTATCCCATTTACATGGAAATTACCTGGTATATGGTTATGGAAAGATTTACACATGCATGATATTGAAGACTTTAATACCCCATGTACCACATGGGACACATTTTATACTTAGAGAAGTATGTCATGTGAGAGATAAAGGCACAGGAAGACCCCAAGAGGCAATACAAACTATCACCCCATTTTTAAATGTCATTTTTTTCTTCATAGGAGTTCGGAGGCCTCTATTACCTTTACTATAGACCATTTTTCTATGGTTGTGTTCACTCAGTCCATCATAGTGATGGTACGGTATGGAATTATATCTTGAACATTAGATTGTGATCTAGTCTATGTGGTTGGTCTCGGATAGAGTTCTCTCTATACCATAATGGCCCAAGGTGGGAACCTCTATCTAATTATACCCTATACGGGGTTACAGGAATGGGCATGATAAACATACATGGGGATCAATCTCTAAATTAGAAAGTTAATCAAAATTGGGTTATCACTGTACCCCATGGCCCTAAGTCCGATCCCCCTTATGTGTATTGATATCCACAGACATCAAACATGTACTTATTCATAGAGAGACTCGATGTGAAAAACAATTCTAATGAACATAATTAGTTCTATTAGAATTGTAGAGAAAGTTCTCATTAACAAATGGTTCTATATGTTCTCAATCGAGATATTTTGGTAGAAAATCAGTTGTGAGATTACCTTGAGACATTGCATCTACCATGATTACATATATATATATATATATATATATATATATTGTTCAACAACTTATATTATGATCGAAATATAACATTGATGAGATGACTAATATATTTATTCTTGGGAATTGGTGATTATAGGGGGTCTTACTAGATATATTTTATACCAATACTTGCATGGGATCTTCCCTAACTTGTTACCTCTTATGTAGACAACATTTCATTAGACGAGGTTCCTGATGGACTATGAGTATACAGAGCATAAATTGGGATAGATAGACCATGGTTCATAACAATATTCAAATTTTTCCATATTTACATTTTTATACATGGTTACACTTCTTTACATTTTTTGGTGGGATTTTATTTTTCCTTTATTTCCATGAATATTATTGTCGTACTCTGATTATGGGATAAATGTTACATATTTATTACTATCAGTAATGTTATTTTTCATATCCACATTGTATGGTCATGTTGATGTGTGTGGGAATATTGGTAAATAAGGTTAATTCCTCCCATGTGTGTGATATGCCCAATCCGCACTGGTCGGCTACCGTTTTCCTACTCGATGTGGTATTTGAGTATTTACACATGGCTAATTACCAGCCCAGCTAGGCTTGGTGGGTCAGGCTATTAGAAATATTGTTACACCAAATGGGTTAGAATGAAAAATTTAATGAGGAATAAAGGATATTAATTTACCAACACCTATATATCATTAAGTGTTCATTTCATATGCTATAACTTGAGGGTCTTGAACCAGGAGCGATGATGTGATGAAGTTATGAAAGTGATGATCAAGACACAAATTTGAAATATAGATTCTTTAATGACACTGCGAGGAAATCTAGAAGTTAGTGGATCCTTTCCTTATTCTGAATATTTTAGTCATTGAAATTCCATATTTGCGGCATTATGTAGATTTATTCAAAGGGAACAGTTTCTATAATCAATAAGTAGTGTCATTTGGAGTTCAATTTGATCATTAATGATATTAAAGGAATTATTAGTGGGAATATAAGATTCTCAAAGAATGAAATTTGATTTATGAAAAATTATTTTCACAAATTTAAATGACGTAATTTTAAATTTTAAATATATAAAAATAGGATTATATTGTTCCTTTGGAAGAGGTGGAAGTAAATGAGGACTTGTTGTCAGGTCTTAAATAAGGGGATTGGATATATATCATTAGATAACAACAATCAATCAATAAATAATACTTATAGTACATGGTAGGATCATCCACTTATTATATCATAAGAAATGAAAAATTTATCCATGTAATAATCATGAAATTCCCCCAAATTAGAGCACTCATACCTGAATCTTACTATTATGTAGGGAAACTGGGCACTTTATGGGAGGACTCTCTAAATGTTTAATGTCATGAATGTTAAACTATATATCACTCTGTTTAACTTCATTAAAAAATAGTTCATATGAAATTGTATATAAATTTAAAAATATCATCATTACATGGGTCTAGGTATATTTAAATACATGATGATTTTTTTTTTGTTTTTATCTTCCATATAATACAAAACTACTTAGTTTAGGGGATAAATTAAGAATGAAATACCCAAAGAATAAAACATGTATGGGATGAGGTTTTTCTGATTCATACCTATGGTCTATGGAAAAATGATGCAGGTGTCACAATGTATCCTACCAGAGCATGAATCACGACATGCATAGTTATTGTTTCGTGTTCCCATAGAGATCAAGAACTTACGTAGGGTAGCGTAATTTTAGTGCATGTTCAAAGTTGCATAATTTTTTGATGATGGTTATAAAATTAATTTAACTTCTATATAAAAGATGGGTAATTATACTATGGAAATCTATAGAAATTATATTGTATGTAGGATGTAACATTTTATCATTTCTTACATAGTTTTTATGAGAGCTGATTTTTACGAATCTAACTCACGTGGAAGGGAGGAAAACTGAGCTTTACCTCAGTTCCCTTCCATCAAGAAATTAAATTATTATCTAAAACACCCAAACACTAATGTAGAATAGTGAAATTTCATTGATGAATCCTGCATATGGGACTTTTATAAAATATTTAGTAATCAATAAAAATATTTATAGAATCGAAATCAATTCTTATGTAGTTCTTGGAATGAATTCCCTTAAAAATATCTATCGTATATGCAAGGAAATTTGTATTGTCCATCAAAGGTCTAATAGACCATGATTCTTGGAACAACAAATAAATCCATTCCCAATGATTCCACCAGAAATAGATAAATGTGTCATTTATAGATCAATATCATACATGGTGGATGGGAAATTTTTAATTCATAGATGGTACTAGGATAAAGGATTACTGAATTACTGAGAATCCTATAAGAATAAGTATCAATCCACACAAATTTATTAAAAGGAAATTAATTTCACAAAACATTATTATAAAAAAATAAATTAGAACTATTATCCTACAGGAATATATATATTTTTTATCAAGGATTACAAAAAATATTTGAATACCAATTAAAGAAATTATGTTTTGTAGAATAGGTCTTTCTAAAAATTTTAAGGTTTTGTTGGTTAGAACAATTTTTTCCCTCTCTTTGGTAATACTATTATTTTCCATTCCAAATGGATTAATCATAAAAAACTCTAATATCATTTGATTCATGATCAATTTTCGAAATATTGGAAATTATAATACAACCGAGACAATATTAGTGAGTTTGATAGAAGTATTCTACACACATAACATATGATTTGAAGTTTATTAAACAAAAATTTACATATATTTTAATTTCATGGGAATATGTCACCTAACACAAATTTTAATGCCTTTAAATGAGGATAATTGTAATGTAGTAAATAGTATATAGTGAGGACATTGCCATTAAATTTTAAATCATATGATATAGATGTTATTCTATGTAGTTTAAAATATTGCAACTAAAACTGGTGTCATTTTGTTTATCATCATGTGATAGGTATGATCATACCTTAATGTTTAAGGTCATATTAAAATCACCATTATGGAATGGTTTCAAGGTTATTAAAATTAATTCTTGAGAAAAAACTCATTGTTATATGAAATAATTCTTTTCCTATCTATAGTGACCAATGGTTGTGCTCTATTAGAGAATAAATTTTGTACAATGTATAGACTTAAAACATTAGTTTTGGATTCATAATCCTCATTACTGGTATCATCTAGGTTTTATAGACTAATAAAAGGTATCTATTGAGGAAAAAATCGTGATTAACATTCTTAATCAAATATCATGAAACATGGTTTTGATGAACTTATTAAATGTCCAGGATGTGCCATATTTCTTCATCAAGATAATCAAAACCAAACATTCATTTATTAGAGTATTGATTTTTAGAAATTTTGTTATAGAAGGAAAAGTGATGTTAGGGTAGTTATAACTTACAAGGCATGACACCATCTATACCATATAGAAGCACGTATAAGGTCACTTGTGTATCTGTACGAGTTGTGGTGAGGTATGGCTAAATAGAATAAAGAATTATTTTCAGATAAGTCATTCTATATTTATCCACCATATTTAAATTTATGTTATATATAGTCTTTCCTAAGGTCTGAATCAATCCATTTTCAATTTCACGGTACTAGGATGAGTGGATGGAATGAATTTTAAAATATTCATTCAACCATTTCACAATAGAAGATCACATGATGGTGTTATTTTCCAATAGTATTATACAAGGGACACCAAAACTGGTAATGATATTTTTCATCATGATGTTTATTAAAGTTGTTATCCTAATCTTATTGAGGGATATATAATTACTCGACAAGGAAATGATATGCGTGGAAATAAGGATTTACATGAACTTTTATATGTAGTTAAGAGATAGTGGCCCTTGTCACCAATTCCAGAAATGAAGAAAAACAAGAATATTTAACAGTATTCAAATAATATAGATGTAAATGTGTTAAATTTGGATGTATTTTAGAAATATTCATTTTCTTATTAAATTCCACACAGTCTAATGTCATCAGAGGACATAAGTTTATATTTTCATTTAATTGGTGGGGGAATTTGGATCTAGATTTATGAGAATAAAAGATACCTATATAGACTTCACATATAATAGTGATGGTCTCCCCTCAATTGAAACATCTAAGGAAGACCCCCTAGAAATAAAATTTATACAGAACCTTTTTATAATCCTATCTATTATAAAGGATGATGTAAAAATACGATAATTTTATATTAGATTTATTATCTTGAGGAGATAGAATAATTTCTATTTAGTGGTTTTCCAACATGGGGTGAAACTATCAACTTTCAATATTAGTTGGACATGTTATATTATTACTTTTATTTGAGGATATATTAATATCATAAATCACATCCATTACATTTTTACTGAAGGAGGATTCCACCTTCTAGTTTTCAATACTGACGACTATCTCATACATATCTACATCTACTAATGTTTTCGATTTTTTTATCAAATGCATATTCTTGAGTTTTTATTCAACATGGAACATGATAAAATTACAATTTGAATGAAACTCAAGTATTTATCATCATAAAAAATGAAATAGTGGAATTAATTCAACATTCATGATGGAATATTCACCATTGATCTATTTATTAACCAACATAGAATCACCCATGATAATCAACAGGGATAATAGTATTTTTAGTGATAGATCTATGATTTATATGGGAGATTAGTGTTTATAATCATTGATGGTGAATCCTTTTTTATAATAGTATAGAATAGGTTAATGATTCCTTTTATCATGAAATACGGAAAATGATCGAACCATATCTGCTAACATTTGGGTTCTCTATCAATTTTTCTATTTGACATATGAAGGAACCATCTAAATAAATCTCCCATGTCTGAGGAGTGTCAGCTATTGTGAATATCCATTCATCCTAAAATTTAGTATCCTTTATTGTGATTTCTGAAGTGTGATGTTTCTCATGAAAATACCTAAGTACTTATCCTTTCAGTGCCTTTTGTAGTTTAAATTAGATATCAAACTACTGAAGTATGACCAATAACTATTCAAATAATCTAGTCGATATTAGATGATTGAGGACATATTTGAGAGGGTCAATATCAGAGGCAAGGTGGACTTCAAAATGATGTAGGTTGTGCCTTATATTTTAAATATAGGAGATAGATGAAAAATAGATATTCACTATATCAAAATAATAGGTATATATGTTTATCATTGATTTTTATAGACAATGGAGACTATGTTCATTTTTTATATTGTTTTTCTAAGTGATAAGGGATCCAAGAGACTTATAAAATGATTCCATATATAGAACTTGTGGATATAATTCTGTAGGTGAAATAAATATTTGTGGGGTTGATAGATACATCTTGATATTTTAAAAAGAATTCTATAATTCCTTTTCCTACCAATAGGTGACTCCTTTCTTCATTATATAATGGAAGGCTAGGCACTTGACTGTAAGGTTCACAATAAAGTATCTAATACTGGATATTCTTCGTTAAGCCCCACAAAATATATTAAATTTCAATGAAGTGGCATATTAAGGTCCACCTTGGTCTTATATGGTATTAATTCTACTATGACCTAATATTTCACTACACATGATCATTAAATAAATTATAATTTAGATTGCGTTATCTACATCAATGCCTAAATTAAAAAGAAAACTCTCATACATTTAGATAAAAATACTACTATTAAATATGATATTTAAAAACTATTCATTGAATTAGTGGGTATTAATATTAGTAAAATAATAATGAAATATATATAAATATAAAATAAAATCTATGTTTAATTCAAATGAAATTCAATTATTTTAGGGAAAAACTATCAAAATCATTTTATGCTTAAAAATATATATCTCTAAAATTGGTTTTATAGTTTTTAAAAATATTTAAGTCATAAATAAATAAAAATAAACATAAAAATAATATTTATAACATATTAACACAAAATTTACTACTATATGATTATAATTAAAAATAAATAATAGTAAACATTTAAATATAAAAATTATCTTCCTATAGTAAAAAATTTTCACTATATTTTTTGATTTTTTTTAAATATTTATTTCTATTTTTTTAAATTTAATTTCAAAAAATAACATCATTTATTGATTTCTCAAAAAACAAATCCTAAAATCATTCTTTTGGATGTTTTCTAAAGAGATATAATTATTGTGAATAACAAAATATAAATTTTATATTTATACTATGACTTTTATTATTTTATGTGTTTATAAGTATTAATTATTAATTTTTGAAATCATTTTTTTGAAAAAAAATTTAGTTTAAATGTGTCATTTCTAATTTAAAAATATATATATCATTTTAAATATCGATATTCACCATTTTGGAGCTTAAGTATTTGTTTCTTTAATTTTTCTTTCTATTTTATTATACATTTATAATTTTAAAATTTATTATTATCTATAATATAAATTAAATAATTTTAAAATGATGTAAAATTTTAATAATTAGATAAATTTTATTTAATTTGTATCAATTTTTTTCATAAAGGATAATTTACCTTATGTAAAAACAAGTTACCAGTGTAAAATATAAAATAGTAAAAGTGAAAAATATAAAGGTAATGAGATGGAAACATATATAAAAATGAGTTTTATGAGAATAGATAGAACATATATATTCCCATTACCTGTAAACATTAATTTTTGAAATAATTTTTCTTTAGTTTTAATTCCCATTATGAAAATGCTTTGGTTTTTAGAGAAAATTCTTGTTTAATCACTTAAAAAGGGTTACTCTTCTCCACACAACCCTCAATCCACACACTAAATATCTCATAAATAAATATAACTAAAACTATCATAAAAATTTCTATCCTCATTCAAGATAATTATTATTCAAAATACTGCCACTTAAAGGATTAATACCGTTTGCATAGGTGATATTCAAAAAAGTGAGGTTTACATTTATAAACCCCATTTCTTATTTATATTTATTGATTTGAAATTATTATGTTTCATAAAATTACATTACACCATCATAAAATGATAAAATAAGATTAATTAATTAATTTTAAATTATTATACATATTTTACAAAAATTAAGCACTTTCTCTCTTTTTATTAATGAATTAGGTCATCATTCATGCATTGTATATACTAGCACCTCCACAACACAACATGTTTCATTTTTTTGAACTCCATAAAAGGATATAAATAATATGTAGCATAATATATAAGTATGATATTAATTATATATTTATTATTATTTAATAACAAACCATATTATTCCATTCTCTACTTCAATGTATAAATGAAAACATCATCAATGTCTGTATGCTGACTGCCCCTCCATTGAATGAATGATTTATGTTTTTATTTGAAACACCACCATTTATGAATGGTCATTATTATATATATAATGGAAACAAAAATTTATAAAAATTTTATTTATGAAAAAGAAATTATTGGACCTATTAAGAATGTTATAAATTGACAGTCATGTTAAATATTTTTTTCCAAAAGTACTTTCTAAAAGAAAAAAATTTATTTCCTTATACTATAAAATAAAATAATATTTATTATAATATTATTAATATTATTATCATTATTCATTAATATTTTAATATGAAACACTCAAAAAAATATGGCCATTAATCTATTTTATAGTTATATTAAAACTAAATCACTTTATAATCCTCTGTAAATTATGGTATTCACTTGTTTCTTTATGTTTAATCATCTACATAAAAAATGTTGTAAATTTATATCTTGAATGATAATGAGAAATAATTTGTTTTAATATATGATAAAAACAATTAAATAATAATTTAATCTTTTCTCTGTTATGGTAACATTAATAGTAAACTCTTTAGTTTAGACACCAATGTCTATTTGGTAAAAAACATCGAAACAATCACATAACTGATTTCATATTTAAGTATCATAAATAAATTAAAATATGATGATATTATATCAATATAAATAACTATTAAACAAGAAATAATGTACCTATCTTGATTTATAAATTATGAACATTAGGATAGGAATGAATAAAAAACCCACTATTATTAAACCAATTCAGAATGATCATGATTACTCACATAAGTTATATGATAATGATAAAACTAACTTATATAATTATAGATTTTAATTTAAAATTAAGTCCACAAAAATTCATGAATATGTAATAATGTATTAATTGAGTTATTAAGATAGATAAAATTTCTATAAAATAGATTAGGGAATACATCGACTAAGAATGAATTAAAATAAGGTATTTTTTAAGATTTTAATAATATGTGACATACTTCTAATTATACACCGTATTATATTTTGAGTTTTACACCTACTAACCATTTAATATTTTCTATCACTATTCTCCCATTATTCATGATATTTTATGATCAATTTCAAATCAAATACTTAAATGGTTTTCATTTAAATTTTTTTATTCTCATAAAGATATCATTAACTAAATTTTGGATACATTGGTTTGTAGTCAATAATAATAGAGTAAATTTTTAATGCATTATTTAATCATTTACATCACTTATTTCATATATTTTTTCACTTGGATCCCTTTATAAATTAATTCTCATCATCAATAACCAATTCTTTGATAAAATGTTTAATGAATTAAAAAATTAACATTGGTAAGAAAAATTCACATTCTTATGAACAAATCATTTATTCGATGTCCATATTTTCATTAATAAACATTTTCACCACTCTTTTTTGAAAGAAAAAATGGATTTTATTATTATCACAATTACTTTACATATTTATAAAATTAAAATTTAACACTCTTTTTATGATTTGGGTTTTCAAACAATGTAATTTAAAAATATTCAAATAGGTTTTACATCCTATTCAAAACCTAATATTGTATATTTTAACCAAAAATTATTTTGATAATATTTTAAATTGTTTAGGAATCATTTATGGATGTTTTTTCTTTAATAGTAAATGTTTTCCATAGTTTTCATATCTCTTTTTTGAAAATAACATTTAAAAGTGAAACATAACATTTTCATTTTATGAAAATATTGAAAATTATCTCGTTTTTATGTTTTAGAAAACGTCATTTTTTACCCTTATCACATTACTTGATACATTATCTATATAATTATATTTTTTAATAAATAATGTAATATTATACTAGATTTATAATATATATATATATGAAAATTATTTCAAAATATAAAGGATACCTTTTATTTCCCATGTTATTTTTTATAACTCTTAATAATAAATTTTCCTGTAATTTTTTTCATTTGAT
The DNA here is from genome assembly GCA_963277665.1 of Viscum album. NCBI lineage: Eukaryota > Viridiplantae > Streptophyta > Magnoliopsida > Santalales > Viscaceae > Viscum > Viscum album. The sequence goes on from OY728138.1 coordinate 1,205,959,975, forward strand.
ATATATTATGATTGATATATGATATTATTTAAATATAATCATACACATTATTTCACAAGTTGACTAATGTCATATACTTATATTTAGGGAGAATGATCCATAGATACCTTTTTATTTTTAAATCTTGTTTTGTTTCTGAGAATAATTTTTATAACAATGTTTTTTTGGTGAACACTCTATATCTCCTTCCCCCAATTAAAGTGTATTCACCTAGATTCGATACATCATATGATTTGGGGAAATTATTGAATTATCTGTATAACCTTTTCCTAAATAGTTTCAATACCATATTATTTATTGTTTTATTTAATTGTATTTTACCTATAACGTTACTTTATGTCATGAGATTCCAATTAATATTCATTAGGTTTATCATGTTATTATTAGTAATGTAATTATTAATATTTTCCCTATTTTTTTACATTTGTAAATGGAATAAAATCATATTTTCGTTGTAAAATTATGAAGTGTTAAATGAAACCCATTTTCTTTCCATGAGTTCTTTATTTTATAAAAATTGAATGACTTTCATTTGAAAAATTGTTAGAACCCACATTATTTCCAAGGTCTCTTTATGATGAGATAAGTGAATGAATATTCATGTAGAAAATGTATGTATGGATAAATAATAGTTGCAGTCAAATATCACTCTCCAATTCATTTTTAAAATTTTATATCTCATGAGATATGTATTTATTAGTACAGTTTTTGTTTTTCATAACTGTGGGAACTGATATTGTGCATCATGAATGTAATGTTCCTAATACTAATGTTTGTTATAATGTATTTTATTTTGATTATGACTATGTGATTCTCTAATGGATCATTTTTGTTGACTCAATGTTTCATAAATCTTTTTATTCAAATCTTATGTAATTATAATCCCTGTACCATGATTTATGATCTATAAATTGTTTGGTATAAGTTTCTTATTCATCTTGTTTATACCCATATACCCATATTTTTATCTTACATAGGATTAACCTTACAGAGAATAAGATCCCACCCCTTTATGATGCTTTAATATTCCTAGGTTATAATGATTGTAAATGTATAAAAAGTATAGAAGATTTTATTATGTGGATAATTTTTTAGAGATGTTAAAGAGTCATTATACATTAAATAGTTTCATTTATAATGGAAAAAATGTTCTATATTTAATTATTTTTTGTAATTATCTATAACTCTAAACCTAAAGGATCCTGAAATGTATTGTAATGAAATATCTATTTAATTTTATATGGAAGGGATAATCAGGTATGTGATACTATAAATTCGATAACACAATGACATAATATAAAGCTGAAAATTTAACCTGATGTTACTCCAAAAGATAAATTTAAGTTATTAATTTTGATTCTATTTTTATCATGTTTATTAAAAAATTTATCAATATTAGTAATATGGTGACAATATATTTTAAATTGGACCACAAAACCATCAACGTGACATTTAATGTGTTTTCCTAGGAAGGGAACACAAATATAGTGTATGGGATATTAATATGTGGCACAAATGTTCTTTCATCTAAATCGAACTACTTAATTACCAAAAACTCCATAGGGAGACCTATAACCATTGTAACCCTCATATTTAGGGACTATTCAGGTGTAGTTATTTTTAGAGTATGAATACATAAAATACCAGTCATTGAAGTTATTGGATAAATCAATCTAAATTATTATGATACGAACTGGGAAATAATCTTTGAAGTAATGATATTTTATATACCAAAATTCAATGGAAAATATTATTTTACCATTTTTTATATTAATGATATGGTATTTCATTTTGGGTTTTGATCATGCTAAAAAATTTGGCATTGATGATCTTGTCAATTTCAGCCTGAATGATAGAATTATATGTTAGATAAATTCTATTGGCTACCTAATTATGGTCATAATGATCTTATTATATTCCCAAATGATGGGTGGGAATATCTCAATCATGTGAAAAAATTTATTTATGTTATTAGGTGAATAAATCTTGATGATTCCTAAAAAATTATGTATTCCTCTTGATCCATTCCACACATGGTGAAATTGATCAAAGTATATCACATACCTACCTACACACTAAAATTCACTTGTATATGTTCATAGACGATGCAAATGTTTCTTTAATTAAATATAATGGGGATATATCAAGGATATTATTCCTCTTATTCCTAGATATAAATTTTAGTTTAAGTGAACCATGATAGAATGCTTTTAGGACTGAGAAAATTATAGGATCAATTTTTTACACTGTAAATGATGAGGATGTTCTCTCATGTCCTGAAAGTATTGACATATGTATATTATGCTCAAAAGAAACATGAATTTGTTCTACATATTCTCTATCATCCTGGTATTTTTTCAAAAGAGGTATTGAATGTATATTTTTGAGACCAAAATAAAATGTGAATATATTTTTCATCTTTAAAAGATATAAGGAAATATACCAACTATAAAAGTTTTAATTCATTGGATTTTTCATGAAGAAAAATTTTGATATACTCTACGTGTTTTATTCTATAATGGAGTGTAGAAAAAGTGCTGACATCATGGGGAATATTATATTTCATAAGGGTATTTCTATTCTTTCTATTAGGTGATTGGGAATTTTTTAATCTAGATATTGATGCATGGGTCTCCTTAGATTTTGGAGAAAAAAATTAAATATTTTTATTTATGAAATATTCATTATTTTTGTGATCAGATCCTTCTTCTGCCTGGATGTATTCAGTAAAAATAGTTTATATCATGATTAAGGGGGGAAAGATAGCAATTTTATATTTTTATATCATTATTTTATGGTGGATTTTGATCTAATCAATGAGATTTGGATATATGGTCTGACTGGTGGTTAATCCAATTCTCATGTATTATTGGCTATTAGAAATATTAATTTGTATCATAAGTGTGATTATTGACCTAATTCATGATATTAGTGTTCTATGATGCTACCTTCTTTGGAAATAATATGACATAATGTGGAATATATCCCTTCCCCTTTATATGGGATTCACATGACCCAAATATTTCCAAAATCCACAGTGATTTCTTTGATCTTATTGAAAGGAAGTAAATAGTCCACAGTAATATCATGAAGTTGGATGATAGATGATGTTTCAAAACTGTTAGGGGTTGTGATACAAGTAACACCATTTATAATAAATTGTTTCCCACACTTCTGATAGAATCATACATCTATGTATTGACCTCTATAATAATTTAAATGGGAACCATCACCAGGGATCCTTCCAACATGTCCATTGATAGATCACTTGATACAATAGAGTTATATAGAGGGGACTTATATATGTGAATGAATCCATAATCATTCTAGTTGGATATAATAATATTTATTCTGATGGAAAACCATGAACACAAAACTGAACCCATGTTCACAAAACCAGAATATGATATTGAGTTGGCCAAGATGAATTTTATCTCTTTATTTCATTCCATTGAATCATCAATTTGGAGTGATACAAATTATCTTCACTATAGCCTGATCATTAGAGTGTGCATTGTAAACTCCCCGACCCCAGATACCCAGATTCGGTGCATTATTGCGTAACATTGGCATGATCACAAAGATCAAGTCTCGAAAGACCGATTAGTTTAGTATCCTTGAAACACTAGATACATTCATAAGTTTTACACTAAATCATAAAGTAATACAAAAATACAACAAAAATATTGTCTTCATATCCCCTCATATTATCCCTTCAGGTCATTCATAAAATACTTATTCACATCCTGGAAAAATGAAAACATTAGAAGGGGTGAGCTCAGATGCTCATTAAGGATAACAATATAGAGGAAGCTTTCATAAATAAACATAAACATTTAAGGCAATGTATAACTAAAACAAAAGAATTTTAAACATGAACTTCAACATATTATGGAAAAAGTAAAATGTGATAATTCCATTTACTTATTCACATGGATATTCTACTGGTCGAATAATCACAAGCAATATCAATAACCACTTCCATAATGATGGAATACATAATGCCAGATTATCATAACCGCATAGCCAAGGCCTCATGCCAAGACTAAAAATAAGATTTTTTCAAGGCCTCATGCCATGACACTAGTTTTTCTCATGAGACCTACTGATGCATCGAGGAGCTATAGCGTGATCCACCCGTCACTTATTAAGTCCAATGCATTCCTCATATGAATAGGTTTAAACATATAATAAACTATAACATAATCGTATCACATAAAACATGCATACATGAAACATAAAATTTCCACATTTCAATCACAAGATATCAATACAACACATTGATATAATAAATTATTTTCAAAACCATTTTCAATACCAAAATAAAAGCGATTTAAAACTTGGTATTTATTTTTCATTTAAAAAACATTTATGGCTTGTAGAGGAAGCCGAAACTCAAATAATGGTCACGGAGGCAGAGAAGTCATTGTCACTACATACGTAAGACAAAACATTCCCTTTTTTAATTTAGTAAATTGATTCGTATAAAAAATATTCCTTTTAAATAAGCGTAAAAGTCAAAGGGGTTTATACACCGTATAAAATAAATTTCTGTATAAAACAAAGTATGCCTCAATGAAAGGAGATTTAGATGAAGTCGCTTACAAAGATAATTTTTTTGAATAAAGTAGATCTATTATGTGTATTCAATATATATAAACATAAATAAAGTATAAATACAAGATAGGAAATAATAATATCATGACATAATTTTAAAGTAAGAGATTAACCCAAAGAACGGAAATCGGGTTAAGAAGTTCCCTTACCTTGTGTCCGACTTGACTCGACCGTTCTTTAACCACCTGAATAATAACCTAGAGTTAATTTCTATTTTCTTAATAACCTCTTTCATGTTAATTATTCCTTTTATATCACTTATTACCATGTTATGAACATTATGTAATTATTTAAGTTAATAATGGTCATTTTGTCGATCTTTGGTACTTGAGTCAAACATAAACTTCTTATAATTATAAGTTGTTCATGTGGTGAAATATCCATTATAACCAGAATTGTATTCATGATTTAGATATCATATATATCATATATATCCAGTATATACATGCATTTATAATATTATATAACATTTAGAGGTAAGAAATGAAATGCACCGTCTGTGGAGACGGTAAGCCGAACGTACGCATGAACGCTACTTTCATTTCTATTTCGTATTTAATGGAAGGAAATCATAATGATATAAAGGTGTATTATAATTCCAATATAATATAATATATAATATAGTTTACTCCATCCTTTATACATCCCACATATGGCATTAACAATTCAAATCACTTTGAGGGGGCGGTAGTCCGCACTTCCTAAAATGAAATTATCGCGTTTACCCATAATGGAAATCGTAAAGGTATGACTTAAATTAAAAATACAGAATCATAAGGAAAACATAAACAAAATATATATCATATATAAAAATAGTGTCATCATAATGGACACCATGAGAGGTGTTATATGAGTGTTGAACAATCATCGTTTCATGAGGCAGAAATTCGCCATCCACTGAAACAATATGTTCTTTAACCATTAGATGTAGGTGTGTGTAAGTGTAGCTAGAATAATTCTTATAAAACCATAATAGTATATTGAGGATACTGGTGTTATTACAAATGAAATGAATATAAATAGCTTAGGGGTTTGGAGAAGCAAAATAAAACATAAGAACATAAGAGAAAACACTACCTTTAAAAAGGGTAACTCTTTTTGATTTGAGCCATAGGTTTCTTTGGGAAGAATTCTGCCCAAAGTTAGGCTTCTATGAGTAAGATAGGGAAGTTGGGAGAGTATTTTGGCAGAGGTTGTCTAAGCCAAATGGCTTTGATGGTATGAATAAGGTGGTAGAGTTGGGGGCCTTTTATAAGAGGAGAGGAGGGGAACTCTTGGAAACACATGAAATGTTACATTATTATGAAGTACATTTTGGATTCCAAAGGTCACACAATAATGTATTTCTAGGATATGGTGATAAGGGTTCTAAATATACTCATAGAATAGGTTTTCGACAAGTTAAAGTCTTAGATTTCACATTATCTTTTCATTTTATTTAAATAATTAATTAATGAGGTAATCGCTGGATCATCATGGTGTCATAAATAATTTAATTTATTTAATGTCTAAAAATTATAAAAAAAATTATCATGATTTAGGAAATATTTTTATCGTTATAATGAATATTTATAGTCAAAAATATGACTTGTATAACCCCATTTAAAAATTGTTTTAGTAAAACAACAGATGTTTGTGACACTTTTATTTTTACTTTAAATAAAACGTTATTAATGTCATTTTCTTACCCATGTGGCTCCATGGGGTCCCCAAGTTGACCCATGGATTGTCTTGGTCGGTCATGACCCATCCAATAAAGGTAGGACAATTGTAAAGGTATTTTCATAATTTTATAATATCATTTTTACCTTAAATTTCACTAATTACCTTTAATCGCGATTAATTAAACATTTAAGTTACTATTCACCAAAAAATTATTTTAACCCCATTGAACCACATTTTACTTTCTAATGACATCAATGTATGTTTTATTTTTTAAAATCAAATCACAGAAGTGGAAATGTTTCATTTAAACGAAAAATCAGTTTTTTAACTACCACTTATTGGTTTCACTATTCATAAAAAATTAAAGTTTTTCAGAACAATGCCAAAATTTCACCATAAGATATAATTGATATTCCAAATTAAAAAATGATTCGTATTTTAAAAACTCAAAACATTTTTGTTTCATTAATTAATTTTATAATTAATTCCCATTGTCACAACAAATAGCGTGTTTTTAAGAAACAATATATATCAAAAAATTAACAATTGTTTATGTCCAATTTCAAAGTGAAATTAATTCTAATGAACACCATTGGATAAAATGGTAAAAATATATTATAATTATACTTTAAAACCACTCAATAGTATAATTTATCACTATAAATTATTTTGATTAAAAATTTTGTTTTTAAGTATTTTTCACTATTCATAAAAAATTGGAAGTTCTTAGAAAAATACCAAAAATTCAACATAGGCTAATTTCGATATTTTGAATCCAAAAATGAAGTCCATTTTGAAATATAAAGTATATATAATTTCAAAAAGTGGGTATTACTATTCATAATAGCTATTTTGATTGGTCGCGGTGTGTTAGAATCTCTAACTTGCGTACAATGCAAGCTATTGCATTATTGAAAGAGAAGTGTATCGTGGAAGATCGGGGTTTTACGTTCTCCCCTCCTTCAATAAATTGAGTCCTCGCAATTTGAAAATTTTCATTGAAAATAAAACGTTGAAAATAGAAAATACCTTTGTGGAAAATCCACATCGGAAATATGGTTAATAAAATTTAGCCTTAATAAGAGGGAAAGGGAAATGAAAAAGTCACAACCAAATTATGATCTGTATAAGGAGAACATTTGTGGAAATTAGAGACATATAATTGGAGGAAAAACGTAAATATTTGTAGGGAGTGATTGAGGTCATCAATCACAAACAAGTGTAAAATCGAGGGCCTCAAAGCCTTCAATCTATGTTAATTTACAATATTATCAGTTCAACAAGACATATGGTATTAGGATAACACATTTTTTGTTTTAATATCACTATACTAAAGCATAAGAATTAATTTATTCATAGAATAAGAGCTTGGTATATATATATTTATGCTTGAGAAATAGAGTTTCAACCTTCAACTAATTTCTACCACAAACTCGTCTTTCACTCAAAAAGATAATAGAACTCAAAAATATTATATTTATCCTAATCGTACAAGTTTAAAAATATTAACACATACCATTTAGATTAAAAAATCTATTTTTTTAATAACCATGGACTTCCTGTAGGATAGTGGTAGGTAATAAAGGCCTGTCGCACTATGGTTATGGGTTCGATTCCTGCAGCTTTTTCCGACACGATAGTTTATCCCCCGACCTGAAGGTTTTCCTTTTCTTAAAACTATAGTATTATAATATTCCAAAAATAATCTTCATAAATGTATTAACCTTAAACAATATTATCCAAAGTTCAAATTAATCCATTCCAACCTTTATAGTAATCCAAAATACCTCTGTCTAGACTTTTTCTAAAAGGTCTCTAAATTACAAAATCAATTGTATCATCAGATTTCTCAAACAAAGTAAAGTTTCTCTTATTATCACATACAAAAATATGATTACCTTCATCATAATAAATCATTAATGAAATCAAAAAGTACTGCAGTATAATCCTTATACATATCACATTATTTTTATAACCAGAATATAATCCTTGAGTCCAAAAGCACCAATACATTAATTATTCCACTTAAACTGTAGTAACAACATAATCTTGGACTTGATCCCTTAGCCTTTTCTAGGGTAAGTTTCTATGACATTTAGGACATTCATTTTCACAATGTCCCATATATCTACAATTGTATCACTCAACATTGATAGCCTCTTTCTTTCCCTTGCAATCATGAGCCTGGTGACCTTTTTCTCCACATTTATAACAGACTCCCGTTACTTTAAGGCAAGTACCAGGGTGATTCATCCCACAATTATCGCATGATAGAAAATCCTTCTTTCCCTTTTTCCCTTTATATGTCTCTTGTTCCACCATTCTCTTCTTCTCTTAATTTACTTTGTTCTCATAAGACTTAGAGAATTCCTTTTCTTTCTTGATAGCACGCGAGACTATATCTTCATATGTTGAGTAAGATTGTGATACTAAAGCTCGATGGAGAAATAGTTTTTACCCATCAAAGAAACGATCGATCTTACTTCTTGGGTTACGTATATAATCTCTTGCATGCCTCACTAACCTTGTAAAGTTAGACTCATACTTTGAAACATTCTCATCCTCCTTTTGTCTCAGACTCAGAAATCGTCTTTCCATATATGCTCGATGGTCATGAGGATACAATTTTTCTAGGAAAATCTCTATGAACTCCCTCCATTCCATACTTGGTACTTCTTCATCTTCCATTGTGTTTTGAATCATCGACCACCATTGATCGACATCTCCAGTGAGGCGGTAGACTGCCATGACAACCTTCTCCCTTTCGCTACTCCCCAAGGCGTGGAATATTTTTTCTAAGGAGTTTATCCATTGCTCAGTTACTAATGGATTTGTACCCCCATTAAATGTTGGCGGTTTTTGCCTCATGAAGCGGTCTAATATTGGTCCTCCACGTTGCGGATCAGGGTTCTCCATACGAGTAAGGTTATTATTCATAACCTGAGTGAGTTGTCCCAGTATGGTAATAATTTGATCAGCACAAGTTGTATCTCCAGATCCATAATAATTATTTTGAGCAGGAGGGAAATCCCTATATGGAGTGCATGCATTGATACAGTTTCCATCCCTCCGACTATGCACCATTTCTAAACAATGGTATAAACAAAATTAGTTTATAAATTAAAATACATACTTCTATACTTGTAAAACACTTAACATAAATTGAACTATTTATGGATATAATCCAAAATAATAAAAAGAAATGTTTTTGTTGAGAAAGTATATACTCATAAACCATTTATAATAGTTTGTAATGAATATTATAATTATCCTAAGAATATCCCTCGGGAGTGTCATAACCAAGAGTGAAGCAAGGCCCGTTGTCGCACACCAGTTCCCATTCGAGTTTAGCTCAAAGCGGTGTTTTCAGGTTTTACCCCGCGGTATATCTGTGCCATAGCCGCCTCTACCTTCTCGTATCCAAACAGGGATGTATTGCTCAGAAAACTCATAAAATCTCTAAAATACCAAAATTCTAGGAAGTTCTTCTATAATAATCCTCAAAGTATATATTAGGGCTATGTGCTCTAACCAGAGTTTATCTAAATCTAGCTTCCAAGGGTAGAACTAAACTGCCTCTGATACCAACTGTAAATGACCCGACCCCAGCTACCGAGAGTTGGTGCATTACTGCGTAACATTGTCATGATCACAAAGATCACGTCTCGAAAGACCGATTAGTTTAGTAGCCTTGAAACACTAGATACATTGATAAGTATTACATTACATCATAATGTAATACCAAACTACAAGAAAATCTTGTCTTCATATCCCTTCATATTATCCCTTTAGGTCATTCATAAAATACTTCTTCACATCTTGGAAAAATTAAAACATTCAAAGGGGTGAGCTCAAATGCTCAGTAAGGATAACAATATGGCGGAAGCTTTCATAAATAAACATAAACATTTAAGGCAATGTATAACTAAAACAAAATCCTTTTAATCTTGAACTTCATCATAATATGGCAAAATTAAAATGAGATAATTCCATTTACTTCTTCACATGGATATTCTACTGGTCGAATAATCCCTTGCAATATCAAAAACCACTTTCATAATGATGGAATGCATAATGCGAGACTATCATAACCACTTATCCAAGGCCTCGTGCCAAGACTAAAAATAATATTTGTCAAGGCCTCGTGCCAATACACTAGTTTGTCTCATGAGACCTGCCGATGCATCGAGGAGCTATAGCGGGCTCCACCCGTCACTTATTAAGTCCAATGCATTCCTCATATGAATAGGTTTAAACATATCATAAACCATAACATAATTATATCACATAAAACATGAATACAAGAAACATAAAATTTCCACATTTCAATCACAATATATCAATACAACACATTTATATAATAAAACATTTTCAAAACAATTTTCAATACCAAAATAAAAGAGATTTAAAACTTGGTATTTATTTTTCATTTAAAAAAAGTTATGGCTTGTAGAGGAAGCAGAAACTCAAATAATGGTCACAGCGGCGGAGAAGTCGTTGTCACTGCATACGTAAGACAATACATTCCCTTTTTTAATTTAGTAAAATGATTCGTATAAAAAATATTCCTTTTGAATAAATGTAAAAGTCAAAGGGGTTTATACACCGTATAAAATAAATTTTTGTATAAAACAAAGTATGCCTCAATGAAAGGAAATTGAGACGAAGTCCCTTACAAAGATAATTTTTTTAAATAAATTAGATCTATTATATGTATTCACTATATTTAAACATAAATAAAGTATAAATACAGGATAGGACATAATAATATCATGACATAATTTGAAAGTAAGAGATTAACCCAAAGAATGGAAATCGGGTTAAGAAGTTCCCTTACCTTGTTTCCGACATGACTCGACCATTATTTAACCTCCTGAATAACAAACTAGAGTTAATTTATATTTGATTAAGAACCTTTTTCATGTTCATTAATCCTTTTATATCACTTATTAACATGTTATGAACATTATGTAATTATTTTAGTTAATAACGGTCTTTTTGTCGATCTTTGGTACTTGAGTCAAAAATAAACTTCTTATAATTACAAGTTGTTCATGTGGTGAAATATCCAGTATATCCAAAATTATATTCATGATTTAGATATCATATATATCATATATATCAATTATATACATGCATTTATAATATTACATAACAATTAGAGGTAAGAAATGAAATACACCGCTCATGGAGACAGTAAGTCGTATGTACGCATGAACGCTACTTTCATTTCTATTTCATATTTAATGGAATGAAATCATAATGATATAAAGGTGTATTATAATTCCAGTATAATATAATATATAATATCATTTACTCCGTCCTTTATACATCCCACACATGGCATTAACGATTCAAATAATTTTGAGGGTGCGGTAATCCGCACTTCTTAAAATGAAATTATCGCGTTTACCAATAATGGAAATCGTAAAGGTATGCCATAAATGAAAAATATAGAATCATAAGGAAAACAAAAAATATATATATCATATATAAAAATAGTGTCATCATAATGGCCACCATGAGAGGTGTTATATGAGTGTTGAACAATCATCGTTTCGTGAGGCAGAAATTCGCCATCCATAGAAACAGTATGTTCTTTAACCATTAGATGTAGGTGTGTGTAAGTGCAGTTCTAATAATTCTTATAACACAATACTAGTATATTTAGGATACTCGTGTTGTTACAAAAGAAATTAATAAAAATAGTTTAGGGGGTTTTAGAAGCAAAATAAAACATAAGAACACAAGAGAAAACACTACCTTTAAAACAGGTAACTCTTTTTGATTTTAGCCATATGCTTCCTTGGGAAGAATTATGCCCAAAGTGAGGATTCTGGGAGTAAGAGAGGGAATTTGGGAGAGTAATTGGGCAGAGGTTGGCATAGCCAAATGGATTTTATGATATGAATAAGGTGGTATAGGTGGGGGCCTTTTATAAGAGGAGAGGAGGGGCACTCTTGGAAACTCATGAAATGTTACATTATTATGAAGGTATTTTCGAATTGCAAAGGTCCCACAATAATTTATTTCGAGGATATGGTGATAATGGTTAGAAATATACTTATACAATAGGTTTTTTACAAGTTCATGTCTTAGAGTTTACATTATCTTTTCATTTTATTTAAATCGTTAATTAATGAGGTAACCACTGCATCATCATGGTGTCATAAATAATTTAATTTATTTAATGTCTAAAAATTATAAAAAAATTATCATGATGTAGGAAATATTTTTATATTTCTAATGAATATTTATAGTCAAAAATATGACTTGTATAACCCTATTTAAAAATTGTTTTAGTAAAACAACACATGTTTGTGACAATTTTATATTTACTTTAAATAAAAAGTTATTAATGTCATTTTCTTACCCAATTGGCTCCATGGGGTCCCCAAGTTGACCCATGGATTTTCATGGCCGGCCATGACCCATTCAATAAGTTTAGGACATGTGTAAAGGTATTTTCATATTTTTATAATATCATTTTTACCTTAAATTTCACTAATTACCTTTAATCACGATTAATTAAACTTAAAAGTTACTATTCACCAAAAAATTATTTTAATCCCATTGAACCAAATTTTACTTCCTAATGAAAACCATGTATGTCAGATTTTTGAAGATCAAATCAAAGAAGTGGTAATGTTTCATTTAAACGAATAATCAGTTTTTTAACTACCACTTAGTGGTTTCACTATTCATCAAAAAATGATGTTTTTCAAAAAAATGCCAAAATTTCACCCTAAGCTATAATTGATATTCTGAATTAAAAAATGATGCCTATTTTACAAAATTCCAAACATGTAAGTTACATTAATTAATTTTATAATTAATTCCCGCTGTCACAATAAATAGCGTGTTTTTAAGAAACAATATATACCAAAAGATTGACAATTGTTTATGTCCAATTTCAAAGTGAAATTAATTCTAATGGACACCATTGGATAAAATGGTAAAAATATATGATAATTATATTTTAAAACCACTCAATAGTATAATTTATCACTATAAATTATTTTGATTAAAAAAGTTTTTTAAGTATTTTTCACTATTCATAAAAAATTGGATGTTCTTAGAAAAATACCAAAAATTCAACATAGGTTAATTTCGATAATCCGAATCCAAAAATGAAGTCCATTTTGAAATATAAAATATATATAATTTCAAAAAGTGGGTATTACTATTAGGAATAGCTATTTTGATTGGTCGCGGTGTGTTAGAATCTCTAACTTGCGTACAATGCAAGCTATTGCATTATTGAAAGAGAAGCGTATCGTGGAAGCTCGGGGTGTTTCATGAATTCTAGAATGAGATCAATTCTGGATATTTTGTTAATGATATCTCAACAGAAATCAATGTTGTACAGTTTTCAAAAAATGTATAGGGGAATGATGTTTCCACATTTAAGTCCCCCTATTATTATATAAGAAATATATAAATACCTATCATTTTGAAGGCTTAGTCTTAACATGATATGACTTACAGTTAGAAACATTGGATTCATATTCTTGAGGTAATTATATGGCATCACTAAGCATGTCTCAAAACTCTTTTAAATGTTTTTGTGAATCAAAAATTGAAATATTTTTTTGGAAAATAGTTATATAATTCAAGATTACACACTTCCAGTAGAGTCATGAATTTCCCCATATGATTAGAAAAAATAGTGTGAGGAATGAGATCTATGGTCTTATATTCTAGTGAATTCATTCTCAAATTAGAACTCAAGGGCATCGATTAAGGATTAGTTGAGCTGAATTTTCCACAATTTGATGCTGACCAGGAGGATGATTATTTTACCATTAGTACTTGAATATAATTGGGATTGAATAATAAATGGTTGATTTTAATGTATATTGGTTTTCCAATTTATCCATTTTGTGTTATTTTATTTCATTTTATCTAGAATATATGGTCTTAGTATGAATTTGACCTGAATGTTGAGATCAATTTCAACATCATCTCCCTAAACACTTTTAGCCTCCATAAACTCTTCCTTATACTCTTCAATTTTTATAGGGGGAAATGATGTTAATATTTTTCTTCTTTTTTGATAATGGGTCTAGAAACTGTATTATGTTGAAATCTCTATATTAAAATTTTTCATCTAATGGGGATTCTGTTTGGTGGGATAGTTCCTATTGAACCAATTTTTAGGTTTTTGATCGTCCTCAAAAGGTATAAGAAATATAGTCTATGTGGTTTTAATCTAAATTGGGAATGTTTATGATTTCATATTATTATTCCTTTGCCTTTATACACCTATATTTCTAGATCTTAGAAGAATTTTTTTTAAGGCTTGAATCATCAATAATAAAGAATAAAATATTTAGAGGGAGATAAAGTCATATATAGTAGACTCAAGTAAACCTTGAGGACGTAATGTGAATGGATGATCCAATTTATGGAGATATAATATTCAAAATTAGGTAAAACCTTATTGAAAACCTCTTTCCAGTGCCCTTATTTTTTTTGACATGGTGGTAGAAATAAAATCCACTAGTGTTTTTTGTATTAAAAATTTACATGACTCGAATTTACCATTTTTAGTGGATGTATTTGAATAAAAATATCAATAGTATGGTATACCCTAGAATTTATTAAAATGATAATTAATTAATGTTGTCACAAGGGATTACTTTATCAGGATTCCAATTCTCTAGTATCTTTAACAAATTTGTTTTCTATATCTGAGATGAAATATGATGAAATTTGTTTCTATTTTAAGGAATAATTCTTTTCATATTAATCCTCATAGAGTGAAAACCACCTTTATTTTATCCCATATATATTTCTAAACAATAATTTTTAGTGTTATTTAGATGTAGTATCCATATGATATAGTGTGGCTTTGTGTTTCATTGTTGATAAAACAACTTGATTAAGTGTAACTATAGTTATTTATGATTTTAAAATACTTTTTCAAAGAGAAATTAGATGAGGTAAAGACTTGGTATATTAATTATCATCATAAATATTCTCAATGCATATTCATTAAAACTCTTCATGGCGGAGTTACATGTTCAAGGAGTTGGTCAGTCTCGTTCACTAGAAATTAATTTTTGAGGATATCTCATTATCATGATATTTGAAATTTTAGTGGTTAAGGACTATTTTATATCTAATTATAGAACTAAATTAGTAGATTAATTTCAAATGGAGGTATTATTTTCCAACATTTGATCGAGATGGAATAATTCAATACCAAACAAATGATTGGGCATCTAGAGTTTTCAGAATAAATCTAATATTATCTAACTCATTCTACTCAAGGGTATAAATCATGGGACCACATCGTGATAAAAGGTGTGTTTGATAATTCTATGGGTTTCAAATTCTATTTATATTAGCGTATTTGGATTTCAGAAATTGGGTAGAGGTAGATTCATGTCTACTAATTTGGTCTATGGATTTTTTTCCATTATACCTTTAATAGGTAGTGTTATACATTGCAATAATTTGATGGAGCAGATGAGGTCTAATATGACAATTATTAAGAGTGAAATTCAATCATAAGTAGTGGTTATAGCCTCATATTTTTTTAATTGTATATATTGGAAATAACAAGTTTGATTTAGCCTAAGGAATCTCACATGATATAGTTTCGTATGATACTGAAATAGAGGGAACTCCTGATATTTTCCATCTATTGGATATAGGTATTCAATTGACCTAAATATTAAGAGGATAATATTACTCAATTAAACTCTACTTAAAGGAATATCCTATCCACATTGACGGTGATTTAATATAAGGTAATTAAAAGTCCATATTTGAGGAATATATATATTTTGGGTATATTTAATATGGGAAACTCAATGGTGGGAAACATTTACTCCATTATTTGTCATTAAATTTGAGAAACTCTCCCTTTTATATTGAATGGATTAACACCATCTTGTAGTGGTTGGGACGTATCAAAACCATTTCCTTTTTTGGTTGAATCTTGTTGAAGTGATTATAATGAATAATTTGAGAGATTCTAAAAATTTATGGTCTTCCAACATGGATGAGTACACATTCCTCAATCAAGTGTCTCTATATTAACTTAGGTTTTGCAAGCCGTTTTTTGTGATCCTAGTAATTATTATCATGATTCGTGTCAGATATGGGGACAATACTAATGACATCTATTAGTGATTTTTGTATTTATTGAACTACGTCTTCATGAGAAGGATGTGTATATTGGTTACCTTCTTAATATAAATTATAATTAAAATAAAAACTACGCTATTCATGTTTTTATTGAATGAAAATATTTTCTTACACCCCTGGAAACATTTTCTTATCCTTATAATGATCCAAATAAACTAGTTTTTGGACCGTGATCATCCAACAATTTCTCAACACCCATTTTGAGTGTGTCCCTTAAAAGAGATGTGGACCAAATAATGAGAGAAACTATGATGTTCTCTCTTTTTTTGATCCTCCAAACCCAATGAATACTTAATTTCAGGATTTAGGATGAGGCTCTAATAAAAATTCACCCACCTTTGTGGGATGTGGTATCTCTTCTGTTCCAATTTTTTAGCCAGTCCTACTACCTTTATTATTTTTTAATCATTTTTTCAAGCATGAACTGGATATAGTTCATAATATGAAGGTGAATTAGTTGATATTATGTGTAGAATAACTATTAAAAATTGGTATTTTCAATAAATAAATTTAATTAAAAAGTTTTAGAGAAAATATTTATGATTATATTAAATGTTTGTTCCCTCCCAGTCTTCTGTTTATAATATTTGGACTTTACATACCCTTCTAAATAGTCCATCTATCTCATAATGATCCCATGTATTAAAAAAGATTTATATAATGATATTAATTGACATATTTATTGACATGATATAGTGTCTTATAAATATAGTGAAATATAATGATCCATTATCACTCCATCATATGATGTGAAAATGTTATGGAGAATTAATAATTTACTGACACAATTTCCTAAAAACATTAAATCAAGGGTGTTGAATATCTTTTCACTTCATTCCAAATTTTGGAATCTCTACAACTAAAATAAAAGAAAAGTTCTTTAGAGGAGAAATTTATTTTATTTACATAATTTGGTTTTCATATTATATGTAAGGTAAATTTTTTCCTTCAAATAGTGATGAGTATTCTATAGATTCAGAAAGATATGTTATTTTCATTCCAATCCAAATATTTTAGGAAATCCACATTGAGATGTGTATCTAGGGAAGAACATCATTGGGAAATATTATTGAGAGAATTATTAACTTATAATCATGAAATATTTTTCATATTTGGTGATATATTTCTATACAATATATAACTAGAGAAGAAAATTCCTAGATTCCTTGCTGATAGGTACAAGACCATTTAGAGTATTCTCAACAATATTAAAAATTAAGCAATCAAGAGGTGGTACTGATAATGAATACTAGATCAAGATATCGTTTTGCTAAAAAATGATATACCTCATCACATATTGAGTGATTGGTTTAATTTTACTCAATATGATAAGTTCCTCATGAGATGTTGGCTTTCTAAAAGTGTCTTAGGTAATGGGATGACATTGTTGTTAATGTAAAATGTTACTCTGGGAATTTCAAAAACACCCATCAAATAGTGGAATACATCATGGATTAACATCCACTTACATTTATGAATCTTGGAACATATTCCAAAGGGATAAAATGTTGTTGGAAAATGTCAATTATATATCTTTATTATAACTTAATGTTCTGGTAATAGAGAGGTTTTTTATGGATCTCATCCAGATATTTTTTCCCATGATAAATCTTGATATCACTACATAGAGAACCATCATAAACTATAATATAGGGAGGATCTCTGGAGATGTTTCTTGAAATATTTTAGAGAGGAACATTATAATATATTTTTTTCCCTATATTTGATGATGAGTAAATAAGAACATGTGATTATATTAAAATAGATTTTGGGTCCTCTAGAACCCCATTATTAGGAAATGATAGAAATATGGGATTACTTAAAAACATTGGGTTTCCCCTGAAGAAACATCTTATTAGATTCTATCCTCTGGAAAGGAGGAGGCATGTATAGTGCTAAATTATCCTCATATGTGGTTGTTTTCTTAGGTGACCCTTGTTTTTTCCATCAGTGTATAAATATAGTATTTTTTAGATCATTCATGAATTTGTTTTTTAATGTTAGTTTCAATTGGGATATGATGATGAAATAATATGCATTGAATTAGAGTAATAATTTCATATTTTTTATAATAAATTTCAACAATATGATGAAAGTCCTTAAATATTTATATGAATATGTTCCTTCCCTGAAGTGGTTATTTAATTGCATCATTTTTCTCCATGTGGAAAGGGATTGTGTGATGATCCTATTTTTCAGTCATTACCAAGATTTTTTGATGATCTACTTGAAGGGGATCATGAATATGTGTATTCTTCAAAGTATATATTGATATACATTGAATAAATAATTCGTTTGGTGGGGTGGGAATATGTGACTTCCCCCGTTGGCTCTTAGAATATACCAACAACCATTTTCTATTGTCACTCTATGGATGTGATAAATGTTTTTTATTATGTGAGCATGTATATATTATTCATATATATTTCAACTAAAATGGGATTAAATGATTATACAACAATAATGGGAATGTGTTTCTATTCCTTAGTTGGTGTGGTAATTAGTGTCCACTCCTAGTCCTAGTTTCATTTACAATATTCAATGAGATTCATATAAAAAATTAAGAATCATTTCATTCCACTATCTTTTTTTTAGGATATGACAATATGCTTCCTTTGATAATACTAGAGAGAACTTACAGGTTGAGTGCATGGTAAAATTAATTAATTCTATCTCTCTAGTTTCCATAAATGTATGTTTGTAGACATATTTGGGTAAACAAGGATATGATATGATCATTATGGTTTATAGATTACCATTACTTATGTGATACCGTGAATTCAATACTCTAAGTGACCAAAGAATGGATCAGTTGGTGCCACATGGTGTCGATAGTTGTGGGTGATAGGATATATAACCTAAGGTAATGATAACATAAATATTAAATTAATTTTGGGTTTTGAATAATACATCACACAATTATTTGAATAAATAAAGGACCTTAAGGATCATTTTATTGAATATTATCTTAAAAAAACATATTTTACATCAGCTACAATCATCTCTTCACAACAATTCTCATCTAGACCAATTTATAGACAACTCATATGATATAATCATATTCATAATATTGGGGATGGTAACATAAGAAATGGTTGATCTCAAAACCCGAGTAAGGTGATAAAATTTATAACCAAAAGGATAACATAATGAAGACATAAATATCATAATAAAACATCAAAACACATTAAATGATATTAATAAAACACATTAGAGTACCATATGAAATTGAAAATATTTTTACGAATGCTTAAAATATATGACCTAGATCAACACACATCACAATAGACAATTTTAATGACCCAAACTTTTATTAAGGAAAATGTTTCTTGATCCAGTTATATGTCTTATTATGTAAAATGGTTATTTAAAACATATGCACTTTTTCGGTTTTATATTTTTATATTTGAAGAAACCATTAATAATTTCTTTCAATGCTAATATAGCGATTGAACAGTGACCACATAATTAGTATAAGTATAAGGATTTAACAAATCCAATTTACTCAGAAAAAGGAAGTGATTGCCTCATCCAGTAGAATTGCTCCATATGAAGCCCATTTTTCATAGCTTAGAATGGAGGTAGTGTCACTGGGCTTCACTCATGACCAATCCCAACTGGAGCTTCAACACGTTAAGAATGAATGGAATTACCTACTGGAGAAGTGGAAGTTAATAGAGATTACCACCCGAGCGATGTTATCTGAGCTACCCCAAGTGTTTTTCACAATCACACACCTTAATATTAGTTTTTATGTGGGTGTTATAATGGGTTATGTAACAAGACCCTATAACTATCATTAGGTTCATTATTTTTGTATAAAGAATATATATCCATTTTATGATTCTTACTTTGTAAATGGTTTTTAAATCAGAAATATTATTTTTAGATAACATTTAATTAAAATAAATACTTTGATGAATAAACGTATTTTTTAGTTAAATAATAGTTTATTAAAATTTTATTACTAAAATACTTTTTATTTTATATAAATGATCATACAATATTTTTACAATTGTTATTCTTATTAAGGTTTCAAAAACTGGTTTTTTCAAAACAAATGAATTCTAATAAAATTGTGGTTTTTAATTTAAATTAAAATAATTCATATATTTATAAAACTATTTGATAAAATTAATATCATTTTTGGATCTAGGATGTTGAAATTAGCTAAGGGTGAATTTTTCATAATTCTATGAGATAATCAATTTTTGGGTAAAAATTAAATACCATTTATATATATAATGTGTTTTACAACATTAAAATGACCTAATAGTGATTTAATAAAATACTATAAATTTTTTTATCTATATTTATGTTTTAGCTATAAAATTTTGTGATTTTAATTTTTTTTTTTGATTAATTTTTTTGTGCATAACAAGACATATAAAATATTTTGACTTCCTTTGAGAGTGTGACCCACCCACGCATAAGAAATACTAATATTTTAATATGTTCATCCATTGGCCTCATAAAATAAAATTTTCACTCACAATTGGAAAAAACCATGGGAAAAATGGTACGCTTTATGGTTTTGATTAGCTTAATGTGTTGTATCCAAATCTAAATAATAAATAATTCCCTATCCTTCCCTATAAAAACCCACTCAATCTCTCATTCCTCTTTACTCAAATCCTTTTGAGGTCAAAAAACCTTTTTCCTACTCTTAATATAATCCTTTTAAGTGCCCCAATATCCCAATAGGCCTCTCTCAAGCATCTCCCAAGACATTGAGATTGCACTTCATTGTAAGGGATTTCACTTTTCACATTTTTCTTTAAAGCCATTATTTTATTTTATGCTTCTTATTTTCATTATTTATTTATTTGGTTATGATGTTACATAACCCCATACTATAAATTTGATATATATATATGATGATTTTTTCCATTAACTATAATAAAGCCCCTATTATCCATTAAGAACACTTGTTACTACCCGAAATTCGGTAAGGGATACTCATCTTGCTTCCTTCCCTATGTGTGTCCAAGTTTCCTTATATTGTTAGGCCCTTTTATTTTTAATTAAAAACGTTATGGTATGATTTTTAACCTCTTATATAATTTCCTACTTATGTTTTAAAAACAAGATACCCATTTATCTCTCATTAATGCCTCCAATGTACACTTGTTTCCATGCCGAAATTTCGTAATGGATTTCTATCTCCTCATTTACTTTCAAGAAATTCTTTTATATTATGGCTCTAAATTCCATTACATATTTTGGGATATTATATTCCATGACCCTTGTACTCTATATTTCATATATAAATAATGAGATACCCCTTTCTCTCTAATTATCCCATTTAATAATTTTTATTTAAAAACCTTATGCTGCCGAAGTTACACGAGAAATTTCTTGCAAAAATCATCGTGTAAGTGAATACCATACCCATTTCTCTATCAAATGTATTCAGCTTTATGCACATGTACTTATTGATTGAGGACATATATATTTAATCTTCATCTCTTATTCGTGGAATAAATTATGAGGATTAATTAATCCATGTTGTATAATCTATGTGGCACACTTATTCATTAAAAGAATTGATTAAGAAGGGTGTGCCGAAATAGAACTTCAATGAATTGGGGTAAACAATAGAATCATGATACTCAATGTGAAATTTGGGTTTACTTATGATAATTCATTTGAAATGAGTATTTAATCATTCTACATGTGCAATGTTCCTTAGAACATTATAATATCACATTAAATGTTGTTTTTACATCTCCATGTTATGATAACCATGGTATATCATGCCTTTAGGTTTGTGTTTATCTTATGCTCCATCTATATTCCTATTTCCTAACATGTATTATATTATTTATTTTATTACTTGTTTTATCCATTTTTGGGTTTTATAGCTCATATTTTTTTATATATTTCCTCTGGTTATCCCATTCAATGCTAAGTATAAAAGAATGTCGTGTTCTGGTAAAAAAAGTTTTTAATAAAGAAGTTTTATTTTATGTCTTATGATGTCATGTAATGTTCCAAAGTTCCCAAGAAACTAGACCAATTGATCCTCATATTGGTATGAAGTGAATTTTTATATAATTAATTATGTTAATGTGTGTAATAAATAGTAGGGTTGTTATACATATAACATGTGTTCATGAAATAAAATCACAAAATATATTAAAAATAAGGCATAATCCTAAATACATGGAATTTCATAGAAATGAAATAAATCATGATAACATTGGAATTACATAATTATCAACATGTAAATATGGGAAAGTAATAAGAATATAAAAAACCTATAAGAAAACCCATTATGATGAATCCTAAGATAAAAAATTCATTATATATATGCTTGAAAATGTGACCTACAAAATGAGTCCCATTCATGTGTGAGAAAACCCATTATCTACACACTTTACCATCTCCGGAGAGATAATCAGAAACCATTTCATAATGATTTAATACCCAACCCATAATCATATATACATATTTTCAAAACACAAAATCTATAATAATAATATCATAAATATACCATGAAAAAATAATGGGTTTGTTAATCATCCAAATGGATATCATTAAATTTTAAAAAAAATCCCAAAGAAATTAAATTTTGGTTTTCAATCACCCAATTGTTATAAAATAACATAATTAATTAAATTATTTGACACAAAAGATTATAACCAAATATAAATACATAAAATAGAAAATATAGGGTGAAAATGAAATAGAACTCCATTAATGATTAATAATTTTAATGCAATGAAAAGTAAATGCTCAAAAGGGATTTTAAAAATAATTGTATTCATTAGTGAAAAAGTAAAATTTATGAGTCTATTATGAAAAGGTATACTTTATATATTTAAAAGAATGTGAAAAAATTACATTCATGGAAATTTATTTGGATAAATTACTATTTTCCTCATAAATAAATAGACAATATCCATCAGAATGGAATTTCTTGTAATGATAATGTTTAATAAGTAATTGTTTAACTCAAAGAAATGATTATGAGTTACCATGTACCTTACCTTCACCCTTTATTTCCATGGAAGTAATTTTACCTCATGTATCATAAATATATTAAAAAATTCATATTTCATAACATTATTCATTTACATTTCCATATATACTTTTCATTTATAAAATTCTATTCATGTATTACATTGTAGTAATATATTTTCAGTATCAGGTGTTAATAATCATAACCATTTAGTAACTTTTCATAAAAGTGGTGTTGATCAACCCTTTTATAAAAATGATCATTATTTAAAAACCATTAATGTTATTGGATTTTTTATTTTATAAATACAAAAAAAATTTATAATTCTATTACATGATAGTTTTAGTCATTTTTTTAATAAATAATAATGATGAACTTGTTTCATGTTATTTACCGATATCAATGGATTACCAAAACATGGTTATTAATTTTTATGTTATCAAAAAAAGAACTATATTAATGATATAACTTAGTTATATATATAAAACATATTTGCTAATAAAATATAAACTAATACCAAACTTGTTTGTATGTAATGGAAAAAAAACATGTTTATTAAAATAGGCAATAATTTGAACAATACATTTTCCAAAATTTAATTTCTTTTAATGGAAAATGAGAGTATAGGTATTTATTGTAAAATCACTATTATAAGACATTATTATTTTTATTATTTATAATATTATGTTTCTAAAAATGAATATGTTGAATAATAATGTCATATAATTATTTAGAAAAAATAAAGAGTGGTTATGTAGTTATATGTCACATCTTGCATTACCTATTTTATGAAAGGGGATTAAAAATTTGAGAGGTAATATTTTTGAAAGCAAAAAATCAATGTGGATAAACATTTTAGGCCCTTTACCTCTTAGGTTACTCTTCTTTGACATTTTGTTTCACCATGTTAACTATTTTTTAAAAATGTAATTTATATTTGATGATCAAAAGCAAGATGGTCCTTATTAAATTATTTATAACTAATGATTCTAGATTTTAAATCAATTTTGTTATATTTAATTTATAACAGTGATAAAATTAATTTTAAAATAGTAAATTTATATTTGATTAAAAAAACATTTATTGAAAACAAATATAACAAAAATTATAAAATGTCAAAAATGAGTTTTTAAAAATAAACTAAAATTTTTAAATTAATAATGTAACTTGTAAACATTATATTTAGACTGATAGAAAGGTTTTAAAAATTTCCAAATCATCTTTATATAATAATAATTGAATAAATTTATGTTAATTTTTAAAATGGAATTTGTCACCATTGACCTAAAAATAAATTTTGTAGGAAAATACAAAAAATTCATAGTAAGATAATAATGAAATACTGAATCCAAAATTTAATTAAATTTTATAAATTAACATTCAATAATTTATAAATTTTATTTTAAATTTAAAAAATAACATATTGGAAAAAAACTTGTTGAAAAATAACCGTTTATATATTATATATTCACTTATTTACTCTAAATTACTAATTAGAATGGTGTTAAATCCTTATTCATAAAAAATATAACCTTCTAGAAAATAATTAAATTTGAGAAACATTGTATCATTAGCTTCTTAGCTTCACTAGTTGAGTTCATATTTAATGTAAACATGGTTATATATATATATATTCATAATTATGTTACAACTATTTTTACCTATCAATTCCATGGTTATCATACAATGAAATATATATTTTTGGTTTTAATATTTATTTTAGTGTAATCCATTATAAACTATATTTATTTAAGATGGAAAAATTCTGGTTGTTATATTATACAATATTAAAAATAATTAAATTCTCAAAGTGTCATTACATGGAGGAAAGAATTATGCGGTACTTTTTCTCTCACCATATCCCTAGGTTCCCATATAGCCTATTCAAACTTATGAATTTACCATAAATGTTTGACTGAATTAGTAGTATTTTTCCTCAAAACTAATTTCCTTGATACATACTTTTTACTATTTTTTCCTTATATAATATATCAAGTTACATTTTACAACATTCTTGCACAAAATATTTCTATTTTTAATGTATTTTCTAAAAACAGATACATGAGATGTGTTATATATTTTAGAAAGGTATGTACGGATTGTTATGTGATGGATTATGACCCCATAATGATCAAAGATCTTGAAGGTAGTAATGTTTCTTATGATCTGCATCCCATTACTCTAAAATATAGTAACACACTTCCATATATATATTTGAAGAAACCCCATTTCAATAAAATCAAACTTCCAATATCATGAATGATTATTTTCTTAAATATTTGGATTAATTTTGGCCACATTCATATTCAATTAATTTTTATGATACTTTTCTATATTTTCTTGGAGTAGGTCAAGACCTATCATATTCCTCCCTCCAAATTCATTTCAATATATTGGCTTCATGTTTTTCTTCATATAAAGAGCCTCATATTGTGCCATGTAAATTTTAGAATTGGAAATATTTCATATGAGAACTCCCCCATGGTTATGTGTTGAAACCATTGTCCTTGGAAATATATCAAACAAGATCTCAACATATATAGATTTTGAACTATTCACTCTGATGGATTATGTGAGTGAAGATGATATATAGTGCTATTGGTATGCTCAACCTCCAATGATTTCAAAATAATTCTCCAAAATTATCAAGTTAATCCTCCGATTATTATAATATAAATCTGATATTGGTACTCCTTAATTCCTCACTAATTATCTTTAGAATATATTTTTGAGTAGGTCAATGTATAAATATATTTTAATGTAAATAAAATGTGTTATCTTTATAAGGTGATCAAAACCAATCTCAATATCATCAGGGCCATTATAAGTTTTATTGAGTCCAAGAAGGAAGTCCAAGATGATTTATATAATATGCGTACTGGTATGGGTAATATATGAAATATACCCTTATATTTTTATCTTTAATACTTTACTTAAATGAATACCACGCTTTAAAAAATGTATTATAAAATTCATCTCTTCATTTTATCATGCTAGATGTTTTGTTTTATATCTATATATCTATTCATACTTCCAATTTGTATAGAAAATTATGATATATGTACATAATCCCAAATATCAATCATCAATTATGGATTTAATGAGACATATTTCAAATTATAATCCTTATAAATGAATATATATTTAATTTAAACATCATAATATTCTATACCATTTTCTATATCTCTACATCATCTTTTTGGGAAATTTTAAACTTTACATGATAGGAAGGTTTATTAGTCATTTTGGTAACATGGGATTTACCTCCTCCCATTATTTAATTAATATTAATAATCATCATATATATGAGAAATGGGTATTTTTAAATCCTCATCAAGGATAGAGTATCATGGTATTTCCAGCATAGAGCATCATCCACATTTTTTCCATACACATGTGGAAAAGTACTAAGAATTAATAATATATTTTCAATTACAACCATATACTTTTAATATATTCAATTCATTATATGTTAATATATATTTTAAGATATTATGATCAACATATATATAAGAAATTTTTTATGGATATAATTTACAAAAATATTTAATGTACTGATTTGTTCGTCTAGCTCAAAATCATGCATTGATTAATTTTTCACACAAATCAGTAATTTTATTGAAGAAAAAGAAATTAAATTATCATTGCACATGAGACAAAAATACCAAACCAATTTTGGAAGAATCATTTTATATTAAAATCCAATCCCTACTGTAGGGAAACATAATTACATAAGGAGTGACTCACCACTTTTTTAGTTTTTTGAAAATATTAAAATTTTCTTTCCAAAAGAACATTACTCCCTTAAAAATTATCTTGGTTAGTGGATTTTATGTCCATGATAAATTTCTCACAAAGAATCATAAATACCATACTAACCTTAGAAAATTATGAATGTCAGTTACAGTGGATGGTCTAATCCATTCCTCAATAACATCATTCCTTAATATATCTAATCATATGATTATTCTCATGATTACATTACACAAGAATTATACTTTATGAAGCTATAATTCACACTTGATAAATTTGGAATACATTTTCTCCTTCATTAAATTATTAAATTATTTTCAAATGATCTTAATTCCCTTGTTTTATTTATGAAAATATAATAATACAATCAATAAATACAACCAAACAATTATCCAGGTAGTCTTTAAGTAATCCTTTCATTATATCTATAACGTTAACACACTCATTCATAATTACAAAGGTAATAACTGTAAATTTTTACTTTCTATAAATCATACATGATGATTTATTTTAAATTTCATCCCTTTTAATAATTAACTAATGATACCAAAATTGATTATCAATCTTTTATGAGTATCAATATCCTCTTAGTTTATCAAATAAATCATTGATATTAAATAGATGATTCTTGTCCATGATAATGATTGTATTAACCTTTTTTAAACATTGAAAATACACATAAACCCATCCTCATTTTTAATTAATTAGACTGGTGGACCCTATGGTGAATCATCGAGGAGTATAATATCCTTGTCTTAATTATATTCTATTTCATTCTTTAACTCCTCTAATTTACTGGGAAAAATTTTATATAGAATTTTTAGATAATATTGAATATAACTATGGGTTTTCTTGATAACTCAACGTCATAGATAGGTTTTGGACCATAATTTAATCCATAATAAATTAGCATGTTCCAATAAAATAGGAATTCCATGAATCATGAATCTATCTCCAACAATTTGTGTTAATAGTCCTTCAATTTGTAGGTTTCATCACACACATGACATAATTTTCTTCCATAAGAAGTTCTTAATCATCTTTTCATTTTCAATTAATAGTAATATGATTGGGGATATGTATTATGGCATCCTTATCCCATTAGTTTTTATGTTTTTTAAATAGGGAATTCAAATCCATTCCCAATATTATTTCAAATTCAACAAAAAATAAGGATAATTAAATCTATTGGAAGTATCCTCCCACAATATCTGACATAAATGATTCATAAATATTATATTTTATAATTTTTGCACTTGTTTTTTTCATTGAATGTTAAATTTTTATTGTTTGGGATTGTGATTATTCATTCTTACAAAATAAATTTGATAGAAAATAATATGCTGAAATAGAATAAAAAAAAGGTATTAGTGGATATATAAAAGTGAACATCTATACCACACATCACATTATTATCATGTTATAACATAGTTATAGTTCTTGTGAATTCAATTCCTCATTTCCTCAGTTTGGTATATTACTTGGATTATTTCTTTCATTGGCATAAGGGTTGAGGTTATTGATTCATATATTATTTGAACTTCTTATACATGAATAATTATAATGTTATGGGATCATTATCTAGTTAATTTTTATTATCTATTTCATTTATAGGCCCCTCAATATTTTTTTAGTAGTTATGGGATGACTTCCTACCTTTAACACTCTTAATAAATATTCTCTCTCCCGTGAGATAATTACTTGCACTATTTCTCCAATATTTATTACATGCTATATGATTTTGTTCTTTATACTATATTCCTTATCATCGTGGATTTCATGATACTCCACGTTGAATTTATATTCCCCAAAATATTGTGAGGATAAAATTTTGATCTATACCATAAAATAACATTGATTATTATATTCATATTTCAATGTATGTTATGGTTTACAACCTTTGAAGAGAAGTATTTTTTCCATAAAAAAAGTGACCAACTTTCTTCTCATTATGAGAGAAGAAATAGAATGTATGCCCTATGAGTCTTGTGAAATGTTCCTCATATTATTCAATAGATTCATCATGTTTCTCCATTTACTTGAATTCCAGTTCAATTTTTGAGTGATTTTTTTTAAAATACTTTGTAAGAAAATACATTCTTACACTCATACAATCAAAGAGTGTATATAAAATTAATTTTAATTATTTTTTCTTAATGATACACCATCACTGGTCAAAATCACGATTCTAAATGATAGATATCCCAAATAAAAGTCGCATGGTTCAAGAATGATATACTTAAATATTTATTCCATTCCATTGACCCACTATTAACTATTATGAGATAGAAACCCAGCTAAAAGAGCATGTATATTATCTCATAAATTATTCGACAAAGAGTTTCACCCTATTTTTTGTGTTTGAGATCTTAAAATGAATTGAATTTTTATTTGTATAGATTTTTATTTTGGGGTGATAATTACCATAAGTGTCTTCATTACTTCCCTAATTTCATTTGGATACCCAATGGCAAAATATCCACATTGTTTATTACATGAATTATTAAATCGGTTCTTTTAGGTTCCCATTAGTACCATGAATAAAAGAAAACCAAGAATGAGTTTTCTTAATTAAATTAATTTAAATAAAAATATACTATAAACTAGGAAGGATTATTTAATTAATGATGTGCATACATTAGCCTATAAATATCCAAGTTTTATTCTAGGTTATCAATAGAAATATTTCTAATTGATCTGGTTATATATATTAAAATCCTTAATAATGGGTCATAAAGTTAATGTGATGAACCAAAAAATATCCCCCAAAAGTTTCAAATTAGATTTTCAGTTATTTCTTTTTATCATGCACCAGGCCATAATCTATTTAAAACCCTACACACCCTTATTAGTATTATTTACCATAAGTGAAAATTTTCTGAATCCCTCATTAACGTTTAGTGCCACAGATATGAATTTAATTTCATAGAGAACCATGTAGTGTATACATTCAAAAAAATGAGGACATTTTCCTTTACATAGACTCATCAAATAGATATTTAGTTATATTTTTAACAAATGAAATTTAAACATATCTCAAAAAATTACTATAACATACTATGATACAAACTAAAGTGAACAATATAAAGTCAAAATAAATAATACATCAATTTTATGGTTTAAATATTATATATCATAAATTGTCACATAACCCATAGACTTAAAGGTTTAGTGTATTGAATAATTACTATATGAAAATATTCTACAACAATTAAAAATATGTATTCATAATCATTCCATTCGAGGCCTATTTCAAGACATCTCACAAGATATAAACATCATCATAAAATGGTTATAAAATCATAAAAAATACGGGATATTAGATTCTGAGTTAGTGAAAACATATCTTAAGATGAATAAAAACAAGTGGAATATAATAATATCATTATAAAATATCAAAATAACACAAATGATAATCCTAAAACATGGTAGAGTAACATATATATTAAAATGATTTTAAGGAATAGAAAATGATACAACTTGGCTCAAAAGAAAAATACACATTAATATAACTTGTGGTAATGACATACAAAATGGAATAATTCCAAAATAAGACATAATACTGAAAAGTTTATTTTACGATAATTAAATGCATCTTGAAAATTTGGAATAATTTGATAAAATACCTGGAAATGTGGAACAACCATAATCATAGTAATACTTAGTTGTGAAAATATATTTTTCCCACACAAATATAAATGAATTCATTATTTACATGCCCAAAAATGTTGGAAAATCCTCAGGGCCATGCCTATGGGAATAATCCCATTATGTCCACCTATTACTATCTAATGAGATATTATCTTAAATCAGTACATTATAGAGTGATATAATACCACACCCATCATCATCCATAACTTTTTTTCCATATAAAACAAATCATCATCATATATTAATGATACTATAGAAAAAAATTAGTTTCTTAAGCATCCAAATGTAATTCATTCTGTTTTAAAAAATAACCATAAAAAATAGAATTTATTTTATAAATCATGAAAATTTCAAAATATAACATCTTGAATTAAGTAATTTGATACCAAAAACAGGATCACAAAAAAATAATCAAATAATAAAAAAAAATATAGGGTGAAGAATGAAAAATGTCTCTATTGGAGATAAATCATTTGAATATAATGAAACCCAAATCATTAATAGGGATTTTGAAATCATTTTGTATTCATCATTATAAAAGTCCAAGTAGTGAGTCTCTATTAAAAATTAATTTTTTTAAAAGATAAGTTAAAATAAAACCATTTATTGAAAAGGATTTGGCTGAAATCAATTTCATTATAAATAATATGATATCATCCATTAAAATGTTATGTATTGAAAAAAAAATTAATAAGAAATTGCATATCTCAAAGAAATGATTTTTTGTTACTAAGTCCCTTATCATAACTCTAAATTTTAAAGGATTTTATTTATACTATTATATCATAAATAAATATATCTCAATTACCTATTTAATATCATTATTAAATTTAATTTCCATTTATAATCCAGATTCATTATAATTCACTTCATGTATTAGATTGTTTTAATATCATTTCAACATTGGGTGTTAATTATCAAAATGTTTTAAATTTGTTCATAATGGAGGAGTTGATATTTAGTTTTATACCAATGATCAACATTTAATAACCATTAAAGGTAATGAAATTTATTTTTTATAATGTATTATCATTTTATAATTATATTACATGTGATTTTTCGTCATTTTTCATGGAGACAAAAATGATGAATAACATGTTTCAGGCAATTTTCCGTTATCAGTGGATTATCTTATAATGACTGTTACTTTTTATGTAATCTAGAAAAACAATATTTATGAAATATTTTAATTATATTTATCATATATTCTCATAAAATTTAAACTAAAACAAACCATGTTTTAATGTGGAGGGAAATGAAACATGTTTATTCATCGAGGTGGCTGTCCACACAACAAAAAATTTACATTTTAATTTTTTTTTGTATTGGAAATGGGAGGGTTTTTTATGATCATAAGTGTATGTAATTAATGTCCGTGAGGGGGGGGGGGGGTTAGTTTATAAATAAAACTACTGATATTATTAACCAACTTATGAAGAATAATCTAATGAGATTTCAATAAGAATCATATTTTTATAGATAAGAAATGTTTATAATAAAGATAGTGTTCCTTATGTAATGAAAAGTAAAATGATGAAAATTATAAAAAAGATTATAAAAATGATATAAGAAATATAATAAAGTCTTAATTTTTTTTTAAAAATATTTCCACACATTAACATTATTTTGAGAGGAAGCCACAGACCATGACATTTGTTATTGATGGTTTTCTGTAAATCATAATATCAATATTTCTTTAAACAAGTCCCTTGATACTATGAGTTTATTAATATCTATCATCCCATCCTCAAAAAACCGTAAATAATCAAGATCATAACAAACCTTTTTATTCCTTTCCCTTTAATTAATTGATCTTTAAGGTTGGATAAATAAAGAAAAACAATGAAAATAATAATGCATTTATGAAATATCTTCCCATAAATTCGTTTAGAAAAAGGCTCTCAAAAATATTATAGTGAATATCTATAAAAGTTACATGAAGTTACAATATCTTCAAATAATCTTTAGATAATTATGGTAAAAAAAGGACTCCTCTTCCTAAAACTATTCTTATTTTTATGGATGAATTCAAAGTGGCCATACACACAAATATGAGAGGTGATTTCTATGAATTCTAACAAACTCTTTAATTACATGAATGGATTTAGACCAACATATTTCCTTATTATAATATGTTTCTACACTATTATAGTTTATTTGAATTTATTATTATTATAATATAATTTTTTCATCTAGTATAATAAGATTCCATTTTCTGATGAATTCTACAAAAAGGATTTATGATAGTCTTGATACAAATTCATTGGATGAGCTCCTCTATAATTTTACTTTCGTGAATATTATAAATCATAATATGATGACATATGTAATCATCAACCCAATAATCCAAAAACATATACATATCATTATGAAAAACAATTTCATCTTATAAAAGGTAATTATCATTATGAAAAATTATTCTTTTTGTAAAAATGTACATCGAACATAGAATGTATAAATGTTAGTAAAATATAAATTACTAAATAAATGTATTTTGATTTCCAAAATAATATTATATTATGTTGAAATATGTTTTTTAAACTAAAAAACATCCTACTTTTTTAAAAGAAAATACATAAATTATAAAATACAAATTTTAATGAAAAAAATATAATTCTTCTATCACTTATAATTTAACTATTTACACATTTTTCATATATTACTACTCATGGTTTTATAATTCAGATAATTTATTTTAGACACACTCAAATATTTCAAAAAAATTTCTATACCTTTCTCCCACTTTTTGATTTTTGAAAAAATGGTTTTTTAGTTCAATAAAAATTACAGTAAAAGTGAAAGAAAGAAATTCTATATGAAAAAGATATATAAAATGTAGAGACCCCAAAATTTACGTACATGGAAATTAAATTATTTTTTCAGAATACTTAATACATAAGAAAAACAAACACACAAGGATCGTAATAGTTTAGTGTGTTTGGAAACTAGGAACATAATCTTCTAATCGTGCTGAAAGATCTTCAACATCTCCCATAAAGATCTTCCTCTTTTGTTTTCTTAACTAAAACCTTTCATTATTTCATGGGAAAAAGAAAACGTATAAAGGGTGAGCTCAAAAGCTCAGTAAGGGCAAGCATGGAGAAAATAAAACAAACCATATCTATTTGAACTTCAAAACATGAACATAATGTTTACACATCAAAATCTTGAGTTGTGAAATAAATCTTTGTAGTAGGTAAATAATATGTCATAAAGGAACATTAGTCATAATAAAATACCTTGGGAATAAAACATTAAATTATGTCAGAACATTAATCACATGATATGTTTTCCATAGTAGCCAAGGCATTTCAGCTAAGACCATCTTAGAGGAAAAAGTCTCTTTCTGAATCGAGTTCACTCCTCATTTCAGTCCTGAAACACTAAACCAGATTAACTTACTGTTCCATCCATGTCTATCTCATGAGATATAAATCTTTACCCAATGAATTAGAGGGAGATAATGGTCCCACCCATCTCACAATGAAGTGATTCTTACTTGTGCCACAACATGAACATAAATCATTCATCATTACCCGAAGTATAAAATGGGTTTCAGAAACATCATCCCATCATAACATAATACATACAAAAAAATCGGTATAATTTCATCACAAAAAAGTGAAACCATGTAAATCATAGAGCAATTATACTTAAAATATAAATATATAAAATAATTCAATCTTATTTGGAAAATGTTTTTGATAAAACATTTGAAATTAATTCTTGGGGAATATATCCTTTCATTTTCAAAATCATTTTCTTTTCACAAAATGACATTAAATTTTAAAAGAAAAGGATTTTGTTGAAAATAGTCATTAAATCTTGTAGAGTAAGATTCATGCAAATAAGGAATTATGAAACCGTAAAACTATGTTCAAGTCGTATCAGTTATGAAAAACTTTCTTCTCGTACTTTTGCTGGAAAAGTCAAAAAGTACCTCATATGGTAAAGAAAAGATAGATTTTTTCCATACAATGTGGTAAAAGTAAAATATAAAGGTAAAAATGACATTAAAAATACATGGAATAAAATTAAACATTTTATTAATACATTTTTAGAACATATGAACATGGATAATAAACATAACCCTAGTAGATACTTACGAATAAACAATCTCGGAAAAGAATGAGATTACAATAATTATCCCTTACATTATTTCCAATTTCTTCTGTTTGTGTTCGAGACTCCTGTATAGTGGGTTTAAACATTTTATTAACTTGTAAAAGAACCATAATAATATTTATGATATCATATATGATTCACTTATGACTTTATATTATCCATTCAATTGTCAATTCCATGTTAAAGCAGCGTTTTGTGTAAAATTGTTTCATTTATCGTATGTGTTTTCACTTGTAATTATTAATATTATTAATTAAATCATGATTAAATAATTCCATAATATAAAACATGATTTATATATAATATATATTCATAATATATTATATATATAATAGATCGATAAATGGAAAAAAGACACCATTCATGGAGACGGTAGGCCGTACGTACGCATGAACACTGTTTTCCGTTTCAATATTGAATTGAATGGAATTAAGTAGATGACATACATATATATATATACATAAATGTAGTAGCATTATTATTTCATATATTTCATGATTACTTATTATATATACTTTATAATCATTCTTGAATGGTTATCATGGAAAATGAATCTCATCGCGTCGTGGAGACGGTAATCCGTACGTACACACGAGCGATGATATCATTCCCATATTTATTTAATGGAATTGGAGTGGATGATATAATATCATAGAATCATTATGATGTTATAATAACAACATATAGTTATTTTTTACACAATTATACCCATCCAAGTATGGTGGTGGTGGAAAAATAGATTTCACCACAGTGTGGAGACGGTATTCTGTAAGTACGCACGTGCTGTGATTTTGTTTTCTGTAGGATAAATAGAATGTAAAATGGGGTTGTTTAATATTTATAATATCATATCAGTATATAAGTAATACTTTTTTTATTAATTTATAGTGAAAAAACTAAAGAAGAGGAAGTAGAAGAAGAAAGAAACCCAAAAGAGTCGGCAGAAGAGACTACCTCTTACTCGATGAACCTCCTTTAAACTTCTTATTAGGGAACTAGAGTTGGTCTTTTGAGAAGACCATAACCTCTATGATATAAGTAGAGAGGTTGAGAAGATTAAGTGATAGGGGTTTGGCGAGCTTCAAGGCTCAAAAGGGTGTAAAGTGGAGAGGGAGGAGTTCCCCTTTTATAAGTGAGGAGAGCAGCACCTTTGGAAAATGTAAAAATATTATTTTATTATGAACTTATCTTCAGTTTAAAAAGGTAAAAAAATCATTAAAGATTATGATAAGATGACTCATGGTCTAAATAAAATCATACAATCTGAATTGGACATTTTTTTGGATAATATTTAAATCATTATAATCTTATTTATTTAAATCATTTATTAATGAGGTAAATACTGCATCATTATTGTGTCATAAATAATTTAATTTATTTGATGTCAAAAAATTATAAAAAACCACCATGTAGGAAATTTTTGTAGCTTTCCAATGAATATTTAGAGTCTAATAGATAATTTATATAACCCCTTATAAAAATTAATTAGTAAAATATTTTTGTTAATGTCAATTTTGTCATTACATTAAATTAATTAATCCAAATTGTCATTATCAGTACCATGTGGCTTAATGGGGTCCCAAAATCGACTCAAGGATGCCCATGGTCAGCCAATACTCATCGAATAAGATTTGGACAAGTTTTAAGGTAAATGTGAATTATTATAATATTCTTTTAACCTTGAATTACCCTATTTACCTTTAACCGTAGTAAATAAAAGTCAAAAGTTACTATTCACCAAAAATTATTTTCATTTTATTGAACCAAATTTTACTAATTGAAAATAACCATGTATATTGGATTTTTTAAATTCAATTCATAGTAGTGGTAAAATTTCATTTAAATGAATGTAAATATTTTAACTACCACTACGTGGCTTCACTATTCATCGAAAATTGACGTTCTTTAGAAAAATACCAAAAATTCAGCCTAAGATATATTTGATATTCCGATTTAAAAAATTATTTCTATATTTCCAAATTCAAAACATATAAGTGGAATTAATTATTTTTAAAATTAATTTCCATTATCCAAACAAATAGTGTGTTTTTAAGAAACAATAACTATCAAAAGATCAACACTTTTTTATGTCCAAATTCAAAGTGAAAATTATTCCAATGAAAAGCATTGGATTATATGGTAAAAATATATTCTAATTACACTTTAAAACCAATTAAAAATATAATCTAACCATATAAATTATTGTGATGAAAAAATTTGTCTTTATTTAAAATATAGCGTGTTTTTACAATTTATTAAAAAATGAAAGTTATCAGAATAATATGAAGTTTTTTTCCAAATAAAATTTTTATATACTGATTCAAAGAGGAATTTTATTTTGTAAAATTAAACTTATAAACCTTTCAAAAGCTAGATTTAATGTGGGTGCACCATCAAAAGGCAGTAAAACTGCATTTTTTGAAAAAAACACCTATTTTACCCGAAAAAATTATTTTGTTCAGATACTATGTCTTAGAAAATGTGTAAGACAAATAATAATGTAATAAAATTAAAAATGTTGTTAAAACTATTTATAACAGCTTTTCCATAATTATATTATAATAATATATCATTGTTTAGTGAAACCGCATATTGCGTACTACACACGCTATCGAGGAAGGTCATGATTGTGTGTAACTCAAGCCAAGAATAGTGTGTGCGTATAATATAATCAAAACATATTTCATTTATACATTAAAAAAAAAATATACGTAATATTTCGTAGAATAATTTCTACAAAACGAACTTGAGATTGTGTGTAACCCAAGGCAAGAATAGTGTTGCGTATACTGCAAGCTAATATAGTGTTGCATATAGAACAAGCTAATTTTGGTGTAGTGTACAACACAAGACATCAATGAAATTAAAAAGAATAATTCTCATAAAATCTCAGGTTGTTACATTCTACCCCCCTTAAAATGAATTTCACCCTCGAAATTCGTCGAGGATATGAATGGATTTCAACTTGAAATTTTCTTTCATAGATACCCACATCGTAAAAAGGAATACTAAAACTTAATTTTAAAAAGTAAAGTAAGAAACATAACGGTTACCCAAATTAAATCATCACTGGGTTTCCACGTAGGAGAACATAGGTGAAAATATTTATATGAAAGAGAAACCTAACCATCAAATTCTGATAGAGAGTGGTAGAGAACATGGCTATGAAAAATCCATTAATCATAACGCCATAAATTTGTGATGATTTAAGGTACCATCTAATTCATCGGGTATAAGGACACTAGGAAAACATTTTTCTGTTTTTGAGATCATTTCCCTAAAGTTGAAGAATTGTTGAATTAAAAGAAATATTTACTTTATTTGGGTAAAATCATACTGTTGTTTGTGCCGTGAACAATTTCCACTTTATCTCTTAATGAAATGAAGTTAAATTTGTCTTCCGTGAATTATTAGCTGATCATTCTATAGAATGATTGGTCATTCCATCTGTCCCTAACAAAGGGATTGAAAAGTTATTAAACAAACATAAGTCCATCTACAGTGAGATTAATTGTATATGGTTCCTAAAATAGACTTATACTTCATATATCATACCGCTTAATATAATAAAACTAGTTTCTACTAACTAGGGACTTCTGGTAGGCCACTGGTAGGAGATAAAGGCATGTCACACTTCAGTTGTGGGATCGATTCCCACAACCTTGTCCGACGCGACATGTTGTCGCTCGTCCTACAAGTTGTTATTTTTCTAAAACTACATTTTTATAACATACCATAAATAATATCGAAAAAATATTCTATCCTTAAATAATACTAACTTATGTTCACAATAATCCATTCCAATCTTTAGGCGTATCCAAAATACTTCTATCCAGGCTCATAGTATAAAGAAAACAATTACTAGAATTGTTATCTGATGAGCATGTGAATACCATCATTTATCCCCCATATATCATATGATATAAATTTTTGGTCAAATTACAAACATGTGAATACCTTAATCATGTATTCTCTTGAAAAATGAATACTTAGTGAAAAAATTAATGCTGTCAAAATTTAACACTTTCCACATACCAAAATCCCAAAATTTCTATATACTCAAACAGTGATATTACTTTGTCCTTATATCAGTCATGAGCTCATTTAATTTTTTATTTATCCCTTCATTATGTTCATATCATGTTCTTTACAAGAATACTTCAATCGCTTTTCATGGTTAACGGTACCATATAATTATTGAAAACCAATACATAGATATTCCAAAATTACACAATAACATAAATGAGATTCTGTGATACTATTTTCAAATCCCATTGCATAAACAATTAATCATTACACAACATCATTGTCATACTCAACATCAAAAATAGTTATCACATGTGTCTTCCCTTAATACATTGCCTTAAGTGGTTGCTCACGTTGATCATCATTAACACTTGGATTAGGGCATTGATTAGCATAACGCCCCATTTCATTGCACTTGAAGCATTGAAGTGTTGGTGGTGAATTCTCTACAATATTTTCTTTATTCACATCATTAGCAACCCTTTTTTCCACTACATTGACACTGAGATACTCAATGACCTTGTTTTCCACACCTAAAACATTTTCTAGTCCCTTTAAGACAATCTCCACCATGCTTCTTACCACACTTTGAGCATAAAGACAAATTCATCTTCCTTTCACCATTATTCTGAGATTTCTCCTTCAAGTCCATCATTAGTTTCTTTTCAAAACCATGAGATGGATATGTAACACCAACTTTCATTTCTACCTTGATAGAAAAACTCACAATTTATTCATAGCTAATGAATTTTCTTATAGGTAATGCCCTTCGAAGACATGGTTTTAATCCACTGAAGAATTGATAAACTTTAATTTAAGGTTGGATGATAAAGCCAAATGAATACCTTGAAATCCTTATAAAATTCTCTTTGTAAATACCAGCAGATTCATAATCCTTTTTCTTAAGCTCAAGGAAATCCTTTCCCATGTTTGTTCGAAGTATAAGAGGGAAGTACTTATTGAAAAAAATTTCCTGAACTCATTCCATACCATGGATTCAATTTCTTCTCGGGGCCTTGTATTCTTAATTAGAGTCCACCATTGACCTTCTTCAACTTCTAAACAGTAAATAACCAGAATGAATTTTTCATGTTCCGAACAGTGAAGTATGGAAAATATCTTTTCAATGATACTGATCCATTTTTCAGAAACAAGTGGATCAGAAGACCCACTGAAAGAATGTGGACGGTGCCTCATGAAGAACTCAATAGGATATTGTTCCCCTCTATGATCATATTGATGTCCAGAATGATTCATATCCTCTGTAAGTATATAAATAAGATTTTTCACTCCATCTCCCATAAAATTAGTTTTTTCAGGAGGAAAATCAGTGCATTGTCCATTATATTGATCAACACGGTTCCTCCAGATTCCAGCCATCGTCTAAAACACAAAAAGAATAGTGTGAGAGTAAAGATCATGCTAGGGAAAACAACATAATAAAGGGGGAGTACCTTAAATATATAGCATCTTAGGGTTAATTCTAATATTGTTACCATAATTCTAGGACCATATCTTATACTTATAATTAACCTTAGTGACCTCCCTAAACATACCTTAGAAATATATCAAGGGATCTCAATAGAGTTTTTGCATCCTAGTTTCCAAAGGATAACTATACCATTCCTCTGATACCAATTTTAGAGATCCCAAACATGACGTACATGGACATTACATTACTTTTTCGGAATACTTAATACATAACAAAAACAGACACACAAGGACCATAATAGTTTATTATCTTTGGAAACTCGGAACATAATCTTATAATTGTGG
Organism: Viscum album; assembly: GCA_963277665.1. Lineage (NCBI taxonomy): Eukaryota > Viridiplantae > Streptophyta > Magnoliopsida > Santalales > Viscaceae > Viscum > Viscum album. Next base: position 1,206,000,710 of record OY728138.1, read on the forward strand.
TGAAAGATCTTCAACATCTCCCATAAAGATACTCCCTTTTTGTTTTCGTACCATAAACATTTTTTATATCCTGGGGAAAAGAAAACATATAAAGGTTCATATCAAATGCTCAGTAAGTTTAAGCATGGAATAAACAAAATATACCATATTCATTTGATCTTCAAAACATGGACATAAAGTTTACACATCAAAATATTGAGTTGTGAAATAAATCCTGGTAGTACGTAAGGAATAGGTCATAAAAGAAAATTTAATCATGATAAAATAGCATGGTAATAAAACATTTAATTGTGGAAAACCATTAAGCACCTGATATGATTTCCATAGTAGCCAATGCATTGCTTCCAATACCATCTTAGATGAAAATGCCCCTTTCTGAATCGAGTTCACTCCTCGTTTCAGTCCTGTAACACTAAACCAGATTAACATTCCATTCCAGGAATTTCTATCTCTTGAGATATAAATATTTACCCAATGTATTGTAGGGAGATATAGGTCCCACCCATCTCGTAATGAAATCATTCTTACTTGTGCCACAACATTAACATAAACCATTCATCATTATCAAAAGTATAAAATGGGTTTCAAAAACATCATCCCTTCATAAAATAATCCATACAAAAAAATGGATATCATTTCATCATAAGAAAACTGAAACCATGTAATTCATAGAGAAATTATACTTGAAACATACAAATTTGAAATAATTCCATCTTATATGGAAAATAGTTTTGATAAATCACTTGAAATGAATTCTTGAGGAAAATATCCTTTCTTCTTCAAAAACATTTTGTTTTTACAAAATGCCATGCAATTTTAAAAGAAAATGATTCTGTTGAATATAGTAATTAAATATTGTGGAATGAGATTCATAAAAATAAGGCATTATGAAACTGTAATAAACTTTTCATGCCGTATAAGTTAAAAAACATTCTTCTCGTGCTTTTTCCGGAAAAGTCAAAAAGTACCTCATATGGTAAACAAAAGAAAGATTTCTTCCCTACGACATGGTAAAAGTAAAAAAAGGGTAAAAATGACATTAAACATACATGGAAGAAATGTAATCATTTTATGAATACATTTTGATAACATATGGACATGGATAATATACATAACCCCAATAAATACTTACAAATAAACAATCATGGATAAGAATGAGATTGGAATAATTATACCTTACCTTATGTTCAATTTCTTCCGTATGTGTCCAAGACTACTATATAGTGGGTTTAAACATATTACTAACTTGTAATAGAACCATAAGAATATTTATGATATCATATATGATTCACTTACGTCTTTATATTATCCGTTCATTTGTCAATTCCATGTTAAAGCAACGTTTTGGGTAAAATCGTTTCATTTATCATCCGTGTGTTGACTTGTTATTATTAATATGATTACATAGATCAAGATTACTTAATTCGAGAATATAAAACATGATTTATATATAATATATATTCATAATATACATATATCTAATAGATCGATAAATGTAAAGAAATTCACCATTCATGGAGACGGTAGGTCGTACGTACGCATGAACATTGTTTTTCGTTTCCTTATCGAATTGAATGGAATTAAGCAGATGACATACATATATATATATATACAGTAGCATCATTATGTCATATATTTCATGATAACTTATTATATATACTTTATAATCATTCATGAATTGTCAACATGGAAATTGAATCTCATCGCGTCGTGGAGACGATAATCCGTACGTATGCATGAGCGATGATATCGTTCCATTATTTATTTGAATGGAATTGGAGTGGATTGTATAATATCTAATAATAAGTATGATGTTATAATAACCATATATAGTTATTCTTTACACAATTATACCCATCCAAGTAAGGTGGTGGTGGAAAAATAGATTGCACCATGGCGTGGAGATGATATTTCGTACGTACGCACGCGTGATGATTTTGTTTTCCGTAGGATGGATAGAAAGTGAAATTGGGTTGTTTAATAATTATAATAACATATCAGTATATAAGTTATACTTATGTTATTACTTTATAATGAAACAACTAAAGAAGAGGAAGTATAAGAAGAAAGAAACTTGAAAGAGTCGGTAGAAGAGATTACCTCTTCCTCGACGAACCTCCTTTAAACATCTTCTTAGGGAACTAGAGTTTGTGTTTTGAGAATACCAGAACCTCTATGATATAAATAGAGAAGTTGAGAAGAGTAATTGACAGGGGTTGGCTGATCTTCAAGGCTCAAAAGGTTGTAAATTGGAGAGGGAGGGGGTTCCCTTTTATAAGGGAGGAGAGGGGCACCTTTGGAAAGTGTAAAAATATTATTTTGTTGTAAACCTGTATTCAGTTTCAAATGGTCCAAAAATCATTAAAGATGAATATAAGATGAATCATGGTTGAAATAAAATCATCCAATCAGAATTGGACATGTTTTGGATAATATTTTAATCATTATAATCTAATTTATTTAAATCATTTATTAATTAGGTAAGTACTGCATCATTATTTTGTCATAAATAATTTAATATATTTGATGTCTAAAAATTATAAATAAACCACAATGTATGAAATATCTTTAGCTTTACAATGAATATTTATAGTCTAAAAAATAATTTATATACCCCCTTATTAAAACTAATTACTAAAATATTTTTGTTAATGTCAATTTTGTCTTTACATTAAAATAATTAATCCAAATTGTCGTTATCACTACCAAGTGGCTCAATGAGGTCCCAAAATCGCCCCAAGGATTCCTATGGTTGGAAACTACTCATCCAATAAAGTTAGGAAATGTGTTAAGGTAATTTTTAATTATTATAATATTCCATTAACATTTAATTACCCTATTAACCTTTAACCGCAGTAACTAAAAGTCAAAAGTTACTATTCATCAAAAATTATTTTCATATTATTGAACCACATTTAACTTCTTCATAACAACCGTGTATGTCAGATTTTTGAAATTTAATTCACAGAAGTGGAAAATATAATTTAAATGAATGAGTTAGTTTTTTAACTACCACTAAGTTGTTTCACTATTCATAAAAAATTGATGTTTTTCAGAAGAATACCAAAAATTCAGCCTAAGCTATATTTGATATTCTGAATTAGAAAATGATGTATATTTTTTCAGATTCAAAAAATAGAAGTGGAATTAATTAATTTTAAAATTAATTACCGTTATCAAAACAAATAGCGTGTTTTTAAGAAATCATAACTATCAAAAGATCGACACTTGTTTATGTCCAAATTCAAAGTAAAATTAATTCCAATGATCAACATTATATTAAATGGTAAAAATATATTCTAATTAAACTTTAAAACCAATTAAAAAGATAATCTAACCATATAAATTACTGCAATGAAAAAATTTGTTTTTAATTAAAATATAGCATGTTTTTACTATTCATTAAAATATGAAAGTTATTATATTAATAGGAAAATTTTATCAAAATTAAATTTTTATATATTGATTCCAAATAAGAATTTTATTTTGTTAAATTGAACTTATAAACCTATCAAATACTATATTTAAAGTGGTTTCACCATCAAAAGGCAGTAAAACTGCATTTTTTGAAAAAAAATATTTATTTTACCCGAAAAATTTATTTTGTTCACATACCATGTTTTAAAATTGTGTAAGATGAATAATAATGTTATAAAATTCAAAATGTATTTAATATTATTCATAAAGGCATGTAAATAATAAAATTATTACAATATATCATTGTTTAGTGAAACTTGATGTTGCATACTACACACGCTATCGAGGAAGGTTGCGATTGCGTGTAACGCAAGCCAAGAATAGTGTTTGCATATAATATAATAAAAAAAATTTCATTTATACATTAAACAAAATCTATACTTTATGTTTTTTAGAATAATTTCTATAAAATGAACTTGAAATTGAGTTTAACACAAGCCAAGAATAGTGTTACGTATAATGCAAGCTAATACGGTGTTGCGTATAGAACAAGCTAATTTTGGTGTAGCATACAACACAAGATATCAATGAAATTAAAAATAAATATTCTCATAAAATCTTGGGATGTTACATAAAATTATCCTAAAATTTATGAAATAAATTTCATCACTAGTATTGAAAGAAATATGACCATTAAAATTAAAAATATCCATCCAAATACTATTAAGAAGAATTTTAACTTAAAAATATAAAGAGATATTACAATTTCCCTTTGAATGGTTCAGAAAAAGATAAATCCTTTTTTAAGATTTTTTAAATACTATTCATCTTCTTCAAATCCAATTTATATTTTAATAGCTCTAATAAAACTAATTTTATGTTTTCAACCTCCTATTCAAGAGATATAATTTTCTTCTTTTCACACCTAAAACTAAATATCTCCAATTATAGAGATTTAAATTTATAAGGTTCAACAAAAATCTCTTTAATAAGTGAAATAATTTTTTTTTTGTATTTAAGACTTCATCTTACAGAGAATATAATTTTATTCATTCACCTTAATCTACCTCGTGAATAAACACATGTTTATTCATCATTTAGTATTATTTTATTAATTCACCAATATTATTTCCTTTTTTGTCGAATAATTATCTTGATTCATAACAAGGAATTTGATATTATCAATATGTCATAAAGGATTTTGAGACATCACCAGTCATATTTTTATCCAACTTTGAGGTTGTTTTAGTTGGAACATGAATTCCCTCTATTTTTTAGTCATAAAAATTAAAATATAACCTATTTTTTCCCCGAATTATATTTTATTTCAAGTTCCTTTACTAATATTTATTAATTCTTTTGAAATTAGTAGTATCATCCATATTCTAAATAACAAGTTTAGTAAAATGTTTCAATAAACATAAATTTTATAGTATTCCAATATTTTCTTGATAATAGTTTTATCTAAATTGAATATCTAGATATATTTACATAATAGCATTCAAATGATGAATTAATTCACTCATGTAATTAATTTTCTGGTCAAATAATTTGAAAAAATTACATATTGGGAAATATTTAGAATTAAAAAATAACTTTTTAGTTAAATCCACAGTGGACTAGAATATCTAGAATATTTAGAAACAAAACTATAATATAAACATTCGATAACATTAATATCATCACCACATAATCATAAAAAGGGTTTTATATTGTCAAATATTGGGAATGGTGTTCATTTAATAATTCAGATGACTCCCTTTCTTAGGGATTATATTTTGAAAATATTCTCAGATATTTCATTGATGAAGTAATTATGGAGGATTTTGATAAATCTTTTTGATATAAATACTGTCTTATATCATAAATAATTTGAGATATATTCTTCAATAGTATATTTCTTAGTAAAAGATTTAAATATTTTATCGGATAATATTTTGATTTTCCTTATTTTCCTTTTTCAAATTTTTATTGAATAATAAATACATTCCTAATATTTTCTACAATAAAAGGTTAAATATAAATTGGAACATATTTTACTTTAAATAATTCAAACAAACATTCTTTTGAATGACTAGAAACAAAATCCTTTTCCTTTGTTTCACCTTCAATTGTTTGTTGAATTAAGTCTATTATTCTGTGGAAGTCATTAGAAAACACCTATTACTTTTCCTTTTATGTTGTATATTCATCTTATATTCCACTTATAGATATTGACAATCCTTTTATTTGATATATATGGTATGAACCTTATCAAATCCAACTGAAGGATTTTTATTATTTTATCATCATTATTATTATTCTTTATAAAAGTTGTGTTTCATTAGATATATGTTTATCTTTCTTCCTTGTTAAAGGAGTAGATTTCTAAACAATTAGTTCCCTTATCGAGCCTTTCATTATTTTCTTAAATACACTCTTCTAACATATCTTTATTTTATTTTAAAAAATATGAATTAATATGAATCATATAACAATTTATTCTTACCATTTTTTCCTCTATAATAAGATAAATATAATCTCTAATATTTATAACTAAATCCATGATATTTTCAACATCTATAAAATTTAGAAATGGAATGTTGATAAAAATGTTAAAGTGTATAATCATAATTTTTTTTTCATCCAAATCTTTAATACCTTAGTAAAATTGTTCACATACCTCAAAAAATTAAAATAATTATTTTTCAAAAAAAACCAACGACATATACATACAGTAGATTCAATGTGATAATGTATCATTTTATAGCGATGATAAAATTTTGAACCCAAATTAATCTATCCTATTTTCTAGATTGATATTGAAAATATTATAAACTTTTTCAAATGATGGAAATTGATATGTTTCATCTTTTAACTTCTAAAATGTCTAAATCTTGTAAGTCAATTTATAGGTTACTAAATTATCTTATCATTACAAATGAATTTGAACTAATTTATTAATTATATTAATGGTCAAATTTAATGAATTTCAAAAAATTTAAAAAGAAACAACCTTAATACTATCTTCTTAACTAAACTATATAGACGTGTATAAATATTTTACTAACATTGTGTAATATATATCAAGTTATTAATTTTGTACATAGGTTGGATCACATACATTGAAAGTTATCAATGATTTTAGTAAAGATTAATAATTTTAAAACTAGTACCATTTGATAATAATTTTCTTGAATTCCATCCTACTTGAAATTCCACATGAGGAATCTATTTAATTTGATAATAGAGAGGATCATAAAACAAAGTTCAGATGGAAGAAAAATAAATTTTTAATTCATATTGTCAGAATAATAATGATGAGAATAAAATATTTCCCATCAGTAATATATATAGACTCTAGAGAGAGATGATTCATATTTTATATATTATATGGTCTATAAAAAAACCCTTATCCAGAACAATAATTCAAGAATATCCTTAAAAACCTTAAATTAATTTTTTGAACTTGTTGATTTTTTACTGTTATTGATATACATTATATTAGTGTGACATTTGGTTGGATATAACTAATATTTTTTAAAAAAAAATAAAAAATGTATTAAAAATAACATAGTGTTATAAAAAAATTTTAAGTATCAAATTATTTCTGTGTAACTGTAATAGAATTACTTATAGATTTTTTATGAATTTTTTAATATAAAATTCATGGATTTCGATGAACTTTAAAAACTAAATAATGTTTTTAGAAAAAAATAGTAGAGAAATTTATAATTAAAATTTGAACCATAAAAAATCAAACAATTTTTCTTCCAATAGAATCCTTAATAAATATTAATATAAAACATTTAAAGAGGAAAAATAAATTTTAATAAATTGTATAATTTACTCTCCCTTTTTATGGAGTTCATTACTATAAGGATGTTGAATAAATAATAAGTAAACATGAATGATATTTTTATAATGAAGATCATTACATTATGTTTTATATATTCCAATTTATCAAAATTTAGGTATTTCAAAAAAAAATTAGAATTTTGTTTTTTTATTCTGGAAAATTGTAAAACAATATCTCTCATAATTGTGTGATCCTGTTGGAAATGATGTATTATATCCATATTCTCAACTCTTGAGAAATGTTCTTGGATTTTTACTTAGTTGTATTGAGCATGTGTTATCTCACAAAATCTATGTTTTACTAAAACTCATTCGAAAATTAACGGGTGTGAGTTATATCAACAACACTTGAGACATAAAATTCTATTTTTCAAAAATTGTTCTTTAGTGTTAGGAATATCTACCACATTTTCTTCCAAAAAAACCATGATACTAAAGCTTCTCCAAATAAATGAAAAATTCAGGACGTAAATTTTTTATCCAGTTTATACACATCAAATTCGCATTTGAAAAATATTTAAAGTCAATATAATTTCCAGAAGTATAAAATAGGCTACGATCCACAATTAGCTTTTGAAAAATTCATTTATATCATTAATTTCTAAATATTTGGTAATTCATTGATATATTAAAGATAATAATATATAATTAATTAAGCTTTATTAGATATATTTTTGGTATAGTTATCCATCAATCATTCCTCTAAATATATTTCAGTATACTAGTTTCTTAGATTCATAAATATCTAATGTATTTGATGTTTTTATAAGAGTAATAACAAATTTTATGTTTTTGTATCAAAAAAATTAAAGTATATATTTTATATTATTTATTTGAGATATAAAATATCATTTTAATTTTTGAGAAAATTTCAAAATATGTAAAAACATAATTTACCATTTTTTTCATCTCAAACATCGAGTTCATTAGATTGGCATAGGAATCAAAAATAGTTTTCAAGTTCAACCAAATGTAATTTCATTGACATATATTTTAACTATGATTATATCTCCAAAAAAATTAATAAAATGATTTTGACCTATAGTTCCCCTAACAATATAAATTATAATAAAAATAGTTATTCTAACATACTAGGCTTTAGAGAATTATTTAAAAAAATATAGTATCATACACTGACTAATAAAGAGTTCTAGATATTTTGTACATTCAAAACTAGGTTTCAATTTTGCATAAACAACCTCTTGTATATATCGATTAATGAAAGTATGCTTCACATCCATTTTATAAAGAGTTCAATTTAGAAATTATTCATATGTTATAAGAATATGACCACATTTAAGGCTAGATAATAAAGAATAATTTTCTTTATAGTATGTTTCTAATTTTTTATTATAAACATTTAAACACATCTATCTTTATTTATAAATATTACCACATTTTCTTCAAATTTTTTAAAAAACAATTTTCCACTTATTAAAAAGGATCTTATGTTTATTTATATACTGAACAAAACTAATTAATTTTAAACTCATTGATTTCATCTTACTTTTATTTTCTATATTATTCCTCTTTTATAACATCATCATGAATCTTTTGTTCAAATTATAAAAAATAATCACAATATTCACAGTGAATTATAAATTAAATTTTAGTTTTAACAGGTTTATGTACATAAACAATGATATTATTTCTAGCATTATTCTCAAGGATTTTCTGATTCCATTGGTCTATATAATTTTGTTATGAAATACCAGTTTGAAATAATTCGTGACATATAACTTTAAAAAAATCCTTAATTGTTATATATGAATAGTTTTCCAAAATGGGTTGAAAATCAGTTCTAGCACAAACATATGAAGATTTGGTTTTAGGTTGTTTGGAAACAAAAGGAGCCGTTTCATAAAATTATATATTCAATATTTCTTTAATACTAATTTTTTTATTAAAATATTTATAATTATAACTCATTGAACAATAGGTAATATAAATTCATTTATAAGATTTTGGAATTTTTTAGATTATATTTTGTATTTTTAATGAATAAATTACATCGCAAAACAATTATGTAAGCATTGTTTTTCTTCCCATCCATAAGTCATAAAGTCTATTATTAACAAAAAAAATTTAAAGATTATTCAAATTATATTTGGAATTTATAATGCCTTCTGACCAAAATGGTTTATAAACTTATTATTCAATAAAAATTGTACTTCTATTCTTTAAAATTACTTTATTTATTCTTTCAAATACACTACATTTATGGGGTTTTCTTGATGCTAAGATGTTTTGTATTATATGATTTTTAATAAATGAATATTCTAATTAATAATTTAAAAACAATACACAATTTTCACTTTGAATAATTACTAATGGTAAACACTTCCAATATTGAAAATAGGATACAAAGATATTATAATATAATAATGATTGACATATATTTTCTATAAAATAGACACAGTTATATACATTGTTTTCATCAACTAAAAAACATACATTTAATGTAGAAAAAATTATTCTAATTTGTGTAGGACCAAATAGTTATAATTTGTGTATGACAAAATAATTTTATAAGAATTTAATGTAAATCATAAAATGCCTAATATTCAAGTATTGATATAAAACTAGATTTATTTTTTTTTCAAATTGATAAGGAATTTATATTTTAAAATATTTAATCATAATCTATGATTGATCACTAAATATTACATTCATAGAATGTTTTTATAAGGTTAACCTTATAATTTACTAACCTTAATTTCCATAACAAATATTTTTCATCAACTACACTATGGGAAAGTATATATTTTCTTATAAGGTATCCTTAGTTATGTTTATATTCATTATCATTACTATATTCAAAGGGAATAAATTTATTATTTAAATATTGAACAATAAATTTATCACTATAGATTTTCTTATGGTAATGTTCATCCCATAATTGGATTATTCTAAAAATATTGTTCTTACATCCTATGAAAAAAAATTTAAAATTAAATGTTTTCAAGAATAATTATTTTACCTATACCATATATTTCCTCTAGAGGATTATCACCCCTACAAATTTTAACACATTTCATCATCGTAATATTATTGAAAAGTTTATTATTTATTGATGAGAACATCGAATATCAATATAACAAATTTTACTACTTTTTGTACTGTTCTTATTTTCCTAAAAACAAAATTGAATGATTATTGAACCTAAAATATATTGGATAAATAAATTTTTAAAAATATTATTTTTGGAATCCATAATTTTCTACATAAAATATGTTTAACAGGCCCCAATTGATTATAAAGGTATGATTTTTGATAAACGAAATATTGTACATTTTTTTAAGAACACATATTTTTCCAATGTCCACCACTTGGACATTTAGTACAAAAGGTGAACTATTTTGAATAAAATAATTATTTTCAAATTGAGGCTTTGTGTTTGTAAAAAAAAATTCTATAAATAATTATACTAGTTAAAATAAATTTATATATATTATCAAAATTTTCATTTTTAGAAGTTAATTTTGATTGTCACGTTTTCTAACTAAATATTTATGAATTTCGTTCAACAACTATGTGTTTATCCTCATTATTAGAAGTTGAAAAAGAGTACATACACAATTATTTAGTAATATTTGAACAATTTTTAAATGTTTTAAAATATAAATATTTTCTTGAACAATTTCTATCATAGATTCATCATATTTTTTGTAAATAATAATTTTTTTCTAAGAATTTTGAAAATAATGAAAATAATAAAAATTTGGGTAAATAATAGTCTTGATCATATGAACTAGTTTTTTATTATTTAAATGATATAACCTATAAATAAAATAAAAAATAAGATAAGTTTAATTTAATGTAAAATTTTTAAGAGATTTATAAGAAAAAATTTACAAGTAGCATTCGTAGCATTTATAATTCCCTAAAAAAATATCACAACCTTTTAATTATAAAAACATCCATCTAAAAATATCTATGAAGAGAACTTTCCACCATTGGAACTCTATTTGTATAAAGATTTCATGATTTTCACTATATTATGCTTATATGTCTTTTTAAAACTTCTTTATTTATTTTCCTTCTTATTACGTCTTTGATAATATGATTTAATATAGACTATATTCTTCACTCATAATATGTCATATCCAAATAATACTTATTCTCATATAATTATTTATAATGAATCTTAATCTTATGATAGAAATTCATCTTATAAATATGTTTTTCTTTATATTATCCAGATTAACTAATTCATTTTAATTTTTTTATGATGAAATACTTTGTATTTATCATCTTGAACGTTCATCTTATTCATAGATATAGAAATATTATAAACTAATCTATCATTATTTATAAAATTATATGTATAATGAAAAGATACACCAATTTTCATTTTCAATTTTATGCATCTCTTTCAGGCCTACTATTATACTACATTAGAATTACAATAGAAGAATCTTGCTACAAATTTTTTATTTCCTTAGTATCATCTAATGATATTATATCATATTCCATTTAACTATTCATAATATGATCAATATTTTCCACCAAAATTTCATCAGTGAATAATTTATCACAAAAATATAGGACAATATTTATTATTTTCATAATTATTTAATTCATCTCAGCAAAAAATTATTCAGGTTTAAAATCAATGGCATCCAAATCCTATCTCTACATAGATCTTATGGTTTTATTATATTTTGATGTTATACTCAATGTAACTTCAAGATTCCACTAAATAATATTAGAATATTGACATTAATAAGTATTACTAAATAATTATCTTGTCCTACATCATAACAATTCATTCCAGAAATGATTATTTAGTGGATTTAAAGACCAATAATGTCTAGAAAATGTTGTAATTTCATTGAATGTGATCTTGGAGTTTCTTAAAAACGTGATAAAATTGAATTATATAGTATTTATAAGGAAAATATTTGTGTGATATCTCTATTACTCATAATCAGCACCATCAAAAAATATTTTTCTTATCGGATTTAGATTTTCTAAAGTAAAAGAATATAAAGCTACCAACTTATAAATAAATAACGTACTCCATATAGAAAATCCATGTTTATGTAAATATTTTATAATAAATATAATTTGAAATATAAAATACATATCATTTTATAATGAATATAAACTAGAAAAAATAATATAACCTAATCAAATTCTAATTGAATGATTATAAAAGTATGTAACTATCTGAATTTTATTTTTAGAGGATTTTTTTTATAATGATATAATATTTATATACTTAATGCACATTAGATTAATGAAACATGAAAAAACATGTTAGAACATAGCATATAAATAAATTAATAATGACATAAAAAGGATTTTTAAAATATTTAAATACTATAAACATAAGTGTAAAAGAAGTCACAAACTTTAAACTTGGATATCAATGGTTTTAAGATAACCATAATTTATATCATTCTTATAATAGGAGATCCCTGGATACTAAGATTAAAAATACATTTGTATTCCATTCCCTGGTGGCCCTAAATCAGTTAGATCAGACAGACCTTGGTCACAAAATCCTCACAATCCCTCAATCAATAATATTAGACACACAATTATGATCACATAAATTCTTATGGGATTTACACAATAAGATATCATTATTTCCATATGAAAACTAATCTATAGAAGATAGCAGTGAAGAGGTATCAATGTAAAAAATATGTTACAAACTCTTCACAAAAAAATTAATTATATTGGTTGACAAAGAATCATACTCTTCAAATTATTCCACTATTTATATAAAAAGTCTCAATGGTCATATCCATAAATCTTAGAGATCGTTGAAAAAACAAAAAAAAACTCATTTACATGAATGTATTTATCTCATCCTGTTCACTTGATTCCCATATGTTTCAACTCATTTATAATCTATCTTGATTCTATCAGGTTATAATACAAATAGTCTAGTCAATAAAATAATATTTTTTCCTTTGATGAATTAAAAAATTTATAATATTTCAGATATAACAGAGTCTAATCGAATCCATTATAGTTTTAGTATCTAGTATATTTAAATAATTTTTTCAATTAAATAATTAATCTTCTATCCAATTTACAAAAAACACATACATCCAATTATAGAAATAATCTTTTCTGATAACAACATATTTATCCATCTAGAAAATATTTTTTCTTCAAAAAAATACCTAGTAATAGGAATGTATGAATGTTAATAAAATATATACATGTAAGGAAACACGTTTTTATTTTCAAAATAAGTTTTTAAATTGTTAAAAGATATTCTTTTGACTCAATAGGGGATATAAATTCTTGTACCATCGTTATAATGAATAATTTTATAATAATGGTACTTTTTTTCTAATTTTAAGGCGATGAAATGAATTTTTTGGAATAATAAAAGAACATAAATAAAATAAAGTTAGGTTATGAACATATATGAAACTTCATGTCTTATGACCTTTGTGATGTGGGTTAAACCTTTGAAAGGTGGTATTTTAAAAAGTCTGTGACCTCTTCATGGATGATAGTAGTGTAGATAATAGGGCTTGGTAGATTTGAAGATAATATTAACTAGTTTTTGTGTGAGGGGATGTTTAGAGAGGAGTTCCCCCTTTATAAATGAAAATGAGTTTCACTTTTTAAAATATCTATAATTGAAAAATATTGGAATTTAATATCAAAAGATTTGATGAAAATTCAAAAAATACTACAGTGATAAAGAGATAAGGTAAAGATACACTTACAATACTCAATTAAAAATATGTTTTAAACATGGTAGGACATTTACCTATTAGGGTACTCATACATATAATTTTTATTATCACCACAATAACTATTTTTTAAAATGTTAATTTACCTTTTATACCAAAAAATATAATGAACCATATATTATAATTTTTACTTAATTATTTCATATTTAATATAAATTTTTTGTGATTCAATTTTTATAAGTGATAAAAATTCATTTAAAAATAATAAATTTATAATATATTAAATATAAGTTTCTTTGAAAACAATTATATTAAAAAATGTCATATATGGGTTTATATTCTACTTTAAAATTTATAAAATCATAAATTCAAAGAAAAAATACATATTTGGTCTTATAAAAAGATTATATAAATTCAGAATTCATATATATATAATAATTATAAATTAAATTTTTTTTTGAAAAAATAACATTTTACATTATTCATCTAAAGATTAAACTTTTATAAAATTAACAATAAATAATCTTAAGATAACATATCTATTATAAATACAAGAATGATTTAATTTTTTTAAATTTTAATCCAGAAATATCTTAATTTTAGATTTAAATAAAATAATAAAATTCATCTATAATGTTTTTTATAGGATAACAAATATTGTCATATTATCTATTCGTTGTCCAATTTATTATAAATTACCAATTTAAAAAGTTTTAACATATTATTAAAACTATATAATACTGTTCTTTAAGAGAAATAAATTTCAGAAAAAATATTTCATTAGTTTCATAGCTACACAAATTGAGTCAATATTTAAATCTGAACATTATTATATGTATATATATTCATAATTTTCGTTATAGGTATTTATATGTACAAATTAAATATAAACCTTAAAATGGTTTAAATATTTTATGGTCTTGATATATTGTGTGGTGGAATGAATTAACCACCTTATTTATTTCAGGAAAAAATATTCTGTTATACCAGAGTCCCTTTTCAGCAACTACAGAACCAAAGCGATGTTATGGTTAAATTTTATATCTACCACTCAATGATATGGGAGTGATTATTTTTTTGTTCTATCTATTGTATCTTAAATTTTTTTTATATAGAGATAGATGGAACCTTCTCCTTCACGACATGTTATTTTTTAGATGATCAATGAGGATTCATGTTAAATGGGTCTAAATGCAAAATATTAAAGGTAAATATTTTATGGTTATGGAGGTACTCTCAAAATAATTCATTTATCACATAATGTTAAAGGTGATAGGATTATGGAAACACATTTTGATTGAATGGGGCTGAATAATTTTTAGCTCCTGAAGAATATTTATATCACTATAAAGATTCCATGTGTTTGTATTAAAGGTAGTTCTGAGTAAATTTTTGAAAGATAAATAAAAATGAAAAAAAACTCATCAATGTAGTTTAGAAAATAACAAACATGTTTTACCATTTTATTTCATAGTTATTGCCTTCATGTCAGGCTATTTTTTCATAAGAATGGTATAATTTTTTTGAAAGTCTATAACAATTAAAATATTATCTTCAAGTTCACCACTTTAGTTTTGGTCTATTTTTATGGTAACATTTATATAGATTTTAAAGAATCAAAACACTCTGAAAATCTATATTGGTTCTTAAGTAATGTTGTTGAAAGCCTACTTTTTAAATTTTGGAAGTCAATCAGGTTGTTTGGCTGATGAAGTTTCTGAATAAACATTGGTCAAGAGGGTGCGAGGTAAGGTTCATTATACATTTTTAGGGTATTATTAAATATTTTATAACTCTCTCTTTCCATATATAAATATCATATATTCCACATTAATGTTAAAATATAAATCTATTATAGGTCATTCATACACGACACCAACTAAAATGAATATGTGGTTTCCTATGTTGTTTCATTAGTACTTGGCGATGCTTAATTTTAAGGGTCGATGGTTAAAAGAAACAATATAAGTTACTATAAAGTTTATTTTCATCTAGTGAATTAGTAAATTATCATGGTGTTGGGATCAGTTACTTGATAGAAGTTTCCTAGGCATCCTTATAAAAGGAATTAGAACTCATAGTGTTATGTTCCACTTGGAATTAAAGGAATTGCCTTTTATATTAGTATGTCAAGGGCCAATCCATGAGGTTTAATATCACGAGTTAAGAAAATAAAGGTGAATGGTTTCTATTAAATAAATTTAAGGGGATTACACATGTAAATACATGTTTGTAAATTATTATAGGTAATATATCCGAATGAATGTATGTATTTATTACAAAGAATGTGTCATTGTAAAGATGTTCCTTATGGAAAACATAGTCCAGTAAAAACAGATGTAGATGATTTTAATGGTGTGTTTGAACAATATGTATAAATCCTATGTGTATCACTTAACATTAATTATATCCCATGAAGTTAAATATGCAAAATGTATGTTCATCTGATTGGATGGTACCGTGTAGTTTAACATCATTTAGTAGAATTTTGTCCATATAGATTAACAAAATATTTTAAAAATGTTTTTAATGTATTTTAACATAATGATAAAGGGATTTATTCATTTAAAAAGTTATCAAAATATAGTATCAAGTGGATATTAAACCAATGGGGATTCACTAGAATATTTTTTTGGTCATGAACATGATAGGGGGACCAGATAAGGTAATTTTTAATTGTTCAACTAGAATAATCAATTCTTATTTCTAAGACTATGACACCCATTTATTTTTTTATAAACATGAGATACTATAAAATAGAGAACATTCTATTATAATTCTTATTTATGTTTTAATGGGTCTTATACATCGAGGAAGCTCAAGGAAAATATCCTTGGAATGTTTGTGATATCTCTAATAAGATCAATCTTGGGTCTTATAACTATGAGGATGCTTAACATATCATAATTACATCTACTGATTGGAAGGGTATATTATAGAAGAATATTGAGTATAGTTCCCTATTGGATAGCCAATAGAATTAATCTAGAGATAGATTTCCTTACCATCTTTCATGAAGGACATAGAATAAATTCATCATGGTTCTATGAGAGACTCCTCTAGGACCCTAATGATAATGACACACATTAACAAAGGAATATGTGATTATGATTCCCCATGGGTTCTACCAATTTTAGAGAATAATTCATGATCCCCCATTTATCATGTTAATCCATGATCGTAAAGTGTGTGTGTTGATGTGCATACTCTGATGAAGTACATTCAATGGATTTGGGAGAGGACGTAGAGGAGTATTTTATGTTTTTATCCATAAAAAAGAAATATATTGGGATAATTTAGACAATTCTTGAAGGCTATATAGATAATACAAATGCTACATGAGATGATAACATTGATAAGGGAGTCATAAATAACATAGGGAAAACAATTTTACCCAGGGGAAATTCCTATATATAATGTTATTCCTACAAAATTTTCCCTTCATGATAGAGCCTCCATTGTGCATAAATTCATTTACAATGATATTTATTGATGATTACTTAATTAAAGTCCTATATAAAGGTCACTTTATAAAAAGGCATCATAATGGTTCCTTCACGAAGGGCCTCCTTCACTGAGGGACTATGGAAGGATTCGTTTAAAATGGAAATTTCTATTGAGTATTTTTTGTAATTTGAATACAAAGAGTTGTTTTGTTGTGATATCTAAGTCTCAATTTTTCAAAATATGGATGAATTTAGCACTCATTTGTGTTTTTAATTATGTGCCTTGTGTTATCTCTTTGATTTAATATATCTCTTACTCTGAGATGGAGAATGAAATTTATTGTAATTTCATGATCAACAATTTCCTCAAAATAGAAGTCCATTAAAATGTTCACAAAATGTTAACATCTCATATAGGTGTTGGCCATAGTAGATCACAGAGGACATTTTAGTGGAAGTGAGTTCTTTTCAAGGCGCTATGTGATGGGAATAAAATACTGTAATCTCATCCATATATAAGTTAAATAGTTTGGTGGAGGAATAATATCATCACTTCCCATAAATGAAACATTTTCAATTGGGGGGGGGGTACAAGATCACCACCTAAAAAAAGAATTTCTTAATTAGAAACTTCAGTTTCTTTATAAAGGCATTGAACATATATATATGTCCCCTAAATTTTTCAAATTTTTCATTTGTAACTCATACATTAGAACACACAAAGAGACACATTCAAAACAAAAATAACAATTCTATACAGGAAAATACACTTTTCATGCTATCCAAATATAATGGATTTATAGTGGAATTGTTTATTTATATTATGTTATGGATTTATTTTGGAATGCCCTAAATTATTTGAGGATTAATCAACTTTTCCAAAAAAATTCCCTAATCATATCTTTTATCATGTTCTTGTTTAATGAACTTCTTCTTGATTGTTTTTCACAAATCGATGCAACATTATTAGGCTTAACAATGTAAAGTTCATTATTTTGATAAAAATATAATTTTTTTTAAAATTTATTATCAATATAACGTGCATTGGATGTATATTATAAAATCAATTAAATTTATAAATAAAATTATTTTTAAATATTAAATTCAGTTATAAAAACATCTATAGTCAAAATTTTCAATAGTTAATCATTTGAATGTTTTTATGATTATAAGTTATTTTAATAGATTTATTTTTCATACCTTAAATGTTAGATATTTTTATTATCAACTTATAAGTTCACTTATAATTTCAGTTATAAAAGTAACTCATTCTCTATTTTGCTTTTCATATTGGTAATCAAAATAAATGAAAAACATGGTGTCTTATTTTAACACAAAATATTTCAATACACATAGATCCTTTGGGTAAAAATAAAATATATAAGAAATATATAATTTTTTAAACCAAATAAAAAATATACTTAATGGTTTGAATTGTTTTCCATTCTTGTGGTGGAATCTGTAACACCCTGAAATTAAAAAATAGTAACATTACATTCAATAGTAGGTATGGATCACATATCGGGGCCTAGAAGAAAAATAAAACCTATTATTTTATGATATAATTATTATTTTAATAAATTCAATATCTTAAATAGATTAAATTACACACAACACTATTGTTATCTTATGCTACTCACAATATTGAGTTTAGCTTGCGTTACACGGAACACCAAATTTAAATGAAACATGATATTTTTTTAAAATATTAACATATAATATGATAGTTATAACCACGCAGATTAATATTAAGTTATAAAAATTAATACATAGTTTGTGAAAATTATATTTATCTATTTATTAAAAATGAGATCATAACCATTTATAATAAATAGATATTTTTAAACTGTATTTTTTTCAAAAAGAGGGTTTGGTCACTCTTTTAAAACATAATTTTAATTTATTTTTTTAACAAATTATGAAAATTTATTTCAAAAAATAAATTTCATTTTCTTAATAGAAATACCAAAATTATCTCTAGGTGATTTTTAGCTTTTTTTTTGAAAATATTTATTTTTATGAATAGTTTTTATGGAAACTTTATTTTCCATTAATATTTTTTAATTTTAAATTATATATTTAAAAGGATATAATGTATCATTAGTTCAATTATATATATTTTAATCAAATATTTGCCCAATGGAAAAATTTTCATTTTGAATTTTTATAAATAAACATTTTAAAATATAGAACATAATCTTATTAAAAACCATATTTCTCATCACATTAGTGGGATTATTTTTAAATTAAATTTATTTAACTTATATGAATGGGGTTTTGAAACAAATGGATTTTGAATTTGTAATTAGAAATTTTTTTATTATCTAATAATTTCAACATTATATTTCATCAAAATGAATAGTTAAAAGAGTAAAAATTATTTACCATGGTTATGGTAAATTATTTCTTGCCATGAGGCTAAAATAAGAATACAAAGCTTAAAAATAACTAATAAACATGTAAAAATATTATATTATGACCTTAATTACCTAATATACAACATAAAATATTACAAATTTTCAGGGGAGGTGGATAATACAATGAAAATTCAAATCTAAACAAATATGGAATATCTCGGTGATACTCATCCCAAAAAACTCGTTGAGACCCCATAGAGACGTTACCATCTGAGCTAGACCCTGTGGGATTATTCTTCTCATGATATAATATAGAGATATTTTAATATTTTTATAACATGAATTACCTTATAATTTTCAATTCATTTGATAAATTTCTACGTAATTTGAAGGTGGCCCCTTTCCCCCCACTTATAAAAGGTAACATTATCCCCTCAATTGTTCTCACCTCCCAATCTCTTTGGATTAAACACCCCCTATAATATTTTCTACCAACTATCCTTATTTACATTATAGATATTGTGGCCCTACTAAAAGATAATCCTTAGTTCTTTTATGAGGATATCCAAATGAGGATTCTCTTAGTGAATGTAATTTACATAACAAAGCTATTTCAATTTATTTTTGAATTTTACACATTAAATTATGTATTAACATGTAAAATATCATAACCTAAGTATTTCTCATAAAAGTAAATTTTATAATGTTGATGTAATAATTATTATTTATCTATACTTTTATTAAATGGGAAAATAAATCATTTATCCTGTTTATGGGGCTTAACTTCCTCGCAATCCAATATTGATGGTTTTCCATAAACACCATTCAAGGATAGATATAGGTATGAATTTAAGATATTTTTATGATATTCATGATATTATTATACATTATTAATTTTAATATCACATATTCATTTTTATATTTCATACCGTTTAAATTATGATATCGTCGCCCCTGTGTACAACAGACAACAATGTCACGAAGCGATTTGAGTCATTTTTTCATATTATTTTAAATGAAATTTATTATGATTAAATTAGTGACTATATATGTTATATATGATATGATATTTATTATGTAAATTTAATATATCACCCACATACTTAAAATTTCACAAGTCAATGTAATGATATATTCGCACGTGTATATATACAACATACTATCTTCACAAGAAATGTTATTAATTCTAAATGCCCATATTTTAATAATGATTACAATAATATATATATTGAGTATATATTATATTTATAAAATTTTTATATTTATTTAAATTATGTATTTATATCAAATGTACAAAAATTGTAACATTCCATAAAAACATGCTACTGAAAAAAATGAAATTAACACCCAAAACAACTAATATAAAAAAATATTATTAACAAAAAGGCTGTAAAATGTTAAAAGAGGATAATATATGATAATTAAAATATAATAATTGATCTAATATAATTTAAAAAAATTATTAAAATCACTATACATGAGGTTAAATTTCTTTCAACAAAAATAAATTATAAGGTAAGGGGTTTTATCTTAATTTAAATTCATTGAGGAATATTTGTTTATCATGCAACAATTTCTATCATGATGATTATAAACATCTAATATAATGATTAATATCAAGAATATTTAATAAATCAAATTATATTATTTTAAATTTGAATTAATTCATCCATGGGGATTTGTTTTGAATATGGCCATGTGGTAAGATATTGTGTCTCAATTTATATTAATTGAGGTATATTTATATATTATGAGCCTATTTATTTTATACGGGGTATCGATATATCCATTATATGTAATAGAATATTTCATTACAAATTATTCATATTTTCAGATTCAATTTGAATTTTTTCATCAATATAGATTTGACATAAAAAATATAAAGTGGTAAGAGTTATTGGGTAATCTCAGATTATTTTGTGATTTTTAACTTTATCTGGAAACTATAACATCGTAATAATAATTTTCTATTTTTCAATAAATTTATCTTAGATAACAATATTATTGAATATTTTACATGATTTTTTCTTAAAACAAAGTTAATTTTAAATATGGTGTTTACTTTTTATGTTATTTGATTAACTATGGAATCATTGATAAATTTGTATACTTTACCCAATAAAAATATTTGATAATAGAGAGAAAAAGCATATATATAGAGAGGTAAATCAGGTTTCTGATGCTTTGTCCAAGCATGCGATTGAGGAGGTTTGCTCGTCATGGTCCTTTGTTACACCATCCTTCTTCTGTGGTTTGGTTGATGCTGATTCACGTGGTGATGTGTACATGAATCTTTGTTGACTCTCTGCTTCTACTCTTTTATTGTATTTACTTTTTTATTAAATTTTTTTTCTAAGAGTGGTCTTTTCTTGCTCATGAGTCTTCCGATTACATTATTTATTCGATATATGAAGATTTAAAAGGAATTAGAAAAATGAGTGGGTATCCTTTAAATATTTTCCCTATATTAATTGATATGTGTCTTGAGAAATATCAGCTGGCCAAACCTAATGCATTTGTAAAAAATTGTTTTAAACTTTATCTTGAAAAATATTGATAGTATATGTATGGTTTTCCAAAATTATTAGGATTATTCCCATTAGTTTTAAAATTTCATGAGCATAGAACTTAATAGTAGAGGGATAATTTTATTGATACATTATGTATAAAAATTAATAATTGTATTCATTGATAATTCAGTTATTATTATAATCTATTATATTTTCATAATCGTATTATCTCGGGATTCTTCTAATTATCGGATCTTTTATTAAATAGTATATGTGTTAAGTGTATTACCATAGCATTTTTATTTTTATATGTTCATTAATTATAAATTCTTCTATATGTAATTCATAATGAGAATTTGAGCTCACCATTATTTTTATACCTTTCCCTGTGACTTAAAAAAGATATACTTGAATGTGTTTTTAAGGATACAATTTATTTCATTTTTTTATGAATTATGTATAATTTTTATTCCAAAAGTTTAATGGGTACCATAAATGTATCTATTTAACCAAGATAAATAAAATATTTAATCCTTTGAGATTTGATTCCATGTATCACATATCCATGTAATAAAGTTGAAACTAGGTTCGTGATACTTGAGTATGGTCGTTTCAGTTGGTATTAATGAATTTTAGTAGGAACATTGCGAACTAGATTTTGGAAAACATAGATGTAGGAACACAATTCTATGATATAGTTTTAGTATAAGAATAAGAGAACACACAAATGTTTTGGTGAGGAAGTGAATATGTGGGGTTTCCAATAATTTAATCCCTATATGGATACTATTAATGGATGTTGTTTTAGAATAAAATAGCCTATGGAAAGTAAATCTAAAAATTCAACATTATTCTTTACCTAATCATAAACTATTTCATGAAAATGGTTCTTACCATGAACATTTTATGACACTCATGGGTGATATTCTTCAGATTATTGAAATTTTCGTTACAAAGAATTATGATGGATTTTGAAAATAGATATATCCCCAATGAATCCATGTTTATGAATGTGACACTGGATATGAATATATTTTTAATTTTATGTTATGTATTTCAGTATTTTTGGGTTTATAAATTAAGTTTCATAATGATATGATAAAATATACTGTTATATTTATTTAAAAGAAACCAAGAAGAAGGAATGTGAACCACATTAGTGAACACAATCTAATATGTAAGAATAATGATATATTTGATAGTATTATGGAAATATTTCTAATTGAACTAGTCTACAAAAAATTATTATCAAGTTATGACATATTATCATGTCATAAAAAGACATTGAATTAATTGTCTATGTATTATAGATAACAAGAGAAGCAAAAGAGGAATAGGATGATAAAAAATAGATAAAGGGAAGAAGGCAATGATATATTTTCCAACATGTCATAATTTTTGAAGGAAACACCTTGGTACATGATTTATAAGGAAATGGGTTTCCTTTATTTATGGGAAAATGAAACCATGCTCATGATTGAAAGGAAAATAAACAGGTTTCCATTGTTTAAGGCTTCAACTGTAAGGATATTCAGAACTACACAAATTAATTCCCCATGCATGAAAGAAACATTCCTCAGAAGAATATAAGTGATTAAGGTCAAGATTATGATATTTATTCATTGGAAGTGTGTTGATTAATGAAATTTTCTATTTGGAACAATGAAATATGTTTCGAATTTCATTTTTTATGATATTCTCATTATAATAATCTTGAAATGTATATGGATTGTACTTCATTATTTTTTCATTAATGATTTGAAAGCATATGTTGAACAGAACCAATGAAGAATAATAATTATTTTGTGGGAAGTTGATCTTATTTGACAACAAATTATTGTGGGAAATATAACTATTATGTTTTTCGCGGTGTTGTGATAATGATATTTGGATAAAGAGATGATTGATATGGATAAAATAAATTTTATAGTATTAACTACCATGTTATTGACTAATGATTTGTTGAAAATGTGGTTTATACAATCAATGATGGAGTTTACAAAAAAAAAATATTTGAGGAATCTATCCTTTAATATTTATTTTTAATAATTAAAAAAGGACACATGTATATTTTCAATAAGTTTTAATGGTAATTCATGTTATTAATGTGTTTCAAGAGAATACATGGTGAACTTATTCACATTTTTGGTACATAAAAATTAAGATATACATTATTTTGTTTTGGGTATTAATGATCAGTTAATTTTGGAAATTCAGTTACCTTTTTTTATAGAGTTATACATCATAATATTTTGTAAAGGTATAAGGTGAACCATTTATGAAATTTTTAAAGTGAACATGTGATGAGGTTTTAGATATTAGCATATTACTTCACTATATGTTGATTTATACACATTGGATAACATGTGTTAACCACTTTTTCCATAATGAAAATCAATGATCAAACTATTGACATATAATTGTATTATGGATAGTAAAATCTATTAAAAGTTAATTTTATTTATTTAGTAATAAAAAAATAATATTTGGATATTCATTTCATGGAGTAAGAGATGAAGTTGAAATTGATTGAAGTAAAACCAAAGGATGAAATTTTCCATTTAAAACAAAAATCTATCAAGTAAAGATATTTAATTATAATATAATATTATAAAATAATTCATATAATAATGCAATATGTCCTTCAAACAAATTTCTTATCTTATTATTACCATTATTGATGATATGAATGACCTTTGTCACACCTCTGGTTTATGGAATATTAGTTATTAACTACCTCCCCACCATGTTCTCTATCACTCTCCATTAATATTTGACTATTGGTTTTCTCTCACATGTTTATGTTTTCACTTCCCACACATTTTAGATGATTTTAAAACCTAGTATTTTATTCCATATTACCTTCATACTTACCTTTATCCCTTATTAATATAATTTTTTATTAACATTTTTAAAAATGTGATTTTTCAATAAAGGAATTTTTGAACATCAAACCCATCACTATAAAAATATACTTTAAAATGTAATGAAGAAATTTATTTATGGTTGTTAGAATTTGACACCCAAAAATTATAAAATAAGAACATTGTATTTGATAGTGTGTATGTCACACAACCCCAAGATTAAATGAAAATTTTACACCCCTAGTCTTTATGATATATTTATTTTTTAAGTAAATACAACCTCTTCAATAATTTTAACTTCTTTAAAATATAAAAAAAATATTTTTCATATAAAAATTTTACATCTAAAATGAATATTTTTATTGCATAATGTAAAAGAGTTCTCCAGCACTATATAGGTTTACTGTATTTGGAATCATGGAATAATAAAAATCTAATTTATAAAACATTAATATCGTCTCTATCTTATTACGTAACAACTAAAACATCTTTTTTACATATATTATATATTATCTTTATTCATATACAGGGTAAAAGAAACATTATATAATGCTATCTTGAACACCTTTTAATGGTAAAAATGGGAGATAATGCAACCATAAGGTTTTAAGAACATGAAAATAATGTTTGATAATTATATCCTGTATATAAAATATCTTGCGATTGAGTTATGGAATAAATATAGTATGTTCATAAGAATAAAATTACAAAGAACATTATTAACGGGAGAATTACATGGGGCTTGACATTTTTGCATAAATGTAATAATATAAAATCATTTTCAAATTAGTCAAGTCTCTCTTCCATGACTATCATGGTGGACTAAATCCCTTTACGAACCATGATTTCCCTCATTCTTGTGTTGTATTACTAAATTGGGTTCACATCATGTTCTAGTAAATGTATATATGATGTGATATAAATTTTTAACTCATTAATTAGAGGGGTATATACATCCAACAAATTAAATAATGAAATCTATACCTATCTGTTCTATAAGATTTTAATTCATTTATCATATTAGAACCCATGAAAAGAAATGTCTTTAAAAAATATTTATTATTAGAATAACCATTGGAAACTAAATGGGTTTAATAATTATCATTACATAATAATCATTAAAAAATAATAGATAGATTATTATTGAAAAGTATATCTATTAAATCATAAGTAACATCGAATAATGTATTCATATACGGAAAATAATACTGAGATATCACTAGAAAAAATCATTAAGGAAAATATCCTTTCCGTCACACAATTTTAAAGGAAAAAATTTTCATTTAAAATAAAGTTATATGATTGTATGGAAGACATAAATTTATTAAAGCATCATGAAAAAAAAATTCCATGTAGTAGAAGTTAATAACACATTCCTTTAAAACTTTTATCAGGAAACGTCATTAAAAATCTTGTTTAGAAAATAAAAAAATATTACTTTTAAACTATTTATTAAATGTTCAAAAATGTGTAAAAATTACATTTAAATTTTTTATAAGAAATAATATTAACTTTTCTTTTAAATTTTGACATGTAAAAGAATTATTTCTCAACTAATACTTACATATAAACAATTCATAAAAATAATGATATTGTGAAATTAATACTTATATTAGGTTTGTGTTCATTCTTACATATCTGAAACTCATGTATACTGGCTTAGATTATATTATTATTTTATAATAGATCTATATTTATATTTTTTGTGTCCTATATGATCATATTATATTATATTATCACCCATTTAATTATAATATTTTATTATTAAGCTATTTTTTGGTGTTAACTGCTTCATTTTTTTATACATGTTTTGTCATATACAACATAGTTTTTTTGAATAGAATATAATTATTTCCTCTCCAGGATGATATTAAGGAAATATATATTATTTATTCATTATATATATATATATGTTAATTATTGAACGCATAACATGGAAAAATAATTGCATCATGTCGTGGAGATGTTACGTCGTACGTACGCTCGAGTGATGGTACCATTCCATTAATAGTGTAATGGTTTAGAAGAGGATGATATATTAAATTTTTTCATAGAAGGAATATAAAATTTTAATTATAATACTAAATATATTATTTCAATTATTAAAACTAACCAAAAAAATTTGTGATGAAAAACATATTACACCACTCTGTGGAGATGGAAAGTTGTACGTATGATTTCACAGAGATTTTGGTTTACATATAGGGGATAAAGGGTTAAGAATTATTGTTCCCTAATCATAATAATATATTATAGTATATTTCATAGTATATTTTTTACATAATGATGGAAACATCATATGATGTGGAAGTAGAAGAATAAACAATAATGATAGAGTTGGAAAAGAAGATTACCTTTTCCCTGGTGAACTTTATTTAGATTTCATCTAAGGGACACTGGGATTGGTATTTTTAGACTCAAGAAACCTCTATAACATGAGTAGGTAATATTATAAGATAAATAAATATTTACGAGTTGATCTTAAAGGATCTGTATGATGTGAAGAAGTGACAGAGGATGTACTCTTTTGTAATAGAGATGTGGGGCCTGTTTGGAATTTATCATATTTTTTAATTTTTATTTAATTAAATATCAATATAAATATCTAAAAAATACTATGGATATGAATATGTGATGTGATAAGGTTATTATAGAATAAACTAATATATTTTTTCTATCTTTTAGGTATTATTTTAAAGCTTTTCATTTTAATAAATGTTTATTTAACTTATTCAATTTTTAATTAGGGTAACCAAAATTTCAATATTGAAAAGCCATAATTTTTACTTATGTGGTGTAAATTAGAGCATAAATTAAAAATTAATTACCATTTAGACCATATTTTAATTTTTTTAAATATGTTTCAGGATTCCTAAATTAAAAATTAAAAATTATCTTCATACATTATCTTTAGTGTTGATATTTAAACTAATCATTAATTGTTCTTCTACAAATATCAAGATAACAAGTTAACTTAAAACCAAATATTTTATTATATCCCCTAGTAAAGGTAATCTATATAATTATTTTATTTCATTAATTTTTTAAATTATAATTATTTTAATATTTTTAATAACATTTATTTGATATTTACATTAATAAAATATTTGCTGCATTAGTGATGGGTAATTATTTAATATACTTATTTCTCCACTAAAAATTAAAAATAAAACACCATGATGATGAAAAATATTATATATTTCGTAATAATATTTATAGTGGAATATATATTTTGGGTTACCCTATATTAAAAATTATATAGTATATAAAACATGAATTTCACATCTTTATTTTTTATTAAAAATAATATTATAAATATCGTAATCTCATCTATGTGGCCGAAAAAGTCAAAAATAAATTTTATTATGAAAATATGTTTGTTAGTTTAAACATTTACATTTATATGTATTCATAAAACACATTTTCCCTATTGCGAACATATAAGAAATATTTAAGACAAATAAACTAACATTTTGTTAATTTAATTGATGTAAATATCATATAAGTCATTTTAAAGGAAATGTATATATTATAAAACATTAATTAGATAAATATGTGATAATGGTTCAATTATATTCATAAAAAGAAATTTTGGAAAGTGTTAGGTTCATTTAATTTTCTTTAACATTTTATTTTTATCCAATATTACCCAAAACTATGATTTATTGTGGAAATAAAATTTACAATGGGTTCTATTTATATTGGGAAAAATAAAATGGAAATATTCAATAAATTTGGAACACATGAATCTATATATTGTTTTTCAGTTTTTCAAATTCCAAAACACAAAATTTGGAGATATAAATTTAAAATAAAACCATTAAAATTACATGAAAAACGGTTTTTTCAGAAATAATGATATTTTAAGGCATAAAATGTTTTTATAATATATTATTCTATAAAATCATTTTTAAAATCATAATTTAATTATTTTAAATTAAAATTAATTAACTAAAAATTAAAGATATTTCAAAACACAATTTGATATTGTAGAAATTATTAAAGAAAATACAATTTTCAATAAAAATTAGTATTTTAACTATTCCTTAAAAAATAAATGTTTCAAAAAAATTTAAAAACTTATTGGAAGATAATTATATCATAATGAATTAAAGAAATAAATTTATTTTGTCAAATAAATTTATTAAATCCTTGTGAAATAAATATTCCTTCAAAAAATAAGGAATATAATTTTTGGAAGAAAATGTATTTTTTTCAGAATAAAGTGAAATTAATAAATATTATTCTATAATATTATAATATATTAACAATACATTCATTTAGTTTTGGTAATTTGTATTTATTTCATTATTTATTTTCCATATTTAAACCAATTAATTTAATAACGAGTTTATATAGAATATATAATATTATGCATTTCATTTAGACTCACGTTTGTGGGAAACATAATTATTTAAATAATTAAAATTATTTAAATAGAAATATTTATTAAAAATATATAGGTTTTTCTAAAACACTATGATTAACTTGTGTTCCATGAAACAATGATCTTAACTTCTATTTCATGTAATACTGAGTTTAAATGTAATGAGACATACTATTAAATTATTAATATTTCATATGATAGTTATCACTATTATTATAAATTAGCGATTATGAATAATAAAAAATAAATTATTAAAATTATTATTCTCTACCGATTAAAAGAAAATAAGGATCATTTAAAAGAAAAATAAATGTTTTTGGAATAAATTTATTTTTTATAAAAAATGTTCATTCTTCCTTTAAGAAAATAACTTAAAATTTATTTTTTAATACTTATAGAAAATTTAATTGCTATACTAAACATTTATTTTTAAATTTTAATACCAAAATTAGAATAGGGTATATGTTTTTTAATTTTTCTGAAAAACTTCATTTATATAATGATTTTTAAAAAATATTTTTTTTATTAGAATGTGAATTATCGTTCAAATTAATTTTAATGGTAAATTAAATTTTCTCTAAGTTTAAACATAAAATTACATCAATAATATATCAAATAATAGAATTTGGTCCATTATAATCATTTTCAAATTTAATTTTGATCTGAAAACCTTGTAAATTTTATGCCATTTTATTTTAAAAAAATGCCTTTCTCATCATGTCTTCTAGATTAAATTGAAATTAATATTTTACAACTCTCTTATGCAATTAGAAAAAACAAATTCCATATTTTTAGTAATTTTAAAATATATTATCGAATAATTAAAAAATAGTTTTTGTCCAAAAATAATCATGAAAATATTGAAAATTATTTACCGTGTTAAGGTAAAAATGTGTCTACCATGTGGTTAAATTATGAATATAATTTTTACAAATTCTCTACCAGCTTGTAAAAAAAATTGTGGATGATAATATTTCCACTTAATAATTTTTGAGTTTTAATATGAGGTCATTTTAAGTCTTTTTTATGTGAATGACTTTGTCACATTGAATTATTTGGGAAAATTTTCATGTAATTTCCAAGCAGGCCTCCTTTCCCGACATATAATAGAAAACCCCCTCCTTTAAACGTTTTCACACCTCCCTATCCCTTTTTCACTACCAAGCCCTCAAAAAACCACTACCCAAAAATATATTTTTTGAATATATATCTAATAGTTCTCCTAAAATTCAATCTCTTGTGTCTTTATGATGATATCCAAAGGTGGGTTATCTTAGAGAATATAATTATCATAATAGATTACATTCATTTTATTTTTTAATTTTCGACATTATACTATGTATTGAGATTTAAAATATAACAGAAAAATTATATCCAAAATATTTATATGTCATTATGTTGATGTAATAATAATTAACAATCTCTACTTCCATCAAATGGGAAATGAAATCACTAATTCTGTGTACGATAGTTTACAACCTCACAAACCGATATATTTTTTCTTCCATCACCAACTTCTAAGGCTATATATAATAATGTATTTAATTCATTTATATAGTTATTATGTTATTATTACAATTATATCATTTTATTATCACATATATCTTATTTTGTTCAATTTAGTTTGAAATATAACAATATCTCTCATGTTTATGGAAGACTACCACATTGCAATGTGAATTGAGTCGTTTTCATAAATGATTTACATAGAAATAAATAAGAATAAATTTAATTAATTTATGTGTTATATATGTGAAGATATTAAATATTTAAATTTAATTCATCACTCACTTCCTTATCATATCACCTGTTAATGGAATGATATCTTTTCACATGTGTACATTTGTCCTACCATGTCTAAAAACCTATGTGATTAATTTTTCGTGATGAAATTTTTATAATTTTTATAATAATGTATATAGTAAGTAAACCTATAGTTTAAAACATTCCTATCATTAAATAATTTATTTATTTATATCATTTTTTAAAAAATAAGAAGTTTCATTACAAAATATGCTTGAGAATCATATTAGCACTCGAAACCTGGTATAAAATGGAATATTATTGCCAAATGGGTGGTAAAATATTACAATATGATCATATGGGATATTATAAATTTTTTATAGTTCATTAAAAAAATAACAATATTAAAACCATTATATGTGAGTTTAATGAACATTCAATATAAACTAATCATGTGGGAATGTATTCTATCTCAATTTAATTTACATGAAGAATATTTTTATGTTATGCAGTAATTTATTTTATATGTTGTACACACTTCAAATTTTATATATAATATCATGAATACTTCGTACAATTTTTATCTTATGTTTGAATTTTAATTATTTCTTCCATGAAGATGGGGATTGAATATTACCATGTAGTAAGTGATTCTATCTCAATTTCCTTTTTATTGAGGCATATTTATGTGTTATGCACCAATTTAATTTATATGGTGTATATACTAACCCTTGACATGTAATATCATGATTCATTAATAATTATTTTTATTTTATGTTCAAATATGAATTTATTTTATTTAAGGTGATTTGAATTAAAAATTACCTAGTTGTAAATGTTATTTTATAATCTCACATGCTTTTTTGATAATTAGATTTATCATGAAAATACCACCTCCTTGTAAAAAAATTTCATTATAAAAAAAATTGAATTAAATATCCATATTCCTATATAGTGTGTATTATTATTTCTTAAACTGTATACCAATTTTTTCATACTTTGTTTACTTAAAAACTTATTTGATTAATTAGGAAAATATTGATAAATCCTCCCCCTTTAATCTGTAAAGATATTAGATGGTATATATGTAGAGACCCGTATCTTGACGTACATGGACATTACATTAAATTTGCGGAATACTTAGTACATAACAAAAACACACACACAAGGATCGTAATAGTTTAGTGTCTTCGGAAACTCGGAACGTAATCTTCTAATCATGGTGAAAGATCTTCAATATCTCCCATAAAGATATTCCCTTTTTTTACCTAGAACCTTTCTTTATATCCTGGGGAAAAGAAAACAAAAAAGGGTGATCTTAAATTCTAATTAAGGGTATACAAAAGAAAAATCAATCACATCATATTCATAAGAACATAACTTTTGGAAATCTTAACCTGCAAAAGAGAGAATAATTTCATAACATGGGATAAATCATAGTAGCGAAATGAAATCCCAATAATAATAACTTAAAACATGAAACTTTGTGGCATACACACATAATCACAGAGAATCATTTCTTGTTAGTCAAGACTCATTTCCAAGACTATCTTAGTGGACAAAGTCCCTTTCTGAATCGAGTAACCCTCGTTTCAGTCCTGTTTCACTGAACCGGTATAAACTACCATTTCAGCCATGTCTATCTCATGAGATATAAAATCTTTACCCAATGCATTGGAGGGAGATATAGGTCCCACCCATCTTATAATGAATCCTTTCTTATGTGTGCCACATAATCATAAATCATACATCATCGCATAACACATATAACAAAAATGGGATTCTTGAAACATCATGACATCATATAACAAATCATATTAGCTAAATGACTTCATAAAAATAATTCCCTCAAAACATAATCAAATCAATGTAATAATAGGGATAAAAACAGAACCCTATATTATCTTAGATGGAAAATAATTCTGATAAAACATTTGAACTCCATTCTTGAGGAAAATATCCTTTCTACTTCAAAAAAATCATTTTTCTTTTCTTAACATGTCATACAATTATAAACAAAAAGAAGTTGATTAAAAATAAACTTGAAAACTTGTAAAGGAATCTTCTTGGAAATAATGTTTCAAAAATCCATTCATACCGTATAAGTTAAAAAAAACATTCTTCGTACTTTTGTCGGAAAAGTCAAAAAGTACCTCGTACGAAAAACGACAAAAGATTCCTTTTATATTCTTTACTAAAAACTCACCTAAGGATAAAATTGGATTTAAACTATTGTAAGTGGATGGAAACAATATTACATATTGATGGAACATGGATGTGGATGATAAAATACACCCCAGTAAATGCCAAAGTAGAAACAATCTCGGATAAAAATGAGATTGTGATATTTTCCTTACCTTAGGTCCGATTTGCTTCGTAAGTGTCCGAACCTCCTGTATAATGATTTAAATAATGTCATTTACTTATTACATAATCATATTCATTGTTATGATATCTTATATGGTTCACTTATGACTTTATATTATCCGTTCTTTTGTAAATTCCATGTTAAAGAGCGTTTTGGGTAAAATTGTTTCATTTGTTGTCCGTGTTTTGACTTGTAATTATTCATATGATTACATAGATCATGATTACATAATTCCAGAACATAAAACATGATTTATATATATATATTCAAGATATACATATATATAATAAATCATTAAAGGGAAATAAATACACCGTTCATGGAGACGGTAGTCCGTACGTACGCATGAACGCCGTTTTCGTTTCCTTATTGAATTGAATGGAATTAAGTAGATGAAATACATATAAATATATAAATAAATCTAGTATCATTATTATGTCATATATTTCATTAGTACATATTATATATACTTTATAATCATTCATGAATGGTTAATCATTGAGAATGAATCTCATCGCATCGTGGAGATGGTAGTCCGTACGTACGCATGAGTGATGATATCGTTCCCATGGTCGTGGAATTGTGTTGAAGTGTATGTATATTATTTCAGTATCACTATATAATAATCATATATAGTTACTCATTACACCATTATACTCATCCTTGTAAGGTGATGGTGGAAAATAGATTACACCACGGCGTGGAGACGGTATTCCGTACGTACGCACGCGCGGTGATTTCATTTTTCCGTAGGATGGATAGAAGGTGAATTAGGGTTGTTTCATATTTATAATAACATATCAGTATGTAAGTAATACTGATGCTATTACTTTATCATGAAACAAATAAAGAAGAAGAAGTTGAAGAAGAAAGAAATTAAAAAAGATCGGTAATGGAAATTACCTCTTTTTTGACGCGCCTTTTATTAACCTCCATCTAAAGAACTAAGGATGGTCTTTGAAGAATACCAGGACCTCTAGGATGATACTAGGGAAGTGGAGAAGAGGTTTTTGCAGGGTTTGGCCGAGCTTGAAGGCTCAAAGTTGTGTGAGTAAGAGAGGGAGGAGGTGCCCTTTTATAAGGGAGGAGAGGGGCACCTTAGGAATATCTCAAAATATTATTTTATATTAAAGTCAAAATCAGTTTATAATGGTTCCAAAGGGTTTTATTTCGAAGGTAAAGTGGGGATGGGTCGAAATCCTATCAACCAATAGGATTTAGACAAGTTTAGGTTATTATTTTAACCTTATCAATTAGATTTAACTCTAAGTTAAATAATTTAACTTTTACCATGTCTTTTTGTTTTCTTACACTATATGGTTAATAAACTTAATATATCAAGACAAAAGAACCCCAATTTGTTTATTATTAATATATATAATCTTATCTAAGACATTTGGCCGAACCTTATATTTTTAGGAATAAAATAACAATTAATAATATAATATTTGTTTTAAAAACTATTTTATGTCAATTTTGACACTATTTGGTACATGATTTTTATGAAATTTATAACAGAATGATAAGTTCGAAAAAAGTTACTTAAATCCACAATAACATGTCATATTAACCTAGAAAATTAGTGTAAGTCATAAAAAGTCTCAAATTACATTTATTTGGGCATTTATAACATCAATTATGTCTATATTTTATTAATAAGACAATTACTGCATCATAATTCTGTCATAATAAATGATAATTATTTAATCCCTAAAAATTCTAAATAAATTCCTATTATGTATATAATTGTATTAGATTTCTGGAGACTATTCATGTTTGAAGTTTCATGAAGTTTATCACTAGATTAAAATTATTATACTTATAATCTTTAAGAAAGTGACATGTTGTCACATTCTTTGGTTTTAATAATAATTAAATTATTTTCATTGAAAAAATTTAATCAAATTAATCTAATCCGACCCTTAGGTGCTATGGGTCGTTTTTTAGTCATCCAATAGGATTTTGAAATTTGTTAGGGTAATTTTAAAATATTATATTTACCCCTAATTAACCGATTTACCTTTAACTATGGTAAATAAAATTTACCGTAGTTACTATTCATAATTACCAAAAATAAAAAGTATCCTATTAACATAATTTGGACCCACTGATTCCAAATATGGAATCCATTTTTTAAAATTCAAAACACAGAAGTTGCAGAAATTAAATTAAAATTAATCCCGTTGTCGAATAAAAATGGGTTTTTGTTTAAAACATTGCAAAAGATTGAATTGATTTAACCTACGAATTCAAGGTAAAATCAATGATAATGACATACATTATATTAAATGGTAAAAATATATTCTATATATACTTTAAAACCATTCAATATTATAATTTAACCACATAATATATTACGATGAAAAAAGTTGTTTTTAATTAAAATATAGCGTGTTTTTACTATTCATTAAAATGTGAAAGTTACCAGAATAATATGAAAAATTTATCCAAAGTAATCTTTTATTTATTGATTCCAAAGAAAAAATTTATTTTGTCAAATTGAACTTATAAACATGTCAAAAACCAGATTTAAAGTGGGTGCGCCATCAAAAGGCGGCAAACCTGCATTTTTTGAAAAATACTTATTTTACACGAAAAATTAATTTTGTTCTTATAACATGTTCTAGAAATGTGTAAGATGAATAATAATGTTATAAAATTCAAAATTTAGTTAATACTATTCATAACGGCTAGTTCATGACAATATTATAATAATATAACATTGTTTATTAAAACCCGGTATTGCGTACAACACACGCTATCGAGGAAGGTTGTGATTGCGTGTAATGCAAGCCAAGTCAGGGTTGCGTGTTGTGAAATAATCCTTCATTGTTTCGTATAACAAAATCCAACCATATTTCATTTATACATTTAATATATATATATATATATATATACTCAATGTTGCGTAGAATAACTATTATCAAAATTGTGTGTAACACGGTCCAAGAATAGTGTTGCGTATACTGCAAGCTAATAGGGTGTTGCGTATAGCGCAAGGTAATCTTGGTGTAGAATACAACATAAGACATTAATGAAATTAAAATAATATTTTTCATAAAGTCCCGGGGTGTTACATTCTACCCCCCATAAAATGAATTTCGCCCTCGAAATTCGTCGGGGTTATAAATGGTTTACTATTTGAAATTTCATTGATAGAAACCCACATCGTAAAAAGGAATACAAAAACTTATCTTCAAAAACAAAAGTATGAAACGTAACGGTTACCCAAATAAACTAATCACTGGGTTTCCACATAGGTGAAAATATGGATATGGAAGAGAAATCTAACCATCATGTTCTGATGGAGAGTGGTAGAGAACATGGTTATAGAAATGCTAGCAATCACAAAGCCATAAATTTGTGATGATCTAAGGTACCATCTGATTCATCAGATATAAGAGCACTAAGACAACATTTGTGGTTTTCAAGATCATTTCCCTAAAGTTGATGAAATTGGAATTAGAAGAAATAATTTCGTGATTTTGGTATAGTCTCACCGTTTGTCATTCTTTGGACAATTTCCACTTCATCTCTTAAAGAAATGAAGTTGAATTTGTTATTCGTGATGTGTTAGCAGATCATGTGATAGAATGATGGGTCATTCCATCTGTCTCAAACAAAAGGTTAGAAAAGTTATCAAAAAAATACATAAGTCCATCTATAGTGATATTAATCATATATGGTTTCTAAAATGAACTTATACTTCACATATCATACTGCTAAATATAATAAAACTAGTTTCTACTAAACAGGGACTTCCTGTAGGTCAGTGGTAGGTGATAAAGGCCAGTCCCACTTCGGTTGTGGGTTCGATTCCCACAGCCTTGTCCGAAGTGATGGGCTGTCGCCCGTCCTGCAGGTTGTCCTTTTTCTAAAACTACATTACTATAACATCACATAAATAATATCAAAAAAAAGTTCTATAATTAAACATTACTAACTTATGGTTAACATAATCAATTACAATCTTTAGGCTTATCTAAAATACTTCGGTCCAATCTCATAGTCTAAAGAAAATGATTACTTGAAATTTCGCCAACCAAGCATGTGAATACCATCATTTATCCCCCCATATATCTTGTTGGTCATATTCAAATTATGTGAATACCTTAATGATGTATTCTCTTGAAAAAAATGAATACCCATTAAACCTTAGTAAAAACATGAATGCTGTCAAAAGTTAACTCCTTCCACATACCAAAATCCAAAAATTCTATATACTCAAACCATGATACAACCTTCTCCTTATATCAGTCATGAGCTCATGAATACTATCAAACATTTAATTTTCTCCTTATCCCTTCATTATGCGCATATCATCTACATTCCAAAAATATCTGAATAACCATTCATGGATACTGGTAACATTAATCAGACAACAGTGTAACAATCCTTACATGTCTCTTTATTCTATAGTACCATGAGATTAATTATACAACATTACACATGATAAACATGTAATCATACCACTACATTCTTAAACCATTGACCGAGCTTCAACAATTCTTTCATCTCACATACCATTTGTAGTCTCTTCATCATTATCCACATAAATACTTCCCATACGACCATACTGATTATCTTCATGAGACTTTCCCTTAGGGCATTGGTTTGCATAATTTCCGTACATTCAACATTAAAAACATTTAACCATTGTTGATGTCATAGCAATACCATTATCCTCATCCATGTTGTTAACTGAACCTTTTCCTTTGCATTTACTTGCTTTGTGTCCTTCTTTTAAACACCCAAAGCATCTTCCAGTTCCTTTGAAACATTCTCCTTGATTCCTCTTCCCACATGATTTTCATAGGGGAAATTTAACTTTCTTTCATCTATGATCATCATGAAACTCCATCTTTCTCTTATTAGCCGAGTCAGGAAACTTAACAAATTTTACTTTATTGATCATATTATGAGATTGTTGATTCGGCATAATAATGATGTTTGGACTTCCAAATCCTATTTCATTATGATGAATATCATTCCATTGTCCATCATATCCTCTATTATCGTGAATCATCTTGTTTCCATCCATTTTCTAAAACCCAAAAAAGAATAGTGTGAGAGGCAAAAATCATGCTAGGGAAAACAACATAATAAAGGGGGAGTACCCTCAATATCTAACATCTTATGTTAAATTCTATGATCGTTACCATAGTTCTAGGACTGTATCCTATACGTATACTTACCCTTAGGGACATCCCTAGAAATACCTTATAAATATCTCTAGGGATCTCACTAAAGTTCTCGCATCCTAGTTTCCAAAGGTTGACTAAACCTTTCCTCTGATACCAACTGTAGAGACCCATATCTTGACGTACATGGACATTACATTACATTTGCGAAATACATAGTACATAACAAAAACAAACACACAAGGATCGTAATAGTTTAGTGTCTTTGAAAACTCGGAACGTAATCTTCTAATCGTGGTGAAAGATCTTCAATATCTCCCATAAAGATCTTCCCTTTTTTACCTAAAACCTTTATTTATATCCTGGGGAAAAGAAAACATAAAAGGGTGAGCTCAAATGCTCAGTAAGGGTATACAAAAGAAAAACCAATCACATCATATTCATAAAAATATAACTTTTGGAAATCTTAACCTGCAAAAGAGAGAATAATTTCATAACATGGTATAAATCATAGTAGTGAAATGAAATCCCAATAATCATAACATAAAACAAGAAACTTTGTGGCATACACACATAATCATAGATAATCATTTCTTGTTAGTCAAGACTCATTGTCAAGACTATCTTAGTGGACAAAGTCCCTTTCTGAATCGAGTAACCCTCGTTTCAGTCCTGTTTCACTGAACCGGTATAACCTACCATTTCAGCCATGTCTATCTCATGAGATATAAAATCTTTACACAATGAATTTTAGGGAGATATAGGTCCCACCCATATTATAATGAATCCTTTCTTATGTGTTCCACATAATC
Source organism: Viscum album (assembly GCA_963277665.1). Lineage (NCBI taxonomy): Eukaryota > Viridiplantae > Streptophyta > Magnoliopsida > Santalales > Viscaceae > Viscum > Viscum album. The sequence goes on from OY728138.1 coordinate 1,206,040,257, forward strand.
ATAAATCATACATCATCGCATAACACATATAACAAAAACGGGATTCTTGAAACATCATGACATCATAAAACGAATCATATAAGGTAAATGACTTCATAAAAATAATTCCCTCAAAACATAATCAAATCAATGTAATAATAGGGATAAAAACAGAACCCTATATTATCTTAGATGGAAAATAATTTTGATAAAACATTTGAACTCCATTCTTGAGGAAAATATCCTTTCTACTTCAAAAAAAAACACTTTTCTTTTCTTAACATGTCATACAATTATAAACTAAAATAAGTTGATTAAAAATAAACTTAAAAACTTGTAAAGGAATCTTCTTGGAAATAAAGTTTTAAAAATCCATTCATGCCATATAAGTTAAAAAAAACATTCTTCGTACTTTTGTCGGAAAAGTCAAAAATTACCTCGTACGAAAAACGACAAAAGATTCCTTTCATATTCTTTACTAAAAACTCACTGAAGGGTAAAATTGGATTTAAACTATTCTAAGTGGATGGAAACAATATTACATATTGATGTAACATGGATGTAGATGATAAAATACAACCCAGTAAATACCAAAGTACAAACAATCTCGGATAAAAATGAGATTGTGATATTTTCCTTACCTTAGGTCCGATTTGCTTTGTAAGTGTACGAACCTCCTGTATAATGATTTAAATAATGTCATTTACTTATTAAAGAATCATATTCATTGTTATTATATCTTATATGGTTCACTTATGACTTTATATTACCCGTTCTTTTTGTAAATTCCATGTTAAAGAGCGTTTTTGGTAAAATTGTTTCATTTGTCGTCCGTGTTTTGACTTGTAATTATTCATATGATTACTTAGATCATGATTACTTAATTGCAGAACATAAAACATGATTTATATATATATATATATTCAAGATATACATATATATAATAAATCATTAAAGGGAATGAAATACGCCGTTCATGGAGACGGTAGTCTGTACGTACGCATGAACGCTGTTTTCATTTCCCTATTGAATTGAATGGAATTAAGTAGATGACATACATATAAATATATAAATAAATCCAGTATCATTATTATGTCATATATTTAATTAGTACATATTATATATACTTTATAATCATTCATGAATGGTTAATGATTGAGAATGAATCTCATCGCGTCGTGGAGACGGTAGTCCGTACGTACGCACGAGCGATGATATCGTTCCCATGGTCGTGGAATTGTTTTGAAGTGTATGTATACTATTTCAGTATCACTCTATAATAATCATATATATTTACTCATTACACCATTATACTCATCCTTGTAAGGTGATGGTGGAAAATAGATTACACCACGGCGTGGAGACGGTATTCCGTACGTACGCACGCGCGGTGATTTTATTTTTCCGTAGGATGGATAGAAGGTGAATTAGGGTTGTTTCATATTTATAATAAACATATCAGTATGTAATTAATACTTATGTTATTACTTTATCATGAAACAAATAAAGAAGAAGAAGTTGAAGAAGAAAGAAATTAAAAAAGATCGGTAATGGATATTACATCTTTTTTGGCGCGCCTTTTCTTAACCTCCACTTAAAGAAATAAGGATGGTCTTTGAAGAAGACCAGGACCTCTAGGATGATACTAGGGAAGTGTAGAAGAGATTTTGTCAGGGTTTGGCCGAGCTTGAAGGCTCAAAGTTGTGTGAGGAAGAGAGGGAGGAGGTTCCCTTTTATAAGGGAGGAGAGGGGCACCTTAGGAATATCTCAAAATATTATTTTATATTAAAGTCAAAATCGGTTTATAATGGTTCCAAAGGGTCTTATTTCGAAGGTAAAGAGGGTATGGGTCGAACTACTATCAACCAATAGGATTTAGACAAGTTTAGGTTATTATTTTAACCTTATCAATTAGATTTAACTCTAAGTTAAATAATTTAACATTTACCGTGTCTTTTTGTTTTCTTACACTATATGGTTAATAAACTTACTATATCAACCCAAAAGAACCCCAAGTTGTTTATTATTAATATATATAATCTTAAATAATTCATTTGGCCGAACCTTAGATTTTTAGGAATAAAATAACAATTAATAATATAATATTTGTTTTAAAAACTATTTTATGTCAATTTTGACACTATTTTGTACATGATTTTTATGAAATTCATAACAGAATGATAAGTTCTAACCAAGTTACTTAAATCAACAATACCATGTCATATTAACCTAGAAAATTAGTTTAAGTCATAAAAAGTCTCAAATTACATTTATTTGGGCATTTATAACATCAATTATGTCAATATTACATTAATAATACAATTACTGCGTCATCTTTCTGTCATAATAAATGATAATTATTTAATCCCTAAAAATTCTAAATAAATTCCTATTATTCAGATAATTGTATTAGATTTCTGGAGACTATTCATGTTCGATGCTTCATGAAGTTTATCACTAGATTAAAATTATTATACTTATAAGCTTTAAGAAAGTGACATGTTGTCACATTCTTTGGTTTTAATAATAATTAAATTATTTTCAATGAAAAAATTTAATTAAATTAATCTAATCCGACCCTTAGGTGATATGAGTAGTTTTTTAGTCATCCAATAGGATTTTGACATTTTTTAGTGTAATTTTAAAATGTTATATTTACCCTTAATTACCTGATTTACCTTTAACTATAGTAAATAAAATTTACCGTAGTTACTATTCATAGTTCCCAAAAATAAAAAGTATCCTATTAACATAATTTGGACCCACTGATTCCAAATATGGAATCCATTTTTTAAAATTAAAAATACAGAAGTTGCAGAAATTAAATTAAAATTAATCCCGTTGTCGAATAAAAATGGGTTTTTGTTTAAAACATTGCAAAAGATTGAATTGATTTAACCTACGAATTCAAGATAAAATCAATGCTAATGACATACATTATAATAAATGGTAAAAATATATTCTATTTATACTTTAAAACCATTCAATATTATAATTTAACCACATAAGATATTACGATGAAAAAAGTTGTTTTTAATTAAAATATAGCGTGTTTTTACTATTCATTAAAATGTGAAAGTTACCAGAATAATATGAAAAATTTATCCAAAGTAAATGTTTATTTCTTGATTCCAAAGTAAAATTTTATTTTGTCAAATTGAACTTATAAACATGTCAAAAACCAGATTTAAAGTGGGTGCTCCATCAAAAGGCGGCAAAACTGCATTTTTTGAAAAATACTAATTTTACCCGAAAAATTTATTTTGTTCTTATACCATGTTCTAGAAATGTGTAAGATGAATAATAATGTTATAAAATTCAAAATTTAGTTAATACTATTCATAACGGCTAGTTAATGACCATATTATAATAATATAACATTGTTTATTATAACCCGGTATTGTGTACAACACACGCTATCGAGGAAGGTTGTGATTGCGTGTAATGCAAGCCAAGTCAGGGTTGCGTGTTGTGAAAGAATCCTTCGTTGTTTCGTATAACAGAATCCAACCATATTTCATTTATACATTTAATATATATATATATACTCAATGTTGCATAGAATAACTATTATCAATTTTGTGTGTAACACGGTCCAAGAATAGTGTTGCGTATACTGCAAGCTAATACGGTGTTGCGTATAGCGCAAGGTAATCGTGGTGTAGAATACAACATAAGACATTAATGAAATTAAAATAATATTTTTCATAAAATCTCGGGGTGTTACAATATAACCTTATTAATAAATTAAATAAATTATTTGTTATTTAGGGAATTATTAGGACATATAGTGATGGTTGGGTCCGAATTTTGGATATCCCCTTGATGCATTGAAAGGTATCATGAGACAAATCATTTGTCCAAACATATTGGGTTTGTCCCAATTGTTCTAAATAGTTTTATAAAATGTATTGGTAATATAAGAATAGTTCAATAAACTAGAATGGTTTGTACCCATTAGTTTTAAAATACCTTGATTAAAGAATATGATTGTATTTGTATCTTTTTATTGGGGAATTATATCTAATAGTTAAGCATTTTAATCATTGAGAATTTAGTTATGATTATTATCCATGAAATTTTCACAATGATACTATCTATGGATGCATTTTAATCTTATATTTTTTTAAATGGAATGTTTGTTTAGTTATTTATCATTAAATATGTATTATTATTTATTGATTCAAGATATATTATACTATATTTAATCCTTACTAATAATTTATTCTCACCCATATTTTGTTTCTTTTTTCCCTGGATATGAAGAAGATATCTTTGAGTGAGTTTTCATGGATGCATATAATTTTATATTGTTATGTATTACGTTTTCTTTTCTATTCCTAATGTAAAATGGGTATCGTGTATGTATCTGGTTTACCAAAACTACTAAACTATTTGATCCTTCAGGATGTGATACCTTGTTTATTTTTCCAATTTAATAGTGAATACAATAGATTGGAGTAATTAGATATATTCCCTTACAATGTCCTTTAAATCTAAATATCATTTATTTTTATTTTGTATAGAAGAAAGAACTATTTTAGGTTTTTAAACTCTTACCAATATTTTATTTCAAACTATGTCTCCTAAAACTCTTGAAGATGAAGTATCTTTTCTTCTCTATCATTATAATCCCTCTTCATTTTAAAAAAGATATATCAAAAAATATATATATGAAGATAACAAATAAAAATAATAAAATAAAGGAAGAATATTTGTAGATAACATGAAATATCCACAGAATGAAGAAGTAGTGGAAAATAAATATTTTCAATTAATGGAAAACTTAATGAGAAAAATATATAGTAGGATATTGAAAAGTTATATATGATTATTTTATATGTTTTCCCTTTTTATACATATTTTTTATGGCATGTTAAAAATTGAAAGGTGTGTATATGAAAAAGATGAAACTTAATTTGAGTGAAATGAAAAATTTTAATTTTTCACATTAGTTTATATATAATCAACCTTAAAAACCATATTAATTAATTTTATATCATTTTTCATTCATATATACAATTATAAAACTGAGAGTCTTAATGTTAGTTATTATTATAACCAATATTAAAATACCCTTTTAGTGGGTTTTAATGTCAAATATATAAAAACATCTATTAAAACCATATTTTATAACATATAAGGTTCATATAATCGTTATTAAAACCCTTTTTATTGTGGGTTTTAATATAGGTTATTTATTAATAGACATTGAATATGATTTTAATATTTTTATTATAATTACTGATATAAAACGCACAAATATTTGTGTTTTAACAATTCTTAAATGAATATCCAACATCAAAACATTTTATAATTGGTTATTATATATTGTCAATTAAAACATTAATGTTAGTCTTGTTTCTCATTGTCGTGATCCCTTAATTATTGGTGGATCTATCATTATTTTAAAAAAATAAATCTCGAATAGAAAAAACAACATATCTTTACCATTTAGGAATTAAAGTGAAACAAAAAGGAGAGTATAGAAGAGGATACCATGAAATGTGGAAATTACCCCCTCTATCACACAAGATGAACTTTCTATAATTGGTTTATAACAAATAGAAGAAATATAATCAAACTTTTTTGTCCCTTTATTATCAATATATAAATATAAGTTGGAGGGAAGTTTTTTTCATGAAATTAACCATAGATGTTTATTCGAATAAATGATACAAGAATATCAACAAAAACAACAACAATAAAACTTTTATCATGTCAAAAAACACTGAAATACCACTAATGCAACTTTAATGTAACTTTTCAAAAATAATTATTTCTAAACCAAAACCTTATAGTTTAAACTAAAATAAGGCAATATAAGTAGTAAATCAAAAAGGCAGACCCTTTCAAAGAACAAATATAGGATATATATGAATTAATTAAATAGGGATGGTCACCCCCTTCATTCTATAGTAAGGAATAAAATATATTATTAATATAATTCTCAAAAATACATAGTGGATGATCGATATAGAAATATCATTTTTTAGAAGGATAATTGGTCTAGTAGTTCCAATTTATTCTTTGAATTATCTATTCCCTCCATTAGCTTTATATATTCATCACAGTTGAAAAGTTTTTTTAGATTACTACATAAAAATAACTATAAGTATGTTCTCAACAGCATAAAAATGTTCAATGAGGATAATAAATTAATTTTCACCCCAATATCCTCAATAACTTTTAATTATAAATCATAATAAGACACATGCAATATGACATTCATACATTGGATAAAAAACATTTCATAGAAATTATATTGGTAAATATTCATTTCTTAATACAATTTCCTTGGTAGTGTTCCCAAACCCCAAGTAGTGCAATACAATGTTGGTTTATTCTAAACACCTCTAAATATCATTTCTTCCATATCTATAATACATAATTGAAATACAATCTACCATTTGATAGTTATTAAGGATATTATATTATGTATACCCTAGATTATTTCTTAGTTAGTTAGCTAAAATTTAAGCTTTTTATTTATTTATCTCTTTTTAGTTAAATAGTAATCAAATCTCATTATTTTAAATATTTCTATACATCATTTTGTTTTATATACTTTATTGGATATTTTTCTAAGAATAGAAAAATTATATTCATGGTATGATCTGTGTCTCCTTTTACATATTAAAATAAATAAATAGTAGATTAATTAAATATACTGTATTACTATTGGGGGGACAAGGTAGATCATCCCTCTTGGTAGCCATTCATAGTATAGTATACCCAAAAATAATAAATATTAACAATATGGAGGGTTACTAGTGGATCTTATTGTAGAGTCCCAATATTTGCTTCAAGATGAACTCTAATTTATCATATCAACATGGGTTCATGTATAAGGATTGGGTGTATTTTTCATGGCTCCAAGGTATTATTCATCATATCTTTTAATTTTTTTTATATAGTGAATGAAAATTGTTAGTGGTTGAAGTGTGATATAATGTTAGTGGTATCTTCATTTTTAGTGTTATAGACCTACTTATTACCCACATTGATGCAGTATCAACAATGATTGCTATATATATTAAGTATCTTATTAGTACTAAATGATAAGTGTCTTATAACCATAAAAACTAAAATAATTATAACAAATTATGACACCAAAATTATTGAAACCAGATAGAAAATATGTATTTCAGTGGTTAAAAAGAATTTAATGGTCATATAAGAGTTGGTAACAAAATATTTTGTCTCCATGGATATATTCATATGAAGTTTAAAACTAATATATTAGAATATGAACCTATAGTTCACTATTATTGACACTTTTAATTATACCATGTGAATATGGTCACTTCCTGAATATTTAAATAAATATATCATCAGATACTAATTAAAATAATAAAATAATATTATAATAATAAATCATCACACCATTCAGTAAATAATAATAATATATATATATATCACACAATTTATTACAATCCTAATGATTTGAAACACATTATAATAAACTAATATAACTGAATAAATTAATAATAATATGAAAATATATGATTGATGGTGAATTAAGTTTTAGGTGAGATTTATTTAAATTATTCATGGTTAGTAGGAACGATCCTTAGATCATGCAATTAAATAAAAAAATTTACCATAAACAATATTCACACAATACAGTTGAGATATATGGTTCATAAACCATTCTTCTAGGCATGTAACTCAAATTTTATACTTTTTTTTAAAACACATTCCCTCAAAAGTAGAATAACAAATATATTTAGAAAATATACAAGCTTGGTGTCCCATATATCTTATCAAAAGTAAATTTTACTTCATGTAGTGTTTTTTAATTTTCATTTCAAAATTAGGAAACTCCATAATTATATAGATCGACCGCACACACCATCACATTGCACATTTTTTCACACAACTGCTAAACATAGTATGTGTGATATTATTTAATTCAAACAACTTCATATAATTATATATCATGTTCATAATTATTTGGAGTAGTTTATTTCTACCATGGTAATTTAAGGAGACTATGTACTCAAAAAATATTCCAAACATCATCAAAACATAATATATGCAATTTTTTTCCCTATACAAACACCCATTTTCTATGGTGAAGCATGTGACCTAAAATATTTCATTTCATGATGTATAATAATAAAAAATTTATTTTAAAAACAAGGTTTATTTGTTATTTTAGATAAGTATATAAAATACAAGTTCTCATATAACCAATAAAACTCTTATATTTTTATATTGAAGGATTATTCACCCATAACTCATACCAATATCCGAACAGTAAATCATTATCAATTAATTTTTCCAACACATACACCTATTCAAAAAAAACTACCATGTATGTTGGTAAAAAATTTCCAATAAAAATATCCCATTCTGATAAAATGAAATAAAAAAAAATCCATTTTTATGAAAAATAAGGGGAAATCAACCCATTAATATTGGTGAAGATGATAGGAACCCATAATCATAACAATAAATAAAAACATATTATTATATTGTAATTAGACACTAAAATAATTATATAATGGTTGTTATTGAATTATAATATTTTCAACATTTTAGTTAGGAAATAAAATACCACACCACAACCCTTAGTCTAACATTGGGTATATATTTCAACATGAAATGGTCATTGATCATGTCTCATATTTATTACCAATTTCAATAATGATTAATACTAAAAATTCCATTATGAGGTGTTTTTAAAAAAACTATGATCAAAATATAATTTTTGGTTAACAAATAATCACTAAAAACCTAAAACAATTTACATAAATATTTATGAAACTTTATGACACAAATATGGAGATCACTATAAAATACATTATAAAATACAATTATATAATAAAAAATTCTAACCAGTAAAATAACATGTATTTGTTAATCTAAATTTATTAAAATGATATTCCTAGTACTAAAATAACATTTACCCAAAAAATATTTTAATTACTAGATAACAAAGAATCCAAAAACATATTTAAATCATTAAATAAAACTATCCAAAATCTTATACATTTCAATACTGATTTGAGGAATAAAATAATCCCATTTCAATTAAAAATGGTTCTTTCATTTTGAATAACAATAAAATATCATTGTTAGTGTAAAAAATTAGAAAAATCAAAAAAAATCTATTAAAAACATAAAGAATATCATGAAATAATTACATACTAATACATATAATGTCTAACAACTCTTTATTACAAAAAATAATTTTTTGAAATATGGTTATATAAAAAAATTAACAAAACTTCTATTATAAGTTGATTTAAAATGAATCAAAATATTTATTTAATATGAATAACAGCTATACATACATATATTTACTAAATAATTAGAAAAGATATATACAACTATTAGTAAAAATATCTCTATATATCAATTCATCTCTAATATTATATCAACCCCATAAACCAAAAAATATTAAATAAATAATATTATAATTTAAATAATTTAAAAAGGAGGTGTGTAATTGTAACGCCCCGACCCCAGTTACCCAGAGTCAGTGCATTATTACATAACATTTGCATGATCACAAGAAAGATCAAATATCGAATGACCGATTGGTTTAGTAGCCTTAGAAACAATAGATATATTCATAAAGTTTTACATTACATCATAAAAATGAAAACTATAACATCTTTTCTTCATAGTCCACACTCATATCCCCACATACTATCCCTACAGGTCATTCATAAATTACTTCTTCACATCCTGGGAAAAATAAAACATTGAAAGGGGTGAGCTCAGATGCTCAGTAAGGATAATAATATAGTGTATACTTTCATAAATAAGCATAAAAATATAAGTCAATGTATAACTAAAACAAAAGCCTTTTATATTTGGACTTCAACATATTATTGCAGAAATAAAATGAAATAATTCCATTTACTTATTCACATGGATATTCTACTAATCGAATAATCACATGCAATATCAATAACCACTTTCATAATGATGGAATGCATAATGCCAGACTGTTATAACCATATAGCCAAGGCCTCGTTCCAAGACTAAAAATAAGATTTTTCCAAGGCCTTGTGCGAAGACACTAGTTTGTCTCATGAGACCTACCGATGCAATTTTTTTAGAAGATACTTATGTTTAAAATTGCTCAAATATACTCCAGTGTTTTTCTGAAAATATTATGCAAGCTTCTAAAAAAAATAATTCTGATACTGCTTGACTAATTATAGGCCATGATGGTTCCACGCCCAATCCCTTCCTATCTACCACACTCAAGAGTCAGGTTTTCTGAAAACATTTTTAAGCTTGCGTTAAATACGTATACATTTGCAATGGATTTTCATATTTTTTAGAGAAATATCTCTTTTTTTTAAATCATTTGAAATTCACATATTTATAAAATAAAACATTTACATTGAAAATTTTCTTATAATCTTGTAAGGGAAGCTTAGACAATTTTATAATGGCAGAAAATAGTCGTACTCTCCATATAAGTTAAAAAAACATTCTTACCTAATTTCTATCGAAAAGGTTAAAAAGCACCTTGTTTGGAAAACAACGGAAAGATTCATTTATAAACCACTTATAAAAGTCAAAAAGTGTATAAATGACTTTAAACCATATTCTAGTGAATAGTAAAAAAGTTTTGAAATACATTTTTAAGAAACATGGATGTGGATGATAAAGAGATCCCAGTGGATTATTACGTATAAACATCTCGGATAATGAAGAGATTACGAAATAAACCCTTACCAATTTGGTAAATTACGAAACATACACCCCATGAAAGAGTTATCATACTATGAATATTTAAATACAAATAAATTAAAGTGTATTACACAATGAATACAATTATGGGCAGTACATATACCACACAAAAGTTAATAGTGGTAATATGTCATGAATCTCACGGGAATAAGGAGTGAGATGAAAACCCTTTACCTTGTAGTTTTCTTTGGTAGGGGGTAGGTTAACCTCCATTATAATGGTGAAATAATTTTTATTAAATTATTCAATAATCATATACATTAATATGATATCATATATGATCTTTTAACATTGCTTTGTTAATAATATCTTAGAATTATCATCATTTCGGGTGTTAACTTACTCGTTTTATTTTATATGTTTTGTTACGTAAGCCATGTTTGTCATGGATAGGTTATATCTTATTCATATCCAGAATGATATAAAGTCCTTAAACATTATTTTTAAATCATAAAATGATAATTATACTTGAATTGATACGATGGAGAATGAATCTCATCGCGTTCGTGGAGACGGTAGTCCGTACGTACACACGAGCGACAATATCATTTTTTTGATATTAAAATAATATATAATTGGATGGTATATCATATATATAGAATCATTATCATATTTTATTTATTATTTACATGAATTAAAAATCATTATTATACCCATCCAAATAATAATATATTGAATAACAATTTCACCAAGACGTGGAGACGGTAAGCCGTACGTACGCACGTATGGTGACATGTCATTCAATGGATGGATAGAATACTGAATATCATTGTACCATATTTATAATAATAATACAATATATATAGGAGATACTGTATTCATTATTTTAGAATGGGAATAACAAAGAAAGAAGATGTTTAAGTAGAAATGAATTTGAAAAAGGGTGGTGAAAACATTTCCTCTTCTTCGGGTTCTTCCTTTTGATTTGATCAAAAGGACTCTTTAGGTTGGCTTTCTCATCAAACTAAGGACGATAGGTTTTAGTGAGGGATTTTGAGAGAGTATTGGGGAAGGTTTTTGCAGAACAAAAAGGCTTTGAAGGTGTGAATTAATGAGAAGGAAGAGTACCCTTTTATAAGAGGGGTGAGGGACACCTTTGGAAAAGCTAGAAATATTATTTTATAATAAATTTATATTCGGTTTATAATGGATCCAAAGTCAATTATTTAAAGTTTAAGTTGGGTATGGGTATAACAACACTCAAAAAATAGATGTTAGACAGGTTTGGGGCATTATATTAACCTTATCTGTTAGTTTTAAATCTTAGTTAATTAGTTTCACTTTTACAATGTCTCTTTGTATTTTTAAATTATATGGTTAATAAACTTACTATAAACATCCAAGAGACCTACAAGTGGTCCATTAATGATTAAAATATCATGATATAAGTCTTTTGGCCGAACCTTATATTTTTAGGAATTTAATATCAATTAATAATATAATATGTTTTTAAAAACGCTTTTATGTCAATTTTGACACTATTCAGTAATTGATTTTTGTAAAAATTATAACAGAATTATTACTCCAAAAAAAGTTATTTAAATCATTCCTAAAATGTCATATAAACCTATAAAATTAGTTTAATTCATAAAAAGTCTCAAATTATATTTATTTGGGAATTTATAATATCAATTATTTTAATTTTTCACTATTATGTTAATTGCAGCATCACCATTGTGTCATAAATAAAATAAATAATATAATGTCTAAAAATTATAAATAAAATATAATTATGTAGGAAATATTTGTATATTTCTAATGAATATTTATAGTCTAAAATCCATCATATATAACCCTATATAATGTTTTTTTCTAAAATATATATGCTTTTGTCATTTTTTATTTGTTTTAACTTAATTAAAATAAAGTGTCTCTATCACCTACAAGTGGCTCCATTGGGTCCCACAATCTACCCAAATATGTCCATGGTCGGACATGTATCCAACAATAAGTCTAAGACACGTTTTAGGGTAATTTAGTATTGTTATAGTATTATTTTTAACCCTTATTTACCGGATTTAGCATCAACCATGGTAAATAAAATATTTACCGAAGTAATTATTCAAAATGTCTAAAAATAAAAGTTACAGATTTACCGAATATGAGCATCCTGATTCCCAATATGGAATCCATTTTTTTAAATTCAAAAAACATAAGTGTTGGAAATTAATTTAAAATTAATTCCCATTGTTAAAACAAAAAACGTGTTTTTAAGAGATAATAACTATCAAAAGATTGACACTTGTTTATGTCTGGTTTAATTATAAAGATATGTACAATGACCAAAATTGTATTAAATGGTTAACAAATATTCTAAATATACTTTAAAACCACTAAAACTCATAATTTATCAACATAAATTATTTCAATTAAAAAAGTTGTTTTTAATTAAAATTTTGTAATTTTCACTATTCATCAAAATATAAATGTTATCCGAAAAGTTCCAAAATTAATCCCCTGGCTAACTTTGATATTCCAAATCCAAAAATGAAGTCCATTTTGGGTGATAAAATTTATAAATTTCAAAAAGTAGGTTTTACTATTCATAACGGCTAGTTTGATTGGTTGTGGTGTGTTAGAACTCGATGTTGCGTACAACACATGCTATCACTTTATTAAAAGAGAAGCGTACTGTAGAAGCTTGAAGTGTAAAATTCTACCCTCCTTCAAATAATCTCATCCTAGAAATATCTAGAATACTACCGCATGAAAAGAATCAGGTGGTTCTTCTTCATATGTTCATCGGGTTCCCACGCTGCCTCTTCCATCTTATGGTTTCTCCACAAAACTTTTACCAAACGCATCGTCTGGTTTCTCAGTACTTGTTCTCTGGTATCAAGAATCCTGACGGGCTCTTCGCAACAAGACATATCGGGTTCCAGTTCTAATTCCTCCTAGGTGAGTACATGCGTTGGGTCAGGCATGTATTTCCTCAATAGAGATACGTGGAACATATCGTGAACTTTGGAGAGACTTGGCGGCATTGCCAATCGGTAAGCTACAACCCCAATTCGTTCTGGAATTTCGAAATGTGCGATGTACCTGGGAGTCAATTTACCTTTCTTACCAAAACTTATGACTCCCTTCTATGGAGATACCTTTAGGAAAACATAATCACCAACTTAAAATTCCAAATCCTTCCTTCGAATATCAGTATAGCTATTCAGCCTACTTTGAGCTGCTTTGATGTGATTTTGGATTACCTTCACCTTTTCCATCGATTCCTCCACCAGTTCTAGAACTAAAAGTTTTCTTTCACCAACATCATCCCAACAGGTTGGTGTGAGACATCTCTTTCCGTATAACGCTTCATATGGTGTAATCTGAATACTCGAATGGAAGCTATTTTTATAGGAAAATTCTACCCAAAGTAAATATTGATCCCACATACCCTGAAAGTCATGTGACCAGGATCTCAACATGACTTCTAAGGTTTGAATAGTTTGTTCCGATTTTCCATCTGTTTGAGGGTGGTAGGAAGTACTCAAATGATGTTCAGTATCCAAGGCTTTCTGAAGACTTTTCCAGAATCTTGAAGTAAAACGGGGATCACGATCCGAAACAATCGACATGGGTACTCCATGAAGTCTCACAACTTCATTAATATATAGTCTTGCTAGACGTTCTAGTGGTAGATCTTATCTTATTACAAGAAAATGTGCTGACTTGGTAAGACTATCAACAATAACCTATATTGCATCATTCCTTCTAGGATTCTTTGGTAGCCCCATGAAAAAGTACATTGTAATATTATCCCATTCCCACTCAAGTATGGGAAGAGGTTTCAATACTCCACCAGGCTGTTGCATTCCATCTTTCACTTGTTGACAAACCATACATCTTGACACAAAATCGGCAATCTCCCTCTTCATGTTGTCCCACAAAAAATGTTCCTTCAAATATCTATACATTTTTGTGCTCCCAGGGTGTATAGAGAAATTGGAACTATGAGCATCATCCAGCAATTCCCTTTTTAGATCAGGTATATCGGGAACACAAATTCTCTTCCCAATTTTCAAAATTCCATCTTCGTACACAAAGTCTCTCAATCTCCCATCATTCACAGCTTTAATATTCTTCTAAAATTCTTCATCATCATTATGAGAACTATTAATCCTTTTTATTAATGATGGTTTGGAAACCATTTAAAAAAGAATTGATGTTTCACCTTCCATGGTTATTTCCATGTCCATCTTCACTAGTTCCTTGAAAATTGGATCCCTTTCAATTCTCATATTGTTCAAAACACCATTGTCTTTTCTGCTCAAAGCATCTGCCACCTTGTTTGATTTCCCCAGGTGGTAGTGTATTGTAAAATCATAATCCTTGAGTAATTCAAGCCATCTCCTTTGCCTCATGTTGAGTTCTTTTTGTGAGAAAATATACTTCAAACTCTTGTGATCAGTATAAATCTCACATTTTTCACCATAGAGTTAGTCCTTCCATATCTTCAAAGAAAATATCAAAGATTCTAACTCGAGATCATGAGTAGGATAGTTTTGTTCATGAATTTTCAGCTCTCGTGATGCATAGTCAATAACCCTATAATTCTGCATAAGGACACAACCAAGTCCTTTCTTCGATGCATCACTATAAATAATGAACCCATCATTCCCCGATGGTAGAGTCAATATAGGAGTATTGACTAATCTTATCTTAAGTTCTTCAAGACATTCTTCACACTCTTTTGTCCAAACAAATTTAACCCCTTTACATGTGAGCTTCGTTAATGGATTATCCAATCGGGAAAAATTCTGGATGAAATGTCGATAATAACCTGCTAAACCAATAAAACTACATACCTCGGTTGTACTCGTAGGTGCTGGCCATTCGTGGATTGCCTTGTTCTTAGAAGGATCAATAGAGATTCCATCTTTAGAGACAATATGACCAAGAAAAGAAATCTCCTGAAGCCAGAATTCACACTTGCTAAACTTCCCATATAATTCATGTCTTCTCAGAGTCTTCAGGATAATGCGCAAGTGATTTTCATGATATTTATATCTTTTAGAGTATAACATGATATCATCAATAAATACCACCACAAATTCATCGAGATATTCCTTGAAATCTCTTTTCATTAGATCCATAAATACAGAGGGTGCATTAGTCAATCCAAAAGGCATTACTGTAAACTCGTAATGCCCATACCTGGTTCGAAATACTATCTTCGGAATGTCTTCCTTCACACACAAATGATGGTATCCAGATCGAAGGTCAATCTTTGAAAAGTATTGATCTCCATGAAGTTGGTAAAATAAATCATCAATGTGAGGTAGGGGATACTTTTTCTTTATTGTTATATTATTGATCTCTCTGTAGTCGATACATAACCTCATAGATCCATCTTTCTTTTTAACAAAAAGAACATGGGCTCCCCATGTAGAAACACTAGGTCGAATAAATCCATTATTAGTTAATTCCTCTAGTTTTTTATTTAGTTCGACTAATTCCACAGTGTCCATTCTATAAGGGGTCTTCGATATAGGCCTTGATCCAGGAATTAAATCAATGGAAAACTCAACTTCTCATTCTGGAGGATGTCCAGGTAAATCTTATAGAAACACATCTACATATTCTTTCACAATAGGTACATCCTCTATTTGAACATTCCTTTCCTCACCCACATTCATTTCATTCTCTTCCTCTTCAATAATTGAATTTTGTTGAGCTATTGGGTGTGGATCTAGATAAGAATTAGGTGGTGATGATTCTACTCTAAAGAAAAGGTGTTCCTTATCATCATCATCAAAAATCGTAACCTCTTTCTTCTTACAATAAATCTTCGCATCATATTCCGAATGCCAATCCATACCGAGGATTATATCAAACTCAATCATAGGTATGATTATGAAATTAGTGGATAAAGAACATTTATGTGCTCTAATGGGGACTGATTCACAAAACTTTGTTGCAATGATACTTCCCTTAATAGTTTTAACTGACAACTCCCTTGTTAAATCAAATTGGAAATATCTAGTTTTCTTAGAAAACTGGGACGATATGAAACAATGAGATGATCCAGAATCAAATAATGCATTTTCTAAACATGAGGAAACCATTAAATTACCTTCCACCATGAATTTCAGAGCTTCTACCTCAACAGTAGTGATAGAAAAAGCTTGGCCTTGATCCCTTGACCTTTTCTGTGGTAAGTTCCCCCGGTGCTTAAGACATTGATTTGCATAGTGGCCCATCTCCCTACTATTGTAGAACTGAACATCTTTAGCTTCCTTTTTCCCTTTGCAATCACGAGCTTGGTGGCCTATTTCACCACACTTGTAACAGACACCCATTCCCTTCAAGAAAGTACCGGGGTGTTTCTTCCCACATTTACCACAGGATGGATATTCAACCTTTCCCATCTTTCCCTTATTTCCATTCCCAGATTGATCAGTAGATCTCTTCTTCTCTTGCTTTTCTTTAAATTCATAAGACTTATAGAATTTCTTTTCAGTCTTGATAGCACATGAGACAATGTCTTCGTACGATGAGAAGGATTGTGAGAATAATTCTTGACGGAGAAATGGTTTTAACCCATCAATGAAATGATCAATATTACTTCATGGGTTATGTATATAATCTCCGGCATACCTTGCTAACCTTGAAATGTTAGCCTCATACTTTGCAACATTCTCATCCTCCATTTGTCTCAGACTCAGAAATTGTCTTTCTATATCTTCTCATTGGTCACGAGGAACGTATTTTTCTAAAAACAAATCTTTAAACTCCCTCCATTCCATATTTTTTACTTCATCATATTTCTTCATGTTTTTAAACAATGACCACCATTGATCAGCATCTCCAGTGAGGTGGTAAACTTCCATGATAATTTTTTCCCTTTCACTACTCCCCAAAGCCTGAAATATTTTCTCTAGGGAATTTATCCATTGCTCAGCTACTAAGGGATTTGTACTCCCATTGAACGTTTGTGGTTGTAACCTCATGAAGAGATCTAACATTGATCCTCTACACTGAGGATCGGGGTGCTCCATACGGGTAAGGTTATTATTCATAACCTGAGTGAGTTGTCCCAGTATGGTGATTAGCTGATCGGCACCAGTTGCATCACCAGCTCCACTATAATTATCCTAAGCAGGAGGGAAATCCCTACACGGAGTGTGTGCATTGATACAGTTTCCATTTCTTCCACTAGGTTCCATTTCTAAACAATGGCATAAACTAGATCAGTTTATGAATCAAAATACGTAATTTCATACTTATAAAACACTTAACATAAATTGAACTATTTATGGATATAATCCATAATCATAAAAACGTTTTTATTAAGGAATTATATACTAATAAAACCTTCATAATGATTTGTAAAGATAATGAGAGTTATCCTAAGCATATCCCTAGGGGGTGTCGTAACCAAGAGTACAAGAAGGCCCATTGTCGTGCACCAGTTCTCGTTCGAGTCTAGCTCAAAGCGGTGTTTTCAGGTTTTACCCCTAGGTACATCTATTCCAGAGCCGCCTCTACCTTCTTGTAACCAGACAGGGATATATTTCTATGAAAACTCACAAAATCTCTAAAATACCAAAATTATACGAAGTTCTTCTATACTAATCCTCAAATTCCATCTTAGGTCTATGTGCTCTAATAAGAGTTTATCTAAATCTATCTTCCATGGTTTGTACTAAACTTCCTCTGATACCTACTGTAATTCCCCGACCCCAGTTACCTAAAGTCGGTGAATTATTACATATCATTGGAATAATCACAAGAAACATTAAATCTCGAAAGGCCGATTGGTTTAGTAGACTTGGAAACACTAGATATGTTCATAAAGTTTTAAATTACATCATAAAAATGAATACTAAAAAAACCTCTTTGATTCCTAGTCTACACTCATATCCTCACATACTATCCCTGCAGGACAATCGTAAATTATTTCTTCAAATCTTGGGTAAAATAAAACATTGAAAGGGGTGAGCACAGATGCTCAGTATGGATAACAATATAGCAAAAACTTTCATAAATAAGCATAAACATTTAATGCAATGTATAACTAGAACAAAATACTTTTAAACTTGGACTTCAACATAATATGGCAAACATAAAATGAAATAATGCCATTTACTTATTCACATGGATATTCTACTAATCGAATAATCACATGCAATATCAATAACCACTTTCATAATGATGGAATGCATAATTTTAGACTATCATAACCACATAGCCAAGGCCTTGTGCCAAGACTAAAAATAATATATTTCCAAGGCCTTTTTCCAAGACACTAGTTTGTCTCATGAGACCTACTGATAAAATTTTGTTAGAAGATACTTATGTTTAAAATTGCTAAAATATACTCCAGTGATTTTCTGAAAATATTATGCATGATTTTGAAAACAAAATAACTAATTCTAAGATTGATCGACTAATTATAGGCCATGATGGGTCCATTCCCAATCCCTTCCTATCTACCACACTCGAGAGTCAGGATTTCTGAAAACATTTTTAAGAATGCGTTAAATACGTATAGATTTGCATTGGATTTTCATATTTTTTTAGTGAAATATCTTTTTTTTTGAAATCACTAGAAAGTAACATAATTATAAAATAAAACATTTACTTTGAAAATTTTCTTATAAGAATGTAAGGGGAGCTTCAAAGAGTTTATAACGGCGGAAAATAGCCTTACCCACCGTTTAAGTTAAAAAACATTTTTTACTTTAACTCTGTCGAAAAGGTTAAAAAGCACCTTGTTTGGAAAAAACAACAGAAATATTCTTTTATAAACAAATTATAAATGTCAAAAACGGTATAAATGACTTTAACTCATATTCTAGTGAATAGTAAAAAAATGTTTTGAAATACATTTTTAGGATACATGGATGTGGATGATAAAGAGATCCCATTAGATTATTACGTTTGAACAACCTCGGATAATGAAGAGATTGTGAAATAAACCCTTACCAATTTGGTAACTTATGAAACATACACCCCATGAAAGAGGTATCACACAATGAATTTGTAAATAAACGTAAATTAAAGTGTATTACAAAAATAATACAATTATGGGCAGTACATATACCACACAAAAGTTAAAAGTGGTAATATGGCATGAATCTCACGGGAATAAGAAGTGAGATGAAAACCCCTTACCTTGTATTTTTCCTTGGTTGGGGGTAGGTTAACCTCCTGTATAATGGTGAAATAATTGTTATTAATTTATTCAATAATCATATAAATCAATATGATATTATATATGATCTTTTAACATTTCTTTGTTAATAATATGTTAGAATTATCATCGTTTCAGGTGTTAACTTATTCGTTTTCTTTTATATGTTTTGTTACGTAAGCCCTATTTTTCATGGATAGGTTGTATCTTATTCATATAAAGAATTATATCAAGTACCTAATTTTTTTTAAAATCATAAAATGATAATTATGCTCGAATGGATACGATGGAGAATGAATCTAATCGCGTTCGTGGAGACGGTAGTCCGTACGTACGCATGAGCGACAATATCATTCTTTTGATATTAAAATAATATATAATTGGATGTTATATCATATATAAATAATCATTATCATGTTATATTTATTATTTAAATGAATTAAAAATCATTATTATACCCATCCAAATAATAATATATTGAATAACAATTACACCACGATGTGGAGACGGTAAGCCGTACGTACGCACATATGGTGACATGTCATTCAAAGGATGGATAGAATACTGAATATGGTTGTACCATATTTATAATAATATTACAGTATATAAGAGATACTGGATTCATTATTTTATATTGGGAATAATAAATAAAGAAGAAGTTTAAAAGAAATGAATTTGAAAAAGGGTGGTGAAAACATTATCTCTTCTTCGGGTTCTTCCATTTGATTTGATCAAAAGGGCTCCATAGGTTGGATTTAGGATCAAAATAAGGCCTCTACGTTGTATTTAGGGAAGTGGAGAGAGTATTTGGGAAGGTTTTGGTCGATCCAAAAGGCTTTGAAGGTGTGAATTAATGAGAAGGAGGAGTGCCCTTTTATAAGAGGGGTGAGGGGGACCTTTGGAAAAGCTAGAAATATTATTTTATAATAAATTCATATTAGGTTTATAAAGGCTCCAAAGTGAATTATTTAAAGGTTAAGGTAGGTATGGGTCTAAAACCACTCAAAAATATAATTTTGACAGGTTTAGGTCATTATATTAACCTTATCTTTTAGTTTTAACTCTTAGTTAATTAGTTTCACTTTTACAATGTCTCTTTGTATTTTTATATTATATGGTTAATAAACTTACTATATATATCCAAGAGACTCTCAAGTGGTCCATTAATGATACACCTATCATGGTATACATCTCTTGGCTGATCCTTAAATTTTTATGAATTTAATATCAATTAATAATATAATATTTGTTTTAAAACCACTTTTATGTCAATTTTGACACTATTCAGTAATTGATTTTTGTAAAAATTATAACAGAATTATTACTTAGATAAAAGTTCATTAAATCATTTATAACATGTCATATTATCTATTAAAATTATTTTAATTCATAAAAAGTATCAAATAATATTTATTTGTGTATTTATAATATCAATTATTTTAATATTTCACTATTATGGTAATTACAGCATCACCATTGTGTCATAAATAAATTAAATTATATAATGTCTATAAATTATAAATAAAATATACTTATGTAGGAAATCTTTTATCTTTTTAATTAATATTTATAGTCTAAAATCCATCATATATAACGCTATGTAAAAATTGTTTTTCTAAAATATATATGCTTATGTCAGTTTTGTATTTGTTTTAACATAATTAAAATAAAGTGTCCCTATCACATACAAGTGGTTCCATGGGGTCCCAAAATAGACCTAAATACGCCCATGGTCGGACATGTATCCAAAAACAAGGCTAGGACACGTTTTAGGGTAATTTAGTATTATTATAGTATTATTTTTAACCCTTATTTACCGGATTTAGCCTTAACCATGGTAAATAAAATATTTACCGAAGTAATTATTCAAAATGTCTAAAAATAAAATTTACCTATTTACACAATATGAACATCTTGATTCAAAATATGGAATCAATTTTTCTAAATTCAAAACACAAAAGTGGAAGAAATTAATTTAAAATTAATTCTCGTTGTTAAAACAAAAATAGTGTTTTTAAGAGATAATAACTTTCAAAAGATTGACACTTGTTTATGTCCGGTTTAATTGTAAAACTATGTACAATGAAAAACATTGTATTAAATGGTAAAAATATATTCTAAATATACTTTAAACCCACACAAATTCATAATTTATCAATATAAATTATTTCGATTGAAAAAGTTGTTTTTAATTAAAATTTAGTAATTTTCACTATTCATCAAAATATAAATGTTATCCGAAAAGTTCCAAAATTTCACCCTAGGCTAAATTCGATATTCCAAATCCAAAATTGAAGACCATTGTGAGAGATAAAATTTATAAAATTTCAAAAAGTAGGTATTACTATTCATAACGGCTAGTTTGATTGGTTATGGTGTGTTAGAACTCGATGTTGCGTACAACACACGCTATCACATTATTCAAAGAGAAGCGTATCGTAGAAGCTTGGGGTGTTACAGTAATAGTCTTTACTAGATGCATTATCATTAGATAAAATTATAGCATCTATATATCATTCTATGAGGCATGTTCACCATGTATGTCCAACCCTTAGAAAAAAAGAATTTGAAATTAAAGGTCCTCCTTAGATTAGTGAAACTGATAAATTCCAAAATTCTAAAATGTATAAAAATAAAATTCTGATTGGATAAAAATGTATTGAAAAGGTATATGATAATGTATAATGATAATAAATTAATATTACATAGATCTATAGTAAAATTTTCAGGGAAGGAAATGGATAAAAGAGATGAATGGGTGAACCCTTCCCTTGATCTTGGATCATGATACATGAGAGATTAGAGAGGGAAATATTGTTTATATAGTTTTGACAAAAAACAAAAAAATACAAAAAAACAATAACAACAACAATGACAACATAAAATACTACATTAATAAAATAAAATAATGAATGAAAACAATAATCATAATCAAAATCAAAATCATAATGTAAAAATTAAGTGCATCTCTTTTATTTAAAAATAATTCAAATAATAATATTTACACGTCTCATTTTTATACCATAATCAAATATAAAAAATATTTAAATACCTTTAATCCTTATTTAAAATTAATATGACTCAATACAAACCAAAAAATACATTTCACAATCAAAATAATATGTTCAATATTAAATAACATTAAACAGTAATTTTTAATTAATTTTTTAATTAAGAATGACTAACAAGTAACACATTTTTTTGAGGTAGTTTATCCCCATGTCATGGAATATTTGAAGTACCTTTTTTAATTAAATTATTTATATATACATAAAATAATATTTCTGGAAATAGAAATATATTTCAAAAATAATTATATAATTTACTAATTCCAAAACCAAAGCCACTAATATAGGATATTCTTTTTCAACTTATAAATTTTTAATCAGATTTGATTCAAAACACTATGACTATGGTTAATAAATAAAAAGAATAAACGCAATTTAAGGATAAATAGCTGAAAAAGTATCTCTTAATAGACCTTGAGGTATTATTTTTAGTGTCAAAAAAATGTCACATGATGACGTTTTTATGGTTACCATGAGTATCTTGAGAGAGTAGTTGGAATAATTATTTCCATATAAGAGTAATGTGAATTTTCAAAATAGAAAATATTAACCTTGGATAAGATATTTTGATGTAGAAACATATTAAAAAACATTAAGTAATCATAAAATTAAAGAAAATAAATTTGGATCAGTGTAATGTATTCCACCACTTACTTTTCCAGATTCCTTAAACTAAAAAAATGATTTTTAAATTTGATTTTTTTAAAGAAATTATATCAAATTTTGTTAACAGAATTACATATGACTTGAAATACTATAATTTTAAAATATATTGAACACAATTTTATATTAAATAACAGTTTAAGACTTTCAATTTTAGAAGAAATTTGAAATTAATGATATATATTAATTTATATTTATTAAGTAAAATTAATTATAGGAAATTAATTAGAGATAAAAAAATTAGATTATGTTGGAATTGATAATATTTCATAGACCAATATTACAAACAAATATATTATTTATTTACTATATATGTCAAATTATATATTATAATTTATGAAGGTACCCCATTAATTAATTATGATCGAATTAAATATTTAATTATTAATTAAATATTTATTTTTTATGAAAATAAATTATGAGTCATACATAATATTATAAGAAAATAAAATTATAAGTTTTAATGGTTTAAAAACAAAAAAGGAATGATTAATAAAATTTTAGAATGGAAAATCATTTTTTTAAGATATGATTTGATTTATTTATAATTTCATTTTAAAAATTAATATTATAAAATTTTATGTATTAATTTATCATTAGAGGATACAGAACTATTTTTAACGTATATACTAGAAGCCATCATATCTTAAAATTTTATTTATATACCTCTATGTCAAAATTTATAAAAATTTCACTCATTTCCTCAAATCATTGAACATTTACTTCTCTAATAATCGAGAAACATCTAAAATTCCTCTTATTTCCTATAATATTTATTTCATTTCTCATATATAATGATTTTTGAGAACAAATCAACTAAAAATATATAAATTTATGTTTTCAACTCTAGGATTGTCTAGGTCTGTTCTTGTACGGGCTACAAATTCTATCGGGTGACCCACATTTATTGAATATCTCTTTAGTAATAGAAAATATTTATTTTAGTTTATTATAATCCATTGAAGAAAATTTATTAATCTTCATAATTTACATTTATATTAAATTGGCTTCCACATCCCACTATAATGTATATTAATTAAAAATTCCTAGGATTCTGGTGATTGGTCAAGTTTTAGTTAGGTTAAATCAAACTAACAACATTATTCCAACATTTTAGGTGTTAACTAATTTAAAAAAAATAATGGTTGAATAATAATTTCGAATAAAACATATTATTTATATATATATATACATGTTTATGTGTGTGAGTTTGTGTTGGTTCTATTACTCGATGATAAATAAAACTACGATTCTAGTTTCAGGTTTATGACTAGTGATTAACATACCATTTATTCCATGAGTTGAATATTTTTTCAATTCCATGATAGGTATCTATTTGATAATTATTTTTTAGAGCTTAATGTTATTATTATATTTACTAAGAATTTTTTTTTATTTTTGGGTAACATATATTGAATATTATGCTAATATATGAAATGGACCGAGGATCAATTGTTCATAATTATTTCTTTTAGTGGTTATGAAATTCTTGTTTATTAAAAGTTCAATACTTTTCATTAAATAAAATTTTTAAATGTGTTTTATTAGTTATGTTATAGGGATTATCCATTCCTATAATATCTTTAATAGTGTTTATTATACATTAATTCCCACATATGTGTATTATATTATTTCTTTCATGAAGGGATAACATCCTAAGAGGTTTTGGTTGTGAATCAAGGTATATCGATTTCAAACACATCGATTTAATTAACATATTTCATGGTTAGTGAAAAAAATACTAACTTCCTCACTAATTTTTAATGTAGTAAAGAATAAAAAATAAAATATTTCCCTTACTCGATCTTCATTGTTCTATGTTAAATGAACATACACCAATGATGTGTTAATTCTCCCAAAATCTACTAGAGAACACTCCATGTACAATTTTTTGAGTTTAATCACTATTCATATTTATTTATAACCAAATAAAGTAAAAACTCCACTTCACTATCACTAAAAAAATACTCAAAACCCTTTATAAGTACATATTTTATTTTAAAATCAAATATAAAAAAGAGTTACACCTATATTGGTTTATTAATATGATACATATTCATAAAAATATTGATTCACCTTATTTTATTTTTCATATATCAATCAATGAGAACCAAAATCCTCTATATATATCGTAACATATTCATTAAATGTATAGAGATTTATTTATATTTTTTCTTCCCTATCTCCACATTTAAGGTTCCTTTTTTCAGTTCATGATAGTTAATAAAAATTTCACCAAAGTTAATTCCTCCCTCTATTCACTAATCATGCTTAAAAAGTATTATTTGTGTTATAATATCATGTTTTCATATATTTTCATTATGTTTAAAACATTGTTCTGTGGTATATACTTTTAATTTAAAACATTGTTCTCTCTTACACTTTAAAATATTGAAAATAAATTTATATACTTCTTTTAAAATACGAGAATTATATCCTTCTTTAAAAAAAGTCTAAGAATAAACTTCTTCAAAACTATTAGTTTAATCAATTTCTCATTAAGTTAACGAATCTTATATTATATATATTTCCATTAAGAACTAGTAGATATCAAAACCACTATTTGGAAGAAAAATAGTAACACCACTAATTAAGAAATACTTATGGGATGAAAAAACCATTATTTTGGTGGAGGTATTTTGTCTAAGAAATTGTAGTGGATAGCGATTGTTAAACAAAAATAGATATTTTTATCACTACTAAAAAAATAGATGGGTCACTCATCATAATATACATGATTTACTATTTTTAACCATGTAATAAATATTTTTAATCCCTTATATTAATTTTTCCCAGATAATTTGACACATTATCTCAACGTACATTAACCTTTATTGATTTAAAATATTTTTCAGTGATTTATAAATTTTTAGTTATTATATTTAATTGTAATTCTAAAATATATATAAATTTTATTATCTTAGAATAATTTATATATATATATAATTTTTCATAAATAATAATTTTAAATAAAATTTTATTCTTATATTTTTTTAAATAATATTCTATCTTCTTTCTTACTTTCCTAGAAAATCCATAAATCACAAAAATAATATTTATCACTCAGTGATTTCATTTCAGAATCTACCAAAAAACATAATCAAAATCCATAAATACATACCACTATTTCTAATTTTTTATCTTTATATAATAGACTAATATCCATATTGGCATTGCTATATCGATGATTCATGTTCACTTCGAGATTGTATATTTATTGAGGATTAATTTAATACCTATTCCCTAGATAGGAATATAAAAAAATGTACGCCCATGATCCTTTTTGTTATAATATGATTTTAGGGATTTCCCTACCTTCTATATTTCCAGACATATTTCTATCGTCAACTATATTTTTTATTTGAATCAACATCAACTAATTTTTCCCAAAAACGGCTCGCTTCTATGTCTCTTTCCTCAATATTTTCATTACTGATATGTTGAAATTGTTTTTCTCACTCTCTATAATAGATATATGTCAAATTTAAAATATTTTCATTTGACTTTTTTGAGTGATTTATAATATTTTTAATTAACTAATTATAAATAAAAAATAATTTGATTATCCAAGATCCATACATGTTTCTAAACTAACATTTATTGAGAATGATATAATTTATTCTATATATTTTCAAGTATTACATCATTATTTTGTTCTATTGAATAAATAATTAATGTTTTTTAGTCACCTAGACATAAGCCCTATTAGTAATATAGATAAATGTCTTGAGATCTTCCCCCAAATTCTTCTCCAATGTGTTTTTTCTCTATGTTCATTATTTGAACGATGTTATTGACTATCTTATTTCTCCTCTAAATTCATTATTTCATTATTGTGTTCTCAAATCATAAATTTATTCCTAATAATATGGTTTTAATGATAATCCTCTACTTTGATATTGGTAAATTTTATGCAATTTTGGGATCAAAATCTAAATATTTTATTCCAACTCCTCTAACCACATATACCATGTTATTAAATTAAAGTGTATTGATATTCGAGATATCCCCAAAAAAATAATATTTTATTAATGTTATTGATAAATATTTTGGTTTACTACTTTCTATAATTAAGCATTAGTGTTGTTGATTAATAATTTTATCATTAAATATTTGATAAAACGCTATCAACATAATTTTCTTTAGGTAACATGTCTTAAAAAAGATACATCCCAATGGGAATCCATTACTACGGTGAAGGAAGACTTTTATATTTTTGGGTATGTCCAATACACCTTCATTATTAACCTAATTATCTTCAATATTTTTTTTCCCAAATTACCAATCCATTTTCACCACAATTTATTATCATCCTCTTTTTCTACGAAATAAAATATATTATTCCTCATTTATAAGGTATATATTTCCCTTAATTTAGGTCCCTATTTTTAAAACTACATTGTATTTTTATTTAATTTTATAAGTTTTATTTTTAAACAATATTTCATACCCTGAGTAACAGATTTAAATTACACTTAAGAGATTCTGACTAATATCTTCTATAAAAAATCCATAATCATGAATTTAAAATTACATATCAATATATTTTATTTAACGTAATATCTACCACTCGAATATTTTAAGAATTTTATTCTTGATAAAAAATAATTATTTTACGTTTTTCGATGGTTTATATAAATGTAATTCCTCAAGATTTTATATACCCTTTTTATCTTACAAACTTATAATCCTATTAGGAATTTGTTATCTTCCTTGATTACTCCTTGATATACCGTGTAGTAACACATTGATTCTCCCTCTGCAGATTCTCTCATATCATTAGTGACAAAAAACTGTAATTTTTATATAATCTTCACAACATAATAGTAGACATATTACACATAAAATTAATATCTAGTTATACTCATATTTATTGTTTTATCTCGTGGTAGTGTTCTTAAATTCTAAATATAATTTATTATATTTTGTTTTGATGAAATAACTAATGTGGAAATTTATAATCTGACCATTAAAGCATTATAAACTATGTAATGTTAATCTCACGATGAAACATTATCTTTTCTACTTGACAGGAAGACTCCACCTTCATCATAAAACAAATCATCAATTTATATACATATATAATGAAAAATAATAATATTAAATCTAAATAAGTACAAAGGATGAAAATATAATAGAAGACTCATCATGACAGGGCTTTTAACATTGGTTCTATAAAAAACCAAAAATAAATTATTTTTACATTGGATATTATTTAACCAACATTAAAATCATAATGCGAATGATATTTTTTCTAGTAATGAGCACATTATTATTTATGTTTTTTCATGATTTAAAAAAATGCAATCTAAAATCCACAAAATTAATATATCTTTACAGTAGAGGAATAAAAAGTGAAGGGAAAGGTATAGTAGATAATAGGAGATAATGAAAAGTTGAAAATTACTAACTCTATCTCAAAAGATTAACCTAATATGGTTAATGCATAAAAATAAAAGAAGAATAATACACCATTCTATCCCTTTATTAGCTATACATGAGTTGGTGTGTTAGGGCAATTTTTTTCCTTCAGTTTTCGATATAATTTTAATGGAATAAATAATTTAAAAACAATAAACAATTATGATGAAAAGTATAATAATATTATCATTCTAAAAAACCACTACAAAACCACTAATGGAACCATAATTCAACATTAATAAAAGAATAATATTGAAGACACAAATTCATAGAAGAAACTAGAACAGGACAATATGAGTTGTAAATACTATCTGGAAGCCCTTTAAATGTACAATATAGGTTGTAAATTAATTCCTCACACATTTAAGGTACTCCCCTACCCCTATATAAAGGTCTATATGTAATTATTAACAACCCTATCAGAAAATACATAGTGGATTATTTATTTGAAAATATCCTTTTATGGAAGGATAATTAGGAAGGGAATTCACTTCTTTTCTCTTAAATCTATACTACCCCCATGGCCTTAAATTTATCATCTCAATTCACAAGATTTATCATAGTGGTCCAAAAAAATAAATAGAATAATGTTCAGTACAACATACATTATTTGGATGAGGAAAATTCCATTTTCACCCCAATATCCTCACACAAACTCAATTCAAATGAATAATGTGACACATAAAATATGACTATTAAACATAGGAATAATTATTTGGGAATAATGAATCATGTTACAGATGAGTTTCTTAATATAATATGCTTGCAATAGAACCTGTACAACAAATAGTGCAATTAAAAGGATCAACATTATTTCTCTTTCAAATATAATTACTTCTACAACAAAAATATAGATTCCATGTATCATATAATATTTGAATTTTATTTTAAATATTCTATCTTATAACCTTTATATTATATCTTGATTATTTATCTCAATTTCATAGATTTTGATAAACTTATCTCTTATTAATTCCACAAAAATAAACACTCTTAATTGATTGGATTCCTCTATAATATTTAATATCTATATGTTTTGTGACATTTTTGGAGGCCCAAAAAATACTAGTCTTCATAAGAGGTGTTCTCCCATTTAAAACATTTAAATAATTTAAAAAAAATTAATTATAGGTCATGTAATTTAGTTTGAGGGCAAGGAAGATCACCCATTATTTATTTACTTTTGTTGTAATTACTCGTAAACAGAGGAATGTTAACAATATGTACTGCCACTATTGGATATTATATAATCCATACAATATTTGTTTAATGATATACTCTGATGTATCATATCATCAAAGGTTTATACATACAGAGGGTGGGACATAATTCATGACTCAAAGAGATTGTTAATCATAACATTCAATGAATATTATGGTACAATAAACTCATTGGTGACGGATGTGTGTCCTAGTAATAGTGGAATCTCAATCTATGGTGTCTTGAACCACTTTATTACCAATGTTAAAGAAGAATCAACACTTATTGTTAATGATATTAAGGATCTTCATACTACTCAGTGATCTGTGTCTTATAACCAAATGTAGTAAAAATGTATAATAAATTTTGAAAATAGGCTTCTTTAAACTAGATATGAAAGAATTATATAATCGTATAAACTAGACTTAAGGGGTGATTTCAATGAGGGTCTCAACATATTTTCTCACATTGGATCCATTATTATGTATTATAAGGGTAATTGTTTTGGTTGTGCACCTGGATTTCACTATTATTATCCCCTTAAATTGTACCCCCATTACATTGATCCATTAATTAAAATTTTATTAACAATTTTAATGGATTATAATTTTAATTAAATAATAATAATGGAAAAAAACCTCAAACTGTTAAGAAAAACGAATAGTAATACCCAGATAACACAATTGAAAACATACCAAATTATTTGAAACATAATATAAGAAACTAATATCATACCATAAATAATTGTTGACAGTATTCAATAAGTTTAAAGTGAAATATGATTTAGCTTATATTTCTTCAAAATATTCATGGTTAATCGGCACAGTCTACTAATTTTGCACCAGAAATCAATGTGAGGAACCAGACTAGTATTCAATCATACCTGGAACCCATCCTGACCTTCATGAGGCTCTAAAGGCTTTTTAGATCCCTAGGGATGAAAACTAGTTCCAAGACATTACATGAATTTCTTTGGGAATTATTTCACCCAGTATAGTTATAAATACAGTGGAATAAAAAGAACAATATCCATAAGCTGGTAGTATTCCAAATAATCCATAACCAACTTCCATGATCCATCCAATTTTCTTACACAAGAACAAGATTAATAATATAAATATACACCCAATAATAAAGGGTATAAACTATCCAAAAATAATAATAATACAATGACTTTACCCAAGATCAAACCCACTCCATGTAACCTATACTTGTACAAAACCACCCAAATCATCCCACATCATCCAAGATGGTCAAAAATAAATTTTAGAACCTAAAATATATAGATGTGAGATAAAAATACTAGTACTCCACCTTAACCAACAAAATGTCTGAATTAGAAATGATAAGGATAATAATCAAAATCCATTTATTATGTAAATCATCCATTTCAAGATCGATTTAAATAAATCATATACACGATTCAATATAATCCAAAAAAGGTTTTAAAATATATCTGGAAAACACATTTTTAATAGAATACAACCCAAATCACATGGGTCACATATATCAAGATAGAACAACCAATCACAAGAATATATGAATGAAAAATAATTCAAAAATGTTCCACAATTATAAAATTAAAGGAAATGATGCAATTGAAAAATGTATCTAAGCTAAACCAATCACTAATCAAATAGGAAATCAAATGCATCATGGGATCTACCCAATGAATTTTTTTGTTAATAAAATCTTTCAATATATGAGAATAAAATATTAATAATAGATAGTAGAATACACTGATGTCCACTAACTTGTTTTCCAAATACCCCATCCAAGAATCATTATGATGATAAACCCCCCACCTTTCCCTTGTACCTAGTAGGAATGGGAAAACAAGCAGTGTGTGAATGAACACTATAGATCATATACTTAGTAACCTGTCTCCAATAAACAAAAAAAAGTGAGGCATAGTGAAAATGATCCAAGTCTAACACACATGGAATAATCATATCTATCCTCACCAAAAGGACTATTACGAAATTCCCCATATATATAAAATGAAAAAAAACATAAAAAATATAATTCTAAAATAAGGGGAGTAATTCTGTATCACTTCATGATAAAAAAATCACATGAGTGGAAATTAATCTAGTCATAATGAAGTGGTTCCTGATATCACCAATTTTGAAAAAACCGAGAACTAACAAGACCTTTAACCCCAAAACATAGACTGGGATACAAACCCCTTTTTTAATTTCATAGAACAACATTTAAAACTTTTCTAAAAAATGATGGAATGTATTCTGACTATTTGAAATACTTCAATGCTACCCTTTAAATGATTATCCACCATTGAAAATCAAAATATGTACAAAGGCTATTGATTTCCATCATGTTATGTAATACAAGACATATTGGAATTTTCACAAGTGTAAAATCAGAACTCATTTCAAATCACCATCTAAAATACACTACATAACCCCTTTAAAAATATTTTAGAGGATACACCTCTAAACAAAAACACATTCCATTCAATAAGTTATTTCATCACATTTTAAAATAAGAGCTGGTTAAAAAATTCACAACATTAAAAACATTCTATAAAAGAATACATTCATTTAACAAAAGCATGACACCCTTAGGCATTCTATTTAAAATATGAAATCATGGAAATCATATGGAAACCCTTAATTCCAAACTGAAAATAAAATAAAATGGTTTATAATCACCCAATATATACTAAATATATTAATACATTAATTAAAAATTAATTTATAAATAACAATCATTCATTGAATTTCAAAATGAAACTACTAAATATAAACATGTCACTCAAAGAGTGTAAATCTAAGTCAGAGCATCAGGAAACCTTTTCCCATCATCGATGACCACACAACCAGGATAATAAACATCATCTATAACCCCTATAAAAAGAAAAAAATTTCATTAAATCCAACTAGAACCCTAAAATAGTGCCACAAGAAAACATGGTTTAATGGGTAAATAAAAATCGAAGAGATGGATGATGGAAAAAAAATGAGAGAAAAAATGTGTAACACACCAAAAAGCTCTTATAAATATAAAATATAAGGTAAAAGTCAATAGGATAAAGTTAGTGGAGATACTCCAATGATCCCAAGTGTCAAGAGATATATTATGGGGAAATAAGTGTATAAAACCTTCATAATCGAATATGGAATTTTATGAATTTCCCAAAATTTTAAACACCTGGAAGACAACATGTTTTCCAAACTATGTGCCAGATACTATCTTGTCCAAGAAACACTACTCTTGTTTACTAATGAGAGACCAAATGTTTTATAAGAACATTGTGACTCACCCATACACACCCAAAATCCAACACAACCTCCTAGGGTTCCCTTTACAACTTGAAGAACATTGTGTTTTCATTCAAAATAGCACATTCAAAATGGAAGATCCACCCTTATGGGTACCATATCATTAGTAATAACTATTTAATATTACCATTTACCTGTTATAAGGCTTGGATTGATTGATATCCTGACTCAAAACCAATATAAAATGGCCACCACTCAAGAAAAAAACATAAAAAAACATCAAGATTGTGACATGTGGGGTGTCATAACAAACTTTTCAATATAAAAATATTTAGACACCACATTTTATATGAATGGTATCAGACTATTCCTCTCATACTATAACACAAAAAAATTATATTATTTAAAAAAAACCCAAAAAATATTATAAAAATAAATTTAGAAAATATAAATTTTGGTATCACATGAATATAAAAAAAATTAATTTCATGTATCTTTTTTAAAATTTCAATTAAATATTATGAATCACCTTAATTTTGTAGCTCAAAATCACACACCATCACATTACACATATTCTATTCACACAACAACTATTAACGTTATTGGATTAATATTTTTCAGTACAAACAACTTCATTTACTTCTCTAGCATGTTCATTAAACTATGAAGAATTTTTTTTACAACAATTTTAATAAAATAAGACTATGTAGTCTAAAATACCTTTCAACATCATCAAAAAACAACATAAGAAATTTTAATTTACCTTACATGAATGCATAATTTTCTATGAAGCATGTGTTCTAAATAATTTCATTTTATAAAGGATAATAAAAAAACATTATTTAAGAACATGGTTCAAATTCGGGTTTAGAAAACTTTCAAGAATAAATGTTCTCATGTAACTAATAAAAAAATAATTTCTTATTTATATAACCAATGCACCTATAAGTAATATTAATCTTATTCTATTAAAACAAAATCACATAACTTTTTAATACATAAACTTGTGAAAAAAACCTTCCACATATGAAACTAAAGCTTGTCTAAAATAAATTATATTACTGATAAAATTAAATAATAAAATATAATTAAGTCAAAAATGAAAGAAAAATCTACCTACTAGTCCAGTTGGAGATAATAGTAACCCATAAGCTTCATAATAGTTAAAAAAAATTCTTTTATCTTGTAAGTACATACTAAAATCATGAGACTGTGGTTTTTAATGAATGTATTTGTCTTCAAATTTCTAGTTATGCAAATAAATCCTTCACCACAACCCCCAGCCTAACATGGAGAACATAAAAAATGTGATAAGACATCTACTCAAGTCTCATCTTTTTTAATGGCTTCAAAAAATTCTACTATGACTAGTTTCCAAAAAATTCATTATCAAAACATCATTTTCCCATTATAAATATCACCAAAAACACTTTAAAATATTTTCTAAAATAATTAAGAGAACCTATAATTAAAATATAAAATTATAAAAAACTAATGATTAAAAAAAAATTTAATTATTTTATTATTCATACATATATCACATAAACATAAACATAAAATTATAAAAATGACATTTACTCCCTCATAATAATATTTACTGAAATAGTCATTTAATTATAGGAAAAACTACACCTATAACATATATAAATCATTAAATATACATTATCTAAAATCATACTAAATTTAATATTGATTAAGTGGATGTATTAAAAATGAAAAATTAATAATATTTCATATATTTTTACCAAATTTATAATTAAAAATAGCACATTCTTTTTGAATAAAAATTAAATTTCCTGGTTAGAGAGAAAAATTCTAGAAAGTAAACAATGTCAATTAAATACATATAGAATACCCTTATTAAAATCCCCACTGAAACACATAAATTTATAAACCACTTTACATTAAAACATAATTTTTTAAAATAAGGGAATATCACAAAAGTAATCAATATACTATAAAAAATTTATTTAAAATAAATAGAAATATTTATTTAAAATATGTAACAATATGAAATATATCGATTTATTACATAATGAGAAAATATTTAAGCTACCAGTTAGTAACACTCCTCCCAATATTAATGATTATCTAACATGATATCATCCTCTGACACCTATGGAATTGTAAGGAAATAATTGATTAATTTAAAATAATTCAAAAGGATCTTTTTATTGGTCTTAAGTTGATTGAACCTCACCACAAAACCTTATGACTTCATTACATCCTCTAACATGGAAATGTCACCTTGTGTTTATATCCCCGATAAAAAACCCCATAAATTTGAGGTCATTCTTTCCTTTTTGATGATGATGGATTCCTACATACATAAAAGTAAAAAAAATATCAATAGGATTATATATTAAAGGATGTAAAAGAAAAACATTACGATAAAGTAGAATATTAAGTCATCAAGATTATTTTTATCCCTAGCCACATGGTCATCGTAGGAGGAGATTAAATGAGAGTAAATAATAATGACTACTTTGAGTTTGGATCATTCATTATGAGATATAGGAGAGGGGAACAACTTTTGTCTAAATTTAGAAATAAATAACAAAAAAACCAATACAAAAAAAAATAATAAAAAAATTAAAAACAAAATGCACTAAAAAAATAAAAAACAAAAAAACAATCATAGACATTATCATAATCATAATAAAATTATTAATACAAACATTTTTAATCAAACATATTTACAAAATAATATATCACCATATTATTGTTATTTCACAACAAATTTAAATAATATTTAAATACCTATAGTAATTTTTTAAATTAAAATAAATTTATAAAAACCCAAAATAGTCTATCATAATAAATATAATATGTTTAATATATTATAATTTTAAAAGAGTTATTAAGTAATTATTTAAAAAACACATGTTTTACAAAGAACATTATTTTTTAGGAGGTAGTTAACCCCATGTTAAGGAAGATGTCAGATACCTTTTGGATATAAATTACAGATATATATTCATAAGAAAAATTATGAAAATAAAAATATATTTCCACAATAATTAAAAATTACCTATTTCTAAAACCTAAGAATCCAATAGATTAAATGATTTTGTAACATATTAATTTTCAATCAACATAGATTGAAAAATATAATATGTTAGTTAAAAACTCATAAGAATAAGATTTATTAAATTTTTAATATTCATTAAACTAAATGAAAATGATTATTTTGGTTAATTTTTTTGAAGATATTATCTCATTCTAGAAATAATTACTCTGGATATTAAATCCATTAGTTATAAATTTAATGAATAAAATTTCAATTTAAATAATAGATTAAGATATTATGTTTTTATAGAATCTTAAAATTATAGTTATAATATAAATTATATTTA
Source organism: Viscum album (assembly GCA_963277665.1). Taxonomy (NCBI): domain Eukaryota; kingdom Viridiplantae; phylum Streptophyta; class Magnoliopsida; order Santalales; family Viscaceae; genus Viscum; species Viscum album. The sequence goes on from OY728138.1 coordinate 1,206,077,038, forward strand.
TTAATTTTATTTCATTGAGGGAAATTATTTATTGTTCATAATTTTAATTAAAATTAGATGAAATAATATTTAAGAAATAAATATTATTTAAAATATTTTACTTAATTTATATCTTTTTTAATAATAAAATATAATTTATAAGGCTCTCTATTTATATAATTATGTGTGAAATTATTATTTAAGTATAGATTAGGTATTTAAAATTTTATTTTATAAATTTTGTGTGATATATAGTTTTTTTGTTCAATGAATCTATATCGATTTAAGTGGTTAAAAATATATAAAGAAAGATTAAATTTTTTCATTGTGTAAAATCATTATATTATGTTCTTATTTTATTTATTTTGAATTTTTTCAAACTTTAACACTGTAAAATTTAACGTATTTATTTTTATATTAATGGGTATTTGTCAAATTTTACTGAATTTTACAAAATAAAATATATCTTAACATATAATTCATCTCCACCTGCGAATAAATTTAAAAAAATTATCTTCCTTTCCCCTAATCAAGACTAATTGTTTCTCTAATTATCCAAATAATTGTCAAGCCCCCTTATTTTCTATAATATTTTCGACCCCCTATATATTTATGTAGAATTTTTTAGTGAAAACCCATATCTTAATATATAATTTTATATTTTTTATTATCTGATTATCTATGAATGTACATGTATAGCCTAATATAACTATTTGGCAACCTACATTTATTGAATCTTACTTCAAAAGTAGAAAATATTATTTGAGGATTATTTTAGGGTATCTATATTGATTTTTAAAACAAGTGAGTTCGGTTTTTTTCTTGAATTAGTTTCAATATCCCAGAAAAAGGTATAATAATTACCAATTCCCATGATACTAATTATTTTAAAGGAATGAGGTAGTTGAAATCAATATGTCCACATGATTTTATCTATTTATATGTCAATTAAATTTCCAAAATTTGTGGGTAACTATAATTGTGATTAAAATACAGTATGTATGAATATATATAAATATATGTTTTTATGTGTCTGTTTTTTAGGCTTTATTACCTGATAATAAATCAAAAAATGAATTTAATGGCATGTATATGAATATTAATTAACATTTTATTTATTCCATGAGTTGAATATTGTTCCCATGTTATTAGAGGTATCCACATTATAATTATTTTTATGGGAGGTTAATAATAATATTATATTTTTAAATATATAATTTTAATTTTCTATTTTGCAATATATTGACTATTATGTTTATATAATCATATATCTCAACATTTAAAACAACATAATTACTTTTAATATAGATTAAAAAGTTAGTTTTTAGTCTAATTCTATGGAATATTATTAAATAATATGGTTTAATAGGTTTCATTATAAATGTTATAAGGAATATAAATACCAAGATTGAGTTTTTTAGTGTCTATTAAACATTCACATAAATTTATTAAACTAATTTTTAGATAAATGGATATCATCATAATATAGTAGGGTGAGGTGGGGTGAATAAACGTATATCAATTTCAAACTATTCCATTTAATGATATTATTCCATGGTTAATAGGAATAATCCTCACTTCCTCAATGATTATGAAAGAAATAAATTTGAAGAGACAAGTTATTTTACTTATTCCACACATATTTTACTATGTATATGGCATGTATAATTATGGGTTTTCAAAGTTCAAAAAAGATAATAAAGCACACTACTTGTAAAATATTTTGAGTTGAATTACTATTCATTTAAACATACAACCACACAAAAAAATCACCTATATATCACTAAAGAAAGACTCACTACCCCTTATGAGTACAAATTTGACCTAAAAAGTAAAATAAAAACAGATTTATGCCTCTATTATTAAAGAAATAGGCTCTATATTCACCAACATAATTATATAAAACATAACATCTCATACATAAATTTTACATCTTAATAGAGTAATATTCATTACAAAACATAATTATTCATGCCAAAATTATTTAGGTATAATGCCTTTGGAAGTATCTACACCTAAAACATTGGTCCATAAATATGATATGACATCTCATTCTATGTTCTGCATAACTATCACCCTTTTTGAAATATTATACGCAATATCTTTCATCATATCATTGGGAAGGGATACACTTTAAAGGGGAGATTAGATGCTCAGTAAGGGTAAAAAATCGATATATCAACCAAAAATTAGAATAACCATAGAAAATGGGGAAATATTTCATAAGCCATACCCTGCATATCATGTAATTTGATTCATATAAAAAAAATTAATAGTTTATAATTCATGAATCATAATGAAATCAAATAATATGATCCATCACATAATATCATAAATAGAAGATATAGATTTTTAAAATACACATAAGCATTTAAAATATTATCTAAAGGATATCCACTAAGACATTCATAATATTATAGGCTTGGTATTCCAACCTGTGTACATACTTTGGGCTTGCAAGAACTGTATATTTAACATTATATGACAATAATCAATACAAAATTAATTGTAGGGATATATTGGTCCGACCCTTTATATTAACCGCTAAATATTTGTGTCACAAGATAATAAAACATAAAACATATAAATAAAATCTTTTATCTTGTGACACAATCAATTAGGGGTTAATATTATGGGAAAATTAATTGGAGTGAGATATAAGTTAATTTGGGCTTGTGAGAAATTTATATTTAACTTTATCTATTAGTAAATGTTTTATGTTGTGAAACAAATATTTAGGGGATAATATAATGGGTTGGACCTATATCTCCCTCCAATTAATTTCATTGATTGTTCATGATGGCCATAATATTAACCCCTAAATATTTTAATCATGGATTGTTCATAATGGAAAAAAATCATTCATTTCATATTGTTTTATAAAGAAATATTCATTCAAAATTTTCAACAAAATCCTCCATGATTTTTTTGAAAATGAAATCCAAATATATTTAAAAAATAATAGGTAAAAAATCAAACATGTATAAAAGTTTCTTTAAAAATAATTGTATAACAGTAGAAATATTCATTAAACCATTTTTGGAGAACCTGGATTTGAAATAAAAATAAGTTTTAACCCCTCAAAGAAATACTTTTATTTTTTCATAAAAATAATCACTTAAAATATTGAGTTAATGAAGTGAGAAAATTTAAGGGAAAAATGTATTCTAAATAAATAAAAATTGGAGAATAAAATTAATTAATTTTTTAAATATACAATAATATCTCATTATCAAAATAAAATCATAATCATTCCCAATAAACATTGGTATTTTAACATCAAACCCTTAACAATTTGGTTCCTTATAAATCCCAAGTCCCATGAAATAATAAATTAAAATTAAATGTAAAATATCATGAGAATAAATAATTTCGTTCCATCACACATCAAAGGGGTTCCGTATAAACCTCATTAAAGAAGAATGGTTGATAACATAATGAATGTCTTAAAAAAGACAAATTGAGACCCTAAAACCCCTTACCATATGTCCCGAAATCATTTGTATAAATTTAGAACAAAAATATAAAAAATATTGATTAATTATAATTGAATTGAAAAAATAATACTAAATGTGTCATACAATATATGATTTTTTTATGAATTTTTATTACCAATTTATTAACAATTCTTTGTTAAAAACATGTTTTGGGTAATAATTGTTTCGTTTTTCATGTAACACTGGTTAGGTATGTATGGTAATTTATTTTTTATCATGGGTTTATAATATAAAGAATTTTAACCATGATATAAATATCATATTTATTTTTCATAAAATTATTTATAGTAATTGAGTAAAATAATGGATAGAAAATAAACTACACCGTTGTGGGAGATGGTATAGAATATTAATGCATGAATATTGTTTCCATTTTCTAAACATATTTTTGTAAATAAAAGAAAACTATTATATTACATGTATATAATCATTTCAATTTCATTTATACAATATATATTTATTAATTTACATTAATTACATTCCATGTAGAGCATTTGAAAAAAATAAATTACATCACTTGACAAGGTGCCAATTTGTCATACATTGAGAAACATTATCGAATTCTCACTAAATAGAATGTAATATAATATATGTAATATTACAATTCTAGAAGTATAATATTATCATATATATATATAAATATAAAAACCCGAAATTTATCAATATATTATTCCATGGTATATTGTGAATGAAAACAAATAACATTGTATTGCGAGCTCGTAGTCCTCTGTACACACGATCGATAGTTCCCTTCCACATTTCGTGGAATATGAGATATATATTGTTAATTATATTAACAAAATAAAATATAAGGATATGTTATATACTTATGTAATATTATTATCATAGATTATTAATATTTTTTTATATTCAAGATGGAATGAAATAAAAATACAAGTTTATGAATTTAAAATCTTCTATAGAGAAGCTATTTAGGTTTATAAAAAAATCTTTAGTATGAGGGTTTATGAATAAAAATAAGTACACTAGGATGTTTAACATGAATAAAGGATTTTTTAAAGGTATTTACTTATCCAAATGTGTTTTTAAGTGTTAACATGAGAGGATATGGGTGGCCATTAATATGTGGGGGAGATGACACACATGGAATTTTTGAAAGTAATAAATTATACCCACATGTTTCACATGAAAAAATGCCCCAAAATATGTTATTGTAGAAAATTATATGATATAATATCCAAATATGTCCCTAAAATAATTTTTTACATGTTTATTAGTAATTTTACCCTATGTCATTTAATTTTAAACCCTGATAAATCTGTCAAAATGTTTACCGTGATAATTAATTTCTATTATTTATAATATTCATTTTTTTTCAAAACATATATTGATAATATTATATAATAATTATTAATAAAATTTAATATATATAATTTATTTTTCCAAATTCATTTTAAAAAGAAGATAAAAAAATTAATTTAAAAGTAAACCACCAGTTGTGACTAATAATATATTTTCAAAAGATGAAATTCTATGAATTTTTAAAGATTTTAATATCAAAATATATTTTAAAATATATTAAAAATTACTATAATTGATAATAATAATTAAATTGATCAAATTTTACTTTTTAATCCATTTTCTTTAAATAATTAACCATGTTAATTCATTAAATGAAAAGGAAATATCTAACAAAAACTAGTATTTTCACTATTTATCAAAATATTAATCTTTTCAGAAAATTAAAAAAAATTATATTTATAATAATTTTTAAATGTTTATTGAAAAAATAAACATGATTTATAAAATAAGTTTTATAAAATTATCAGGGATTGTTTTTTTATTTGAAGGTAAAAATCAATATAAAACATTTTTATGAGAAATTGTTTTAAATGTTATAAAATGTATAATAAAAATTGAATACTGTCTTATCTATATTATATAATTATATAAAAATATTACTCATATTTTGTAACATGTGGTTATTCATATTCATTCCCAAATGCTTAAATATTATGTAGTAACATTCGTTTTTAAATAATTACATTAATAGCATGTCGTCGTATGATAAAACATGAGGTTGTGTTCAATAGAAGATATCAAAGAAATTAAAATTTATTCAACAAAAATATTTCACAAAATATATTGGTATTAAATTGTACCCCCATTAATATAAATTTATTACAAAAAATATATATCTATGATATAAAATATGAGGATACATCTGCTTCATTACATTCCTAGGATCCCATGTACCTTCATCAAATTAGAGGTTTCTCTAGAAAACTTTTATTACGTGAGTGGTATTATATCACATCACATTCTCCGTAAAATACAAAGTCTCCATTGGATTTTACACATAATAATGAACATGGTCCATTGGTACAACATTTGAGTTTAGTATATTTTATTGATAAGGTGTGTACTTCCTAGGGGAGATAAAAGAAACACCGCATGAAATTGATATATGTTTTGGTGGAATTGACAAACTATAAAACTCAATACTAATATTATAAAAAGATTCAAATATACTGAAATACATAAGTATTTTGTTTTCTAATTTCCATATAAAATTATTCTCTTCCCCAAATAAATCATTATAAACAACTTGTAGCCATCTTCAAATTCTAGACCATGTCACCACATTTCATCTTAACTCTTACACAGACTTTGTGATTCCCTTATGTGGTAATAAAGGGATATAAAATTTCATTTCATTTTTTTGACTCTTTCTCAGGACCCAATAATTTATTTCTCCATATTTACCCAAATATTTTATAGTTAAGCACTTCATTACATAGATGGATTCATAAAGATACATATAAATTATTAAGTGAAATCTATTGTGGTATGAAAACTCAATAAAAGTAAGATTCTTATCCAAAGAACCTTTAAAATCCATAGAACAGATCATAAATATATCATCTAGGGTTTTAATTGTAATTTTAGACGTACCATTTATCTATGGAAGATATACAGTGATAAAAATCTACTTTGTATGAATATATTTCTAAAGACTTCAACATATCATCAAGGAATCTCTCAGATCATAATCGGATATAATAAATTGTTGTACTTTATACAACCATACCACCTCCAAAATTTAAATCCTGGAAATATAATATGGGGTGAAATATTCATTGATATTTAGGAGGTTTTATCACTTTTTAAGGTGATGTAATACAACCCATATTACATTGTTTCATTTATAATTTTTTTGGAGTTTGGTGAAAACATCCAGGGTGATGTTTCCCCATTTCCATTATAGAATAGATAATGGTCATAACATCTTCTTAAACAATTTCTTATTTACATTAACTTGTTGAAATACTGAGCAGTGAAATAAAGACTCAATAATATCTCTCTTCATTCCACCAATCCCGAAATACCCTTTAAATTACTCTAAATTTTTGTACTTTTAGTATGAATAGTGAATGAAGAACTATGAGTCTCCTATAATATCTAATTATTTGAATGTAGTATAGTTTGAATGTATACATAGTTATTGAACATTATCATTCAATAAAAATCAGGGTTTATCTTTGTAAAAAATTTCACTTTGTTTTTTTAGCTGTACATCTTTCTTCTACACATCTTTAATCTTCCCTTGTATAGGTGGTTGGACAATAATTCGAGTAATATAATATGTATCCCCTTCATTAAAGACTACCAGATCTATCATTTCAGAATACATAAATATTTGATCTATTGGAATAAAATATAATGGATAATATAATAATGTTCTTTTAACTAAAATCATTGTCCACCTTTATATCTTTTAAAGGGTGATAATTCATTAAGAAGTAAAAAATCCATAATTAGTTCCAACCAACATCCCTAGAACTTATTGAACTCTTTTTCTGTGAATATATTCTTTACAATTTTATAATTGGTATAATTTTCTCCACAAATATTGTTACTCCATATATTTATATCTAACTACAAAAAATAGGTAGGGTTATTTTTTTTCAGAAAACATCAATTTTTCCAAGACATAATCTATAACAGTTTAATTTAAAATAAAATAAAATCACAATCCCTTGATGGATTAATCAATATGGACTTCAAAACCATTTCTAAAATATGGTAATGTAGTCATAGGTTTTTATATTAATCTTCTATCATAGTCCTTGAAATATTCCCCGTTTTTAACAATCTAGAAGAACTTATATCCATTTTAAGTTAACATAGAGAGGGGATTTTAGAGTGATAATAAATTTTTTAAAATTCATTAAAAATATTCTTCCAAACATACAAATATTCATATCTCAAAAACATTATTTGGTCTTAGCCAACGTTTGATAACATTCTTCTTTGACGGATTCACTAATATATCATTTACTCATATTATATGACTTAAAATTCACACTTTGAAAAATTTTCATACATATTATCCTTCTTTAAGGGTTACAACATAATTATTAAGTGGTACTTTTTTCATTTCCATGACTTAATAATAGATAAGATTACCATCAATATAGACTATGATAAACTGATCAAGGGAATCTAGTAATACTCTATCCATAATGATTAAAGGGTAATAATTAAGATAAAATTGAATCACTATATATTTATAGTGTCTATAGTGTGTATGGAATATGGTCTTGGGTATATCCTACATAAAAAAAGTTTCACAAAATTTGTACAAAATTAAATGGTTGTATTGTTGTAAATGCCTCCAAAATGTCCTTAATCAAGATAAAATCTTACCACATAAAATATCAAAAGGTATGTCTAAGAATTTAAAATTATGATCAAAATCATACTCATAATCCCATGGTGGTATCGATAACTATTATGTTATTCTTACATTAATAAATAAATGTTTATAAAATTATCATAATCCTTATATGTTTCATTATTTTTATAATGAAAATAACATTGGTAAAAATACCTCCCAATAATAATTAAAAAATCTTAAAAAATAATCATTTATATCCTTCCATTTAAATGATATAGTATAATATATTTCTTTCCTCATTCTATGGGATAACACTATGTTTAGGGAATTGACTCAAATAATGGACATATTTTCAATATATAAGACATCAAATTACTTGATAAGTTTTCACACTATGACATTATTTTCCATATAGAAAACATAATCACCTCAATTTTATATATAATTATAGTTTCTTCTACCAATCATCTTGATTTATAATAAGAATAACATTCATTATTATTTATTAATTTCCACATTATATTTTCTAAAATTCAATCATGCTATTATTTAACATGTTTGGATTCTAAATAATGCTCATGTTTTTTATCAAGTATCATGTTAGATGACTAATCGTTATCACAATATTATCCCTCTGCCCATCATCAATTTTTTTCCCATAATCACAAAATTGTTCATCAAATTTCGAGTTAACATGATTCTTCCTAGTTCCAGTCATTGACTAATCCCAAATATGGTAGTGTGAGAAACACAAATCATAATGGGAAAAGGCATAGTAATGAAAAATTATTTATAAAAGGTCTAAATAATGAAACATTAATTTTAATATAAAACACATTTTACTAAATCATAGTAATTATTAAAATCCTTATAAAGCACCATAATGGGTTTTTTAATTCCATAGGAATATTCCTTGAGAGTTTCAAACCAGGTGCACTGTAATTCCCCTTGTCATCTACCATGCAATGCTCGATTCAAGACCAATATAAATTTTCCGGAGTTATTACGCCAAGGTGCATCTCTTGCAAAACCAAATACACCTATGGAATCTAAAAAGATGTGTAATTTATTTTAAACCACTAACTATAAAATTCACTAATATTCTATGATATATTTATATACATAGAATTATCCAAATACTTATCCTTATAAATATACCAAGGGATCTTCCCAATGTTTTCTCAAACTAGTTTCCAAAGGTTAACTAAACCATTCTCTAATAACAACTATGAATACTAGAAATTATCATATAAAAATATTACATCTCAATAGATTAATAATCATTATATAACATTTTGACCCATGAAAAAATCTCTTAGGTATATTTGCTTTTGAAAAGTAGAAACACAAATAACAATTCCAAAAGTGAACTAACTCATCTCCTATTATGTTCTTCTCAACTAGTAATCTTCACAGGAATATTATACATAAAACATTTATTCATATCTTTGGGAAAGGAAACACAAGAATGGGGGATATTAGATTCCAAATAAGTGAAAAACGAGTGATACCAATATAACATTAGAATAAGGGTACGTGAACATGATCATAAATTTTTGATAAACCATACCATTTATATCACATATTATAAAATCGATCTGTGGAATATATTCTTGTAGATAATAATACCTGAATCATAAAATAATTAGAGAAATATATCCATGAGATCACAAGAGTGGAATAAGATATAGATATTTAGAATACTCATACACTTAGATATTTCTATTTTAAGTCAATCCACAAAGAAATTCATAACATGTTATTATTCGGATAACTAACCATGTACCTGCTTTAGGCTTGGGATAACCCATAGTTGATATTCTTCTGATATTGGGATAACTTCATATGTACCATCATTTGATCATTTCATGGACTCTTATATACACTTATAGCTCTTGTAACATTAATCATTACCTAGTTAATGTTAGGTAGATATAGGTCCCACCCATTACATATAACATATATTTGTGTGGAAAAGATCATACAAATCCATCATAGAACAATCCATGAAATGGAATGTGTTTCATAAACATTTATTCATTTTATAACAACTGGAAAAGAAAATATTTTAATAAACACCTCTTCATTTATTCGTCGAATAAACTATGTGAAATTAATAGATTTTATAAACATATTTCAATCATAGAAATAAATCATCCAAAAAACGGACAAGTATAGTACAATTAGATCATATATATAGTAAATTTTATGTATCATAAAAGGATACCATCGTTGATGGAAAATGATTTTGAAATATCCACTTCGGTTATTTTTAAAGGAAACCCACCTTTCAAATTTGAAAATAACTTTTTTTCAAAATAATAATTCATAAATATTCTAAAAAAATTGTATATGAAAATATCCATATAAATATAGAATTTAACATTTTAATAATTTAATGATCATTGAATTCATATCACGTTATTTTAGGGGAAAGAATATTCCCATTCCCCTCGTTATCATTTGCAAGTTATAATCATATACTTATGATCAATATGCATGATATGTATAACGATGCCTGCAATATGTTATCAAATTTTTTGTAAAGATTTAAAAATCTCCAAAATAAACTAAAATTAAATAAGTAAAATATGAAATAATATATATCTTCTTTTCAATCCTTAGAATACTAATTTATATAATGTTTATCAAACTCTCATCATTTTGGAAGTGATGATTTTTTTGAAACAAATTCCTTACTTGAAGGCCTAATTGTGTGACCCTATATGATTTAATATAAATTTAAAAAAAATATGATATCCATATTTTTTAGATTTAAAAATGTTAAGCCTATAGAAAGGAATAAATATTGATTAATATTTAAAGGGGTCTGGTGTGATTTCAATCAAACATAATCATAACTCCATATAAGCCTGTACACCATAAGATGTATCACCTATATTGTATTTATATATTTACAATGATTTTATTCCATGAAATATATTAACAAGTATACATTGAAAATTTAAATCTATTATAGTATATATATTCCATTCTAGAAACTCTTAAATAGTTTGAATAAGGATCTACTATATCACATGTCATTCTCGAAAAAGTATAAACATTACATATCCATCTTTTCAGTAGATAATATAATCATATACAACTAAAAAAATATTTCGATGAATTATTTAACTCAAAATAAATAATAGGTATAGAATTATTATCACATCATCTTAATGGAAAAATCAAATCTTTGTTTAGATAAAGTTGATATAGTGATCAATAACATACCCAACTAACCATTGATAATCTAAACCTTAAGGTTTTCATAAGAAATGAATTAATGTTTGGTGGATATCATTCATAGAATTTCACCAACCATAGGTAATGGTGATTGATAATAAGTTTTCATCCCTAAATATATCAATGACTATATGAAATTATGAGAGGTATAGTTTGGTGGATCTATCGTAGCTATAAGACTCATGCAATTTCTTTATTTATCTACTGTTTATATATCAAATATAACTTTTTTATTGAGTTCAAGATCCCACTCATTCTACCCTTACAATATCATCACAACCCAAAATACATAGTAATGATCATTGATTATAGACAACTCAAAGTCATAATTTGATGGGATATTATCATTAGAATATTTGTGTAATGTAAGTTTCAACACACACGAATGAATAATAAATAGGTATTCACCATATTTATAAATTCTGGATACAATTACATCAATTTTAATCATTTTATTACGTATTGAATACCTAGATATTGAACATGACCCTTACACTTATACCATGATAATTTTTTCATCAATTGATCGACAATATAGTTCATTATAGCCACCCAATAGATCCTAACATATCTCCTCACAATGTTCTCTCAAATTATATTTCACTTGAAAAAAAATTAGAAACATCAGGGATCATTGACCAAAGAAATGGATTCATTTGTATCCTAATAAATCTCGATTAATCCCTTGATTTTGGGAACCTACCTATGATAAAATTAACTTATTAATTCAAAAACCTTCATTAGTATTTTATTTTATTGTCATTGAATATATCTCTATTATTTATTCAATTTTGGTGTATTGTTTAGAAATATTCGAAATGATTTATCCTCCATTCAGAGAAAAAGTGAAACAAAATTAAGAGTGCATGTCTTCTACATAAGATTAGAAAAAAGCATCTATGTAACCCTTTACAAATACCTCATCCTCTCCTCCAAAGAACATTATAATGTCCTATGTTCTTTTTAAGTATTTCATGATGTTATTCGGAGTAATCCAGTGAATCTAAATAGGATTTTATTAGTATATACTAGATATGTTTACAGTATAGGAAATATATGGTTAAGAAAAAAGATAGTATATATGTTAAATCAAATGGAGGATTCATAAATAATTTTATACATCCATTCTTATACCTTAATAAGGCAATGAATCATCATTTGATTTATTACCTGAAACACTATTAAAGACCATATTCTAGAGTTTTCATTTCTAAAACACTTTATAACTTTACAAATGTATGTTTATTGGTTATGTCGATGAATACCATTATATATACCATTATAGATGTTTGCACACAATTTTTAAGATGATTTACCAATTCATTTTATAAGGAAGAACATACCTAACCATGTCTTTATGGAGATTAATGTTATTATATCATTTTTGCAAAAGGTCTATTTAATCTACAAAAAATACTGAATATACTACAATAGGACCAGAAATAGAATTATATAAATATAAATAAATCATCAGTTTATTTGATAAAATATAAATCTTTAATCACATCATAAAACTAGATATTCCAAAATATAAAATCACCCCTCAATAAAAAAAATAGTTTATTGAACCTTTCATTCCATATAAAAATTATTTTCCACTTCAAATTCCACAAATTGAATCACATACACATCTTTAAAAATATTAATTTTTTAGAAAGGGGATTTAAATTCCATTTGATTTTTTTCATAATCATCATGTGTTTATATAGAAAACAATATCTAATTATAATTATTTATTTAAAAAATTGAAAATATTTCGTCACAGTCAACAGCCTAAATTTTCGTGTAACCCTTTTCAATAATGTTTGATTTTTAGGTAAAATCTCAACAATAAATTTAGATAATAATACAAAAACCCAATATGCACCATATGTTTTTAACCCCTTATAGTGAATTCACCATGTTCCCAACGTTGTCAATAATCACAGAGTCCATTTTATATTCCATGGATGTAAAAATTTACTTATAAATTTAACTCGAAAGGTCCCTTTTGAAAGTACTCAGTTAATTTCCAATAAACACAACTTCATAATAGTTTTCCAAAAGAAAATTCATATATCCTGTGACCCTCATTAATTCTATTAGAACATATATATTATTATGTAACTATAGCTGTTTATTCATCCAAATTTTTTTTTGAACTAATTGAACATCCATCTCATGAGCACTTCATATATTTTTATATTGAACTTTTACAAGTTCAACTTTCTCCTAGTGAATACTAAGAATATGTGTTTTTTGTCAATGAAAAAAATTATTTTTAAACAAAAAATTTTGTTTAGAAATATCATTATATTATTATCGCATTCTCTAAATGGGATAACCAAAATACATTACTACAGAACCCACATATAGCTATGGTATTATAAACACCTTTAGGCCTCTCCCTGTCAATAGGTGACCTATAGCCATGGGAAGGGGTTCTAGTTATTATATTCAATCTAATGATGACATGGGAAAATATGTTTTCTAGGGGAAGGGGGTATAAATTACTCTATATCCATGGGTCATTTTGAACATGGATTTAGGGTCATGATTTGGGGACTGATAACCATGTGTAGGTGCAATCATGGCTATGAGGTGGGACTGTGACTATTGGACAGAAAACTAGTATATTTAAGGTGTTAGTTTAGAGACATTTAACCATGGGTTAACTGAATTTTTTTATAGATGATCATTTTAGGGTCCTTTATCTATAAGGCCACCATCTTATGGCTATAGGGTCCGGGATGGAGGACCTATAACTATGATCCTACCTTCTGTTGGTTTGAGGGAACTTGTTCATAGATATTTATCCATGAACATGATAGAACATTATTATAGGATAAAAATTTGTATGAAAATATCAATAAGTTAGCGGATCCATGGATATTGTTGATTTTGACGACCTATAACCATTGATAGCCACATACACATCTATAATGTCAATAGACACCAACATTTCTCCCATGGATATAAGGTGCCATGACATGGGAATAATATTGTTATTATTTGATGATAATTAAAAAATATGTATATATATATCTGTAATATGTATATCTGTAGAAGTAGTGTTTCAGTAGTGAAGTAGTATAGCATGTCTATGTATAGTCATGAGACATGGGTTTAAGTTATACTTGTGTAGTTTTTTATCCTATAGTAAAATAATCATTTACTATGGATATATTTACATCCACATTGATCGTTTACAAGAATGTGGGCTATTAAAATCTTGATAGTAGCCACCAAACACCCAACCATGTTTATATCCTATATCCATTAGAAATTGGGCTATTTCCCCATCCATAGACTATGGCCACAACTCAATTTTATAATTATGAAATAATATTCCTATTGATTTGGGGATAATTTTTTCCGGATTCAAATGCTGAACATAGGCCTCATAGTCCCAAATCCTTATAAAATACAAATTAGGTTGTTTCCTATGCAATAATATAAATATCTTATTTTTTAATTCTTTTGATGGAATGTGATTAAGTAGTAATGAATCATTTTTTGCATCATAACCCATGAATGAAATATGAATGTCACACTAGATCTTGAATGATAATACCTAGTTAAATAAGGTAAAATTACACCTCTCTAGAACACAATTCTATAGTGGTACTCTAGGAGGAGTGATTTGGGACAAAATTCCACAATATCATTGATGATCATTGTGTTAATGTATCATGTATTCAACTCCTTGATCCAATTATTAAATTGAAATTCTTATTCCAATTTTACTTTATATATAATTCTGAAACTATTCATAAACATCCAGAATTTTATACTTGTATATCATTATAAACCCATAGCCGTACCTACTATAGTCATTAGTAAGGGTAAAAAATTACCTAAAAAGGATAGTTTTTTTGTATAAAAAGTGGTCTACATATGTCAGTATGTATGAAACCTAATAGTTTAGATTCCCTTTCACTTTTTTCCTTAAAAAAATTATTTTCAGTAATTACATATAAAAAGGAGTCACTTATTTCATAAAAATCCTGATAAAATGAGTATAAAAATATTTCAAAATGGAATATCTAGAGGCATTTTACATTTCTATGTATGTGGAGAAAATTCCATTTGTTGGTGGGATTGGTTTAAATCTTGATATTATTATTTTGAATATTATAGATAATATTATTCATATATAGAATATGTAAACTATTTACTATATTCTTAACTCAAAAAAACATTTAATTATTATACATAGAAAAACTCTCATTCTTTATAATGAATTAAAATACAATATTTCATAAAAATGATTTAGAAATTCAATTTCTATTAATTGTATGAACATAATAACATTTAACTAATTCCAGAACCAATACGTCATGTTGAATTTGATCATAATGGTTTATCCCCTTTGAAAAAAATCTTTCTCTATTTCTAAAAAGATGAATTGTTTATTCATTCTTTAATTACCTCCTTTATCAGATTTTATTATTATCTGAAAGATTATGTGATGAAAACATATTTTTTAATGCCTATGTTTCACGGTTAGAGAAATCGATCTCTATAACATTAATTTTTATATTCCTATAATTCCACTTATTTTTAAGATATATCAATATAATATAACAATACAGAACTATATTATAGGTCATTTTGATAAGGTATTTCAATATTATTAACATGATGTTTTCAAAATTAAAAAATATATATATATCTTTTGGTGAGATTCATGTTTATAATTATCATCAAATAAGTTTTATGAATGTAATCGTTTAAAAAATGATGATTGCATGCATCATATGCAATCACTGATCCATGATCGATATTATAACATGATTTATAATGGGTATCACATAATTTTTATATAGCTATATCTGGTAGAAAAATATTAATAATAAAATGCTATATGATTATTGGTTCACTGAGTGGATAAATCACTATCCAAATGCATCATATGGAGTCACTCAACCCAATTACATTAATATTATAATAATTTCGGCTTCCAAGCTTAGTGTTATCCACATAAACCCCATGAACAAGGCACCTAATAATTATGATATCCTTATTAATTTACCTAGACATGATAATTCATTTAAAAATTTTGTTTGGGTAATATATACTAAAATATCAAGGCCGCAAGAAGGGATTATTTGGAAGTAATAACTCTATGGCATACCGCCATTTTATTACATAACTTTTCATTACATTTTACAAAAAGAGGATCTTTAATGTCTTGTGTCTTGGAAATCAGGAAAATAATACATGAAAACAACATAAAACATTCTTCTAAATAACTCTTAAGGATTAATCATAGGTTCTTCCTATGTACAATTATTACATCTCATAACCAAGAGACATAGAAGGCTTAGTAAGGAAAAAAAGTTAAACAATTTACATTGATCTTGAGCAATATTAATAAGAACCTGATAAAAATCATAAATTCATGAGAAATGAAATAATCAGAATATCATAATTAAAAGAACATAAATACGTGGCTACAATATTTAATTGATACATTCATGAAAATATCACTGAGGTTTATCCTCGAGGTGTTATAAAAATGACCAAGGTTATTCACCAAGGTATCGTGAAACCTGTCATCTCTGTAGATTAATTATTTACCCAATGAATTGGAGTGCTTGAAGGGTGCACCCTTAATATGTATTTATTTAAATGTTTTCCAAATAGATCATTATAAAACATTTAATAAATAACCCATATAGAATAAAATAAATGGGTTTCATTTTAAAATTGTGACGTTTTAAAAGTGCTTAAAAATAAGATCGTTATGTCATTTATAACCCATGGAAAAGAAGTGAGGGATACATTTATGTCAATTAAAGAATAAAATATATCCTTTTTGTATCTATGAACACCCATAGTAACGATATAGTCTTGGGTATTCACAGAAATAAAACAAGATAATTCCTTGAGAAAAAAGGGAGAAATTTTCAGACAAAATTTCTGCAGCATAACAGCTATATAACATGGTTTTAGAAAATAATATAAAGAGAGGGGACAAGGGAATCTCATTAATAAATGAATAATTTTATAGTAGAGGTGTATAATAAAAAGAAATAATATCATGGTGTGTAAAATTTGATGACACACCACATGAAAAGGAAACATGCAAGGAAAGAGAAAGTGTGATTTCTTTTATGAACCTTCAGCAGCCTAACTGCGTCACTTAAAGATTCAGAAAACCATTTGATGAGAACAGAAAGGGTATCTAATCATTTGTAAATGAAATGGACAGTATTAATGATATATAATCAAAATACACATCAAGATAAAATGGAACTATAAGACGTAACCTAAAGGAAGTCAAGACTTTAAAGAGGAGGGGGAATGGATCCCTTACCTTGAAGAGTAACTTCAAAAACATAAAAATTTGGACCATGAGAGGCTTGAGGGAACCTTTGGAGGACTCCTTGGGTGTTAAGGAGACAAGAAAATTTTCTAGGGGGATTTCGGAATGAAATTTAGGAGGTAAATGGCTTGGTATTTATAGGAAAATTGATGAAATAAAATATTAATTTCCAAGGGACACCTCATCGGTGGTATTTCCAAAACCAGGGGATTTCCTGTGGTATTTTCAAAACCATGGGTCTTCCAATAGTATTTTCCCACTGTATTGGACACATGGGACACCGAATATCATAGGTCAATATTAATAAGTCGACCAGAAATATTACATAATTATTACATCATAAATGATGTCAGTAAACACTAGAAACTCAAAATTGTTTTTTACTATTCACTACAAATTCAACTGTTACAGAAAAATCCCTAAAATTCATCCTAACCTAAATTTGATGCTGAATTTGAAAAATGATCCCAATTTTATAAAATATTTTTTAAATATTATTAATTAGATTTTTAAATAAAATCATTATTTATTCCAAAATAAAACTTTAAAACTATAAGTCATTTTATAACACCCTAAGAAAGTAATCAATGTAACATAAGATTATCGTATAACCATAAGGCAATAAATTAAAAAAATATGATTACATTTTATAAAAAAATTCCATTTTAAATTATTAAATTAATTATAAAATTGTAAATAAAATATTTATGGCATGCAAAAATACCAAAACATATACTATGATCGTTTTTTCAATTTTAAGATGTTTAAATTGTATTTATACATTCATGACTGAGGTTTCTATTTTTTGGGCCAATTCACTATTCATTACTATTCATACGGTTATGTTACTATTCACACATTACTATTCACAAAAAACAATTTGATCTTATTAGACTCTAAAATTATCACTAATCACAACTGTAAAAGACCATTTTTTTAAATCATTTCACATTATTAATTACTTAAAGAATAAAAAAATATTTTCAAATACCCCTTTTTCATAAATTCATCAATAATACACATCCTATATTTATCTGAATATTTGAAATTCCAAAAATTTTCCATACTAAAAAATAACAATTTTATTTATATAAAAGGATTACACAAAGTAGCTAAGGTCGTGTTTCATAGCCTGTTATAACACCATCATAAGACCTAAGTGTAAGGTGTGCTATGGTGATAGAGTCTTGGGGTGGCTCAGACAACATTTACCGAGTGGTGATTTAAATCAGCTTGAACTTCTTTGTTAGGAAATTCTGTTCAAGCTTCATATGTTGATGTTCGGCTTGGGATTGGTCTAGAGCAAAGCCAAATGATTTTACCTCCTTCCCAAACTCCGATATATGGGCTTCATATGGCCCGAGTCTACTAGATGAGGCCATTAAATCTTCTATCTATATTAATTAACCAAGATTACTATATTTATAAAAGCACAATGTTACGATTATAGCTTCCAATAGTCATATTAAACAATGGACATAAAACAGTCGAAACCCAACCATCACATTTTAATTATACCCACTTCATTAATTAAAGGATATAGTTTTATTGAGTATAAAATAAAATAACTCACAAATTTTAGAAACAAATGAAATTAAAAAGTACGGGTCGTTACATTCTACCCCCTTAAGAAATTTTGTCCCCAAAATTTTTTCTCATACCCTATGATGAAAAAAGGTGTGGGTACTTATGTCTCATAGACTTCTGTCGTTTCCATGTGGCTTCTTCACATTTGTGGTTCTTAAACAACACTTTAACAAGGGGGGTAGTCTTGTTGTGTAGAACATTGTCTCTACGATCCAATATCTCCACTGGCTTCTCATCATAAGAGAGGTCATGTTCTAGTTGTAACACCTCTAGATTTATTACATGTGAAGGGTTAGGTATGTACTTCCTCAAGAGGGATATATGGAAGACATCATGAACTTATGCTAGATTTGGAGGAAGTGCTAGCCGATAGGCCAGTACTCCCACATGATCAATGATTTCATAGGGTCTAATGTACCTAGGGTTGAGCTTCCCTTTTTCCTAAACCTCATGAATCACTTCCAAGGTGAAATATGAAGAATGTCTTTGTCACCAACATCAAACTCCAAGTCCCTTCAATGGTTGTCAGCATTACTCCTTTTCCAAATCTAAGTAGCCTTAATGTGTTGCTGGATAGAATGGACATTTTATATCATCTCTTTCACAAGATCATGCCCATGAAGTATTCTCTCACTTTCTTCATCCCAACAAGTAGGAGTTCTAAATCACTTCCCATGTAGAGCTTCATATGGTGCCATTTGAATGATCAAGTCGAAGCTGTTGTTGTAAGAGGACTCAACTAAAGGGAGATGTTGATCCCATCCAACTTTATATTTCTTTGAGCATGTTCTTATCATGTCCATGAGTGTTTTAAGAGTCTTTTCAGATTTTCCATCAATAAGGGGGTGATATGTCGTACTAAAATTCAATTCCATCATCAGATATTGTTGAAGACTTGTCCATAATTTTGATGTGAACCTTGGATCATGATCAGATACGATAGAATTTGGAACTCCATGCAGCCTTAACACTTTTTTCACATAAATCATTGCATGTTTATCTAGAGATAAATCTTCCCGAATGGATATAAAATGGGATGTCTTGGTGAGACAGTCCACAAATAACCATATCACATTGTTTCTTTTTGAAGTTCTCGGGATACTACTGACAATATCCATAGTGATATTATCCCTTTTCCATGTTGGTATGGGTAGTGGTTACAATACCCTTAAGGAAGATGTCTCTCCATCTTTACATGCTGACATACTAGGCACCTTGACGTGTAGTCATCAATATCCCTTTTCATATTATCCCACCATTAATGATCACGAAGGTCTGTATACATTTTTTTACAACCAGGATGTATAGAGAAACTAGATCTATGAGATTCATCCAACATATCCTTCTTTATTTCTAGAATATATGGAACACATAGTCTAGTACGAAATTTCAGTACACCCTATTGATCAGTATAGATCTCAAGAAACTTCCCATCCTTTACAGCCTCAAACATATTCTTTAACAAATGATCTTATTTCTATGCATTCTTGATCATATCAATTATTTACGGTTGAGAAATCATTTGGGTTAGGGTTGGAGATATAACTTCCTTTATAATTCCCATGTCCAATATTACTGGTTCATTGATCAAAGGATCTCTTTGAATCCTCATAATAGACAGAACAATCAGGTCCTTCCTAATTATTGCATTAGTGACATTGTTTGGTCTTCTAGGATGATATTTAATTGATCAATCGTAGTCTTTAAGAAGTTCCTACCATCTCCTTTGTATCATGTTCAATTCCATTTGTGTGATAATATACTTCATACTTTTATGGTCTGTTTATATATCACATTTCTCCCCATAAAGACTATGCCCCCATATCTTCAAATGAAAAATGACCACAACAAGCTCCAGATCATGCTTAGGATAGTTCTGCTCATGATTTGACAACTGTCGAGATGCACTAGCAATGACCTTTTCATTTTTCATGAGGATGCAACCAAGAACTATAAAATATGAATCGCAAAATATAATGAATCCTTATCCACTTAATGGAAGAGTTAAAATTGGTTCAGTAACCAATCTCTTCTTCAGCTCTTGGAAACTGTCCTCACACTCTATTTTCCAGATGAACTTGACCCATTTTTTTTAGTTAACTTGGTAAATGGATTATAATTTCATGAAACGTTTTTCACAAACCCCCTATAATATCCAACTAATCCAAGGAAACTACGAAACTCAGAAGTTTTTGTAGGCTGAGGCCACTCCTCTACAACTTTTGTCTTTGTAGGGTAAACTGTGATTTATTCAATGGTAACAAATGTGCCCCAAGAATGAAAATTGTTGTAACCAGAATTCATATTTACTGAACATTCAAAAAAGCCTCTCCTTCTGTAGAGTTTTCAAAATAACCATCAGATGATCCTCATGCCCCTCCCAACTTTAGGAATATATCAGAATATCATCAATAAAAAAATTCACAATGTTATCAAGGTAGTCCTTAAAGACTCTATTCATCAAATCCATAAAAATAGTTGGTGAATTAGTCATTCCAAAAGGCATAACAACAAACTCATAATGCCCATATCTCGATCAAAAGGTGGTTTTTATAATATCTTCTTTCTTCACCCTCAATTAATGATAACCATATCGAAGATCAATCTTAGAGAATAATCGAGCCCCATGAGTTTGGTTACATAAATCATCAATTATTAGAGGAGGGTATTTGTTCTTTACTGTCACCCCGTTCATTTCTCTATAATCAATTCATATCTGCATAGATCAATATTTCATCTTCACAAAGAGAACAAGTGCTCTTGAAGGAGAAATACTCGGTCCGATAAACCCCTACTCCAAATGATCATGGAGTTTTTTCATTAATTACTCCAGATCCACATTTTCCATCCTATAAGAGGTCTTCGATATTGAATGAGATCCAAGTATGAGTTCAATAGATAACTCTACCTCCCTTTTTGGGGGAGTTCAAGCCAACTCTTCAGAAAATACATCGATGTATTCCAGGATGATGTGGACATTTTCTATCTTCAAACACTCATTTCATTTTTCTTCTTCACCGATCAATTCCATAAATAAGGATATATGTGGTTCTTCTAGACAAATATCAAGTTAAGATATCTCTCCTTAGAAGATAAATGTTGGTTTTCCATTCAAGACTATTAATATTTCCTTACTTCTGCATTCGATCTTAGTATTATACATTGAGAGCCAGTCCATCCATTGTATAATGTCGAATTTTATCATGGGAATGACTACTAGATTTTCAATAATATTTTTCTCACCAAAATAAATACTATAGTTTTTAAACCCTGACAATTCATGGATAATCCCACCAGGATACTTTACTGATAAGTCTAATTTTAGCAAGTTGGGGGTTGTTTCCAAATTCTTTGCAAACATGGAGGAAATAAAGGAATGTGTAGAACCAGAATCAAATAATGTAATTTATAGCTATGAAAGAACAACACAAGTACCTACTACCACATCATTTGGAGATTCAACTTTAGCTATGATAGTAAAAGAACGACCTTTATCCCTTGGCCTTTTCTGAGGTTTATGGTGCTTCCTCTCCAATGACCTCATATTTGGATTCTGATTGGAAAAGTGACCAAGTTGTCCACACTTAAAGCACTAGACATCAGGTCGAGCCTACACCATCTTCCCCTTGTTAGCAGTGTTTGAAAGTTGAGTTTTCACCTCACAATGACAATTAATCTCAATATTTCCATCTCTTCCACACTTGTATAATTTCCTGATCAGGAGTAGACAGTTTTTCAAAAGCTTATTCCCATATTTATTACACACAGGATGTTGCACTTTCTTGCCTCCTCTTTCTAGATCAAAGGCCCTCCCTAAAATGGGATCCATTGATCTCTTTTTGTATTTTTATTTATGATACCACTGCATCTCACCAAACTCCGTTTCAACTTTCATTGCACTCCGTACGATCTCTTTATAGCTTTCATAGTCTCGGTTGGCTAGATTATTCTATAGACGAGGTCTTAGTCTACTAAATAATCTATCAACCTTACCATTAGGATCCATGAAAAAGAATGTGGTATAATTGGAATGTCTTGTAAATCTCATCTTGTAGCTTCCCAAAAATTCATTCTCCATCTGCATCAGCTCAAGAAACTCCTTCTCCATTCTTGTTCTCTTAAAATTAGGGAAATAATTACTGAAGAAGATCCCTTTGAACTCTTCCCACTCCATACCATCAACCTCCACTCTTTAACTTTTGTTTTTAACCAATTACCAACATTAATTAGCTTATCCCTCTAAGCGATTGTCATCTAGGGTTACCTTCTAGTGCTCTGAACAGTGGAGCAGATAAAAGATCTTATCTATAAAGATGATCCACTGTTCAACAATAAATGGGTCGGTCGATCCACTGATGGTTTCTGGTCGTTGACACATAAAGGGATGAACAAATTTTTTTTCATTCATAGTGACATCAGTTTCTCAGCTTGATTGAAGTTATTTCCCATTACATGAGTCAGTTGGTTCATCATTCACATGAATGATTCCATTCTGGCTTCCATCAAAGGGCCATTAGTTCATGGTCCATCACGATTACCATTTTCATGATTCGACCTATTTCCCTCCAATTTTTAAAGGAATAAAACCTTAGTAAGAAAATTATTTCATTTACTAATCTTTTAACTATAATGGATTTTATGTCTTATAACTTCATGCTTAAACAATTATATTTCTCTATAATTCCTTCACAATGATTCATAAAAAGATTTGGATTAACCAAACATATCCCATGGGACTGTTATAACCAAGAGCGAAGAAAGGCCCATTTTCGTGTACCGGGATACCCTAGGTCAAGCCTGCAACTCCTTCTTTGAGTTTTCACACCTTGGTACCATTGTGCTAGAGCCGCCTCTACCAAATTGTATCCAGACATGGATGTATTTTCTTGATAAACCATGTACTCAGTGCTCACCAAAATACCTGGTAGTTTTCTTATATTTAAACATTTATATAGAATTCATCCAAATGTTTTCATAGCCTAATTTCTATAAATAACTAAACTATCCTTTGATACCAACTATGGAGTCTCACCTTTTTATTGCATAATGTTTCATTACATTTTACAAAAAGAGGATCTTTAAAGTATAATTTCTTCGAAGTTAGGAACATAATACATGAAAAAAAAACATAAAACATTAATGTAAACCACTCATGGGATTCATCATAGGTTCATCATATGTACAATTACTGCATCTGAAAACCTGGAGACATACATCAAAGGAAAGGATGAGCAATAGGCTCTGTAAAGAAAACAAGTGAAACAGTTGGCATTGATCTTGAGTAATATTAATAAGAACATGATAAAAGTCATAAATGCATGAGAAATGGAAGAATGGGAATATTATAAAAAAATAAAATGAATCATAACTTGAATATGTGGCTAAAACATTTCATTTAAACATTCAAGATCACATAATCAAGGTTTATCCCTGAGGGGTTATAAAAATTACCAAGGTTATTCACCAAGGTATCATGAAAGTTGTCATCTCTAGAGATTAATTATTTTTCCATTGATTTGTAGCACTATAAGTACAGAACCTTAATATTTCTTTATTTATATGTGAGACACATAGATCATAATAAAACATTTCAAAAATAACCCATAGATAAAAAAATAAATGGGTTTCATTTCAAAATTATGAAGTTTAAAAAATGCTTAAAAATAAGATCATTATGTCATTTATAACCCATGGATAGGGAGTTATGGTAAAATGTATGTCAATTCCAGAATAAAATTCATCATTTTTTATATATTAATATAAATATAAATGAAAGAGGTTTGGGTATTTCAATAAATAAAACAAGATAATTCTTTTAGAAAAAGGTTAAGAAAGTTTGAGATGAAATTTATACAACATAACGACTATATAACATGGTAATAGAAAATAATATAAAGAGAGGGGACAAGGGTCTCCAATAAATAAATGAATAATTTTATAGTAGAGGTATATAATAAATATAAATAAGATCATGGTGTGGACAATTGAATGACAAACCACATGAAAATGATTCTTGCAATGAAAGAGAAAGTGTGATTTCTTTTATGAAAATTCAGCACCTTAACGGCGTCACATAAAGATTTTGAAAATAATTTGATGAAAGAATAAATGGTCTCTCATCATTTAGAAATGAAATTTACTATAGTAATGATATACAACAACAATCCCCCACATTTTAATATGAAACTATAAGAAATAACCTACAGGAAGTCATGAATTAAAAGAGGAGGATGAAAAGATCCCTTACCTTGAAGAGTAACTTCAACAACATGATGGTCAGGACCTTGGGGGGATTGAGGGAACCTTGGGAGGACTCCTTGGGAGTAAAGGAGACCATAAATCCGTTGTAGAGGAATTTGGAATGAAATTAATCAGGGAAATGGCTAGGTATTTATAGGAAAAGTGAGGGAATAAATTATTAATTTCTAAGGGACACTTCATTGGTGGTATTTTTAAAACCATGGGCTTTCCCATGGTATTTTCCCATGGTATTGGCCAGTAGGGAAAACCTAAGAGCATATATCACTATTCACAAGTCTAACAAAAATATTACATCATTATTACATTATTAATGATGTTATTAAACACCTGAAAGTCAAAACTGTATTTTTACTATTCACCAAAAATCCAATTGTTTTAGAAAAATCAAAAAAATCACCCTAACTTAAAATAGATCCTCTGAATTCAAAAATGAACTCCATTTTATAAAAAAAAACTTCTAAATATTTTTAATTATATTTGTAAATAACATCATTATTTATTCCACAAATAAAACATCCAAACTAAAACTCATTTTGTAACAACTTAAGAATGTAATAAAGGTCCCATAAAATTATCATATAACCATAAGTCAATAAATTAACAATATATGATTACATTTTATGAAAATACATTTCCATTTTAAATTATTAAATTAATTATAAAATTTCAAATAAAATATTTATGACATGTAAAAATTCCAAAAAATATAATATGATCGTTTTTTCACTTTTAAGATGTTTAAGTTGTATTTATACATTCATGGGTGAAGTTTCTATTTTTTGGGCCATTTCACTATTGATTACTATTCATACGTGTATGTTACTATTCACATATTACTATTCAATAAAAAATCAATTTGATCTTATTAGACTCTAAAATTTCTCAATGATAACAACTCTAGAATACCATTTTATTAAAATCATTTCACGTTATTAAATATTTTAAGAAGAAAAAAAATATATTAACATACCCCCTTTTTTCCTAAATTCATCAATAATACACATCCTATATTTATCCAGATATTTGAAATTCAGAAACATTTCCATAATAATAAATAGAAATTTTATTTATATAAAATGATTGCACAAAGCAGCTAGGGTCTCATTATATATCCCCTAATAACACTAATATAGGACCTAAGTGTATGTTGTGCTATGGTGATAGAATATTGGGGTGGCTCGAACAACATTTCCCGAGTGGTTATTTTTATCAGCTTGAACTTCTCCCTTATGCTATTTCGTTCAAGCTTCATATGTTGATGTTCATCTTGGGATTGGTCTAAAGAAAAGACCAGTTGTGCTACCTTCTTCCCAAGCTCCGACAGATGGGCTTCATATGGCCCGAGTCTACTGGATGAGGCCATTCAATCTTTTTTATATATTAATTAACCAAGATAACTGTATTTATAAAAAACAACATTAAGGTTATAGTTTCCAATGATCATATTGACCAATGGTCATATTGACCAATGGTCATATAATAGTCGAAACCCAACTGTTTAATTTTAATTATTCCCTCTTCATTAATTAAAGTATATATTTTTTTTGAGTATAAAATAAAATAACACACAAATTTAGGAAACAAATATAATTAAAAATTTCAGGTCGTTACACATTCACATAGTCTTCGAGGGGTTTTTATTAAGGTCCCAATAATATTATTTATATTATATGTTTATTAAATTCATTACTATTCCATCATATTGCTACATTATTATCTCTCTTTTAATGTGTTTATGTATACAATACACTAAAAATTTAGTTTCATAATCCTTATTTTATACAACAAATTTATACATTAACAACATATTAATGTGTAACTATTTACACAACCCATGGTATGGGTTAGTCACAAAAATATATAATTCAAACATATTCATACATATCGAAACACGCCCTTTGAATAAATAACTTGAACCCGTCATATAAATATAGAAAATTATACAACATTGAAAATATCCACATGACTAATCTTGTAGCCACATATAACCAAACCCTTAGATCAAGGAATACTCTTTAAAACTATTCGGATGTCTACCCCAAATATTACTCTAAAAAAAATATTTATAAAATAAATTTGACAAAAAATACTTTTTAATACATTTAATTAACAATTGATGTAATGGTAGATGAAGAAAAATCCTTTTAACCATACCTTCTATGTAATTAATAGTTAAACAATTTATAATAAATATTTTATCACATAAATTAATCACATAAAATATTCTTATTTTTTAAAAAATGATTTAAAATTCTATATTCTAATTTCAATAACTAATAAAGAAATTATATATTCATTTATCAAAACATAATATAAAATTATGAGAATTCTATTTTAAATTTTTTCATAAAAACTTATTCATTAATTCCTAAAACTTATAACTTATAATTTTTTTTAAAACATAATAAAACATATAAAAATATTAAATTTTTAACATTTTTTCATATTTAATATTTTATGAAAAATAAAAGAATTATTATTCATAATCCAGGATCGATATAAGGCTTATGATATGGGTAGTATTAAGGTTCATATCATATTTGACTATATCCCATATATCACCATCATAATACAATGATCAATTTTGTGGAAAATAATATTATGTTTTAGCTTATGATATCTAATATCACATATTATGGCATACAAAAAATTCATGATATTCAATAATACATACATTATGATATACAAATTCCATATGTAACTACTAGGAAAATATAATCAATTCAATATATCCTATGTTATGATAGGAACCCAAACACCGCACAGTAGGGAAATTCTTTTAAAAAATACGTAAAACCTATTGATACTTATATGATCATGTATTTGATAACACTAATGGGATTTTGGTTTTAATCTTATAAAACAAATTTTTTTTTAAACCCCATCAAACACCCGATCAATTTCCCAAAGATTCAATTTGACAATTCAATGAAAATAAAATAAACATACCTTTTATATGACCTATTTCATATTTTACAGTTATATATAATAATTTTTTGGAGATAATAATAGAATTATAGGAATACCTTCTATATTTGAGGGAATGAACCATCCTCATGACACTCATTGATAATGATGGGATCACGAGTCCTCAAAGTTGTGCTAGCACCTTCTTCCTAAGTGAAATGGTAATTAGAGAATAAATTGAATTATAGTATGGATTTCATGAATTGATATTACCACAATTTGAAGAATCTTATCCATTTTAGACACCCTTTCTATTTAAGAAATTATTATATAACATTAGTGAATTCGTTTCCATCTTATGGAACTCACACATTACTATTTGTAAATGTGTTACCATAAGAATGTTTCAAACTACTTCCCATGAAATGAATGTATCAGTCCAATAGATTCATGACTAATAAAAGCATTAATAATAATTGGGATGTACTAAAATAAAGAATACTGTAAAACCCTATTTTAAAATATCCATATGATTTACATCACATGCATAACACATTACATGTGTGATATCAAACTCTCGAGTTCTCAGTAAATTTTACACCAGTTAGAAACAAATAATTAATTTAAATTTTCACCATATTAATTATGATTTATATGATATATGGGTTATCAAATATTATGATATATCCATTTTATTGTGCATCCATAAATTAGCTGTAAAACATATAAGACATTGTGCTTCAATTCTAACATTGATGGTAACACCATATTGTAAGAAACGTTGACTACCCTATATAGGAACTGGAATGGCCCAATGAATCTTGGGAATAACATTATTCTTTAAACAAATACTCAAAACCGTACTATGGTTAATCCATTACAAACAAATTCTCTTCCATGACCCACACTCTAATGATGTCTCAATGAGGGGGAGAGATAATGAACCTCGAGTCCCATAATCTGTGGCCCCTGGGATGGAGACCTGCACCAAGGGTATAAAAATATAATGAAATGGGGGGAATTAAAATTTAAAATAATATAAGATCAGGAGATAAGATAAATCATCCCTAAAAAAACACCATGAAAAAAAGAAACCAAAATCCTATCACAGGAATGTATAAATAAAATTGATAAAAATATATATCCCCATATGTAAATACTTATAAGAAATGTAAAACTTGATACATAGTATCCATCAAATGTTTCATGAAAGTAATTTCTAGAACATCCTACATAATCTTATTAGAAACATGAAAAATTTGTTTATATATGTAGGGTAAGCGTATAGGTATATTCATAAGGAAAACCAAAGTCTCTAAATCACATTTTAAAGTAGAATATTAATGCATGCATGAAAAAACAACATAACCAAACAAAAAACAATACAAGTATTACAAACAAACCCAACCCTACCACAGAAGAATAACTAGATAACATAATCCATTTAATATAATATAATTTAATTAACTTTGATAAGGGTATCTTGTACTACTTTCTCATTGGTTTTCCACCCTCACCAGAAAGAATTGTTCGTCTTAGTACTCATATCCCTTTTAAATTCAACATTTCCCCCACAAGTATGGTCACAACACATCTCACCCACTCACATATAACTTTTCCACCCAAAAATAATGACTACATCATGTCTCGATGGAATATAGATAGTCCATCACACATTCATAACCATAATGAGAGTAGTAGAGTATCATAAAAAAGGAAATCAACCTCATGAACTCCTCATCCATTGAACAACCACCACCATAAGTCCCCTCATTCAATATCGTCCAACCACACAAACACTTGGGCAATGTTAGATATCAGCTGAAGCCACATGGTCACACCAACCCATAATAACAACCATATCAGAACTCCTTCGAAGTCCTTTTTCATATCAAAAAATGACTTATTTCACTAAAAACATTAATCTGTCACATCATATGAAATACCCGCCTCACCCAGAAGATTGGATGAGAATGATTCCAAACCAAAACAACCTTCCTCCTTAATAGATGTTGGAAAAAACACCTTCCATGTTATTATATTTCTGTCGACACATAGTTCTTGAAAAGAGTGCTTTAATATTGAAATCAAAAATATTATACAAGTATATACATATATTGAAACACAGACATAAGCCCAACATATGGGTTCACAACCATTCACTAACCAAGTAACTAAATCACCACTATCACCTCCACCCCTAAATAAAAAAAGCAATCAAACTAATATGCACCTCACACCCCCAAAAAATTCCCAATATCCAACCCATTAATTTCATTATATTCCATCACCCAAATTTAACAACATAACACATCATTTAATTTTTTAGTTATCATCTTCATACAAAAAAAACCAAATCCAAGATAGGAAAATTAATATAAAAAATTATTATTTCCACCACTTCTTGGGAATCTGGCAGAAATCAAAAACATCTCACAATCCTCCCACCATCCCCACAATACCACCACCTCTCCAAATCTAAATATGACAAAAAAACAACACATCAAAAAACATGTATAAAAAATAATAACCTTGTAAAAATCCCAAAATAATTAGAAAAAATCAACCACCTAACCACCCAATAACCACCTCATTTCTATAAAATAATAGAGAAACAACACCACCTCCTCACATAAAAAAATGGCAAAAAATAACCTCCTTTCTAGCCAAATATCATGGATAACTAATCATCTTCCCCACATCACATCAAATTCACACATCATCACCCCACAAGATTGAATAGACATCACAACCCATTAGGATCATTTTATATGTTTTTAATATTTACATTTATCACATTCAACATTATTTTAGAGGTGTTATCAAAAAAAACCCAACTACCACAATGTATAATGATTCTGAAAACATAAGGTGAGAGAAAAAAATCCTAGTAATGGATTTAAAAAATAATAGGAAAATAGAAAGGATTTCGAAAATTCTAAAAGAGACAATCATGGAATATAAGGTGAAATTATAATCCTTATACAGATATCATGAGTTCTTATATCAAAATGGAAAATTATTATTATTATAAAATAGAGATGTTACTTATGATTTTGTTTCCAACGCTTTCATCGGGGCGCACACATCCATTCTTGGAGGCTGAACAGCTATTGCCCCGTATTCCCACTTTCTAAATGTGGGTTTCATCGATTCCTTATTTAGGGACGTTTGCTCCTTTATCTAAATGGGATTCCTGGATGTCAGTTCATCCATCTGTGGATTCCCCTTCGGAACTCGTTACCTTGTCTGAATCTCCCTTAAATATTAAGTCGTGGTTTGTGAATCTCATTCCCAGAGCCAAATCATTGTGGATGCCGGATAATTGCACTACACCCATCAGGACATTCCACAGGGTCTTGACATGGTATAAAAATTTGGTCAGAGTTGATGGTAACATCAGGCATGTCGAGGCATATCTGGAAGCATGGAAATTGGGGGACCTATATTCTTCCTCATAAGAGGGAATCTCAAGGGCACAGAACCTATGGCATCCCACATCAGTCATGGGGTGTCGTATGTCTGAGGCTGCCTTTCAAGTTTTCCTCAGCTTCCTATGTTTAAAACAGGTAATGTAAAGAGATTACCGTCTTGTAGAGATGGTTATTCCAAAGGCGTGTATTATGAGGTTTTCATCAGGCATCTCATGTTTTACCCAAGGTAGGATGTGATTTTAACATCTTTCAGAGATGATTATGCTAAAGTCATGTCTTCCAAGGTTTTCCTCAGGCATCTCATGTTTAAAATGAGGTAGGTCATGAGTTTAACATCTTGCAGAGACAGTATGAGGGTAATCAGAATGTCCCATAGAGATTGATCAGAGTGGCACATCCCTATGGGAAACACCTGAAAGGCTTAATATGTGGATGGATTAGAACACTCAATAAGAGCAGACACAAGATGGTGTGTCTTATAGAGAGAAGATGTCACACCATGAAGGTTAATTTAGAAACTACAGAGGGAGGATCAGGGAGGGTGAACCACAAAATTTGGGAGAACCAAGGTTTATCTTTTGTTGGGATTGAACCTCGTGGAGATTTCCTACGTTCCTTGTGTAGACGACAGGGATCAAAACCCACATAGTTCGAAGGGGTGATGAATCAGGGTGTACAGAAAGCACAACAACCTAGGTAAAAGATCATGATTACTCCTGGAATGTGTCCCAAGTACTTCTAAGAGAAATGATGAGGTGGATTACATGATCCCACCAGGATGTTGCGGCTTAGGTAAGAATAAAGATGGATGATGGAGAGTTGAATTAAGTTGAGGGAGAATGAGATGGTACTGATGTGATAATGACTGTGACATTGGGATTGAGCCTTGAAGATACTCACTACGTATCCCCATTGCAGGGAATGAAAGTTCGCATAGTTCGGTGGGGCGATTGGAAACCTGGGGAGGCGACTCATGAGAATGGACACATAGATGGGACCCGGAGGAAGTGTAAAATATGAGTTTGGGAATGACTCTCCCAAAACACATAAGCTCATGGGAGAGATCAATATGAGACATGAACGATGAGATTGATCCCCAGGGAGGCTTCCTACATATCCCCATGGTAGAGAATCAAAGTCCACATAGTTCATCTGAAGAAGGATTACCATATATTGGGGTCTTCAATGGCTTACCATCGATTGGGGGCACACTGGCATACCGCTGGATTGGGTCACAATGGCTTACCGCTGGATGTGCTTGACAATGGCTTACCACTAGATGGGGCTGAACCTCAGGGTGGCTTCATACATACATTTTCTTGGAGATAGGGATCAAAGACCACATAGTTGGTATGGTGGATGTAGTTTAACATCATACAGGATGAAAAGGGGACATGTAGATTAGCATCATGCGGGACGAAGGTGGTTTAACATGAATGGGGTCGGAACCAACAGATGGTGTGATTGAACCTTAGAGAGCGTCCTATATTCCTTGACTTAGAATGGATCAAAGACAAAATAGATTAAATGGAAAGGTGTTGGTGAACCAGCGTGAAGTGTGTCAGGACCAATTTGTATTGGGCTTGAACCTCGGGGGGACATCCTACGAACCCTGCCTTGGTAAGGATCGAATGTCACGTAGTTCAGAAGGGTCGTGGACCGGGTGTAGATGGTTGGGACCCATGGGTGTGGGGCATGAACCTCAGGGAGGCTTCCTAAGCACCTAGCCTTGGAAATGATCAATTTCTACATAGTTTAGGATGAGTGGGAACTAAATTGAAGGTGGTTGGGACCAATGGGTGTTGGGCTTGAACCTCAAGGAGACTTCGTACGTACCTTTCCTTTCAAAGGATCAATGTCCACCTAGTTTAAGAGAGAATGTTGGGGCTTACACTCTTGGATTCTAGGGTGCCTCTATTGAGCAGAAATGGTGAATGGGGATAGCGCACAGAAGCTTCTCAGGTGCCGTTATGGAGCGACAATAGTGCATGGGGTTTTTGCTAGGTAGCTTCCCAGGTGCCACTATTGATCAGACATGGTGCATGGGGCTTACGCAAAGAAACTGCCTGGGTGCTACAATGGAGTGACAATGGTGAATGGAGATTACACAAGGAAGCTTCTTGGGTGCCACTATAGAGAGAAAATGGTGGATGGGGATTATGTAAGAAAGTTACCCAGGTGCCGCTATGGAGTGACACTGGTGGATGGGGATTACGCAAGAAAGCATCCCTGGTTGCGCTATATAGTGGAAATGGTGGATGAGTCTTAATCAAATAAGCTGCCCAGGTGCCACTATGGATCGCCAACGGTTAATGGGGCATGCTCAAGGATTCTTCACGGGTGCTACTATGGAGCAATAATGGTATATTGGGTTTAAGCAGGGAAGTTGCACGGGTGATTCTATGGAGTGGAAATGGTGCATGCGGCTTATGGATAGAAGATGCCCTGGTGCCACTATTGAGCAACAATGGTGAATGACGATTAAACAAGGAAGGTACCTAGGAGGTACTACAGAACAACAATGGTGGACGAGGTTGATGCATGAAAGATTCTTGGGTGCTCTATAGAGCAGCAATGGTGGATGGGGCTTACACAAGAAATCTATCAGGGTGACGCTATGCAGCGTTAATGCTGTATGAGGATTACGCATAGATGATGTCCGAGTACCGCTATGGAGCTGCAATGGTGGATGGGGCTTACACAAGGATGTTGCACGGGTGCTGCTAGGGTGCAACACTGGTGCATGGGGCTTACGTAAGGAAGCTGTCCTAGTGCTGCTATGGTACGACAATGGTGGATGGGTCTTACACACGGATGTTGTCCGAGTGCTGCTATGGAGCGGCAATGGTGGATGGTCATTACGTAAGGAAGCTGCCAGGGTGCAGCTATGGAGCGACAATGGTACATAGTCCTTACAAAATGAAGCTACCCGGGTGCCGCTATGGAGTGGTAATAGTGGATGGGGCTTACACAAGGAAACTTCCTAGGTTCCCCTAAGGAAAGGAAAATGTGGATGGGGCTTACTGAAGGAATCATCCCTGGAGCCCCTATGGAGCGGCAATGGTAGATGGGGCATACGTAAGGAAGCTGCCTGGTTGCCTCTATGGAGCGACAATGGTGAATGAGGCTTATGCAAGGATGCAGCCCGGGTGCCGCTATTGAGCGACAATAGTGGATGGTTCTTACGTAAGGAAGCTGGCCGGCTTCCACCATGGAGCAAGAATGGTGTATGGGGCTTACACCGGAATGCTACTTGGGTGACCCTATGGATCGGTAATGGTGAATGGGGCGTATGGAAGGAAGTTTTCTGGGTTCTATTATTAAGAAACAATGGTGGATGGGTCTTACAAAAGGAAGGTGCTCGGGTGCTGCTATGGAGCGACAATGGTTGATGGGGCTTAGGTAAGGAAGCTGCTTGGGTGTCGCTATGGAGTAGCAATGGTGGATAGGGCTTATGCAGGGAAGTTGCCCGGGTGCTTCTATGGAGCGACAATGGTCGAGGGGGCTTATACAAGGAAACATCTTGGGTGTCACTATGGAGTGGTAATTGTGGATGTGGCTTACGCAAAGAAGCTGCTCGGGTGCCGTTATGGAGTAGAAATGGTGGATGGGGCTTAGTAAGGATGTTACCGGGGTGCCGCATTGGAGCGGCAATTTTGGATGGGGAATCCACAAGGAAGCTACTAGGGTTCCACTATGGAGCAACAATGGTGGATGTGGCATATACAAGGAAGCTACTCAGGTGCCGCTATGGGGAGCCTATGGTGGATGGGGATTACGCAAGGAAGCTGCATGTGTGCCACTATGGAGTGGCAATGGTGGATGGGGATTACGTGATAAGCTTCCTGGGTGCCGCTATGGAGTGGAAATAGTGAACGGGGCTTACTCAAGGAAGATTATTGGGTGCCTCTATGGTACCAACTCAATGGTGGGTTGATGCCTTCACCTATGTGTAGTGAACAAGAGGGATAATGCCAAGGGCATTGGAATTAGTCCAAGCAAAGGGACATGAACAGTGTGAATCACATGCCCGAGATTCAGAATGCAATGAGGGTGGTGTGGAGAGGGAGGATAACTATTGAACATGTTCAAATCCCAGTATGTGCATCGAGTTAGCCTGAAATGGGGACAAACAAATGAGGGTTGACTGTAGACTGTGTTCGAAATTTAGGACCTGACCTGAAGTGTTGTCCAATGTCTTATAGGGAATTGGTCTAGGACTGTAGGTGAGACGATGCGACATGGGACTGGGATATTATGGGGTCCCATAAGTCATCTATGTGGATGATTGTCTCAATGAAGGACACGTAAATCATGCGATGGAGTGATGGATTGTTTGAACAGATTCTGACACTCTTGAAATTAGGCCACTATAATCATGGCATTATGCATATTATTCTTGAAGCATAAGGCATCTCTTTTTTGGGGAAAGAGGCATCATATGATTGGCACATAGGGTGTACTATTGGTTATAGTCTTGTAGATAAGACTATTGACATCATATACTTAGTGGATAAGGAATCTCTCGTATAGAGTAAGAGGCATCCTATGTTTCACACATATGGTGTACTACAATTTATAGTCATGCAGAGTAGACTGTAAACATCTTATTTATGGCACAAAATGCATCTCTTATATTGAGTAAGATGCATCCTATTTTTGAACATAGGGAACACTACAGAATAAAGTCATATTGATAGGAATATTTGCAGCTCATTCTTAGAGCATAAATCATATCTTTTTTGGATTAATAGGCATCCTATATTTGTCATATAGGGTGTACTATAGTTTATAGTCTTGTAGAAAGTATTTTTGGCATCTAATTATTTCCACACAAGTCATCTCTTATATTGAGTAAGAGGCATCCTATGATTGGGTAAGAGGACATACTACAGTTTAAAGTCATAAAGATAGGACTATTTTCATCTTATGCTTAGAGAATAAGGCACATCTTTTTTGAAGTAGGAGGCATCATATATTTGTCATATAGGGTTCACTATAGTTTAAAGTCGTATAGATATGACTGTTAGGGATAATCCACCTAGTAATGGATGGTGTTGGGACTTATGCAAGGGTGGCCCTTTCTCTTTCATCCTAGCATAGTTTCCAAGTTATATGGTTTGGATGAGTTCGTTGAGGAATGGTTCGACTCAAGGTACTTAGGGAATTGATGAGAATAATATCAAATCATGACATGAGAAACAAACCAAGAGGAATATGCCAACTCATGGAGTTTAATGGTGTGTTGAAGAGTATCTCAAATCATTGTATTCCATAGGTGGATGGTGGGTGCGCATAAAGGAGTAATGGAAAATGCTGACACCCCATCCCAAAAATTTTGCGATGTGACTCTCCATTTTTCATGGGGGTCAGTGAAAGTAGAAATGGGAATGGTCCATGGACTATTGGGTTCAATGTTATGAGCCTCACAAAGGATAGGTCTTCAAGATGTACCTTCATAGAGAAAAGTGGGTCGTGGAGCATGGGGTCTCTCAGAGAATATTCGCAAGGGAAAGGTGCCCGCCGGAGCATGGACTCGCGGAGTAGTTTCGCGAAGGAAAGCTTATCGCAGAGTATGGAATCTCAGAGTAGATTGATGAAGGAATCTACTCAAAGAGCATGGACTCGCAGAGTAGCTTCTCAAAAGAAAGCTAATCAAGGAGACTTGAGAAACCTAAAGGTTCTCCCTCTTTCAAAAAACATGTGAAGGGCATCACTTGGCGGGGCTTGGGAGATCTGTAAAATGGGAGCGATCGGCGGCCGAAGGGGTGGCATAAAATGTCCAAATGAAGGGGGTGAAATGGGTATTTATAGAGGAGAGGAGCTATCAAGAAGAGCCCACTCAGCAGAATCTAAGAGCTTACCCTATGGCAGATCACGAATGTCAAAGGGGTTCACAGAGCATCCCACCTCCTTGCTCCACGGCGGATCGCGAAAGTTAAAGGGGTTCACGTAGCTTCTCACCTCCTTGCTTCGTAGTGGGTTATCAAATGTGAAAGGGTTTTGTGGAGCATCCCGCCTCCTTGCTACATAGCGGCTTCACAAAGGAGGTGCTTTGCACTAGCATGGGGCCCCAGGGGCCCGGTCAAGTTCTGTTGCTCCGTGATTGCAGAGGGAGCTTCTCAAATGGGCTCCGTGAACCAGTTTTCTATCCCAACATCAAATGTCTATAACTCCAAATCAGTAACTCCGTTCGGGCTCTACGACCTACCAAATCAAATATTGAGAAACATGATACGATCTTGGATCATATATGGAAGTATTTAGAATATTTTGTGGATGATTTTTCTGGTACCAACACATATAAAACTCAAAATTATAGAGGTTATATAGAATCCATTAGTACTTATGTAAATAAATACATTTTATCATGATATTTAAATACGTTAAAACATTAAAGGAAATCATTTAATTCTTTCATAAAATGAAATTTATTATTTTAAAATCTCACAATTATTTATAAATAATTCTCAAAGGCACCATGGATCATAACATAATGTATCATTTTACTCACGAGAGTAAAATAATTTCAAAAATATAATAACTTCTTGTGTATTCATGGAAGCTTCATGAAAATTCACTCAAATTCAATATAATATAAAAACAAATACATAGGTAAGAACTATTTTATATTAAATGATATATATATATATATGTATATATTTATATTTAAATGTTTGTATAAAAATAAATATATACATATATTTTTAAATGAAACATTTTTAGTAAAACTAATAATTTTGAAATCAAATAACGTAAATTCATAAAGGAATAATTATAATTATTTAAACATCCTAATACCTTTTGAAAATTAATCTAGATGGGATAAAAAAAATTCATAAAATTATATATAATCATATATATTTGTGTGTGTGTGTGTGAGGGAGAAAGAGTGTGTTTATATATATTTATTTGAAAATAATTAATTTTTAGGTTAATTTAAAATGTCGAAATTCTATAACTTCGCTTACATTTATATATGTTGAATTAAAATTCTTGAAACACTAAAACTATTTTTAAAAAATAAACCTCATGGGTAGAAATTATTTTTTCATTTGAAAATTTTAATACAAAAAAACATGTTAAAACATTTAAAAAGAGTCTTCAAATGAGAATAACCCTCTTACTTGTAAAAGTATATATATATATATAATGATATATATGTGTGTGTTTGTCATAATGAACTTTGTTTCACATAAATTGATATATGTATGTACGTAAATAAAAGTGTTTCCCATTGTATGGTGTGTATATATATATACATATAAATAAATTTTAGAATAATAAATTTTTTTCATGAGTCAATATATGTATATATATGTTTGTATGTGTCTATGTTTACACAGACACACACATGTATATAAATACACTTCTTTTCTAACTAAATTTTATATACATTCAATAGTAACTTTAAAAGTGTAATAAATCTATTTGTGTTTATAAAGGAAAAATTAAAAAAATTATGCATTTTAAATAGTTTTTTTAAAATTTTCATGGGTGAAAATTGTTTTTTTAATATAAAAAATTATTGAAAAAATATTTTGAAACATTAAAACAGAATATAAATACAAATACCCTTAGCTTGTGTAACACCTGGAAATTTTGTGATTTTTTTCAAATTATTTTATTCTTTTGATTTTTTTCATTTAAAGAAAAACCAAAAATAGTTTTTCACTATCTTAGACATTCCATTCACACGTAACTAGCTTGTAATGTGTTATAAAAAACACTAACATGGCATATTTCGCATGGTAAAACATGGTTATCATACATTGCATGCAATATTGAGCTTCCTTGATGGCTTGCGTGACACACAAGACCGAGTAGTACCTAACAATAATATATTATTAAATATATTATTATAATGAGATAAAACCTATCCGTTAAGTTCATGGATATGAATATTGTTAAAAAATTATAAAAATATATGTTTTACAAAAATATAATAAGAATTTATATGTTACCAATTAATTAGAAATGAATATGTAAAATAATTGAATATAAAAGAAAACATTTTTATAGTCTCAAATATTTTTTAACCAAGTAAATTAAATTAATTTAAATTAATATGTGATATAAATATAATAAATATTTTATATATTCAAGAAAATATTTTTATATTTATACAATAGATTCAATATACATAATATAAGAACAAACACAATTTTATACATAGAAACCTATTTTTTATAAAGGTACATTTACCTCCTTTTACCATCGAAACCATTTAAAATAATTTTTTTGGAACTTAATAGATTAAATATGTGAAAATAAACTTCATATTTTTAATTGAGACATAAAAATTTTTTAGGATAAATTTTTTATATTTTTTTATATGGTTTCATTTTGTAATGAATAGTAAAAAATAATGGATTTTAATTCATAATTTTTTATCTAATTTTTTACAGTTAAATTATATTTTTAATTCTTAATATTCTAGTATGATACTATTTTTCTAAATTAATCGAATTTATGTCATTGGAACCAATTTTACAATGAAGTCAGATATAAAAACATAGCAATCTTTTGGACATTTTTACATTAAAAACTAATAGTGTTGTCCTGTAGGCAAGATTAAGATTAAATTAATTCATTTCATTTATGTGAATAGAATTATAATAAATGGACTCCACAATTTGAATAATAATAATTTATAATTTGGAATAAGGATAGCTTTTTTTAGAATAAATAGATTAGTGAAAGTGATTACATCTAATGACCATGTTAAAGAGAAAAAAAAGGTTAATAAATTTCTAATCAATAAATATAAGAACCAAAATGACCTAGAAAATTATACAACATAGATTATATGGAAATTAATTATCAATTAATTTTCTATTATTGTGTATTTTTGGTTTTTATGATTTTTTTTGGTAAAAAAATCTTACACATAACATGTTTTCAAAAATTCCAGGTGTCTCCTTTATATCCCCTATAAAAGTCACCACATATACCCACATCATAAAACCCCTCAAGACACATTAATCACCCAAAATCTAATAAACTAAGAACCCAAATTTCCTGCATTCCTCCAAGAAGACTTTACTTTGTAAAGTTTAAACTCAAGGAATCCTTTTGGCACAAACAAAAAAGAGTTACCTAATTAAGAGGTAACATATTCTCTCAAGATCCTTTACTTGTTTTTCCTTATCCACACCTCTACACTCTTTATCCAATTATTTTATAACAATGATAGAATCAAAAATATAATATTATTTTTTTATTCTAATGGTTTTATGAAAAAATAAACACACCTTTATCTATTGGATATGAAACATATTGATTCTGTGTACGGTGAACTACTACCTCCTGAAACGATGATTGTTTATTTTTTCCATTACCACCAATTATGGATTCCATTATGATTTAAACACTCTTAATTGAGTTAAATATAATATATGTTATGTAATTATGCTTTTTTATTTATTTTTTACAACTCATACCTTTTTCACATTTTATTTGGTGTTAATATAATAATCTCATTTGAGGAAGTGTGGACTAATGCCACCTCCAAAGCGATATGAGTTGTTCACAAACTACATGGTATATATTAAGGATGGATTTAGTGAAAATATATGATATAATAATGATAATATAACAATTATATATATATATACATATATACACATGTCATTTTCTTACATTTTTTCAATATGATAAAAATAATGGAAACATTGTTTAGGCGTGTGTACGGTTTACCATCTCCATGAGCGGTGTATTCCATTTAATACTAAATTATGTAATTGATTATTTTTATATAAATAAAATAGATATAAATTATATTTATATCATCATTTATATTCCTGAATCATGATATACATATAATTACTAATGATATAACCATTTTAGACACATGTGAAGAATAAAGTGAATATTACCCAAAACGAAGCCTTTAGATAGTATAGTTAACAAGTGGGTAATATAAGGTCATAATAAAAAAATATGGTATTTTGTATAATAATATTCTAAGGTAATAAATTTATAATAAAATTATATTTATTATACACGAAGATTCTATGAGTATGATGAGAGTCAAGACACAAGGTATATGAATTTCATCTCACTTTTCATTTCTGTGACATACTTGTTTTCTTCAAAACATTTTCCTTTTGTGTGGGTTGTTTATTACCCATGATTGTATTACTAGTATCTTATACCAAAATTTATTGGTGTTCACATCTCCATTTCATGATCATTCATTCATGGTAATTATGTTTTAAAACATACCAAATCAGTTAAATAGTTGGTCTCAATTTTCCTTCTTAGAGAATATTGTTTTGTTATTTGAATAAATTATTTATCAAGGTGTACAAGCTTATAT
The DNA here is from genome assembly GCA_963277665.1 of Viscum album. Lineage (NCBI taxonomy): Eukaryota > Viridiplantae > Streptophyta > Magnoliopsida > Santalales > Viscaceae > Viscum > Viscum album. Next base: position 1,206,119,222 of record OY728138.1, read on the forward strand.
TTTATGTGTTAAATCATTAATTTCCTTCTTTTCATGATATTTTATGTTTCAATTAATTTACTTTTCATACATAGAGAGTATAAACCCACATAACCTAGTTATAAGTGTTTATTGTGACAATATCATCAAATTTCAGGACTGTTTATGTTTATCATTCCTTTGATGAAATATTATGATCCACATCTCAAGAAAATTAATTATAATCAAGTTATTAATTATTTATTGATGTAAAAGTACCATTTTATACAATTTGTTACCAAATATAGTCTATGAAGTTTTTTCAATGATTCCTGAATTTACCCTCCCTTCGGTCATAAATCAATGTTTTCTAAAAAATGGTATCCAATAATAGTAAACCATTATCCCATTATCTATAAAATAAAATTTTTCCCATTTTATTTTAGAAATATCTTTAATAGAATATTCTTATTATTTTCTAAAAAACGATTTCTTCTAACCTTTTTACTTTCAAAAATGAATGTTCTTTTACCTCATATGATATGTATGGATTTACCCACTATCATTCCATTGAATATTCCTTTAAATTATTAAAATGTTAATATTTGAAAAAAAAATTAAATTAATTTTCAATGAAAATTGTTTTAATTTTTTTCAATCTTATTTTAAGTGTTTTGAAGGTAAATTATTTTCAAAATGTATTTAAGCTGTAACTACGTGTTTTCAAAGTATTTTCTTATGAATTGGTTTTAAAATATTATTAATATTTTTTCCACATATTTTGGACTAAAATTATTTTCCAAATATTTTCTAGATTTCATTAAAAAGTTTAATTTTTTTTTCAAAGAAACTTTTTTTAAAAAAATAATGAAGATTAATTTATATGTTTTCAAGGAATAAGGTATTCAGAATTATTTAAAGTATGTGTTATTATTTTTTAATTTCTTTTCTCAAAAAAAATATTTTTTAATGGTTTTATGTATCAAATATCCTTTTTAAAAGGAGAAATGATTTTGTTTCTCATGAGATATTTTTTTACTGATATTTCTTAATTATTTTCCATCTATTTTTCCATCTATTGATGTTACTCATTATCTTAAATGAAATGATAAAAAAGTACCTCAAATTGTTTTTTCTATGGATGGGTTATGATTAATGTCATGGTTTTTATGAAACTTGTATCTACATCATGGGTTATATATTTATGAAATATATTTTACTTTTATAAGTTATGATTCTGATGAATTGATTATGAAACTAGAACCTTTTTCCATAGGTTATGATATGTTTACCTATTAATGATCCACATTTTATTAGATGGGTTATGATTTTATTTTTAATAGTCTTGTGTAACATGTGTGTATGATTTCATTATGTAATAGGTGGGACTTAAATTTATATTCAATGCCTTGGGTAATGATTTATATCTTATGAGATATAATAAATGATCTTAGGAATGATCCTTAATAACTAATATGGCCATGTCATTGAGATATGACTACCAAGATGGAATGAAGAGTGATCACATGCTACTAAGATTACTATGGATGTGAACAAGGACTTTAAGATGGTATGAAGAGTGAAAACATACTACTAAAATAGAAACAGGAGTGAACAATGACAAAAAATATGTTATTGGGAGTGAACCCATACTACCATGATGGTATTGGGTGTGATGTGTTGGTTTCTTTAGAAATCATAGTATATTCTTATTTTTGTCCCAAATTCCATGTTTTATTCTGATGTTATGCCTTCATGGCTTATGCTATTTATTTATTTATGATTACTTTCTTAGGAAATACAATAATTTGTTATATGATTCATGTTATTGTCTTTTACATGATTGGTATGATATTTTATTTTAATTATAATGTTCTGATTCACTTATGCTCATGATTATGCTTACATGTCTCTTTATTATACCCTAACTAATAATCTGAGATCACCCATTTTAATGTTTCATTTTATGGTTATAAAGATATAATATTTATATGATATTTCTCAGATGGGTTCTAATCTTTCAGAACCTAGTAGAATATAATATAGCTCGCTCAGGAACAAGTGAATACATTTCCATGTTTCCAATAGAACTAGATAAAATACAATCATTGGGTGTATGTTTGTTTAATGTTTAAGTATTATAAAAAAGTAATGTAATGCTTATGTCTAAACATTAAGGGTCGATATATTTGGTATCATAGAAAAGACATAATTAACCATTGGAATCTAGGATGATAAAAATTTAGTGAGATCTTAAGGTATATTTCTAAGGATATGTCTATGGAATTTCTCTAAGGATAATTATAATGTTGGGTTAACATTTTTGGAAAAGTCCTAGAATTTTTGTAAAAGATATAGAGAGTGGTTTCCATGAAATCCACCCCTATATAGATACAACATGTGGATGTGGATCTAGCCTTGATGTACGTAGGCATAAAAACACTTACAAGATGTTCTGGGCCTGAATTGGGGGAATCTTTTACACAACACTGGGCCTTGCTGCAATCCTGGTTTGACACTCCAGGGGAATATTCTTTGGAAATTCACAGAATTTTTATGAACCATCATGAAGGATTTAAATATAAATTTCCTATGAATTACCTAGGATAAAGCTAGTGTGTCATGGATTAATGAAGGTGTTAGGATTTCGGTATCCTATAATTAATTTGTTACATTACTATGTGTTTTTATACTATGATAAGTAGTTATCAAACTATGATTATTGTTTTAGTAAATTAAGTGAAGTGGATGGAACTAGATTAAGGTTGAATTTGATTGATTATTTTCTGAGGGGAATCTTATTGGAATGATCCCAAGAGTGAAATATGACATGTTCATGCCTTTTCAGTTTTCACAAAACATGATTAACAAATTTTACATTAACCAACTGTCAAACTCCACAAGGAAAATAAATAAGGTTCTCAATGAGAGAGCAGGTAATTGATAGTGTGGAGGAAAGAAGATATAGTTTTTTTAGGTAAATAATGCGGAACTAATCACATAACAGAATGTCTTAGATGAACAAGAATTTGTTTTCACTGTAGAAAATAAGTACACAATGAAAGGGAGTGCAAGGGAAAATGAAGCTTTTGGTTACCATAGTGGATAATAATATTGGACACTATAACAAATAATCAGTGGATAAGCATTTTACATTTGGATTAAATGGTCATTATACTACTTAATGTCCGAAGTGGAATGTTCCTGATCATAATTAGCAAGGTGGTGTGAGTACTAGTTACATTGCGAACAATGATGAGACTATAGATGAAATTTGAATGTAAATAGAAATAGTGTAATAAGAAGAGGTATCCTATTTAATGGAATAAGCATAAAGTGTAATAATCAATATTATTTTTTTATTTAGATTAAAAAATCCTAAAATATACAAAGAATTTTTCAACTTATGTTTTATTTCCCAACATTTACATGTTTATTATGAATGATCTTGACAGACTGTTGAAGAAATTTAATGATGAGGTTAAATATTGACAAAGGTTAGGTAACCATTAATATGTTATTTATGTTAATATAATATTGTATTAATAATGATATCTGGGATATGGTAACGTAAATTGAATGGTATTGGTTACCATGGAAATAATTAAGGACATTTTGATTAGTGTTTTAGGCTATTATTTATGATGTTTACATCATTATTTATTAAGGAATAAATACAATAAACATTGGAATAATGAAGCATTCATTTTTCTAAATGGACTTATAGAAATTAACATGTTTTGAATGTGGCAGCCAAGAGACACTTTCTGATATACAACGAAATCAATGTTAAGATGATTTCATGATTCCTTTTCTAATGTTTTGAACTTTTTTCATTAATAAGGGTTATAAAGATAAAAATTCATGAAGAATTTTTGTTAAACATTTTAATAATTATTTATTCAATGAGTTTGTATTGAAAACATTAGTAAAATGGATATATATTGATTAACCTTACTTTAATGATTTATAACTTTTATATTTGGGAAATTATATCAGTGTGGTTTTTGAAATGGACATCATGTATGTTGAGTGAAAACCAATCAAATCTAGTAAGGTCATGGGTCATCAACCCATGACCAAAGGACAATAAGGGTTTCACACCTACCACTACCATATGTGTTGTCTTAGTTAATATATATTTATTTTTTATGAAAAAATTTTTATGATGAAAAAATATTGTTACTTTTTAAGATTAACAATATTGATACTTTTTTAATAGTTAAGGATAACTATTTATATATTTCATTATCTTTGGGGTTTTTAGATCTCCAAAAATATAGAATTTCAGTGAATTTGTTTTTGAAGTTAATTTCATGACATACATTCATGAATTAATGGATGAATTAGAAAAAAATAAAACCACAAAAAAGAATTAAATTTTATTTATATAAACATATCATGTAATTATATACTTTTATATTATTGATCAATGAATGAATTAATAAAACATATGCTAATGATAAAAAAGTTGTATAACCTAATACCTTAAATTTTATTGATCAAATGGCCTCATAAATAATTATAAATTCATGTCTATGAGGCCATAATCTTTTATTTGATCATTCACATGTTTATTATTGATGAACTGAATAACTCCGTATAAATATTTTCTCTTTTATTCCATGTTCAGTCTACATTTCTATCCTATGTTCTCAAATGTGGAAAACCTAGTTATATGTTACTTTGGTTAACCCTTAGGGTTCCAACTTTCCCTTTTTAAGGAATGTTTTAATATTCATTTTCAAGATGTGGGTTTTCATGAATGAAACATGAAAGTATTAATTCGTTGATAAGGTAGATGCATTTTTAGGTAGAAATTTATTTCTAGGGGGTAGAAATTAACACCATGATATTTTGTTAATTTTTTTTAATTAATATAAACTTTTGAAAATTTTCATTTCATGCATCACTAAAAATTGTTTTTCACTAAGTAAAACTTTTATTTCACATAGAAATAACTTTTATTATGTTATACACAAAACTAACAAGGCGTATGTTACATAGAACAGTAAAGTTAGCATACATTTCACACAATATTGGCCATCCTTGATGGCTCACAAAACACACAAGACTTAGTATTACCTAAATATAAAATATTATTAAAAATATTATTATAATGAGATAAAAAAAAATTTAAGTTGCTGTATATGAATATAATGAACTATATTATGAATATATTTTTCTTAAAAAAATATACAAGAAATAATATGTTATAAATTAATTAGAAATGAATATAGAAATAGATTGATTATATAGGAAAAAATTATTATAGTCAAAAAGCAATATTAACCTCATACTTAAATTAATTAAAATTAGTAAGTGATATTAATTTAATAAATATTCTATATATTCAATAAAATTGTAAATCCCTAAAACCAATTACCTAGAGTTGGTGCCTTATTATATAACATTTTCATGATCACAAGGGATCAAATCTCAAAATACTGATCAGTTTAGTAGCCATGAAATTACTAGATACATTCATAAGTTTTACATTACACCATGAAATAAATTCATCAACAACATTTTGTTCACGTTGTACACATTTAACACACTTATATCCTTAGTCTATCCCTATAGGTAAACCATAAAATACTTCGACACATCCTGGGAAAAATAAAACATAGAAAGGGATGATCTCAGAAGCTCATTAAGGATAATATTATAGCAAAAATATTCCTAAATAATCATAAACGTTTAAGGCAATGTATAAGATGAAAAAAAGACTTTTAAACATAAACATCAGAATAATATGGAGAAAATAAATCAAATAATTACATATAATGTTTCCCATGGATATTCTAGTAGTCGAATAATCACATGTAATATCAATAACCAATTTTCATAATGTTGGAATGCATAATGCCAGAATTCATAACCACATATTCAAGGCCATGTGGCAGGACTACAAATACGATTTTTTTCAAGGACTTGTGCCAAGACACTAATTTGTCTCATGATTCCTACTGATGCATTGAGGAGCTATAGTGTGCTCCACTCGTCACATACTAAGTCCAATACATTTCCCAAATAAAAATGTTTTAACATAACATAAACATGTGTATTAAAAATAGAATATGAAATGTCAATAATTTATCCATAAAACTTGAATGGTGTAAAAATAACACATCCATATTCAAACATATCACAAAAACATAATTAAAATATGGAAGATTTTACCATAATAAATCGACTCCAAATAAGCTTAAAATCCATCAATGGATGTTGACATAGATGAAATAAAAACTTTTTGTAGAGAAATATCTCTTTATATTTTGCAATCATTTTAAAGTAATATATTTATAAAAGGAAAAATATATTTTTAAAATATTCTTATAAGCTTCTATGGGAAGCCTCGATGATTTTATAATGGATTAAATTTTCTGCACCCTCTGTATATGTTAAAAAAATGACTTTCATACCTTAGTTTTTTTGAGAAGGTCATAAATTACCTTTTTTGAAAAACGAAAAAAAGATTCCTTTTAAACATATGTGGTATAATAAGGGTATAAATTAAATTAAACCATAGTATAGTAAATAGAAAATATGTTTTCAGTTATATTTTTATGAAAACACGGATGTGGATGACAAAGATGTCCCAGTACAAACTTAGGTATTTACAACCTCAGATAAGTAAAGAGATTGTAGAATTAACCATTACCTTGTAATTTTTTGTAGTGATGGTTTTTTAACTTCATGTATAATAGTTAAAAAATTGTTATTAAACTATACAAGAACTAGATACATAATTATGATATAATATATGATCATATAATATTTCTTTATTAATAATATTTCAGTAGTATCATTATTTCGGGTGATTACTGATTCATGTTCCATTATATATTTTGTTACGTAAGCCATGTTTTTTATGGATAAGATTTATATATTTCATATATAAAATTATATTATGTTAATAAGAAATATTTTTAATCATAATATAAAAATTAATCTTGAATGATTATGATGGAGAAAGAATCTCACCGCGTTCTTGGAGACAGAAATCTATATGTACGCACTCGTGACAATATCATTATATTGAAAGAGAAATTGTATGTAATCAGATGTTATATAAGAAATACAGAATCATTAAAATGTTATATTTATTATTTACATTATTTATACTCATTATTATACCCATCCAAATAATGATGTCTTTGAATAACAAACTACACGGTGATGTGGAGACGGTAAGCCGTACGTACACAAATATGGTGACTTTTCCATTTATAGGATGGATGGAATAATGAATATGTTTGTACCATATTAATAATAACATCAAAGTATTTATAAGGTAATGGATTTATTATTTTGGTATGGAAATAACAAAGAAATAGGAAGTGGAAGAAGAAAAGAACATGAAAGTGGGTGGTGAAATTATTACCTCTTTTTCGGGTGTTTCATTTTGAGTTGATCAAAAGGGATCCATAGGTTGGATTTCTGATCAAAGTAAGGCCTGTATGTTCAAGGTAGGATAGTTGAGAGGTTATTTGGGCATGTTTTGGTCGAGAAAAATTGCTTTGTAGGTGTGAAATAAAGATAAGAGAAAGTACCCATTTATAAGAGAGGTGAGGGACACTTTAGGAAAAGTTTGAAATATTATTTTACAATAAAATCTGTTTCAGTTTATAATGGATCCAAAAAGAATTATTTCTAGGATAAGTTAGGTATGGGTCTAAAAACTCTCAACCAATTGGTTTTATTCTTGTTTAGGTCACTATATTAACATTATCTTTTAGATTTTACTCTTAGTTAAATAGTTTGACATTAAACATTTCTCTTTTTATTTTTATATTATATGGTTAATAAACATACTATAAATCACCAGGAGAACCCAAGTGGTTAATTATTAATATATAAAATCTTATCTATGTAATTTGGAAAAACAATATATTTTTGGTAATACTATATCAATCAATAATATAGAATTTTTTTTTAAAAAATCAATTATGACAGTTTTGAAACTATTTTGTATTTGATTTTTTTGAATTGCATAAAAACATTATCACTTCGAATAAAAATTATTTAGTCAATAATATAATTCCATAGTGACCTTGAAAAGTAGTGGAATTTATCAGAAGACTCATTTTCCATTAATTTGGATATTTATATTAACAATTATTTTAAAATTTCATTAATATGGTAATTACTGCATCATCACTGTGACAAAAGTAAATTAAATTATTTAATGTCTAAAAATTATAAAAAAAAATTACTTAGGAAATATTTTTATATTTATGATTAATATTTATAGTCGAATATATCTTATGAATAACCCTATATTAAATATGGTTATTTATTAAACTTTGAATTTTACTCTTTTAACTCTTCCTTAAATAAAATAATAATAAATGTAATAATATAATATATGTTGACCAAATAGGATCATATTTTATTCCTAAGTTTTTTTGGTCAAATTAAGCTTATCCACTAGAATTAGGACATGTGTTTGGGTAATAATAACAACATTTTTACCCATAATTGCACTATTTACTTTTAATCGTGGTAAATAAAAGTCAAAAGTAACCATTCACCAAAAAATATTTTAATCTTATTGAACCATATATTACTTACTCATGTCAATCATGTCAATTGTATTTTTGAAATTAAACTCATAGAAGGGTAAAATTATGTTTTATTTAAATTTGCAAATGCTCTTAGAAGGTGGGTAAAAGACGGTAAAAAGTACAATAAACAGTTATATATCAAAACGTATTATAAAATTACTAGAATAAATTAAATTGAACATATATTGGTACTATTTATCTTTTTTGACCTAAAATAAATTAAAATAAAATAACTATTTACTTAAATAGAAATTCGGTTTTAAATAATAATGTAGTGTTTTTCACTATCCAACAAAAATTGATTTTTTTCAAAAAAATACCAAAATTTATTTCTACGCTAATTTAAATATTCCAAATTAAAATATGAATTACATTTTGAAAAATAAAATTTATAAAATTTCAAAAAGTGGGTATTACTATTAAAAACACCACGTTTGATTGGTCGTGGTGGGTTTAAACTACATGTTGCGTACAATGCAAGCTACTGCATTATTCAAAGGGAACCGCACCATGGAAGCTTGGGGTGTTACATTATACATTACTTTAAATATTTTTTCATTCAAAGATTATAGAATATTACTCCTTAAAAAGATTTCGGTGGTTCTTCATCATAAGTTTCTCAGGTTCCCACATTGCCTCTTCCATCTTATAGTTTCTCCATATAACTTGTACCAGACGAGTCATACAGTTTCTCATCACTTGTTCTCTGGTATCAAGAATCTTGACAAGCTCTTGATAATAAGAAATATTAGGATCTAGTTCAATTTCCTCATAGGTGAGTACATGTGTTGGGTCAGGCATATAGTTTCTCAACAGTGATATGAGAAACACATCATGAACTTTGGAGAGACTTGGAGGAATCACCAAACGATAATACATAACTCCAATTCGTTCTAGAATTTCGAAAGGTCTGATGTACCTAGGACTCAATTTAACCTTCTTACTAAATCGTATAACACCCTTCCACAGATATACCTTCTAGAAAACATGATCACCTACATGAAATTCCAAATCCTTCCTATGGTTATAGACATAGCTCTTTTGCCTATTTTGAGCTACTTTGATGTTGGTCTTCATAATATTTAGCTCTTTCATTATTTCCTCAAAATATTCTAGGCCTACATGTTTTCATTCACCAACATCATCCCAACATGTTGGTGTGTGACATATATTTCCATATAATGCTTCATATGGTGCCTCTTGAGCACTTGAATGGAAGATACTGTTATAGAAAAATAATATCACCATTAAATATTGATCCACATACCATGAAATTCTTGTGAGAAAGATCTCAACATGTATTCTAAGGATTGAATAGTCCATTTCGATTGTCCATTGGTTTGATGGTGGTTGGCAGTGCTCAAATTAAGTTCAGTATCCAAGGCCTTCTGAAGAATTTTCCAAAATTTTGATGTAAAATTGGGATCACGGTCTAAAATAATTGATAGGGGTAGGCCATGGAGTCTTAAAAATTCATTAATATATAGTCCTGCTAGATCTTCAAGTGGTAAATCTTCTCTTATAGAAAAAAAATGTTCAGACTTGGTATGATGATAAACAGTGACGTATATTGCCTCATTCCTTCTAGGATACTTTGGTAGACCCATGACAAACTCCATCGTAATATTATCCCATTTCCACTCAGGTATGGGAAGAGGTTTCATGAATCATCCAGGATGTTTCCTTCTTGATTTCACTTCCAACAATCGATACATCTTGACACAAAATCAGAAATATCCCTCTTCATTTTGTCCCACTAAAAAGGTTCCTTCAAATCTCTATACATCTTGGTGATCATAGGGTGTATAGAGAAATTAGAGCTTTGATCATCATCCAAAAATTCCCTTTTTAGATCAGGTATATTAGAAACACAAATTCAATTTCCAAATTTTAAAATTCCATATCCATATACAAAGTCACTCAATCTCCCATCATTTACAGCTTTAATATATTTTTTTGAAACACCTCATTATTAGTATAAGAACTTTTTATCATTTCTAGTAAAGATAGTTTAGCAACAATTTGAAAAAGTGATGATTATTAAGCATCCATGGTTATTCCCATATCCATCTTTACTAGATTCATGAAAATAGGATACCTTTCAAATCTAATCTTTTTGGAAACTCCATGATCCTTTCAGATCAAAGAATATTCCACCTTATTTTCCTTCCTTGGGTGGTAGTGTATTATGAAATAATAATCCTTAAGTAGTTCAATCCTTATTATTTGCCTAATGTTGAGTTCTTTTTGTGAAAAAATATACTTCAAACTCTTGTTATCACTATAAATCTCACATTTTTCACCAAAGAGTTTGACTTTCCATATCTATAGAGAAAAGATTATAGATTATCACTCAAGATAATATATTGGATAGTTTTTATCCTGAATTTTTAGTTGTCGTGATGCATAGCCAACAACACTATTATTCTACATAAGTACACAACCATTTCCTTTCTTTGAAGCATTACTATAAATAATAAACCCATCATTCCATGATGTTATAGTCAAGATATGAGAATTGAAAAATATTCTCTTCATTTCATCAAAAAATTATTCACACTCTTTTTTCTAAACAAATTCAACCCCTTCACGTGCGAGTATGGTTAATGGGTTAGCCAACCAGCCAAATTTTGGATGAAACATCGATAAAAACCTGCTAAACCAATAAAATTGTGTACCTTAGTTATACTCATTGGTGTTGGGAATTCATGGATTGCCTTGGTCTTTGAGGGATCTACAGGGATTCCATCATTAGAGACAATAAGGCCAAGAAAAGAAATCACTTTAATCCATAATTTACACTTGCTAAACTTCCCATATAATTCATTAAATCTGAGGGTTATTCAAAATTTTGGGCAAATGATTTTCATGATCTTTGTAGATTTTTGAGTGTAGCAATATATCATCAATAAATACCCCTAAAATTCATCAAGATATTACTCAAAAACATTATTCATTAAATCCATGAAGACAGAGGGTGGATTAGTCAATAAAAAATTCATTGTTGTAAACTCATAATGCTCGTACCTCATTCAAAATGAGGATTTGGGAATATCTTCCTTCTTCACACACAACTGATGATATCCAAATCTATGTTTAATCTTTGAAAAATACTGATATCCATGAATTTGGTCAAATAAATCATCAATTCGAGGTAGGGGATACTTGTTCCTTATTATTATAGCATTGATCTCCCTGTAGTCAATGCATAACCTCATTGATCTTTCATTCATCTTGAAAAAAAGGACCGGGGCTCCCCATGGAGAAAAAATAGGGTGAATAAATCCCTTATTACTAAATTCCTCTATTTTTTTCTTTAGTTACACTATTTCCACAATGGTCATTCTATAAGGGGTCTTCGATATGGTCCTTGAACCAGGAATTAAATTAATGGAAAACTTCAATTTCTTGTTCTCGAGGATGTCTAGGTAAATCCTATGGAAACAAAACTACAAAAATAGTTTTTATAAGCGCTAAAAATAGGCTTTAGTAGTGCTAAAAAGCAATGTAAAGATCGACGACGATTAAGGGGTACCTTATTAGTGCCAAAAATCACTGATAAAACAACCCTTTATCAGCGCTAAAAGAGCACTGATAAATTCGTGTTTTATCAGCACTCGTTAAGCACTGATAAACTGATCCTTTATCAGTGCTATAAAAGCGCTGATAAATGCCCTGTGTGCTGCTCTGAAAAAATATGTAGCAGCATAACCGAACACCAGCAAAACAAATAAGCATCTCAATAAGATAATTAGATCAAGTATACCCATACAAAATTAAAACATAAATCATACGATAATTAGACCAAGTATACCCATACAACAAGTATACTCGTACACCATTAACACATAATTCATAAGTTACATTATCGTCTCCTTATGCTTAGCCCCTGTCCTCATTCCTTTTTTTATTGAAAATGATACCCCGCCCTATCATAACAGAATCCTTAGAAAAAGATAATATAAATTACATTACATGATGTTTATACCTAAAATTTAATATGTAGTGTCTTACAGATTCACAAACTCCATCATGTGTGGTCAGTTTGATGGATATCCCTGCTTTGAATCCAGGAAATAAATCTTTGGAGTATCTAAGTTCACCGCAATTAGCAACCGATGTTGCCTAAAAACACAAAAAGGAATAAGTATTAAATGAATTGAAAATATAATTGATATGATTTAATAGTAGAGTTTTACCCCGGCATGGTTGGTATTAGGAAGAGTGTGTCCTCTGTAATCTTTCTTTCAAATGTTTTCAGTAAGACATTCTCTATTTCATCCCTTTTTGATGGCTCTAATATTTTTAGGTGTGTTGATGTTGTATGAGGACTAATGAGTCCAAATCTTGGCTCATGGGAAAAATCCTTCAACTGTTTTTCATAAATGTGTCTGGAAACAATATAAAATTCATTTAGTAATAATTTTCACATTAGATCAGCTTTTAGAAAATCAATTCCTAGAAATATACCTCATATGTACATTTACAACTGTGATGCCTAGCTAACCATTTTTAAGGATCTCATTTACATTTTTAGTAGCAACAAAATCTCGAAATTCCTCTCCATATATATTCTCTTTGAAAACCACTATATGACTATTACCATATTTTAGCTTCGTATCCACATGAGTCCTCAATTCTAGTAAATGTGGATAGAGAACATGTGGTATTATTGTGCTTTTAGTAGCTCTTTGGGATCGGTTGGTCGATCCTTTATATGGTTTTGAGATGATGTTTGTCACCCCTTTTCCTTTCTCCGTCTATAACAACAATCATTGGTTCATAACCTTCAGTCATTAATTGTCAAAGGATTAGATTGAAAAGAAGGAAATAAATACCTCGTTTTCTTCATGTACTCTTACAAGTAGTGATGGCCATGCAATGAATGTCCCAATAACCTTTTCAACTATATGAATATCATCATCATCAATTGGAATAGGTTGCTTTGCAATTGTCTTAGGTGATACAGTAATCATAAATTTCAGATGATCTTTTAGAAGTGGTATATTATGCAGCATGGCATATAGGATATTTAACAATGTATCCCTCGCTACAAGGTGATAGGTGGGTGTTGACAGATATAAATCACAATCATTGTCACCCTGTATAAGATCAGTAAAGAAAATTTATCAGTGTTTTTCTGATTCACATATCATTGAAAAAATTATTAGAATATTGATTACCATGGCTAAGACAGTTCTTTGAGGGGAATGGCTCGCCTTAATGATGGTGGGGGTGGGTGGGATGTTCATGAGTTGGTTGTTCTTGAGTTGTGTCTTCTCTTCGCTTCCCATCCATAAAAGATGTTAGAAACTCTCCCTACCATTGCAATTGTTCTTCAAGGGTTGATATTTTTTGTCTCATTTGTTCCAATATTTCATCTGTATCGTCCGTTTTTTTCTTGTTCTCAAAATATACTCGGGGTGTAACCCCAAACCCCACACCTCTAATACGACCATATTTTTCTGTTTGATTAAAATCCTTTGATAATAGGTTTGTATCCACTAGTGTAGTAGCTGATTCCTGTGAGTATCAGATATAGGAAAATAACTAATTATTTTTATGTAATAGAAAATTAAAACAAATCTTTTTATCGTCATCTCATACTTACACATATTTACGACAATTTTTGTGTGTTCTCATCTACTAACTTCCATTCCTTATTCACATGTGCCTCCTTCCATAGAACATGACATGGGATGGAAGTTTGTTTTGTTTTAGACTCATCAATCTACAAATAAACATAGAAAGATAATTATGATGTTGTTTTTGGCACCTAACAATAAAACTGTAAATTTAAAATATGTACCATTTTCCTTTCTAATGAAGCGTACCCCATCCATGCTTTACAATAGGGGTATGTTGGTTTTGATCCATGTTTCTTATTTCCAATATAGAGTTTCTGTTTCATAATTGAAATATTGACAATCAAAGTAATGAATACAGGTATCCTCAAATAATTTATTATCACCCACAATGTACCTGAAACTTCTCATCCCCACAGCGGACAATAAATGCATCCGATGCTTCTTGGGATATTAGGTGAGCATAGACAATGGGTGGGTGTCGGTTTATTTTACCTTTGGGATCATTCAGGTGACATCTTGTTAAAATAGTGCGAAAACCTCTATGAATTCTTCTTGGAAGCCTTAGTACATAATCCTTGTGTGAATCATCTACTATAAATGTACTCTGCAAGAGATTGAGAAGAGTAAGACGTTGTTTCATTATTTTATTTACTACTATATTAATGAAATAAATTCATAATGTTACCGTAATTTCTTCTCAAATCACAGCTTTCAGCCCGGACACAACATGGTTCCATGAACCTATGTCAATCGGCATGTGTTGCTCAGTGAGAACTACAATGTTGCTTGTAAACAAAGCCTTGATGGGATTCACATGTTGGCATCATGCATTCCATCTGTCTTCAAATTAGATGTCTTTTCTTTTTACCTTAAGAACATTCGCTAACACTGTCAAACTACGATGCACCTGTGTTTTCTGTGACGTCGGTCCTTCATTCCGGACCATTTCATCGAGATCAAAATCATATATATGTTCATATGAAATGGTGTCAACGACATGTGATGATGGTTGTTGGACCGCAACACTACGAGCATTAGGATCCGCAACAGTAGGAGTAGGAGCAGCCGCAGTAGGAGCAGTAGGAGCAGTAGGAGGCGCAACAAGAGGAGCAGCTAGAGAAAAATGAACCGCAGCAGGAGCAGCAGCAGGATTAGCAGGAGCAGCAGCGGCCACAGCAGCATCTGCTTGAGTGACTTGTTCAACCTCATGGTTAGGAGCACCATAATGTCCAGAAGTCATTATCTTCAAAAGTGTATGAATAGTTAATTTAGATTACATAAATTCAGAAATGATAAGATAATAACATGAGATAAAACTATCTATATTACAAACAAAATATAATCGGTTTATTGAACTCTCTTTTTTTCAAGGGTTGAAGGGATTTGACACCTCTATCGATTATATAAATCCCTTCATTTTGGTCTCCTCTAACAAACAAAACATCATCTACATTGGGACCACTCTGATATGATTGTGACGTAACACTGAATGGATCATCCTCAACTGAATTTTCATCAGATCCTTCAGTAGTTTTGGATGATAACAGAATAGTCGACCACTTTCGGTTTGCAGGATCTAAAACATAAAAAACTTTAACTACTTGTGATGTCATTATAAACTGTTCTTCTTTGTACCCTTCATTACTAAAATCAACATTCACAAATCCCCATTCATCTATTTTAACACCACTGTTGTTATCAACCCATTTTCATTGAAAAATACTAAATTGGAATGTCGTATAATCCAAATCGCATATTAGTTTGATAATTCCAAAGTATGACATATTTGCATAAATGGATTTATGTCTTTACTACCAAAAACATGTGTCACTTCAGCCACTAGTGGAACTCCTCAATTTTGCATGGTACTATCTTTATCATGTTCATCTGTATAGACTGTATAACCATTAATTACATAACCACTATAAGATAATACATACTCACATGGTCCAGCGGCTAGCCATCAAAGTCATTCTGAAATTGAATTTGGATTTTCATTCAACTACTTAAAAATATGGTCCTGATACCATCCTATAAACTTGTGATTATGTGTATTTGATAAAAAAATTTCATCCCATGATGGATTTTTCTACCTAAGAATTTCTTTTTGAGTTTCAATATATGGAGCAACCATCCAACTTTTATGAAAAACATAAAGATTAGCCTGCCCCCGATCTGTAATACTGATTGTCAAAACTTCTCTTCCAGAAATTCCCTCACCCTCAATGCATCCAGTGTGATGAGATTTTGGGAGACCAATTCTTTCCACATCAGATAGGTATTTGGTACAAAATTCAATGGCTTCCTGAACAATATATCACTCCACTATACAACCCTCTGTCTGACTTCGATTTTTGACATACCCTTTCAAAAGTATCATATACCGTTCAATAGGATACATACATCTATAGTGCACATGACCACAAAGTCAAACCTCTCTCACCAAGTGAATCATAAAATAAACCATCATATCAAAGAATGTTGGTGGAAAGAAAATTTATAATTCACATAATATGATGACAATTTCATTTTCCATAGCTGGAAATTTCGTCGGGTCTAAAACGTTGCACAATATAGCTTTGAAAAAGAAACAATGTTTGGTTAACATATGATTAACATTCTTGGAAAAAATCCAACGTAAAGCTATAGGAAATAGATCTTGCATAAAAACATGGCAATCATGTGATTTCAAACCTTTTAACTTCAAATCATTCATTGACACAATGTTCACGATATTTGATGAATACCCCTATAGAACTATTACATCATTGAAGATGTTGGAAAACTGATATCTCTCCTCACTAGAAAGAGTATAGGTAGCTGGAGGAAGAAACATTTGATTTTCACCCTTCACGGGAGACAACTCTTCTTGTATTCCCATGTCATCCATGTCCAACCTTTCCTTAATTCCATCTTTTGTTTTTCTAGGGGCATTTAGCAATGTTCCGATATCACTGTCACATATATTTTTTTTCCACGTGCATCACATCAAGAAAATGTCTGACGTATAAAAAATTCTAGTATGGTAATTCAAAAAAATGATCTCTTTTTCCAACCGATTTTCGTAATTTGTTTCAAAAATGGTTTACCGAAAACATTCTCCAGATCTTTTACATTCTCAAAAAGCTGACCACCTATTAGTGGAGACGGTGCTGCGTGTTGTTCTGAACTTGCATTGAATGATTTCATCCAAGATCGGTACTTATCCTGATGAGGTAGAAATCTACGATGTCCTAGAAACATATATTTTGATGAATGTTTGAACCTAATAGACTCTGTATCTTATTTGAACATGGCACACCCTTGAGTTCCTTTAATGATATAGCCTGAAAAATTTCCTTATGTAGGGAAATCATTTTTGTTCCATAAAACATCATTCTCAATGTGAAGTATTCACTTTTATATGTATCATACAACATAACACCTGAATCCTACAATAACTTCAAATCCTCAATCAAAGGAGCCAGATAAACATCAATATCGTTACGTGTTTGTTTTGGACCTAATATAATCATAGATAACATGATGAATTTCCGCTTCATGCATAACCCGGGTGGAAAGTTATAATTTACCAACCTAACAGGCCAGGTACTATGAGTGATGGTTTGAAAACCAAAAGGATTCACTCCATCTGTAGATATCGCAAAATGAAGTTTTCTCATCTCTTTTCCAAATTCAGGATACTCATGATCAATTTTCTTCCATTGAGGAGAGTCATACGGATGACATAATTTCCCATCTTTATTTCTTTTATCTGCATGCCACAACAATTGTCTTTCACTTTATTCACTTCCATATAGATGCCTAAACCTTGGAAATATCGGAAATTACCATACAACTTTAATAGGATTGGATTTATCATTCTTTTATCGAGAAGCACTAGACATTGGGAATTCCTTAAGTGATTTTTTCTCCTTGGGAAACAATATACAGTCTTTCAGGAAGGCATGTATTCTTTCAGAAATCATACCCATCGAGCATAACATTCGTCTAGCTTCATATGTTCAGCTTGGGAGCTCATTATCTTCTGAAAGCATGTCATTAAAGAGAGAATGTAGTTTTGTAAAACTGGCATCACTCCATTCATTGCTTGCTTTCAATTTATACAACTTCAGTACAGCTGAAAAAGTTGTATTCATAGTGCAACCAGCATACAATAGCATATTTGCACAACTCTTTAACTTCTCAAAAAATTTTGGGAAATCACGGAGATCATCTTCAATTGTCATTGTCATTTCCCCATTATGATCTTCTTCATCATTGACATCTGTAATCACATCCTCCATATGGTCTTCTCCATTATCCATATTTGTATTCATATATGATGATCCATAAAACACAGTTTTATCCCAACCAGTAGAAACATTTACTTTTTCTCCTTGTTTATTCCAACATTTATAACTCCGATATATTCCATAACATATCAAATGTTAGTCTAACTCTTCTAGAGTAAGTAGTCTATAATAACAACAATGTAAAAATGGAAAAAGGATTTGAGAATTATCCTTTGTGTGATCCATTTCAAACTTGATGAACTCTTTCACTCCGTTCTCATACTATATTGTCAATTGATTAGCATCTATCCAATCATTATTCATCTTCATCCTATTTGAATATCAAATATTATTATTTACAGTTCAAGTACACAAAAAATACTTCCAAATACAGTATAATAGAACAACTTTTGTATAAAAAAGATATTAATTGTGCCTAACCATTAGTATTTATTCATCTTTATTAAATATAATTACTTTATATTCATTGTAGTTTCCTCAAATCACCCCAGACCAAACACAAGAATAATCAAGAATGATACATCTACCACTCCTAGGTCTCTTCCCTACATTCAATATCATCATTCCTAAATAGCGATATATCCACACATTCACTTGTCACAAACACATAAAAAACCATATCCACATCAGAACCTACGTACCAATATGAATTTCAATCAGGTTACTCGACTCAAGTGGTGGTTTGTAAGAAATAATAATAAAATATAATATGTATATAGTCACACATAAATCTCAAACTAGTGTTAAGAATTCAATAAACCCAAGGTATCATTCCATCTATTAGAATACTCTGAAGGAGCCCATATGTGATAGTAGTCACAGGTGGTGAAGGTTCCTGAGGAGGAAGGGGCCAACACGCACCTATTGGGGTTCAAGGTCAAGTCACTGAGGTTGAAGGTGGCCCGATACTCCTATAAGGGTTCATTATATATTTCACAAACCATGTCATGGTACCCTAGGATGTTAAAACACTGCTGGTGGAAGTGAAACCGTTCCTGATGATCATGACAAGAAGAACTGGAAACCAAGAGGGGGAGTGAATGAAAATACCTCATGAAATGCGAAAAAACATGGTATTTGAGAATAGGTTTGTGGCTTTTATGTTGGCTAGACACCTATCCAATAGACTCCACAAGTGGCGATGGCCCTTGCGGTTGTTGCACCAGGTGAATCTGTCACCTGAGAAGCTGAGATCAGTGAGGCCCTTCCCAGCCATGAACAAATCAAAATCCTTGATGGCCTTCCTCTGGAATGGACTTCTACATTTCCTTTCATTTGGGTTGGAAATGACATTAAAGTCACCCCCAATAAACAATGGATGGTGGCTGGATCAAAGTATTTTTTTTACTCTAGAGAGATTCCCTTTGAAGAGGGTCATAGCTTCCAAAAACAAAAGTCACAAGGAAGGAGGTTTCACCATTGGACACCTTGGTAGTGATTAACTGATTGCAATCTTGAACAGTCTCAACAATATATTTATTGGTCCAAAATAACCATTTGTGTCTGTTGGAGGGGTCAGAGTCTATAAATCCAGGCAACTTAATCTTCCAAAATAATTCTATAATTATTATAGGGTTTTTTGTGTTATTTGACAACAACAAAAATGGAATTATGATTTTTTATTTCTATAGTGAGGAAGTCCTATTTAACATGGGCACTAAGACCATGAGAATTGCATATGAAGATAATAATGATGGGTAGGATAGGGCTCTGGAATTGGATCTAGGGCAAGTAGCCTTATTGAAGTGGGAGGATGATCTCTCATTGAGGTCCCTTGATTTTGAAGATGTTCATAATCACTTATTGGTTGTAAGCTTCATATGAGTGGGAGATGAGGATCCAAAGGGACAGGGGAAGGATGGGTAATGAAACATGGGCCCATTGAGGGTGTTCTCTCTGGATCAATAAGTATTTTGAGCTGGATGACAGGCTCAGAGCCAAGGGAGACAGAAAAAACACTTCTAGGAAGGGGCCTGGCGACTACAGAGAAGCAGTCAGTAACCTCAGTGAGGGAGAATGACATGGATGGATGTATGGGTGGAAAGGATTGAAATCTTTGTGGTCTGGCCATCGTGACATACAATTGCACACCCCCTTTGGTCCATTAATCATGAACATATACCCTTTTCATCCTCTACCCATATTTCACATGGTGTTGGGACTCTATGGATGGAAAATTCACCTCACCCTCACTATATGTTCAAGTTGCATCAAATGAAACCGTGTGACATTTTTCTATAATATATTCAACTTTAAAATAAATTATCATAATCCAAATCACAAGATATTAAAATGTGTGTCCAATGTTCTCATTGCATGATGTTAAAAAAACATGGTTCATGTCATTATTTTAGGATATAAAACTTTGATATGAATTTATCCTTCAACTGGGAGGGCTCCCTCTTTCTTTTGTCGATAACTTACCACACTATGTTTAAGAACTAAATATGGATTGATTCCTATTTAATATCATGGGATATCAAGAGAATGAAAAATTATATATCATTGGCTCAGCTCAATCATTGAACTACCTCAACACTTCCATCAATGAAATCAAGTTTTTCTCTCTCTCACGGATGCACTCCATCTATTAAAGAATTTCATTCAATCTACTAAAAAACAAAACATTTTGGTCTACAATTTTTTAGAATATATATTTTATTTTTTATAAATGAAAACATTCATAAGGAATTCTATTTTCCTAAAATAATCTAATTTTATAAAAAGAACTACACACATATTAAGAAATCCATTTTAATGAAAATCAACCCATGTCAAACATTCCCCAAAGATTCCACATATTGATTTACAGTAAAAAAACTATAATAATAGAAAATCCTAGAATAATGGAGTAATGATAAAAGAAAAAATTAATAATTAAGGTTAGATAAAAATTAAATTGTAGAAAAAGTAAATAATAAAGGTAATCAACGGGAGTAACTCATAATCACAAAATCATACATTAAAATAATTATCGGAAAGAGTCTAATTTTAATTGGAAAAACATATGATGATATCTGACCTATAGGTTCTAATGGAAATTGACTCACTGAAAGAACACCAAATAGTTATGTGACTAGACAATCAATATAAACGATTCCTCTCGGGGACATCAAAAATAAACTCAAGTGATCACCTAATGGCTAACTGGAGTAGAACCCATTTGATTACTTACAAATCTAAGGTCTCCCATGTACCAACAACCAAACATAAAACAATGTATTCATCACAATCATCAATAGTAAAATACCAAAATCAAAAAATTATTTGGAAAACATGCATTAAACATATCATTAACTTATATCATCCTATGATAAGAAACTACAAGGGGGTTTATAGATTTTTTAGACAGTGAAAAGCAAAGATTGAAGGGAGGCGGAGGTCCGGCATGCGAAGCTCAGCAGGCGGCGGAGGACCGACAATGTGAAGCTCAAGAATGGAGAAGGTCCGGCAACGCGAAGCTCAGTGGGCAGAGGAGGTCCGTCAAAGTGAATCTCAAGGGCAATGGAGGTATGGGAACAAGAAGCTCAGCAGGTGGTGGAGGTCTGGCAATGAGAATCTCGAGGGTGGTGGAGGTCCGGTAACATGAAGCTCAGTGGGCAGCGGATGGGAGTCATAGGGTTCCAGTACCATTAGAGCTTTAGGTCATGAAGAAACAAGGGCACTGTGCGACTGAATTTATAAAAAAATGGACTACAGTTTTATCAGCGCTAAAAAAACGCTCATAAAGGCTACATTTATCTGCGATTTTAGCACTGATAATGGTCCTCTTTATCAGTGCTAAAAAAGAGATGATAAATCCCTCCTATATCAGTGTTGACATTTTAGCACTGATACAGGGAATCTTTATCTGCAGTTTTTTCTTAGCGCTGATATAAGGTGTGCTTCCCTTGCCCGTTTTTGTAATAGTAAAACACATCAACATATTCTTGTACAATAGGTATGTTCTCTATTCAAACATTATTTTCCTCACCCATAAATATTTCATTCTATTCCCCCCTAATAATTTAATTTAATAGAGCTACTAGGGGTGGATCTAGATAAGAATCTGGTGGTGACATTTTGACTCTAAAGATAAGGTCCTCCTTATCATAGTTGAACATTGTATCCACCTTCTTCTTACAATAAATTTTAACATCATGGTCTAAAAGACAATCCATTCAGAGGATTATGTCAAATTCAATCATTGGTATGAGAATGTGATTAGCAGATAAGGAACATTTACATTCTCTAATGGAAACTGATTCACAAAACATTGTTTCGATTATACTTCCATTAGGTGTTTTGACTGAAAACTCCCTTGAAAATCCAAATTGAAAATATGCAATTTTCTTTTCAAATTGGGATGATATGAAACAATTCAATGATCCAAAATCAAAAAATCAATTGGCTAAACACGATGAAACCATTAAATTTCCTGCAACCAATTCTTTCAAAGCTTCAACCTCAGTAGTAGTGATCACATAAGCTTGGAATTTCCCCCCTGGCCTTTTATGAGGTAAGTTCTGTTAGTTCATAGGACATTCATTCACATAATGTCTATTTTCTCGATAATTTTAGCTTTCAAAATTGACAAACTCTTTCTTTCCTTTGTAATCAAGATCTTGGTGGACTTTTTCACCTCACTTGTAATAGAAACTCATTCCCTTCAGGCTAGTACTGGGGTGTTTCTTCCGACATTTATAGTAGGATGGATATTAAACTTTTCCATTCATACAATTATTTCTATTTATAGAGTGATCAACATATCTCTTCTTCTCTTTATTTACTTTAAATTCATAAGACAAATAAATTCTTTTTCTATCTTGATAGTGCACAAGACAATATCTCCATATGAGGATATGTATTGTGAGACTAATGATCAGTGGAGAAATGGTTTTAACCCAAAAAGAATCGATCAATATTACTCCTTGGGTTACATATATAATATGATGCAGGCCGTGGTAACCTTGTAAAGTTAGCCTCATACTTTGTGACATTTTCATTCTCCATTTCCCTCAAACTCAGAAATTGTCATTCCATATCCACTCGATGATCACAAGGGAAGTATTTTTCTAAGAAAACCTCTTTAAACTCCATCGATTCCATGTTTTATACTTCTTCATCTTCCTTAGTGTTTTGGATTAATGACCACCATTGATCTGAATCTCTCGTGAGGTGATAAACTGGCATGAAAACGTTTTCCCCTTTACTACTCCTTAAAGAAAGAAATCTTTTCTCTAAGGATCTTATACATTTCTTAGATACTAATATATATTTACTACCATTGAATTTGGTGGTTGTTTCCTCATGAAGTGGTCTAACATTGATCATCTGCATTGTGCATCAGGGTGATCCATGTGGGTAAGGTTATTATTCATAACCGGAGTTAGTTTTCCCATAATGGTGGTAAGCTGATCAGCACAAGTTGCATCACCAACTCCACTATAATTATATTGAGTAGCAGAGAAATCCCTACCTTGATTACGTATATGGATACGGTTTTGGTTCCTTCCACTAGGCGCCATTTCTAAACAATGGAATATAATAGATTAGTTTATAAATCATAATACATAATTCCAAAGTTGAAAAACACTTATCATAAATTGAAACTTTTATGGATATAATCCATAATAAAAAAATGTTTTCTTTAAGGAGATATACACTCATAAATCCTTCATAGTGGTTTATAATGAAAATGTGAATTATCCTAATCATATCCCTCTGGATTGTCACAACCAATAGTGCAGCAAGGCCAATTATCGTGTACTAGGATACCCTGGGTCAAACCTGAAACTCCTTGTCAGAGTTTTCACTTCATGGTACATCTGTTCCAGAGCCGCCTCTACCTCCTTGAATCTGGATAAAGATGTATTTCATGGAAAATACACAAAATCTTTACTCTACCAAAATTCAAGGAAGTTATTCTATAGAAATATTCAAAGTCTATCTTAGGGTAATGTGCTCTAATAAGATTTTATCTAAATGTTGTATCCAAGGTTTGTACTAAACATCCTTAGATACAAACTATAATTCTCGAACCCAATTACCTAGTGTTAGTGCATTATTACATAACATTGTCATGAACACAAGGGATAAAATCATAAAAGACCGATCAGTTTAGTATTCTTTGAAGTACTAGATACATTGATAAGTTTTACATTACATCATGAAATA
This sequence comes from Viscum album, assembly GCA_963277665.1. Classification (NCBI taxonomy): domain Eukaryota; kingdom Viridiplantae; phylum Streptophyta; class Magnoliopsida; order Santalales; family Viscaceae; genus Viscum; species Viscum album. Next base: position 1,206,143,789 of record OY728138.1, read on the forward strand.
AATACATCCAAAAAATTTGTCCCCTTTGAAAACACTTATATCCTTATCCTCTCCCTACAGGACCACCATAAAATCTTCTTCAAATCCTGGGAGAAATAAAACATAGAAAGGGGTGGGCTCAAATGTTTAGTAAGGATAACAACATAATGAAAACCTTCATAAATAAGAATAATCATTTAAGGCAATGTATAAGACGAAAAAAAGCCTTTTAAACTTAAACATAAGCTTAATATGAAAAAATAAATCAAATAATTAAATTTAGTTATTCACATGGATATTCTACTAGTCAAATAATGACATGTAATATTAATAACCAATTTCATAATGTTTGAATGCATAATGCCAGATTTCATAACCACATATTCAAGGCCTTGTGCCAAGACTAAAAATACAATTTTTTCATGGCCTAGTTCCAAGACACTAGTTTGTCTCATGAGACCTACCGATGTATTGAGGAGATATAGAGGGATCCAGCCATCACCTATTTAGTCCAATTCATTCCTCATATGAAAAGGTATAAAAATATCATAAACATTGGTATTAAAACTAGCATACGAGATGTCAATAATTTATCCATAAACCATGAAGGGTGTAAAAATAACACATCCATGGTAAAACATATCACCAAACCTTCAATACAATAAAGAATATTTGTATCATAATAAATCAACTTCAAACATGCCAAAAATCCATCAATTGATGTTAACATAGATGAAATCAAAACATTTTGTAGATAAATATCTCTTCCTATTTTGAAATGATTTAAAATTCATATAATTATAAAATAAAACATTTATTTTCAAAATATTCTTATAAGCTTTTATAGGAAGCCTCTATGATGTTATAACGATGTAAAATAGACACATCTGCCATATAAGTTAATAAATTTACATTCATACCTTAATTTTGTCAAGAAGGTCATAGAGTAATTTATTTAGAAAATGAAAAAAAAATTACTTTCAAAACATATGTGGCCAAATAAGGGTATAAATGACTATAAACCATATTATAGTAAATACTAAAAATGTTATGAGTTAAAATTTTAAGAAAACATGGATGTGGATGATAAAGAGGTCCCAGTATATACTTAAGTTTTAACAACCTCAGATATGTAATGAGATTGTAGAATTAACCGTTAACTTGAACTTTTCCTTAGTTGATGGTACGTTAACATATTTTATAATAGTTAAAAAATTGTTATTAAATTATACAAGAACAATATACAGAAATATGATATCATATATGATCTTATAATATTTCTTTATTAATAATATTTTAGTAGTATCATCGTTTTGGGTGTTAACTGATTCGTTTAACTTTATATTCTTTGTTTCGCAAGCCATGTTAATTATGGATGGGATGTATTTGATTCATATAAATAATTATATTTTTTTCATAAACATTATTGTAAATCATAAAATGAAAATTATTCTGAAATGATTAAGATGGGGAATGAATCTCATCACATTCATGGAGACAGTAATCCATACGTACGTACGAGCGACAATATCATTATATTGATGGTGAAATAGTATGTAATAGGATGGTATATCATATATATATAATGATTAACATGTTATATTTCTAATTTATATTAGTAATACTCCATATTTTACCCATCCAAATAATGAAGTGTTTGAATAACAAACTATACCATGACGTGGAGATGATAAGTCCTACATACGGGCGTATAATGACTTTTTCATTTATTGGATGGATAGAATAACGAATATGGTTGTACCATATTTATAATACTGTCAGAGTATGTATAAGTTACTGGATTTATAATTTTGGTATGGAAACAACAAAGAAAGAGGAAGTGGAAGATGAAAAGTACTTGAAAGAGGGTGGTGAAATTATTACCTCTTCTTCAATTTTATTCTTTTTAGTTGATCAAAAGGGCTCCTTTAGTTGGCTTTATGATTAATGTAAGGCCTATAGGTTGAATAAAGGATTGTTTATAAAATATTTGGGAAGTTTTTGGTTGATCCAAATGGCTATTGAGGTGTGAAATTAAGAGAAGGGTAAGTACCCTTATATAAGAGAGGTGAGGGTCACTTTTGGAAAATCTTAAAATATTATTTTATAATAAAATAATTTTCAGTTTCTAATGGAACCAAAATGATTTATTTCGAGACTATGGTATGGATGGGTCTAAAAACTCTCAACCAATAGGTTTTATACTGGTTTAGGTCACCATATTAACCTTATCATGTAGATTTAACTCATAGTTAAATAGTTGGACATTTACCATATCTCTTTGTATTTTTATATTAAATGTTTAATAAACATACTATAAACTACCAAGAGATCCCCAAGGGGTTCATTATTAATATATATAACCTTTTATATATCCTTTGGCCATGCATTATATTTCTAGGAATATTATATCAAACAATAATATAGTATTGGGTTTAAAAACTCAATTTTGACACTATTTAGTATTTGATTTTTTGGAAAGCCATAAAAAATTTATCACATAGAAAAAAATTTATTTAATCAATACTAACATGTAATATTAATATAAAAAAATTAGTTTAATTTATTATATTTCTCAATTTAAATTTATTTGGATATTTATAATATCAATTATTTTAATATTTCATTAATGATGTAATTACGACATCATCATTGTTTCATAAATAATTTAAAATATTTAAAGTGTATAAATTATACATTAAATACAATTATATAAGAAATTTTATTATCTTTATATGTATTATTTATAGTAAAATTTATATTACGTATAATCCTATATTACAAATGGTTTAGTTATTAAAATTTGAATTTAACTCCTTTAACTCTTCTTTAAATAAAGTAATAATTAATATCCTAATCTAATCAAAGTGGACAAAAGAGGATAATATTTTATTCCTATGGGTTTTTTGGTCATATTAGACTTATCTAATAGAATTAGGACATGTGTTAGGTTAATTATAATATAATTTTATACATAATTAGCCAATTTACTTTTAACTATGGTAAATAAATTCAAAAGTTACTATTAACAAAATATAATTTTCATCTTATTGAACCACATTTTACTTAATAATATTAGCCATGTCTCTATGATTTTTTAAATTCAACTCACAGAAGCGGTGAAATTATGTTTTATGTAAATTTGCAAATGCTCCTAGAAGGTGTGTAAAAGACAGAAAAAAGTTCTACAAAATTTTATATATCTAAACATATTATATAATGCCTTCAACGAATTACATTGAACATATATAGGTATTATGTATCTATTATGACCTAAAATAAATTAAAATAAACCAACTAATTACTTAAAAAAGTTGGTTTTAAACAATAACACAGTGTTTTTTACTATTCATAAAAAATTGAGCGTTTTTAGAAAAATACCAAAAATTCACCCAAAGCTAATCTCGATATTACAAATTCAATGAGGAAGTCAATTTTAAAAAATACAACTTATAAAATTTCAAAAAGTGGGTATTACAATTTATAACGGATAGTTTGATTAGTCGTGGTGTGTTAAAACTCAACGTTGTATACAACACAAGCTACTACATTATTCAAAGGAAAACGTACAGTGAATGTTTGGGGTGTTAAATTTTTTTTAGTTTCATAAAATATATTTGATAGACATAATATAATATAAATAAAAATTTTACACATAAAAACATATCTTTTATATTGGTGGTATTTTTGTCTTTTAATGTCAAACCCAATTCAAATCCGATTTTTTAACATTTATATAATTCTTATGTAAAATAAAATAAATATTTGGATGTTAGAAAAAAATAATGTAAGGATAAATTTTTCTTATTTTTTTGTAAGGTTTCATTTTTTAATGAATCGTTTAAAATAATATTTTTTAGTTCCAAACTACTTTTTCATAAAATTTGTTTATAAGGTAAAATTTTATTTTTAATTAGTTTAAAAATATAATTAGATAATATTTTTATAAATTAATCCAATTTAGGTCATTGGAACCAATTTTACATTGGAATTATTTAAAAAAACATAGAAAAAGTTGTGAAATTTTTACATTAAAAACCCCATAGTGTCTTCCCGTCAGTGGGATTATGTTTAATATAATTTCCCCATGTTCTGTGATTATAATATAAAAAAACATATTATATATTTTTAGTAATCATAATTAATAATTTATAATATGGTATAATATTTTTATCACATATATTAGTGAATGTTATTAAAATTATATACATCATTAAAGAGAATGGTAAGTTTAACAATGTACTAAACCATTAATATAAGACCCAAAATGACTTATCATCTGGTCTAAAAAACATTTTATGGAAATTATTCTTCCATTAAGACTCCATTATTTATTTTAATTGTTTTTTATGAATTTTTTTACATAATAACATGGGTTCACATAATATGTTTTCAAAAATACAAAGTGCGTCCTTTCCCTTCCCTAGAAAAGGTCACCACTTCTACCCACATCCTCAAAACTCTCAAGCCCCTTTGATTTCCAAAAATCTTCTTAGATAATATCCAAAATCACTACCTTCTTCATAAAATCCTTTCCTTGCAAAAAAGTAAAATCAAGTAAGGATTTTGGCACAAACCAAAAGGATTCACCCGATTAAGAGGTAACGTCTTCTCTCAAGATCATTTCATGTATTTTACTTCTCCACTCACTCCAATAAATTTATTACATTTTTGTATAAAAACACCAGAATAATAAATATAATAGGATTTTTTTATTAAATTTTTTCAACCTACACTTTCACACACCTCCATCTAATGGATATCAAACATACCATTTTTTTGTATGATAAAATATTACCTCACGAAATGATGATTCTTCATTTTTACCGTTACCACCAATTATGGTGTCCATTAGGATATGAAATATATTTATTATGTTTTATATAATATTTATTATTTATTTAATATAAATTATTAGTTTTTAAAACTCATATCATTTCACTTACCATTTTATGTTAATAAGATAATCTTGAAGGAGGAAGTGTGGACTACTACCCATCAAAGCATTGTGATTCTCCCACACACCACTTTGATTGTATTAAAAATGTGTTTAATGAACATATATTTTATAATAATGATAAATTTAATAATTATATATATATAAATATATGCATAAAAATATACACACACGTTATTTAAATATTTTATTGGAATACAAAAATTAAAACATAAGTTGTGTTAATGTGTATGTACGACATCCCATCTCTATGAATAGTGTATTCTATTTCATACCTCAATATGAAATATCTAATTATAATATACATATACTAGATATAAATGATATTTTAATCATGATTTACATTATATAATCATGATTTAATTATAAGGACCACTGATATTACAAATTAATACACATATAAAGAACAAAGATAATATTATATGAAGTGAAACCTTAACATATGAACATTAACAATTCGGTATCATAAGGTCGTAATCAAAAAATAAATGGTATTATGTTTAATAATATGATTATTTAAAATATTTTTTAAGAAACTTATATTTATTAAACATAAAGCTTTTATGAGTATGAAGAGAGTTAAGACTCAAGGTTAGGGGATTTCATAACACATTTAATTTCTGTGAGATACATGTTATGTTCACCATTATTTCATTTTTTGTTATTATTTAATACACACAATTTTATTATATGTAACTTATACCTAAATGTATGGGTATTCAAATTTCCATTTCATTTTATTTATTTAATGGGGAATAAGTTTGAAAATTTACCAAATCGATAAAATAACATTACCCCAATTTGTCTTCTTTGAGACTCATGTTTTGTTATTCACAAAAATTCTATATTGAGGGGTATATACATCCATTTTACATGTTATGTAACAAATTTAAATATTTTAATGATATTTTATTCCACATGTAATTTTTATTTATTACATTTAGAGTATGACACCAAGAACTTAATTTATAAATATTTATTTAGAAAATATCATCACTTTTTGGTATTGTTTAGGTTTATGCTTCCTTTGATGAAATATTATGATCTCTACTTCATGAAGATTAATTATATTATATTTATTATTTATTTATTAATGTATTGGTACCATTTTGATACTCTTTGTTACATAATATAGTCAAGAATGTGTTTTAATGAAAGATCAACTTTTCCCTACCTTCCTTCATAAATCTATGTTTTCTTAAAAGGGTTTCCATGAATATTATACCGTTATCCTATAATATCTAAATGGAAATTTTTAAATTTCTTTCTTTTAGAAATATCATAATGGTAATATTATATTCACTTACCAACAAGTCATTTTTTCTAACATTTATACTATGTAGAGGGAAGGTTAGTTTTACCTCGTACGACATATATGGATTTACCCACCATCATTACATTGAATATTCTTTTCCATTTTTAAGAGCATAATATTTAAGAAATTATATTTTAAAAGTAATTTTAAAGGAAAGTTTTTTTTCAAAATTTCCTCAAAAATAATCAATAATTATTCAAGTAATATTGATTTCAAAAAATTTTCATTCCTCTACTGCATTTTTTCTATCTATTTTAAAATAAATGGCTTCTAAAAAATTTTCACATTTTTTTCATATATTTTTATGTTAAATAGTTTTCAATAAAATATCAATTTTTTACTAGTTTTCAATGTGTTTATAAAGGAAAAGGTTTTTAAATTTTTTTGAGTTTATTTTCTATTTTTTCAAATAAAAACATCATTGTTTTCAATATGTTAAGTGATTAGATCTTTTTTATTTAAGATGAAATCCCTTTATGTTACTCATTCCCATATAAGAAATGATCTAAAGGTTTTGTTCATATCCTTTATATGAATGGGTTATACTTAATGTCATTGTATTCAATAAACCCTTTTATCCTTCATGGTTTATATGTTTATGAAATCCATTTTTCTTTCACGGGTTATGATTTCGATTAAATGTTTATAAAACATGTATGGTGTTCTATAGATTATGATATGATTATATATTTAAAATTCGTATTTAATTACATGGGTTATGATATTATTTTTATGATATCCTAGAACATGTATTTATGATTTAATTATGAGATGGGTGGGACCTATATCTCTATCTAATGCATTGGGTAATGATTTATATCCCATGAGATAGATTAATATGCTATTGGGAATGAAACTTGAATTCTACGATGGCCATTGTAGTGAACCATGACTTCCAAGGTATTATGAGGAGTGAATTCATTATAATAAGATATCCATAGGAGTGATCCATGACTACAAAGATGTTATGAGGAGTGAACTAATGCGACTAATATTGTCATGGGAGTTAACCATGACTACTAAGATAGTATGGGGAGTAAAACTATACTACCAAGATGGAATTTGAAGTGTTGACATGGATACTATGAAAATCATAATATATGCTTATATTTTTTCCACAATTACTTGTTTTATTCCAATTTTATTATTTTGTGTATTATATTTTTTATTTCATTATGATTCAAGTATTATGAACATCCATGTTTTATGCCATGATTTATGATTATGATATTTTCTGTTTAGGTTATGATCTTCTATTTTCATGATCATGTTCTCATAGCCTTATGGTCATGATTATTCTTACATATATCCCATTTTTACCCTTCATGAGCATCTGAGCTCACAACTTTTCATGTTTCCTTCCCTAGTATTTTATGTTATTTATTTTATGTATGATATTTCTATGATGGGTGCTAGAATTGGATATCCTAGTGGGAGATAATGTAGCATGCTCATGTACTACTATTAATGTTTCCATGTTTCCAAAGGAACTAGACCAAATACGTCCTTTGGGGACTTTTTATATAATGATTAAATATTCCCCAAATGTTATGAAATTTTTATGATAAAAAAGAGAGTGGAGTTATATATTGGGTAAAAATAAAATTTTAAAATTGTAAATATATATAAAATAAATTAATTGTTCAAATTCAAGATAATAAATAATATTTGGGGATATCATATTCTAGTGAAATACATAGAATAAGAAATTTTAAAACATTTATTCAATTAAGATAATCGATTACCATCATGCCGACATAAGTAAAATTATTTATATAGAAAATATAAGAATGATAGATGAAATCAATTTTTTATTCAATTATTAATAAAAGGTATTAATTATTAATTCTAACTCTAGAATACAATGGTTCTTATTGGATCATCCATGATTCCATGAAACCTGAGAAAATGATATACTTTCACCCTTATCCCAATTTCACTTTTACTTATAATGAAGATAGGGTGGTCTAAATAGTATAATAGGATTTCAATTTAATGGTTTGATTATATACAAAATTAGTCCAGATATGTGGAAATAATTATATATGGTTCTAAATTTATGAAAAACAAATCATGTAATACATGTTTATGAATTACATAAAATATATATATAGAAAATATATATCAAAGGAGATATTACACCATTCACTAAAAAATAGAAAAATAAAATGAAATAAGTTCACAATTCATGTATAAACTGAATAAAATAACATTTAACATACATCATAAAACACTAACCATATAAAAATGAAAATTTATACAAAAAATACAACTTTTAATAAAATAATTTAGTGGAATATTTAATATTTAATAACTCCTTTTAATAACATTCACTCAGCCCCGTACTTTTTCTAGAGTAACTACCTTTGATTAGGAGAGGGAAAATGGATTCACATAAAAAATAATTATATAATATTCTATGAGTTCCATGGAAATGTTATATATTATATATAAGATTTTATTAGTCCCGCCTATCATGGAAATGGTTCTTACTTTGCTCATGGTTTGATTTTATGACCTATTAGACCAACATGGATCAAGAATAATGGTCTAAATCACTTTTACAAAAATTTTGGAGAGAGATAAAATAACAATGGGACTCAAAACTAAATATAAGAAAAAAAATATTGAGATAAGTGTAATTTATGAGGTGAAATTTTAGTTTGAATGAAAAAACTACCCAAAAATATAAAAACAAGTTTCAGTCCCACCAGGTAACTAGTCATATCTAAAAGGTATTTAATATAACTAAAATTGGTGTTGGTAATCTCTTGTAACCAATGGATACCCATTTCTGTTCCTCTTTGTATATATTGTATTCTAATAGCTTGTGTCTCTTTCCCTTATAAATGTAACCTTCCACTATTTTCTTTTAAATCTCAAACAATATAAAATTAATCTTGAGGATATACATATTGACTAACATTTATAATAAAAAGTAACAATATAGGCCATGATCCTAATAAACTTCCTACTCGTATTATTTTAATTCCAAAATAAATTTAATGTTCTTCTTGAGGAGAAAATTCTATCCATTTATTATTAATTATTTCATTGAGCTCCTATGGTTCATCATAGGTATTTCTATGCTTACAGCTAACCCAATAAAGTGGAAAAACTTTTCGCCCATAACATTATTTAACTCTAATTGATGATATAGATATGATGGTTCACGTAGGATGTATTTTCTTGCAATTTATAAAATATATATTTTGAGTTATGTGAATAGTATTGGGAACATACTTCCTCAATTGAGAGACATGAAAATTTATATAAACTGTGCTAAATTTTATAATGAATACTATATTACATTCCATCTATCAGATTCTACCCACTATTTTAAAATACTTATCAATCCTTAGAGTTAATTTCTCTTTCCCACCCATTAATCAATGACCCGATTTCAGTGAAACTAAAAAAAATTACTACTGTCATCAAATTTCTTGGTTCATGTTCAAAGATTAGTATAAGAATACTATTTAATTTTTGTATTAATATGAAATTTCCAATACAAATTCACAAGTTAGATTGTATAATAAATGATGCTTCTCCCAATGATTAATTATTATTCTATTTCAACCAAATAAAGATGTGACTAACAAGGTCTATCATATATATCCTCGAACTAATTAATTTGTATAGATTATGGGTTGATGATTATACTAGATTATTCCATAATGGATCATTGACCCGTGCATATGACATTAAAATAATGAATACTGGAATAAAAAATATATTTCATGATAAGAATTATTTAGTTAGATTGGCCAATAATTTGAGGATGAAATCCATACATAGTTTCATATTATTCTCTAAATATCATTGAATACCTTAAATGAAATGTTAAAATAAACACTTATCCCTATCATAGATAATTTTATTTGGAAAACCAAGAAGCTTCATGATCTATCAGGCATGTAATGTAATGAATTAATCCACTAAAGTGGCCTAATTGACAGATAAAAATATTACCATCTGGGTTTGAGTGTCTAAGATCACCAACAATATATAACTATATCTAGAGTATCTTGGAAATTAGGTATCAATTTACATAGGTATTTCATCAATATTCTATATTGATAATAGAATTGGCTATAGAATACCACTTAGAATTTGATGATCTAATTTCAATAGATGATAGGTAATGCGCTGATCGATGAACCCTATGATGTCAATTTTCATACCTAGTGACTAAAATTAGTTGTGTACATCATAAATAATCTATATAAAACCATTTTATACAAACCCTCAGGAATAATGATGTTCTTTTTTTACCTAATCACTTATACTAGTTTGAAGAATAATTATCCCATAGGAAAATAAGAAATATATAAAATCTTAAAACTACTCATTAAGAATTATCTAACCACCGAGTCTCTCTAGAATGATCGTAGAGTCGAAATCCGATATATCAATGTCCTTGAAACACTCCAAGATTGATGATATAAGATAAATTTTGTATAAATGAATCCTACTTCAATATTCAATCACACTCAGATTCATTTCTTTAGAAAGAGTATTGAATATTAATTTATTTATTTCCTCTAACACCCTTTTGTGTTTGAATCTTATCCATAAGAGCATTGGAATCCTCATTGACTTTTCTTAAAAATTCAAGATGTTAAAATAAAATAAAAAGTGGTATTTTACCCAATATCTCTTCTATATATTGATTAATTAATATTTTAAAATACATTTTATATTTTTAATGATGAATTATACCACCAAGAACATTCCAAAATTATAATTTACCCGACATATTAGTTCATGGATAATATAATACAACTCTAAATCTGGTTTAGGATAGTTCTACTCATGAGAATATTTTTTAGAACATTAATCTACATCCTACTAATCTAGTAAAGGGGTGTTTCAATGGCGAAAAGTGGATGAATCATAATATACCACAAATCATTTCCTTGACAAAGGTAATAATGAGTATAGAGTTCTGTCGAACTCTTTTTAATTTATGTTTACTACATATTATTCCTTTGAGAGATCCTCGTTTACCCTACTTATCCTACAACCACATAATACCATTTTAAGAGCTATCATCCATATATCAACCAGTGATGAATATAATATTTTGAAAACAAATATATAGTATTTAAATATTTTAAATCCCATCATACTATTATTTTATGTCAAACTACCACATTAATATGTTTTAGTATAATTTGAGTTTAATTCGAAAAATCATTTAATTTTTTATTATAAATATTTTCATTTTACATGTGTATTTTAGTCTTTCCATTTTATACATTAATTGAACATTTGAAATGCCTTTCTTATGCTTCTTTACATATTAGACATCATTTCATAAAACTAGAACTAAATCTCAATCCATCATTTGAAAGAAAAAAAATTAGATCCATATTTGTGTCTGGAAAACTATTCAATCATCATGGTACATTTAAAGGAATGATTATATCTCCATGATATCCATCCGAATGGATTATAAATTTCTTATAGAGACCTAAATGAATCTGGGGAACATTTTTATCATCTATGACAATGTGATATTATGCCTCCATCAATGACATACATTTACAGTAAGTATGACCTTTGGAATTAAAATAATCAATTTCTAAGAATAATCTATTTGACTTAATAAGCCATAAACCATTTAGTTGTTCTAAAAAAAGATGAATTTTCATTGTTGCACGCACAAGAATGGGTTAAAAACCATAATGTATAACACTTTTCTGAATTCTTCCATTTAATGGGGACAACATGAAGACCGTTTTAATGATTTTTTAGAGTGAATATTCTTCTCTTCCATACCTATAAAAACATTTTTCCTTTTCATTTCATGGGGTTGGAATATTGGAGGTCACATTTGTTAGGAATTGTTATTACCTTTTTTGTGAGAACCAGAATCTTCTTTTTAGGTATTGATGTTTTTTCGGGTTGTTTGAGGAAATAAGAAGATTTTTTCTACGTACTCTGGGTGTACTTTTAGGTACACACCATGTACATAAATGTACATGCCATCTACCTATCTTTCCATGCAATACAATTTACTGGTCATGTAACCACTAGATACATGGTCATATGGTGACATGGAAGACCACATAAGTTGGGGGGTCAGTTAAGGCTACTATATAATATGTAGTTTTATAGATCATGCTGTGTAATATTCTTAATTTATATATCAGATCAAGTTTTCATATCATGTCTAGAAACACCTTATTCTTCCCTTATTTCATACAGGAGTGCTCCGAATTGATGAATAATGATCGAACCCCCCAATTCTCTATCTGAGCTCCGATTGAGACACTGTTGGGTGCATTGGAATCCCATCGGTGAGTTCTCAAATCCTGTAGAGATTTTTCTTCCCGATTCCTCTTCTATTTTGAGTTATATAAGTTTATGATTTTTTTTCAAATTTGTGTAGATCTATGTCAATCTAGGCTGATTCAAGGGTTGCTGTTAGACTATACCGATCGTACGACATCGATGTAGGTTGTTTGTGCCTCTCATTGTTAATATTTAGATTATATATGCTAAAGTGATGTGTACCCATGTTGGGGTATTGTTTGATTTATAATTTAAACATTTTTATAACCTAATATAGTTTGATTGATTAATAAAGGGTTGTTGATTATGCCTAAGGTTAGACGCTATGTTTATGGGACACCCAATGGGTGTGTTTCCCTTGATTGAGTGTTTATGGCTATTTGGTATTGGATTACTATTATGATTTTCTTGTTTTCCTTGACTTTTATTATAAGTATTGATTTATTGTTATATTAAATACCAGTGATATGAATTTTAAATGTTTATCGATGTAGTAGTTTCAGATTACATGAGTTTCTTTGATATAATATGTGTAATGTTTTCCCAATGGACTATGAGAGGCATAGAACAGAGAGACTGTGGGGACTTCTAGATTATTTTCTTTGATATGACATGTGTAATACTAAATTTTATCAATAGAACATGAAATTGTTTTTCCCGGAAGACTAAGGGAAATTATAGATTACTTTCACTGGATAGTGAGATCCTTTGTGTATTTATTTGACATGAGGGGATTTGACTATGAGATCTTTCCCAAGTGGTAATTTATATTTGATGCTATGTTGAACCAAAGGTGTTAGACCCTGAGAGATTTCTTAGAGGGACATTATATAAATGAATCGATGCTATCAGACCAAATGGGTTGGTCCGTGAGAGCTTTCCCAAATGGACATTGTGAAGAAATGAATGATTGTGACATGTTTTCCCAGAAAAAGCACAAGCTTGGTTTCAGTCTTAGTTGATTTCATAGACGACCTTTTGAGGCGTCTGTTTTGATACTTACATGGGGGATACAATTCCTAGGCTAGATCGTAGGGTTTCATTATTCAACATATTAATTTTAAATGATAAATGAATGTAATTGAAGACTGTAGTATTGTTTACATTTGAGTACTTATATGTTTTTTGTTTCATTTATACATTTTACCTGTTAAGAATATTCACTGACAGTTAGTCACATATCTTTTGGTTTTTTCCTACTAGGATTTGTCTCACACCCTTTTTGGGTCATGATTTTGGACCCAAATAGATTATATAATTGTAGATATAGATAAGTGCAAGAGCCCTTCTTCATCAAGGACTTTATTGTTGTTGGGGATTTAGAGCAAGGGACTATGCTAAGGATTGTGATGCTGCAAGTGTGTACTATTTATTTTGTACTTTTGTTTCTAAATTGTTTTCTAGAATTGTGACTTTTTTGGATTTTTTTGGATACATATGTCAGGAATTATATATATATATATATTGTCTTATATTGGAAATACATTTAGTATTCCGCTATTTATTTCATTTTTATGGTATTACAACTTCTGCAATTGTTACTATTTGTTTTCTTGCTGTTTTTAATCTTACAATGAGTAAATTGACTCCCCACTATCACAGCTTAGGCCCTTTGTGCTAGTCGGAAGCCTCTAGAGTTTACAGAATTGTGCTTCAGGCCATGTAGCCAATCAGATACAGGGCACCTTTTGGTGGCACCTGTATTTGGGATGTCACAAAGTGATTTCAGAGGCCATTTATATCCTGAATTTCATTACTATTTTGATCCTATGGACTGGGATAAGATGGAATAGGTAGTTGGTAATAAGATGTGCTCAAGAGTAGCTAACTCGTGTACATGGAAAATACATGTTACCACGAATATTGAAATATTTCTGTTTTTTTATGATTATAGTTGATTTGATTTCACCATTTTGTGATTCACTTATTTTGGGCTATTATGATTGATATCTTTGTGGTTCTATTTCTATTGAAAACCAATGAGATGATGGTATTCCAACACATGCATTATATAGGTACTTTCTAGAGAACACATTTCATGCATTCATATCATGCTGTTTTGGAAGAATTATTGTTTGTATGCTATTGTGATATAAGTTATGCTAGATATGAATGATATAGTGATATATTTCATGATATGAATACAATCTATTTTCATAGGGTATTGGTATATGTAATATTCCATTGGGATGGACGCCAGGCTTGGGTTACATTGGTGTTATGGGCTATCTTGGATTGGAATTTAAAATATCATGTTTTAAATTTAATTGGATTTTCTAAATATGATATGAATATGGATACCAAACATTGATTCACAGTGAGTATGAGATCTCACATATCAGAACATTTCATGCCTTAGTAAAATTATATGATTTGGGTGGCTTCTAGAGAAGTTTTAGAGGCTTACTTTATGGAAACCCATCCAATATAGCATGTGATGTAATGAACACGTACCATGTGTTCTTCTGTTATGGGAGAAATTACTTTTCTTAAGATCGTGTTGTGTACTATATGTACACATCATGTAGTGGTTGGTCACGTGATGGACTGTGTGATCAAAGACATTGTGTTGTTATACTTTTGGAAGAACATGTTGTCTATTAGGAGTGCACATCATGCTATAGTCATCTGTGTATCCAGATGTGTCCCTAATGACATGGGTGGATATAACTTTTTATTACACACTCTGTCAAGGGTGAACAAATCATGTACTATTACACCTATAGAACCAATTAGTTCTAGTCATGTTTATGTACTTATTCTAGAGGGGATATAAAATTAGACACCCTATATCAAGAGGAACACATGTTAAGGATTAATGGAACACACAATGTAGTTGTTCTACATGCCATGTCACCCTCTTTTGTATACCATGAATGCTTTACATCACCTGTTATATACATACACTTCAAATTTCTAGTTTTGTTAATCTCGTACTAAGGTGTGTTCTTGACATTACAGATTCAATCCACCAAGACATCCTCTGGTTGTACGCCATTTACGTGGAAATGATTAGACATAAAAAAGAGTAGATCAGGTACTACCAGCAGATCCTCTCGTTATGCCCGTCTTGCCCCAACTGTTATCCCATACATAGGTACCGATGCAGAGTTCCATAAAAGTTTTATGAGGATGATGTAGAACATTCAAGGAACACCACATCCTACCCCGACGATGGTAGAGTTAACACGGGTGTTCCATCAATATAATCCTATAACATTTTTATGGGATGGTGGACCATGGGATATAGAATCAGAGTTGAAGGCCATGATTACTATCTTCATGCATCTGGAGATGCCTTCAGAGAGGAGGGTGAAACTCATGACCTACATGATGTTTGATTATTCCAATAGACGTTGGGATGTTATCTTATAGGTGGGATGTCATGGAGATACTTTTTTTGTATGATTTTTAAGGGACCTTATATGATTAATTCTAACCTATGGTGTTGAGGGATGACCGAGCCCATGAGTTCATACATTTGGAGTAGGGTTCTCTTTCAGTGATGGATTTATCTTCTAGATTTTATAGTGATTTAGAACTTCGCAACTGTTTTGGGGGGTGGTGAGTTATAATGGGATAAGAGATTTGTGGATGGTATTTGGAGTTACATCTGATCGCAGTTGAACATTTTCGGGTTGACTTCAGTGACTACTATAGTAAACATAGTGCTGAATACTAAGGAAAATAATATGGATTTTGGAGCTTTAATCCATGGTGGTTCATTATCTATGGTTGATACTCCTTTGAACGTTATCCAAAAGCACCATAGGGAGATTACAAGTGTTGGTTCTTCTAGTAGTAGGGATGTATTTTTAGGTAGGTAGGTGAGGTGCTACCAATGTGTGAAGAGTAGCCACACGGGACATCACTTCCCAAGAGATACAATTGAGTGCCGATCTTGTGTAAGGATAGGCGATATTTAGAATTTTCACAAGATGTTCCCACCAGTAGTAAATGGGAAGGGATATATTATGACTTCATGTATCGGAGTGGTGCTACCAGTTCCTCATCTGTCAGGGAACTGAAGTTCGTCAGGAAATTCTGGACGAGGAGTTTGCGATGTCCATTAAATCTAGATGATAGATTTTTAGAAATAGAATTCTGGGTGTGTTTAGGGTATCTAGGTAGTGTCGTAGGGCTATGATACAAGTCAGAATTTTGTGATGGAACAGACCTAACATGATCCCACTCTTAGGCCCTATATGGATAAAGTCATGATTCTAGTTGGCTCAGTTTTATATTATTCTCTTTCTAATATGGGGGTTCCCAATGCTATATATATGTTACAATTTTGGAGAGCCTTTGCCTCTGTATATTTAATCATGATGATGTTATGATGCTGGACACTCTATTAGGGATTAGGACGACTAGTGTATGTCAGGGAAAGGAGTTCCCTCTTGATGCAGGTTGCTATCACTTCCTATGAAACCTATATTACATAGAGATGACATGATTTGATGTCATTCTTAGAATAGGAAGCGTGGTCTTTTTTTAGGCCTTTTCTCACTGTTATCCCCACAGTGTGAGTTTGAAATCAACATAGGGTAGGCTTTTTCTACATAAGGGTGAATGGGATGTTCATGAGAGCAGAGATGGACCCGAGAATCATGGTTTTGGAGGAATTACAGACCATATTTCTAGTTTATATCTAGATGTCCAAGGGACTTCACATAAGGACATTACTCCAGTGGTGGATCGTTTTAGGGATGTCTTTGTAGACTAATATTCAAGTTTACCTCTAGAGAGAGAGGTAAATTTCATTACTAATATTGTTCCCTGAGTGTCACTATTGTCCATTCCACCCCATAGGATGGCAACACTAGTGTTATGGGAGCTCAAGAAGTTGTTAGCGGAGTTGCAGACAAAGTGTTTTATCTGACCCCTCACTTCTCATTGGGTTTTTCCTGTACATTTTGAAATGAAGGTGACAAGTAACCTTATAATTTGTATAGATTATTGGAATATGAACTAGTGGAAATTTATGAATTGACATCCCTTACCAAGTATTGATAATCACATAGATCAACTTCATGGTGCCCAGTTGTTCTCGAAGGTTGACTTGAGATCTTGATTATCATAGATTGAAGCCTATGGATTCATAAGTTATGGAAATATAAGTTTTTTATAAGTCATTAGTTTTTTACTTGGATTACCCTTTATATTTTACCCCTAACATTATTTTTCTTCTGGAGAATGCCCGGTAATAGGAGGACTCGGGCTAAAAACCAATGTGATGATTAATGTGATGACAATGCTAATGAGATGCCTAATCCGATGGTAGTGGGAATCGTAATCTTTGTCATGCTTCTCACATAGTTAATCAAAGCATTGAATAGAAACATGTCTCAAGAGGAACGTTCAATCCCCCCCCCCACCCTAAGAAAGAACATTTCACTATCAAGAGCTTTATGAGACAAAGGCCACCTACTTTTAATGGATCATCTGACCCCTCAATCCCCAAACAATGGATCAAATCCATTGAAAATATCTTCTACATACATCAAGGTTCTGAATAAGAGAAGGTTCTCTTGACTACTTATCATATGGAGGGTGAAGCTAATCAATTGTGGATGTTGATCAAAAATACAAAGCCTGAGGAAATGATCAAGGCGTTGGAATGGAAGGATTTCTGGAAGATGTTTTCTGATAAATATTTCCTTCACACCCTCCGACTCAAGATATAAAGGGACTTCCTTGACCTCAAGAAAAAAGATGACGAATATGTTAGGGTGTATGAGGAAAATGTCACAAGGCTTTCATGATATGCCTATGGCTTTTTCATTACCCTTGAATTCAAGGTTGACCGCTTCTTTGGTGGGCTGAAACATAGCCTACATAAAGTGATGGTTATCCATGACTTCACCAGCTATGAGGAAATTGTCTAATGTGCCCTCAAGGTTGAAATGAAGAATGAATATTCTTAGGGGTATCATGGAGATAATAATCATAAGGTTGAATTCAATACTATCGGTCTGATTGAAAAATCCAACGGTGCTAAGAAGATCCAGAAAAACCTATTCCAAAGGTGGAGAAAGAAGCACCCTGGAAATTGCTGGAAGGGAATGAGGAAATGCATTAGGTGTGGAAGAGAAGGGACCTTCTATTAACTACTGACAAGAAAAACTCATGGCTATAATAGAGGATAAAAATGCTCCCTTTAAACTACAACGTGTTGTTTATTTTTATTACCGAGAATAACTAGGGAGTCATGAAAATTAGTGCCCTAAGCCATGGGTTTTTGGAGGCATCCAACAACCTCTAAGGCAGCAAGGGAGAGCTTTTTACATCATCACTGCAGAAGTGAACCCGGAAAAAAAGTGGTTACAAGTACACTCGTTATTCATTCAAGAATGGATAACATAATTTTTTATTCAGGTTCTACACATTCTTTTATATCCTAAAAGTTTAGTAGAACCATCCCAACACCACCAAAAATCATGGAAGTAAATATGTCGGTGAGTACATAAAATGGGGAAATCATTGAATCCTATGAATATTACTCCTCCCCTATCATAATATGTGGATTAAAATTTCCATTTATCCACATCATACTCCCTCTAGTGGAATTTTATGCAATTCATGGAATGGATTGGCTTTACTTATATAGAGCCAACATAAATTTCTGTGAGAGGAAAATCACTCTCCATGTAGAGAATCAACCCATGATTCTATATAAGTGCAAGGAGGAAGATGAATCTTATTTAGCTCCATCATCTCAATCGTGGATATTACTACCCTATGAGTATGCATATCTAGCTTAGATGATTGATTCTAAGGATGAAACCACCCTTGAAGACACACCTATTGTGATAGAATTCACAGAAGTTTTTCCTGAGGAATTCCATGGTCTTCCTCTTAGAAGAGATGTTGTATTCTCAATTGATCTTATACCTGGGGAATTGCCAATATCCAAGACTCCATATAGAATGGTTGTTGTGGAGATTGAGGAGTTGAAGGAATCACTATAGGGGAATCTATATAAAGGGTTTATACTCCCAAGTGCTTCACCATGGGGTGCCCTAGTCCTCTTTGGCAAAAAGAAAGATGGGTCAGTGTGACTTTGCATCGATTATCATGAGCATAACAAAATCCCGATAAAGAACAAATATCCTCTAGTATGAATAAATGACTTGTTCGATCAGATGTGTTGAGCACAATACTTTTCCAAGGTGGATTTGCAGTCAGGATATTATCAAGTATGGTTGAATAAGGAAGATATCCCCAATACAATTTTTCATAAAAGATATGGGAACTATGAATTCATAGTAATGCCATTCAAACTCACTAATTCTACAGAAATCTTCATGGACATGGTGAATATAGTCTTTAGGGATTACCTTGACAAATTTGTGGTGTCCTTTAAAGATGATTTTATGATATACTCCAAAAACAAGGAGAATTATGAGGAGAATCTAATAACTATACTAGAGTCCTTGTGAAAGGAGAATCTCTATGCAATGTACAAAAAGTGTGAGTTCTACTTGAAAGAGGACTCATTATTGGGCCATATCATCACAAGAAATGGGATATCTATGGATCCCTCCAAAACAGATGCAATTAAGGGATGGACTAGGCCAACATCAGTAGAGGATATCTGTATCTTCTTGGGTTTAGCTGGATATTATCGAAGGATTGTGAGAAATTTCCCACAATTTTCCAACCCTTTTACCAAGCTAACTCAGATGGGAGTAATGTTTTATTGGAGTGATAAATGTGAAGAGAGCTTAAAGGATTTAAAAATAAGTCTTATCACTATTCCTGTGATCACTTTACCCACAAGTGGATAACTTTTTGTGGTATTCAATGATGCTTTGAAGAAGGGATTGGGAAATGCGTTGATGCAAAATGACAAAGTCATTGCCTATGCATCAAGGAAATTGAATGTTCCTGAGAAATATTATACAACACATGATTTGGAGTTGGTTTTGGTGATCATAACATTTAAAATGTGGTGGTATTATTTCATTGAGGTGAAGTGTAAAATATATAAGAACCAGAAAATTCTCAAGTATATATTCACATAGAAAGAGTTGAACATGCTCCAACAATGATGGTTAGAGATGATCAAAGACTCTGACACTTCAATCCATTTCCACCATTGGAAAGCGAACAAGGTGGTATATTCTCTAATTAGAAAGGACCCAATGATTCTACCATATATAAGAATTGAGAAGGATCTAATCTTCATAGACAAGACGAAGATGGACCTTGGAATAATAAAGAAGGGAACATCATCAATCCTTTCACAAATTATTGTTCAAATACCTCTTTTAGAAAGGTTAAAGGATGCTAAAAAGGATAATGTGGGAATTCAAGAGAATTCAGAAGCTATAAAAAAGGTAAATCCTCAGAGTTCAATGTTAATAATGAATGAATTGTGAGATTTGGGAAAATACTATGACTTCTATCAAGTCCAGAGTTGAAGAAGGAATTTTTGGATAATGAAAATAGTTCAAATTTCTCTATTCACCCAAGAAACACAAAGATGTATTGAGATCACTGAAAGATTTATTGGTGGGATTATATGAAGGAAGAGATCATTGAGTATACATAAATGTGCCTGGTGTTTCAACAATTGAAGGCGTAGAGAAAGAAGCCTAAGGGGATGATGAAACTATTTCCTATACAAGAATGTAAATGGGAGAACATCACCATGGACATTGTCATCAGACTTCTGAAGGAATACAAAGGTAACAATGCAATCTGGGTTATTATGCATCATCTTACAAAGTATGTACACTTTATTTTAATTTAGGGGGATTTATAATTAGATCAAAAATATGGATATATATTAGGGAATTGGTAAGGATTCATGGAGTACCACTATCTATTGTATCCAACCGAGATCCAAGATTCACCTCTATGTTTTGGAAGAGTCTTCAACATGCTCTAGATATTGAAATGAATTTTAGTAAGGCCTATCATCCTCAACTGATGGCCAATCTGTGCGAACTATTCAGACACTGGAGGATATGCTAAGATCATGTTCTATGGGCTTCAAAGGAGGGTGGGACCAACATCTTCCACTAGTTGAACTCTCCTGCAATAAC
This sequence comes from Viscum album, assembly GCA_963277665.1. Lineage (NCBI taxonomy): Eukaryota > Viridiplantae > Streptophyta > Magnoliopsida > Santalales > Viscaceae > Viscum > Viscum album. The sequence goes on from OY728138.1 coordinate 1,206,165,393, forward strand.
AGTTTTTTCTCGAGCATCCGAATGGCACCTTATGAAGCCTTATATGGAAAGAGGTGCAGAACACCTACATGTTAGGATGATGTTAGTGAGAGTAAGCTACTAGGACTAGAAATACTCGAATAAATGGTGGAGATGGTGAAAACAATTCATCCGCATATCAAGGCATCCCAAATTAGATGAAAGAGTAATGCAGATAACCATTGATGAGACATGGAGTTTAAAGTTGGATACATGGTATTTCTATTCAAATCTCTAGGAAATAAGGTCATGAGGCTTGGAAAGAAAGGAAAGTTAAGTCCTAGGTACCTCAACCCCTTCGAGATCCTTGATCATCTTGAGGCTATGGCCTTTCGACTAGCACATGCACCTACCACAAACAAAGTACATGATATATTTCACGTGTCCCTCTTATGGATGTACATAACAGACCCTTCTCATGTACTATCTTTAGAGGTAATACATTGATAGGATGATCTTTCTTATGAGGAGCATCCAGTAATGATCTTAGATCTCATAGAAAATGTTATAATAAATAAGACAGTTCCCCTCGTCAAAGGGTTGTGGCGAAACCAAAATTTTGAAGATGAAATATGGGAATCCAAGGAAGTGATAAAGAAAGGTTTTCCCAAATTTGTTTTAGTGTGGGAAAAGGACATTTCAAGGGTGCAATTTCTTAAGGTGATAATACTATAATGACCCAACCATTCATTAATTGAAATTACTCTTGATCTAATAATATGTTTTATTACGGTTATATAAAATGTAAAATTCATTGGTTTTATGTTTCTGGATTTTAAAATACCATTATGAATTGTGATTATTGAAAATATAGTCATTGAACAGTGATCACATGATTGGTATAAATATATGACTTTAACAAATCCAATTTACTCAGAAAAAGGAAGAGATGGCCCAATCCTATAGACTTTCCCCATATGAATCCCATTTGTTGGAGCTCAAAAAGGAGGTGGCGTCATTGGTCTTCACTCTTGACCATGCCCAAGTCGAGCTTGAACATGTTAAGATTGAGCGGAATCAACTATGGGAGAAGTGGATGTTAATAGATATTTTCAACCGAGCGATGTTATCCAAGCCACCCCCAGAGTCTGTCACCATCAAACACGTTACCCTTCGGCCATATGTGGGTGTTATCAGCGGTTATGTAACAAGACCCTAGAACTATGACTATATACATTATTTTTGTATAATGAATGTTCATTCATTTCATTGTTGTTACTTTGTAAATAGTTTTTAAGCGCAAATAATTTTTTTTTGTAAATATTCAACTAAGAAATATATTTTGATGAATTAATAAATTTATGAATTAAATAATATTTTAATAAAATATTTTTATTTTTAAATTAATTTTTGTTAAATATAAATTATCGTATAATTTTATGAATGCATTTGTAATTTTTATTAAGGTTTGAAAGCATTTTTGTCCAAACACATGAATTTTTGATAAATGTCGGTTTTTATTTTTAAAGTAAAAATTAACATATTTAGAAATTTTTTTCAATAAAATAAATATTTTTTTTTGTAATCAGGGCATCGATGTTATCTAATGGTGAATTTTTCATAATTTTCTAAGACAATTGAATTTTGGGGTAAAAATTAAATACCGTTTAAATATATAATGGGTTTTTTGACATCATAATGAACCAATAGTGATGTAATAAAAAACAATAAACATTATCTTTAAACCAATATATGTTTTATAATTAAAAAATGTTATTTTATATTTGTATTAATTATTTTACAAAGCATCAGTGGAACTCTAAGACTTATTAAACATTTTTCCTTTTTGAATTATTTTCTTTGAGAGTGTGACTCAACTCCACATAAGAAACCCTATTTTTTTAAGAGGTTCTACCACTGGACTTATAAAATATTGTTTTCCACTCCACTTTGGCCAAAACCATTGGAAAAACCATGGGCTGGCTAGTGGTTTGGATTAGTTTAATGTGAGGTGTCTCCAACCAAAATAATAAAGAATCACCCCCTTTCCTATATAAAACCACCCAATCTTCCACTTCCACTTCACTCAAAGAATTTGGATTTCGACCAACCCTTCCCTTCCCTCTCTAAAATCCTCCCATGGTTCCCCAAGCTTCCAAGAAGCCTCTCTCTAGCGTCTCCCAATCCATTGGGATCACACTTCCAAGTAAGGGATGTATTACATTCTCATTTTGACCAATTTTCATTAAGCTATTGTGCCCTTTTTTCAATTATAAATGTTTGGGTGTGACTTAAAACCTCCCCCATACTTCCTTATTTATGTTTGGATGATGGAAGACCCATTTCCCTCTAATTAATTCCTCCCATGTACACCCGTTAGCATACAGAAATTCCATAAGGGATTTATCTCCCCTCTTTTACATCTAAGTAATTACTTTGTATTATGTATCTAAATTCCATTACATTTTTTGGTACATGTATCTATATGACCACCTTACTATCCATTTAATGTTTATATTATGAGACACCCTTTTTATATCATCAACCATTTTCTGGAATCCTTATTTCACGCAAATATGTTTTCAAAATTGCAACGTGTATTTCCAAGCCAAGATCATTGTGTAGTGAATACCATACCCATGTCTCTATCAAGGGTATTCACCTTAATAAACATATACATATTAAATTAAAATTTCATGTATTTAATCTAAATTACATAATCGTGGAATAACTTGTGATGTTGATTGATTCCATGATACATGTGTCACACTTATGCATGAAATGAAATGTTTAAGAATGGTTCACCCTGATAGTGCTCTAATGCATTGGGTAAAGTATAGTATTGTAATATGTCATGTGCAATGGGTGTTGACTCATTATAATTCAAGTGCAATGAGTTTTTACTCGTTCTTCATGTGCAATGAGGGTTTACTGATGCTCCATGGGCAATGTGCCTTAACTATGTTATTTCTATGTTAGTGTTGTTTCCACATATCCATGTTATGATTATCATGTTTTATCATGATTTTATGTTCATGTTTATCTTGTGCTCCATTTATATTTTTATTTTTTAACATTTATTGTATTCGTCATGTTATTCCATGTTTATTCCCTAACTGGGCATTATAGCTAACCCTTTTTATGAATGTCCTCAAGTTATCCCATGCTATGCTAATTATGAGGGAGCGACGTGGTCTTGTAAAGTATGTTTTCAATAATGTTGTCATCTGTTTTATGTTCTAAACTGTTACATAATGTTCCTAATCCCCAAATACACTATACCTGTCAATCATCTATGTTGTATCAAGTGAGTATTTTATGTAATAAATCATGTTTTATTGTGTAATAAAAAGCAGAGTTGTTATAGATACTTCCCAAACATAGATGAAATCTTGTTCTAATGGATGAAGACTACCCAAGGAGTTTGAGGGTGGAGGTAAAGTTTTCATGCATGTCACACTTAGTTTGGGACACAAGAGGTTTAGAAGACAGTTGATGCTTTCACTGAGATATGTCAGACCATTTGAGGTTTTTTTGAGGGTTGGAATGATTTCATATAAGATGTAGTTACCCTAGTGGTTCCAAGATATTCATGACATCATTGATGATTCTCAGTAACAATGTTACTTTTTATACACCTCTCATGTTTTTTTAAAAATGGGGACGATTAATTAGAGGTGGATGAATCCATTATAGAGAAACCTATTCAGATTTTGGATCACAACAAAAGGATCTATGTGGCTGGTCTGTTCTTTTGGTACCAGTGTTTTTTGCAGCACATTCGAGTGCAGGATGATACATGGGAGAGGGAGGCCAATCTGTGATCACAGTGGGTAGAGATGTATATAGATTATTCTTCTCCACCTTTTGAAGGGAATTTTAGGGGATAAATTTCTTTAAAGGGGGATGTTTATAAGAAACCATATATTATTTTCATATATGTATCTTGGTTTTGGGGTTGTTTGAGGAAAAAAGAAGAAAATATGTTTTTTCAAATTACACATTGTGTACTTCTAAGTACACACTGTGTACCAAGCATACCATTTACAACCACAAATTAGCCATGTAACTACAATATGCATGGCCATGTGGTGACTTGACAGACCATTTAAATCTGGGCCAGTTAAGGATACTACACGACATGAATTTTTATTGAACATGCTATTTATTTGATATATCATAGAGTGGTCATGTATCATGTCAAGAAACTCATTATTCTTCTTTTATTTCATACATGAGCACTTATTAATGACAAATTAAGATAAAACCATCGATTATCTATCCATGCACTGATTGAGACATTTTCGGGTGCATTAGAATCTCATGGGTGAGTTATCAAATCCTATAGAGACTTTATTCATGATTCCTCATATCTTTTGATTTATTCAAGGATGGGAATCATTCATTTTTTTGGAGATCTATGTTGATATATTTTGATTCATGTTACTATTTTTAAGTATATATATATTACTACATCAAGGAAGGTGGTTTGTGCATTTCATTTTTCGTATATGGATTATATTTTCTAAAAGTGATGCATACCCATGTCTTGGGTGTTACTTTATTTGGAATTTAACATTGTTTATTATCTATTGTGTTTTAATTTATTGAAAAATGGTTTTTCTTTATGTTTCTGGTTAGATACCTCATTTATGGGACTCCCCATGGGTGTGTTTCACTTGATTGGGTTTTTATGGCCGTTTTCACAAGGATAAATGTTAGGCTTGCCTTGTTTTCCATGCCTTGTCTTGTTATGATGGATTTTTTGTTATATGAAATGATAGTGATATGAAATTTGAATGTTTAGACATGTAGAAGATTCATATTACATGATCTTATTTGATATAATATGTGCACTATTTTTCTTTTGGACCATGAGATCCTTAGACAAGAAAGACAGAGGGGACTTCTAAATGATTTTCTATGATATGATATAAATGTAACTATATTTTTCCAATTGACTGTGAGAGCCATGGACCCAGAGGACTGAGGGGAATTCTAGATTATTTAAACAAGACCATGAGATCCTTGGTGTAGATATTTAACCTGAGGAGATTGGACTGCGGGAGAATTCCAGGGTGGTTGTTTATATTTGATGTTATGTTAGACCAAAGGGGTTAGACAATGAGAGCTTTAACAGAGGGATGTTATTTAAATGAATTGATGTTGTTTTAACAAATGGGTTAGACCAAGAAAGAATTCCCATATGGTCGTTGTAAAAAATATATGATTGTGACATATATTCCAAGCCAAATAAAAATCATGGATTTGGTCATACTTGATTTCTTAGATAGTATTTCAATATGTATTTTATATTAATTACACGGGGGATAAAAAGATTAGGCTAGATCCAATGGTTACTTGATTCAAAATATGAATATTAAATGTTAAATAAATGTAATTGAAAACTGCAGCATTGTTTACTTTTGAGTACTTCATATTTTATTTCATCATTTCTGCATTTTACCTTCTATGTATATTCATTGACAGCTAGGCACTTATTTTTAGTTGTTGATTACTGTGATTCATATCACAACCTATTTGGGTCCCACATTGGGAGTCAAATTTATTATATTATTGAAGGTATATATAAGGGAAAGTCCCCTTCTTCATCAGGTCCATGTTTACTTTTGGAGCTGGAGAGCATGGGGCCTTGCTAAGGCTTGCGATAGTACAAGAGTTTACTATTTTTATGTACTTTGGTTTATTTATTAATTTCTAATATTGTGACTTGTTCGGCTGTTTTCATAAATAAATATTCCATGAGTCAAATATATTTATTTTGGCTTCTGTTGGATATAATTTCAGTATTTTTTTGTTTATATCTGTTGTATAGTTTTACTGCTTCCTCTATTATTACTATTTAATTTCCATCTATGTTTAATCTGCCAATGAGGTCATAGTTTCCCCACTATAACACCCTAGTCCCTCACTACTAGTTAGAAATATTTGGAATTTGGGGAGATGTTCTTGAGGCCATGTGTCCAACTGCTTCAGGGGAACCATTGGGTGGAACCCAGATATGGGACATTACCATTAGAGTATTTTACATTTAATATTATAGTTTTCTTGTTCATTTATACTAATTTTTTATTTATTTTATGCATTTTACCATGATATCTCCCTTATCATCTCTAATAAATGGGGATAACTAACCTCAACATTTTTTTGAGAGTGGGAATTGTGTTTTTATTCAGATTGATGTGATTTAAATACTTATCCTTATAAATATTTTGGAATTTTATTGGTGGTTAAATTGATTATGATGAATGGTCTCCCCATTTTCGTACCCTAAAATCCTTCTTCTCATTTTCCATTCTTTTTCACTTTATTGTCAGAATCATGCATATGGTGGAGTCTAACATGTGTCATGATTGTTAGTGAAGAGGTATCATAAAAAAAACATGTAAGAGGATTTTCTTATATGATGATGTCATAGAATGGGGTTATCATATTTAATATGATAAGGTGTTGTGTGTTGGTTCTTGATCATCACATTTAATTGAGTATTTAGATTGATTTTGAACAATGAAAATAATCAATATAACATCCCAAAAATAATTTTATTCATTAATTTTACTAAATTCATTCTTTATGGCATTTATTTTATTTTTTATATTATTTTATATTTAATGAATTTAAAAACCTTCATTTATATTAGTATATATGTTATTTTTATATTAGTAAGAGTATAATAGTAATAAGAAGAAGATAGTGTATTGTTAGTGGCTTCCATATGATCAACCCTAGGGTATAACACTATACTGAATTATTAGGTAAATTTGAATTTAATTTATTAAGGATCCTTGATATATACTAGGGTATATTTCTTACACATTTTTTAGGGAGGTCAGTAGCCCACACATGCTTTTTTTTAAACAATTCATAAAATTTCTTAAAAAAGGATTTGTTACAAATCATAGTTTCTTTAGGTCATGGAATACTTTAGTGATTTTCAATATTCATAGACAAGTAATTAATTTTCCATCATGGATGCTTATTTTAAGATTCAAAATCTAGAAAAATTCATAGCAAATGGAACAAGATTCCTTGAAGATTCAAGATAATTTTTAATTTTGAAAATGAAGGCTAGTACCATCATTAACAACGAATGTTTAACAAATTACAATTTGAATGATGAAATGGTTGAGAATAATATATTTAGATAATTTAATGGATAATCGATCTACCTATCTAAAAACATTGGTGAGGTTGAATAAATTCATGAAGATCCAATTCCCACTCCAAAAAAATCCATAACCCCTCTTTACGGAAAAATAGTTTGAAGATAAATGTTATATGAGATATTTAATTTATAAACCGTTTATTTATTCAAATATTATTAATTTTGAAATGAAAAATGATCTCTTGTATTCTGTTTTGGTAGATTTAGTTCCACTACTACAAGAACTAGATAAAGAATATAAAGAACTTTCATGTGTTTAGGAGAAAATAGAGGAGCAAGTCGAGATATACACTGCTGCATTTGAGGATCATGGTAGAAAAAAATAAATTACTAAGGAATAATTTTTGAAACCCCCACTAGAAGATATTTTACTTCTTATTCTACTATCATCACAAATTTTTCATTCCACTCCTTCAACTCATATCTTCCGTGTGACTGTATGACGGTGTTGTAAGCTATTAGAAATGGAACAATTCATCTATATTAGAAACTCAATTACAGATGGATCAATTTCTTTGATTATCTATCAGACATGAATTATACTGCCACATAATACATTCATGATGAAAATTTTATGAATGATGGTTTGGTGAGAAAATAAGTGACAACTCATGGATTTACAAGGAACAACAATGTTCCTGATGATATTTTTCCTCATTGGAAAAATTATTATTGTAGAAAAACAAATTTCAGACTTCTATATCATTTTTTTCTTTTAATATATGAGGATTTTTCTTTTTGAAATGGATCATTATATAAATAAAGGGTATTTTTTGAGGTTTCTCCTTTGCTTTCACTTGATTATTTTTGAATTGTACTTAATAATCCAACCACTAATTTTCAACCTTAATATTTTTATAAGTTTTTTCCCACAAATCCAAATCCATAAAAATCACCTAGAAACATAGTCATTGTTGATGTTATTTTCATTTATCAAACTATGGAGAAATGAGAGTTTTCAAAAGAATTGGGTTATATATTCATCATCCAAGCATATATCATGATTTAAATTCTCATGGGTGATGACTTAAATAAAATTCAATGTGAGGTAATTTTGACCATGTGATGGATTGATCTCTGAGTTTGAACAAATATAAATGTTATTTATGAAAATTAGGTGGCATTATTTTTTATATAGGTGAAAATAATTAATTCTATTTTCAAAAAGATCATGGATGTTTTTCATTTTTGAATATTGTAGGATTCTGATTTAAATATTTGATGATTCCATATAATTTTAATGCTTATATGTGGGGGAGTGGTGAAGCTAATTTTACAAAAAATTTATTTATATATTCCATTTTTCAAATTCCACCATAATGATATCTTATATGAAATTATAATATTTTTTTTAGAATTATTTTGTACGTAATTAGAAAAATGTCCAAATTTTGGATTTTATCTATTGTAATTTTTCTTATGTATTTTTGTTATAATTAATAATAAACTAATTGAAAATTTGATTTTTGGGGTTCCATATGAATTGGGAATCATTTCATTCAACTTTAAATAGAGATAAATCAATCATTTGATGGCCCAAAACTAGATCACAATTAGGTCCTGAAAAACTCTACATATATCTAGATTATTTTAAGTGTGAGACTATATATTGGAGAGGGCTAGACCAATGAATCTAAAATTTTCAAAGGAAACTAAAAACAATTTGGGAAATATTTTTCCTAAAATGAAAAATAAGGAGTTGAACAGTAAGGAGACAAACAACATTCAAGAAGAGTATGTTTTATAATTCTTCCATTTAATTGGTCTAAAATGTGAAACATTAATGGACTTTCTAGAGGGAAAATTCTTCTCCCATATCCACATATACATATAATTATTATTGATTTCACGGTGTAGGAAACCTGGGGGTATCCTTTTTTGGTAATTTGTAGTATTCATTAATATTTTACATTCACTAAAAATAGTATAATTTTTATATTTTAGTTTTATTATCATATGACTTCTTCCATTTCTTTTATTTTATGTCTTCTCTTAAAGTATATCCATTATCAAATCCACTAAAAACTAAGAACTAAACTTAGGGTTTTTTATCGGGATGTAATAGTGCTTTTATTGAGTATCATGAGATTTAATTCATTTTATTAATTCTTTATTTAGATATTTGGGTTTTTGTTAAATAGATTATGGTGAGCAGTCAACATGTTTTCATTTCCATCTCGTAATTCTGATAAATTATCTTTTTCATTCCCTTCATTATTTTCCTAGTGCACATAGTGCTTCAGGAAATATTTAGTGAAGGTTAGAAGAAAGGAATCCTATATTGAATTCATAAGATTATATCACTTTATCTAGAGGTATTTGTACATGGTAATAATATTTTAAAAGAAAGGGTATAGTGTTAGATGACTTTATTAAAATATTGAATTTAGTATTGAGATTCATTTCGAACAATGATATAAATCATCATAACCTCCCAGGAACAATTGAAAACATTAATTATTCAAAATTTGTTATTTATTGTTTTTGATATATATGTATATATAGTATTTTATTTTTCATTCACTGCTGAAACATGATTTATATTATCCTATATGTTTAGTATTAGTTATCCTATAATAGTGATAATAGGAAGATAGTGTGTTGTGAGAGGCCTCCACAAGATCATCCCTAGGGTGTTACACTATAGTGTATTCTATGGTAAATAAGAATTTATTTAATAAGGGATCCATGATAAATATGGATTTATTAAACAAGAAGAGAGATACCAACTCCTAAACCCCCTTATGATATATTATCAATGAAAATGTCATACTTTTCCACCTTAGAAAAGTTGGAAAAATTAAAGAGCGACACTATATTTTGGAATGAATATTTCATATCCCACTATAATAACATTTATTTTGATTCATATTATTCTATCTAATTAGGAGAAAAATTATGTAAATATATAAATTTTCTATTATACTATGTGATAGACATGGATATATTATTTAGATATATGAAATCCAAAAATTAAAAGTGATGTAAATTACCCAATAAAACCAAAAAAGTAAGTTACAATAGAATTTCATTTTTTCAATTACCTATTAATTCATATCCTTTATCATAATATATCATGACCAGTGAGGATAAACTTCTTGTATGATAGTGGACTACTTGATGTAGTGTTTCTACGGTGTATCAATGACCTCTATTATATAACAGATGTAAAAAATCCACTCTTATGATTCATGAGGTGTCACCAAACCTAGAAAGTCCAATAGATGATGGAATTACAATTTTCTAATAATATCATAGGATATGTGGTACCTTTAAGAATATCTAGGAATATTATATTTATGTTATTAATCAAGACCAGCTATGAACATAGATTCTATATCCGGTTTAGATTGGAAAAAATTCCCATACTTCTTACATTTCACAAAATTAAGTCACCATCAAGGTGTCATAAACTATAATGAAGTAAAAAAATTCTATAGAGATTTCCCAATATAGTTTTCAAAATTTGTGTATATTCTTATTTTTTCAAAGAAAAATCCTTCCTCTCTCTCATAAATTAATTTTTGAAATACTTTTTCATTTTAAAATACAATTTACATACCATTAAAATATTTTTACATGAATATCAGGTTATAATTTAAAATATAATGATACATGTTCTACTTATAGTGTAAAATGAAGTAGTTATAAATAATATACAGCATTTTTATCAACCAAAAGAAAGTTATATTAACCAATATTATCCAAATAATTATATAAAAAATGTGGGAAAATATTTAATATTTATTAATATATTTTTTATTAATATTAATCATAATTTTCTCCTCATAATATAGTAAATAAATATAGAAAATCCATAACATGATATATCATGATACTATACATGGTCCAAAAAATAGAACCATTATATAATGCCTGAAACTCCAGATCATTGGAATGAATCAAAGAAGAATGTAAAAGGGAACCTAGACTACCCTTGGAAACTAAATCATCTAATACAAGTATGTTAGCCAAACTTTTTTATGGGTTACTTCATAAGCATTGAGAGTATTATCTTATGTAAACTCTCAAATATTACAACTGATACCCCATAATGGGATTATATATATTTTAATGACTATAACTGGAAAACTTTAATTACACATGATTTTAGAAAGAAAAATACCTCAGGTGTACATTTCAATCCGGATAGCCTTCTGAAAATTACAATGGACAGCTAACTATAAACTGAGAGTTGGGTGTTCCTCAATAAATTGTGCACTAAAACAAATTGGGTACATACCATTAGTTGGAATAATTTATTTCCACATCAATTACACATAACATCTTATATATATAGTGGATGTTGGTGGTCACAGGAATAATAAAAAATATATGGAATTAGATGATGTTCAATTACTTTTAATTTCATGTCTAAAACATCCAAATAGAAAAAAAAATTTCTCAAATTCGGATAAAACAATAATATTCATGTTTGATAAAAAAAACCATAAAGATAAAAATACAAAATCTAGAGTTGGATATATAATATAAAAACTCATGGATATCTCATATATAGACACTCTGCAAACCAACCATTTGGTAAAATAGACTCTACCATAAATCCATGCAATAATAAAACTAGATCTTATACTTCTGTGTCTTCCCTTTACATGTATAATATAATAATTTATATGAATTATTCGCATTTAAGGTTGTGTTAGGTGTGATTAAAATATATTCAATAGGTAGTCACCACCCTACCCCCTCAAAACTATTTATGGACCTAGAGAATCAGGTATAGAAATATAGGGGTGAATCATGTTTTTTTATCCTTTATAATCTCATTTAATGAAATAAACATTCTGGATGGATTGGCATTAAATCCTCTCAATTGAATCACTCATTATTGAATAATGATATAAAAAATATTCTGTTTTGTCAAATTATATATATTTTTCTATCGATCCTTTAGGATAAAAAGATCTTAATATGATCACCACCTTTAGTTCTTGAAACATAAGAAAACATTAAAAAATATATTAATAGGTTATATTGGTTCAATGTTTACTGATAAGTATTTTCATCTTCTTCTAACAATTAGTTTTTGAATACTTAGTCTCCTTAATGTTTAATGTTCTCTAGAAATATTTAGGTTTATGAACCAATTTATCATATATTTTTATGATTGAAAAATAAAAAACAAATTGTTCTGCTCTCATACATTACTACTCAAAAAATGTCTTCAATTTTACGTATTTTATAATTAATATAATTCAATAATATAATTCTATTTTATATCATATTATATTCTTATAACAAATTACTTCCCCCTAGGATCCACAGTTTTTCTAATTCGATGTCTCACTTGGGTGTTCTATGATGATTAAAGAATATTGTATTCTTTATAAAACCAATTTCAACAATTTCTTCCAAAAAAATAAACTTTTTCTATTTTATATAATATCTCTATTGAAAAGAAAACTCAAAAAAAGTTAATTTTAAATTGTAAAAGTAACTAACATTACTCTACACTTAATCGAAAATATCAACTTTAATAAAAATGAAATATACATTTATTGTGGTGTAAATAATTTAATTTGGGAATATTATCAATGAAAATATTTGAAATAATAACAAAAATCATGTCTCCTTCTTATTTTGAGATCATATAAATTTTTTAAAAAAAATAAATTCATTAACATTTAATAATAATATTTTACAATTTTTCAATAATATAATCATTATGGAATGATTTAATTCTCATTTATTGTACACATAATGTTGTTAGTTTTATTTATTTTTCATTAAATAAATTCTTGAAACATTTATTTTGGAATTCTCAAATATGAAACAGTAAATGACACATATGATCATTCAGATGGCATGAGTATTTCATTATAAAACTCATATAAATAATTACTAATGAACTGTACATAATTTTATACGACTCATTGTAATATCACATGATATTAAAATAAGTACATTATGTTTAAAAATGTGTACAAAATTTAACAGTAATCATAAAAAAACCATAAATATTACTAGTTATGAATTAATTGCATTAATTTTGTTCACATAGCCCCATTCATTTTCTATAGTAATTCTATCTAAGTGTGAGTGGAAAAAGGTGTTCACTAACCAAAATAATTATAGAAGCTTGTACGAGTTCCACAAAAAGGTTTTATATGATAACTAATATCTTGTTAGGCCATCCTAGCATTTCTATACCACTTACCCATCTCAATGTAGTATTCTATAACCTATTAGACACACTTGCATTTGGAATGATGGTTTTATTCACTTATCAAAATGATTCGGAGAGGGATAGCATGAGAAAAGTCTTAAATGATGAATATAAGGAAAAATATAGAGTCAATGGTAATCCAGGGGGTTTAATTTTAATTTGATAAAAAAAACTATCCCCAAATTTTTTTTTGTTAAACCTAGAAACTAGTCGACGTATCAAATTTATTTAATAGAACCAACATTAGTGGTTCTTCTCTCATATATTGACTGGATACCCTTTAATAGTCCTCTTTGTACATAGTGTTTTCTAGTACCTTGGGTCCCTTCCACTTCTCATTTTCACCTTCCACATTTTCTTAACTCTACCATAATATTATTTTAATATAATATATATATATTGACCAAATGTTTTGAGAAAAAACTCACTCTATTGTTTGGGGTCCTCATAACCTTCATAATTTAAGTCCTTTTATTCCCTAATCAAATTATCCTTCTTAATTGGGGAACAATTAAGTCCATTTATTACTAATTTTCCCTTATATTCCCATGTTTCATCATTGGGATTTATGTACTTCCACCAATCTTAAAAAAGAGGAAAACCTTCCCCCCTTATCATTATTTCACTCTTATTGAATATGTACATTGGATGGTCCATATTAGACTTAATGGCTTCCAATTCAAAATAAATATATATTGAGTCATGTGCATGGGTTAGGGTACATACTTCCTCAATTGAGAGATGTGATCTTTTATATAAACTATTTCAGAATCTAGAATAAATATTAGATTATATTCCATTATTCTAAAAAATATTATAAAATCCACATCAATCTTTAGAGTTAATTTTTCTTTCTCATGAATTCATCAATGTCCCAATTTCTGTGATCCAAAATATAGAACACTATCATGAAATTTTAATGGTTAGGTTAATTGATCAATATTGGTATGTTGCTAAAATTTATTAATAATATAAAATTTTAAATTGTATTTTAAATGTTCAACTGACACATAGAAGAAATTGTTCCCAATAATGTTGGATTCTATTATTTCAATCAAATAAATGGTTGACTAAAAAGTCCTATTATATTTATTATTGAACTAATATATTTGGATATATGATTGGTTAATTATTTTACAGGATAAATCCACTTATGAGAGCTGATCCTCCAACATTACACTAAAATAAAGAATATTGTATCACAATTTTGATTGTTTACTCACATTGTCAATTAATTTTCTGATTAAAATTCATATCTAGTTTCGTCTTCGTGCCTAAATTTAATTAAATAATTTATGAAAATTTTTACAATAAGATCACATCTTTATTATAAATGGTTCTATATTGAACCCCTTGATTCTTCATGACCTCTCGGACACATAACATTCGAAATTAATGTACTAATGTGGCCCCATTCATAGGTAAAAATTTCCCCAACTTGGTCAAAGATGACCATCATTGTATCCATAACTATAGAGGATCTTGGAAATAAGGTGACAATGATCATAGTGATTTAATCATCATTTCTTATTATAAAAAGAATTTTATATACAATACCTCTTATCATGTGATGGTATGATTTCAAATAATGAAAGGTGATACACCTATTATTGAACCCTATGATGTCTATTTTCATACCTAGTGATTAACATTAGTTGTGTACAACATGAATCATATTCATGATATAATTTTATACAGCTCTTCATGAATAATGATTATCTTTTGATACATACTCCATCATACTAGTTGGGAGAATAATTATCCCACACGTATATAAAAAATATATTGAATCTTGAAATTTATAAATAAGTATTCTCTGACCATTGTGTCTCTCTAGAATGATGATAGAGTCAAAATAAGATATCTAAAAGTCAATAAAACCCTCCATGATTGATGATATAAGTTGTATTTTTCATAAATGAATCTAAATTATATTTTCACTCCCATATATATGGATATCTTTCAAAGGAGACATAAATATAGATTCCTTTATTTCCCACTACACCCTTTGTGGGGAAATCTTCCAATTAAGAGAATTGACATAGTCGTTGAATTTTCTAAGGAATTATGGAATATAAAATAAAATAAAAATATGTATTTTTTCCAATATAAATTACTAGGATTTAGTTATTTATATGAGATAATATATTGTATGTTTTTCTGTTTATTTTACCATTAAAAAATTTCCAAATTTACTATTCCACTAACACAATAGTTCCTGGAGAAAAGAATCTGACTCTAAATCATGAGTACGATAGTTCCAATTGTTAGAATATTTCTATTTAGAACCTTAATCGAAAACAAAATTATCATGTAAAAGGATGTTTCAAAATGCGTATGTGGATGCATCAAAATATACTAAAATTCCATTCCATAAAAAATATAATAAAGTGACCGGAGTTGTGGTAAAATTATTTTTAATTTATGTTTATTATATATGATTCCCTTGAGAGAGCCATCCTTACTCATATTCTCCTATAAATTATTAATAACATTGGATGAGTTTTCATCCGTATATCAACATATTACGCATTTAATAATTAAAACATTTTTTACTATATTTCAATTTATTAATTCCTACCATAATGTTGTTATATGGTTAATTAGATAATTTTTATTTTTTATATTATTTTTAGGTTAATTGTATTTTTTAATTCTAATTTCATATTTTAAATATTTAAAATTTTCATTTGTATTTTAGCCATAATGTTTTTGACACTAATTAAAATTAATAAATTAATTTTTTAGGATTTATGACATATTTGGAATCATTTCATTTAATTGTACTTAAATCTCAATCTATAATTTGATTCCCTAACACAAGATTGAAATTTGGGCTGCAAAAACTATTCACCAATCCTGATATATTTAATAGTGATATTATATCGTTATCAGGTCTAGACTAAATGATCTCAAATATCACATAGATCCCTAAAACATTTGGCAAAAAAATTTATCATTTATTACCATGTGATATATGGCCTTCATCAATTTACAAATTTAATTGGATGTTGGATCCATGGAATTTAAAAAATAACATAGGAATCAAGAATTTTAAAACAAAAATATCAGCAAATCATTCAATTATTCCATATTAAATTTATATTTTAATGGGTGAATAAACTAAAAGGGCATGAAAAACATAAATGAGTACCAATTTTTCATTTCATCAATTAAAAGGGTATAACATATGGATCCTTTTCAAGGATATCTTTTGGACTGAAAATTCTTATTTCCTCTCCCTATAATAATATATTTCATCATCATTTAAAAGGGTTGGAAACATGGGGGGTAAATTGTTTTTTTTATACATTTTTATTAGTTATGTTATATCAAACACTATTTAATTGTTGTGTTATTTTAATATTATAGGTTTCTCCGTCATATATCCTTCATCCATTTATTTAATATTATGTGTTCTCACACTATATTTCCATTCCTAACTCCAATAATGAGGGATAACTAATAACATAATTTTTTTGAGAGAGGGAATGGTTGATTTATTAAGATTAATTTTCTTTAATTTATTATAATTATTCCATGTTGGTAATTTCATTGGTGTATAAATTGATTTTTATTAGTGGTCTCCCTATTTTCTCTATCATAAAATATTTATTATCATTTATCATTCCTCTTCCCATTATTATTATTGTTGTGCATATAGTGGAGCAAGTCATCTGTTGTGATAGTTAGTGAATAGGTATCATAATTTGGTCTTGGAAAGTGATTTACCCATATGAAGAGTTCTCAGTTTAGGTTAATCACCTTTCATATGATATGGTGTAGTGTGATAGGACTAGATAAATACATTTATTTAAGTATTAAAATTCATTTTGAACAATGATATCAATCACCATAGCATACCAAGAACAATTTCCATCATTTATTCATCTAAATTATTTTTTAGTTTCAATAAATATATATATTATTTTAAATTATAGTAATTTCAAAACTATGAATTATAGTATTATATATGTTAGTTTTATATTATTTAAAGTACAATTGAGATAATAGGAAGATAATGTGTTTTGAGATGCATCCACCTAATCAACCTTTAGGGTGTACCACGATAATAAATTTTTACTTAAATAGGAATTTAATTGATCATGGATCCATTAAAACACCTAGGTATTAGTTTTGAACCTTCTTTCAAGAGGTTAGGATTATTCACACTCTATTTCCAAAAAACAAAAACAATAAAATTTTAGAAATCAAAAAATTAGTTTTATTACATATCATTATATTTTAAGTCATTGATCACATTAGTGATTTTTCATAAGACATAAAAATTAATGAATTTTACTTCATGGAGTAATATTATATGATTTAAAAAATTATTTTTATTACATATTGTTAAGACGCATGAGAATTACAAATTTCTCAAAAAAAACAAAGAAGCCAGTAGAATCCATGGTCGATGATGACGAAGAGGTCAATGTTCTATATATGGAATAGAAAAGAAAAATAAAAATTGCGGAGAATTAAATTCCTATCCCAACTACATATAAATAATCCATTGGTTAGATTGAAGTAATTATTTAAGATTTCATTCCCCTCTAACAAATTAATTTCAAGATTCTCCACTTAAAAAAGAGAGTTTTGAGATGAATTTTATGGTAGATTTAATTTATTATAATTTCCTTTATTAAATTATTATTAATATGGATTATAAAAATTATCTCCCTTATTATATTTTTTTGGATTTAGATACACCACTATATACATTGTATGAAGAATATAAAAAAGTTACTTGTGTTTTAGATAAATTGTAGATCTAGTCAATTTGTACACTAGTGCATTTGAGGATAATGGAACAAAACCCAAAATTAACAATGAAAATTTGTTAACCCAAACCAAAAAAATATAAACTTAATATTCTAATAACTTCCCCACCATTAGATACCACTCATCTTGTCGAGATAAATAGGGAGCACCCCCAAAATCATTATCCTCCACCTCAATTCCCAGAATTTTCCCCTTTATATCTTCTTGGATTCTGGGGTAATATAATTTTCGTCGGTGGTACTAAATATTTGAATATACTAATGGATATTTTAATAAATAATGTTTTCATTGGTTAGAAAAAAACATCCACCTTCATATTGTGTTTAATCCATCACAACTGCCTGATTATAATCATTAAAAACCTAGCACCCACATAGGGGTTAAAACCGTGATATATCCTCATTTGCATTTTAATTTTTATAATTATTTTTATTGTGATATTTTTCATCACATAATGATGTATAAGTTAATGATGTATTAAATAGGATAATAAATTAAATCTACCACAATAAAATAATTCTAGGTTATATCTTTCATTCTCTTTGTTTTTGTATGCTTATTTTTATTTTGTTTAGTTGAAATGGGAGGTAGTAAAATTTAAGGGTGTGGATAAGGTCAACCAAATTAATTTTTTTCTGTTACTCTTATTTCATTCATATTTTTGGGATCATTTTTTTGAATAAATATTCTTATCATTTTTTAAACATCGAATAATTTTGAGAATATTTCCATTATTTTTGGTAGAATTGATTTTAAAGACCGTTGATGTCATAAGATATTTCATGGAATTTCAATTTCATCAATTTTTATGAGTTTGATTTTTTTAAATCCATTCCCATTAAACACTAACTCAAAATATTTTTCCATTCCTATGAGGTATTCTAAACCATTTGAACATAATCTTTACAATACCTACACATTCATGATTCAAACATGTATTTTTTGTGAGAACTAGAACTTGTGATTCTTCTCTTTCAACGATATGGAATTTATTGATTTTTTTTGATATTATTGTCAATTTTTTGGATAGTTGGATTTATACATGGGTTCGACCCATTAAATATTCCCTTTTCTTTCCCATATAATCTAAAAATTTATTTATAGTTTAATTCACATTACAAGCTAATTTTTCTATACCACCATACTCTCATGGTCATTTTTTCATGGATATTTCAACATTGAGTGAAGAGGAAAGAACTTTATTACAGGTTATTTGGGATGTGATCCATTGTTTGGTAGTGTGAGGTGTATTTCATCATATTTTTTAGTAGAGTAAGAGAAAATTAGGATTGACTAATCATTTCATTGTTGTTTATTTTTTCCATCTTGTTCTCCATAGAAAAATTAGAAAAAAATAAAATAAAATTTGAAAAATGGATGTGATATTGAATTGGTAATTTTTCATTGTTTTTTAAATCATGAAACTCTCAAAGTAATTTGAATGAATTTTCATTAATATATTGTATTAAATTTCCTGCTCATCCTATAATAAATTAAGAAGAAATATTTTTCATTTATATAGCTTTAATAAAAGTAAAAAAGTGGGAGAACTCCGATGAGAAAATTAATTTTAATTTCTTCTTGACTAGTGCTTCATTTTATAGTGTTTTTTCACATTTTAAGGGGGTTTGAGTGCTGTTTATCCTTTTTTTCACTTGATTATTAATTGATTGTACATAATATTCTATCATATTCTTTTCATCCTTAACATTTTTATGTGTTTTTTCAACCAACTTGAAGACAAATAAATAAGTGAGAAATGTAATGAAGATTGAAATAACTTTCATTTCTGACAATATGGAGAAATGTTAATTTTTAAAATAAATTGGTGATGCATTAATATTCCTTAAATAACTAATGATTTAATTTCCCTTGTGAGAAGAGTGAAATATAATTAAATGTGAGCTATGTTGTGACTGGGTAATGGATGGATTTTTGAGGTTGAAGAAATTTAAATGTGGGGAATAAAAAATAAGGGGAATTTAATTTCATATAGGAGACATGATATAATTTTATTTTGGAAAATATCATTGATGTATTATCATTTTCTGTTATTATGTGGAATTTGATTTGAATATTTAATTATTCTATAGAAGTGAAATGGTTATATGTGGGAGAGAGATGAAGATAATATTTTCAAAAAAATTTCATATATTTAAATGATTCAAATACCTCCTTAATGTTATATTATAGTAATCCATCAAATTTTCTGGTATTATTATTATTTTGAACAAAATTAGAAAAATGGCCTAATTGTGGATTTTTACTATTTTAAAATAGAGTAATTACTATTTTAAAATAAATATAATTTGATAGAATTAATATGATTCACACATAATATATATATATATATATATATAAGATGGTAGGTATGTATAATAATATTATTTTCAAAATTCATTTATTGTATTGATATTATTAAAGTCAAAGAAATGAATAGTTTAAAAATTAACATTATTGATATTTTATAATAAATAATAATTCATTAAAGGATATTGAATTTCTGAAAATACAATATTATACCAAGTTATTATTATTTTATTTATAATATCAACCATTGTTCTTTTATTTTCCATTTTAAATTTATAATTACCATCTTAAGCCTCAAATAGTAAAAACACATATGGTCATGATAAGTGTGAAAATGGATAGCAAGGGATAAACCAAAAGACAAGGATAAAAAATTTATAAATAAATTTTTAATAATTATTTAATGATAGGATTTATATCTGTAGTCATACTATAATATAAATTAATCAATTTTTATCTTTTTAAATTGAAAACTAATTTATATTAATCAATTTTTTGAAATAATTTTTAGACTGCCCCTTCACTCTATTATAAAAGATAATCACTTCTATTTTATTGATGACACTTAAAACACCATTTGTTTCATCCATTATATGAAGAAATCCATTAATAATTCACAATAACATATTTTTGAGGACCTATTTTGGGCAGGATATCAATATTATTGGTCATAAGGTGTTAATAAAAAGCAATTTCCCAAAAATATGTATAGTCATTATATAGCATCCCGTCTTTTTATATCATAACTTTTATTCCATTACACGGAACTGAGGATCTTTAAGGTTTAGTGTCTTGGAAACAAGGAACATAAAACATGAAACAAAAAAAACATTCTTCTTAAACACTTGAAAGGATTCTCCTCATGTTCACCATAGGCTCATTACTACGTCTCATAACCTGGGGATATACATCAAAATAAAGGGTGAGCAGAAGGCCGAGCAAGGGAAACAAGTGAAACATTTTACATATGGACTTGAGATACATCAATAATGTCATGAAAAGAACTTTAAGGCATGAAAATGAAATCATGAGGCATATCATAATAAAAAGAAATCTTTTTCATAACTTGAAGATGTGGCTGCAACATTTAATATTGACAATCATGAACATATCACCAAGGTCCACCCCCAAGGTGTCATTTGAAAATTACCAAGGTTATTCACCAAGGTATCGTGAAAATTGTAATCTCTAGTTGTTACATCATTACCCAATGCATTGGAGCGCTATCAGGGCACACCCATAAATTTTCCTTTATTATCATGTGAGCCACATATATCATCATCAAACATTTCATAAATAACCCATATATCATACAATAAATGGGTTTCATTTCATAATCACAACGTTTTAAAAACTGATTTAAAGACATGATCTTTACGTCACTTTAAACCCCACAGAAAAGGAAGGTGGGTCTCATGTATGCAAATCCCAGAATTTAAAATAGAATATTTTGGTATATATGTGAATACCCCTTTATAATAAAGAGCTTTGAGTATTCACTTAATAATATAAAAGAACTTTAGAAAAAGAGAGAGACATTTTGAGACGGAAATTCTGCAGCATAACGGCTATGTTACGAGGTTTTAGAAGACATTAAAAAGAGAGGGAAAATGGGTCAAACATTCATAAATGACCCATAAAAGAGTAGATGGAAAGAATAATAAGGATACATGATCATGTTAATGAAATTTCAAGTACATACCATTTGAAATGAAAAACATGGAAGGAAGACAAAAATTAGATTTCTCTTATGAAAGTTCGGCAGCCTAACGGCGTTACGTAAACTTCAACCAAAATGATTTGAAAAGATCAAATAGGGTATCTCATCATGTTAACATAAGAGTTAATAATCCTAGATATAGAGATAATTCCCCAAAATAATTAAAAAGAAACTTGAATGACTTGACATGAAAGTAGAACTTTGAAAAGAATGAGAAGGGTGAAAGAATCCCCTAAAAAATTCGGCAGCCTAACAGCGCCACTTAAAACATCAAAATACTAAATTGAAGAGATCAAATGGGGTCTCTCATCATATGAAAATATCAAGTATGATAGATATAGATATCATACCCCAACATAACAAAAAGTAACTTTAAATAATTGACATGAAAGTAGAACATCAAAACGAGAAGGGTGAAAAACCACTTAAAAATTTCGGCAGCCTAACGACGCCACTTAAAACTTCAAAATACTGAATTGAAGAGATCAAATGGGGTCTCTCGTCATATGATCATAAAAGATCAGTATGATAAATTTAGATATCATACCCCAATATAATAAAAAGGAACTTGAAATACTTTACATGAAAATTGATCTTGAAAAATGAGAAGGGAGAAAGAATCCGTTACAAAAATTTCGGCAGCCTAACGACGCCACTTAAAACATAATAAAACGAAATAATGAGAGTAAGAGTGGATCTCTCATTATATGAACATGAAAAGGGCAGTAAGAGGAGTATAAAATAACATCCTCCAACATATGAACATGGAGAATAAAAGGAATGACATAAAAGAGATTACTTGAAATGAAAGAGAGAGGTCAGATCCCTTACCTTAAAACGTAACTTTTAAAACTCAAAGGTTTTGACCTTGAGGGATTGGGGGCTCCATGGGAGGACTCCATGGGAGTTAAGGAGACCAGACCATCATTGGGGGAGAGTGGGGAGTCGAATGGATGAGAGGGTGGCTTGATATTTATAGGGAAAGTGAGGGGACAAGGCATTAATGGCCAAGGGACACCTCATTAGTGGTTTTGGCAAAACCATGGGCTTGCCCATGGTATTTTCCCATGGTATTGGCCACTTGGGACACCTCATACCTTATATTACTATTCATAAGTCGAACATATTGATTAAATACTTAATACATCATTTAATGATGTCATTAAACACCCGTAACTTAAAAACTATATTTTCACTATTCATCGAAAATTCAACTTTCTCAGAATAATCCCAAAATTTCACCTTAACCAAATATCAATGCTCTGATTTCGAAAATGAAATCCATTTTATAAAAATAATTTTCTAAATATTTTTAATTAAATTTGTAATTAAAAACACTATTCATCGAAAATTTATTTTTTTCAGAAAAATCTCCAAAAATTACCTTAACATAATATCGATGCTCTGAGTTCAAAAATGAAGTCCATTTTATAAAAATATTTTTATAAATATTTTTAATTAAAATTTTAATTAAAAAAACACTATTTATCCGAAAAAACTAATACTTGAATAATAATTTATGAAACCCTTATATAACCATTTTATTGAATCTCATTACTTAATCGAAGTGCCTAGCTTATTTTAATACTTTCTTTAAGTGAGATTACTAATCTATTTGGACACATTATTAATCCTAATCATAAAATCACTATTCATAATTTACTATTCATCAAAAAATCACGTTGATCTCATTAGACTCTAAATTTCGTACTGAACATAATTGTAGAAGACCATTTTTTGAAAATCATTACATATTTTTAATTATTTAAGGTTTACATAAACATTTTTAAAATATCCTTTTTCTAAAATTCATCAAAAATATGCATACTATATTTATCCGGTCATTTGAAAATTCATAAAAGGAATCGAAATTTTTATTTAAAACAAAGGATTACAAAAGACAGTTACGGTCTCCTTACATAGCCCCTTATCACACCAGCATAGGACCTAAGTGTAAGGTGTGCTAAGGTGAGAGAATCCGAGGGAGGCTCGGCCAACATCGCACGAGTAGTAATTTCTATCAGTTTGAACTTCTCGCGAAGGCGATCCCATTCAAGATTTATACGATGAAGTTTAGCTTGGGTTTGGTCCAGAGAAAAGCCCAGTGGTGCTACCTCCTTCCCAAGTTCTGTTAGATGGGCTTCGATCGGTCCAAGACTACTGGGTGACGCCATCGAATCTTCTTTCTATATTAATTAACCAAGATTGCTTGTATTTAGAGACAATAGTCAAAACGTTTAGTTTCCAGCAGTCATATTGATCAATGGTCAAATAACAGTCAAAACCCAACAGTCTCATTTTAATTATACTCATGTTATCAAATGAAACATTTTTGTTGAGTATAAAAATAAAATAAAATAACACATAAAATTAGGAAACAATATTTATTTAAAATTTTGGGTCATTACAAACTTCCCCCCTTAAGAAATTGCGTCCTCGCAATTTTTTAAAATTGGATTTTGAAATTTCATTGGAAGTCCCACATCGGATAAAGAGTCAGTAAAATTATTACTTTAAAAGAAAGAAAGGGAAGCACAAAGGTCACCCGAGTTCACCCACTCTAGGATTCCATGTAGGAAAATATGGACATGGAGGAGAAAACAAAGGGTCAAGTTCTGAGGGAGAGTGATAGAGAACATGATTAGGGGAAAGTTAACCATAAGAAAATCCCAAACATATGATGTGTGTAAATGGTCTTTGATTACCTAGTAGGAAACCTAAACCAACAACATTTTTTTTTATGTTTCTTTTCATAATTTTGAGGAATTCATTTACTACATAGAACAAAAACATAAAAATATACCTACCTTCAAGTAGAGTTTCATCCTTTAATAAGTTCCTACCAACACTAATCTTTTCTCCAAATGATGAGAATTCAAAAACACTTGGTCTCATAAAAGCACAAGAATCAACTTCTAGAGAATCACATAATCTACAAGAGATTAACTATCTATTTATTCTATCTTTAAACATTATCCCAAAAACAGAAAGGTTAAGGTAAACAACTCTTCAAAAAGAAAGAATCCCATAAGAATGGAAACTACTTTGAAATCATCAATGTTCCATGGTACTACTGAAAGTTCATCATAGACCATTCCATAAATAACGGTCATTAAAATTCCTCAAAATAAATCAAGTAAGATTGAAACCCAAATACAAGAAGGATTTGATAACATAGTCTTCCAAAACAACTTCATTGTTCATCTCCATACAACATCAACCACTCCTAACCTCTTATAACAAAAGTAGCGAACCTAAACATATTTTACCCAAGATAGTTTAATCATTCCCATAAGTAACCTAAATTACTATAAGTCCACCTTAAATTCATCAATTTTTCAAATTATAAGTCAACCTTACTCCTCAATGAAAATACTATAGTAATCTATTTACCTCGATCATATAGGGTCCCCAAAATATTGAACGTCTTCCAAAATAATAATCATCTTTTAATCCCCTAATCATCTCTGTCATATTAATACGGAAATCGTCGCATTTCCTATCACATTGGTTGTTGGGACACGTTATTCCATTTCCCACCATTAACTAAGAAGAGAAAGTATAATTATGGGCTTAAATACTTAACCAATAATCATGAAAAGGAACTTAAAGCATATAAGGATAACTTGTAGAAGAAAAGTATACCCTAACTTGTGATCCCCTAGGTTACCATCTAGGTTATCCATGATCATATATTCTTATGTGAATCTTTATTTTATTTTATCTTTGTTCCTTTAATAATGGTTCATACCAAGCTTATGAATTTACCAAAGAAAATCCCCCGGGAGTGTCGTAACCAAGAGTGCAGCAAGGCCCGTTGTCGTGTACCAGTTCCCGTTCGAGTCTAGCTCAAAGGGGTGTTTTCGGGTTTTACCCCTATGTACATCTGTTCCAGATCCACCTCTCCCTGCTCGTATCCAGACAGGGATGTATTTTCTTGGAAACCCCTTACTCAATACTCACCAAAATACCAAGAAGATTTCCTATATTTAAAATTTTCTATAGGGTTCTTCCTAGAGTTTTTATATCCTAATTTCCACAAATAACTAAACCATCCTTTGATACCAACTATAGAATCCCGCATTTTTATAACATAACTTTCATTCCATTACACGGAACTGAGGATCATTAAGGTTTAGTGTCTTGAAAACAAGGAACATAAAACATGAAACAAAAAAAAAACATTCTTCTTAAACACTTGAAAGGCTTATCCTCATGTTCACCCTAGTCTCATTACTGCGTCTCATAACCTGGGGATATACATCAAAATAAAGGGTGAGCAGAAGGCCCAGCAAGGGAAACAAGTGAAACATCTTACATATGGACTTGAGATACATCAATAATGTCATGAAAAGAACTTTAAGGCATGAAAATGAAATCATGAGGCATATCATAATAAAAATAAAACTTTTTCATAACTTGAATATGTGGCTGCAACATATAATATTGACAATCATGAACATATCACCAAGGTCCATCTCCAAGGTTTTATTTGAAAATTACCAAGGTTATTCACCAAGGTATCGTGAAAATTGTAATCTCTAGTGGTTACATCATTACCCAATGCATTGGAGCACTATCTGGGTGCACCCTTAAATTTGCCTTTATTATCATGTGAGCCACATATATCATCATCAAACATTTCATAAATAACCCATATAGCATAAAATAAATGGGTTTCATTTCATAATCACATCTTTTTAAAAACTAATTTAAAGACATGATCTTTACGTCACTTTAAAACCCACAGAAAAGGAAGGTGGGTCTCATGTATGTAAATCCCAGAATTTAAAATAGAACCTTTTGGTATATATGTGAATACCCCTTTAGAATAAAGAGATTTTAGTATTCACTTAATAATATAAAATAACTTTAGAAAAAGAGAGGGACATTTTGAGACGGAAATTCTGCAGCATAACGGCTATGTTACGAGGTTTTAGAAGACATTAAAAAGAGAGGGAAAATGGGTCAAACATTCATAAATGACCCATAAAACAGTAGATGGACAGAATAATAACGATACATGATCATGTTAATGAAATTTCAAGGACATACCATTTGAAATGAAAAACATGGAAGGAAGACAAAAATTAGATTTCTCTTATGAAAGTTCGGCAGCCTAACAGCGTTACTTAAACTTCAACCAAAATGATTTGAAAAGATCAAATAGGGTCTCTCACCATGTGAACATAAGAGTTAAGTTTGATAG
This sequence comes from Viscum album, assembly GCA_963277665.1. Lineage (NCBI taxonomy): Eukaryota > Viridiplantae > Streptophyta > Magnoliopsida > Santalales > Viscaceae > Viscum > Viscum album. Next base: position 1,206,192,748 of record OY728138.1, read on the forward strand.
ATATAGAGACAATTCCCCAACATAATTAAAAAGGAACTTGAATGACTTGACATGAAAGTAGAACTTTGAAAAGAATGAGAAGGGTGAAAGAATCCCCTAAAAAATTCGGCAGCCTAACGGCGCCACTTAAAACTTCAAAATACTGAATTGAAAAGATCAAATGAGGTCTCTCATCATATGAACATAAGAGTCCAGTATGATATATATAGAGATCATACCCCAACATTACAAAAGGGAACTTGAAAGAATTGACATGAAAGTAGAACATCAAAACGAGAAGGGTGAAGAACCACTTAAAAAATTCGGCAGCCTAACGACGCCACTTAAAACTTCAAAATACTGAATTGAACAGATCAAATGGGGTCTCTCATCATATGATAATAAAATATCATTATGATAAATTTAGAGATCATACCCCAACATAATAAAAAGGAACTTGAAATAATTTACATGAAAATTGATCTTGAAAAATGAGAAGGGAGAAAGAATCTGTTACAAAAATTTCCACAGCGTAACGACGCCACTTAAAACTTCATAAAACTAAATAATGAGAGTAAGAGGGGATGTCTCATTATATGAACATAAAAAGGGCAGTAAGAGGAGTATAAAATAACATCCTACAACATATGAACATGGAGCATAAAAGGAATGACAAAAAAGAGATTACTTGAAATGAAAGAGAGAGGTCATATCCCTTACCTTAAAATGTAACTCTTAAAACTCAAAGATTTGGACCTTGAGGGCTTGGGGGAACCTTGGGAGGACTCCTTGGGAGGTAAGGAGACCAGAACTTCATTGGGGGAGAGTGGGGAGTCGAATGGATGAGAGGATGGCTTGATATTTATAGGGAAAGTGAGGGGACAAGGCATTAATGGCCAAGGGACACCTCATTAGTGGTTTTGGCAAAACCATGGGCTTGCCCATGGTATTTTCCCATGGTATTGGCCACTTGGGACACCTCATACCTTATATTACTATTCATAAGTCGAACATATTGATTAAATACTTAATACATCATTTAATGATGTCATTAAACACCCATAACTTAAAAACTGTATTTTCACTATTCATCGAAAATTCAACTTTCTCAGAATAATCCCAAAATTTCACCTTATAAAAATATCAATTCTCTGATTTCGAAAATGAAATCCATTTTATAAAAATAATTTTCTAAATATTTGTAATTAAATTTTTAATTAAAAACACTATTCATCAAAAATTTATTTTTTTCAGAAAAATCTCCAAAAATTACCTTAACATAATATCGATGCTCTGAGTTCAAAAATGAAGTCCATTTTATAAAAATAATTTTCTAAATATTTTTAATTAAAAATTTAATTAAAAAAACACTATTTATCCGAAAAAATTAATACTTGAATAATAATTTATGAAACCCTTATTTAACCATTTTATTGAATCTCATTACTTAATCAAAGTGCCTAGCTTATTTTAATACTTTCTTAAAGTGAGATTACTAATCTATTTGGACACATTATTAATCCTAATCATAAAATCACTATTCAGAATTTATTATTCATCAAAAATCAAGTTGATCCTATTAGACTCTAAATTTCGTACTGAACATAATTGTAGAAGACCATTTTTTGAAAATCATTACATATTTTTAATTATTTAAGGTTTACATAAACATTTTTAAAATATCCTTTTTCTAAAATTCATCAAAAATATGCATACTATATTTATCCGGTCATTTGAAAATTCATAAAAGGAATCAAAATTTTTATTTAAAACAAAGGATTACCCAAGACAGTTACGGTCTCATTACATAGCCCCTTATCACACCAGCATAGGACCTAAGTGTAAGGCGTGCTAAGGTGAGAGAATCCGAGGGAGGCTCGGCCAACATCGCACGAGTAGTAATTTCTATCAGTTTGAACTTCTCGCGAAGGTGATCCCGTTCTAGCTTTATACGATGAAGTTTAGCTTGGGTTTGGTCCAGAGAAAAGCCCAGTGGTGCTACCTCCTTCCCAAGTTCTGTTAGATGGGCTTCGATCGGTCCAAGACTACTGGGTGAGGCCATCGAATCTTCTTTCTATATTAATTAACCAAGATTGCTTGTATTTAGAGACAATAGTAAAAAACGTTTAGTTTCCAGCAGTCATATTGACCAATGGTCAAATAACAGTCAAAACCCAACAGTCTCATTTTAATTATACTCATGTTATCAAATTAAACATTTTTGTTGAGTATAAAAATAAAATAAAATAACACATAAAATTAGGAAACAATATTTATTTAAAATTTTGGGTCGTTACACATTAACTACATTTTTTTGATTTAATTCTCATTACATATCCTTAATGTATTTCAAAACCATAATAAAATAATAAAAACACTATCCTAAATATAAAAAGACATTATTATGTTACTTTTATAACTTATATCTATATTATATTTGATCAAATGGACAAAAAACTATCATTCAGGTTTACAAAGGATTACCGCCTCCAAAACAAATTGTTTGACTCCTTATGTACTAATCATGTTTTAATGATCACAAATCCTATTAAACCTGGATAAATCCTATAAATTTTATCAAATCTTGTGTATTATTGTTTAAATATTCCAATGATTTAAGAAGAGCTATTTAGGATCTTAGTTTCTCTACATTTATTTTAATTACTTTATACAATCCTTGACTAAATTTTATAATAGCTTCTTTGACAAATGATTAAATCTAATTCATTCTAGGATAATCAATAATTATATCTAAATACAGTTAGTTTGAAAAGTCTGAGACACCATGAGTCTGCCAGTGGTTATGTATTTATGGAAATTAAAATCAGATATCGTAACATCGAGAGCTCGTGACCATGAGACACTGTGAACACGACACTGTGAATAAGACATCACGAACAAGACACCGTGAGTAAGACACTCTGAATAAGACACTATGAACAAGACACCATGAACAAGAAATGATGAACAAGACATCATGAAGCAGACACAATGAAGTAGACATTGTGAAGCAAACACCATTAAGTGGGACATCGCGATTATGAGACACCGTGACCATGAGACACCTGAGACACCATGACAATGAGACACCGTTATTGCGAGACACAATGACCAATCCAGACACTGTATGAAGGAGAAAACATTTCCATGACATACTGTGACACTGTTTCCTAATATATTTTACCATCTTTCAATTTAATCTATAACGGCCATCTTTGATAATTTTAATGCAATGACATAATTAATGTTTCCTTGTAGACATATCATTGGACAGTATGAGGTACGAGGTGTAGAATAAATTAAACCTATCAGCCCAAACACACATACTTCATGATAAAAGAGGAATGTATCCCAGAAACAAGAAAATAGTGGTGTGGATATATACAAAAATATGGTAGAAAAAACATGATACAAAACACAAGCTGGTGGGAATGGGAGATACAGCAGAATACATTCTTTCGAATTGGCTCATGTAACTATACTCTACTAATGAACACGTAATTAATACTGGAATCCTGAGAACATATTCACATTGTAAAAAAATCATGAAGAACACAAGATGGATCAGTCTGAGTTACTATTCTTTTGTTTTCCAGATGAGGACTCAGGTTCTGCATCTGCTTTATCTAAGAAGTCTAGAGGTGAAAAGGCTAACACTTAGAGCACTTTTAAACCTATCTCAATATTTCTGCTCTATTGTTTTTCCTTTTGTTAAACTTCGATCAGTGTGAGTTTCTCTATAATAACACACATTATCTCATGCATTAAACTGAAGGATACATGATATACATACTCAAACACTCATTTACCCTTGTGTATACCCACAAATAAGTGTGGAAGAGGTCCTTGTGAGGCCTGGTAGTTTGTACCCATGAAGAACTATAGAAGAGGTCTATGTGTGACCTAGACAGACATGTGTACTATTGTTTAACCCCAATCTAGGGGGTGGATAAAGTTTATTTTTTTTAAACTTCTTGGTGACAGGTGATCGCCATGTAGTGTGGATTAGGTATCATCTTGAGACAGAAACCACTTGTTTCATATCCATTGTGCTACTTAATTTGGTTTTCTCTGTTTTACTACTCTAATGGATAATTCAGAAATCACTAAACTTACATTGATAGTTAATCTTGGAAGGAAGTTATAATTGTCTTGCCAAAGTAGAACAACATCAAAAGTAATATTGATCACTGATATTAAGATTTCTGGGAACTAATAAATCTTCAAATAAGTTATTAAAATATTCAATCCTTTATTATTGTATTAATTTGATTAAATGAGTTGTATTGAATCTTTTGGTGAATATTCTTATAAATACCTTTTAATCTGAAATTTTTATAGATACAAAATTCAACCCCGACCCCCCTCTTGAGTATTCTACTCCAACCAACATTTGGTATCAGAGGTTTTTTATTAGGACTCTTTTTAATCATATTCAAATTTTATTATAGGTTTACTTTAATGATATGTAATTTTTTTAATTCTAAATTTCTTTCTCTTTAATCCAATTATGTTATCTTGGATAATAAATTGGAAGGTTCTACAACCAAAAAACCACCATTCTTTAATGGAACCAACTATTCTCAATGGAAAATTAAAATGAAAATGCACATAGAGAGTATGGGATTTTAGATTTGGTCATCCATTATAAATGAATACAAGATTCCTTATACTAATTGAATTACATGGGATGAACCTACCAAAACTGCCTACAATAACAATTGAAATGCTATGAATGCTTTATACAAAACGTTAGGAGATAAAGAATTCAATAGAAATTCTTTCTTGTAAAACAGCCCAAGAAATTTGGGATACCCTGTCTGTCTCACATGAAGGAACATATAGTGTAAAAAATGAGAATTAATACTTATACAATCAAATATGATAATTTAAAAATGAAACCTGATGAGCATATTTTTGAAATGTATCATAAGTTCAATGTGATTGTCAACATAATGATCTATCATGGAAGAGAAGTCACTACCAAGGAACAAATCAAGAGAATTCTTAGATGTCTACTGGACAGATGGAGGAGGGCCTCTGTCTCTATTAGAGAATCACACGACATCATCAAGCTACATGTAAAAGAACTCATTGGGAAATTAATGATGCATGAAGAGGAACTGAAAGTCAACAAAGAAGAAGATAATGTACCAAAGAGGAAATATGTTGCATTTAAGACCACCACCTATATACACAAAGGTAAAGGAATACCAGAAGCTTCTATAAAAAGATCCACCAGTGAAAAATCATCACCTGATAGTGATGAGGCGATGAATCAATTAGCCAGAAGATTTAAAAGATTTTACAACAAGAGGAACTTTTTCAGAAAACCTTACTTCAAGGAAAAATATGACCAAAAAGGATGTTGGAAGAAGAAATGGAAAATAGGTGACAAGGATGACAAAATTGTCAGTTATGAATGTAAGCGCAAAGGTAATACCAAGGCTGACATTCCAAATCTCAAGTACAGAAAGAAATATGAGGATAGGGACATGACGTATAAAAAGGCCAGGAAAGAAACCCGGAGTGCTTGTGAGGACATTTCAAGCGACTTAGAAACATAACATGATGAATAGGATAACAAATCCAATCTATGTTTTATGACAAACACATCTGAGGTAACACAAGAATCTTCAATACATAATTAATACTATTATGGAGATGAGAGTGACTCTCATAACATGAATAATAGAGAAATGTTAGAATATTGTGACATGTTTGAGGAAACATGCAATGAACTAAAAAAGAAATATAAATCATTGAAGAAACTTCATGCTCTCACTGTGACTATTAAATATGAACTCAAAACTGAAAAGAGAAAAATTCTCAAATTCTTAATGGAAACCACTAAATAAAAATTTCTGATGAGAAATTGAAGAATTAACTTGAAATTTTTACCAAAGGGAAAAATACCCTTACTAAAATGCTAGGAAAACAAATTTACCCTAAATACAAGACTGGCATTGGTTATCAACCTGGAAAAAGAAATCTTGGTAAAACAAAACATTTTTCAGGATCTAGGATATATTGTATTACTCCCAGTTCTGGACACAAGCAAACTAATTCAAGTCATGATACATATTCTACTATTTCATGTTTTTGTGGACCGAATAGAGTTTATTTTTCAAATACATTACTTAATGCTTATAAGAAACCTATAAAGACAATATAGGTTCCCAAAGAACTTATTACTAATATTACTATACCCCAATAAGTATGGGTACCAAAATCTATTTATTCTTGATCATTTTGGAAGAAAGATCCTTAAATAGTTCATTTAAAAGTCTATGGTACCTGGACAGTTGATGTTCAAGACACATGATAGGATACTACTCCTGCTTCAAGAACCTAATCAAAATAGATATAGGACATGTCACATTTGGTGACAATGCCAAAAAAATATTATTTTCCTTGGCCAAATCAGTAACTCTTACTCAGTTTTAATTTCTAAAGTACAGTTTTTTGATAGATTAAAATACAATATACTTAGTATCTCACAGTTATGTGTTGATGAATTTCATGTTAGATTTGAAAATGATTCTTGTAATATCTTTAATTCTAATTATGAATTAATGTTTTCTGTTTAATAAATGAAATTTTTTACTCTATTAACATATATTCCTTAGCTTCTAAAAATGATTCATGTTTATGTGTATTTCATAAAGAGTCTTGGCACTGGCATATGAGATTAGGACACTGTAATATTTACTCCCATATAAAGTTAACTAGACAAAAGCGTAGTTAAAGGCTTTACCAAACAAGAGTTTCCAAATGAAATTTTTTTAATCCTTGTCAAGAGGGAAAACGAAACAATGTTCCCTTAAAAAAAGTAGTGTCATCTTCTGAACCTCTCAAACTGGTTCACATATATTTATTTGGACCATCTAGATTTTCTTGCTTAAATGGGAAGATTTATTTTTATGTACTTGTAGATGAATTTTATAGATATACTTAGACCTTCATTATGGCTCACAAGAGTGAAACCTACTCTTATTTTAATAAATATGCCAAGTCTGTAGAAAATCATAGTATACTTAGAATCAAATCCTTCAGAAGTGATCATGGTCATGAGTGTGAAAATCCAAAGTTTGAGTCCTTTTTCCCATAAAATGGTTATAATCACAATTTCTCTGCCCTAGAACACCTCAGAAAAATGGAGTTGTAGATAGAAGAAATAAAACCTTATAAAAGATAACTAGAATAATGCTTAGTGAATATAACCTACATATTAATTTTTGGGATGAATCTATTAATAGAGCATGCTACATAATAAATAGAGTGTTGATCAGACCCATTGTTAAGAGGACTCCTTATTAGTTATGGAACAATAGAAAACCCAAAGTTAACTACTTAAAAGATTTTGGATGTAATGTATATATTATTAATAATAAGGAAAATCCTGACAAATTTTCAACCAAGAGCGATGAAGGTATCTTTTTAGGATATTACATGTCTAGTAAAGCCTATAGAGTGTTAAATAAAAGAACTAAATGTGTAGAAGAATCTGTCCATGTCAAATTTGATGAAACAGTTCCACATGAGCTTAAAACCTCTCTAGAAAACGTGGATGATGTTGTATCGAAAGTAAACATGAATTCCAAATCCTCAAACACTTCTATAAAAGAATCTGTGAAAACTTCCAGTTCTTGAAATTCCATAGAATCAAGTCACAATGAACCTCGACCTCTCGATGAACCTAAAATCACTATTCCCTCATTTTCTAGAAATATTAGAACTTTTAAGAACCATCCTTTATATTTTTTTGTAGGAAACCTTGAAAAAGGAACTCAAACTAGAGATTCTCATAGAAATCAAGTTGAACATCAAGTCTTCTTCTCACAACATGAACCTAAAACCATTAATGATGTTATCAATGGTGAATTTTAGGTGGTGGATATGCAAGAATAACTTAATCAGTTTGAAAGGAGAAATGTTCGGAAACTTATTGAAAGACATTTAGACACATTTACCATAGTAACTAAATAGGTGTTTAGAAATAATGTAGATGAATCTGGTTACATAGTTATAAACAAGGATAGATTTTTTGCACAAGTCTATAGTCAATAAGATGGAATTGACTATGAGAAGACATTCGAACTAGTAGCTAAACTTAAAGCCATTAGAATCCTGATATATTATGTTGTACATCAAAATTTCATCCTATATATAATGGATGTTAAGAGTGCATTATTAAATGGTTATATTTCTGAGGATGTATTTATTGAACCACCCCTGGATTTACAAACCCCCATTTTTAAAATCATATTTTTAAATTATCAAAATATTTATGCGGTTTAAAACAAGCTCCAAGAGCCTAGTATTATAGGTTGAGTACTTTTCATATTTCCAAATGTTTTACAAAAGGAATAGCTGATTTTACTATTTTTATAAAACAAATCTCTAATGATGTTTTAGTTGTTTAAATCTACGTAAAAGACTTTATTTTTAGATCTTTAAAAAATTTTATATGTGTTTATTTTTCAAACATGATACAAAATGAATTTCAAATGAGTTTAATGGGTGAACTAAAATTCATTCTTGGATTTCAAATCTTTAAAAATAATGATGGAATTATTTTAAATCAAATTAAATAGACAAGAGTTATTCTAAAATGTTTGGATTGGATAGAACAAAAAGAATTAACACTATCATGAGTACCACTTGAATGTTGGATCTTAATGAAGTTGAATTTTTTTGATCAAACCACTTATAATAGAATGATTGGAAGTTTACTCTACTGAACTGCTAGTTGAACAAACATTATATTTTGTGTTTTTATTTGTACGAATTTTCAAGAAAAGCCAAAGGAATCTCATTTAAATGATTTAATGAAAATTTTCAAACACCTCAAGCATACACCAAATATAAGATTGTTCTATCTGAGAGGAAAATGATTTGAATTAGTTTTTTATTCTGATGCTGACTTCAGTGGTTGTAAGTTAGATATAGAATGCACCTCTAGAACATGTCACCTTTCAGGCAAGTCACTAGTATCTTGCTGTAGTAAGAAACAAAATTTTGATGCATTACCTACTGCAGAATATGAATACATAGCTGGTGGAAGTTGCTGTGGACAAATTCTGTGGATGAAACATACATTACAAGATTATGGATATCAATTTAGGCATGTACCTATAAACTGTGACAACAAAAGTGCTATTAACATCTCAAAAAATCATTTTTCACATTCTAGGACAAAAAATATTGATATAAGATGTCACTTTTTGAGATATCATTATCAAAAATGTGGTATCACTTTGGAATCACTGGTAATGTGTATCAGCTTGCTGATATATTTACCAAATAATTAAATTCTGAAATAATAGACTACATAATACATGAATTAGACATGATAAATCTTAATTAAATATCTTACTATTTCATGATTATGGTCTCATAGTTAGTGCTTCATGACAACTATATGATAGTTATTGTCTCACCATAAAGTTCATGTTTATTGTATCACTATAATGCTCAGTTACTGTCTCACCATGTTACTACCTCACCTTAATGCTTAGTTACTGTCTCTCTGTGTTACTATCTCACTGTAAAATTCATTCTCAATCTCACAATAAAGACACAATATGATCTCACCATAAATAATCTTTATGATTTTTAAATTTCAATTAAAAACCTAATCACTATAATTATACTTTTCATTTTTTTTCCTTCACTTTATATTATGCGACGTTCGGTATTCCTAAATGATAAAATTTTGGAAGTATAATTTATCCTTCATGCCAGCTTTGTCCTATTCACCCAATCATAACCTCTCTTCAAACCCACAAACCTTCTCTCTATCTCTCTAGAACCTTTGGTGGATACCCACAATGAAACTCCCTTCATCCATGACTCTTGAGAAACGTAGATCAAATAAAAAGAAAATTGCACCCAAGCTAGAACATAATGTCCTCTAAACCAAAATCTTGAAAAACGAGTTGACGTACTAGAGAAATAGGTTTTCCCCAAATGGCTTCTATCAAGTAAGTCTTTGGTTCTGAAATTTTTAAAAGAGTAAGGCTGGATAGAGTGGTTTTTGAAGGAACATATACCTATATATCATAATTTAGTGGATCATTTTTATCAATATGTTTAGTTCTACTTTGAGTATAAAGATGGATATGTTCTAAAAAGCTGTATCAATGGGAAAAAAGTCTCATTGTCTTTGATATTATGGGTGGCATGCCTTAAGATACCCCATTGAAGTCATCTTTGAGAATTATCATAGAGGACCTCCATCTTCAACTGAATTCTTTGATCGGGAGGATTCTTTGAAATCCTTAACTTGAAATGGAACTAAGAGGAGATCCATTTCTACTAAAATAGATAGATATTCAAGTCTTTTATTCACGTTTATTCAGAATATGGTTTTCCCCAGAAAAGGTGATTCAACTGTTTTGAAAAATATAGATGTGTTTCTGATCCACCTTATGTAAAATGGGCATTAGATTAACCTTCTCAATTATATCATTCACCACATGTGTGGACTCATCAAAGGCACATCCAAGTAAACCTCCATATTTTACTATTGAATTATCTTAGCTATTCTTAATACCAAAGGTATGGTTGGACATAATTAGGATGTTTTAAAGGATTGTGAGTACATCCTTTCCAAAGTCACTATCTTGAGGATGAAGAAAAATTGGAACCCTTGGAAAAAGGCACCGGTAGAAGACAATGATAGGCTTTATAAAAAATTGAATCCTGTAGAACATCCCTCAAGACAAAGAGATGTTTCTGATTCTAGTTTGGAACCAGATGAGGTTGTTGAGTAATCTTCTAAAGAATAAGAAGAAGGGGTTGTTGTACCTCCCATAGAAACTGTTTCTATTGAGGAAGACAATTCTTCTATTCCTCATGAATTTCATGAATTAGAGGTCCCTGCTCCTAAAGATGTTGTTACTCTAGAAAATCATCCCAAGGTTGAAACATAATATGTTTCCAAATAAACTGAAAAGAACTCCATGTAAGAACCTATAGTGGAAGAGATACCTGTTATGTAAGAGGCTAACCATGAGGGACTCCTTGTGAAAAAATTGGTTCTAGAAGTCATTCCTTTAGTTAATGAAAGTATGGAGCTTGCTTTTCAGTCTGTTAGACAAGAAATGGGTGAAGAACTACAAGATGAGTTTGTGGAATTAGATCATGATCCTATGACTCTCAGTCCTATGAAGTATTAAACTGTTGAGATGGATCAACCCAAAAATTTGGAATCTACTGAAGAACCAAATCTGGATGATTCGAGCCTTGAAGACATTCAATATAAGTTCCTGTGTTTCTATGATGTGGATGACTCTCAGCATGTTTTAGCAAAAGGTCTTGACCATTCCTCTTTGTTCCAGTTGAAATATGTCTCTAATATCTCCCCTGTGAAAGAACATGAAACTGTATCAATCCCTATTTTTTAACCTTCATCATACCAACCATCCTTTGTGAGTAAGGATGATATAAAGGAATTTGGTGCTACCCTTTTATGTGGTGTTGAAAAAGACCTGAAATCCCAACCATCTCTTATGACTCACCTATGTGAGAAATATGACTCTCTATTATTGTAGAATTTTATTTCAAAAATACAACCAAAAATGATTCATGAGATTCAGGACGTAAGAGTTAAGAACAGACTGCTTAGTGAGGAAATTAATACTCTAAGAGGTATGATTGATGAAATGCAGAAAGAGATGCATTTGATATCAGATCATGTTTCTCATTCTGTAGAACCTGCTGTTCCTCAAATTCCATAGGATGTTGTGTCTCAGATTCAGCCACACTAGCTTCTTTAGCTGAAAGGGTGACTGAAAGGAATAAACAGATTGTGAAGGAGACGAGAGAGTTTGTTGAAAATCTTAACAAACTCACTGTTGAGTATACGAGGGGTCTTCAGAAAGTGATGAATCAACTAAAAATGATCCCCACCACTATCAATGATTCTAAAACCTCTAGTCAATCCTCTCAACCCTCTTTAGACAATGATCTTCTCAGAACAGTGGTCAAATAATATCTTTAGACTATGCTTAGTGGCTTAAATAAATATTCTCTCTCTGTAGTTATCATGAATAGTGACACAGTTCTTGACCTGGTCTAAATCAATTCTAAAATTTCCAATGATTCTCAATAATAGATTACCAAGAAATTGTATTTCTACTTCAACCGAATCATCTCCAAGACTGACATGACAAATAACTTTATGTATCTTTTGGAAAATATATAGGTTACTCATATTACTCATGCTTTCAAGACCCCAGTCCAAATGCTCAGAGACATTACTCGGTTTCTAGACAAGTTTATGGATAGCTAGGATGATTTTGAGAAAGACATGCATTATGGGGGATAAATCATTGCATATTTTATCAAACTCTTGAGGCCCTATCTTTATGTCCAAAGTACATCCATTCATTCTCCTATGGATTCACCTCTAAGACCTATATTTCCAACATTCACCTATACTCTAGCCTCCACAACTATGTCTATCATCAAAGTTCTAAGTCTGATTAGGCCTCTGATAGTTGATCAAAACCTACCTAGGTCTTCTACTGCACCTACTCTGGTTCCCTCTGTTTTTGAACGCCTTCCTTTACCTTCTATATCAACCATCTCCATCTCTTCTTCAACCTCCACTTAAGCTCCTATGGATTCCTCTTCTACTGTTGATGGTAAAGGAAAAGAGAAGGCTAGTCAGTGAATAAGGAAAGTGTTTCCACCTTTTTTATGGGAATCCTGTTTCATTTGATTTACTCTTTTTAATTCCACTCTCTTTCTCTAATACATATTGCACGTTTCTTGTCACTTTTGTTATTCTTTTTATTGCTGCTTTTTGATAATCCCAAAAGGGGGAGAAATCTCTATATGTTCGACATTTGTCTCAATATCTATAGTTGAATCATATATACAATTTAAATCTACATGATTTGTTATCAACAATAAGGGGGATATTGTTGGACTCCTCATGTACTAATCATGTTTTAATGATCAAAAATCCAATTCAAACTCGTTAAATCCTATAAATTATATCAAATCATGTGTATTATTGTTTAAAAAAATTCATGCTATAAGAAGAGACATTCAAGATCTTCATTTCTCTACATTCAGTTTAATTAATTTATAATACCCTTGAATTACTTTTATAACACCTTATTTGAAAAATTATTATGTCAAATTCATTCTATGATCATCATTGATTAAGTCGAAATATATTCAGTTTGAAAAGTCTGAGACACAGTAAGTCTACCACTAGTTTTATCTTTCTGTAAAAGTAAATCAGACACCGTGACATCTAAGCACCATGACCATGAGACACCATGAACAATACATTCTGAATAAGACACCGTGAACAAGACACCGTGAATAAGTCAAAGTGAAAAAGACACCACAAACAAGACATTATGGACAAGACACCATGAATAAGACATTGTGAACAAGACACCATGAAGCAATCACCGTAAAGAATACATCATGAAGAGAGACATCGTGACTATGAGACACCGTGACCATGATACTCCTGAGACATCGTGGCCATGAGACACAGTGACTGCGAGACACCGTGACCAATCCATACACCGTGTGAAAGAGACACCATTTCCATGAAATACTGTGACACCATTTCCTAATATATTTTGTCGTCTTTCAATTTAATCTCTAATGAACATTTTTTCACATTTTAATGCTCTGGCATATTTAATTTTTCCTTGTAGACATATCATCAGATAGTACAAGGTAAGAGGTGCAGAATACATACAACCTATTGTCCCCAACAAATAAAATCCAAGATAAAAGAGTAATGCGGCCCAGAAACAAGAACAATACGAGTGTGAACATGAACAAAAAGATGTTTGGAAAAAAACAATACAAAAAACAAGATGGTGGGCGTGAGGGAGACAACAGAATACATTCTTATGAATTTTCTCATGAAACTAAACTCTACTGAAGAACACACAATGTATACTGGAATCCTGAGAACATCTTCACACTGTCAAAACATCATGAAGAACACAAGTCGAATCTATCTAACTTATGGCACTCTGCTTTCCAGATGAGGACTCATGTTCAACATCTGCTTCATCTCAGAAGTCCAGAGCTGCAAAGACTAGCACTGAAAGCACTTCTAAACCTATCTCAATATTCTTTCTCTGTTGTGTATCCTTTTATTAGCTATCGAGGAGTGTGTGTTTCAGAATAGTAACACACTCTCTCTACTACATTAAACAGAAGGATACAAGATATCCTTACTCAAACAATCATTTACCCTTATGTATACCCATGGATAAGTATGTTAGAGGTCCTTATGTGGACTGGTAGTTTGTACCCACGAAGAACTCTGGAAGAGGTCCATATGTGACCTGGAAAGTCCTATGTAGTGTTATTTAACCCTGATACAGGGTGTGGATCATGTTTATGTATTTAAACTACATGGTGGTAGGTGATCACCAAGTGGAGGGGATTAGGTCTCAGCTTGAGACTGAACCACTTGTTTCATATCTGATGTGCTGCCTAATTTAGTTTTCTCTGTTTTACTGCTCTACTGAATAATTCTAAAATCACTAAACTTACTTTGATAGTTAATCACGTAATAAAGTTATAATTTTATTTCCTAAGTAGAATAGCTTAAAAGTAATATTTATCACTGATATTATGATTACTGAGAACTAATCAATTTTCAAATAAGTTATTCAAACAACCAATCCTTTATAACCATATTAATTATATTAAATGGCCTGTATTGAATCTTTTGGGGAATCTTTTTAGAAATACCTTTTAATCAGAAATTTTTATAGATACACAATTCACCCCCTAGAGTATTCTTCTCCGAAAAATAGTAAAGTAATAATTTTTCAATAACTATATCTCCCAAATGGATTATAATGTTGAAAAAAACGTTTATATATGATATTTATGACAATATTTTAATCTTAAATGTTAATATATCATTTAAGTTATCACCTTTACCTTCACTGAAAATAATAATGTCATTTATACATACTCATGGATTACCACCTCCATGAACTAATGTTATTAATTTTAAATCACCGTATCACATGGTTGATATATATATATATATATATATATATATATATCTATGTGTGAGAGTATTTAATGAATTGATATTTTTTTTATTATATTATGATCAATTTTTAAAGGAATATTAATACTAAACTTTTTCCATAATGATCGTTGAAAAATGGAAACAATACTCATGGAATGAATTAATTATCATCTCCTTGATTATGACATAGTTTAATTTTCATAACCATATTTAATGGTTATATTTTAAATTATATTGGATATATAAATATGATAGTTATTTCATGATTATTTTGATAGAGATGATAGAATAATGACCACCTTGATAATAGAAAACATTCCAATGTCATTTTGGACATATTAAATGAATATCATCAAAAAATTCTGTAATAATATAAATGGTTAAGTAATTTTTATAACATGGTAATAAATGAATTAAAATAAATAATAAACATTAAAAATGTTCCCAAGAAGTTAATAATTAACATAAACGTATTACTCAAGATGATAGAGAATATAAATGAGGATTAAGAAACAAAGTAAGTGATTTTAATTTAATAATAAATTTTTAAAAGTTTCCTTGAAAACTGTAATATTATTCTATGAACAATTTTTATATTTTTTTTTTGATATTTTCATATGGACTTAATAGATTTATTAAAGTAAAATTTATTTCTTTTCTAGTTTCATTCAATATATTTTAAAAGATATATTTTTTATCGATTTATTTACTTTTAAAAAAAAAATACAGAAATAATGTTTTATTTTAACATATAGAGTGAGAATAAATTTTCTTGACACCATAACAATAATAATAATAATAATTCCTCTATATGATTTCAGGTTTTCATCAAAGGAAACCCCTCATTTCATTTATTGAGATAATGTTATTTTTGAAATTTGGGTTTTAAAAAAAGTTTATATAAATAACAAAAAAATATTTCCTATTGGGGAAAATATTTTTTTTAAAGAATGATTTTATGTGTAACAATTATGTTATGGTTCATGGGAATTTTTATGACGATGGGTGGTTCCATTATAAAACAAATAATGGTTCTTCCATTATAAAGAAATGATGAGTGAATAAATTATTAACCAATGATAGGTGATTACACTATAATCAAAGGTCGAGTAATCCCATTTTAGATCTCTAATTAATTAGGTAAAGGGAAAGATATATCCAATTAAGATATCCTAAAAGATTATAGTAAGATAATATGATGTTATTCCAAGTATTACCATGATGGTTACTTCAAGTGTGACTATGATGGTTACTCCAATTTTAACAATGATGGGTTATGATGGAATTATCATTTTAAACATATTATGACATGATTTAAGCATAATTAACTGTTAATTATAAACCAAGGATCATAAATTCTAGTTTCTTAGGAATACTATGTCCAAAATCCAGAAAACATGGAATCCAATTGAAAAACAAATTAACTTAATCTTCATAATGACCTCCTAACTCCCATTAAGATCTATCATCTGCATAGGGTAATCTGGGAAATACATGGACACAAGGATTAGCTAAAATACCAATAAGGGGATAAATGGATTAATAAAGAATAGTACACGGGTTAGAAGTCATAACATGATGACATAAAAGTACTAGAACATAAATAAACATACATAATCATAATATATAGAATATGGGATCATATAATCATGGAAACATGGAAATGTAGAAACAAAATACAACATGCAATAAGCATGGATCAAGGATAACCGCCAAGACCCTTGAACATATATTATAATGAATCAGGGATAACTACTAAAACCATTTCACATGATTAGCATGATTCATGGCTAACCACCATGGCCATTACACTTCATTATAATGAGTCAAGGATAATAACCAAGACCATTTCGCAAAACATTTCCTGAGACATCACATTACCAACTGAGTTGGAGAAATATATAGGCAAAACTGTCATATAATGTACATTAATATGTGTGAAACCTGATGAATAATTCCTAAGAGATAATCTTGTAATGAATTAGGTATAATAATCATGCCATAAGGAATAATGAAATGGAATATCCCAATATTGTCCATGAAAGAATGGATTTAAAATATACATGGACAATAAATATGTGAAATATGAAAATATTGATAAGTGAAGTCAAACTTATGTGAAAACTTTTACAAATAGTTTTTAAGAAATAGTAGAAATAAAAACTTTTAGTGGGGTTAAATGTAAATATTAAAAACAATACTATGGAAAATACATAATATTTTTTTATAAAAACAAAAAAAAATCAGGAATTATCTTCATGATAAAATCAATGATTTTAGAAAAATAATGGGGGCTTAAAATTGATTATTGAGTTCACTTGAAAATGGGTTATAAATCGGTATTTTCCCTTTAATTGGGAATACATATTAGGAATAATTAATTGGGGAACCTTTTTAAAACATATATTTCACCATAAAATAAGGAAGAAAGGATTTATATTCATGAGTTTGGAACATATAATTATAATTTATAATAATTATATAACAATAAAGAAGAATTAAATTTGGGTAATGTGTGTGAAAAGATAACCCAATAGAAAAATAGAGGTTTGGAAATAATCCCTTAACGTATTCCTGAAAGTGTTATTCACTTGCACTTAATATCCTGAGTAATCAGATTAAATCCATTAATTAATTAATTAATAATCCGTTTTTCAGGAATATAATTTATTATAATTTTAAGAAGTTCATTTATGTCTTTTTTGATTAGTTAAAAAAACAATTATTTCATTTTAGAGAATTTCATTCCTTTTTTTCATGACCGGTTTAGAATATAATATAATTCATTAGATAAAAAGTTAAAATGACTATTTTGATAATTTTGGCCTTTTTGAAAATCACAAACTAGTTTTGTTTTATTATTTAGTAATATATATATATATAATTAGTGAAAACATTAAATAGTCTATAAAACATATATTTAAATCTATTTTAACCTTAAAAATGGTTATATAACCATCCTTGATGGAAGTAAAGGAAATTAAAAATTTATCATCCTTGAATTTGATAAATCAATACATAATGGACAATGTTTTCATTTTTAGTTCAAAAAGTGTGGGTAAGAGGAAAGATGATGATTTTTTATATTAATAAAATACTATTACAATATATAAAATAAAATAGAGTTATCATTTAAATTTAATATGGGGATGTGAGTAGATAATAAGAAAAGGACTGAAAATAAATAAAATATAAAGAGAACAAAAGAGAATTTTACCACATGAATTTCTCCTCCTTGAGAACCTCGATAATGAAATGGTATTTTTATTTTGGTGATAAGAAAGGATCCTAACATGGGGGAGTGGATTTAGAGAAGATTGGGATGTCTTTCTATATTCATTATAGATTTGGAGGATTGAGGTTAAGGGGTGTGGTTTATAGTGGAGTAGAGGGTGTGTTTTTTGATTATTTTACTCATCAGTTTATTATTTTGTCAAACAAATTTCAATAGTGTGGATTATTATGACTACAATTTGTAACTAGTTCATGTTAGTTGAAACCAATGGTTCTCACATTATCTATGAATCAAGTAATAATTTATTCTAATTTATAGTTTTATTTTCTATAAATTACCATATTTCACTAATTAAAAAAAATTCCACTACATTAGATAAACATCTTGAATTCACCCAAATTATTTTTGGTGTCTATAATTCAAAAATTCACTTCATTTTATGAAAATTATTAACTAAATATGATATTTATAATTTTTAAATAATATAATCTGTTACTCAAACAAATACTAATTTTAATATTATAGCTGATTTTATAACAATTTTAATAATCAAGTAAGGTCCCATAAAATTATCTTATAATCATAAGAAAAAAAATTAATTTATAAATCTGTTGTATGGAAATAAATTCAACTATAAATAATGAAATTATTTATAAAATCTTTAATAAACATTTATTTTTTTATAAAAATACCAATACTTAATTGGTCATTTCAAAAAATATTTTTTTACTTATAGCATGATGTAATTATTTTATATTTTTATTTATAAGATTAAAACAATTTATATAAACATTCAATACAATGTTTAATATCTTATTGGCTATTTTACTATTCATATGGGACAAACTACAATTCTAAGGGCCATGTTACTATTTCATTAGTATATGTACCTTAATTTATAAAGAATCCCCTTATTTTATTTTTTGTTCCATTATAAAGATCTATTGTATTCATCATATGATTTTATATGATTTATACTACATGAAATAATTAGATGAAGGGAAATTTCATGGATATAATTTTGTTTCATTTCATTCTACCCTCATTATAAAATTTCACCCTTGAAATTTAATTTTACAATCATTAGGGAAAAGAGCTGATGGTACTTCTCCTTCATCACTTCCTCTAGTTACCATGACCCCTCTCGAACTTATGGTTTTTTCATAGTAACTTGACCAGGTGAGTAGTCTTGTTGTGTAGAATGTTAACATTATGGTTTGGGATCTTTACAAGAAGCCCCTTATAGGAGAGATAATTTTATATCTATATCACCTCTAAATTTACAAATTGTGAGGGATCCAGTATGTACTTACCCAGGAGGGATACATAGAAAACATCGTGTACTTGAGACATGGTAGGTGGAAATTCTAGTCGATAGGACACAAATCCAATATAATTAAGAATAATAAAAGGGTTGATTTACTTGGGACTTAACATTCCTTTCTTCTCAAATATCATTATCCTTTTCCAAGGATATATGTGGATGAATACCACATCCGTAACCTTAAGCTTGAGGTCCCATTAATGATTATCTACATAGATCTTCTATAGACATTAGGCTAACATGAGGTGTTGTGGAATGGGTTTAACTTTTTAAATTATATTTAGACCATTTATTTTCCTAGTATCTTATGATCACTGGCCTCAACCTAGAATGTCAGTGGTTAGAATCATTTAAAATAAATGGATTCATATGGATCCATTTTGATGGTCGAGTGGAACATGTTGTTGTATGAGAACTCAAACAAAGTTATATGTTTGTCCCATCATCCCTTAAAATCCATAGAACACACTCTCAAAATTTCTTAATGTTTCTGAGTCATCTACTAATATTTTCCATTAGTTCGAGGATTATACTCCATACTGAAGTTCATCTCAGTTCATTGATCATATTGGAGACTTTTCCAGAAAATTTAGGTAAATATTGGATCCTAGTTGGATACTATCATTATTGGTACTCCATATAGTCTCACCCATTCAATGATGTATATCCATGAAAATTGATCAAGTTAGAAGTTCATTAAAATTGTGATAAAGTGATATGTCTTTATAAGTTTCTCTATATTGACCCATGTAGAATGATTTCCTTTGGATGTCTTTAGAAGTATCATAAAAAAGTCCCTCGTGATGTTTTGAAAGTTTATTATAAGAATGGGTAATGGTTTCCTAATCCCCATAGAAGTTTTCCATTCATCCTTCAGTTTATGGAATATATGGTAGGTGTATTTATATTCACTAATATCCTTCTTCATAATGTTCCAAAAAATAGTTCTCTTAGAGATCTTGATAAATCATTCTGATCCCTGTGTGGATAGGTATGTTTATGATTTGTGCATCATTCATAAGCTCATTAATTATCTCTTGATTTTATGGTACACAATTTCATGAACCATATCACACAAATCCATCATCATCCATTTTTAAATATGAGGATTTCCCATTTATGATAGCATCCATTTTTTTTATTAATTTCCGCAATATTTTTTTTTCATCATTTATTTTCCCTATAATGTGTGGTAGATAAATCATTTGAGAATGGATTGATGATGTTACTTATTTAATTATTTCCAAATAAATCCCCTGTAGGTCTACAATGACTGGATCATCCTCAATTATCATCATTTATAATGATTTTGTATCCTTTTTACTTTGAATATCTTCTACCATATTTTCATTACTTGGATGATAGTGTATTGATCCATAATAATCCATGATGAGATCTAACCATATACTATGGTTCATATTAATCTCATTTTGTGTTAATATATACTTAATGCTTTTACAATCAATATATATTTCACACTTCTCCACATATATATAATTCCACCATATTTTCAAAATAATTATCTCATCCTTTAACTCCAGATCATTCACGGGATAATATTACTCATTTATTTTTAACTTCCTTGAGGTGTAGGGTATCACATTATCATTTATCATCATCACACCTTATAATAAATTATTTGAATCATCGTTGTATACCAAAAATATTTCTCCACTTGTTAAAAGATTATGCATCAATGCAGGGATAATCCTATTTTTCAACTCTGGCAAGTAGTTTGTACATTCCCTGGTACTGATAAACATTATTCTTTTCTATGTCATCATGGTCAGTGAGTTTAAAACCACGAAACTTTCTTCAAAATTAATTTTAAATACTCAATTAGACCAATAAATATAGGTATATCCATTACATATATTGTCTTAGGACACTCTTTGATTACCTTTACCTTAGAGGGGTTCAGATATATTCCTTTTATAGGGATAACATTCCACAAGAATGATGAATCATACATCCATAAATACTATTTATTTTATATTTCATATACTTTATCCCTTCTAATTTTCTTTATAAGAGTATTCAAATACCCTTCCCATTCCTCATTGATCTTATAGTATATGAGAATATCATCAATAAAGACAACTAAAACTATTGCAAGGCAATCTTTAAAGACCCTATTCATTAAATCGATGAAAAATTATAGAGCATTAGCGAGTCTAAAGGTCATAACATTGAACTCATTGTCTCCATACATAGTATGAAATGATGTCTTAGTAATATATTCCTTCCACACCATTACATGGTAATATCTCGACCAAAGGTCCACCTTAAATAAATAATTGACCCCACGAATTTTGTCAAAACATTTATATATTAATGTAATGGGATACTTATTATTTATCATTATTTTATTAAGATCATGATAATCAATATAGAGGCACATTTATACATCCTTATTCATGAAAATGATTATTGGTTCACCCCTCAGTGAAGCACTTGGGCATATAAAATACATTCCCAAATTCTCTAGTAACTACTTCTTCAATTCCACCATATCCATGGTCACCATTCTATAAGTTTTCTTTGATATAGGATGAGATACATTAATATCTTTAATAAAGAACTCAACTACTCTTTTATGATGATGAAAAATAAATTCTTCAAGGAACACATCATTGTAGTCTTCACAATGGTCATGTCTTAAAGCAATATGCTATCCGTTATCACAATAATTTGAGTTATATCTACTCACTCATTAATAAGTAACATCTAAACCTGAGATGATGATTTTGATGGTGATCCAACCTCCTCCTTACACTTGTAAAAAAATCAGGTGATTCTTTTTTTGGGGAAGTGTGATATCCATTTCTTGATATTTGATATTGGATTTTTATAAAGATAGACAAAACCTTCTTAGTATGGCATCCAACTTCACCATATAATTTAAGACGAGATTTGTTTGGAAGGTTTTCTCCTAAAAAATAAAGCAAGGAGGTGTTATATACATTAGATATAATAATCACCCCACTTTTGTTACCAAAAGTAACTCAACCTCTATATTTTGATATAGAATTTTATTAATTTTACAAAACATGCAAGATATGAATGAATTCATAGAACCATAATAAAAAAGTATGTTCATTATTCTTGAATGAATAACTATTATACTTGGTACCACATAATTAACTGGATTCACCTCAGTAGTAATGATAGAATATTCCCTTTCGTATTTCCTTGGATGTGGATTTTTTGAAGGTCTCTAATAACCCTTGTATTAGGGAAATAGTTCACATAATTTTCCAGTTCCTTATTGTAGAAAAACTACCCTATATAATGAGTGTTGATATAAAACTTCCATTATTCTTCCACATTAGTGGGGTTATTGATATTCCTTAGATAGTTATAATCTAGATTCCATATTCTTTAACATTGGTAGCTTCTCCAAATTCACTCTATACAATTCATATGATTTTTCCTCCCACAACATTTAAATGTGGGATTTTGGGTTTTATTTCCATCATGGGATTAATATGTAGAAACTCCAATATTAAAATAAATTTTTGTATTTTCTTCTTTGGGACCATGAGACCATAAAGATTCTTTAATATACGTATAAAATTTAAGGATACAAAAACAAATATACTCATAGTTTTAAATTTCCCAAAACACCAATTCTTTTTGTAGACTCATGTTTAGTCAGCTAAACTAGAGATTTAACTTTATTTTGAAGTTCATGACAATGTAAGAGGTGTTTCTTGCAAGCCTTGTAATGTGTGCTAAAAATTCCCTAACAAACTTTTATTAATGTTGATTTAGTCTGAATAACTCTCTTTCTATATTAAGATAAATATTTTTGGGAGAACAGTAATTCAAAAATATTTCTTGAAGTATTCTTATTATAAGGAATTAATTTACTCCTTGGAGTTTATGTTCTTGATCAGTGTCCATCACAGATCATCTTCACCATCAAAGCAATAAATAGCCAATAAAACATTCTATTTTTTTATCACTGGAGGACATATAACATCTTCTCAGTAAAGATAATCCACTGTTCTTTAAGGTTGTTATGATAAGATCTACTAAAAATGGTAGTCCTTTATAATGTAAATGATTCAGACACAATTTTCTATTTTTAAGAAGAAAGTGCATGTTACTAATGATATAAGTTATTATTAAAAACATTATCCAATTGTGAAAGTACTATAATAAATTTTTTTGCACCTATTATCATTATAGTTTGAATATTAGTAGGGAACTCATCACAATCTCTATCACTTTGATTATTGAAATGGGTTACTTTATTTCAATCCGTTAACCAAGAATAAGAAATTACAAGTTGGGTGTTTGAATATTTAGATAATAAGAATTATAAAAGGAAACATTGTACATAGAGGTATAAACATGTTATTGAAGTGAATATCAAAACTTTTGATTCCATATATTTCAATCTAGGTTTTCCATGCTCATAGAATTATCAATAAGATTTTTACTAAATTTCTGTAGTCCTAATATCAAAGAATAATAAAACCATTCTCTAATACCAACTATGAAGCCACTAACATTTTTCACATTTTATAACATTATTTTAAGCAAAGTTAACCATAAAAAACTTGGGATTTTAAATTCATGTTTATTTATAAGATTAGGTATATAAAAGGGAAATCATGAATCAATAATGCAAATCAATTTTATTTAAACTCTATTATGAGCACCTATCTATCACTGAGCTCTAAAATATGCATAGGTTAACATGGGGAAGACATGGACAATGGAAAGAGGTAATAGCCCTGTAAAGGGATAAACATTGGAATAAATCATAGAAAATTGGTTAAAAGGATTAATATGATGACATAAAAAGGCATGAAACATGAATAGATATATAGAAGAATGACATATAGAACATGTGATCATGTTACCTGTGAATCATAGAAATATGAAAATAAAATACAACAAGGCATAAACATGAGTAAAGGATAAACAAAAAACCATTGAACATGCAGGAGAATGAGACAAGGATAACCAATAAGACAATTTCACATGATTATCATGAGTCAATGCTAACCAACAAGACTATTTCACATGATTAGCTTCGGTCAAAACTTACCACCAAGAATATTAAACCTGACATCAGATGAGAATAAAGAATAACCAATACAATGTATAACAATATGGGTAAAACCATCATAACATGTTCATGAATATGTGTGATACATGATGAATCAAGAATAAGGGGTACCCATGGAAAGAATTGGGTATAATTATGCATTTTTATGGCATAACAAAATCTAATATCACAATGGTGTCCATGAAAGAATGGATTTAAATTATACATGGAAATTAATAAGGGGAAGTAGGAATATATATTGATATTTTATGTCAAATTAAATTGGAATCATGTAAAAAAATTCTTTATTAAATTTATAAATTAACCAATTAGTGTGGTTTAAGGTAAATATTAAAGAGCATTTAAAGATGAAAAGGAATAATATTGTATATAAAACTAGAAATATACCATGAATTATTTTAATGAAAAATTTATTTATTTTTTAAGAATAATAGGGGATTAAAATAGATTATTGAGTTCACATGAAAATATGTGGTAAATCGGGATGTTCTCTTCAATTTTTCTTGTTTGTCAAGAAGAATTTAGAAGGGGTCCTTTTTAAAACATGTATTTCCATGTTAAAGAAGGAATAAATGATCATGATACATTATTTTGGAACATATAAACACAATATAAAATATGAATATAAGAATAAAGAATAATTACATTAGGTTAATTGGAGAAAATACATTACATGAAGGAAAAAAGGAGGTTCGAAAA
Source organism: Viscum album (assembly GCA_963277665.1). Taxonomy (NCBI): domain Eukaryota; kingdom Viridiplantae; phylum Streptophyta; class Magnoliopsida; order Santalales; family Viscaceae; genus Viscum; species Viscum album. Next base: position 1,206,218,108 of record OY728138.1, read on the forward strand.
GAATCCCATACCTAATGTAAAAAAGTGTTCTTCACTTGCACTTAACGTAAAAGTTAAACAGATTAAATCAATTAATTAATTAATTGAAACCCATTTATACATTAATTTGAATTATTATAATTTTATGATGATAATTTTTTGACTTTTTTGATGATTTATAAAATTCAATTTTATTGTTTGAGGGTGTCCGTTTTCTTGGGTTTCATGATCGGTTTACTTGTATACATGTGTGGAAAATCCTGTAAAATGAGAATAGTTAAATAGAATTGAAATTAAATATTATATTTGAAATTAAAAGTATTAAATGTTATTTTATATCATTTTTTCCATATGTGATGATTATTCATTAGACAAAATGTTAATGAAATCTCTGTAATATTTTTGGAATTTTTTGATCATTATAAACTGGTTTTGTTTTATTAAATAGAATCATGAATAAAGAATGTTTATAGAACATTAAAAAGGTTGTAATAAAGATATTATAGTATTTTTATGAAAAAAATGTTTAAATGATCATCCTTGAAGGAAGTAATGAAAACTAAAAACTTTTTATCCTTTATTGTGATAAATCAATACATCACTGATGATATATTAATTTTTAGTACAACAGGAGCGGTAAAGATAAAATATGATGAGTTGTTACATTAATAAAATAAAATAAAATAATATAATATATATTGAAGTTATCATGTCATTTTAATCAAGGTAGGGGATGAGATAAAAAGAAAAAAATGAAATTAAAGGAAGAATGGAGTAGGATATTACCTTTTGAAATTCTCCTCCTTAAGAACCTCCTTAGGAAAATAAGTTTTGTATTTTTTGAGACCAAATGCTCCTAGATGATAAGGAGAGTCATGATAGAATATCGGGATGAATTTTTACAAGATTAATCTCTTTGATGGTATGAGATGAAGGGTGGGTGTGGTGGTATTTATAGTGGAAGGGAGGGATTTTTTTTAATTATTTTACTCAATTGTTTAATATTTTTTTACAAGACTACAAATAGGGAGGATTTATCTTACTAACTACATTGAATTGTGAATATGAGTTCCAGGAAATGTTCTTATATCACCCATGACTCATGGAATGGTTTATTTTTATTTATAAATTTATATATAAAAAAAACTATATTTCTATATTCACAAAAAATAAACTATTTTAGAAAAATCCCAAAAAAAATTAACCACAATGATTTATTTATGTGTATAATTACAAAATAAAATCCATTTTATAAAAATAATTTTACAAATATGAGAAATGTAATTTTTAAATAAAATATTCAATTACTAAAAAAATACCAATATTAAAATTATAAAGGATATTATAAAATATTAAAAAATTAATTAAGGGATCAGTAAATTACCTAATAATTATATGAAAAAAATATTAACTTATGAATCTATTTTAGGAAAATAAATTTTCTAATAAATACTTATAATAATTATAAAATTTTACATAAACTTTTATTTATAATAAAAAACCCAAAACAAATTTTTTCATTTTCAGAACATTTATTTAATTCTAAAATAATATAATTATATCACATTTGCTTTTATAAGATTCATATTATTATTTTAATTTCATTTGTGATATCTCTATTCCATTAGTTATTTTATTATTCTAATTGTTCATATTACTATTCCAAAGGTCAAGTTATTATTCTATTGGTATAGGTTTCATAATTTCAAAAAAGGCTCTAATTTCTTTCATTACATATATATAAAGTTTATTTTGTGTCATTTATGTTATTTAATGTGATTTATACTATATAAAATATTTATAAAAAGGTAAATTTCATTGAAATGATATTGGGTCATTATATCATTAATCCATGTGTAACCGTGAGGGTCACTCCATATGTATATGTTTTATGAAAATGATGTCTCAAGTAACCAACATGTATTATCTATGCTTACAATGGTGTTTTTTGGATATATTATAATTTAACATGGCATAATTATGTATATTGTAATTTTTATCATTGAAAAGCATAACATTTCGATAATTTTATAATGAGTTATTAGTGATTTCAATGAAACCATTATGAGTTTTTAATATATGTAACACAATTCTTTATAAAAATATTTTTGCAGAGAAGTAAACTTAATGGGTAAAAAATTATTATATTGATCAAAAATATTGTTTTGAAATTGACATTTTTTTATGTATACCTAGACAATTATTTTATTTTATTTATTTATTTTCCTACTGAGATTTGTTTCCTCATACCACATTATAAAATGTTTCCATAAGGTTTAAGGAGGGGAATGTGTAAATATGAAGTCACGATTAAAGTCTGGATGTTTTTTCATAAAATAAAAAATTATTAAATTTTATGTTTTTTATATTATCAGAAAATTTATATTGATTAGATGTTTCTACTTTGTAAAATATTAGAATGTTTTGGAAGTGTTATAACTTAATTCTCTAAAACACTACACTTGATAAAATCATAAAATTTAATACATTGGTTTCTGGAAATAAATATAAATATTGTTCATTTTTTGAGTAATGTATTTACTATTTGTATTAGATAATGTTTTTGACAACATTATAAATAAGTATGTTTTCATGTGGGGTTTTATTAAGAGTAAAATATTCGATCATGTGTATTACATTTAAGATTTATCATAAGTTCATTGAATTAGGCACCACTTTTGAGGTTTTAGGTTTCTGATTTTGTGGTGATTATGGATAATTTTTTAAATTTCATTTTGATGGGAAATTGACTGAGTTATAAAGTATTTTATGGATAGATTATTATAGTGTTTATAAGGGTATTTTAATTATAAGGTCTATTTTAATTTTATCATGTAATAATTCATTTATGTTTTTAATAATGTTATTTTTGGAAGGGTGATTATTCTTTATCAATATTAAGTGGAATTATTCTCAAATTACTTTATTATCCCTTCCATATGATTTAATCATCACTTTAATTGAAAAAATATTTTTCAAATTATTTTGAAATATTTTTGAACATAAAAATCACATGTATAAAACTATATGATTTTTAAAATACATTTTAATTTCCAAAAAATTTGTTTGGATCATGGTGTCTCATTTTTCAGATTCCAGAATCTCAACATATCAATATAATTAGTGAAGTTAAATAATTACTAGAAGTTTATTTTTTTGAGATATGGATTTCATGGTGGAAGATAAATGGGATATCTAGAGCGTAAAAGGTGGACCTGATGTTTGGATTTAAAATATAAATTTATTTTTTGTGTCCTATGTGTGAAACATGTTTGAGTTTATATTGTCAAATAATAAACACATATTTCATATCACTAGTTTATATAAATAATGTATAATATAGTGAGGAAAATATTCCTGGTTAATACTTTAAGGTTGTTTTTATGTATTGAGTTATCCGAATCATGATATTTTGGAATTCTATTATTCATTAAACACCTAAAAAATATTTTATATTACGGTTTGTTTTCAAAATATGAAAATATTCTTGATGACATCACTAACTATAAAAAATTTAATATTTAAAAGGTGATAAATATTGGGAGATATTTATTTAGTTTTAGGTATATGTAATTATTATGTTTATCAAATTAAAATGGATATTTTAGGAATAATATATTTACATTTGGTGTACACAAGTTTAAAGGAACTAATACTCTTTAGGATTTATATGATATTTTCTATTTATATAATTATGGTTTATTATAATTTAGGTAACAAATATTTTATCCTATAGATAACAATGATATTTGAAAATGATTTGGTGATTTGGTGTTTCTTATTATTTCTGCAGAATTTAAATATTTTGTGAACCTTATGTAGTTTCCCAAACAATAATATCTCAAATATAGTGTCCACATTATTAAATTGGATCTAAATACAAGTTATTAAATATTTAAGGAGAAAATAGTTTATTATTCATGATATACTACACACATACATGAAATTTACATTTTATTTCAATCAAAAAAATATGCAAATTTTTTTCCTTTGGAAATCTATTATCCCCCTTACCACTCCCTGTATATAAATAACAAAACACTTCTTGGTATCATGTGGAAAATAAAAATTAATAAATGGGATTGAATAAATTATCAGTAAGAATATGTTTATAGTGTATGAAATGAATAAATAAGGCATAATAAATATAGAAAGGGATAAAATGGAAACACTTTCCATTTAATAAATAATGGGAGAATTACTTGGAATAAATAAATGGTTATCAAATAATTTCATATAAATATTTACATGGGAATGAAAAAATAACCGTGAATATTATAACTAATCGAATAATAAAATGTAATATCAATAAATTAATTCATAATGATGGAATGAAAAATTCTATTCATCTAAAAAATAATATCGAATCATTTTTTCAAGACATCAAAATAAATTGGTAATGCCTCAGTAAAATCCAAGTCATATTTTCTCATGAGCCCTATAGATTCATCCAAGAAATATAGAAGGAACCACCCATCACATACTAAGTCTAATATATCCAAATAATTCCACTTATGAATGTAGTGAATCATAATCAATATAAATATTTTAACTGAAAAAATAACATATGAATTTTTAATACATATCCCAATGAATAATCATAATCATAAACCATCAAGATTAAAATGGTTAATGGAAATAAAATTGAACATTTCCAATAAAACTGATCACAAAACATATAAATAAATAGTAATAATGTTTTAAATAAAACATATCATCAGTAGATCATAAGGAAAATAGTGGGTTACCTAATTGATAAATAGAATTACAATGAAATATCAATAAATACTTATTTGAGAAAATATACTTTTTTATTTTGAAAATAAAATTTCAAAAAAAAAAGATCTCAAAATATTTTGAAAATAGTTTCCATTAAAAACAACATTTTAAAATGTAAAAAATATGAATTAAAAAATTTATTGTTCATGAAGGTAAAAAAATACTCATTTCAAATTTTTCACTAAAAGCCATATGAGAGGTGTTTTGAAAATTAAAATTAGATTCCTTTCAGAAAAATATTTAAAAAATGAAAATGGTTAAAAAATTAATTAATTAATTATTTTTAAATTTTTTAATAAATACAAAAATTTCCAGAAAATTTGGGTTTTAATGAAAAAGGATTTCCAACCAAAGAGATAAATATTACCGTACATTTTTAAAAACATTTTCTAAACCATTTTAATTACAAAAGAGTGGAAATGGAAATACTACTTAAAAAGGATCATTAATAACCATATGGGGAGAAAAGTGATTTATTTTAAGATAGAAATATCAAATAATTCACCCAAATGAGACATAAACATAAACAATCTCGAATAGTGATGATATTTTGAAATAAAGCCATACCACATTGTTAACTACTAAATCATAAGCCCTATAACCGAAATGACATAAAATGAAACTTCAAATAATATAAATATAAGTAGATTTATTATATAACATAACAAAGGGGAATTTAATACCCCACATTAAATTAATAAGTTATGAATATGGCATATCTCTCATGGATGTAAAAGTGAGACGAGAAATTCTTACCACTTTGGTAATAACTAATTTGAAATCCCCATAAAATAAAGGATATAAAATGAACATTATATTCCATTAATATAAAGAGATTCATTATATAATAGATCAAATGGAAGGTATATACACCACACATGAAATTAATGGTGAATTTTTCTTAAGTATTTTATGAGTAAATGTGAGCTGAGAAACCCTTACATAATGTTTGAATTAAATCATAAGTGTTTGTTACTCCTATAAAACAGATTTATACATGTTATTTATATATAAAATAACTATAAGAATAATTTTAATATCATATATTATACTCTTATTACATTTTTCTAGCCGTTTGATAATAAGATTTCATTTTTTCATTATTTTTTGGGATAGTTTCCTTGTTTTATCATGCATGTTTTTTTCATAAAAGATACATTTCCTGGAAATATGATATATATATATATAGTATTAAAAATTATAATAATGTTTTTAATTTAATATTTACAAATTAGATAAATTTTTGGAACCATTTATGAATGTTGTACAGGATAAATGAGCCACATCACTTTGGAGAGATGGTAGGTCTTACGCACGAAAAGTGATGATATTATTCCGTTAATGAGTTAATGGGTAAGGAATTGGATGATATATTTATTTCATAGAATCAATGTCATCTCATATATATCATATATATTCATTAATTCTATCCTTATTAAATTCCATGTAAATCCAAAGTGAAAAATTAATGACATCACTACATGAGGTGGTAATCCTCCATAAACAATAGCGATGAAGACATATTTTAAATGGAATGGAATTTAAAATGTTATATAAGATATTCAATGTAAATAATAATAATAATATTTACATGAAAATTCCTGGGTGAACCCTGAACTGGCCACCAAATTCAGCCAATGAAAAGTGCTAAGAGGCATTCATGATCCTACTCGGCTAGAAAATAGTGTTCTGAATTAATCTAAAACCATTGGGAAATATTTAAACTATAAAATAATAGAAAATATGAATATTAACTAAAAATTGAAATTAAATACTATAATTATAATTAAAAAACTACGCACACCTCTACATGACCCTATGACTCACCACCAAAAATAAAACCAACATTACACAATGGTGACCATTTCTGATCCAGAAGCTGCACCATAAGATAAAAAATATAATGATTTAAGAATTAATATTATAAATTATTAGGTCTTTAAAAATAAAATATTATTTATGTCTTACCGTTAAATAAAATATTCATATACTCTTAGTTTGTAATTCATATATTAAGATAACTATTTTTTCGTTTCAATTTGAATAATTGATTATGAATTTTAGGATCTGATTTCATTTATTTTCCAATGTTAACTTATAAATAAAATGACATTCCAAAAGCCTCGGTGTGAAAAGTAACAATCAATGGGGAATAATTTTTGGAGAATGTGAAATTAAATAATTTATATTATCAAAACTTTTAACAGTAATAGGAACATAGAATGCATAAGTAATTTGCATCATTAGATGTACCTAGAAACCAAGTGAATAAGCTTGTATATATAATCTATTATTATCCATATACCAGTATATCATGATACTCCATAGTCACTAACCAACCTGACTACTCTACACTAGCCTCAATGGTGTCAAAATCTATAAGGCCTATGTCTTTTAAGTGGATCTAGTCTATCAAATTGTAACATTGATAAAAATAGTCTCTCAAATCTCACTATGATTCCTAAGTTATACACGCCATAATAAAAATGGGAGGTGATGATGTTATGAAAACATTACAACCATATCAAGGAAGAAATCATTCATGGTATTCCAACATCGTACCACCATAAATGAAAATTCCACTTAAATTAAAGTGTAACCAAAGAGGCTCTTGCTCTTTTAAAAGAACAAAAATAGTCCCTAACTGGACCTCAATTGTTTAAATAAAAAATTTTCTAGATTTAAATCCATGTTAAATCTCATTGGAAAATCAGACAAATCATTAAAAACTTTTAATAATAAAATGTTAAAAGGAAAAATAATTATTAAATTTCATTGTTCAATTAAATAAAAGATAATTCGGGGATTTATGTGTATATAACTTTTGAAAAAACATTTTATATAACGTATGTGAATCTAGAAAATAATATAATTTTTTAAATTATTTTTGTAAAATATTTTGTAAACCCAAATTACCAAAAAAGGAACCAAAAAATATTTATAGGGACAATTGGTCATTTAAACAAATAATTAGTGTATGATGTTTGAATTTTTTTTAATACAATTTGATTCAATATAGGGTCACTGTATTTCACATCAAATAGTTATTATACGAATTATAAATCTCTATTTATTTGAAAAACATCATCTGGAGATAAAAAAATAAATATTTATTATTTTTAATCCCAACCATAAGTGAACCCACATCAACAGAGAAGAAAAAAAGATGAAAGAGCCTCAAAATTAATGTATTTGATGAAGGAAACACAAATATTCTCTTTTTTTATTATTTCATGCTTATTCACCATCATAGACATATATATATGGACACATATCTCATATGTACATATTCTCATTGCCAAATATGTACAAGGGGGTCTTTAAATATATACTTATACTTGAATATACTCTTTTACACATAAACACATATGCATTTTCTAGATATTTATATAATCACACCTCACCCCACTATAGATATTATAGCTTCCATGAGTGAATAAACATAATGGGTAAGCGTACATCTATTTATGCCAACCAATTCATATACATGTAAGTCACCTTCAACCCCAATGGCTTGAAACCACATCACATGAGATAGAAATTCACTAAATATACCCTACGAACCAAAAAAACAAAAAATAAACCCCAAAAATTTATAATACTAAAAATAGTTTAAGAAACCTACTTAAAAAATTTATAGGTGAATAGATTTGATCCGATATGTGACTCATTTGGTGGAGAATTCCAAAATACAATAGAAGATGACACAAGAGTCCAATTACACACCCTTACAATGGTATAAAACCGAAAGAACTAGGTTAACACCAGACCAGGGGTTTTGTTGAGCTAGGTTGGATGGAAAAGAAGATAAAAACAACACAAAAGATAAAGGGGGGGGGGAATAAGAGCACATACCTTGAGAGGCCGACCGAAAATCCTTGTAAAATATGAAGACTCTCCTTAGAGTAGAATGATTAGTAGAGGCGGAAACACATGTGTATGAGGATAAAAAAAGAGGGATATTATGTGAAAAAATATGGTGAGGTGAGTAAGGAAAAGGGGGTATAAATGAAAATAAATAAAAAATCCAAAATGTAATTAAAAATAATAAGTAAAAAAAATTATGATCAAACCATACAGTTTGTAGATATTTTTACATATTGTGCACTAACTATGTTGTATCTACTAGAAAATAATTAAGCACCACACTATTTACCCTAGAAAAGTTGAAAATATGGAAATAAATTTCAGAATAAATATTTCTTAGTGATAGACCCTCAAATATAGTTTCCACGTGATTATTCCTAACAATGCGAAACCCATGGGTAGTACCCAAATTTTCAAAATCTCCATCCAAAATTACCGAGAACCCCAAATGAACCATAATTAAAATGACAAAACATCCTAAAATAAGAATAAATGAATGATATAAAACAAAACTGGGATTGTGGTGTAAAAATCCTCCACTCCATTAATAACTCCTGCCTAAAATTCACCTAGTCTAAAAGAGAAACCCAAATGAAATCAAACTCAAAATAAATGGTCAAAATAAAACATTGAGACCAAAACCAATTTCAATGAGAACTACCAAACTAAGCCCTAAAATAAAAATACTCTGCAACCCTGATGTGACATTTCAACTCCATAATACACAAAAAACCATATCTATAGAAAACCACAAAAAAATAGAAACTCATGAGGGGTATTCCAACCATTTATGAAACAAAATGGCCTAGAAGATCCCCTAGTACAAGGGGGACCAAATAAAGGGTCTATAATTGACCACTATAGCTCCCAAGATTTATAATTTCCATAAACAAAAGAATCTCTAAAAATTCACATCCCAAAAACCAAAACCATTACTAAAATAAAGCTACCACAACCATAAAAAACAAAAAGGGTTCTGGAACAAATGACCACAAGAAGAGAAAAAACTCAAATGGATTCTTCTCTAAAGTCAGAGGCAACAGATTAGGTCAACCCCCCATGAAAAGAATCAATTTCATCACCATATGAAATGAATCACTCTAGGACCTTAGTTTGGAACCCTGATGCCTTGAAGCATCTTCTTCCCCATACCCTGAATTTCCAACCTCTAACCAATGCTCCCCCTTTTAGAAACATAGCTTACCAAACTTTTCAACAACCACAGTATTAATAATACATCATAAGATTTTGGAAATATGTCTTATTGTTCTCAAACTAACCTCACTATATAAAAACCAGAAATTTTTCTAATGAATAAAAGGTAGTTGTTGAAAATTAGAATTTTCCTAAATAGGTTCCCTTTGGCTCACCCTCCACATGGGATGAGGATATTTAATATGAACCAAAAGAAATTATACCATCTACTGGATTCAATTTTCTACTAATACTTTCCCAAATGTAAGAACCCAATACATGATCCCTGTATGGATATCCACATGAAAAGAGGTGATTTAGATTGATCAGTGAATACTATCATTCGAGAAAATAAATCTAGATCATTAAAATGGCCAACATAACCATCCACCATCAGCTAACCTTACAGAGAATCCACAATTTCAAGCACTATATTCACCTTCAAATTCGCAAAAAAAAATATCAATGGATAGATTTCTTATTTAAGATCACCAAGGACATCCTATATCATAAAGAGGATTAAACTCTCATCTATCATAGGTATGGTCTAGGTCCTTCAAACACACCTAGGAGTACTCACACCCTCATGAACTATAGAGTTCCCCAAAAAATAAAGATGCTATCAACATCCCCAAGAAACTAAACAACCTCAAGTTTACCTATATTACTATAGAAAATATGTAAATATTGTAGAAATATTAACACAACCACTCCACTAGGATTCTAGTGAGGGACGATGACTAGAGGTGAATCCTTAGAAATCATCTATGTATTTTTGGGTCACATAGTCTATAAAACATAATGAAAATAACCAAACCAATATCCAATAAGAACATGAATGATTATCATTTTAAACAAAATAAAAATACCATAAACCCAAAAAACACCAAATCATATCCAAAAAAATGAGATCTCATATGAAACAAATCCACAAGAACATCACCAAACAAACCAAGAACCCTCTTTAAAAAATCACCATTTTATATGTTAATTTGGTAACTATTTTCCCACATAAAAAACCTTTTTAGAACATAGATATTAAAACTCAAAACACCTCCTAAAATTTATCATTGAAACCAATAATCTTGTTATAATAAGATCCCCCCGTTTAACAGAAACCATTTCCATTTTTAAAATCCTCTTTGGAAAAACCAATTCAAATTTTTTATTTTAAATACTCATCCATAACATCCTATGAAATGTAAAATAATTTTGTATCCCAAATTTTCTTATATAATTCATCAATATGTAGCAATATGCACATTCCACACACACATAAGTAAACATTAATATGAAATTATGAGGGTTATACATGCAATTTCTTCCATTAAAACAAATCATTTAAAATTTACTTCTCATTGTAAATTTTATCAAACCTATTAAAATTTAAATAATTATCTAAGTCCCATTTGAACATAAAATAAAATTATAATAGATTACTTCCTCCTTTTGAAACACCATTTTTTCACTTCAAAAACAATTTTTGAATATCATTTTACCTTAAAAATTAACCTAATTCAATAAAATTCTGACCAAAGAAAAATTGATACCTAAATAACTAAAATACCCAACTAGTGTTCACACATACCCTAAACACATGGTTCGGTAGGCCATAAAAAATAATTCCCTAACCAATGTATGTATATTAGACTATCCACATTGGATCCACATGGTTCTCCTTGCCCTGTAAGCTTATCATGTATGACCGGGAACATCTACTATCATCGTCAACATATTCAATCTCATCAAACATAGAAAAAAATCAACAATATCAACACAATAATAAAGTAATGACTCAACCCCCAACAACCCTTGGTAACTAAGGTATATTCATGAGTGGTGGTAAAAAAAATAACCCATGTCCTACCTTGTATGCCTAAAAATATTATATTAGATATACCTGACACCCAAAATAACAAAGGGCTTCTATGATACGATTTTCTCATGAACCATCATGGGTCGACCTTCAACTGGGCAGCTGAGCCATCCCATGATAAGGACTGTGGGGATTTCTCGGACATAAATGGATGTTAAATAGTGTCTAGAATTAAGACAAAACCATTTAGAATTATTTAACCTAGAAAAAAGTTGATAAGTAAATGAATATAAAGTAAAAAAATAAAACTAAACACTTGCACTAGAAATAAATAAAATGCACATTTATTTATTTGAACCTATAGGTTTCCATTGACTACTAAACTAATGTTTCTTGATGGTGACTTTGTCTCAGCTGGTAGAAGAAATATAAGATTAAAAATAGAGATACTGCTATAAACATTGTTATCATGCCCAAATAAACTATTCCTTAGACCTTACATCAAATGAAATAATTCATCTACTAATAATTTGAAATACATTTATTAAGATAATAATTTCATTATATGTTAATGACATGTATCATTTTAATAATTTTAATAACCAATTTCATTTATTTTTAAAAAATAGTTTATAAATAAAATGACATTCCAAAATATTAATTATGAATAGTATCATATAATGAAGAAACATTTCATTAGAAAGAGTAAAATGTTACCTTCCTTTTTGAAATCATTTCTGTATAGAAGGAACATAGAATGAATAAGTAATTTTCATCCTGGGATGCACCTAAAACCCAAGTGAGTAGACCCTAATAAAATAAGACTCAGATCCATATTTGAGCATATGATGAAACTCTATGGGCAATAACCAGACATGGAAGCACTAAACCGGCCTCACCTTTGGAACTACCCACATGTCCTATCCTTGTCTTGGGGATTAGGTTTGTCGAATAGGGATATAGATAGAAATTTTCTGTCAACTCTCACTATAATGCCTACTATCTAATAGACATAAAAAAATGATGAGGTGGGTAGCCATGAAAACATGAACAAAATATCCAGGAATCCATCATTCAATCTAATCCCATATCCCGACGCCGTGAATTCCCCCGAAATTTTGGTGTATCAAGAGAGGTGCCTCTTTTTTTATGAAAAAAATAAAACATACTAATAATAAATCATTATTTTAAATCACATCTTTTCCATTTCTATGTTTAATGCAATAAGAGATAAATCAATTATTAAATGTATTTAACTTCTTATAACAAATTTTCTATTATTTATATAAACCAACTGCACCATATATGAATAAAATATTATTTCATAAAATATTTTTAAACAAAAATTTCTAAAAAAGAACCCATAAATAACTTATAGGGACAATACGGAATTTATACAAACTTATAGTTTATGATGTTTAACAAAACATTTTCTTATAATTAGATTCAAAAATTATGAACCCAATTTCACATAAAATAGTTATTCTATGAATTATAAATCCTTAATTAGAATTATATCATATTTAGAAGATTAAAAAATAAATAGTTATTTAAATTCTAAGTCCTAACCTAATGGAACCTACCTCATTGGGGAAATAATCAAGCAAAAACACCACCTAACATGATTTCTTTGAAAACAATAACATAAATAATCCCTTTTTCCTACTAATGAGAATATAAACATTCACATATATATTTAAGTATATTTATCCCCTTTTACATATTCAAATGGAAGAATATATCCACGAGAGTCCGTACATGTAAGATTATACTTGAATATTCCACTTTAACCTTACACAAATAAGAATTATATATATATAAGAAAACATATTCCCATTGAATGTATTACAAATAACATGAGAGAATATATATATATATAAAGAGGAGATGCTAATATATATATGAAAACCTGTGTATACACATGTATGTAACCTCTAACCCTGATGGCTTGAAACAACATCAAGGAAGACCAGGACATAATAGAAAAATACTATGTACACAATAATGACCAAAAAAACACCAAAAATGAGAATAATAAAAACGGTGAAAGAAAACAACCTCAAATTTTTAGAAACAAATTGAAATGATTAGATGTCCTTTATATTCAGTTTAAAATACCAAACCATACCTAAAGTTGATTAGAGAGACCCATTAAATGCCTTCATAATGGTGGGAAACAAATTAAACTACATTGAATTTTGACCACGTGTTTCACTAAGCTAGGATGGGTTTTGGGAAAGAAAAAAACTCCAAAAAAGAAGAATATTTGTGAAGAGGATGTCATACCTGAATACACTGACAAAAAAACCAAGATAAATAAGGTGAAACACTATATCGGAGAGGGCTTAGAATATGGGGTGATGTGCATGGGTGGAGAAGACGATAGGGGGTGGTTGCTGGATACATTAGTGAGAGATGGTGAAAATAAAATCAAGAAATAAAATCAATAAAACATAATAAAAATTCAAATAAAAATTTATATACAACACAAACAGTTTGTGCATGGTTTACTATACCATGATCCAACCATGTTTTCCCCAATATACAACCACAAAGCACTACAAAGTTACACCAAATATAGTCACATGGTTTATAAAATTCACTACCAACTATACCAAATGGAACTATCCTGATGATATATCCATACGACTGGTTTCTACATGATTACTTCTATCCATGTGAAACCTATGAAAAGTACCCCTTTTCTCTTGAATTTTTTTAAATTTCCCCCCAAAATTGATGAGAAACCAACCCGAACCTTAACTATAATGATAAAACATTGAGAAATAAATAAAAATAAAATAAATAATATAAAAATGGGGTGTTTGTTTGAAAATATCAAAAATATCAAAAATATTTGTTAAACAATTCATTATATCCATCTTTAAATGGTGGTGATGGAAAATAAACTACCCTGATTCTCAAGGAGGTAGTTCGCCATATATAAAATCGATGATATCATTTAAAATTTGATGGAATATTATATAGATATAGTTAATTATAATATATAAAAAAATATCTCATAACAAGTAAGATACAGAGGTTGTTAAATCATCAATGTTTATTAATAATTGAAGGATGTAGAGGATGAAATATAATTAAACACTCCTTTAGGGATGTTGCCTCTTATTTGGGAAAATACTTTTGGTTTGTTTGAATAACACTATGAGGTGGATTAATTAGGAAAATAAGGAGTCTAAGATGAGAGGAGTAAACTATGGTAGGTATTTGGGTAGTTTTTGGTCAAAAAGTTTGTTTTTTATGTGTTAAGAAAAGAGAAGAGTTGTGGCCTTTTATAATTGAAGTGAGTGGGACATTTGTTATTTTAGAAAAAAAGGTGTACTCCGATTTTTACACATGAAAAATGCCTTCAAAATGATAAATTATTGCAATTAGAAGATATATGGAAGAAATATATATGTCTAATGTGTTTTGTACATTTTTAGATAATTTTTAATACTTATCAATTTGTTTAACCCCCTAATAAACCTATTTTTACCAGAGCATCGGTAAATATATTTTTTATTTTTTTACTAATAATTATGGTAAAAAACTAAGTTAAAATTAATAGATAATATATATTATTTTTTTTCCTAAAAGTATATACTTTATAAAAATTATATTTATAGAATTAGAAAATTTTATTTTACAATAAATCATGTAGACATAAAGAGAAAACGTGTTTTTAATGAAAAAAAGTTCAAAATATTATTTTTTTCTATAAAATTTAATTATAAATTTATTTTAATAACAGATATTGGATTAATCGATACATAATTGAAGTAATATTACTTTTGAAACCATATTTAAACTAATTTTATCTTGTAAATTCTTTTAATTTAAAGTATTTTTTTAACAAAACCCAATATTTTATACTAATTAATAATAAATTTATCATTTCAAAAAAATAATTAAAAACACACAATGATAAGTTTAACGTGTATATTTTAAAAAAAATTAATTTTTTTCAAATAAATTGTTTATAACAGGAAAAAATAAATTTCAAATTATATTATAGAATCACGACAATGTTTCTTTTAAAAAAAATTAAATTTTATGAAAAACATATCTTTTTATTTCAAATTAATTTAAATTATTTATAATAAAAAAAATCCAATGATTTTATTTTACAAATGTGTAAACATTAATATTTTCATCATTTATTCAGTAAAACGTATATCAACCCACTTAAAAGATATGATATATTTTTTGTTTTTAAATAATAAAATTTTGATAGAAAATCATGTTTATTTTAAACTCAGTATTATATGTATCGAATGATATAAAATAGATTGAATTTATTTTAAAACATTATTTTTAAAAATTATTTTATTTTATTTTATTTTAATATAAGTATTGGTTTTTATACATGTAATCAGACAAGATATTATTATTTTAAAATTCATAGGGTATTACATTATACTCCCCTAAAAAAATATGTCCTTTCAATTTAATAATGATCTCAATAATGAAGGGTTTTAAATTTCAAAATGCATTCTATAAAATAACCAAACATTTGAAGGATAAATAAAACATTCCTCCTAGAAATAGAAAAATGAATATACTATGGTAGTTTGGAATATTTATATAACTGGGTTTCCATGTTGGAGAACATAGGTGGGAATTGAAGATATGGAAATATAAGAAATGTTTAAACAATTATTTTGGTTGTTTGAGAATGTTGATCACACAAAATTTTGTGATCTATTTAAATTTATAGAACTAAAAAAGTTAAAGGGGGAATATACCATTAGTTAATTAGAAATGAAGGTATTATAAAAAAAATTCAATATCCATTTCCTACAGTAGATGAATTCTTTTATTATCTTATAATATAATGAAATATTTTTACTTTAAATATTTCTATTTCATAAGAATAATTTCATCCTTTGTTGGTCTTTGATAAATTCCGACTTCATTTTGTACTAAAAAAATGAATATCCAAAATGATTTTTTTTCTTGAAGAACATTTATGATATCATTAGAATCAATTTCCATTCATGTTATCTCTATATATATTTTGAAATTAAAATGGCTAGAATATGTTTTTAAATAACACCCAAAGATCAACATAATCCATTCCAAGTATAGTTAAACTTATAACTTGGGTAAAATATTTATGTCCATATTCAAATTCCAAAAAAATGTGATGGTAACTAAATCAACATTATATACGCAAAAAACAATTTGTCTTTTAATATAACATTAAAAATATGAAAATTCCATGACAACCATAAAACCATAATGAAACATTCATGTTTCAAAAAATAAAATCTCATGTTATTGAATATATTCCATAAATCAATAACTATAGTAAACTTTTATAAAGATGATAAAAACCATAATACCTATATCTAATTTCATGGTAACCCCCACTATAACATACAATATAATTATTATCACCAAATAATGAACAAGATAATGGTTATCCCCCCTTAACCAAGGGTTTTCCAAGAGGTATAACTTGTAACAAAATCTATTTTCTAGTTCATAAGTACCATTCAACATATGCTCTAGGATAATTTATGAAATATAAATGTTAAAAAATACTTATAAATTTCATAATTATTATTATAATAATATCATTGGTACCACATTGTCTATAGTCAATTCATAATCTTAACCATTATCCCTTATCTTTTTTTGAGGTATATTACCTTGACTCGTAGGTTATTCATTTTCATTGAGACATATCCTCTTACAAATGAAGCATTAAACAATGAAAATTAATTTGCATCTCCTTCAAAGATGACAATTTGGGAATTTGTATCCACACATGTAGAATACTCTTGTTTCCTTCATGAAAGTTCTAGGGTGTTAATTTCCACAATTATCACATGTAGAAAAATATTTATTTCCCTCATTCCCTTTTTTTCTTTGTTTCCGTCTTCTTCACTTTCTTACTTTTTAGTTCATAATATATGCAGAATTATTTCTATCTCTTTATAGCACATGATATTGAATCCTCATATGATGAGAAATTTTGGGCGGCTATCACCCATTAGAGGATTGTCTTAATCCATTCAGAAATAGTTAGTCATGTACTATCGATTACATATAATTTCAACATCATGACTTTCTAACCCTGTAAATCTCACTTCATTGTTAGAAAAAATTTCCCCACATTCTTATCATATACTAATGAACTATATATCCATATTCACTTATAGCTCAAGAGAAAAATATCATTCAAAAATATTTCCATGTAATCCAAATTTTCTATGTATTATATTTATTCTTCATCCACGGTGTTTGGAATAAACAATCGCCATTTATCCTCATCTCCAGAGAGATGACAAAATTTCATGAAAACTATCTTTATTTAACTATTTCCTAGAGTAATAAACGTTTTATCTAAATAACATATCAATTTCTTAACTAAAAATTAATTTGTTATCCCATTGATTAATTAGGGTTACTAATTATTGAACATGTATAAAAAAAGTTACAAAATGAGTTTTATCAAAAAGTTAATCCATACGGAAAATTATATTACAGATAAAATGAGTTAGAAACCCTAATATTGTTATAACTTGATCAGTACAAACTTTTTCTCCATATCTATTTTTATTATGTTTCCTAAGAGGGAATTCCCGACATGAGGTACAATCATTGATATGATTCTAGTTCCTTTAATTAGTATCAAATTACAAACAATTTAATACAATAAAAATATCATAAAATTATGAAAATTATTGTGTAATCCCAAAACAAGTGAGACACATAACATAAATTGAAAACAATATATATAAATAATCTAGTAATAAAAAAATGATTTCATTGGGGATATGTCAATTTTCAACTCATTCATATTCATTTGAAATAAAATTATAATTATACTAATCATATACCCTATGAGTTCCAAAAAAGATTCATAGTAAGAACAATTTTCAGGCAATTGGTTATTATTGGTTGAATCCTAATGTGACCTTTTGAGATTTATTACACCTAGGTAAATTTGTTATAGAACTACATCCATTTTTAGTAGCTAAAAAGTGATTTATTTCAATGAAAAATCATATAAAATATTACTTACCAAAATATTAGTAAGTTATTATATACTTATTCTCAAATTATATTATATGTATATGTTTACTAATATATGTTTTCCAAAATGTAGTTCACATGGTTTCTACTAAACGACCTTTGATACGAAATGTAGAGAACCCAAACTTTGTAGATGACAGCTAATGTGTACTTCATTGCATTGGAACTAAGTACAAGGTATATCATCCTAATGAACCAAACATTTTAATAGTATTACTAAACTAAATAAATATTTGAATTTCACATTACATTTGGACATAAAATACAAAATTTGTTTTTTAGAAAATTATTCACTTTATGAAATCCCAAAATATCAATAAAAAAACACTTCCTCAAAGCCTATAGAAAATAAAAAATAATAAATTAGTGAGCATAGATTATTATTAAGGGTAAGTGTACATTAGACTCCACAAATAAATAAGTCACAATTAATATAAAATTGAAAATAAATGAAATAGATTCCATTTAATCAATATGTTGTGAAGCATAATGAATAAATAAATGATGATTAAGTAATTTCATATAAATAACCACAATTGATGGAAAATATATCCCTAGATTGTAAAATCCTGACCCTAGTGACACATAAGTGTTCCCTGATCATGTTGTTTACCTGACCTTAGGTTCATATCCCCATACACTAGAGGCTGCCAACTAGTAGTCAGAGTCTAATATGTAATATATGGAGACTATAAACTCTTCATCAAAGTAGAGCAACATTGGAAATAAATAAAAAATATCCAACTGATAACAAAATAATATCCAAAATAATACTCTAGAGAACAAATAGTTGAGACACACGATAATACCAAAACATAATAGGAAAATTCAAAACCAAATTACAAGATATGTCATTCTATATATGTGTCATGTTTCTAATTAATAAAAATGAAAACTACAAAATAGGTCCATATATTATTTATGGTTCCCTCATCCATACTCCATCTCATATCTGAACTCATCCATCTAACTAAGGTCATTTTCCCTTATCTCATCCAACAAACATGAAGTCTATTTAGGTACCGATCAGGTATCCTATGTAGGGTCTAAATTCAATATTGTTGGTAACCACAAACAACATCTTAAACAATTTATTGTCTATAACAATATATACATTTGTGTGAATAATAAATTAAATAATATAGTTTAAATGGTTTTAATATTAAATTATTCATTAATTAGAAAAATAAATCCTTAGGTTTACATTGACACCCGAATGAAAAATACATGATTCAGAATATTTTAGAGTCTAAACCATCCACAATGGGATATCACATTACATTCCATCACAGGCATTCATTATTAATTAAATTATAATTTCAAAATAAAAAATTGGTGCCTTTAGTACCTTTATATAAACTTGTGCCTATTTAGAGTATCATTACCTATCCCACAACTCAGCCATGTCCCCAAATCTCATGATTCCAAATTTTCACCCAATATAAAATAATATAACTATAATTTATTTTTCAACCACTTCATAAATTTATTTATCATCATTTATTGTTTACAAAAAGTAATTTTAATCATATTTTTATACCCCATGAATCATTATAAATTTCAAAATCACATGTTGGACCAATTTTATAATCACATGATAAACAAATTTCATAATCACATAGGAAAATAAATAAATAAATAAATTCAATTTTGAATAAAATTACGAAAAGTAGAAATTTAAATTTAAAAATTTCATGAAAATGATTAAAATCAAGACTATTATAATTAATAGTTAGACCACATACCTCAAGGTTATTTAAAGATATTCGTCAAACCAAAACTCCCAATTTTATAAGGAAATATTGAAATCACAATGGTGTAAAAGTTCTTAGTCCAAAACCATAGAGCATGATCCAAAAAACATGATTTATAATTACCAATATCTAAACACATCACAAAGTTAGAAAATTAACCTTCTAAAATATGAGAAAAATATGGAGGAGATAAAGACAACTAAATGATAAGAGATTACATATAAGAAGAGGATCTAAAACTTTAATTGGATCTTCAATTATGAATAAAAAGGGTTCTGTGGACCATTAAATCTTACATGGATCCTCTAAAATCTATGTAATTCATGTTAGGAATAAATAGTTTGTCTAGGTATAATATTCAGGGGTTCGAGTAATTTTAAAATAAAAACTATATATTTTAACTTCTCAAGTTCATGGTATCCTGAGTAGGGGTTCATGATTTTCCAAACTGTGCACCCTAACCATATATATATAATTATGGGGTGAGTATTTTATCAAAATTATCATTTAGTTTTACAATGTTAGACTAACTATGTAAGCCCTTACTATTTTATGGTGCATAGTCTGAAGAGGGTGGCCACCCATTTTGGCCAATCCATGCACCAATAGTGTATCTCATCCTTTGCCTCCAAAATGGGAAGTGAAATTTTTGGAGGAAATATACATGGTTTTCCATAACCATGCACCAAACATGAATATCCCCTTTGGCTTCGAAATTTATGAAATGTCACCCAAAGAAACCTGGAATAAAACCCCAGAAAAAGAATCACTTAAATGAGGCTAAATGAGTGCGTGTATTTAATCATGAAAAATTTCTAAAAACGTTATGATAACCATGAATATTCAAATAAATTTGATGATTCAATGGAATATCAATAACTATATTAATAATTATTCAATTCATAATGTTGAACATATAAAACATACCATCTAGGACTTGTGTTTAAAATTAAAATAAAAGGATAAGGCCTTAGCAAAGACCTAATCTTGTTTGTCACATGAGACCTACTGATATATCGAGGGGCAATAATGGGCCCATCCATCACGTACTATGTTAAATTAATTAATCTTATTAATGGGGTTAAAAATAATCAACATAATAATATGTATTTAAAAACTAAAATAAAATTTTTTAAAACTAACCCAAATTAAAAATCACTATCCAAAACCATACCGAGTAAATAGTGAATAATAATAAAATTATTGATCCTAAGTCAAATTGATCATAAAAAATATTTATAATTAATAGTTATTCTATAAATAAAAAATTACTCAATTGATAATATCTATAATATAGGATTTATGTAATTTATGAATATATATTCCAGAAAAATATCCTTGGAAAACATTTTTTAGGAAACTAACCGACGTATTTTGAAAATCACATTTATAAAAAGATCACAATTTTTCTGTAAAATATTATTCATCAAAAATAATATTCTGAGACTTGTAAAAAAATCATTAAAATATTTATATCTTATTATTGTGGGAAATTCGGTTTATTTTTAAATATTAAAACAGACCTTTATTTCAGATTTTCTAAAAAAGAAAATGAGGAACTTCATTGAAATTTTCATAAATATTCCCATAAAAACATTTTATAAAATCTAATAATTGGAAAAATAATTTAATATATTATTTTTCATAAGATAAAAAGATTTAAATTATTTTTAGGAATCATTTGTTTTAATTGAAAAGGATTTTTGACTGGAGTGAGTGAAAATTTTGAATTTTTTATAAACATTTTCCCAAAACAAATTCATTGAAATTTATGGGAAGAGTGCATTATTAATAAAAAAATATCACCTACAGATATAAGTGAATAAAATATATTTATTTTAAGATTGAAATATCAAATAACTCCCCCAAGGTAGATGTAAACATAAATAATCATAAATAATGTTGAGATTGTGAAATAAACCATTATAACTTTGGTTACATTGAAATAATATGCCCTATAATAGAAATGAACTAAAATTAAATAATAAATACCATTATGTTAAATATATTCAAGATATAATAAAGTGAATGGGTATTATATAGACCCCCTATAGAAAGTATTTTCTGAATATTACATATGTCTCATGTATGTAAAAGGTAGAAGAGAAACTCTTACCACGTTGATAATATCTGAATTGTAGTCCACATAAAATAAGTGAAATTAAATGAAACTCAAAATAAAATGAATCCATGATATAATATATAAAATTTTAAATATATACACCACAAAAAAATAATTAATTACGGAATACCTTATATATCACACATAAGTAAAAGTGAGGTGAGAAACCCTTACTATAGGTACAATTTCCATCATACATGACGCAACCTAATATATAATTATTTTAATCATGTTATTAATTAATAATTAAATCATAAACAAATTAAAAAAACATATACTATCCTATTATAAATTTTTACGACCTTTTTGTTAATAATATTTCATTATTATCAATTTTTGAGAGTTAATTGCATTGGGTTCCCATGAATCTTTTGTCATGAAAGCTACGATTCTTATGAATTGGAAATATTTATATATAATAAATAATTATAATAATATTATATTTCATAAAAATATTCATTTTCATAACTATTTATGAAATTTTGTAATTGCAAATGAATCAAATTACATTATAGAGATTGTATGTTGTCCATACACCAGAGCGATGATATCATTCCCTTAAAAATGAAAAGTTAAATAAATGTGTGAAATAATAAGTTTAAATAATGAATATAATCTAAAATATATAATATATTATCATTTATTTTATCCTTATTACATTGCATTTTAGTTATAAGTAAAAAAATTAATCAAATTGCTTCGTGAGGCGGTAGTCTACTATAGACACAAACGATGTTTCCATTTTTGAAACAAAATAAATTTTAAAAATTTATATGTGATATAAAAATTAAATTACTACTATTATATCATAAATATAATATAAATTTGGTAAATCTATCATTATATACATTTTGTAAAGGGATTCATAGAAATCAAACAACATCGGCTTGTAAGGTGGTAGTCTACTATAAACATGATCGATGATTTAATTTACTATTTGATGAGATTAGATATACAAATAGGTCATGATATTAATATTACTACATATAATTATATATAAGATAATATGGTTCTTATATAAAGATATTAAAATAATAATTTATGTATGTGTATGACGAAATAAAAAACACTCAGTTATAGATGTTACCTCTTCTATGGACAAACTATTTGATTTTTCAGCCAATGGATTCCTAGGTTGTAATTATGAGAAAACTAAGTATTATAGTATGAGAGTAAGTAATTAACAAAATTATTTTGTTAATAATTGGGAAATAATATTTTTTTGCATTAAATGAATAAGAGAGATGGTGGCATTTTAAAAGTGAGGTGAGTTCTACACTTGTAATTTTTTTAAAAATGGTGTGCCCATGTTTTTCACCATAAAAAAGGATCCATAATGGTATATAATATAAATTACAAGATATAAGAACAATATATGGCTATATAATTTTTGATGTGAATTTTTAGGTCATTTTTAACCCTTATCATTTTTTCTTAACCCCCTAGTAAACCAATTTCTATCGTAACTATGGTAAATTATTTTTACTGTTTTTACTAATCATTTTTTTCAAAAAAATTGAACTTTTTATATCATATAAAATTTTCTAATTCAAATTAGTAAATCCATTTATCCTAATTCTAGTTACATAATTGAAAATTTTTATATAAAAATTAAACCTATAGATGGGACAAGAATTCATGTTTTCATGGAGAAAACACCTAAAAGTTGAAAATGATTTTATATTAAAATTTAATATTAAATTGATTAAAATTACCGATATTGGATTAATAGATATATAAATGATCTATATTTACATTTAAAATTTTATTAACCTAAAATTTTTCTTGTAAATATTTTAAATGAAAATATAGTTAAAAAAAACTAGCATTTTTCTCTTTTCACTGAAAAATATAACATTTCAAAAAATTCTAAAAAATTGAAAAAAAGATAAATTTTCCATATAAATTTGATAAAAGAATTTTTTATTTTAAAATAAATTTTATAGTATTTTAAAAAATTAATTTTCAATTATTTGAGCAATTTGTGACTGGACAACATTTTGGAAAGAAAATTTATTTTTGTAAAAAATTTATTTTTGTTTCAAATGGTACTTAATTTAGTTATTATCAAAAAATAAACATTAAATATATGTTATAAATTTCTAAAACTTATAGTTTTTAATATTTATAAGGAGATTTTCATGACCAATATCTTAATAACTAGATTAAAACTTTCATTTTTAAATAATAATATTTTTTTCGAGTATCATGTTTTATTTAAACATACTGATTTGTGAATCACACAATATAAAAATAAAAAAAATTATTTACAATGAATTTTCAAATATATTAACAGATTATTATATTATATTTTAATTATAGTGTAGCATGTCATACGGTCGATCTAACCGGATGATCCTTTTTTTAAAAACATCATGTGTAACATTATCCTATATTAAATAAATTTTACCCTCATAATTTAATCTTGGTCTCACTAATTAAGTGTTTGAAATTTGAGAATATTTTAGTTGAAATCCAAAATCATGAGTAGGGTTATTAAAACACCCCCTTGATAATGGATTAAGGTAATTAAATTGGACATCCATTTTAAATACATAACTATGTTTTAAGTATGAGAACATAGATTGGAAGTGAAGATGTGAACATGGAAAAAAGACAATAATTACAATGTTTGTTTGGACTAGTGATAACAAGAAAGTGGATGATCTAGAGATGTTTGAAACCGCAAAACCATAAATCTATATTTGGAAAAAATACCATCAATTCATAAAAAAAGAAAGCATTGTGATTAATTTTTTTGATTCAAGATCCTTTTCCTATAGTCAATAAATTCTTTCATCATCTAAGAATATAAATAAATACACTTACTGGATATATTTATATTTTATAATAACAATTTCATCATCTGGTTGTTTTTTGACCAATTCCCTCTTTATTTCATACTCCATCAAACAAATATCCAAAATTAATTGTTATTCGTGAATTATATTTGACATATCATTATTATAAAAAGACAATCCTCCTATATATATTGATTTATTAATGAAATGGCTAGTATAAGTTATCTAATATCATGTAATGTTCATGTTATTATATTAAATATATAGTTATCCATAAGAGTCATCCAAAATATGTCTCTCCAAATTAAGTTGCCAAATTTTTTGAAGGATGGTGAATAAATCATCATTATATTCCCCTTAAAATATAATGTTTCACTTTGATATGTGGGTATTCTTCACAAAACCCTAGTTAATTATTGATTTATCTAAGAATACAATATAGTGCACACCCACAGTTTTTCTCAAGGAGGAAACCCACAAAACACTAAATTTATATTGTGACCATTTATATTCTAGATATTAAAAAACCAAAATAATATTATGTTTTGTGTTTTAAATAATCATGTAATATTAATATATATCTATATGTATAAATATAATGAAATGTTAACATAATGAATTTACACTGAATGATGTTAAATGGAAGGGATATACTCCCAATAGATTACTAAGAGTGAACCTTAATCGTCTCGTTATTAGTTTTATATTAACATAATGAAAAGACTCTATAATATGTTTTAACATCCCATTATTCATATTTTTCAAATATGTGGTTCAATTTATAATAGATGAGGAACCACACTTCTACCTCCTCGATCGAGGGGGGGTATTGTAAATGAGAAAGTTATATATCAGGTGGAAACTGGAGACACAATAGTTTTTTTCCCACTAAGATATCACTTGGAATTACTATAATAAAATAAGAAAGCTTGAGAATGATAGTTCAATTTTTTCAACACTAGATTTATCCCATGAGAAGTTACTCGGGTTAGTTAATTGTTCTCAGGATTTAAGAGTTCGTAGTGATAATAGAAAGGGGTGGAAACATAAAAGATAAAAAATGAAGGATTTAGAGCAATGATAATACAAAAATAATTTAAGAATTAATAATACTATTTCAATAAAAAATAATCTAAATAATAAAAAAATGAAAAAAACTATCCTAATAATTTAAAAATATAAGGTATACATTTTTAAATTAATAGAGTGGAAAATTTTTTCTTCAAATATATTAACTTAATGTATGCACATATTAGACATGTTTAATGTTCAAATTTGGTACTAGTGTATTATAAAATGTTTTTTCATTTTTATCTTAGGTCTAAAAATATAAATTAAACTTATTTGTATACATTTAGGGAGATTTATATCCAATTTGAATTGGAAATGTGTTCTTACCTTTTTGATTGTTCGTATTTCAATGTACCGAGTCCACAACCCATTATTATCTATAATTCAAAGGAATAATTCAATGAAATAGTAATAAAATATATTCTTATAAATTGTTTATTTATCCATGTTAGATATAATATCCACTGGGTCATCCATATATGATATATTTCCCCATATTAAAATATCTCAAGTTATCTACATAGATTTGTAGGGGTGAATTCTCAACTAGTTTTGGGCCTTTAAATGATTTCTTTTGCATTGGGTCTAGAAGGATTAAATAAATCCAAAAAAAAATAAATTCCTGAAAAAATAGTTTTTCCATTTTCTTCCATTTCAAAAATGTTATGGTTGAAATATAGAAATATATTAAAGGGTTAAAATCTAAAATTTGGATATTTTCTTAATTAAGCTAAATTTTTTTATAAAACCATAAAATATCAAAATTCACCTTAAAATAAAAAATTAATGTTTTTTAAAACATTTTAATTAAAATAAAAATAATTGGAAATATTTTATATATCAACTCCCGACCACATAAAAATTTCACTCTTGGGAAATCATCACATACAAATTTAAAAACCAAGATTTGTGAAACATAAATGGAAAATAAAAAACTATATTATAATATCAAGGATATTATCATGCCTACTCTAAGGATAAAAATTCCATAAATCATAAAAGTTTTTAAAAATCAAATCTATTTAATAATATTCATCACATGAATGTCATACCTACCTCCCCAAAAAATATTTTTCTTTTCATTCGTTGGTTTTTTTGGGAGTTATTATCATTTCCAATATCATGTTTGACTTCTATATGATTTATATCCTTTGATTATATCCAATTCACAGAGGAAAAATGTATCAATCATGGGGGATTTTTACTGGGTTGTATTGATGATTTTATTTGGATGGTTTAAAATGTAAAAAAATCTAAGGTGGAATAAATAGGGTTAATATCTAATTTGAAGTAATGAATGAAAGTATTTTTTCCCAATAATGGTGTGTTCCTCAATTAGTTAGACAATGAATAACATAAAAACACCAATTTATTTTATTTGGATGATTGCACAATGAATTTCTGTATCAATGATTAATTTATTCCTCTTTCCTCTCATTTCTTGAATTGTTTTTTCTTGAATTCAGATATAGATTTTCTCTCCAGAATACTATTTTTAAGGAAAATAGAGCCATGTTTTTATCTTGAAATGTTAGGGAACACATATCATATATTTGTAATGATAGTTTTGGGCCACCCATACATATTTTTATGAAGATATTTCTTTTACCCAAGATGTAATAAATATGAAAATATTTTAAAAAAATTTAGATCATACAGATGCTTTTGGAATGAAACATACATATCATATTCACCCTCCATGACGCTTGAATTCAACAGTAGTAATGATTTTAACTTCTAAACATGTTTATGAAGGTATAAATTAATTATTAGGTCTCTTCCTAACAAGGTATTTTATGACTAGTATGGGATTAATATAGGTAATAAGAAAAATTAAGTTAA
The DNA here is from genome assembly GCA_963277665.1 of Viscum album. Lineage (NCBI taxonomy): Eukaryota > Viridiplantae > Streptophyta > Magnoliopsida > Santalales > Viscaceae > Viscum > Viscum album. The sequence continues at coordinate 1,206,246,380 of OY728138.1, forward strand.
AGTTAAATTTAAATGTAAAAAAGGAATTCATTGTAGTGTCTAAATCAAACATAACACATTCCATGAACCCAAATATCATTGAACAAGAAAAAAATAGAAATTTATTGATCAAAAAAATGTCTCAATACATTCAATAAAATGATAAATGAATAGAAGATGTCAAACATATTAAGAAACCTATTATATTCGGAAAGATATTCAATTTTAAACGTACTATAGCACACTAATTTTACAATAAGTCAAACATCATCATATGAAATGATCAGTAATCTATGGAAATAATACATTGAAAAATAATTAAAATATAAAAATACTTAAATCAATAAATGTTCCAAAAATATTAAGATGGTTTTAACTTTCCAATATATTCAATTCAACTCATGAATCCTCTAATAAAAACAAAAAAATGGAAAAAATGAAAAATTAAGAACAATGGTTTGTCAAAATAAAATGTAAGCACACGAAAAATTATTAAAAAATGACTGAAATCCATCACCATAAATTATTTAATTTAACACCCAATTTTTTATTTTAAATTTTATCATGAAATAACTTTTTTATCATTTTCAACGAAATAAAAATAAAATAATAACAATAAAAAAAATTCATTTATTTTTTAATGTCCATATTGAGATAATATCTTAACTACTGCCTATTTAAAAATATCACTAATAAATGAATAATTCATAAGAAGAATATATAAAAAAATTTAATGAATAATCATAAGGGGCAATGCTTACTTTTAACACCAATGTGGGTGATAGGTTTTTATATCCCTTTGTCACGAAGATGTATATTTTTCCCCCAATCCAATTGTGGGTGTGGTTCATTTTTGATAAACAACCACATGTGTCTTTTCTCAGTATCTATGAGTATAAACTAGGAATAGAGAACCCCAAATAAGATAAGATAATTTACAATCCTAAATAATGAATTTATAGAGAATATGAGGTCTATAGTGGGATAGAAAAGAAGATAATGGTGCTCCATATTGACTTCGATAGTGTCCTCCTCCAATGGGTATGCACGTTTATGTAAAGAAGGTATTCACAACAACACATGATTCTCTATATTATTTCAATATACACTATGTGTATGAATTATTCAATAACATCCATGTCCTGATCCATTTGAGGTATATAGTATATTTCTTAAAATGAGAAGATATAAAACAATTCAACTTGAATAAAAATTAAAAAACGAATAAAAAATAAAGAATTCTTTGATTTCGTGTAATTAGGCTTGGAAATTGACCTCTTCTGATCGGACCATTTGATTCTCAATCCCAAAAGGTGAATCATTTTCATCGTATTCCACAAAAAGAGTGAGGTAGAAAGGTATTGATTTTTCATTATCAAAGATGGCCCTCCCCTTTCATAATTCCTCTTATGTTTTCTAATTTAATATATAATTTATTATATCTAGGATAAAATATTATTTTTAATTTATTTATACACCTATAATTGGTCAGCCTATTCATAATAATTTGAATTGAAATAAAAAAAGAACAATTGGGTTTTTTAGTTTTTAAAATTAAAAAATTTTTTAATTTTTTTCTGAAAAATATGGTGTGAAAGGGTTATGTATCCTTATAAACAATAAAAATTATATGTTTGGATATGTTTATTTAATTATAAATCAATATTTTAATTACCTAAGAAAGCAATATAATGAACACCCATGGTCGATCTTGAGGAGGAATCTCACACCACAAAAAATTTCTATTATCACAATTTATATTATGAATAATATATTACTAAATAATATAATGATCATTAGTTTGAAATATTCATAAAATAGTGATATATATATATAATGCAGATTGAATGAATGGAAACAGAATTAATGAAGTTTGACAGAAAGTGGATCCTCTCAGGATAACACCATGAGTGAACCATCAGTGTATCATTATATGTTCAAAATAAACATTATGACTATCCTATATCTTATTCATGAATATTATATCCTCACAATTTTATGATTATACAGTTCTCTTAATGATCACCAAGAGACTACACATCAACATATTCTATTGGGGGAGAATATTATAGAAGATAAACCTATACTTTTAGTGGAAAGTAGAGACCCAAACCCAAGGTCTAACACTAATAAAATAAGAAACAATGTTAATTAATGTTAAATTACATGGATCCAAAAATTTATTTCTCACTGAGGAACTTTCTTGGGTTAGTTACTCATGATCAATACTATTAGATATCATACTGAGAAGAGAATGAGATAAAAACACAAATGATTGAAATTAGTTAATAATAGTAATAATAATAATAATATATTGAAAATGAAAAATATTATAATAAAAAAGGAAGACCCAAAAATTTCACTAAAAATAGATAATTACTGTGGAAACCCCTTTGAAAAGAAGAGGGGATGCATTTCTAAAGGAAAAAATGGTTGAAATGGTCTCTCCAAAACTATCCAATGAAAGTATTTTCCTAGTATACCCAATAAATAGATGAATTGGAAACTATTTTATTATAGATATCTATTTCCATATATATATATATATCATTTATTTACCATTGATTTTTTAACTTCATTGATAATGTGTGGGGAGATATATAACTAATTTACTCAAAAGAATTATTTCTCCTAGAATGACATTGTATTCCCCATATCAGATTTCCAATAAATTTATAGCATTAAAACATGTAGAATCATGTTTTTACAAATTTATGAAATTTAATAAAAAATATATTCTACAGATCCATGTACTTTTTTAGATCACTTGGATATATATTTATGTGATATGGTCCCATCTTCAAAGGAATCTTGACCTGAGAACATATTTCAAGGTCTGAATTATGATCTAGTTTTGGACCATCAAATTTTGGATTGATCTTTGGGTCTTGATGAATTATATGATAACAATACATATTTATGTCTAAAAAAATAAATTTCATAATTTATGTTAGTGTAGAAAATGTTAGTGTCCAAAGATATAATGAAATTAATACAGTTAAAATCTCTAGTTAAGAATTTTTTTCAATTAATCTCCAAATGCTACTAAAACAAAAAATATAACAATTTCACATAAGATAAAACTATTTTCATATTAAAAACAATGAAATTAATAGTTAAATAATTTAAAATATTTTCTCTACCAAAAATAATGTCCCATTAAAATAGGTTAATACTTTGATCACCATAAAACCTTAATGAAAATATTTATGCTATTAATAATAAAATATCTTCATATCAATGAAATTACATAAAGAATTACATGTAATAAACTCCAGAAAGTATGAGATAAACCATTATGACTCTAGCTACGTTTATGGTGAACAACATTCCCTTATAATCATATCATTATTATCACAACATCATGATTATATTAAGGTTTATCCTCCCTCAATCATATTTTCTCAAATATATTCAACTTGTCATTACATTAGTTTTCTTATTCATCCATGTGTTTTAAAATATACTTTAACATCCTTCAAAAAAATTTACTATATAACAATCTGTATACATTTCATGATTCATATAACCAAATTATTATCAATAAAATACTCCTATAAAATAATTTTACAATACAACCATTAGAAAATTAATCATTCACTATCATATGTAGTAATAATATAAACTTGACCATGATCCCATATATTCATTTGTGATATATTCCCTTAACTCTTAGAGAATTATTTTTAATTGGGACCCATATCCTTATAGTTGAATCATTGAAAACTCAATTTTTTTACATTATAATTAAGCACATTGATGCATTTAACTCTACACATGCAGAAATCTCTAATTACCTTCAAGAAAGTACGAGAGTGATTCTTTCCACAATTATAATATGTTAGAAAATAATTCATTCTCTCCTTCCCATTCTTGTCTTTTAATATTATATCCTCTTCTTCTCTTACATCTCTTTGAATTTGTAGTACATGGTGAATTATTTCTATGTCTTGATATCAAATTATACTATATAATCATATGATGAGAAATTTTAGGACACTAGTTCCCTGAAATGGATTTTCATAATCCTATAAATTAAATTTTAAATCATTATCTTTGGATTTTTCACTTAGTTTGCAGTGTGCAAAGTTAACTGTGTAATTTTTTCTTCATTCATATTATTTTTGTTCTCTTTTTTATGTCTTAGATTATATAACCATCCATCCATATCATCTTAGTCCACATGAGAAAAATATTTTTCTAATATGATTACCTTGAAATACTTAGATTAAAAATTTTCTATTTCTTCTTCAACCGTAGTTTTTAAAATCATTGTACACCATTGATCTGGATATACTGATATATAATGAATATACAAAACAAATTTCCCCATTTAATAACATCTTATAAAAAGAAATATATTATCTAAGCAACATATCCAATGATCACCTAAATATGGATTTTTATTCCCATTGGATGATGGAGGTTACTAATACATTAAGTGGTCTAAAATTTTTACACTATATGTTTGATTATCTAGATAATATTTACAGGAAACGTAATTACTAATAACTAGAGTTTGATACCCAAATATGGTTATAATTTGTTTAGTTATAGCTATTACACCAACTCCAAATTCATTCTCTTCCCCACATGGAGAATTCATATATAGAGTAAATGAATTGATAAGGTTCACATTCCTTTCATAAGTTCCCTCTTCATGACTATATAATACAATAGGATAGTTCATAACACTATAAAACCTAATGTATAATCCCTAAAAAGGTTAGACACTTATCAAAAATTGAAAAAAATGGCTATAAAATCTCAAAATAATAAAAAATGTTTGTTTGGGGATATATTTATTTTTAACTCATTTTATAATGTATTGTAAATAGAATTTTAATTATCCTAAGAAAATACCTTGGGATGGTCATTCTAAACAGATATTAAGGCTTATTTTCAAGTATATTGGGATGATTTGGTCAATCATAATGCACCCTTTTCAATGTTATTACCCCTAAAAACATCTATGCACAAACCATGTCCACTTGTGGAATATATAAAGTGATTTAGTTCAATAAAAAACAAAATAATCTATTTATGATGAAAGAATTAATATTTTATTCAATAAAAGTCCTCAGAGTCTATCATATAGTCAGTTCCTTAATTTTATCTTCAATAAATCTAGTTCCCAATGTTTCTACTAATCTTCTGTTGATACCAACCATAGAAACCACAAACCCAATATCCTGGATCCTGTGTCTAATTTATTTTTCATTGGAACCCAATACAAGGTATCACATCCTAAAGAACATAATAGTCTAGTGTCTACGGTATAGTAGATAAATACTTGAAAATAACATTAAATATTAAACATAAAATTTAGAAAGTTATTAATTTTTTAACATTGTTATTTTTCGTTTTCATATCCCTTCATACCAATAATAAAACACATCATAGTATCATGGAATAAAATTAAACATATGAAAGGTGTGAGATTAGATGATCAGTATGGGTATGCGTACAACCTAAGATATTAATAAATAAGGCATAATAAATATAGAGAGGAAAAATAACTAAGTAACAAAAAATTTAATCAGAATGATAAAAATAACATGTAAATAATAAATTATGATAAAAAATTCCATATATTAAATTACATTATATTGAAAAAAACCATTTATATTATAAATTATTTAATAATAACATGTTTTATCAATAACTAGTCTTAAAATGTTTGAATTCATAATGATATAAATCGAAAGCATAGCTTCAATGGCTTGCACTAATACATCTAAATAAATGTGTCAATCCTCAACCAAAACCAAACTTAATATGTGTCAAATGATATATTGTTGAATTAAGGGGATACAACGGGGCTCGAATTTCACTTACAAAGTCCAATTCATTCTTAAAATGAAAGTGTGAAACATAATTAACCTAAAACATCATATTGAATAAATGAATTTAGAATTTTTTATACTTAACCTAATTAAAAAACATTATTTTAAAATCTAAACCCAATCAATTGGGTCTGAGATGGAAGGTCACAAGACCTCACACACATCTCCCTCCACAGAAGAGGCTACTAACTACCAATGAGTTTTTGAGACATCTGTGGGGTGACAATACCCACAATATCATATTAGAGGAATAATAATAAAAAATATTATAATATAATTTGAGTAATCAGGAATAAGGATAAATTATAAATAGATGATGAATAAAAGAAGATTCTAAAAGTGGGATGCCAATGTAGGGAAAATAAAAAGTATAAGTAAACAGATGATAAACTAAAAATCTCACAAGGCACATTCCCTTCAACAGATCCCTCATAAAAACTACCAATACACTAAAATTACTGGAATACGGTGTTATTATAAGATTTAATAGGAAACCACCAATGTTTCCCCAACTAGGTGTTCTCATGTTTAACAGTGTATACCATAGTAGTAATGATTGAATAAAAATTAAAAACAATAACCCAAAACTATGTGGTTGTGCACTAACCAAGCTAGAACAATCAGGGACCATACCATCATTGGCTCTATGATGAATATGAATATTATTTCAACACTTATGCAAAAACATCCCGAAGGTTGTTGACGATTCACTCATAATCCATAATTCCTCGAGTTATAATTAAACTTCTTGGAATACACATAGAATCATGTAATACTAGGAATCCAAAAGGTATCATTTCTCTATAACATACCTACAATCCTCAAGGCATTGGGTAACAGTCATAATCCACAAAGAATCACGTGTCAGCCCTTTACTCAGAATCTAAAAGGCAGAAAGTAGATTCCATGTTACAATAATATCATATTTCATTGTCTTCGTCACTTCACATCATGCACACACACCCCACAAGAATTAATCATATTGTGATTACCACCTATCTTGTATACACATACCAATCCTCAAAAATAACAACACGATAGTTCATATATTGATAACAACCATAACACACATAATGATAAATATAGCATCATCACATACATCAACATGTGAAACAAACATCGCCATGAAATCAATATATCAAATCATTATCTTGGAAACAAATTATATCACACCATGGGATACACACACCCACATTCGATCACAAGTCAAGAATGATATAAAATATTTCAACACAAATATAATATATGTTAAAATTTTTAAAAATGTTTCAAAAAAGGTGAGGAAATTCATACCAAAAAAGTATTAATGTAAAAGGTTATGATAAAGCAACTTATGTGACTTGATAGTTGGATGGAAATCTCAATATTCAAGAACAACTCTTTACATCCATATTAAGGGAAATATTAACAACTTAATTCTCAAGATTCATCAATGGTTGTAAGAAATAAATTTTTTTATTTTAATTCAAATTGGAATAAAATATCACGTTATATGATATTTTATCTCTCGTGGATAATTTTAGAATTATGAATCTTCCCCAGGACTTTCACAGACAATATTCCGAATCAGAATAATTATATTTTGAAAATTTATCAAAAATTATTATTTTATAATTTTCATTTAAAAATTTATATTAATTTATCCATTTAGAATTATATTTTTTAAATTTATAATAAATTATCCTTTACAACTATCTTTTGAGAATTTATCATAAATAATAATTTTTAAATATATTTTGATAATTTAGTATAAATTTTACTTTTATAATTATCTGTAGATAATATATTATTAATTTTAAATAATAATTTTTTTCTGATAATTTATCTTAAAACAACATTTATCATTCTCTTTCAATGATTTATTATAATTATTCATTGATAATTAAATTAAATTATCATTTTATAATTAATTATAATTATCAATCGATAATTTTGCATATCTATGGTTTGAAAATTAATTATTTTTATTTTCTAATAATTTTTTGCATTTATCCTCTTGAAAATTTTAAAATTACCCTATGACTATTAAATAAAATCATCATTTTATTATTCAATGAAATTATCATTAGATAATTTATGATAATTAACTATTTATTAGTCCTCATTATTAATTTTTTTAGAATTATTTTTTAAAATTATCAATTAAAAAGTAAAATATTTGTTTTAATAGGACTTGTTATATTCACAAAATAGTATTCTTCCGTTAATTGTTGAGATAGAACCAACGGTGATTATGATGTGTGAATTAGATCAATAATGAAAAAGTTATTAATGATAGAAACATTAAGATTAATAAAACAAAATGGAAAAATAAGTATACATACTACCCAATGGAATCCAAGAGAAGAAACTCACATGCACCTAAACTGATCAATAGAGACTTCACTAAACCTATGCAGGGGTGTCTTTTGATTACCTAGAATCAATGGAATCGACTAATTCAAATTCCAAAATTGTTTCCCTTTTTATAAACCAAAAATGATATCATTTAATACCTCTGTTTAATAAAACTAGTTTAATATTTTATTCAACCAAAAATAAAATAGGGAGTCCTTATTTTCAACTAATTAAGGCATTGTAATTGAAAGGGATCAAAATGGTGATGATTCGAGTAATTATATAATTTGATGGGGGGGTTTGTTTTGGTATTACAAATTTAAATGTATTTTAAAATTTTAATATTTAAATTAAAAATTATATCATAATGAAAAATAATAAATAAAATAACATAATGGGAGATCTAATGAAACACTTGAAGCTCATAAAATCAATGTCCATCCTAGGGTGAACCTAACATCCTTGATCAAACCATCGCCTCATATTTATCATCCAACACACCATTCAATATATATCAAATATTTTTTGACAAAATAAAAATAAAAATATTATAAAACATTTTGTCATATGTGATATATCTTAATACATGATGCTCATGAATGTTATAACCTAATGAGGATAAAAATTGTATCCCAAACCTAAAAGTGTCCTCCTATTTATAACACTACACACCATTTTTTAGATAATAAATTACTTTTGTTAAACATGAACATGCATAATATTATTTTTTTATTCCATCAGTAGTGAGGTTATACAGGCCTGAGAATATGACCCTAACACACCTCCAAAATAAAAAATTATTCCATAGAATACTTTAAGATGATAAGTGTAATTTTAACCATACCCAAAGCCTAACTACTTATCATCCTTAATAAGTATCTTCATTTCCCATTATTGAACAACTCGGGACACTAGGATCAAACATCTAACTTGCGTCCCCACATTTCCTCTTGGATCTTTCCATGCTACTTAAGAATCTTGAGTAATGGTATGATCTTTACTTGCAGAAAATTCTCAGTTTGATACATAATACACAAAAGGTAGTCCTCATAATATTCCTCAGAATATTTCTCTAAGTGCTCATTATAAATAACATTACCATGTTTTGGTATGTACGTAATAACATGTGACACATGGAACACATCATTCATGCCTCAATAGTTTGAATGGAGGTCCAAATGATGCACCACCACCTCTATCCTCTTGGGGATGTAAAATGGGACATTAAAATGTGAATTTAGATTTCCATTCTTCCTCATACATCACCTACCAAATTGAGTATTCACTCAAAATAAAACCTAATCTACCATAGAAAACACTAATGGTATCCTCCTCTAGTAAACATAAGATATCAGTCTACTATAAGTCATGATCAACCTCTTCACAATTATATCCACTCTCCTAGAACCATCTAGGACCAAACTGGGCCCACAAATGCTTCCTCATCTACTTCATTCTAGTAAGTGGTGACCAACATGGTCTCCCATAAGGATCCACTAAAGTTTACATCTAAATCAAATCTTGGTCAATGTTATTGAATGATAACATAGTCAAGAATATTTGATCATTCCATACTCCATTGATGTCTAGTATAAAAGATGGAAGGATATACACCAATAAGAATATAACTTTCTTGTCCTATGTATCATTTGGAAGATATAATTCTAAGATCACATGTATTTGAGTCCCTATGTATTTCATTAAAGCCTTAAAAAAGTTCCATGAAAAGAATGCATGTCTATCTTAAATGATTTTATAGGGAACTCCCTACAGTTGTATGCTCTCTAGGACATAGGGCGTCCCCATATCTTCTACGAATTGTGTCTTTAATGGGTGATTAGACTTCATTAAATGATCAATAATCACCCAGACAACATCAAATCTCCTCATCGTATTGGGTAACCCCATCACAAATACCATTGGGAGGTACTCTCACATTCATATAGGTATCATAAGTGGATATAACAACCCTCAAGGTGTGGTCAAGGTGTTTTTGTGTGTGATTGTATTTGTTTGAAAATTCATATGAACATGAATGTGTATGGTTGGTGTTACCAAAAAAGGTATTTATGATGGAATAGTTTTTCAGTGTTTGCTAAATTTTTGGGACTGATGATCATGAATTTGGGTTTTTGGGAAAATAATTTTTCGGAATTAAATTTATAATTAACTAAAAATGATATATCATGGATTGAAAAGGGAGTAATCTTAATGGGGAATGAAATTAGAAAATTAAGAATTTCCATATAACAATTCTATGTGGACCGCAAAGGGGACTACGTGGACCACATATGAATAATAGTTCAAAGATGACTAATAGTTCATTGGAGGATTTTTTTTCATTCAAAGGACATCTCTTCAGGTTGAGTGGAGGTGTTTCATTAGTTCGATGGCCATTTATTAACCTGAGTGGATGTGATTTGTGGAATCGTAAAGGATTTCATTCATGCAATAGATCGTCCACCACAAAGAAGGAAAGGCTTTGTATGGACCACATAGTGAAATCCTTAGTGGAGGTCGTAATGCATCAAAGATTTGATTATTTTGGATTAATTGTTTTTTGAATTATTTTCCTATATAAGGAGCGATTATCACAAAATTACTAAGTGATATTTTCAATAGAAAAAAAAATTTCTCCAAAATGATTTGGTGAATTCTAATAGCATTCACAAGGTGAAATTACCCGATGGAGAAGAGATTCGCGAGGAGGATTATTTTCAAGGAGAAGTGGACCATGAGAGAGAGTCAGTGGAAGGTATTTTGTGGGGTTGTGTGGCCCAAAAAGAAAAGGGTCTGAAAAGTTGATGCAATATATAGATAACCATCCATCCATTCAAGTTGAGGTGGTCTGTGAGAGATATAAATTCATTAGAAAAATAATTTGTCCCTGATGTTGGTATAATCTATGGGGGAAGAGGCTGTCTCTGTATAGACATGGAATTCCCATGAAAAGTTGTTTTCTTAAATACATGGGAATTTTACAAGTCTGCAGTTTCTAATGGTGCTGGATTCTGAGGCCTGGTGTGCCCAGAATCATTTTCTAACTTTTTGTTCGAGTACATTAATTAAACGTATGTGCAGGATTTTATATCTTTTGAACCAGTGCTCGGAAATGAAATCTGAGGACACCATTGAACACGTAGCACTTATATTCACTTATGGAGACCATTACTGCAGTTGCATTTTATCGAGATTGGAGGTTAATTTTTAGGGGTTTATAAATAAATTAAATAAAAATATGTGTAAAATATTTTTATTTTGTGGCAGTTTAATCCTCCAAGGGGTGGTTGGATGTGGGGACCACCCGTGCATAACCTCCCTTGGGAGGATATTATTTGGTGGGTCCCACACGAGCTCAAACACTCCCCCTTAACCCCCATTAACCCTTAGAACTCCCAATTTATTGCGGAGCCTCTTCAGCTTCTTTTATAAATATGCCAACAAAAATTAATTAATTGTTTAATTAATTAATTTTAAATCATTTGAATTATTTTTGGGAATGCATGCCAACTCCAAAATAATAGCTTCTCTCTTATTTTTGTTTAGTTAGTGTTTTTCTTTGGTGGAACTTTGAGAGAAGACTTAGGTGATTATTGGTGGAGCCTTTCCTCTCCAACGACGAACGACATCCTCTTCAATGAAGAACGAAGTCCTATCAAATGAAGAATGAAATCCTCTCCAATGAAGAATGCACTGTGTATGAAGAAGAAAGAGGATGAAGCACGAACCCGGGATGGGTGGCGTGTGAAGGGCGCAACATATGACGACGTCTTTGTATTTTTCTTGCACCTTCAACAACATTCACCATAATCGAGGTAGGGGTTTGAGTTGAATTATTTACTTTTTCTTCATCATTCAACATTAGTTTATTTGTTGGCCAATTATTATCACCTAACGTGGAGGGCACCGGCCGAAAGAACATGACCCGATGTCCCTCCATTGGTTCTTGATTTGTTGACGACGGCTGTGGTGCAACAACAACACTGGAAGAGAGAACTGTGGTGGATTATCGGTGGCCGGATATGGTCCAGCCACAAGGAAATCAGCTGTGCAAGGCCGCTAGAAAAAGGCATAGCACCGTCATGCCATGTAGAGGGGTAGCGGGCCGCGACCAAACCGGGCCAGAGCAGAGGAGGTGCAGCATCGTCGTGTTGCACGGTGGAGATGAATGTGGCGGCCAGGTTGGGCCTCTATGGTGGAGGCATGAGGTCGTCACACCGTGAAGAGAGCAGAAGGACCGCGGTGTCGTCACACCGCTATGGAGGAGCCGTGGTGGCCAGTCGGGTGGGCCGCCATGGAGCCAGACGAGCAGGACCAGCCAGGTCCCACGCCACCTGAAACGGTGCAGTGCGCCATTTCTGTTCGACCAACCGTGGAGAGGCAAGACACCCCCTCCCTCGCATGGCTGGCCAGGCCACCGTGGTTCGGGCCACCACGGATGGGATACCCCTTGGCCAGGCCACCAATGGCTGGGCCGCCCTTGGCCGGACAACCCATGGTCGGGCTTCCCATTGGCTGGGTAACCCTCGAGTCTGACCGCCCTCGTCCTGGCCGCCCATGGTCAGGGCGCCCCTAGGCCAGGCCCCCCACGGCCGGGTCACCCTCGGGCCGAGTCGCCTCATTGGGCCGGGTCATACCCTCAGATCAGGTCACTTCCTCAGATCGGGTAGTACCCGTGGACCGGGTCAGACCGACTGGGTCGGACCGGACTCGGACCGACTATGGATGTTTACACCTTTTAGTATGCATCTAGGGCTACAAGTGTCCGATCGGCGAACCGCCTATGGAGATGGAATTCTTGGAGTGAGACGACTCTTTTTTCATACTACTCTTGAGGTTTGGATACAGTTGGGGTATGGTCGGGTTGGTTTGAGCCTAAAAACCAACTGGGCCCCTGGAACAGAAATGCCAATAACTCTTAGACTGAGCGTCTGATTGACGCACCGTCTATCACGTTGGGTTCCTTATGATGAGATTGAACTATGGGATTCATCAACTCAAGAATTCATTTTAGTTTATGTATCAACACTTGTCTTGTGGAGCGGACCCTCCCTAAATCGGGCGTGATGTGTTCGGGAACCCTAGTGCTGGCTGTGACAGAGATGACAATGATGACTTCTGTACCGGGATCCTCTGTGGGTTCGATAGTGGTGACTACTATACCAGGATCCTCCATGGGTTTCATAGAAATGACTTCTATATTGGGATCCTTTGTGGTTTCAACAGTGGTGTCTACTATACCAGGATCGTCTATGGGATTGACAACGATGGCCTTTGTACCGGGATCCTCCGTGGGTTTGAAAGCGGTGACTACTGTACCCAAATCCTCCATTGGTTCGACAGAGATTACTTCTGTTCTGGGATCCTCCATGGGTTCAACAGTGGTGACTACTCTACCAAAATCCTCCATGGGTTCTACAGTGATGACTTCTTTACCAAGATCATTCATGGGTTTGACAGTAGTGACTTCTATACTGGGATCCTATGTATGTACGAGAGTAACAACTTATTTACTAGGATCGTGCGTGGGTTCAATAGCACTGATACTATTCCAGGATCCAACATGGGTTCGATAAAGGATATGATTTAGTCGCTACAACAAATAATCACAACCCCTCTACATGAGTAGAATACCCGTGTGAGGTGAGTCTTGACTTTTAGTCGATATCAACAAGATTATTAAATTTACTTACATTGTGGAATGGGTTGTGCTTTGGCTCGAGAGTTGGATTCGGACTGTGATTGGTATCTTAGGTATATGTATGGGCCCATACCTAAGTAAGGTTGGTTGATACTTCCTGATTATATCATACTTTTTTGGTTTATCTATTGTGGATTTTGTTAGACCTTGAATTTCTCAGGATCCCTACTAAGTTTCAGTATACTCACCCCTGAACGGGCTATGCCCGCACCTCGTTGTGTTGGATGTAGATGACAGACATCCCTGACCAAGGCAAAGTGTGTGAGGACTGGATGGAACCCGGAGGAGACGGATGAACATGGAGCATTAAAGAGGATATCTATACCTATTTATTAGGTAGGATTTGTGGTGGACGATCTAGGAGCTGCTAGGCACCTTCCAGTTGTTTTGTCTTTTACTTGTACTTTACTATTAGGCTTGTATTTCCAGACCCTTTTACTTTCCATCACATCTTTTGTTATATAGTTTTTACTTAGTATATGCTTCCCCTTGTACTCTGGTTGTGTGTGTTTATATTTTATAAAGACAATGCCTTCCCAGTTATAGAGATTTATGCGTTTGGTGCTAGTCACCAGACCGTGGCATATGGTAGGCAGGCTTGGGGTAGTTACAACACGGGCCCCGGGGGACAGGTTGTGACAAATTGGTATCAGGTGAGTTGGTACTACCGCATAACATAGGACTCTGATATGTATTACTGTGAAGAAATAATGTTAAGAGTATTGAGTTTGGTTTCAGTCCAGGGAGTCCAGTGTTGGTGAGGCGGCCGATGTATCCATACATCAGGACCCTAACCTCTGATTTCCGAAATATTGCACGAAAACACTGATTGTGCTTGTGTTTCAAGAGTTTCCTTTATGATATCTTTGTGTTATCTCACCAGTTATAACTTGTTTTGACCATGGCACACCTATTTCTTTTCAGGATGGCTCCACGTAGGCAGACAGCCAGGGTTCTGAGTTTTGTATGGTATGGTATCCCATCAAGCAACGAGGTCTCAATGTTGGGCCTCATCATAATGGGGTTAACAGCGGTACCACTGACCGTTGGGCCTCCGATGCCACCAGCTCCAATATTAGAGAGTGCACGACATCTGAGTCTTTTGCACGAGTTCCAGTTCCAGAGGAAGCCTAGGTTTCTGGGAGAGACACACCCACATGGAACTATGGATTGTATGGAGGCTGTCGTCATAGTTTTCAGATTGGTAGGGACACCAGCTAACCTCATGGTGATCCTTGTAGCGAGTCTCCTGCATGCAGCAGCAGGAAGATGTGGAGCCTGATGCTCCAGGTGCATGAAGAGGCATCATTACTCTGGACAGACATCGAGAGCCTATTCTGGGTGGAGTTTTTTCCAGACACCCTTTGTGCGGTGCAGATTCGGGAGTTACTTTATATATAGAAGGGCATCAGGATAGTAGCTCAGTACTCAGTGTGGTTCACAGACCTCTCCTGCTACTCCAAGGATATTATACAGGACCCATTCCTTAGTGTCCGGACCTTTGAGTAGGGAATAAGGCATGAGATCAGGGTTGTGATGATCTCTCTCAACATTCCAACACGGGCGGGAATACTGGAGCGATCCCTTCTAGTGGAGAGTTTTCTTGCTGAGCAGACACTGGAACTAAGACCCACCATAGGTGACACGTAGTGAAGTCTTCTCCAGCCGGTAGTAGACAAATGTCATAGTGGTCCAAGTGGACTAGGACATCAGGTGGGTGACACCAGGATACAGGTTTGGTTGTGTGGGGCACATGAGACAGAGCCAACCATATGAGGAGCAGGCAGTGCTATGCGTGTTGCAAGAAGGTTCACATGGAAAGTGACTATCCGACCGGCCGTACAGACGATCAACAGACAGTTGAGGAACCACCCAGGTAGAGGTAGATGTTTAACCATGGTTGTCTTCAAAGAATAGGTAGACGTGGCAGAGGAGATGGTCGAGCAGCAGGTGGACAAGAGCGGGACTAACTCCAATCATAGAGGCCTTTTTTCATGAAGCTTCTAGCTTCGTTGATGTCGTTGTTTATGGTTGTTTTTTGTCTTTGTCATTTGAGCTGCAGTAATAACAGACACGTGTCCTTGTGACGGTCTTTGTAATGGCCCAGACCACTCTGGTCCTTTTCTTTTGTCGAAAAGATGGTCATGAAGTGTTCTGGAAGGTAAAATAGACTTTTCCCACACTTTTTAGAATTTTGTAAGTACACGACGTGTAGTGTGAGTACCCACCATGTACCACCTGGCCAGGTATACCCCGTTTTTATTCCGTGTCCTTTTCGTGTGAAATAAATGAGTACACGTTCTGTATCCCATACTACACTCCATGTAGTCCCTCCTCGCATACGCGTTACCCTCAAACGGTGTGTTGACCAATAAACGACCGTGTTCCATGTTGAAGGCCGTGTTGGAATCCGCATTGCGACCATGTGAAATGACTGAGTAAACACCGTGTACTAGAAAGTACACACCATGTAATAGAAAGTACACAACGTGTACTAGAAAGTACACAACGTGTACTAGAAAGTACACACCGTGTACTTTAGTTTTTATCACCTATAAAAAAGGGGGCCTCACCTCCTTTTCAAATCACTCCTCTCCTCACCATTCCCTCGAGCACAGCTCTCCCAAGAGAGACTCCAAAGATCTTTTCTTCAATAACTTCTTCGTCTGAGCTCTGATTTAGGATCCGTTAGCGGCCACGGGATCGTAACGACGAGGAGGAACTTCTGAGCATAGATCAGTTGTCTTCCCATCGACCTTTCCTTCCCTAAATCCATCTGAGGAAGTTTTTCCGGGATTTTCTAGAAGTGGCGGGCGCTGACGGACGTATTCTAAAGTTGATCCGGGGAGCACTGTGATCAGAAGCTGTTGAGGTAGGGATCATACCTTCGTCCCTCTAAATTTTTCATCATGCGGGGTGGGTTCCCTCTTGTTTACGTGAAACACATTTGAACCGGTTTAATAAAGATAAAAACTGGCATAAAGAACAGGGATGGGGAAGTTATTATGTTTATCTTTATTTATTTTATTGTTTTGTTGTAAATTGAATAGGCTTATGCCTACTGAAAATCACGGTCGTTGGGCGCCTTTGCTTGCAAAATTAAATGTTGCCCTATCATTCTAGACCATTTATGGATGGAAACTTTGTGGAATGTGGGAATTGGTTAATCACCTAAAGTTGAATTATTAAATGAATAACCAGAACCCTTGTGTGATCACCCCAGTTGAAAAAAACTGAAATAAGAAACATGTGAGTGTTAGTTAGGGTTTATTTATGTGAAGGGGGTGTTTTGTGGGTTGTTGTGGATCAGGTGGGCAGTGGGGCTATGATAAATGGTATAAAGAGATGATGATGTACCGGTTTCAGTGTGTTTTCGGTTATGGTGGTTGGCAGTGGGGCTACAGGGATGGGTTTGAAAGTAAATGAACTATGGGTTGTGAATAATAAATGAAAGTAGAAGAGTTATTGAATGGTGGGTCATGGTAATGGAACAAGAATAATAATCAATGGGGATGGTTGGTTAATAATAAGGGACTTTTTGGTGTTGCTTGTGTTTTCCTAACTTGATTTGTGGATTCCAGGGATATGTTTTATGAACGATTGATATGGTTGGTTATAGATGATTTCCCAGTAGTTAAAGAACTAATAAACTTATTCTGTTAAAACATGAAAACATAAATGGGGATGGGGTTGTTTGTTGTATGCATGCTTCGACATAGTAGTGTCAAGGAACGTGCTCAGTTTCTCTGTTTAGAATCCATAGGTTGGGCTGTATGTTTGGGATACATATATATATATATCTTTGAGTTTTTTTTCACCCCACCCATGTTGAGCACTTAGTGCCAAACACTCCAATTTAAGGAGAGCGTGATTTTCCCATAGTTACTAGCTCATTCCAGCTCCTTCTTCCCTAGGTTGTGACAGCATAAGGCAACCTTACACCTAAGACTCTTCATGTAGGTTTCATTTGGGGTGATTTTATCCTAACACTCTTCGACCAGGTTTACTTTATTTCCTCAAGAATCATTGGGATGAGGCCGAGGTGTGTGTGGGCGGGATATGTGGTTGTGAGGCCCAGGTGTGTGTGGGTGGGATATGTGGTTCTGAGGCCCAGCTGTGTACGGGCGGGAAGAGTGTGGTAGCATCAGGATGTTCGCCATTAGGAAGAGAAGCTTACTAGTGGGAAAAGGTGTGGGGTACCCAATACACTTTTTCTTATATACCACAACCTGTTTTTTGTGTTTTGGTGAGCATGGCTAGCGAGGCTGGGTGGATAGAATTCCTTGATAGGTTTTGGTTTCTTCTGTTGTTCTCATGGGACATTAGGATGTATCCCCACTTGTGCATGAGATCTTTACGTTTCCTTACTGAGTATACTTGTATGCTCACCCTACATTTACTTCTAGGTTTCCAGGAGGACTACCAGGGCCGTGCAGGACCCTACTAGTCGGGAAAGTTTGAGTTGTTGCAGTTTGTTGTCCTCTTGCTTCTTTTGGTACTATACTTTTGAGCTTTCTTGTACTTGTACTTCGTTTCAGAACTGTTTAAACATGCATGTGGGATTGGTTTGGGTTTATTTACTTGTTCCTTTTTCTTTTGTTGTTTGACTCATCCTATTTCCCAATCTTAAATAAATAAAAAGGGTAATGTCTATAATATTTGTGAAAAACTCATACCCTTGGTGCTAGTCACCACTCTGGGGCCTACTGGAGGCAGGACTCGGGGGTCATTATCACCCTTCCACCATTGCCAACTCAGGAGGGGCATCTTTGGTGGGAGGGGGTCAGAAAAATGGTATTAGAGGCAATGGTTGAGAGATAAGATGAAGTCTAGATTTAAGAACAGTGAGGATTGCATGGGATCGTATGGAGACAATGTTGGATAATATTTGTGTGTGACATAGGCCAGAGAAGACTTGTTAGGACACGGGATTTCAGGGCCCCCCATGATCCGATACAAGGAATCTGAGCCTACTGAACGACCAAGTGAGACTACATTAATTGCATGGTATAGACCCTAGGGAAGGTACATTCATCATCATGATTGTGTTTTACTTGATTTGGGTGTTCTAGGAAAGAAATTTAGTAAAATGTTAAAATGAAACCATGAGAAATTTCCTTACTATTTGGGATTAGGTGATCTTTGTTTACTGTACAGCTATGGCACCTAGACATCATCCCCGGGTGGCTCAGACAACCGAGGCCCAACATATTTTGGCGGTCGATCAGTTGAGGATTGACTGAGAGGAGGAAGATATCTAGTTTTAGAAGACTCTCTATTCATTCTAGAGACGAACCCACAAGAAGTACGAGGGTAGTACTTCGGATATGGAGATAGAGGAATGAGACAGAGGTTCTGTGGGATGACATTGAGAAGGAATTCCAAGAGGAATTCCTTTCTTCCATGGTCAAGGTGGAGAAGCAGCAAGAGTTAATCTCCCTTCAGTAGGGTAGTATGTCTGTACGAGAGTTGGGGATAATGTTCAAGGATATCCTAAGCTTTTCTCTGGATCTCTTTTCAGATGATGAGTCTCAGGCGAGACGTTTGGAGGAGGCGCTTCGTCCTTCACTCTAGTATGCTATCACCCCCTTCACTCTTCCGATGTACAGAGTAGTAGATAAGAAATCAGAGGTTCTAGAGAGTATGCACTCACAGGGAGGTGCACCACGAGAGAGGATCTAGCCAGGTTCATTGAAGGAAAAGGCAGTAAGCAGTAGGTATCCTATGACATGACCTTCTAGATTCAGTCCAGTAGGGAGTAGGCCCATGCAGTTCTAGTTCAAATCATCAGGTCCTCATCCTTTTTTCACAAGCCCAGGACAAAAGTGTTTCCCTTGTGGAGGTTTCAAGAACATTCAGAGTTGGTGCCCAACCTGAGCTTAGTACGGTGGAGGTGGGTAGGTTTAGCGCCCGACTCAGCAGCACCAGTTGCCGGTGAGGCCCTTCCAGCAGCAGCAGGACCCTTCTCTTCTGAGGGAAGACTTTGCAGGAGGAGGCTGACCTCTGGGTGCTCCTCATGGACCATGACCAGAACATGGTCGGGGAGGTGGTCGACATCAGAGAGGTAGAGGAGCTGGGTGTGGACAGTTTCACGTAGCAGAGTTGAGAGCTCCGACAGGACCAGAGGGGGTGCGAGGTACGATTTATTTTGTTCAGCACTCTCGTTTCTACATTGTTCGGTTAAGGAGATTCACACTCCTTTGTTGCTCACAGTCTAGACCATGCTTTGGGTCTATATGTAGAGAGACTTTCCGTACCCCTGGTGCTGAATGCACCAATTGGAGGCCAGACCAGAGTATCATGTGTTTTCTGTGGATGTGGGCTGATGTTGGGACCGCATCGATCTAGTGGGGACCTTCTTTTGCTATATATACATCCATTCGATGTAATCCTAGGCATCGAATGGTTGTTTTCTGCTAGTTCCGTTATCGACTGCTTCCGAAGAAGGGTCATGTTTTTCAATGTAGAAGAGAACTATGTATCTTTTGTTGGCTAGAGGAGCTATCAGGTAGGAATCCATCATGTAAAGCCTATCCTTTCCTTGTTAGGCGGGTTATCAGTGGTTTCATCTTATAAAGAGATGACGGATGTCCCAGAGGTTGTTGGGGAGTTCCTCGATGTTTTTTCTAATGAGGTCGTGACTCTACCCCCCCCCCCCCCGCTGACGTGATGTTGAGTTCGGGATAGACTTACAGCCTGGTGCCTGTCCGATTTCGATGGCCCCTTATCAGATGGCACCTTTGGAGTTTTGGGAGTTATGGATTCATATTGACGATCTGATGGAGAAGGGTTTTGTTCGACCAAGAATATAAGGTACCATCCTTAAACCTTACTTAATCCTGAGTTATTACAAGATTACACATTGAGGATCTTTTCAGTTTTAGAGTTTTAGAGAATTACATCATAAAAGTTGCATTACATTCCACATTTAAACAAAGTGGTTACATAAAAGACAGTACTAAATTTTTCCCATCAACGGAAACATATTTAAAAATAAAGCATGGATTCTTTCTTGACACGTCCTTGACACTATCATCATATCATGTACCTTTCCCTTGACCTGTGAAAAACATTTAAAAAAAACATGGGATGAGCAGAAAAAGCTCAGTAAGGGTTATAAAAATATGGAAAACAAACATGACTTCATATATACATAAGAATGAAATCATACATAACCCATAAAACATAAGCACTTTAACATACCTCATCAAATCATGAATAAATCATAGAAATAATAAGACATAAAAGGTAACTTGAGGCATTCATAACATTTGTACGTAGGGAGTAGCCCTCTTGGTTACGTTTGGAATACCCACAACAATATATTCCCTAAATCTCTCCGGATAAACCATAACGTTTCACTCTTTCACGTTACCCAATGCATTGGAGAGCTATATCGGGCTCACCCGCCCTTACATTATCACGGAACCACCCTTCTTCATAATAATTCCCAAGAACCATAACATAATCGTATCACATAAAACATGCATAAAGGAAAAATAACATTTCCACATTTCAATCACAAGATATCAATACAACACATTGATATAATAAAACATAATTAAAACCATTTTCAATACCAAAATAAAAGAAAATAAAAACATGGTATTTATTTTTCATTTAAAAAATGGTATGTCTTGTAGAGGAAGCCGAAACTCAAATAATGGTCATGGCGGCGGAGAAGTCATTGTCGCCGCATACGTACGACAAAAAAACATTCCCTTTTGTTGTTTAGTAAAATTCTTCGTATGAAAAAGATTCCTTTTGAATAAGTGTAAAATTCAAAGGGGTTTATACACCGTATAAAAGAATGGTGTGTATAAAACAAAATATGCCTCAATTAAAGGAGATTGAGACGAAGTCCCTTACAAAGACGGTATCTTTGGTTTAAGGAAAAATCAATTACATAATTATGTGTGACAAATGAATACACAAAATATAAGTGGACATTAAGTGTAAAACAATCAGAGGTTATTCACACATATTCATAGAATGCAATATTCAAGGAGTACAAGTTTATCCCAAAGAATCAAATTTGAGATAAGAAGTTCCCTTGCAAAAATTTGAAAGCCTAACGGCGTCACTAGAAAATTCAGAAAATGAGTTGATGAGAGATAAAAAGGGTATCTCATCACTTGGTCATAAAATTTACATCAATAAGGATATATAAGAATATATCCCAACATAATAGTATGTGAATTAAAAGAAATAACAAAATAAGTCTTTTAAAAAGAAGAGGGTGAAAGGTTCCCTTACCGACTTGGGTAACTTTTAAAACGAACACCCCATTGAAGAAGGGTCATACAATAAATATGTAAATACCCATAAATGAAATTATATTACACAAAGAGTATAATAATAGGAAGTACATACACCACTCAATGGAAATGGTGGAAAATGTAGAATAAATCTCACGGGACTAAAAGTGAGATGAAAAATCCCTTACGAAAACTCGGCAGCCTAACGGCGCCACATAAAACTTCCAAAAATGGATTGATGAGATTAAATAGGGTCTCTCATCATATTAACATAATTTTTACGTAAAGAGTAATATAAAATAACACCCCCAACATAACAAAGAGGATCTTAAAATAAGTGACATAAAGGAGAGTACTTAAAAAGAAAGAGAGAGGTTGGATCTCTTACGAAAATTCGGCAGCCTAACGGCACCACTCAAAACTTCCAAAATTGATTTTTGAGAGATAATAGGGTCTCTCATCATATGAACATATAAATTACAGTAAGATTAATATAAAATAAAATCCCAACAACAAGAAAGATGATCTTTAAAAGGAATGACATAAAAGAGTGTACTTAAAAAGAAAGAGAGGAGTAGGATCCCTTACCTCGGGTCCGACTTGACTCGATCGTTCTTTAATATCCTGAATAATAAACTTGAGTTAATTTCTACTTCCTTAAGAACCTTTTTAAAGTTCATTATTCCTTTTATATCACTTATTACCATTTCATGAACACTATGTTATTATTTAAACTAATAACGGTCTTTTTAACGATCAATGGTACTTGAGTCAAAAATAAACTCTTTATAATTACAAGTTGTTCATGTGGAAAAATATCCATTATATCCAGAATTGTATTAATGATGTATATATCATATATATCATATATATCCAGTATATTCATGCATTTATAATATTACATAATATTAAGAGTTAAGAAATGAAATGCACCGTTCATGGAGACGGTAAGCCGTACGTACGCATGAATGCTACTTCCATTTCTATTTCATATTTAATGGCATAACATAATGAAACATAATAGTATTTTAATTCCACTATGGTATCATATATAATATCATTAAATATATCCTTTATACGTACCACATATGGTAATAACGAATCAAATCACTTTGAGGGGGCGGTAGTCCACACTTCCTAAAATGACGATATTGCGTATACCCATAATGGAAGCCATAAAGGTATGACATAAATGAAAAATACATAAACTTAATTAAAACATAAACATATTATATATCATATATAAACATAGTTACATCTTAATGTCCACCTTTGAAGATGTTATATGAGTGTTGAACAATCATCGTTTCGTGAGGCAAAAATTCGCCATCCACAGAAACAGTATGTTCTTTAACCATTAGATGAAGGTGTGTGTAAGTGTAGCTAGAATAATTATTATAAAAACATACTAGTATATTATAGATAATGTATTTGTTACAAAAGAAATTAATAAAAGGAGTTTAGGGGGTTGGAGAAGCAAAATAAAACAAAAGAGCACAAGTGAAGACGTTACATTAAAATCGGGTAACTCCCATTGGATTGAACCAAAAGGGTTTCATGAAGAGCGTCCTGACTAAGTTAAAGCTTATAATATTAGTAGAGGGATTTGGAGGGACAAAATAATCAGAATATGGCCTAACCAAAGTCTTTAGAGGTGTGGGTAAGGTGGTAGAGGTAGGGGCCTTTTATAAGAGGAGAGGAGGGGCACCCTTGAAAAGTAAAGAAATGTTCTTTTATTTTAAAATGAGTTTCGGATTTAAAAGGTCCAAAATTGATATAATTATAGTATAAGGTGATAAGGGATCGATATATATCCATCCAATAGGTTTTTTAAAAGTGTAGGTTATATATTTTACATTATCTTTTCATTTTATTTAAATCGTTAAATAATGAGGTAATCGCTGCATCATCATGATTTCATAAATAATTTAATTTATATTATGTTTAAAAATTATTAAAAAAACTACTATGATGTTGGAAATAGTTTTAGCTTTCCAATGACTATTTATAGTCAAAAATATGACTTGTATAACCTCATGTAAAAATTGTTTTAGTAAAACAACTCTTGTTTGTGACATTTTTATTTTAACTTTAAATAAAAGGTATAAATGTCATTATCATACACAAGTGGCTCCATGGGTTACCAAAAATCGACCCATGGGTTGTATTGGTCGGCCATAACTCATCCAATATGGTTAGGACAAGTGTCAAGATATTTTCATTTTATTATAATATCATTTTTACCTTAAATCACACTAATTACCTTTAATCGCGATTAATAAAACTTAAAAGATACTTTTCATCAAAAATTATTTTCATCCCATTGAACCAAATTTTACTTAACAATTAAAATCATTTAAATTGTATTTTTAAAATTCAAATCATAGAAGTGTTAAAGTCCCATTTAAACAAAAAATAAAATTTTGTAACCACCACTTTGTGGTTTCATTATTCATCAAAAATTGAAGTTTTTCAGAAAAATACTAAAATTCACCCTAAGCTATATTTGATATTACAAATTAAAAAATGATGCCTATTTTACCAAATTCATAACATAGAAGTTGAATTAATTAATTTTATAATTAATTCCCGCTGTCAGAGCAAATAGCGTGTTTTTATGAAACAATAAGTATCAAAAGATTGACAGTAGTTTAAGTCCAATTTTAAAGTGAAATTAATTCCAATGACCACTATTGGATTAAATGGTAAAAATATATTCTACTTTTACTTTAAAAACAATCCAAAATATAATCTAATCATATAAATATAATAGATTAAAATGAGTTTTTGAATTAAAATACAACATTTTTCACTATTTATTAAAAAATGAACTTTATCGGAAAGATACCAAAAATTTACACAAAGTAAATTTTGATGTCCCGATTATAAATCAGAATTTTATTTTATCAAATATAACACATAAAATTGTCAAAAAAGTGGATTTAAAAAAGGCTCTCCTTCAAAAGGTGGTTAATCGACCTTTTAAAGAATATTAGAATATCTTTGCTTACAATTTGATTCATTTGCATTTTTAATCCTCCAGTAATTATTGTAAAGAGTAAAAATATTTGAAAAATATATATAATCATTTTGTAGTTAGTTCTGTTCATTCCTGACATTACAACGTCTAGGCATTAACTACCATTTAAAATAATATTATTTTATTTTTAGAGTGCAACGTAAGATTACCAAGAAACTCGTTGTTGCATATTGGGTAAGCCATCGAGCATAACATCCCCTTTATAGTAATATTAATATTTTATTCACAAATATGGATAAAAATAAAAATGTCATATTCTTTATTTACCTGGAGTGTTACATCCTTCCGCCCTTTTGGGAATTGCATCCTCACAATTTTAAAATTGATCTTGGAAACATCCTTGAAAGTCCCACATCGGAACAAGAGTCATTAAAACAATCACTTTAAAATAATGAAAGATAAGTACAGAGGTCACCCGAGTTAACCCATACTAGGATTCCATGTAGGAAAACATAGACATGGAGGAGAAAACATAGGGTTATGTTCTGATGGAGAGTGATAGAAAACATGTTTAGGAGAAGGCTAACCACAAGAAAATCACAAACTTATGATGGGTTAAATGGTATTCGATTCCCCGGTAGGAAAAAATAATAGACAACATTTTTTTTTAAGTTACTTTTCATTGAGGAATTTATTCATAAGGAAACATAATCCCTTATCATGTTGACTTTCAACTATTATTAGATTCCTTACACAAACTAATATTTTCTCCATAAGACGAGTATTTAGGAAGACTTGTTCACATTAAGAGTACTATAATCAACTCCTAGAGAATCACCTAATCCACAAAAGAGAACTATATACTTCCCATGTATTTATACTTTAACCAAAACCAAAACCAAAAAGGATAGTACAAGATCAGATAATCCAGAAAAGGATAACCCTTTATAAAAAGAAAATCTATTCTTAATCTCCAGAATTTGTCCAACAAAACCCAAAGTTCAACGAGGACCATTGGATAAACAATTTTTCAATAAAATTCTTCAAATTAAACCAAACTAATATTGAAACCCAAATATTGGAAGGATTTAGTCACATAGTCTTCCAAGTAAAATCATAACATTTATCTCCAAACAACATCAGTTTCCCTTAATGTCTCGTATTGAAAAGTAAATAACCTAATCACATATCCTCCATGATAGGTTAATAAATTTCCATAGATAACCCAAAATCAACTTACTCTTAATTCATAAAATCATCTAACTAAAAATAATCAGTCAAACTAACAATGGACTTCACGTAGTCCAGTGGTAGGTGATAAATACCAGTCGCACATTGGTTGTGGGTTCGATTCACGCAGCTTTGTCTGACGCGACGGGTTGTCACACGGTCTGCGTGTTGTCCTTTTTATAAAACTCCAAAAATAACCCTAACATGCATTAACCTCAATAGTTTCCTTATACCTCTAATTTTCTTCCAAATTCATTAAGATCTCAACATCTTAATTCTTGATGTCTTATTTCACCCCCATAAGATAAAATAAAACGATTCCCAAATGAATAACATCATACCTTGATCATGGCATCCACTCGGTTTCATCGTCATCTTGCTCACGTAGGTAGAAGTCCCATGAATTAAAACAATGATTTAGAGATCTTTCAAAATCATTTTCTTCGCTCATCCAAATACACCTTATACAACATGGGTCATATGGGTGTTCAAAGAAAAACAGGTTTGGAAAATAATCATGTATGACATATAATTCCAAAACATCTGATAAAATATGATTTCTATAAAATAGTCGGATAGAATTTGAGTTGAAACTTTCTATTATTGGTTCTTTTAAAATACCATAAGTATGTGCTGAGAGACTATATTTTAAAATCAAATATAAATAGGTTGCGCAATGGTCTCCTTCCTCAGCACCATTTTTAAAATCATAATATGCTTCAAATTCGTGTGATAAGGTAAAATATTTTAAAATACCTTGATAATATTTACCTTCCTTGAAAATATGAGAATATTGTGAAAATAGTATTTGTCTAAAAACAACCCATGATCCACGATGATAACGAGGTCTATTGGAGGTGTTTGATATCTCAAACAACTGCTTGCTAGTGAGTTGTACGCTAGAAAATGTTTCACAATTATCCGAACATGACATTGAAATAATTATTGCAAGCATGTCATTAGGAAGAGATAGGAATTTAGTTTTAGATCCTACTCCTTCCATTTGTAACCGACTTTACTTGACCTGAAAAAAGTTATAAAACAAGGATTTAACTGAAATAATAGATATAGGGACTAATCATGTGTCTAACAGAAACTCCTAATCCCTAAAGTTGTCTAAACCGACCTCTGATACCAACTATAAACCCCAGCCTTAAACCTTACTTAATATTGAGTTATTAAAAGATTACACATTGAGGATCTTTTCAGGTTTAGAGTTTTAGATAATTAGATCATAAAACTTGCATTACATTCCACATTTAAACAAAGTGGTTACATAAAAGATAGTACTCATTTTTTCCCATCAACGGAACCGTATTTAAAAATAATGCATGGATTCTTTCTTAACACTTCCTTGACACTATCATGATATCATGTACCTTTCCCTTGACCTATGAAAAACATTTCAAAAAAACTTGGGATGACCATAAAAAGCTCAGTAAGGGTTATAAAAATATGGAAAATAAACATGAGTTCATATATACATAAGAATGAAATCATACTTTACCTATAAAACATACGCACATTAACATACCTCATCAAATCGTGAATAAATAATAGAAATCATAAGACATAAGAGGTAACTTGATGCATTCATAATATTCTTATGTAGGGTGTAACCCTCTTGGTTACGTTTGGAATACCCACCACAGTATATTCCCTAAATCTCTTCGGAGAAACCTTAACGTTTCACTCATTTGCGTTACCAAATGTATTGGAGAGCTATATCGGGCTCACCTGCCCTTAGTTTATCACGGAACCACCCTTCTTCATGATAATGCCCAAGAACCATAACATAATTGTATCACATAAAACATGCATAAAAGATACATAACATTTCCACATTTCAATCAAAAGATATCAATACAACACATTGATATAATAAAACATAATGAAAACCATTTTCAATAACAAAATAAAAGAAAAGTAAACCATGGTATTTATTTTTCATTTAAAAAAACGTATGGCTTGTAGCGGAAGCCAAAACTCAAATAATGGACACGACGGTGGAGAAGTTGTTGTCGCCGTATACGTACGACAAAAAAACATTCCCTTTTGTCATTTAGTAAAACGCTTCGTATGAAAAATATTCCGTTTGAATAAGTGTAAAAGTCAAAGGGGTTTATACACCGTATAAAAAAAGTTGGTATAAAACAAAATATGCCTCAATGAAAGGAGATTGAGACGAAGTCCCTTACAAAGACGGTATCCTTGGTTTAAGGATAAATCAATTACATAATTATTTGTGACAAATGAATAAACCAAATATAAGTGAATATTAAGTGTAAAACAATCAGATGTTATTCACACATATTCATAGAATGACATATTCAAGGAGTACAGGTTTATCCCAACGAATCAAATTTGCGTTAAGAAGTTCCCTTGAAAAACATTGACAGCCTAACGGCGTCACTACAAAATTCAGAAAATGAGTTGATAAGAGATAAAAATGGTATCTCATCACTTGGTCATAAAATTTACATCAATAAGGATATATAAGAACATATCCCAATATAATATTATGTGAATTAAAACACATAACAAAATAAGTCTTTTAAAAAGAGGAGGGTGAAAGGTTCCCTTACTGACTTGGGTAACTTTCGAAACGTACACCCTATTGAAGAAGGGTCATACAATAAATATGTAAATACCCATAAATGATATTATATTACACAAAGAGTATAATAATGTGAAGTTCATACACCACAAAAAGGAAATGGTGGAAAACGTAGCATAAAACTCAAGGGACTAAAAGTGAGATGAAAAATCCCTTACGAAAACTCGGCAGCCTAACGACGCCACTTAAAACTTCCAAAAATGGATTGATGAGATCAAATAGGGTCTCTCATCATATTAAAATAAAGTTTACAGAAATATGAATATAAAATAACATCACCCAACATAACAAATAGGAGCTTAAAATAAGTGACTTAAAGTAGTGTACTTAAAAAGAAAGAGAGAGGTTAGATCTCTTACGAAAATTCGGCAGCCTAACGGTGCCACTCAAAACTTCCAAAATGGATTGATGAGAGAGAATAGGGTCTCTCATCATATGAACATAAAAATTACATTAATAGTAAAATAAAAGAAAATCCCAATAACAAGAAAGATGAGCTTTAAAAGGAATGACATAAAAGAGTGTACTTAAAATGAAAGAGAGAAGTCGGATCCCTTACCTCAGGTCTAACATGACTTGATCATTCTTTAATATCCTGAATAATAAACTTGAGTGAATTTATACTTCCTTAAGAACATTTTTAAATTTCATTATTCCTTTTATATCAATTATTAACATATCATGAACACTATGTTATTATTTAAGCTAATAACGGTCGTTTTAACGATCATTGGTACTTGAGTCAAAAATAAACTCTATAATTACAAGTTGTTCATGTGGTAAAATATCCAATATATACAGAATTGTATTCATGATGTATATATCATATATATCATATATATCCAGTATATTCATGAATTTATAATATTAAATAACATTTAGAGTTAAGAAATGAAATGCACCATTCATGGAGACGGTAAGTCGTACGTACGCATGAACACTACTTCCATTTCTATTTCACATTTAATGGAATAACATAATGATACATAATAGTATTTTAATTCCAGTATGTTATCATATATAATATCATTAAATATATCCTTTATACGTACCACATATGGTAATATCGAATCAAACCACTTTGAGGGGGTGGTAGTCCGCACTTCCTAAAATGAAGATATCGCGTATACCCATAATGGAAGCCATAATGGTATGCCATAAATTAAAAATACAGAAGCTTAAGTAAAACATAAACATATTATATATCACATATAAACAAAGTGGCATCTTAATGGCCACCTTTGAAGGTGTTATATAAGTGTTGAACAATCATCATTTTCTTGAGGATGAAATTCACCATCCACAGAAACAGTATGTTCTTTAACAATTAGATGAAGGTGTGTGTAAGTGTAGCTAGAATCCTTATTATAACAACATCCTAGTTTATTGAAGATACTGTAGTGGTTACAGAAGAAATTAATAAAAAGAGTTTAGGGGGATGGAGAAGCAAAATAAAACAAAAGACCGCAAGTGAAGACGTTACCTTAAAATCGGGTAACTCCCTTTGGTTTGAACCAAAAGGGTTTCTTGAAGAGCTTCCTGCCTAAGTTAAATATTCTAGGATGAGTAGAGGGATTTGGAGAGACAATATTTTCAGATAATGGACTAATAAAAGGCTTGAGAGGTGTGGGTAAGGTGGTAGAGGTGGGGGCCTTTTATAAGAGGAGAGGAGGGGCACCGTTGGAAAGTAAAGAAATGATCCTTTATTTTAAAATGGGTTTCAGATTTAAAAGGTCCCACATTGATATAATTCGAGTATAAGGTGATAAGGGTTCGAAATATACCCTTCCAATAGGTTTTTTTACAATTTTAGGTTATAGATTTTACATTATCGTTTCATTTTATTTAAATCGTTAAACAATGAGGTAATTGCTGCATCATCATGATGTCATAAATAATTTACTTTATTTAATGTCTAAAAATTATAAAAAAAATACTATGATGTAGGAAATATGATTATATTTCCAATGAATATTTATAGTCAAAAATATTACTTGTATAACCACATGTTAAAATTGTTTTAGTAAAACAACTCATGTTTGTGACATTTTTATTTTAACTTTAAATAAAAGGCATAAATGTCATTATCATACCCAAGTGGCTCCATGGGGTACCAAAAATCGACCCATGGGTTTTCTTGGTCGTCCATAACTCATAAAATAGGGTTAGGACAAGATTCAAGATATTTTCATTTTATTATAATATCATTTTTACCTTAAATCACACTAATTACCTCTAATCGCGATTAATAAAACTTAAAAGTTACTTTTCATCAAAACTTATTTTCATCCCATTGAACCAAATTTTAATTAACAATTAAAATCATTAAAATTAGATTTTTTAAATTCAAATCACAGAAGTTTTAAGGTCCCATTTAAACGAAAAATCAAATTTTGTAACCACCACTTTGTGGTTTCACTATTCATAAAAAATTGATGTTTTTCAGAAAAATACCAAAAATTCACCCTAAGCTATATTTGATATTCGGAAATCAAAAATGATGTCTATTTTACCAAATTCATAACATAGAAGTTTCATTAATTAATTTTAAAATGAATTCCCGCTGTCAGAGCAAATAGCGTGTTTTTATAAAATAATAAGTATCAAAAGATTGACACTAGTTTAAATACAATTTCAAAGTGAAATTAATTCCAATGACCACTATTGGATTAAATGGTAAAAATTTATTCTAATTTTAATTTAAAAACAATCAAAAAGATAATCTAATAATATAAATAAATTAGATTAAAAAGAGGTTTTGAATTAAAATACAACATTTTTCACTATTCATTAGAAATGAACATTATCGGAAAGATACCAAAAATTTACACAAAGTAAATTTTGATGTCCCGATTCTAAATAAGAATTTTATTTTGTCAAATATAACACATAAAATTGTCAAAAATTGGATTTAATAGAGTTTCGCCTTCAAAAAGAGGTTAATCGACCTTTTAAAGAATATTATAATGTCTATGCTTAATATTGGATTCATTTGCATTTTTAATCCTCTAACATTTATTATAAAGTGAAAAAATATTTGAAAAACATATATAATCATTTTTTAGTTAGTTTTGTTCATTCCTGCCATTACAACAGCTAGGCATTAACTACCATTTAAAATAATATTATTTTATTATTAGAGTGCAACGTAAGATTCCCAAGAAACTCGTTGTTGCATATTGGGTACGCCATCGAGCATATAATCCCCTTTAAAGTAATATTAATATTTTAATCAAAAATATGGATAAATATAAAAATGTCATATTCTTTATTTACCTGGGGTGTTACACAGCGTGTCACCATGGGGTGCTCCAGTTTTGTTCGTGAAGAAGGCAGATAGTGGTCTAAGGCTTTGCATATACTGCCGAATGTTGAATCAGGTGACAGTCAAGAACCGTTACCCCCTTCCAAGATAGATGATCTCTTCGACCAGTTGAGGGGAGGAGGTTGGTATTCTAAGATTGATCTATGTCTTGGATATCATCAGCTGAGCGTAAAGGATAGTAACATCTTGAATATGACTTTCAAGTGCAGGTATGGACACTTCGAGTTTGTAGTGATGATGTTTTGAGTTACAAATGCACCCGATGTGTTCATGGGACTTATGAAACATGTCTTCTGGACCGGTTCGTCATTGTGTTTATTGATCACATCCTAATCTACTCAAGATCAGAGGAGGAGCACATTGAGCATCTTAGGGTAGTCTTGGAAGTCCTTCGACACCACCGACTTTATGGAAAATAGTCGAAGTGTAAGTTCTTGACATAGGAAGTATACTTACTTGGGCACATAGTGTCTCAGCATGGAGTGTCAGTGGACCTGTTGAAGGTGGATGCAGTTGTTTCTTGGGCGGCACCCAAGAACGTGGAAGAAGTTCGTAGTTTCCTGGGATGGGTAGGTTATTATCGAATTTTTGTTTTGGAATTCTCTCAAGTTGCTACTCCATTGACGGGTTTGACTAGGAAGAACCAGTTGTTCTTATGGAGTGAGCAGTGCCAGAAAGCTTTCAACTAACTTAAGTAGAAGTTTTTCAGTGCTCCCGTACTTAGGTTTCTAGAGGAAGGTTTGTTTAATGAGGTGTTTTGTGATGCTTCTGGACTTGGTTTGGGGTTTGTACTGATGTAGAAGAAGGGTGTGATCTGTTATGGGTCTAGACAGTTGCGCCCTCACGAGCATAACTATGCCACCCATGACCTAGAGCTTGCAGTAGTAGTGTTCTCACTGAAATTTTGGCGACATTACTTCTTTGGGGAGCCCTTTGTATTCTTCTCAGATCACAAGAGCTTACGTTATATCTTCTCCCATCATGACCTGAACTTATGGAAATGGAGATGGGTCAAGTTTCACCAAGACTATGACTTCGAGATCTCTTACACTGAAGGTAAGGGAAACGTTGTGGCTGATGCCATGAGCATGAAGTCGCATAAGGAAGTGGTTCAAGAATCCGCTGATGCTTGGAAAGTGATTGGAGAGTTTGATGCCTTGCACATGGATTCAATGGTAGAGGCTATTAGAGGCTATTTTGTTTCAGATGACGGTGCAGTCCTCCTTATTGCAGTAGGTGGAAGAGTCTCAGTGGGGAGACTCTGAGGCAGAAGTAATGCGAGATCGTATTGATCAGGGAAATGCTCCAGAAGGATGGTCAGAGGATAGCCGACATCAGATTCTTTTTCATGGAAGGATGTTTGTTCTCGAGGCGATGCATGAGGGAGTTATCCGTGAGTTCCATAGCTCTATATTGGCAGTACATACAGAGGTTTCAGAAATGTGCCGAGGCCTGAGGGAACAGTTTTGGTGGCCGGGGGTGAAATGAGCAGTGGCGGAGTTTGTGGCTATGTTCCTAGTGTGTCAGCAAGTGAAGGCTGAACACCGTGTTCCCAGTGGTTTGTTGCATCCTTTAGATGTCCTCAAGTGGAAGTGGGATGACATATCAAGGGACTTCTTCATAGGACTACCCAAAGATCAGGGTGGATATGATGTTATCTGAGTTGTGGTGGATCGACTGACGAAATCAACTCACTTCTTAGTGATTAAGGAGTCAGATCCGGTGAGTACCTTAACATAGAGGTATGTAGACGAGATGGTGTGGTTGCATGGAGTTCTGAAGACTATCATCTCATAATGGGATACTCGGTTTACCTCACGAGTCTGGAGGGGGTTACATCCTACTTTTGGCACCCAGCTACGCCTTAGCACTGCTTTTTCCCCCAGACTGATGGGAAGATAGAGTGGACTATCTAGACATTGGAGGACATGCTGCGAGCATGCCTTCTAAATTTCGGAGGGCCATGGGTGTGACACTTGCCTTTAGTAGAGTCTTCCCACAACAACAGCTTCCACTCTACTATTATCATGGTACCATTTGAGGCTTTGTATGGAAGACCATTTCATTCACCCATTTTCTAGGAAGATGTTGGGGATACAGGTGCTCTTGGGCCAGAGGTAGTACAGAGCCCCACAAAGAAAGTCCATCTTGCGCGTGAGAGGATGAAAGTGACTCAGGACCGAAAGAAGTCTTATGTTGATCGTTGGAGGAGGCCCTTGGAGTTCAATGTGGGAGATCATGTGTTCTTGAAGGTTTCCCCTCGACATGGGAAATAGAGGATTGGAAAAGGGAAAAATCTCTCCCCTAGGTTCATCAGACCTTTCGAGTTGCTGAGGCAAGTTGGTGAGGTGGCATATCAGCTATCCCTTCCACCTCAGTTGGAGAAGGTTCATGGCGTCTTCCACGTATCCCAACTTCCTCAGTACTTACATGATGACTCTCACGTTATCGAATTGGGAGAGTTAGATATGGAAGACGATGGGACCTTCAAGGAACAACCAGTAAGAATCGAGGATCGTAAAGAGAAGGTGCTCTGTAGATGAACCATCGCCTTGGTTCGTGTGTTGTGGAGGCATGGAGGCCTCGAGGAGAGCACTTGGAGCGGGAGGCTTAGATGCACGCTCAGTAACCGGAGTTGTTTTGACTTGTGTTTTTATTTGTTCTTCTGAGCTTTTTTTTGATGTTATACTCTGTACCTTTGATATAAGGAATGCTTGGCTTGTCAGTTGTGTGAATTTTTGTTTCCTTGTTCTCTAGAAGTGTGTAACATGTCCGGATGTGTGGGTAAAGGGAAGAAAAACCTGATCCTTAATCGAGATGCATTAATGCGGATGCGATTGAACTCATGAAGGTGAGTTTGTTCCAGCTAAAGTGGATAGTATCTCGACATAGGAGAAGGAATTTCCCCAAACCACGTGTTCAAGAAGTGTGTTGGTTGTACGGTGTTGGGGGTAGTGCAAGTTGAAAAATTCTAATGTATGGAAGTGGGAAGGTCCAATTCTTAATCGAGACGCATTAATGAGGATGTGATTAAACCCGTGCAGGTGAGTAAGTGCCGCCTAAAGTGGATAATATCTCGACAGAGGAGAAGGAATACCTAACACATATGATTAGGGTTGTTAGATGGGTTCTGGTTATTACGAGAGCCCTAAGAGGTATCTTGATGGGTTCCTATGGGTTGGTTTCTGAATTCTCGTGGACGAGAATGTTTTAAGAGGTATCTGATTTAATTTCCAGGACCGCTTCGGCCATTTCATTTGTTGAAAAGAAGGTCATGAAGTGTTATGGAGGTTAAAATGGTCTTTTCCACACTATTCAGAATTTTTTTAACTACACACCATGTAGTGTGAGTACACGTCGTGTACCACCTCGTTGGGTATACCCCGTGTTGAAGCAGTGTCCTTTCCATGTGAAATAAATGATTACATACCGTGTATCCCATAATACACACCGTGTAGTCCCTCCACGCATACGCATTACCCTTAACCCGTGTGTTGACCAGTCAATGACCGTGTTTTGCGTTGAAGGCCATGTTGGATGCCGCGTGGCGACCTTGTGAAATAACCAAGTACACTCTGTGTACTTGAAAGTACACACTATGTACTTTAGTTTTTCTTGCCTATAAAATGTGGGGGCCTCTCCTCCATTTCAAATCACTCCCCTCCTCCCCCTTCCCTATAGCAGAGCTCTCCCGAGAGAGACTTGAAAGCTCTTTTCTTCCATAACTTCTTCGTTCGAGCTCCGATTTACGATCCGTCAGCGGCCGCGGGATCATAACGATGACGTGATACTTCTGAGATTGGATTTTTTGTCTTCCCTTTAGCCTTTATTTCCTAGATTCCACCTGAGGAAGTTTTACTGGGATTTTCCAGAAGCGACGGGCACCAACGGACGTCTTCAAAAGTTGATCCGGGGGAGCGTTGTGATCAGAACCTATTGAGGTAGGGATGTTAAATTCATCTCTCTAAATTTTTTAGCATGTTGGTTGGGTGCCATCTTGTTTACGTGATACACATTTGAACTATTTTAATAAATATAATAACTGGCTTAAAGAATGGGGATGGGGAAGTTATTATGTTTATCTTTATTTATTCTACTGTTACGTTGTAAATTTAATAGGCTTATGCCTACTGAAAATCACGGTCGTTGGGGGCCTTTTCTTGTGCAATTAAATGCTGCCCGATCTTTCTAGACTGTTTATGGATGGAAACTTTATGGAATGTGGGAATTAGTTAATCATGTAAAGTTGACTGATTAAATGAATAACTGAAACCCTTGTGTGATCACCCTAGTTGGACAAAACTGAAATAATAAACATGTGGGTGCTGTTTAGGGATTATTTATGTGAAGGGGGTGTTTTGTGGGTTATTGTGGATCGAGTGGGCAGTAGGGATGCGATAAATGGTATAAATTGATGATGATGTACGAGTTTCGGTGTGTTTGTGGTTATGGTGGTTGGCAGTGGGGCTGTAGGTATGGGTTTGAATGTGAATGAACTATGGGTTTTGAATAATAAATAAAAGTAGAACAGTTAATGAATGGTGTGGCATGGTAAGGGAACTGGAATAATAATCAATGGGGCAAGTTGGTTAATAAAAAGGGACTTGTTTGTGTTTCTTGTGTTTTACTAACTTGATTTTTGGATGGCAGGGATATGTTTTACGAACTATTGATATGGTTGGTTATGGATAATTTCCCAGTATTTAAGGAAATAATAAACTATTTCATTTAAATCATGAAAACCTAAATGGGGATGGGGTTGTTTCTTGTATGCATACTTCGACATAGCAGTTTTGAGGCACATGCTCAGTTTGTCTATTTAGAAGCCATAGGTTGGGTTGTGTGTTTGGTATACATATATATATCTATATCTTTGTGATTTATCGCACCCCACCCATGTTGAGAACTTAGTGCCAAACACTCCTATTTCATCGGAGAGGGGGTTTTCCCATTAGTTACTAGCTCCTTCCTTCTCCTTCTTCCATAGGCTGCGATGGATTGAGGCGACCTTGCACCTAAGTCTCTTCAAGTAGGTTTTGGTTGGGGTGGTTTTAGCCTAGGACTCTTCGAGAAGGTTTACTTTTTTTTCAAGAATCTTTTGGATGAGGCCTAGGTGTGTGCAGGTGGGATATGTGGTTGTGAGGACTAGGTGTGTGCAGGAGGGATATGTGGTTGAGAGGACCAGGTGTATGAGGGTGGGATATGTGGTTCTGAGGCCCAGGTCTGTGTAGATGTGATATGTGGTTCTGAGTCCCAGGTGTGTATGGGCAGGAAGAGTGTTGTAGTTTCAGGACGTTCGCCTTTAGGAAGAGTAGCCAACTAGTGTGAAATGGTGGGGTGTACCCAATACTCTTGTTCTTATATACTACTACATATTGTTTGTGTTTTGGTGAGTGTGGCTGGTGAGGTTGGGTGGATATAATTCCTTGATAGGTTTTGGTATCTTCTATTGTTCTCATGGGACATTAGGATGCCTCCCTACTTGTACACGAGTGCTTTAGGTTTCCCTACTGAGTATTCTTGTATGCTCACCCTAAGTTTACTTTCACGTTTCCAGGAGGACGACCAGGGCCATGCGAGACCCTACTTGTCAGGAAAATTGGAGTTGTAACCATTTTTTGTACTCTTGTTTCTTTTGGTACTATACTTTTGAGCTTTCTTATACTTGTACTTCATTTCAGAACTGTTTAAACATGCATGTAGAATTGGTTTGGGTTTATTTACTTGTTCCTTTTTCTTCTAGTGTTTGACTCATCCTATTTCCTGATCATAAATAAATAAAAAGTGTAATTCCTCCCATATTTGTGAAAAACTCATACCCCTGGTGCTAGTTCCCACTCCGGGGCCTACTGGAGGCGGGACTCGGGGGTCATTATCTCCCTTCCACCATTGCCAGCCCAGGAGGGGCAACATTGGTGGGAGGGAGTCATGCCATTTTCTTTCTTTATTTTTTGTGTGGTTGATACTGAGAGGTTCCGGTTAAAACCGTTTATCTGACCATCAAGTTTGAGATTCCTACTAGAGGAGACCTAGTGACCACACAGTGATGCTGACAGTGTGACTCAACCCTTGCAGGCGAGAGTAACAGTTGGATATCTTGGTAGTAGCATTGATGCCTTACAACATCAACCATGGCTTACATTAGTACCGTTCATGTTAGGATTGATTTTATTAGTTAAATGACGTGGTTCGTCCAAGGGATGAGACTAGATTTCACTTTTCGGGAAAAATTGAAAATCTTAGCAGCTCTTATAGGCTGTATGAAAAGAAGGGTGTAGGAGAGTTCTTTACAATTGGATAGTCTCACCCATAGTTTGTTGAGGAAATGGTTTATGGTTTACTCTGATCACAAAAGTCTCAGGTATATCTTCTATCAGAAGGACCTGGACCTTAGACAATGATGTTGGATTGAATTTCTCCAGGTTTATGACTTTGAGATAGTCTATACTCCTGGAAAGGGGAACGTTGTAGTGGATGATCTGAGTAGGAGATTATGCATTCAGCTACTAAGAGAGGCAACATAGTAGTTGGCCGAGTTGCAGCTATCCTTTGTGGATAGAGATGGACCAGCCTTCCTGCAATCTCTCACAGTCACTCCTCCACTTCTTCAGTGAGTCGGAGAGGCACAACATGGGGATGTTGACTGTAAGACGCGACAAGATCAGATATCAACATGGCAAGCACGTAATGGATTTTATGAAGGTGGGGAGCACCAATTTTTCTTTAGAGGACGTAACATGGTACTAGTTTCACTATAGGAGGAAGTGTTGAGAGAGTTACACACATCACCTTTAGAGGTACATCCAGGAGTGGCGAAGATGTATCGGGATATTCGATGGCAGTACTAGTGTCCAGGTATGAAGAAGGAAGTAGCAGATTTTGTCTCACGATTCCTCACTTGTTAGAAAGTAAAGGTGGAGCACCAGGTTCCAGCAGGCTTGGTTCAACCCTTAGAGGTCCCAGAGTGGAAGTTGGATGAGATATCCATGGATTTCATGAGGGGACATCCACATACATCTAGAGGACACGACTCTATCTGGGTGATCGTAGAACGACTCACCAAGTTGGCCCACTTCCTACCGATCATATAACAGGGCTTAGTAGAGAACTTGGGACACATCTATGTACATGAGATCATACAGCTTCATGGTGTTCCATCGATGATCGTCTTCGATCGAGATGCTCAATTCTCTTCCTGACTATGGAAGGGGTTACAGGAGGCTTTCGGGAAGTATCTTTGCTTGAGAAGTGCCTTCCATCCTCAGACAGATGGACAGACTTAGTGGACCATTCAGAATCTCGAGGTTATGCTCCGTGCATGCGTCATTATCTTCGGTCGTAGCTATTAGGATCACATACACTTGGTGGAGTTTGCGTATAACAACAGCTACCACTTCACCATAGGGATGTCACCTTTCGAGGCACTTTACGGTCGACCTCGTAGATCGCCTATCTGCTAGATTGACCTTGGGGACTTAGCACTTGTGAGACCAGAGATGGTGCAGGCTATGATGGAGAAGGTGCAGATCATCCAGCAGTGGATGAAGACTGCACAGAGCAGGCAGATGTTCCATGAGGATAGGAGATGGAGACCACTGGAGCTCGAGGATGGCAACCAAGTCTTTCTACAGGTATCCCCTCAATGAGTTCTATGGAAATTTGGCTGAGGCGAAAAGATATCTCCGTGATTCATCGTAAAATTTCATTTCCTCAGTAGGGTAGTCGAGGTGGCTTACCGCTTGGCTCTTCCACCTCAACTGCACCAGGTGCACGCCGTCATCCACGTATCTCAACTGGGGAGATACGTACACATCTCGTCCCACATCATCAACCACAGAGAGGTAGATATTAATGATGGGGGGACTTTCATAATGGTTCCAGTGGAGATTGAGTATTGATAGGATCAGGTCCTATGTGGATGATTGATTCCTCTAGTGCACGTTCACTGGCAGCATGGGAACCTCTAGGATAGAACATGGGAGCATGTGGCTCAGATGTGTGTTCAGTACCCCCATTTGTTTCCTTAGTGTGATTTGTAGCTTACAGGGACTTAAATACCTTAGGTGGGGAGAATATAAAGACCCATAATTTTCATGGAATGTTTTTAAATACATCAGAATTTTACGAGTCCGCAGTTTCGGACGGCGCCTGATTCCGAGGCCCGGTTGGCCCATAATCAATTTATGAAGTTTTTTTTGGGTACGTTCAGCAAACATATGCGTGGGATTTTATATCTTTTGAATCGGTACTTGGAATTAAAATCTGAGGACTCTCTTGAACTCACAACGCCAATATTCTTTTAAGGATATCTTTACTGCAGTTGCGTTTTA
Organism: Viscum album; assembly: GCA_963277665.1. Lineage (NCBI taxonomy): Eukaryota > Viridiplantae > Streptophyta > Magnoliopsida > Santalales > Viscaceae > Viscum > Viscum album. Next base: position 1,206,286,983 of record OY728138.1, read on the forward strand.
TTAAGATTGTAGGTTAATTTTTGTGGGTTTCAAAATAAATTAAATAAAATTATGTGTAACATATTTTTATTTTTTGGTGGTTTAGTCCTCCATCGGGTGGTTGGATGTTGGTCCCACCTGTTCCTAACTTCCCTTGGGAGGATATTATGTGGGAGGGGCCCACATGAGCTCAAACCCCCCCCATTAACGTCCCATTAACCATTGGAACCCCCAATTTGTTGTGAAGCCTCTTCACCTTCCATCATAAGTATGCCAACACAAATTAATTAATTGATTAATTAATTAATTTTAATTCTTTTGAATTCATTTAGGAATGCATGGAAACCATAAAATAATACCTTCTCTATTATTTTAGGTTGGTTGGTGTTTCTCTGTAGTAGAACATTGAGAGAAGACTTGGGAGATTCTGGGTGGAGCCTTTCCTCTCCAATGAAGAACGACGTCCTCTCCAACGAAGAACGACACCCTCTCCAATGAAGAGCAGCGTCCTCTCCAACAAAGAACGCACCATCTCCGACGAAGAATGAGAAATATGCTCAAACCCGGGATCAGCGACGTGTGATGGGTGCATCATATGACGACGTCTTCAAATTATTTTCTCGCACCTTCGACAAAGTTAACCAGAATCAATGTATGGGTTAGAGTTGAATTATTTTATTGTTCTTTATCATTAAACCTTGGTTTATTTATTGTCCAATTGTTATCACCTAACTCGGAGGGCGCAGGCTGAACAAACATGGCCCGACGTCCCTCTGTTGGGTCTTGATTGGTTGACAATGGTGTTGGTGCAATGACACCATCAGAAGATAGAACCGTGGTGAAGCATCAGGGGACGGCGATGTGCCGACCATTAGGAAACTTGCGGTGTAAGGCCATCAGAAAAAGGAGCGGCACCATCGTGCCACACAGAAGAGCCGTGAGCCACAACCAAACTAGAAAGCGGCGGAGGAGGTGTGACGCCTTCATGCCGCGTGGTGGAGATAATGTATGAGTCTAGGTCGGGCCACAATGGTGGTAGTGCGGTGCCATCACGTCGCACAGAGAGTAGGTTGACCGTTGTGTCGTCGCGCTGCGGTGGAGGAGCGGTGCCGGCTGGTTGGGCCGGCTACCATGTATTCAGACGAGTGGGGCCAGCCAGATCTTGAAACCCATGAACCGGCGTAGCGCGCCGGTTCTATTCAACAAACCGGGGAGAGGAACGACACCCCTTACCTCACGTGGCCGGCCGGGTCACCAAGGGCTGGGCCCCCATAGCCGAGCAACCCCCCGGCCAGGCCGCCCTCGGCCGGGCTGCCCCTCGGCCGGGCCTCCCCTCACGCTGGGCTATCTCTTCGGGTCGGGCTGTCCCCTTCGGCTCGGGTCACATCTTATGACTGTGTCAGACCTATAGACTTGGTCAGACCCAGGTTCAGACTGGGTTAGGTAGGGTCGCACTAGACCCGAACCCGCTATGTATGTTTACACCTTTTAGTCTGCATCTTGGGCTATGAGTGTTTGATCGGCGAACCGTCTATGTCGATGGAAGTATTGTAGCTAGACGATTCTTTTGGTATAATCCACATGTGGTTTGGATGGAGTTGGGGTACAACTGGGTTGGTTTGAGACTAAAAATCAACTAGGCCCCAAGAATGGAAATTCCAAATACTCTCAGAACAGGCGTCTGATTGACGTGCCGGCTATCGCGTTAGGTTCCTTATGATGAGATGGAACTATGGGATACATAAACTCAATAATTCATGGTAGTTTATGTATTGTCACTTGGATCAAGGTGCGGACCCTCCCGGAATGGAGGGTGCTGTGTGTGGGAACCCTAGGATGGTTGCGATAGAGATGATAGTGATGACTTATGTATCAGGATCCTCCATGGGTTCGTCAGTGGTGAATTCTGTACACGGATCCTCCGTGGGTTCGACAGAGATGACTTCTATACCGGGACCATCCCTGGGTTCGAAATAGGTGACTACTGTACCAGGATCCTCTGTGGGTTCGACAGTGATGAATTATATACCTGGAGCCTCTGTGGGTTCGACAGCGGTGACTACTATACCTGGATCCTCTGTGGGTTCAACAAAGATGACTTCTTTATGAGGATCCTCCGTGGGTTCGACAACGGTGACTACTGTACCGAAATCCTCTATGGGTTTGATAGTGATGACTTAGGTACTAGGATCCTCCATGGGTTCGACAACAGTGACTTATGTACTAGGATCCTACGTGGGTTCGACAGTGAAGACTTCTGTACCAGGATCCTATGTGGGTTCGACAGTGCTGATACTATTCCAGGATTCTACGTGGGTTTGATAGAGAAGATGATTTAATGGCTACAACTAATCATCTCTACCCCTCTACATGAGTATAATACCTATGTGAGCCGAGTATTTACTTTAAGTCAATATAAATGAGTTGATTGACTTTACTTCCTATGTGGAATTGGTTGTTATTGGGCTCGAGAATTAGAGCTGGACTGTGATTGGAAACTTAGGTATATGTATGGGCATATACCTAAGTAAGGTTGGTTGATACTTCATGATTGTATCCTACTTCTGTGGTTTATCCTTAGTGGATTTTCTTGATACCTTGAAGGTCTCGGGGTCCCTAATGAGTATTGTTATATACAACCCTGCACGGGCAATGCCCGCACCTCATTGTGTTGGATGCATACGGCGGACAACGCTGACCGAGGCAAAGTGTGCGAGGGCTGGATGGTACCTGGAGGTGGATCTCACAACGAGAAGGTACCCAAAGAAGATGGATGGATGTGGAGTGCTAAGGAGGATATCTGTATCTATCCTTCCGGTATGATATGTGGTTTATGATCCTCTAGACACCTTCCAACTGTTTAGTCTTTTCCCTCTACTTTACTGTTGGGATTGTATTTCTTACCCCTTTTACTTTCCATCACATCTTTTGTTATACAGATTTTACTTAGTGTTTTCTTCCGCTGGTATATTGGCTGGGTGTGTTTACATTTTATAAAGGCAATACTTTCCCAGTTTTAGGTATTTACTCCTTTGGTGCTAGTCACCAGCCCCTGGCCTATGGAAGGCGGGCTTGGGGTAGTTGCGACATGGGCCCCAGGGGACGGGTCGTGATTGTCTCCAAAAAAGAGGTGGTATTCAAAGGAGAGGTGGCCCGAGGAAGATGAATATGTTTTCAAATTGGGGATTTTATATGGAGGAATAAGTATAATATGAAGAACTCACCCATTATGGTGCAGCTCAGATTGTAGAGGAAGAAAGACAGTTCACATAGGATTCCAATAATTGTGAAAAATCTTTAATAGATTAAAATTTAATTACCTCAAACCATGTGGAAATGTTTATTTTATCTGTGTGTGAAAATATGACTTTAATAGAGAATTTACCTATAGTTTAGGATACATGATTTCATGATAATGGAGGGACCTACAATTTTATAAACTGTGAGTGGATCTCTCCCAAGAGCAACGAGAAAAAAAAGAGGAAGACAACAGTCATTTCCATTGATAGTGAGCTCGATAAAGAGACATAGGGTGTGACCCCTAGGAATGTAGTGATCTTACCCTAAATCTTTTAAATTATGTGATCCTAGTCATAGAAGTGATATTTCTAGAACATCATTATTGGCTGTGATCCTTGGTGAATTTGGTACAATTGAAAAATTATCATTGTATACTCCATAGATGTAGCCCATTGATGGTGAACTAAGTAAAAATTGATTTGTCCTTATAACTTTTTATTTTATTACATTTATTTCATTTTCCATAGATGAAATTGTAATGGATATGATTAGTATACACACTAAATAAAAATGATGTGACCATTATAATAAAGATTTCAATATCTAGTGAGGTTGGAATAATTTTCAAAAGAAAACCCATACCCTAATTCACAACCACTCTCTATGTATCTATGCCCATTTTAGACCTCAAAAAACATAAACCAATCAATACTCACATAGAGAGCATCAGAACCCCACAGGGTGTTGGGTAACACCATCACAAAGTTCATTGTCATGTCCTCTCACATCTATATAGGTATCAGTAGTGTATAAAAAAAACTCACAAGGATTCTAGTGCTCAGACATAACCCTCTAGAAATATAATTCATTAGAGAAAAACATAAAATGTTCCTCTTACATATTAAACACCATAAAATCCACCTAAATCATGATACATCATGGTATCACCAAGATGTACTACCAATATAGTGGTATTATAATTTATCATTATAACAAATATACTCTTTATTTCATATTAAAAAAAGATTTATTACATAAAATTTTAAATAATGCAACTCATAAGATCGAGAGGTATAGTGTATTTGTGGATTAATAAGATTAGATGAACCCTTAAAATATGAAATACAATATATTTATTAAAATATTAATATACATTTCCACAACATTACTTCATACATAAAAATGTATGGGATAACCTAAGGATGAACACAAGGCATGGGTGTGATATAAAGCCCAGGAAGGGAGTAAACAAGAAGTAACATAAATAATAACATACATGTTAGGAAATATTCATATCCATTTAGCATAAGAGAAACATGAAAAACAAGGCATGATATAGTATGATTATCGAAATATGGAAATGTGTCAACAATTTAGAAAACTACATCATTAACAAAAATGAATTTGGTAGAAACCTATCCCACCCTGATGGAAAAAAGTCATATAAAATAATTATGTTATCCCCTATCCCAACATGATGTATCATGATATGAAACATTACCCAATGCATGAAGCACTATCAGGGTGCACCCATCGTTGAAATTTTAATATCATTTTTAAGTGTTCCATGTAGATAATATAACATGGATTCATTTAACATCATCATTTATTTCAAGATAATGAAATTTGGAATACATACATGAATGCATATAATCAATAATTATTTATGAATAATGGTGAATAACATTGATAGATAAATGAGAATGGTATTAACTATACAATTATTTTGGTATGGAAAATCACGGTACAATTTGGGCATCATAACTATATCACATAGGGATTCATAAAATGTGTTGATGAGTGAGAGAGGTGGGGGGTCTCTCATCATTTATACTTGAAATAGGCTGTAAGGGGATGAAGGATCTTAGTATCCCAACATGTGAAAATAAAATTGATATGCATAATATAAAATAAATGCATGAATGGAAAGGAGGAGAGAGAAATCCCTTATGGAATTTGGTCATGATAACAGGTGTACATGGGAGGGATCAATGAGAGTAAAAGAGTTCTCTCACCATGAAAAAATAATAAGTTCTTCATGGGGGAGGTTACGAAACATACTCCATAATTTATATTTGATAAAAATAAAATGGTATAACAATGTAATGAATCATGTAAAAAACAAGAAAGAAAGGAAACCCTTATATGAGTGTGTGACTTCGAAATCATGAAGGGGGGATTCCTGAGAGCTTGGGGTTACATGGTAGGATTATAAAGATTAAGGATAGAGTAGGGATGTGCACTACGTATTTTTCGTGTTGAGATATGGGATCACGGGGGGGGGGGGGGGGGTTATATAGGAACTGAAGGGGAATTCTTTAATATTTCACAAACATAGGTTTTGGAATATATATAATAAAATATTCAAAACCACAAACCTTATCATGGTTTTTACCCTTGGTTTTTCCTAAAATTGGAGTGGAATAATTTTTTTATAAGTCCGTGGACCGATGACATTAAAATATTTTCCTTTCTGATGTGGAGGTGAGTCACATTATTAAATAAATGACCAAAAAATAATAAAATATGTTATACATTTTGGAATATTCACTAAGAAATTATAAAATAAGTCAAATAAATCTAAAATCATAATATTTTAAAATTAAAAAATATTTTGGGACTAATATCCTTTTTGTGATATTTATTACATCACTATTGGATCATTATGATGTCATAAAACACATAATATACTTATATTTTTTTTAATTTAACCGAAAAATTAGACTATCAAATTTTTTTGAAAGATTCACCATTGGATAATTTCAACTTATTGATTCCTGAAAATAATATTCATTTTATCTAGTATGTTTCGAAATAGGTGAATTTTCCATTTTAATATGAGAATCGACATTCATTGAAAGTTGATGGGTTTTGAAAACAACAGTTTTTAAACCTTATTAAAAAATTACATTTGACTTCATAAAAATTTAATTATAATTTATTACTGATAAAATTAATTTGAAAATAATATTTTATTAAAATATTAATTATTTCCAACATCCATTAATTGCTTTGAATAAATTCTAAAAATGACTCTTCATGTTTTATCGTCTAAAAATATAATTGTAATCAAAATAAATACCTAATGAATTATAGATAAATAAATGATATAATCATAATTTATACCAATTTTTTTGTAATATTATTAATAAAAACATAGTTTAATATAATAAGCCAAATATATTTCTCGAAAGTGTCATTTTTACAAGAAAAATAAATTTATCAAATTCATCATTTTTTACCAAAGACAAAACTCAAAAAGGAATTGTTAGAATAATTATTTTTTTTATAGAAATTGATTACACAATAAGTAATTAATACCTTATTATATAACCCCTTATAACACCCTCATATGACTTAAGGGTATGGTGTTCAATATTGAACGATTCATGGGGTGGATCATATAACAACACACAAGTGGTAATCTCTTTTAATTTCAACTTCTCCCCTAACTGATTCCATTCATGAATAAAGTGATAAATCATGAATTAGACTTGGTCAAGAGAGAATCTTAGTGATGCTATCTATTTTATGAGATTTAAAAAATGAGCTTATTACTGATTGAGTCTAATGGATGAGTCCATAATCTCTTTTTTCTATGTCTAAAGGATTTCTTAAAACCATATATTTACATTAGTTGTGTGATCAATGTTCTAACAACTATATTATCAGTATTAATGATATTTAACTATCAATTAAATCCTGTAATAAAAAAATATTTCATTAGTTTTTGATATCTATAAGACATAAAAATAGAGGTGATTTTATACATAAATGATCAGGTCATTACAACCTTTCTCCTTAAAAAATCATCCCTCGAAATTTACATTTCCCACACTAAAACTAATGAGGTTAACTCTGCCTCATCACTTAATCAAGTTTCCATGTTATTCGTTAAACTTTCGGTTTCTCTAGAATACATTTACATGGAGAATTTCCTTATTTTATAATACTTTTTCCCTATGATCTAAGATCTTCAGCAAATTCTCATTATATAATAGGTCATTCTCAAATATTACCACCTTTGGATTGAGTACATGTGATTGTTTAGGTTTGAACATCCCCAATGGTGATACCAGGAAATCATCATGTGCTTCCAACATGTTTTGTGGGAGTGTTAGTCGATAGGACACTACTATGAGGCGGTCAACGATCTAAAATAAGCCAAAATACTTAATACTAAGCTTTTCCTTATTCCCTTATCTCATCACTCTCTTTTATATAGATATGCAGATGAAAAACATATCTCTAAAATCAAACCCTAGGTCTCATTTATGGTTGTCAGCATATCTATTTTGTTTACTATTGGTATATTTTATGTGATGTTGGATGTTAATAACATTCTCCAACATTTGTTTGACCATTTGTGAACCTAGAATTGTTTTCTATATAACTTCTTCAAAAAATTCTGGTGTTCTATACCACTTCCTATAAATGGCTTCATAAGGAACCATTTGGATGATTGAGTGAAAAATTTTGTTGTAAGAGAACTCAACCAAAAGAATATTTTTATCCCATAAACCTTTGAAGTGCATTGGGCATGATCTCAATATTTCCTCAAGTATATAGATAGTTCACTAAGATTGGCCATTAGTTTGAGGATGATTTGTTATAGTGAAGTTTAGTTCAGTATTCAGATCATGTTGAAGACTCTTCCATAACATTCAGGTGAGTCTGGTATCTCGGTCAGATAGAATCGATAGTGGTACACCATGAATACTTACAACTTATCTGATGTATATCTACAACAATAGATCTAATGAGAAATCCTCTCAAATTTCAATGAAGTGTGAAGTCTTCGTATGATGATCAACAACAACATAGATAGCATTATTTCCTTTGGATGTCGTCAGAATTCCTGTGGCAATGTCTACAGTGTTTTTTTTCACATTCCATTGTTGGTATGGGTAATAGTTTCATCAACCTATTATATTTCTGCCTTTAAGCCTTCACATTTTGACATACCAGTCATATTGATGTATATTTAGAGATATTTTTCTTCATGTTATCCCACCAAAAATCCTCTCAGAGATCTTGATACACCTTTCTGTTTCTTGGGTGAATGGTGAAATTATGACTATATGTACCATCAAAAAGTTATTTCATTAGATTTGGATTAAATGGAACACATAGTCTTGATCAAAATATCACATTTAATTCTTTATTAACATTTAACTCAAAGGATTTCACATTTCTAATAGTTTCCACATTCATTTGAATTCTCACATCATCCTTTTGAGTATCCTTAAACATTCCCAAATATTCAGTTAAGGAATTATTTTTGAAAGGATTTATGGTGTTCTCTTCTTTATGATTCCCATGTCCATCTTAACTAAATCTAATAAGATTTGATCCTTTTAAATTCTCATCATTTATAGAATCGTTGGGTCCTTTCAACGTAGAGCATCAACCATGTTGTTCACTCTCCAGGGGTGGTAGTGGATTGAGAAGACGTAATCCTTGATTAGATCTATTCGTTTTCATTGACACATGTTCAATTATTTCTATGTGAATATATATTTAAGACTTCTGAGATCCGAATATATTTCACACTTTTCAGCAAAGATATAATGACAAAATAAGTTCAATGCAAAGATCAAAACTACTAATTTTAGATCATGTGTGGGATAGTTTTTCTCATAAATTTATAAATTCCTTAAGGCATAGGTGGTTACTTTGTCATTCTGCATCAAAACATAGCCCATACCCTTCTTCAAATCATTATTGAAGATTACAAAAATCTCCCCACTTGTGGGTAGTGTGAGCACAGGGGTAGTGATAAGCCTCTTCATCAACTCCATGAATCATTCTTCACATTCATCATTCAAAGAAATCATTAATCCCTTCCATGTTAGGTTTGTATGTGGGTTTGGTAGTCATGAGAAATTTCTCAAAAATTAGTGATAATATATAGATATACTCAAGAATCTAGGGATATCCATCATAGATATTGGAATCATCAATCCCTAAATTTCTTTTATTTTGAATGGATCTATAGATATCCCTTTCCTTTTGATGATATGCCACAAGAATGAGACTTCCTTCAAGAAGAACTCACACTTATTATAATTTACATAGAGCTTCTCCTTTTTCATGGTATCTTATACAGTGCTTAAGTGCTCCTCATGATCCACCATGGTTTTGGAGTATGTTAGAATATCATCTATAAAGACTTCCAAAAAAAATTCAAGGTAGTCTATAATGACTATATTCATCATGTCCATGAAGATTATTATAGAATTATTGAGTGAAAAAGGAATCAATATGAATTAATAGTTCTCGTACAATGTAAAAAATTAGTCTTGGGAATATTCTCCTTCTTCACCTTACATTGTAATACCCAAACTGCAGATCCACCTAGAAGAACTATTGTTCTCCACGTATCTGAGCGTACAAGTCATCAATTCTTGGAAAATGATACTTATTATTTATCATGATTTTTTATGCTCATGATAATGAATGTCAAGGCACCTTGATCCATCCTTCTTCTAGAAGGATAAGACCGGTGCACCCCATAATGAAGAACATGGGTGTATAGACCCTTTATCCAGATTCTCATATCATTGTATCCTTAGCTCCTCAAGCTCCAAAAAATCATTTTATATGGAGTTTTGGATATTGGCATTGACCCTGGTATAAGATTAATATTGAATTTAAAATCTCTTCTAGATGAATGACTAGACAATTCCTCAGGAAACACATCATCAAATTCCCTCATAAAAGGCTTGTCTTAGAAGATAGTTCCTTCTTTTGACTCAATCATCTTCAATGATATGCATAATCATAGGGAACTAATATTCAAGATTCAGATTATGGTGCAAAATAATATTCATTATAACAACCAAATATTTTTCAAGGGAATTGTTTTTCTTATAAACATGTCCTAATCACATGAAAACACAACATAATTTATTATTAAGTGATATATGATTATTAAACAAATTCTTGTCACTTCTGTGATGTGAATTTCAAATATCTGACATACATGATTGTGATAAATAAGTTATTTGGATTCCGATAAGGAAAACTTATTTTTTACTTAATAGTAACCTACCCTCATGAATAGTAACATACCCTTATGAATAGTGATATGTCTTAATGAATAGTAACCTTACTTGTAATAGTATATAAATAACATTCATGTTTCAGTATGATATACCTATGTTTTGGAATACGTAAGTAAATGTTTTAAAAAATGTTTTTTAGAATAAATTATGATTTTAATTAAATATTAAATAAATCATCTTTATAAAATAATTTTTGAAAAATAAAGTTCATTTTTGGATTCTACACATCGAAAAATGTATGAGGTAAATTTTTGATATTGTTATGAAATACTTGAATTTTTTTATGACAGTGAAAGAGCATAATTTTAAAAATTTGCTAAATTCACTAATTATAGAGTCATGTGTGATTTTATACTGACGTAAGACCAATTTATTCGGATTCACATGATAAAATTGCTATTCATGGTCATGGTATTGTCACTGTTCATTCTCTTTTAGAGAAATAATAAATTAATGAATATAAAATCGAGAAATCCCCTCTCCCCTCGACAAGAAAAACACCCTCTCACTCCCCCTTCTCTTTACTCCTCTCAAGCCTTGTTCCTTCCCTGAATTCTATCCAAATATCCTCCCAACCACATCTCACATATTTATAAATCTTTTTTTTTCATAGAAAGACCAAAACCATTCTTTTAAAGAGGATGTGCATTTCTCTTTTCAATTCATTGTATTTATTTTCAGGTTCATCTGATTTTTTGTATTAACTTTCCCCACCCAAATGATATGATGACTCCATTATCATAAATGTACTATAATGTTGTCATGATAGTGGAATAAGTTATCATCATCTCTTTCCTTTACATTATTTTATTCTAGTATCAAGAACACCATATGAGACGTGTCAATTTTATACATTCTTGGACGATGGGCATTTAATTTTTATTATCATTCTCAATTATGGTAATGAAACCATTATTGTTATGTTTGAACCAGATTATTTTATATTTAATATACACTATTTAAGATTATGTAATCCCTTTGTACAAATTGTATTATGTTATAAACAAAAATGAGTTCATTGTAATCATTACTGACAAATAAACCAAAATAGTTATCATAAAAGTTCTATATAATTATTAATCCTAATGCCATGTAACCAAGTTATATAAATAACCATTAACACTTATTGATGTTCATAAATAATATGTAATTTCAATTTTGGATATTTACATCCATTCTACAAGAAATCCATTACTTAAAAACAAGAAAACTGAATATGAAAATAAAGAAAACGAACACTCTGGAATGAGAGAATTGAATACAAAAACTTATCAATAAAGACATAAATGAACTAACCATAATTATGATAAACTAAATAAATGTCTTATATGTTCATAAATAAGTTATTAATTGGTATAATTTCATATTCCAGGAGCATATGTTCCAGTGTGGAACATGTTCCGAGATAAGGTAAGGGCTTTTCCACCTGAACTTCCAATTTCATTCGGGTTATATTTGTTGTCTAATTACCTCAGTGAAATTATTATGACTTATTATTTATATATAATATATTAGGTGTGAGATTTATATATATTTTTACAAAAAAAAATAATTTCTTGTTTTAAGGGTAGTTACATGTTTAAAAGGAACTTTCAAAGTTATCTCTGAAATACAAGCCTGATTAATGTGATTTCCCAAATTCGTACCTATTTTCAAGAGATCTCTATAATATGTTTCTAGAAACCATTATCTTTCAAAAATCACTCAATATATTCTAAAAATACAATCTTTATTATTTTCTGGTTTTATTCAAATATTTTTCCAAAAATAACTCTTCTTCTCAAAGTAAAAGGGTTTTTATCTGAAGAATTACTCGAAATTTTTATGAGATTATATTAATCTATTTCAAAACTATTGTTGATTTTATTTATTATTTGGATTTGTATTCCATTTTATCATAAAAATATTTAATTTAATTTTTTACGATTATTTTGGAAGTGGGTGTGCTGTCTTAAAACCATTCACAAATTTACATCGAATGTTTAGTGTTTATGCTTATTGTTTGGGAAAATATATTTTCATTTCATATATAAATTTAAATATGAATGTATATGTTGTTTATTTTTGTCCCCGTTTATATATGGAATGCATTGGACATAGTAAGTGTTGAGTGGGGCCCTCTATATCCCCTTAGTTCATTAGTATGTCTAATGAGACAATCCACAAGCATGGTGCAAGGTCCCGACGAAATGATTATTTATAGTCTTCGCACGAGGCCATGACAGTTTGGTAATATTTTCCAGCATTATGACTTCCCTCGTTATAAAATTATTATTGACGATTCATGTGGTTATTATACTAGTATAATATGCCTTATTATGTTATATTATTTCAATATTTACTCAACTAATATTTTTTCCATATTATGTTCATGTTCTTTTAACACATGTGGTTTCAATTATTCAACATGACTGATGTTTATGTCATCTTCTGATATATTTATCACTCTTACTATGCAAGTGAGATCACCCTATTCTTATGTTTCTTTTTATTTGGATATGTAGAATTTTATTATGAATTCCATGCTAAAATAACCTAGGAGTTATGGAAGTTGTCTAAGGAGTTTCTATGTTTTTTATTTCATATTGTAATATTTAACTTATACATGTATCTTGTTTCCAATAATAAAAAACTAATAAGTACTTTGGGATTCTTATTACTTGTTTATATAATAATGTAATCAAATAAGGCACCAGCTCTGGGCAACTAGGGTTGGGTCCTTATAGTTGTTATGAAAGGATCTTTAGTAGAAACCTTGGAAAATAGATTTAGAAAATCTAGATTAAAGAAGAGTCCCTATGATATTAATCGAGGGTAAACATAGAAGAACGTCCTAGTATTTTGTTAAGGAATAGATTATGTAGATCTTTCATGCAATATATCACTATTTGGATACAAGTAGGAAGATTCGGATCTTGTATATATGTACCTAGGAGTGAAATCTCCAACAAGGAGTTTCAGGATTGACCCATGGTATCCTGATAAACAACAATAGGCCTTGTTGCACACTTGGTTACAAGAATCTTATGATATATGAGTAAGATAATTCAAATTTTCATTAAAATCCATTTTGAAGGATTTAAATGTAAATTGTCCTTAAAGAAACAATTTTTGTGATTAGGGGATTCACCATGCATAGGATCTCAATTTATGATAAGTATTTTGTTAAGTAGAGATTATACATTATGATTCATAACATGATCTATCATGTTACATTATTTATAAATGGTGTCTACATGAAGGAATGGAAACCACATGAATGTGTGTGTCCCCTCTAGGGATTTCCCTTTGATGCAAGATAATGGTGTCGGCTTTGGTGATGTGATTGGTGCTGAGAAACTTATAACTATATTGGGACAACTTACTCAGGATATGAACAATAACCTTACCTTTATAAAGCATCCAGATCCACAATGTGGAGGAGCTATGATAGATCGCTTTATACGATAACAACCACCATAATTAAATGGGACTACAAACCCATTTGTAGTTGAGCAATAGCGAATTTTCCTTGAGAAGATATTTCTTACTTTGGGATGTATTGAAAGACAGACGGTTGGGATGGTAGTTTATCATCTATTGGGAGATACGAATTAGTGGTGGTTATTAAAAAAACACAAAGGAGGATGAAGAGATAGTATAGATGTAATAGAGGTAATTTATGGAAATATTCCTAGAGAAATATTTTCCCTGGGAATAGCGAGTGGATATTGAAAGTCATTTTTTGAATTTGATGAAAATGGAAGATGATAATGTTTCAATGTATGAATCTAACATCACAAGGTTAGCAAGGAATGATATGGAATACATAAGAAATCTGAGGAGAAAAATTGATTGATTCCTTGATGGTTTTAACCTTTCCTCTAATGGGTGATAGTCTCATAGAGTTTCTCAGCATAGGAAGATATAGTTTCATGTGATATCAAGAAAGATAGGTAATTATATAAGTCTTATGACTATAAGGTAATGAATGAGAATAAGTGGGTGGATGAAAACTCTGTGAAAGGAAATAATGAAATAGTGAACAAGGGAAGAGTTGAATTTCTATCTTGTGGTAATTTTGAGAAGAAATACATAATTACTTGCTTGAAGGGAATGAGAGCCTGTTACAAGTGTGGAGATAAAGGCCACCAAAATCCTAATTATAAGGGGATGAAAGAAGAAACCAAAGTTATGTGCTACAATTTCAGGGAAATGAGACATTATGCCTATGAATTTCTTAATATTTAGGGAAACATTCCCCAAAGAAGGATGAGGAGTATGTCCAAGCTTGTGCAGTCATAACCACGGAGGTTGAAGTTCATAACAATATGGTGGAAGGTACATTGGTCGTTTCATTAAACATAACCAATGCTTTATTTCATTCTGGATCATTGAATTCATTTATAACATCCATGTTTTCTAAGAAAATTAGATTTGTCCAATTTTATTTAGTAAAGGATTTATCTGTCAAAACTCCTAGTGGATGTATCATTTCAATAAAGGTGTACGATTAAACCCCATTGTGACATAGAAACATTATTTATTTTATTTGATTATCATCATACTAATGGTTGACTATTATATAATTATCAGAATAAAATGTCTATCAAATTATGATTTGAAGATCTATTGCAATAAGAAGGAATTAACAATTTTTGGAATTGTATGGAAACCCTTATCTTTAGGGTAGAAAAATCCCAATATGACTATCATATAGATACACCCATATCTTCTCAAATGAATAAAATTTTTATGGACAAAGGGAATAAAATTAATATGGGTGAAGAGATGAATGTACAGATAGATGACTTACCTATAGTGTAAGAATATGATGATGAATTTCTAAAGGATTTACCTGGACATCTTCAAGAGTGGTAAATTGAGTTTTCGATTGAAACAATTCTTGGTTAAAGGACCATATCAAAGACCCCTTATAGAATGACCAATGTGGAGTTAGTGGATCTAAAGAAACAACAAGAGGAATTGATTGATAGAGGATTTATTCACCCTAGTGTTTCTCTAGGTGGAGCCTATGTTCTTTCCGTTAAAGAGAATGATGGGTCTATGAGGTTGTGCATTGATTACATCATAATAAATTATATTATAATAAAGTATATGAATCTTTAATCATAAATAGATAATTTATTCAATCAACTTCACGAAGCTGAATATTTTTCAAATACTGATATCTGATCAATATTTCATCAGTTGCTTGTGGGGATGGAAGACATTCCAAATACAACATTCTAAACTAGGTACGAGAATTATGAGTTAACAGTAATTCTTTTTCGACTAACAAGTGCACCTTCTATTTTCATAGATTTGATGAATAGATTTTTTAAGGAATATACTGATAAATTTTTAGTTGTGTTTATTGATGATATCCTAGTATACTCAAAAGGAAATTAAGATCATGAAAATCACTTGAAAACTCTTCTAAAGACACTTAGATGAAATAAAATATATTAGATTTTTAGAAAGGGTGATTTTTTTCTAATCAGTTACCTTTCTGAGCCACACAGTCTCTAAGGATTGAATATATGTATATCCAACAAAGAAAAAGGCTTTGAAATAATGGACTACTCTAATGAAAGTAATTATAGTACATAGTTTTATTGGTTTAGCAGGTTATTATCGGCGTTTCATTCAGACAATCACCCGTTTGGCCAACCCAATGACCAAGCTCACATGAAAAGGGGTTAATTTATTATAGACCAAGGAATGTGAATAATTTTTTGAAGAATTTAAGAGGAGTATAGGGAATGCTCATATCCTACCCCTACCATAATGGAATGATGGGTTTGTTATATATAGGGATGCATCAAAGAAAAGACTTGGTTGTGTCCTTATGTAGAATGATCGAGTGATTTTTTATGCATCTAGGCAGCTAAAAAATCATGAAAAAAACTATCCATCTCGTGATCTTGAGTTAGCAGTAGTAATCTTTTCTCTGATGATTTTTAGACATTACCTTTATGGTAAAAATGTGAGATATATACAGATCATAACTATTTGAATGATATATTATCACATAAATAACTCAAAATGAGACAACGTATATGAATTGAGATACTCAAAGATTATGATTGCACAATACACTACTATACAGAGAAGTAAAATAAGGTAGCAGATGCTTTGAGTAGAAAGGATCATGGAATTCTGAACAACATGAGAGTTAAAAGGGATTCTTTTATAATGGATTTAGGAAAATGGATATGGGAATTATCCAAAAAAGTAACACATCACGAAATTTTCAAAAGGATTCCAAAAAATCTTTATTGGAGAGGATAAATTGTTCTCAAACTGATGAATAAAATATTCTAAAGAATATTAAAGCTAAAAATGATGAGAAGTTGACTGAATTATCATATTATGGTTGTATTTTGAAATTCGGAAAGAGGATTTGTGTTCCCTCTATTTTTGAGCTAAAGAGGGAACTATTGGATGATGCTCATAACTCTAATTTCTCTATATTCCCTAGTATCACAATGATGTGTAATGATCTAAAGAAACATTTTTGGTGGGAAAATATGAAGAAGGAGACAATTGATTATGTGTCGAGATGTTTGTTTTTCCAACAGGTGAAGGCTCGAAGACAACATCGAAGAGGATTCATTCAACCCCTTCCTATTCCTATTTAGAAATGGGATGATATTAGAGTGGACTTTATATTGAGGATACCAAACAATCCATGAATGAATAATGTGATATGGTTCCTTGTTTATCGTCTTAAAAAATATGCACATTTTTTACTATAAGAGAAGATTTACTACATGAATGTTTAATAAGACTATATATTAAGGAATTGTTATGAATTCATGGTGTACCCTTATCAATTGTATTAGATGGTGATCCCCATTTTACATCACAATTCTAGAAAAGTCTCTAGAAGGCCCTAGATACTGATCTTCATTTGAGCACTACCTACCACCAACAAAATAATGGACAATTAGAACAGAATATTCAAACATTGGAAGACATGTTGATGTCTTGTTCACACGAATTTAATGATACGTGGGATTCATATCTACCTTTCAGGGGTTTTCCCTATAACAACAACTTTCGTTCAAGTATTTAGATGGCACTATATGAAGCATTGTATGGAAAGAGATGACATACATATAATTGGTGGGATGATGTTGGTGAATGAAAGCTCATAGGCCTAGAATTTGTTGAGGGAACAATGGAAAAATAATGATTATCGAAGACCATATCAAAATAGCTCAATTTAGGCAAAAGAGCTATACTGAAAACTGAATGATGTATTTTGAATTGAAAGAAGGAGATCATGTTTTCCTAAAGTTATCTATGTAAAAGGGTATTGTACATTTCGATAAGAAGGGAAAATTAAGTCCCAGGTACATCAGACCTTTTAAAATTTTGTACCGAATTGGATCCATTGCTTACTATTTGGAAATACCACCAAGTCTCTCCAAAGATCACAATGTGTTCCACATGTCAATGTTAATGAAATATATCACAAACCCAACACATGTACTCAACAATGATGTAATAGAACTTGAGCCTAATCTGACTTATTTTTAAGAGGATATCAAGATTCTTGAAACCAGAGGACAAGTAATGATAAATCAAACTACTTTTCTGGTAATGAATCATTGGAGGAACCATAAGATGTAAGAGGCAACATGGGAGCATAAGGATCTTATGTTGAAGACATACCTGAATGTATTTACGTAAAACTTTGTGAATTTCGATGATGAAATTTTCATAAGGAGGGGAGAATGTGACGACCCAATATTTTTCAATGGAAATTACATTCTTATAAACATTTCCTAATCACATGAAATCACAATATAATGAACTATTATGTGCTATGCAACATTTAAACAAAAGTTTTTCTCTTCTGTGTTGTGAATTTCGAAAATTTGACATAAATGGTTGTGATTAGTAAGTTATTTAGAGTCAGATAAGAATTTTTTTTGTTGAATAGTAAATTACCCTTATGAATAGTAAAATAACCTTATAAATAGTGATATACCCAAATGAATAGTAACCTATCCTATGATAGTATATAAATAATATTCAAGTTGATGTATGATGTACCTTTGTTTTGGAATATGTAAATATATGTTTTAAAACTATTTTTTAGAATAAATTATGATTTTAATTAAATATTATGTTAATAATATATAGAAAATTATTTTTTTAAAATATATATCATTTTTGTATTCTACATGTCATAAAATAGTGGGGGTTAAATTTTTATATTTTTCTGAAATAGTTGATTTTTTGATGAATGGTGAAATACCATAATTTACAAAATAAGATAAATACACTAATTATAGTGTCATGTATGATGTTATGCTGATGTAAGCCCAATTGATTTGGATTAGCAAGATAAAATTATTATTCCTGGTCATGGAAAAATCCCTATTCCATGTATTGTGGAGAAATAATAAATTAATGAATATAATATTAAGAAATTACCTCTCCCCTCCACTATAAAAACCCCCACTCACTCCCCCTTATCTTCAATATTATCAAGCCCCGTGCCTTCCCAAAATTCTTTCCAAATATCCTCCCAACCTCCTATCCCAAGTCTAGTAATCCTTGGTCTCATAGAAATACCAAAACCATTTCCTTAAAGATTCTCTAAAGGATGTTTGGTTGAAGAGGTAAATTCCTCTTTTCAATTATTTCTCCTTCATTTCATGTTGATTTGTTTTCTTTTTTTATTACCTCTCCTTATCCAAATTTTATGATTAATCTAGTACCTTTACATATACTGAAATGTTATTTTTGAAATTGATATAAATAATCATCATCTCTTACTTTTACCTTCTTTTATACTAGTAGCAAGAACGACATCCAAGATTTGTCAATTTTCCACATTCAAGGACAACAGGTTTTCAATTTCTATTATCATTCCCAATTATATTCAAGAAAACATTATAGTTATGGTTGAACGAGATAATTATATATGTAATATACCATATGTATAGTTCTTTAATCCCATTGTAAAAACTGTATTATGTTATAAAGAAAAATGAGTTCGCTGAAATCAAAAACCACAAATTAACTGAAACAGTTATCATTAAAGTTATATATAATAATTCATCTTCATTCCCTGAATCCAGGTTATATAAATAACAATTTAAACATATGGTTGTTCATAAATAATATTTAATTTCAAAGATGGAGATTTACATCCATTCCAAGGGAAATTTATTACTTAAAAACAAGTTAACCGAATAGGAAAATAAATAAAACGAACACTCAGGAATGACATATTTCAATTCAATAACTTATAAATAATGACTTAAATGAAATAACCAAAATTATGATAAACTAAATAAAGGTATAATAGGTTCTTCGGTAAGTTATTAATAATTATAGTATCATATTCGATGAGAATAATTTCAAGAGTGGAACACATTTTGAGTTAAGGTAAGGGTTTTTCACCCCGAACATCCATTTTCATTCGAGTTTCTTTTATTGTCTAATTAACTCAATGAAATTCTTATGTATTATTATGCACTCATCATAAATTATATTTGATTTTTATATATATATATTTACCAAACATAATCCTTTATTATTTTATAGGTTGTTACATGTTTGAAAAGGAACTTTCCAAGTTATATCTGAAATACAAGCCCAATTCAAGGAATTTTCTCAAATACTTACCTATTTTCAAAAGAACCCTATAATATGTTTTAACAACCATTATCTTTCTAAAATTAATCATTATATTTTCAAAATACTATCTTACATTATTTATGGTTTTATAAAAATATTTTGACAAAATAACTCTCCTTCTCAGTGTAAAAATGTTTTTATCTTAAGAATCACTTGAATATTTTATAAGAGTATCTTAATCTATTTCAACAATAGTATCGATTATTATGTATTATTGGGATTAATATCCAATTTAATCATATCCCATATTTAATTTAATGGTTTATGAAAATTTTGACTATGGATTTTCTATCTTAAATCCATTTACCAATTTACCCAAAATGGTAAATGTTTATGCTTAATGTTCTGGGAATGTTATTTTCATTTCATATAAAAATTTCAATATGAATGTATATGTTGGTAATGTTTTTTCCCATTCATATGAGGAATGAATTAGACATATTAAGTGTTAGGAGGGGCCCGATATAGCCCCTCGATGCATCAGTAGGTCTCATGACACAAACTATGACCATGACACAAGGCCTTGGCCAAACAATTATTTATGGTCTTGGCAAGAGGCCTTGGCAGAATGGTTATATTGTTGAGCATTATGAATTCCCTCATTATGAAAATATTATTGATGGTTCATGTAGTTATTTGAATTGTATAATACCCATGATTATATTATATTATAGAAATATTTACTCAGTTCATATTTCTGCCATATTATGTTCAATTTTTTTAAGCCATGTGTTTTCAATTATTTACCATGTCTAATGTTTATATTATCTTCTGTTGTATTGTATACTCTTACTGAATGTTTGAGCTCAACCATTTCTAGTGCTTCATTTTCTTTGAACATGACTAACTTTATTTTGAATGACATGCTGAAATAACCTAGGAGTTATAGACTTTTTCTAAAAATATTCTATGTTATTTTTCATTTAATGTTGTAATGATGAACTTATGTATGTATATTGTGTACAATTAAACTAAAATACTAAGTCCTTCAAGATTAATATTACTTGTTAATATACCAATGTAATCAAATAAGTCACCGACTTTAGGTAACTAGGGTCGGGTCCATACATTCATCTTTATCTTTTAACATATATAGAATCTGAGGTTGATCCACCATATGGAGAGTGATTACCATATCACGACAATTTATGTTGGATATATATAGGGAATCCTGATTTATGCCATGAAGTTCATCAAATTATACGAAGGCGTGTATAATGAGGTTCTCTGAGAAGATAAATCCACAAATTGTGATAAGGGAGGAGTCATATTCAAGGGATGTAATAATTTCCCCATTTTTTGTTCTCACAAACATATCTACTTCCATTATTTTTTGTGGTGTTTAAATATTTCTTCTAATCTTTATGGATATAATAGGATGCATTGACCCAGGATTAAAAAGTATGTTTTCTATTTTGTATTGAATAACTAGTGTACCTATCACCACTTCATTGTCTGGATTCTCATTGGTGATATTCATGGAAAAAATAACTCCCATTACTTCCATATAGGTTGTTAGTTGCCTCTTAAAACACTTTTCATTGGGCACTAATTTTTATGTTTCCCTAGTTCATTCTAATTTTAGAAATGAAGAATGTGTTAAGGACTTAATGGTTATTTCCTCTCCTCTATTGCAGTAGTTTGGTTTTCTTATCGGAAATCACAGGCTTGGTTCCCTTCCTTATTGTACCTAAATAATTTCCTCATCCCCTTTAGTTAATTTTTAGGGTGTGTTGTTTTTCATCTTTGGAGTGTGGGACGCTATAATTTTTTAGCACCATTGGATTTTTTTAGTAGAACTGAAAAATTAACTTCTACCTTCCACTTAATAACCACATGTTACCCTAGAGATTCACCAATATCTATCTTGACTATAAGGAAAATCAAAAAATCTCCTCATAGCTTTTAATGTCACGAAAATCTAGGGATTTCTATAGGCTAGGTTTTATCCCATCAAATAAGTGATCAACCATGAATTTTGGGGTAATGAAAAAACCATAGGCATATCATGATAATCTAGTGAGGTTTTCCTTGTATAACCCAACAGATTCATCATCCCTTTTCATGTGTTAAGGGAAATATCCTCGATTCTTTTGATGGAGGGTTCGAGGAAAATAATTTTTGAAAAACATTTTTTGGAAATCCTTATATGAAATCACCTTATTCTCTATCTTGGGATTCATATTTTTTATAAATTTCCACCATTTATTAGCTTTACCCTCCATATGATAAACATACAAAAGATCCTTCTATAATTTAGAACATTGAAGGATGTAGATGATCTTCTCAATTGAGTTGATCCATTATTTAGAGATTAAAGGTTAAGTTGATCTATTGAATGTATGAGGCCTTTGTCTCATGAAGCTATCAATTATGACTTGTTCTTTCTTGGGGGGGACACTCATCTTGACCCATGTTTCTATTCAAATCATGACTTAATTGGGATATTATCATGAAAAAGGTTTTTATTCCTACTCGCATCTGATTTGGAATTTAATTATAATAGTCATCACACTGATCTCTTCATCAGTTGTTAATCCGAGTCCTCATATTACCAACCATTGGATATAATAAAAAGAAAAACAAGAGTAGGAAATTTAATATATTATACACATAAAGGGGAATCTAATGATAAAAGTAGATAAATTATTAATTACATATATTTCTATAACTTATTAATTTTTATGCTTTAATCTATGTTTTCCATGATATATTTCCTAACATATATTCTTATGGGGGTTTGATAATTTATCCCTTAATAGTGGTTCATACTAAGAATATGAATTTCTCAAAGCATATTACCTGGGAGTTTCTATCCAATATTACATCATGACCCGTTGTTGTGCACTAGTCCACATTCAACTCTAGCTCAAAGTGGTGTCTTTGGGTTTTGTAACTAGATACATCTGTTCAAGATCCACCTCTATATGTTTGTATTTATAAAGTGATTTGTTTTCATCATAAACCACATAATCTATAATCAAAAAAATCAGGGATGTACTTATTAAACATTGTTTTATCTCCAAGTCTTTCAATAGGGGTTTCTCATCCTAATCCCTAAAATAACTAAACCTATACTCTGATAACAACTATAACAACAATTCTCTTTATTTCATATTTAATCCTGGTTCATTACATTAACATGAACTAAAAAAAATCAGAATATTAATATGTGTAATGTATTTTGGGATTAGAAACATTACATGAAATCCTAAAACATGAACTACAACATATTCATTGATATTTTATTTCATATGAAAACAACATTCCTACATACATAACACTACATGGGATAACATAAGGATGTACACATGAAATGGGTGATATATAAAGAATAGTAAGTGAGTAAACGTGGAGTAACATAAATAATAAAATATATGTTAGGAAATATGCATATCGATTGATCATAAGAGAATCATAAACATAAAAGCATGATATATCATGATTATCATAACATGGAAATGTGGCAACAACTTTGAACACTCTATCATTAATATACAAGAATCAAGTAAAACCCTATCCCAACATGATGGGAAAAAAATCCTTCAAAGGAATATGGTGAAACCCTATCCAAACATGGTGGGAAAAAATCCTACAAAGGAATATTGTTAAACCCTATCCCAACGTGAAACATAATGATATTAAACATTACACAATGCATTAGAGTGCTATCAGGTCCCACCCTTCATGAACATTTTAATCTCATGCTTAAGTGTTCCACAAAGATAATATAACATGGATTCATTAAGCATCATAATTTATTCCATGATAGATGAATTTTTAATAAATACATGAATTTATATAATCAATATGTATATGTTCATAAGGTTTAATACACTCAATAGAGAAATAGGAATGGTATTCTCTACACAATGATTTTGGCATGGAAAATCACCTAGCAATTTCAACACCATAACAACATGACATGGCATTCATAAAATTGGTTGATGAGATATAAATGGGTATCTCATAAATTATAAATGAAATAGGTAGTAAGGGGATAATTGATCATAATATCAGAATATATAAAATGGAATTTTAGATGAATAATATAAATGAAATGTTTGAATATAAATGAGAAGAGAGAATTCCCATATGGAATTACTGCATGGTAACGAGTCTACACAGGAGGTATTAATGATATTTAATGGGTATTGCACCATTAAAACATAATACGATAAGTATTTGGGGGGTAGGGGGGTTATAAAACATACCTAATCATTTTTAATTTTTAAAAAATAAAATCATATAATAATATAAGGAAACTTGGACAAAAATGAGAATAAAAGGAAAGCCTTACTTGAGTGTGTGACTTCAAAAGCCTAAAGAGGGGATACTTGAGATCTTGGGGAATATACCGAGGATTATAGAGAGGGTAGTACATATTATAGACATTATCCATATATTTTCTATGATTATAAGTGGGATCTTGGGTGGCTTTATATATGAAAAGAGAGGGTATTTCTTTAATATTTCACAAACAGAGGTTTTGGAATCTATAAAATTAAATATTCAAACCCATAGTCCATACCATTTTTTATGAACTTGGTTTCTAAAAAATATTAGTGTAAATTTTTTTTTTATATTTTCATAGTCTAATGATATTAAAATATTAACATTTATTATGTAGAGGCGAGTGACATTATTAAAGAAGTGAACTTTAAATCATAAGATATGTTATACATTTTCAAGAATTCACTAAGGAATTATAAAATAACTCAAATAAATATAAAATTTAATTATTTTAAAGCTAAAAAATATATTTGGTCAAATATATCTTTTATGGTATTTATTACATCATTATTGGGTCATTATGATGTCATAAAACCCAATATATTCTTATATATTATTTAATTTTTACCTAAACATTTTATTGTCTTAGAAAATTATAAAAACCTAAATTTTTAATTATTTCAATATCCTTATTACAAAAATAATATTCATTCTATCTAAATAATTTTCTAGATATTTGAATTATAAATTTTAAAATGAGAGCATACATTTATTGAAAATTGGCGGGTTTTGAAAAAAAATAGTTTTTAAACCTTAATAAATAATTAAATTTGACTTCCAAAAAAGTGTATAAACTTTTATTATTTATAAAATTAATTTTATAATAATATTTTATTAAATTATTAATTATTTAAATAATTCATAATTTTTTTAAAATAAATTCTTTAAAAATACACTTTTGGTTTTATTGTATAAAAATAAAACTCTTATCAAACTGATTACCTAATAATTTAAAGATAAAGAAATGATATATTCATAATTTATAAGATATATTATTATAATGTTATTAATAAAAACATATTTTAATATAATAATGCATATATATCTCAGAATTACCATTTTCACCCGCAAAAAAATTGTTATATCAAATTCATCAATTTTTAAGAAAGAATACTCCCACAAAGGATTTGATATAATAAGGCATTTATTTATGGAAAGGTATTACACAATAGGTAGATAATATCTTTTTACATAAACCCTTATAACACCCAAATAATACATTTGTGTAAGCTGTGTGATGGTGATAGACTCTTTGGGTGGCTCAGATAACTTTGTTTGTGTCTAAAGGATTTGTTAAAACATTATATTTATATTAGTTCTGTGATCACTATTCTAGAGAAATATTATCAATGGTTATGATAATTAACAATCAATTAAAAAAATAGTTCATGAATTTTCTATACCCATAAACCATAAAAAGAATGTGAATTTTATTCATAAATGATTGGGTTGTTACACTTATTTCCTCCTCTCTGATAGAAGTTGCGATTAAAATTATTGCATGTAAAAATAAGATATCATCATCATCCATATACCGTATGAGTATTGTTTCAGAACCATCTAGTTGTTCCCTCATCATAGTCCTCTATATGAATGATTCGTCCCAAGTCTGCACCCATTCCACAATTGAGACTATTAGTATCTAAAATAACATTACTCATGTAGTATATTGAGACTATTAGTATCTAAAATGACATTAAATTTTCTCGATGCACACATCCTCTCAATGTTGAGTATCTATAGATACTCAACCTAGTGCCTCTATCTCAGGTTTAGGTATCCTCTTGTGAGGATACAAAAAAGGATATTTTATACTGTATTAACAAAAAATATATCACCAAAGTGGTAGTGTCCCCAAGAATCCATATCATATACCATGACTACATGATCCTTGTATTGTGTAGGGTAGATCCTATCATTAGTTCATAGCTGATGAGACCCATTGGATGGTCTCTTTACATCAACACTATTCCCATACCAATGCCTAAGGAGTCCTAGTATAGTGCCTAATCAATAACATGATCAGGAAGTGTCAGTACTGGAGTTGTATTAGTCATTCTATTTTTCTCAGTAAATTTATTTTCACATTTTCATGACCTCTAGAAAATCACTCCCTTGTTTTTCAATTCTTTCAAGGGTGATGATAGTTGGGTGAAGTCCTGGATAAATCTTTCGTAATGTACTACTAAACCAATATTTCACATAGTCTCAAACACATTCTAAGGATGTTTCTAAGAAATGACTACCTTAAATTTATTTCTCTCATAGATATACTGGTCTCAGAATCCATGTATCATAGGAACTTAATCGATTCAATCCATAAGTCAATCTTAGAATATTTCATGTCAAGCCTCTGTTTACTCAGGACTATCTCTAGGTTCATATCTTGTTGATCTGGTTCTAGTGAGTAAATGAAGATATTTTTTTGAACACTAGGATGAACGAGTCCATGTATGGATGAATGGAATTGGTCATAAGATACATGAAAAAATCAGGCACATTAATTAACCCTATTTACATTACCATGTACTCACACTATCTATACCTACATTGAAATGTGGTCTTTAGAATTTCCTCCTCTAAAACTCTCAATTAATGATAACCCAATATAATATCAATCATAAAAAACCCTGGTCTCCCAATATCGAATTGAAATGATTATTAATATTTGAAAATGGATATCATAGATTCATTAATACCTAGTTCAATTTTTAGTGATCAAATCATATCCAAATACTATCTTACATCTTCATGGAAAACAATATAGGTGAACCCCGGAGTGATGCACTTGGATTTATGCATCTCTTTCTCTCTATGTTGAACAATTGATCCTTGAAATATTTCCTCTAGGATGTTTCCATATGATATGGGGAATCAAAATGGAATACCAACCCAACATGACCTATTTTTATATTAATTATTTGATCCATCAGAGTCTCTACTAGGTCGATGATCCAAAATAAAATGAACCCA
Organism: Viscum album; assembly: GCA_963277665.1. Lineage (NCBI taxonomy): Eukaryota > Viridiplantae > Streptophyta > Magnoliopsida > Santalales > Viscaceae > Viscum > Viscum album. The sequence goes on from OY728138.1 coordinate 1,206,314,177, forward strand.
CTACTCGGAATTTGAGAGGGCCTTCAGTTCCCTAGATGGATGATGAATGATTGAGTTTAGGTAAAGGAATATTTGACCATATTTTTGAAATCATATACCTATGATAGGAACTAATAAAAATACATTTGGTTGAAATGTCCCTTGTTCATACACCACAGATCTGGTGTGGGAGAAATCTTATTTGAATTCTCTTACATGCCCAGTGGTCTTGTTGAAACTACATCCACTATGGATGTATTTATAAATCCTTACTATGTATTTCTATAAACTACATTAAGATAAAATCTTATCTAATATTAAGGAATGAACATTTTAAAAAAAATGACTCTTTGGGAGAATACCTATTCGTCTATAGGATTAAACATATATTCTCTCAAACAGTCTGTGGGATCAAATAAGGATTTTCTATGAGTCAAACATTAACCAATAGTTTTACCCACCTAGAAATAACCCTTTTTTATCCCAGTATTTTAGACCCAAAATCCCTATATATACCAGCAAAAAAACATACACAATTAAACTAATCATTTATAAAAAAAATATATCAAAAAAATAAAAAACATTTAAATATCACACAAGGGAAACTATCCAAAACAAACAGTACAAATCAAGTAATCTGACTAATGAACTACTATGCAACATAACAACAAGTATATATTTAGTATTAACCAATTCTACTAGTTATGAAGCATGAATTCATCCAAAATCCAATAAATATTATTAAAATATCCTTTTAATCACCCAAGTAGAATTTAATCAATAGTAATAAAAAACCAAAATTCCCAATTTATGGAAACCTGTAGGTCCACTATACAGTGCTGACCAGGAACTCATATAGTTCTCATTCCCCAGTCCCAACCAAAAAAATCTATTTTATATCACATCTAACATAAAAATAAGATAAAAAACAAGTTTTCAAGTCTTGTTTCATTGATACCATTTGGTAACAACCCAACCCGAACCACCGGGCTCGATATGGGATGTTACACGACCTCATTTGTGCCTCCCCATATGCATGAGGCTAACAACTAGAAGTTAGGGTCTCATTCAACCAGTAGGGAGATTATACCCTCAATATAAATTCAATGGAAAAACAATCTATAATAAATAGTACAATCATATTAAAATTGCAAAAAGATAAATATAGAAAGCATGATATATAAATAAAATCATCATAAAAAATTTAAATGTGTATCTAGGGTAAATAAAGAAGCTAATTAAAAAAATTATAAATTGAACAACCCCATGGTGTCCTTCCTAACCCATCACTAGCACCATAATCATTAGTTCAGCTATCTAACATAAAGACTGTTCTCTTCATAAGATCCCTAGTGAAATCTACAAGTGCACCAAAATTCCTGAGTAGGGTGTGAGTAAAAGACTTAGTAGGACACCACCAATGCATCTTGAACCTGATGTGATCAAGTATAATATGTTTCCTATAAAATTAATAGAATTTTAAAATATAAAAACATAAAACAAAAAATGTGCGGTCTTGCGCTATCCAAGACTAAACATCCCCCAACTGTACATGCTTCAGATCCATCTAATACATGTACTATATGTAAATAAGTATGAAAACTAGTCATATGGCTATTTGTGAGTCACACAAAATCCATAGGTCATCGAGTAAAAAAACCAACCAAAAATATACAAGGCATCATGTGATACTATGAATCTACAGGGCATAAAATATCTACAACACACATTGAATCCACAATGTATAAGGACCCAACCATAAATTATTACATAATTTTGAATTTTAGTCATGAACATAATTTTTTTCACATTGAGGATCTCCTTAAGTTTTTGATTTTTTTCAATTATGTCATAATACATACATAACATTCCAAATTAATGAAAATTGGATTCTACTAAGACAACATCTATTTCATCCAAAATATACGACATTAAAAATAAGACTAGATTTCATTAAAAAATATACATGAAGTTAATCATTGTTTTGTTAATTCTTTTACCCATCCGATTTACCTATAAAACACATTTTAAAATCATAGGATGAGAACAAAAAGCTCAGTAGAAGATATAAATAATGAAATTGTTAGTCCAATGAAAAAAATAAAAACTATGAAAACCTTTTCATAACAAAATTATATTGCATAGAATCGTCATGAAGCTTCCTTGGGACATATTTACATTATAACTCTTACATTCACCCTTACAAATGGAAGAACCTTTGGGTCGAATTTGAAATCCAACGTACCGAATGCATTAAAGAGATATAATGGCAATAAACTTCCATATATTGAGTTACAATGGTCATATCCCAACATATCACAGGGTATATTGGGGATCAACGCATAATATATTGAACTATAATGGACTCAAACCAACATAAATAATGACCAAGAAACATATCAGGAATAGAACCCTTGATAAATTATTTAAACCCATAATAAAAACGCATTAAAATAACTATGAAATCTTATAAAGGAATATTTTTAGTAATAAATCTTATTGAAATAAAGAGAAGCATGTCATGTTGTATATCAAAAAATAATTATATTTTTGAATTTCATAAAAAGGACATTTAAAAGGATTCTAACCTGATCGTCCCTTACCTTGGGTTTGACATCGTTAAAATGTGTTAAAAATACACTATATTGGTATTAATAGGTTTATTAATATATTATAGAACTAGAATCGTGTTTATAATACCTTATATTATATTTTAGTAATATTTTTAACCAACTTATTAACAAACTAATTTTATTTTTATTATTTTGGGTAAGTTATTTTCATGATATCTAAGGTCAGTTTATTAATGGTAATCATTTTACAGATTAAATAATAATCCTGAAGTGATAGCATATATATATTATATTCATTTAAAAAAATGAAATTGGGGCTTAAAAATTTAATGATTTCGATAAAGTAAAATGAAAAAACATCTTTCATGTAGGCAGTGAATTGATTCACCATAGGCAATGATTTTATTATTTAAAAATAAAAGTAGAATTTTAGAGAATTTATAATTCATATACCATAAAAAACAAAATTTTATCATTTATGTGATACTAGAGTATTCATGAAACAATGGATAAGGTGTGGGGATAATGTATAATTGAGAAAAAATTAGACAACAAAAAAGGTATATGCCCCGTGAAAAAATATCCTTGATAAAATTTCAAAGGCTAATGGAAGTGGCCTTTTTGTGAGACCAAAAGAAAAAATACTTTGGAAAGGGAGGAGTATGAGAGAATTTTTCAGATTTTGGTTAAAAAAATAAGGATTAAGGTTATGAAATTTGTTAAGGAACAATCTCCTTTTATTATTGAGGTGAGGGGTAAATTAAGAATTACTCAAATTGTAAAAATATAAAAAATATATTATAGGTGATAAGACTTCCAAAAAGGTATAAAACTAAGGGGGTTAAATTTTAGACACGATATCATCCTATTTTATTAATTAGTAGATATTTTTTTTATTTTTTCAATAATTTACAAAACATTTTATTCATTAAAAAAATTTCATGTTAATAACTATTCACAATTAAGATATTATACTCATAAAAAAGGATTCAAATCAGAATGAAAATTTATATTATATAATATGCATATCATATTAATCTAGTAAAAACATGATTGGGCTTGAAAAAACTATAATTACATTTATTTTTATATTTTTAATATCATTAACTGGATTTATTAATTAATTAAATATATACTAAATAATAATTATTTAAGACATTAACAGATTTATTTATTCCCTAAAAATTAAAAATTATGTTTCATGAATAAGATAAATTTTTTATATTTCAGTACACTATTTTTGATCAAAAAAATACACTGGAAACCATACATTAAAATAATATAAAAATTAAAAACTATATTGTGAAAACTTGACTTACTTTTAAATTAAAATATTATAATGGAATTAAATGGATTCATGTGGGTCCTAAATGGTCCCAATTAGAATAAAAAATATAATGGTATAAAATACATATATAAACTTTTTATGACATAATTTGGGTCATTTTATAACTCTTATAATTTTAATAAAAACATTTCATTTTCTTTTTCTTATGATTGTATAAGCACTGCATCTATATTGCATGAAAATTAATGTTAATAATTTCATATATACAAATTAAATAATTTAATATTATTATAATATTTTAGTTTGTTTCAAAAAATAATTCTATTTTATTTCATTATGTATAATTAAAAATAAAAAAGTTAAGACAAAATGGTATATTTTATATTTGGTTTATTCTTACTCAGCACAATTATTGCGAATGAATTTATATTAGATTATTGTTATATACAAAATAATATTCTAAATTAACAGTAAAAAATATAAATAATACATAATAAATTATAAATTTTTATTGAAAAATAATTTTATCATTTAATTATTATTTATAAAGAACCAAATATAACATTGTCACTGATGAGAAGGAATTTCATCACCACTAACAATAAGTTTTATACTTATCACCAATATAATATAAATTTCCTGTTATCAGTTATTTTTCAACATTTTTCTTCTTATTATATCATTATTTAATTATTTAAGAAATTTAAGAAATTTAATATCTTAATTAAGTCTTCATGATATCATAAAAATATTGTATTTCCAAAAAAAAATTCATACAACTAACAAAAATTATACTGTTTTAGAAAAATTTAAAAAATTCCTAAACACATAGTTTTATCATGATGAATTTAGAAATGAATTTATTTATTTAAAATTAAAATTATATACTTTTAAAATAAATTTTTTAATTAAATGAAAAAATAATATGTTTTTAAGAATTAGTATTTCATTATAGAATTACAATAAAAATTTTATTCAATAAATACCTAGGTTGTTACAATCTCCACCCCCCTTAAATTAAATTATTTATTTTTTTTTATTTAATTATAAGCAAATGAGGATACATTTCCCTTAATATATATTCATATTCTCAGGTTTCATTTTTATCTACGTTGTCTCTCCACATAACTTTGACTTGGTAAATTAGCTTATTTAGAAAAACATTACCTCTAAAATCAAGAATCTAAACTAGTTTATATTCATAAGAAATATTTCTTCTAGTTGAAATACATATAGGCTCAAGAAATGAGACTGATATGCCACAAAATTTCTTAACATTAATACATGAACAACAATATGTACCAGGTATAAAATCATAGAAAAATCTACTTGGTAGGAAACTGGTCCAACATTATCCTTGATTTTGACGATTCCAAAGATTCATGGACTAAAATTTCATTTCATAGCAAAATTCATAATACTTTTTAAAGGATTTATTTTAAGTAATGTATGATCGCTTACCTCGATTAAAATTCATTTTCTCATATTATCAAGATAAATTTTCTTCTAAATATGAGTTATCCTCATATGTCATTGAATAAAATGATTATTTTACACTTCTTCTTCTAATTCTAGTTCCATCAACTTCTTTTCCCAGACTTAATCCCATAATTATAATGGTCAAAACAACATTCTAAATAGTTCTTCAAAAGGTGCTCTATGTATACTGTAATGAAATAATTTATTATAAGAATACTCAACTAATAAGGGATGTTGGTCCCAACTCCCCAAGTAATTAATTGAACAATATCATAAAATTTTCTCCAATTTCCAATTTATTAATTCTAATTTCCCATCGGATTGAGGATGAAAGGTTGTACTAAAATTTAATTCAGTTTTTTGATGAATTATGATGGATTTTTTGAATGTTATAAGTGAACATTGAATCATGATTTGATATAATAGATGGAGGAACTCCATGAAACCTAGAAATATCTTTGAGGTATAGTCAAGAACATTGATCTATAGACAGAGTGTCTCGAATAGGAATAAATTTAAAACATTTATTTATCCAATCAATAACATCCTAGATCATAATGTTACCTTGAGAATTATTTATTTATCTCCCCATGAAGTCTATGAATATATTTTCCCATTTATACTCTTTCACAAGAAAAGGATTCATTGTCTCCTTCAATAATAACTTCTCTAATTTAACCTGTTGACATGTTAAACACTTAGTGTTAAAATATTAAATATATCTTTTCATTCCATGCATCCAATAATATTCTTAAAGTTCCCTATACATATTTGTTCTCCCATAATAAACTGAAAAAAATGAACTATGGTCTTTACCGACGAATTCTTTATTCAATTGATAATCACAAGGAATGCATAATCTCATCCCAAAACTTAAAAATCAATTTTTATCAACAATAAATTCAGTCAAATTTACTTTTTTTAACTACTTTGACCATTTTCTACAACTCATGGTCTTCTTTCTGCATTATCATAATTTTTTCTATTAGTGATGATTTTACAGAAACCTGAGGAAAATAAGAGGTATTTTCTACCCCAATAACATCCAAGATGAAAAATATCAAATCAATAACAATGGGTCATGTTCCAAATGTATCATAGTTAAGGTAGAATTGTTTATTCTGAATAAAATCATTAACCAGTTTATTTTCTTTCATAATATGATAATGGATCGTGCAATTATAATCCTTGTTTATTTCCATCCATATTCTTTATGTCATGTTTGTTTTATTTCAGTAAATATGTACATAAAAATTTTATGGTCAGTATATATTTATCATTTTACTCCATAAAAATGATGCACCCATATTTTTAATGAAAAATTAACGACATCTAATCATTATTTATCAAAATACAACCAAGTCCCTTCAATGAACCAAAACTATAAATAAGAAATTCTCCACTTCTTATTGGGTTAGGTCAAATTGAATCATTCACCAATCGTATTTTTATTTCTTTAAAACAATCATCACATTATTATTAAAACACTAATATAACTCTATTTTGAGATAATTTTGGACTATTGGATAGAAAACCATGATATGTTTTCAATAAACCTATAGTAGTAAACTTCCCAACACAAAAAAAATATAAATCTCTGTTATAATTTTAGGTATTTCCCATTATTCAAAAATATTTATTTTTTAGGATAATTTTTTTCCATCTTTAGAAATAACATGACCATTGAAATAAATTTTTTTGCATCAAAAATTAATAATAGCTTAATTTTTCAAGATTTTTTTATGTTTTCAAAACAACCCTTAGATGTCTGTCATGCTCTTCTTTACAGTTAGAATATTCCAAAGTTTCATAAAAAAAATCATGAACTTATCTAAGGACTCAAGAAAATTTTTATTCATATGATCCATGAATACAGTAGGTTCCTTAATTAACCAAAATTTTATAGAAAAAATCATAATTCTAATATATTGTATAGAGAAATGTCTTCATAATGACAAATTTTTTTACTATAAACTGATGCTACCCTAACCACATGTCATCTATTGAGAAAAACCATTCTCCCTGGAGATGATCAAACAAATCATCGATACGAGGAAATAGATACTTATTCTAAATAGTGATTTTATTCAAGGCTCAATTATCGGTGAAAAATCTCATTGAACAATCATGTTTTTAACAAAAAATATAGGAGAATCCCATATTGAAGTGATGGGGTGGATGAATTGTATATCTAATCATTCAGGTAGCTAAATTTCTAACTATAAAAGTTCTATTTTACCCATCAAAAATAGGGATTTTGAAATTTGATTAGCATTGGGAACTAATTCATTATAAAACTGATCCTTTTGATCATGAATAATACATGGAAAATCATCTGGAAATATATCCAGATACTCATTTACTACTGAAACATCATTAATATGAAGGGTTACCATATTTTAAAAAAGTGTGCAAGTTAAAAATATATTTATATATTTTAAAATTTTCATATATACATAATATGTTATCAATGGCATGGCATCACTAATGTACACAAACTGAAACCCTTTCTGAAAAAATTCATTTTCTCTACAATGTATCTTAGTATGATAAAAATAAATCCAACACATGCTCAGAACAACATCATATTCAACTATATTAAGTACAATAAGGTTTTAAATTAAAATATTTCAATATAAAAATATTGGTAGATTTTTGTAATTTTTATTTACATCAATATTTCATCCATGTGTTTGTGACATGAGTTCTGTATTGATTTCATGTGGTGGAATTTCTAATTTAGTAGGAAATTTCTCTGAAATGATGGATTTTTTACATCCTAAAAAAAATTTAAATTCATTAAAAAATTCAATTTACCTAATACAACTTTTTTTTGGATCAAAATATGTTGAAGTTGTTTTAATTGATTCTTCCACACCCTTTTGATTCAAATATTGTTTATTTGTTACCTCAATGACTATATTCATATACACATTAGAAAAATAACCCAATTCTTTATAGTTAAATCATATCACCATTGACTTCTCCATAATTTTCAGATCATTTCACTTTCTCTCATGAGATGTGTTTCTAAACATTCTACATAATTAGAAATTCCTATCATTTACAAGACATTCACCGTGATTTTTGAACACACATTTCACAAGAATGTAAATTGATTTTCTTACCTCCATATTTTTTTGATGAATTCTTCCCAAATTCATTCCAACCTTACAGCATAAAATTATTATCATCAAAAGGCACATTCATTTTAGAAAACTCTATCTCAAATTTTTTAGTACAATGAATAATTTTCTCATAGATTTTAAAATATCGGGAAACAAAAGATATTTGTAAAAATGGTTTCAATCAGGAGTAAAATCTATTAATTTTACTATCAATATCTAGAGTAAAATCTTATATGCACTTATTCAAATAAAATTAGATTAATAAGAAACCCCTAAATCATCATCTTTGTACCTTAGTTTCGGGAATTGTTTCTCCATTCTATGTTAAAAAGTTTGGGTAAAATATATTTCCTAAAAAATACTCTTAAAATCATGTTATTCTAGAGTATCAATATCATTTTTATTGATATTCTTAAAAATAGACCACCATTGAATGGATTAAACTTCAAAGTTATAGATTTATACTATTAACTTTTGGTGTCTCAAACACCCTATGACATAAAATATATTTGTTAGGACATTAATCCATCCTTTGGCTATAATTGGATCCACAGCTCTACTGAATTTTAAAGGATGTTGCCTCGTAATATTCTCCATAAAATTCATGTTTCTTAATGGTATATCAGGTTCCTATCTATAGTGGATAACAAAACTACTTATCACATGAGTTAAATAAAGATGTTACTGTCACAAACTGCTCATTTCCAATTCCCACCTTTTCAGGATGTTGATTTGGAAAGATATTAGCCTCTTGGTATCCTCCAACTTCATTTTCTCTGTTTTATCTATGTAAAATCATTATTAATAATAATATATTAGATAAATCAACGTAATAATATTCATATTATATACCATTTTAAATTAACCATAAATAAAAAATCATTTATGTCATTATATAAACATCGTCAAAAACCCTAATGTTATCTAATACATCCTATCATACCAACTATAAGGACCCAGAATTAAAAAAATAAATAAAAAAGAATTTTTGTCAATAACTACTATTTTTTTACACTTTTTGATATTTTTAGTTTTAGGGTTTTAAGAATAATAAGACATAATACATGCCTAACATTCCACATTCATAAAAAGATGTTTATACTAAAATAGAATGTGTTTCTTACAAAATAAAAAACATTGAAAATAAAACATGATTTCTTTTACAAATCATCATGAAATTCATCATTACTACCTTATTTGACATACCCATCATTATTAATTATGATTTTAAAAAAATGGATGAGAATGCAAAAACCGGTATGGGATATAATGAAATAATTCATTAATCCTATTAAAACATAAAATCTATTAAAACCATTTCCATAAAAAACATTTTTATGCATAGGGAAATCAGGAAGTTTACTCAGGATATTTTCACTATAACACTATAACAATAAACCTTAAATGGAATAACAATTTAGTCAACTTCCATCTTTGGAGTGCCCAATTCAATGGAGAGATATAATGGGGCACACATGTCATTTATTAAGGTATAATAGGCTTAACCCAATATATATTGAGATATAATAGGCAGAAATCTAACATATATTGAGCGATAAAGTGATGAAACCAACATAAACAATGTCTACAGAACAAATCATGAATAAAACCATTGATAACACATTTAAATGAATATAAAAAACACATTTAGATAACAGAATACATTTTTTTTCATGAAATTAATTTTTAAAATATAATAACTGTACAATTAATAATGAAATTATATTATTCAAAAATAAATATGAAAAAATATAAAAGAAACATTATAGTAATAATATTTCAAGAAATAAGGAGAAATTTCTCCTACTATATATAAAAAAAGAAATATTTTTTTTAATTTCATCAAAGAGTCATTTAAAAGTATTTTAAAAGGAACATCACATACCACCTATTATATATCCTTAAAATGTGTTCAAAATTCAAGTACAGTGGTTGGAATTGTGTTATTAGTTAATTAAATATCTAAAAAAATGTTTATACTACCATATAGTATATTCTTATAACATTTTCCACACATTTATTAAAAATATTTTGTTATTTTCAATTTTTGGGGAGCGTTCTCTAAATTGTTTCCAAGGTTGATTTATTAATGATATTCCTTGTGAAATTAATAATAAAAAGTGTTAAAATATATATATTTAGGACATTTTATCTAATTATATGCCAATTTAAATTTTTAATGATTTCATTAACAGGGAAAGTAAAAATAGTTTTCGTGAAGGCGTTGAAATGACATCCCTCATACAATGATTTCATTATTTTAAAATAAAAGGAAAATGTTATAGTTTTTATGATTACTATAACAAAACAACCAAAAATCATCCCATATATATTTTTTATACAATTTTTTTAATGAAAGATTCTATAATAGGCGTGGATATGGTATAAGTGAGAATGAAATAAAAAAGAGAAAAAACAATGAACATCTTGGAAAATTTTCCTTGAGAACCTTCTTAATGATATTCTATGTGGTATTTTTGGGTGAATAGAAGATAAAAATGTGGTATGTGATGAGTGTAATTGAATTTGGAACGTTGTGGGAGAACTAGAAGGCTTAAGGTTATAAAAATTGTTAAGGAAGGATCTTATTTTTATAATTAAGGTGAGAGGTAACATTAGAATCATAAAATTATTAAATAATAATAAATATATTACAATGTTTATGACCTCAAAAATGGTCTAAAACATAATATTATTACGTTTTCATAACAATGTCACCCCATTTGGTCTTATTAAATATGTTTTTGATTTTTGAAATAGTCTAATAAAATATTTTATTCATGAAAAATAATTTCTCAAATTAAACAATATTTGTAATTAAGAATTTATACACATCAAAAAAAGTTTCAAATTTGAATTATATTTCTTATTATAATATTTAATTGTCATATTAATCTAGAGAAAATTTGGATTATCTTAAAACATCAAACTAATTTTTTTTTGTTTTTTGTATAATTAAATTGATTAATTAAGTAATTATTTATTTCAGACATCACAGTTGTTCAACCCATTCAGGTATTTATTTATACCCTAAAAAGTAAAAATACAGTTTTATAAAGAATTAATTTATTTATTTTAATTCAATATTTATTTTAGAACAAATATTCTGAAAAAACATACATTAAAATATTATACAAATCGAGAAATATAATTTGAAAACCTCAATTACTTTTAAATTAAGAGTTTATAAAGGAATTAAAGTGACTCATTGGGGACCCAAATGGTCCTAATTCAAATATAAACATTAAAATTGTATAAAAGTTTTTTTAAAATTTTTTAGCCACAATTTGGGTCATTTGATAAATATTATAATTCTAAAAAAATTATTTAATTTATTTTTCATATACTATCACAAGAACTGCATCACCATTGCACATACATTTATTTTAATTAATAAATATTTAAAAACTAAAAATAATTTTTTTTATAAAAATAAGTTTATTATGTTGAAAATATATTTCTAGGTTCATTCATTATCTATAATTACCAATATACATGTAATGTTAACTTCTTAAACTTGTTATTTTTTTCTTTCCCTGCACAATTATTAGAGATGAATTTGGATATGATTAATTTCATATAATAATAATATTCTAAATTAGAAACTAAAAACATAAATAAAACATAATAATTAATAAAAGAAGCTTGAAAATATTTTATAGAAAAATAATTACTATTTATAAAGAACCAAAATTATCATTATAATACTGCGTAAGCAATACGTCGACACTGAAAAAAAACATTCATACTTATCATGGATAGAATGCAATATTCATGTTCAATGTTATTTATATAAAATATTACTCTTATTATATAGTAATTTAATTATTAAAAAAACATTAATTTTATATCAAAATTAAGTCTTCATGATGTCATAAAAAATACTTTATTCGAATAAAACAACAATTTTTTCTTATTCACTAGAAATTATTCATTTTCTAAAATTTCTCAAAAAAATAATACCATGGTATTTCATCAATAATAATTGAAAAATTACATTATTTTTTCCAAATTAAAATTCGATACTTTTAAATTTAATGTTATAATTAAATAACCACATAATAAATTATTTATTTAAAGAATTATTATTTAATTCAAGTATTCTACGAAACAAATTATTCGATAAATAACTAGGCTGTTACCCATGTCATTAGGTTACACTCAAAATCTTTAAGGAATAAAATATTGGCCATCTATTATAAATAAAAAAGCAAGAAATTAGTTTTTGGGTTACAAGGTTTTCATGGTGATTCATCATCATCACCACACATCATGTGTACACCCAATATTGAGTAATCAAACAGTGATGACCACTTATCAATATATAAACATAAAAATCCTCAAAAGGAAATCATGACAATTTATATCATGATAACAACCATAGAAAGCGTCATGAGACATATAGAATCATCATATTCATTGATATTTTAATCATACATCATCATATAATCAATCTATCACATCAATATCATGGAAAGAATCATACCATTCAACGTGCTACACGCACACACACACCCATATGTGATCACAAGTCATGAATGATATCATATAAGGCAACACATAAAGCATGTATAGAAACATGTGAAAAAAAGAGAACAAATGTGTGAGGAACACCCTACCTCAAATGAATTGATGTCAAAGGTAAAGATAAACCCCACAAGTGGCTTGAAAACTGGAGTGATAACCTCAATAGTAAAAAATAGTTTTTTAATAAAATTCTATAATAAATTAAAACACATCAATTCATTAGGTTTTTCATGGGTTTTTAGATTCAGAACTAGTTAATTTTCTTCAAAATGAAATAAAATATCCCATGTGATAAAAAAATTCTCTCCAGGATAATTTCTGAATAATAATTCTTTGTTAGCGTAAACACTCAAAACATTCTCCATCAGAATGATTATCATTTTATAATTTCTCATAAATCATCCTTTTATAATTTTATTTTTTATAATTTATAGTAAATAAAAAATTTATAATTTTCTTTTGATAATTTTTCATAAATCATCCTTTATAATTATATTTTGGTAATTTATAATAATTTATAATAATTTATCATTTTTTTATCTGTTTATAACTTATTATAAATTTTCATATTATAATTATCTCTTTATAATTTATTATAATTTATCCATTATAATTAATTTTTGATAATTTATATAAAAATATGTTTTATAATTATCTTTTAATAATTTCTTAAAAATTATCCTTGATAATTATATGTAATTAACAAATGATATTTTATTATAATTATACTCTAATAATCTTACTTAATTATATTTTGATAATTATTAATTTTTTTCTTACTATAATTTAGTGTAATTATCCTATGGAAATATTACTAAATTATACTTAGAAAATCAAATTAAATTATTGTTTGGTAATTAATAATAATTAGACTTTTTTAATTAGATAAAATTATAATTTAATAATTTATGTGAATTATCCTTTGATATTTTAAATTTATTTAACTTTTCAAAATTAAAATTTTAAATTATATATTCAAAATTTAAATAATTTGATTGAATATACCTCACTGTTTCAAAAAGAAATTACATTTTAGCTTATGTTGGTCTAGAAGAATTCTATAATAATGATGATGCATCAATCTAGTCAATAACGGATAAGTTATCAAAGAGAAAATTCTAAATAATAATAAAAAAAAGAAAAAACAAAAACAAACATATAGTATCACCATAGTTCCAACCAGCAGAGGCAGATTATGTATGCCAAGATCGATCGATGGAGGCTTCACCAAACCCATGGAATGGAGTTTTGGGATCACTATTACTCAATAGAATCGGCCAATATAAATGAGAAAACATATTTTTAATTTATAACCCGAAAAGTTAAAACATTTAAATACCCAATTTAATTCATGATTCAACCAACAATTAATGAAGTATTCATTAATTTGTCACTACTATGGGATATTAACTTAAACAGATAAAAATAGTGTTGATTATGGGGGATTGAAATTAACTGTGAGTTTGGGTTTTATGATTACACATTTTGAAGAATTAATATTAAAATTAATAATAATAATTTAATAAAAAATTATTAAATAAATTAACCTAATGATGGATTTTAGTAAATTCATGAATTTTATAAATGTTATTTATTGTATAGGGTAAACACTACATCTTAGACCTAATAGCGGTCATTGATTTTTCATACATTTCAATTACTGTGAGATATCAAATACTTTCAGAAAAATAATTTAATAATAACATCAACTAACATATCCTCTTATGAAATATAAAAAAACAACAGATGATCACAAATTTTAAACCCCATAGTGGGTAAATGCCATGTCCCAGACCAAAAAGTGGTCTTAAAATTCTCTTATGATGCAAAGATGTTATATGTTATATTATTTTGGTACAAATTAGGTGAATGTAATATAATATATCTGATATTTTTATTCCATCTATGTGAGAGCTCTACAAACATAAATATCATACAGTAACTCAACACAAAACTATGAAATTATTCCCTAGAATATTTTATGATACTAACTGGTATTTTACCATTATGGAAAACCTTAAAATAATTTATTAAGTTATTTATTTTGAAAAATTGCCTTTTCACATAAAAATAATTATAAATTTTCAAAAACATGGTTATTTTTATCCTTAAAATTTTCTTTTCATTAAAAATCTCATAAAATATAGAAACTAAAATGGTGAATGCTAATAAAATTGTACATCTCTAGTAAAACTAGTCATAAACCATCTAAAATAATAATAATTATGGAATCAACACAACATATCCACAGTGTATCATAAGTATAATAGATGGGATAATTCACTGATTATGACAAATACCATAGAAATATCCACAAAAAGTTTTTTGAGAAAAATAACGTTTATATTTTGAAAATCAAACTTTAAAACAAAAATGTTCACATAACATTTTGAAAATAATTTTAATTGAAACTAAATTTTTATAATATATAAAATAAGCATTAAAATATCGATTGTCAATGAAAAAAATATTTATGTATTACATATTAATAAAAAATTCAATTAACATTTTCAGTGAAAGGAAAATGGGTATTGTTCTAGAAACGATATGAATATTACATTCCAACAAATTTAAAATAATAAAATTGAGTAAATATTTATTTAATAAAAAATTATTAAAAGGATAAAAACATTTTCAAAATCAATATTATAAAACATGGGTTTTGATGAAAACTAATTTCTGGCTAAGGATAGAATTGATGTTATATTTTCTAAAATACATTTTCTCAACAATTTTAATTATAATAGAGTATAAAATGTTAATATTTAATTAAAAATATCATGATTAACCATAATTGAATAAAATATATTAATATTGAGATATAATGATTAAATAATTCCCCATGGCAGACATAAACATAAGTAACTCAAGATAATGATGAGATTGTGAAATAAACCTTTACCTCTTTAGCCAGTTCAAAATTTCAATCCACATAAAAGAAATTAATTAAAATGAAACATTAAATATAATGAATATAAATCAATTCATAATATAACAAATAAAATTAGAATTATACACACAACATAATTAAAATAAGTGGGGAATATGGATTCTGTTTCATTGGAGTAAATGTGAGATAGGAAACACTTACAACTTTCGAAACTTCTGAATCATATGCCCAATAAAAGAAATTAATAAAAATGAAACATTTAAAACCATTAAGATAAATATATTAATGATATTATATATTAATTAGTTAGTAAATCAAATGAAAAATTGATGTAATTCATGAATATGGTATATGTCTCACTTGAGTAAAATTGAGATGCGACACCCTTAGCTCATATTAGTTTTCCTTTAGACATATATGAAAATCATATGTAATGGTTTTGTGAATGTTATTATTATATTATCTAACCACAATATTATTTATATTGTCATATATGAACCCATTAATACATTTTATCATCCATTTTTTTAAAAATATTACATTATTTTCATTATTTCAGGTATTACTTTCCATGTTTTCACTTACGCATTTTTTCATGAAAGTTGTTATTATTTTTAATAGGATATACATATATATACCATCTATATAAGAATAATAATGTTATAAATATCTTCGTTATTTTTTTGATACATAGAAAATTAATCGCATCACTTTGTGCAGATGATAGGTCGTACGTACACTTGAGCGACGATAACATTACATAAAATATTGAATGGGTGAGGTAAGGGGTTATATATTAATTTTATATGATTTATATAATATCATATATATCACATATATTCATTAATTTTATCCTTATTACATTCCATGTAATGTTTATGTGAAATTCAATAAAATTAACTTTTGATGTGGTAGACCACCATACACACGAGTGAAATTATAATATTTAAAATTGAATGGAATTTTAAAAGTTATATATGATATTAAAATTGATGAAGTTTAATTTTATTGTATTAGATCGGTCACCACAAAAATATTCCCCATTTTTGGTTTTCCACAAGACCACAAGTGTTCCTCCTCATATGTTAGAGGCTTCTCACTAAAAGCGAGGGAATAAAGTGAAACTATGAGGAGACTATACCATAATATCCGAGTGAACAAACATCCATAAATTTAAAAATATCATAAACACAATATTATGAAGAAGTAATAAAAATACTAATTTTGAAACAAGTTGGGAAAAATATAATTCAATAATTGCCTGAATGACCATGTAATACATAGAACCAACGACCCACTTGGCCAGTTACAAAACATACTAAAGTAAAAGAAACTACAAAATGATTCAAACCATTATTGATCCAAACCCACTGAGTCATCTAAAACCACTCTAGAGATATTTATTAACAAAAAAACTCATCATGGGAGAAATACAAAAACATGTTTCTACAAAAAACATGTGAGAGTTTCTGGGGTACCCAGTTTCATTTACAGATAATGCATAGTATGAGTAATAACTAGTATCCACCACTAATGGTGTATAATGAAAATACTAGTTAGTAAAAAACTGTATTCATATATATATATATATAGCATAAAAAATAAATTATACATAAATGATATACAATCCATAGAACTCACCATCTCATATGGTACCCACTTGCTTAAGGGTTTTATGGTGTTACTTGGGCCTACCAAACATGACATGACCTAAAAAATACTATAAAGAATAACATTGGACATACAATGTGTATAAAACAAAAAGGGTTTGTATCATATTCATTCAATTTAGGGAGGAATCAAACATACATATATGATACCTATCTTCTGTACCTATTTTATTAGTTCCTAGAACACCAGTCCAGATTCTAAATAAAATATCAACATCAATATGAAACATGTATTGAACCTACTTAAAATACCTAACTATATAACAAAATATCAGTAACAATACTATACATCGTGTCTATAAATATCATAAAAACATAATGTTAGCACCTGTAACATTAGTCCATCGTCCATCTATATATAACGTTGGTAGTGCTAAGATCATTAATCTTATTTATCCCATGGAGGAGTATCATCTTTCCAATTCCCTTTTCCACTTTGTGTACCATCATTACCTTGAGCCTTTGTTTTTACTAAATCCATAAAATAAATAACTGGTTTCCAAGGCCTCAATCTAACACTTAAAACATTAAGTATACTATTAGTTTGGAAAGCCTTAGGCTGAGTATTTTTCCATATTATATAACCTATGCCTGCAGTATCAATCCAAAACCTAAAACATTACATCACAAATTAAATAATAAAGCTCAACGTCAAGGCCATTACCAAAATTAAAGAAAAATAAAAAACCATTTTTAAACCATTCATGAATAATACAGTCCGTGTGAACCTTCAAAACCAAACAAGCATCAACAATGACCATGTAGTTTTGACATGACAAAATAACAAACCCAAACCCCACCATTAATCTTTTCAAATCCCCCCTTTTTAAAAACATGGGTGTCTCTACTTGAAAACCAAACAATTACCAATTCCCTAATTTCTATTAAAACAATTAGAAGATCTATTATGTCATTTTCATTTGTGATGTAACATTATACCATTTAAAACCATCATTTGAAATACAATTAAAACCCATTTTGATAAACCACTTGGGGGTAAAAAATGTATTTCTATATAAGTATCATTTCATAACATTATCTTCCCCCCTTTAAAACCCCAAAAAAATTAAATTCCAAATTCACATATTAATTTACACCTCGGATGGATTAGATGATTCTATGTAAAATATTACACATAAATAATTTCCAAACACACCCATTTACAACAATTTTTTTATATTTTTTATCGATCAACTCACCGCATAAGTTATCATATGTTCGGTCTTAAGAACATATATAGATTCAACTTGGGTCTATGGAAGTTCAACGTTGTTAATAGAATGCCTAAACATATATACATAATTCATGAAAATAATAATTCCACATATGAGATATAATTCCGACACCACATAGACATGATAATAAATTATCAAAACTATGGGTAATTCTCTTAGACAACCTTCTTCATTAATAATTATTTACAATACATTTCCACAGTATGAAGGCCTTGATGAGGTCAATACGATACTCATTCAAAATCATCAGCACCCAAACGATATCATCATAATCAACCATGACACAACCTCACACCCAAAAAAAATAATTAATAATAACAAAATAATACTTCACTAACCAAAACCTATCATGGCATAATGATGGAAAACTAATCAGGTCATCATGGTACAATAAAATCAAACCCAACCACTAATAGAATGAACATGGAATAACCTCAAAACCATTATTAGAAAAATTTATAAAAGGAGAAAAAAATGAAAATATAATTGAATTAATTCATTAGTAAAAACCTAATAAAGTTCATCATAAACAAATAACTTAAGAAAAATCCACACAATAATTTACAGAATCCATATCAGGATCTCCTGCACACAAAAGAACAAAAATACCACCTGAAAAATATTGATTCCACAATGCTCTAATAAAGTCATATAAAAAATAAACTAAAGGGACACAATATATGTAAGAAGGGGGAGGATGTAGTGAAGAAGACACTGTGTGTAGTGACCCAACCCAAGAATCCCATATTCATTGTCTATTACCATTACATTGGAATTATTTTACGGAATACAATCCATATGGACCAAATTGTTCATTATTTGTTGTATATTAGATACATATATGAGTATTTTATTACAATTTAATACATAAATTAAAACCTATATACTTTATTTATAATAACAATTATCCACCTAGATTATCCTTACATATATTTCTTAGTACCCTTCCGGGAATCCTAGAGAAAAAAACATATTAACGTTGATATTAAATGCTCATTATATGTAATGTATAGTAGAATAAATAGTGAATCAATGGTAATAATAAATATGGAATAGTAAGTATCTTATAAGAGATTCCATATAATAAACAACTGATAAGGATGTGAGTAAATTATAGGGAAATTTATGTAACTAAAAATATATTCCATTTAATCAATAAACTGATAATAAAATGCATACATATATTTCATCATATAAAACTCTCATGATAAATTTCAATAGTAAATAAAATATCTATGACATTAATGCGTAATTATTGGATTGAATGTCTATAGAACATGAAAACATATACCATTATAACCTTTCACAACATGGTTAAAAAATACAGGTTAAAATTTGTTCAATTTTCACAACTAATTTATCTCATCTAAACCTGTCCACGCATCGAGGGGCTATGTAATATTTGGGCCCCACCTCATACAACATGTCAAAATCATTATTTATGTTTATTAATCAATTTAATCAAAGAAAATACTCATTATCAAATATCTATGTTGAATAAAGTATAAATACTTAACAAATTTCCCTAGATAATTAAAAAACATTAAAAGTGAATACTATATAAATAAATTATATATTGTTTCAAAAGTATCCATGATAAATTATATAAAAAATTGTGTGAAATTTAATGCTCAAAGATCATAGTAATATGAATATGTCATGGGGACTAAAAGGAATTAGGGATGTAGATGATGATACTATCTTTGAAAAAATTAATCATTAACCATCTAGAAGAGGAATAATGATGGTATCAATAAAATATATCCCTTTTGGATTAAAAAAATGGTTCTTGTTAATGATTGTAAATATTATAAAAATATATATTAAAAACACTTGTTGAAAATATTCTATTTATTTCAAAAAAATTGAAAATATCTTTCTATGAAAATCAATTATTGAAACAATTTACCTAAAAAATAACATTGTAAATCATACAAGGGAAGCTTCAATGAAGTGATTGTGGGGGTTTAAATTAGTGAATTTCATATAAGGTAAATATAATATCCCTTTTTCCATGGTAAACACATTATAAAATAGATTAGTTTATAAAGTGAAAATAATATTCCATATAAAATTTTGAAAAGGAAAAACAATGTAAATATTTGATTAATAAATCAATTTTAAATGGTTAAAAAACTTTTTGAATTCATTTAAATTAAACATGGTTTTTAGAAGAAAATAATATCTCTAACAGAAGAAAAAAAATGATATCTGGTTTTATTGAAAATATTTTATAAAACATTTTGAGTTCCAATGAGTGAAAGAATGGTACTATTTTTTTTAAAATGTAATTAATAACCAAAGGATGCTAAAATTAAAGGGATCATCGAACAATTATATTATAATTTTGTCTAATTTATATTCAATTGTGAACAATCTTAGGAAAAAATATATTTCTAAGTAAATCCTTGAAAAGACCATAATGTTTATATGAGAATCAACTGATAGATAGATTTCATGTGTTAAATTTAAATCCACATAAAACGGATAAAATACTAAAATAGATAGTAAAATTTTATTAGAAACAAAATCATTAATATTAATGATAAAAAAATTTATATAACAAAAAGAAAAGAAATTGGGTTAGAAACTCTTTTCCACCGAGAAACGCTTAATTCTAAACCCCTTTAATGAAATAATTTATTTTGAAACTAAAAAACATCAAAAATAATGAATTATCCATGATATAATATGAAATATTGGTCGTATATACATCGTATATAAGAAATTATGTGCACTATAATAGAACATGTCTCAAAGAATTGAAATTAATACAAAGTCACTTCCTACTTCATATCTTTTGGATTATAATCATCACAAATGAAATAATTCCAAATGAAAATAAAAATACAATGAAGTTAAATTTATTTATTATATGAAATAAAATATGTTTAGTATATACACCACTGAAAATCTATAATTTTTGTAAATGGTGGATGTCTCTTGGAAGGAAAAGTGAGAAAAGAATCTCTTACGTTGTCTTTCGTTTCAGGTGAACATCCTTTAACATCATATATAATTATTTTAAACATTAAAGTAACTTATAACCTAAAAAGATATTATTTATAATATCACAAGTGATTTTATTATAACATATTCACACCCTTTTGTTAATAACCTTTCATTATCTTCTCTATTATGATTGTTAATTGCCTAGTTTGTTGAGTATGTTTTAATTTTTTTTAATTTCAAAGATCATTATTTCATCATATAAAAAATAAAAAACATGATTAAAATATAAAAAATATATATATAGTAAATATTTATTTATAATAATCCATAATATTTGGAGATAATAATTGAAATGTACTGTTCGCAGAGACGATAGGTCGTACGTACGCATGAATGATATTTTCATTTCTTATTTTTATTGTAAGAATGAAAAGAAAAATGTTATATATAAATTTTAAAATTACAATATCATATTTATTAATTATATACAAATTATTTTTGATTAAATAATTAATTAATAATTTTTATGTATAGCATAAACGAATCACATCTCATTGAAGGGGCATTAGTCAACACTTCCAAAAAAAAGTTATCGTATTTAAAAATTCGAAAACATAAAGGTATGTGTTATATAATAATTATTAAAGATTATGTATTTTATAAATATATTATATATCATATATAAATAGTATGTATATCATAATTCTCATCCATGAGAGGTGGTAATGAAAAAATGAACAATCATTGTTTCATTAAGCGATAGTTCTCCGTACACAAATGGTAAGTTAGTTTACCATTCAATCGAATTGTGTGTAATTGAAGGTATAATACATTGAATAAAAAATATCTATGTATATATAGTAAAAAGATTATAATATAAAATAATGTAAATAGAAAATTTAATGGGGTGTATAAAAAAATAAAATGAATGTGATTGTGGAAGAATGTCACCTCATTTTTAGGAAACGCTTTTTGGTTTCTACCAAAGGATTATAGTGATTTAATTAAGAAAATTTGAGGGATATAGAATTAGGGGAGAGATTTTGGAATTGTATTTATATTTTGGGTGAGATTTTTTTAGAGGTGAGAATTCGTGGTTGGGATGAGTGTCATTTTATAGTAGATGATGAGTGTAATTCATGTAAATTTATGAAAATAGAATCCCACCCACGTTTTTACTATGAAATTTGGATCCACTAATGCACCAAATTATTTAAAAGTGAGGATAGTGTAATAATTGTAACATAAAATTTCTTTTTTACTAGTGTATAAGTCATTTTGTCCCTTAAGATTATGTTTTCATCCCTTATTAATCTAATTTTTATCTTAATCACTGTAATTAATTTTAATAACTTTCACTAATCATGTTTGTAAAAGAACCAATTTTAACATATTAGAAATTATAAATTACTGTAATTATAAATATTTAATCAATTTCTCCAAATTCAAATCAATTTTGTGGATTAAATTAATTTAAATTTAGTCTCACAAATGCAATGAGAAAGTGGGTTTTTAAAATAAGATGTTCAAAAAATTACAATGCTTATATATTTTATATCAAAGTGAAATTCATTACAATTACCAAAATTTTATTAATTTATCTAAAATTTATATCATTTAACTTAAATTTCCATCAACTATATAATTTAATCCTATAAATAAATTTGTCAAAAAATTAGGGTTGAATTTAAATTTAGTATTTTTAACTATTTATCAAAAATTAAAACATCACCAAAAAATAAAATAATAAAATAGAACTTAATTTTGATGTTTTTATTTTTAAAATAATTTTTATTTTGATATAAAAAATTCAAAAAAAATTAAAAATTGTATTTAAAATATGTTCTACATAAAATGGAAATAAAACGATCTTTAAAAAATTAGATTTTTATGCTTAAAATCGGAATTGTTCTTATCTAATGCCTATAAAATCTAGTTGGTGATTGTAAAACATATGTGACTAAATATATACCATATAAATTTATGTAATATTATTAAATAATATTAATTAATTTAATTTAATTCGATAAGACTACTTTTTGAGCTTTAAAACATTTCCTTTATATTCAATGGATTTTTATATTCATTTCTAATTAATTGTTATCTAATTAATTTTACATTAATTTTTTTTAAACATGGTGCCTATTTACAATGTCCATATTGATTACACAAATTTTTGAGCTTTAAACACGGTGCATATTTATGAACATTGTTGTGTACCAATCTATGCTCAAGTTTATCCTAACACATATTTTTGGAGTGGTTACCCTTATATAAATTTGTTCTAGAAACACACCCACATGTTTTACCACGGAGTGGATATATTTTTAGGAAGATCCAAATAATTACATCCTTTTCAAAATTATAGTATAATGTTCTATAATTATCCTCAAATTCTACCTTTGAGTTATATTATCTAATCTATATTTTCCTAAATCTAGTTCCCATGGTTTCTACTAAACTTCCTATGATACCTACTTTAGTGACCCAACAACAAAAAGTGAAGAGTTAGTGTCCAATACAATTACATTTTCTTCATTACTAGGAATCAAATCCTGAAGGACTAAAGAGTTTATTATTATTGGTAAAACTAACACATACATGATTCTTTTATTACCAATGATTACAAAAATTACTAAATAAAATTTTTTCTAGGATAATAATATTGTTCAACATACTGTATCCTTGAATATATTTCATAGTAAACATTATAGAATCTTGGGGAAAAGAAACATAATAATGTTGTGTTGATATTATCATTAGGTGTAGAATATAGTATAAGAAATAACGATTCAGTGAGAATAGTCAATGATGAAAGGCAAATTACTGAGAACACATTCCATATAAATTTATAACTGAGAATGAAGTGATTAAATAAATGGAAAGGTAAATAACTGAATATCCATTCCATTTAATCAATAAATTGAGAATAAAATTGATCCATCTATTTTACCTTATGAAAATATCTAGAATAGTAATAATAACAACAAAATTATTTATGAAGGAAATTCTTATTTTTTAGATTTCAGGTACAAGGATCATGCAAACATATACCACTAAGACCTTTTATAAGACAATTTAAAATTATAGTTAGAAATGATTTTAATTTTGGAAACTGGGTTATATCAATATTGATTTTTTATGTATCAAGGGGATATATAATGTTCAGGTCCCACTTTACAATACATACCATAATTAATATTCATATCATGTAATTTATTTAATTAATGGGTAATATGACTTATTAAATTTTGTTATTGAATAAAGAAAACTAATTTTACAATATTTCCACATATAATAAAATGACTATCAATGTGGTTAAGGAATATCAAAATGATATATATTTTAGGAAATAGAAATATCCCTTATAAATGTTATGGATAATTAGTGGAAAATCATTGTTCAATGGTCATGAGAAATTAAATATTTCAAGGGATCTAAAATGAATAAAGGATGTTCAAATAAAAAATTTCCTTGGCATAATATAATATAAACCATAAAGTGGAATAATAATCACAGTATCATGACAACATATACTAAGAGGAGTAAAAATATCAAGTCATTGTCATTGATGAATGGAAATATTATAAAAAGGTCACTTAAAATAGTATTTATTGTAATATATTTAGAATTTTTATTTTTTAAAACTCCTTTTCTTTGAAAATATATTTTTAAATAATTATATTAAAGAAACATTTTAAATATTCAAGTGAATAATTGAAGAATTTATGGTGGGTAAATCTGTACATTCCAAATATTGTACAAATAACATTACAGTTTCAAGATAAAAAACATAAAAAAAATTATTTATTCATAAAGGGATGAGAATATCTCATTGAAAAAAGTTTTAAAAGAAAAAAATGGTTAAAATGTATCTAATAAGTATTTTTTAAATGGGTAAAAACATTTTTCAAAATTTTTTAACCAAAGATGATTTTTATAAGAAAATAATTTCTCTGTTTAAAGAGATAAATGATGTTAGGTTTTCCTAAATTAATTTATAAAACATTTTGAGTTCCAAAGAGTGGGGAAATGACTCTATTACATGAAAAATTACATTCATAATATGATCAAGAGAAAATGAATGGGTTTTAATTTAAAATGATCAAATAATTTACTCTAATGGAAATTAAAGTGTAAAAAATCCCAAACAAAATGATGATGTGATGTAAAACCTTGAAAAGACTATAATGTTGATGTGGGAATCAATTAATAAATTGATTTTTTTTTGTGTTAAATATTAATCCCCATAAAAAATTGTAAATACAGAAATGGATAGTAGAATGAGATTATACAATTAATCTTTTAATATAATTTAATTTTATGAAGTAATATAACCAAAAGAAAATAAATAGTGTTGTGAAATTATTTTCCAGGTGGTAACGCTTAATTTAAATCCCCTTTGATCAAATAATTAAACTTGATAATCAAAATATCTTGAAGAATGAATGGATCAGGATATTAAATTTCAATTTATCAGTTTCTACACTATATATAAGATATTAGGTTCAAAAAAATATAATATGTATCAATGAATGGAAATTGAAACGAATCTCCATACTATATCTTAACATTTGTTTTATAATCCCCAAAAAATAAATACTTAAATAAATCTAAATAAAATGAAGATAAATTTATTCATTATATATTATAAATTTTTTTAATATATAAAACATGTAAATAAACTAGTGGTTAAAATGATGTTTACCTCATAGAATAAAAATGATATGAGAATCTGTTAACAAGCATTTCATTTTGAGGGAACATCCTATAAGAAATTTTATAGTGGGTTAAATCATGTAACTAACTAATACTAGAAATATAATCATATTTATACTATCACATACGATCTTATTATAACATATTATTACCCATTTTTCATCAACCTTTCAATAATTTCACAATTATCAGTGTTAATTTCATAGTTTTTCATGAGTGTTTTGTCTTCTTATTTCTGTTCATATTACTTATATCATGATTTTATTTTATTTTATAATGTAAACCATTTTGTGAATATCATATATATCTAGAATATATGTATTTATAATAATAGATAACATTTGTATATATGAAATTAAATTCACCATTCATGGAAATGGTAGGTCATATATTTACATAAATGAACTTCTGTTCGTTTTTTAAACTAAAAAAATTAAAATTAAATGAAATATATGTATATTAAAATTATAGTATCATATTTTTTTATTACATTTCTTATATGTCACATATGTTCATTACGTATTATATGGAAGTGTTTTTAAGTGTTTATAAAACCATTATAATAAAAAAAATCACTATATTAATTATTCTATGGTTAGTATATAATAATGGAGTAATAAGAGTGGTGGATGGATAAGGAAATAAAATGAATCTGATCATTGAAGAATGTTACCTTGTTTTTAGGTAACTCTTTTGGGATTATACCAAATGACATTCTAGGCATACTCTCTTACCATATTGAGGATTTTAGGATAAGGGGAGGGTTGTTTTGAACATATTTGACTATATTTTAGTTGAAAAAAGGATTTATAGGTTTGAATAAGAGGGAGGGTTAGTGTATTTTTATAGTGGAGGACGAGTGGAATGAATTTAAATATTTGAAAAGGGAATTTCACCCACATTTGTTTTATAAAAAGTGGATCCTATAATGTACCAAATTCTCTACAAGGTATTATATTTTCGAAATATAAAAAAAATTGTTGTATTTAAAATTTTCTAGGACATTGTTTCACTTATGAAAATGGTTGAGTCTCCTGTTAAGATAATTTTTCTCTTAATCATTATAATTTATTTTAATTTCATTCAATAATATTTTTTAAAGATAATTTTTACCGAATTAGACAATATAAATTATTATTATTATAAATATGAAAGCTATTTTTTAAAATTAAAATAACATAAGTGGAAGAAATATCTAAAATTTAATCCCATTGATGGGACAACAATGTTGGTTTTCAAAGTAATATTTTCAAAATAATCTATGTTTTTATAATTTATTTCATTGTGAAATCTCATAAAATTACATAATTTGGATTAATTAACAGAAAAAATTTCTAACTAAACTTTAAAACCAATCAAATATATAATTTAACCACATATATATCTTATATTAAAAATTAGTTCTGAATTAAAATTAAATATATTTCAATATTAATCAAAAAATGATACATTACACGAAATTTACCAAAAAATATCTCTAACAAAATTTAGATGTTTATATTTCAATAATTTATATTTCTTTTGACATATTAATATATAAATGCTTCCAAACATTTCATTAAAATAGATTCTCCATTAAAATAATTTAAAACTATCTATAGAGAAATATATGTTTTGATGTGTAAAATTGGGATTATTCTTATATTATGCCTAAAAAATATATTGTATGGGTATAATTTTTTAATACATAATATATATACTTCTTTGATTTTTTTCACTAACAAAAATTAATTTATTTTACTATGATAAAACACCCTGGTGAGAATGAAAACATTTCCTTCATATTCAATAAATTTTTATATTCATTTATAATTAATTGGTAACCAATGAATTCATCTTAATTTTTTAATAAATGTAATATTATCTGTTAGTTTATTCTATTTATAACAAATTATTTAATGGCTATGTTATATCATATTATATTAAATAATAATGTATTGTGGATCTATAATACTCGTTCTTGTGTGTAATGCAAGCCATTGAACAAACTCATTGTTGCTTGTAGTTCATGATAACTCCATATTACATTAACTGAATTCAATATAATGCATTATTTTTTCATTATAGAGTAAATATATTATATAGAATTGGGTTATTATACTCTCTTACATTCTTAGTGTCTTAGTTCATACATGCTATCAAATACAATGATATTACTTTGGAATTTTTGGGCACTATACCAGGGGATCGACCTTACCTCAAAATGATGATGAATTTCCCAAAAAAACATCCTTAGTTATGCATTAATAATTGAGCATAGTAGGGTAGTAATCATCTAGTACATGCATGAAAGTAGGATATAACAGGGGAGGTAACAATAAATTCCATAGGATTAAAATAGTAAAAACATCATTTAAATGGAATTTTGGGAAGTCGTATGGTTTCGAAAACCATGTGTAAATAGTTTGGTTGAATATGTATAAGAATAAACACTCACATGATTTGGCTACATTTTTAGCCAAACCAGGAACCAAATATGTTTTTAGAATCACCTCACACCTACAGTAGGGTGTATAGTCTTTTATAACTGTTCATTGCCAATGATCCCTGTCAAAAAACCTCCCCATCCTCACATGGTTCCCCTTATTTCATTGCATGGTTCACTCGAAACCATGATCTCACATTGAAACTCAACCATTCTCAGTTAAACATAAACTAAAATCTTCCTGAGCATTATGATTTCAGATTGTTTCTCCTAAACCATTCACACCAAACCATGAACCATTTCTAGAATGATTCAAAACTCTCAAATCCTAACTCAAAGCCTACAAATCACACAAAAACACCTAGTCCAACTCCTAATAAATGATCCACATCTAAAAAAACCCTTTTTAGAAATTATAACTCTAAAATATCCATTATGAGTTTTGATTGAATATTTGACCCACCCAACAATGAACAATTAAATTCCTTCTAAAATTTTTGATCCAATGAAACATAGGATGTTACAACTTCCCAACCCTAATACATCTATTCCTCTAGAGTCCATGATGGTAATTGATTGGTACCACCTAACCTAAAAAATCTATATAATTTCTAGTAGCCTAATTTAGCTTCTAAATTCCCAAAATATTAACAAGGAAAAACCTCAAACAGAAGGACCTCAATGTACCAAAACTCTGAGTTAACATCCATTACCATATAGAACACCATGATAGAGCCTACCAAGTCCATCAAATAAAAAAATGATTAGAGAGTCAATCAACAAGTAAACGAGATATGGTGATCCCTGTTATAACTATCATCTCATAACCACCAACTTTAAAAATGAGAATCTATTACAATTAGAATATCCCAAAAAACCCTAAATTTTCACCACCAAAACATAGCCTTCATGACTCCAAACCAACCGATATTCAAATTCCATGATAAAACCATTCATCATCAGCACCTATCCCCGTCACCAAAAACCAATCGTAGAGGATGCATACATGTCATCCATGATTGAACTAAGAATATACCATCTTTTAATCAAAATCCCAACTGAAACCCATAATTCACATATGAATCCCAATAAACACACCAGATGTATGTTGAAATCATTCACACCCACTTTGTGCACTGTCCCTAGTCACAATATCTTCATAATATTAATTTCCATAGCACCCACCTTCATCTCCTAGACCATTTCCATCTCATTTTATTATTATTACATAACACATAAAGGAATTCCAAAATCTCCCAACCACACCCACTAAATTCCACACTCAACCCCCAGGGATTTTCAAAATTCAAAACATCTAATGAATCAAAAAAAATCATGCCGACCACTTACTCAATTATCTACCCATACCAACATTTTATAATGGAACCCAAGGATTTCATATACATCCATTACAATCCTAGGGACACACCCATAAACAATGGTGAACTTCCTACCATATAAATTCGCATACACTGCTCCATGAGTGTATCCTTTAAGAGGCCCCATATCCAACCAAATGATAATAGTGTAGCTTGAATTATATCTATTTCCATCTCAGAACACACAAGACGATGTCAATATATTGTTCTTGATCATCACTACTAATAGTTTTCCAAGTCATTATTAATGAACATATCCACCCAAATTCAATTTCCGATGTCACCTATAACTATAGGGACATGTCAAACTATCCAAATTTTTGGGACTGGCTTCTCACAAACATCTCATCACATAAAAATTAGTTCTCATACAACTCATAGACTTCCATATAACCCTATAATAGTGAATATACAATATGTAACATATTATCCACAATCTAAATGACAGAACATTTAACCATTATCTCATGCATCAAAGATCTTGTTAACACTTAACCTTAACAAACACTGGGGTGTCTCCCAACCATTGAAATCGATTCTGACTATAATGAGCCATGGTTTAGGAAACCTTGTCTCACAATCCCTATTTAATGGCCATGCACACCCTTTCTTCCCATATCATCTATAATAGAAAACACAAGGTTGTTTTTAAAACCAAAAGAAACTCACCAAACTGAAAGAGCATGCACGAAAACTCAAAACTTAAGTGGCCTTACAATTTTCCACCAAGATCATGTATTCTATTAAAATGTATTTGAAGATGTTTCCAAATATAACTAATCTAGACACCAAACTGGTATTGAACTTATAAACCACACATTCCATAATCTCACCAAAACACCAAATATTTCCCATCTCACGAAAATTGGATTTTTTTCATGTGTCTCGTAACAAGAAAAAACACAACCATACAATCACCACCTAAAGAGAACGTGTTCACCTGAAATAAAATTTTACATGAGACCTATAGATTCCTGATCCAACACCAAACCCTTAAGAACACCTATCAGCATATTCATTTCCTAGGCTAGGCATATAAAATGTATCACACCACTATAATAAAACAACAAGTACAATCCAATAATAATCAAGTATTTTTTCTAAAAAAAACGGACCCCCACTGGCCAAAACCCCATACTAGGATACACTATTCCTTCCCATGTTTTCAAAGGATAAAAAAATATTTCCTTGCCTCACACCGTGAAATGATTACATAACATGGGTGACCACTCTCATAGGTCACCCTCAAAAACCATATAACAACACTCAGAATAATAGAGTCAGGTTAAGTGTATATATGTCCAACCATCTATTATCTACATCGACTCACAAATGGACACAACTCACTGTGCATCAACATGCCCCTGTATCAACATCACATGACATTATCAAGAAAAAAACCCCTCACCTAGGGACTTACACCATAAAGGTGTCATATATGACAATAATCCCATAACATGGGTGTCTTCCCTATCTAAGATGATTCTTATAAGACCAATACCTGGAGAAAATCAGACTTACTAACAAACTGACACTAAATCCACCAACAAAGGGTCCAATGATCCTATTATTACATCATTCAGACCCACTATGATGAATACACCAACCATGAATGATGTCCAAAATAATGTCCACATCATTGAGAGTGAAATTTTAGATCCACATAACAAAAAATAATAAGTAAATCTATTTAAAAAAACTACTAGGCTGACAAATATTGATACAATGTTTTTATCAGGATGCATGAGATGATTCCTCCCTCTGTGTGACAGGATTCAAAACCAAATCATTAGCCTCTTGTTAACAGGAAAGGGACTAGACTCCATCATAAACTGTATAATACAGACACCATGTGTGTTTCTCAAATGATAAATCATAGGAAAATATATCCACAAAAACTACTATAGTATCCCAAACACCTTCTATCATGTACTTCCCACTAGAATAGGTGTTCATGATTCCCCAACCTGATATCTAGCTCAATATCTGACAAATTCTTATGTCTCTTATTTACGAACACTGAAATGGTAAAATAACTACAAAATAGATGACTCTTATACCAATTTATAACACCCAATCCTTGGTTCCATTAGACTAGTTCCCATAGTCTGTTCTTCATAGAACTCAAGTGGACCTCCTCACATGAAATTGGAAGCTGAATTTTAGTGGGCGTCTAAAGTGGAAATATGAAGAAACTATAAAACCATATCATAGTGTAGAATAAGAACTAAATTATAAAATATCATACACATCATATTAAGAAAAAATAAATAAATAAACCGAAGATCAATCATGGATTAGTAATATAAAAGGCATTAAGGGACAAAATAGCCATGTGATACATATAAAAACAACCCACATGGTTCATTACATAAAATAACAAAATATAATAAACTAAAAATGTATCCATAGAATCACCAAGCCACACCCATCCAGTCATATGATGCCACTCAAAAAAAATCTCGACCAAAAAAATTAACCATGGTCCATGGCACAAATAATATGCCCGTAATAAACATAGAGGGCTACTCAAGTACCTAAATTAAATAGATGAATGACATGGGTGGGTGTAACTCCAAGTAGGACACCACTAAAAATCTCTACAGAAAATATGAGTCATTATAACAATGTATGATGATTATAAATGTAAAAAAATAAACAATACCAAAAAGGGATATAATCCATAGTAATAACTATCTCATTTATTACCTACTATCCCAATAATTTAATGTTGACACTTGTTCCAAAAAAACATGTCATGAAAAAAACTATACTTCTAAAGAATAACATAGGAGATACATCATATCTAAAACTAAAGGATTTTTTTCCTATTGATTCATCTTGTGTAGTCATAAAACCTATATACACGATAATTTCCCAATGTAATTATACTATTAGTCACTATAATGTATGTCTGAAATCTAAATCATATATCGACATTAGTATTAAATGTTTATAGAACCTCCTTTAATCACCAAAACCTATACCACACTATTGGTACAAACACTAATCATCGTGAATTTCAAAATCATAACAATATTTTACAGTATCTCCTAGATCCTCAATCGATTAACCATCTATAAATAACAACAGTGGTTCCTAGAAAATTAGTCTCGATATGACTGAGGAGGAGGAGCATCAGTCATATATAATTTTGTAGATGGTATACGATCATCACCAAGATCCTATGACTGTAAATAAAACCAAGATGTATACTATCTGTATCCAGATGCTCTATCTGAAACATAAACCATAAGGTATACTATCAATCTCCAGAGCCTCAGTATGACACTTTATCTGTAGTATAGTTCTTGTTCTTAAAGTATCAGTCTAGTACCTAATACATTCAATCATGATTTAAATAATAAAGATCAAAATCATAACCATACAAAACATTCAAGAAAAACATGATAAACCATTGTAAAATATTCAGTATAAATAAGGTCCATATAGAACATCAAAATTATACATTCCCTAATAAATCCAAACAACCTTTCACATTCCAAAAGAACTTAAAAAACACCCTCATTAAATAGATCAAATCCACACTTTTAAAAACAAATGATATTTTCATTGAAAAAAATACAAGTACATAGGCTTATATTTTCATTAAAACCATCAAAACATCCACAGAGTAATGTTAACCAAGTATTTCACCACATTAACATTTCAAATCAACAATTTAAATAAAAATAAAACACATTTTGGTTAAACACATGGAATTCAACACTCAATTTTCAAAAAAGTATCATTTAAAAACATAGCCTTCCCCATTTGAAATCCATAACCAAGATATATCCCAATGCACAAATTAAATACTATTTCAAAATCCTCATATTCATTTTCATCAAATCATTCACA
Organism: Viscum album; assembly: GCA_963277665.1. Classification (NCBI taxonomy): domain Eukaryota; kingdom Viridiplantae; phylum Streptophyta; class Magnoliopsida; order Santalales; family Viscaceae; genus Viscum; species Viscum album. The sequence goes on from OY728138.1 coordinate 1,206,348,282, forward strand.
TAAAATAATTCTGAACTAACCATTTTACTACTCAACAATAACTTTTTCCATGAAAAGGCTTACCCCATGGGTAATATTAGGTTTTTTCTTATGAAAAACCATGTATTCAACAAGATCTATCTTAGGTTTAAGGATTTAATACAAGGACCAATCTAAAATTTTATAAGCTATGATAGATGTAATTCTACTCGTGGTTTATAGGTAATACACTAAAAACAAGTGAAGATAAACTAAAAAGACAATGGGTAATGATCGTAGACCACAAATCTCATTAACAAATCTTTTGAAAACATTTTTAAAGAATAAATACCTTCATGGGGTCCATTGAATCCTCCCCAAACTCATTGTATGAAACAAAGCTCATCTCGATCACCCACTCCTTAAAATCAAACAAAAAATGATTAATTATTTATAAATAATAGTTAATTAATTAAAATAAATCCAATTATTAATAATGACGTAAAACACACCGATTCAACATGCCATATCAAAAATGAATACATCCATTTACTTAAGGCCCATGCCATAACCCCGACCACATTTTGGGAAAATGCTATCAAAGGGGATACCAAATAAAAATCAAAGTAAATTTAATAATTTATCATTTTTTTCACCATGACAAAAAAAATTAAATAATCACCACATAATGATGCTTGTAATCCTTCTGGTGATGTCCTATTTGACCAAAAAACAAAATCCAAATAATAAATGGATGATTCCACCATACCCTAGTGTAATAATCAACAATTTCGAAACTGGAGGGCTCTAAAATTAGAAAAAAGGGAGGGTAGAAGAAAATAATATTCTATAAGTTTGATATTTCCTCACAATAAAAATTAATTTCCACAAAAACAAATCAATGGCGAGGCTTGATAAAATGAGGAATGGAGGGGAATCCTCATCTAGTTTGTGTACATAAACGGGGGAGAAATAGGGATGTGACATAAAATCATGAAGGGGAACAATGGTAAAAATTCCATTTTAATGGTACTATTTATGTCCAAATGGTTTAGAAGAATATTTTTCCAAATAATTCCCCAACCATGCAGTTGGATATATCAATGTCTACCGACTTGCACAATTTGGATACATAGTCAGCCAAATAACATGTTAACCATGCTATGATCACAACATCTAACTTTCAACAATGAGCATAGTTTTTCTGAAACCATGTGCTTCATATTCCCCATGCCTCATAACATCATCATCCTCCCAGAGTTTCCCCTTTTTCAATATATGGTTGAACCCAAATAATTACCAAAACATGTAACTAAACTATGATCTGTTCAAAAATAATTTAAACCCTCTAGGTTATTAAGGGGTTAGTGAGTTTCTCTTAACCCAAGCACTCTAAACCATGAACCCTTTCCATAATGAAGAAAAATGAAAATCATAACAGAAATGATTTATAGATCATCCAAATACCTTTTCCACCATCCTATTGGGATTTCATATTAAAAAATACAATTTTGATACATTCTAACTCTCATTGTTCCATTCTGAACTTCGATTGTTTATTAGACCTGTCCATCAACCATAATATTTTATCCAACCAGACAAGGGATATTAAAATTGTAATATCATAAATAAAATATTCATGTGGTGAATATATCATTATATCAAAATGTGAATTGTAGTGATGGAAAATAGACTACATCGGTTCATGTTGTTGTATTCCTTCATACACCTGATCACTGATTTCATTTTCCATTTGATGTATGAGGAGATTGATATAGGTCAAGACCAAAAAATTAAAAAATATAAGTATTAGTACGATAGTGATTTTTTATATTTTTATGTATTAGTAATAAATGTTGGATATAGAATAATAAATTTAATAAAATTCTAGATTAGGGATTTTACCTCTTATTTAGACAACTTCATTTATTTTTCCCCAATATCCATCCCAGGTTAGATTGGTGGCCAAAAATAATTATTATAGTATGAGAGGATAAAATCATGACTGTTCTTTTGTAAATTATTTTCAAAAAAAGTCTTTGGAAGTGTGATGAATGAGTTTAGTGGTTTGTATTTTGTAAGTGTGGTCAGTGGCACACTTTTGTTTTTTTAAATAAAGTTGTGTACCCATGTTTTTAGCATGGAAAAAAATCAAAATGGTCTATTATAGAACCTAGAATAGATAAATTCGAAATAAGGAATGATAATGGATTATATATATATTTTTAAAAATGTTAACCTATATCTTTTCATATAACACTAGTTAAATAAAATTTTTACCTTAATCATGGTGAATAACTTCTTCTAATTTTACTTTTATTTATGGTAAAAATCAAGTTTAAATTACTAGAGAATATAAATAATTTTGATTCCAAATATGGAATCGTTTTTAAAATATTCCATTCATATAACTGGAAAAATTTAGTTAAAAATAATCTAATAGATGTGATGAGAATATAGGTTTTCAAAGAGAAAATGTTCAAAAGTATAAAATGTATTTATATAAAGATTAAATATAACATTGATTTCCATAAACTATATTTGATTACTATTTATATAATTTAACTATATTTTCTTTTATCACATATCAATATTGATAATTTATTGTAATTTATTTTAATTTAAAGATGCCTTTTAGAGAAATAGGTATTCGCTATTCACTATACAATTTTTCATTTCAGAAAATGGTCAAATATTCACCCAAAGATAATTTTGACATATATATTTAGTAAAATAAGATTTATTTTTTAAAAAAAATCTAAAATTTCACAAGAAATATTCACATTATGTTTGAAAACTCTTACTAGACCTCTCTTTAGAAAAAACAATGTTTTCTTAGAAAACATTTCTTTTCTTATTTCAAATTGTAATTATATTTTTTATAATCAATATATAAACATTGAATTTATTTTATTCGTGTAAAAATCATGTTATTTTAGTAATTTAGTTATTATTATTCATATAAACCAACTTAATTGAAATTTATAAGGGTTATGATTTAATAATACTATTTTAATAGAGCATCAAGTTTCATTTAATAATGGTGTTAAATGCATCACAAGGATTAAATAGATTGAATTTATTTAATGATAATTATAATATAAGGTCTTACGATGTTATATTATATTTAGTCTTTGTGTTTCATATCATACATGTTATCAAACATGATGTTCAAATTGTAAAAATCTCAACATGTTTGAACATATATGATAAAGGTAAATATAACATTCTGGAATTTTATTAAATGATTAAGGGTTGAATTATATTTTTGAATAATATATGATTTTAATGGCTCTTATTAGTGAGTCATTTCATTTATGGAAATTGTTATCATACATCAGATATTATATGATTTGGTATAAAAAATTTGGGTATTATATATTAAGAGTGGTCGATGTTATTTAGAGATACATATTGAATTAATCATGTATGTATATGTGATTAAAGACTTACGATTTATTATTTTTCAACATGGTTTTGTATATATTAAATAATTTGTGGTATAGTATTTTATAGAATGATCTATGTTTCACTTTTTGAGTTATTATTTAGGCTTTTCATATTAATATTTTTTTAGGTTTTTAAAATATTGAATTATCTTATCAGGTTCCAACAATTTTTTGTTGTAAGTTAATATATAAATACATGATGAATAGAATGTGATCATCTTGTAGAATTTTGTGATCCATTAGAAATAGATTTTATTTCTTTGTTCATGAAAGAATAACCTGGAGTAATAATCATTTGGATCAAAATATGATATTGTGGTTGAAATTTTTTAGAATATGAAATTCTACTTGTCAATTAAATATATTTGTATTTGTTAATTATATATATGATGATTTAATTTATCAACTTGAGGAAAAGGTTCATGAAATATAAAGTGTATCCATTTGTTTTTGTTGCTGAAAAATCATTATTTTTTAAACCCATAACAAATAAATATTTTTTAGATGGTTAAGCTTCTCATTACCATGTTCTACATCACTCTCTATCATTCCAGGGGTATTAGTTTTTTCTTCCATTTTCATGTTTTCATTTTCCCACAATTTTTTTCTATATTAAAAAAAATTATGTGTTATTCCATTTGACATTCATACTTCCCTTTTCTCTTATGCCAATTGAATGATTTATTAACAATTTTTATGAAGTGGAATTTCCAAAAAGGGTATTTTGAAAAGTCAATCCCATGGTTTCTAAGACTGAGTTCAAATTTAAAGGATAAAATTTATAAAAGTGGGATACTATAATAACTTGAGATTTTATAATATTGATATTATATTAGATAACATATATGACATGCAACTCCATGATTAAATGAATTGTGAAATATTGTTATTTAAATATGAATTTCATCACAAATCTTTTAAATTGGACGGAATAAATTGGATTAACTACTCATTTAAATACATATAATTATTCTAATCAACCAAAATTTATTGATTAATACATATGAAATTTTCACCACAGTTTTAGTAAAAAAAAATTTAGAAAAAAATTTCTATTTTCAAATAAAAATATTTTTATAATTTCAATATGTGTTAGTATAATTTAATTAATTTTTTGAAACTTTTGTCAATGTATTTTATAACCATGACACTAGAAACCCTGAGCAAGTGTTTAGTTTTTTATATTGGAAATATATAAAAGGATTCAGTCCCAAAAAGAACGTATAGTTCATTAGCCTTGCTATACTACATATATATTGAATCTCACATTATAATTGAAAATATAAAATAAAACATAGTATTTTAATTTAGTAAATCATTATTTCCTCTATCATAAACTTGAATATCATTTATAATACAAATATTAGCATAATAAGGAATAAAAAATAAGAAATGTGTGATCTCAAATGCGACATAATAGTATGTTTAAAGGAAAATATATCGTTGATAAATAATAAAAATAAATTTAGAAGTGTAAATAATTGAGAAACATTCTATTTAATCAATTTCATTTTAATAATATAAAAGGACTAAAAGACAATCATATAATTCCATAAAAATAATTAAATGATCATGATACATTACCATGAATATTATATCTAATATAATGATCACATGTATCATAAATAATGAATTTCAAATTGAGGGACTATATAATTTTGGACATATGAAACATAAGACAAATACCTTGTAAAAGATAGTTTAACCTTGTTTGAAATCCCAGTTTAATTTGGCTAACTGAATTGTCTCATGAGACCTGTCGATGGGTCAAGGAGATTTATATAATTGATACCCACCAATTAAATTATATGTCTACTATATTACTCATTTTAAATGGATAAAATATAATCAATTAAAATATTCATATTGAAAAACTAACCAAAATATTGTAATACATTGTCCAAAAAATAAATAAAATCATAAACCATGTAGAGTAATATGGTGAATTGTTAAAGAATTGATTATCTTCAACATAAATATTCGTAAAACATCCAAATAATTAATGAGAATTATATCAATACAACATATCCCAATTATAAAATAATTATAATAATTGGTAAATGTTGTTGATAAACATAAATATTAGGAAAAGATCCATAAAAACATTGTGAGTTAAATATCAGTTGTATTTTAAAACAAACAGTAAAAATACGTTTAAAAAATATTTTGAAAAATAAGTATTTTAAAATTTCTATAAAAAATGTAAAAAAAGGTTTTAAACATTTATTATTCATGAATGTGTCAATTGGTTTTCATTTCATGCACATTAAATCATATATTCCTTTCGCATTTTCCGTAAAATCCAAAAAAATATTTTTTCAATAACAACATGAACATTACATTCAGTTTTAAAAAATAACAGGTAAAAACATATTCTATAAATCATTTTATTATGTTTAAAACATTTTTTAAAACATTATTCTAAACATTTAAAGAAAAAATAATTTTGTCTCTTTATAAAAACATTTTCCTAGTCCATTTAAGTAAAAATGTGTTTTAAAATGGAATTATTATTTTAAAATATCATGAATAACTATATGATAATGAAATATATTGGTTTTATGATATATATAAAATTTAATTCCCTTAATAAGGACTTAAACAAAATCCATCATGAATAATAATTAGATTGTGAAATAATCCCTGACCACATTGGTAATTTTTTTATTGGCCTCTAAAAAAGAAATAACTAAAAATGATAATTTTAATACAATAAAAATAAAACTATTCAAGATATAAAAATTTAAAAAGGTAATTATAAACAACAGATAAAGGAATAAGTGGTGAATATGGCATATGTCTTACATATGTAAAAGTTAGAGGAGAAACGGTTACCTCAAGATTGACTCACCTTATTTGTGTCTTAACCTACTATATAATAAATATCAGCTTACTTTATAAATATTAAAGAACCAAAATCATATATATCACACTGTATATGATCCACTTATACCATTTTACTTCCAATTTTTTAATAATATTTATTTTTTTTCATTGTTTTTTGTGTTAATTTCCTTATTTTCTCATGAATGTTTTTCCATGAATGTTTTTTTTATTTTACATAGTATATAGATACATAAAAAACAAAATAATAGAAATTATATAAATATTATTTATTTTCATTATAGAAACCCATAAAATAATTTTATAAAATATGACATAGAAAATTATCACATAGTTACATGGATATTGTGTGTCGTACAAGCGCACAAGTGATAATATCATTTCCTTAAATGGTGAAAGGATAAGGAAGTGCATGAAAGTTTTTAAAAAATATACATATAATTTAGTATATATTATATATATTCATTACATTTATCCATATTATTTTTTATGTAAACTTTAATTATAAAATGAATCACATCGCTTCACGAGGAGACAGTCCCTTGAACACACATGCGATGTTATTTTACTTTAAATGGAATGTAAAGTAAGAAGTAATAAAGGATATTATAACTATATATTCATAATTATTTCTTAAATTATATATATATATATATATAATATAAATATATAATATAAATATTTGGATTTATGTTAATTGTTCACGAAAAATTTGTTACATTAGTTCCCGAGGAAGTAGTATTCAATACACACGATCTTACATATTTGTTTCTATTTGGATGGAATTACAGATGGATAAATTTCACCCCACAAACATAATAATATATCATTATATGGTATATAATAGTGTTTTCATATTTTAATACTTAATAAATAATTTTAGAATGTAAAATAATAAACAAAAACAATGATCTTAGTGAAGACAATTACCTTCTCTTAGTGAAACCTCTATTGGATATCTTTTTAAGGACCCTAGGGTTAGTATTTTGGGGTAAAACGAAAATATAGATTGTATATAAGGATGTTGTTTAAGAACTTAGGTAGTGTTTTTTATGCTTATGGATTTAGTGGTGTGAATATGTGAGGGTACTGAGTTTTATTTTATAATATAATAGGAGTGAAATTTTTTAAAATACCAAACACTATTAAATATTATGAAGCCACTCTCACACCATGTGACTCAAAAATTTATTAATAATATATGAATGGTTTATATGGTCTATAAAATCTTACACCATAAAAGAAACATGTTTTTATCATGCTCTTCTTTATCCTTTATGTTTTATTAATTTTACTATATTAGTTTTTATTATAGTAACTATTATTTTTTACATAGGTAACTTATCAATTGACCAAAAAATAAAGATAAAAATATTATATACTTTTTCCAAATTATTCAAAATATTATTTCCAATTTATTAAATAAAAATTATATTTGTGTCTAATATTTATGTTAACAGAAGCACATATAATGCGCAAAAACTCATTTTACCCTTAATCGCTTTAAATAAATTTTTATTGTTTTTACTAATTATTTTAAAACAAAATATTTTTAACATATTATATAATATTAATAATACATATTATATATATGTAATCCATTTTCACTAATTTTATTCACTGAATTGGTATAATTAAATTTAAATTTAATCCTCTACTTGAGTCAAAAATATAGTTCTCTAAAGAAAAATATTCAAACTACTTAACGGTTTTTAAAACATTGTTAAATATTAAATGGATTAAAATGAACATAATTAGTTAAATTTTTATATAATTAAAATATTTTTTCATTAAAAATTTTTTAAAATATTTTTTATCTTCGTAAATTATTCCATGTAAAAGTGTGTTTTCAATACAAATCAGTATTTTTCATTATTCATAAAAAATGATGTTTTTCATAAAGAACTAAACCATTAACACTATAATTGTTTTGATATTATTATTTATAAAATTAATTAAGTTTGATCAAATAAATTTTCTATATGTTTAAAAAATTGGTTTTAATTTATGTTCTCACGACATGAATAAACCACCTTTTAGAAAAAGATAATTTTTCAGAAAAATTTTATTTTCTAGACAATGATTTTTCTTTTATTTTTTGTTAATAAATAAATGTCGAATTTATTATATATATATATATATATTTTAAATCATATAGTATTAATAATTTATTTAGTCTTATTCATACCCTACAATTTACTTTCTTGGATTTTAGGGTCATTTTTAAATAATAAAATTTTAATAGATTATCGCATTTCATATAATCCTAATTTTACATATATAGAATGATATATAATATATGGAAATTATTTAAAAAGGAATATTTTGTTATATATTAGGTAATTATGTTCTATTATAATCATGGTATCGAATTTCATATATAATTTAAAAAATGGTGTTCTTCTATTAAGATCTTGAAGTATTAAATTCAAGCACATTAAAAACATTTGAGTCCTTATTTATTAATTGTGATATCTGTAACAAAGTTTTTAATGTATGAAATATTACTTTTAGAGACCAAAATTATAAAATGGTTTAAGAATTATTCCTCTTAATAGTAGAGAAATTTAGGTACACAGGTCACATAAATAGGTTTATATGTCTGTGAACAATGGTGGTACATGAAAACGTAGTCATAAAGGGGATACTAACACCCAAAGATTAGTAGAGTGTGATAGAGATCACTGATTAAAATTACGTTAATTATTTATATTAATTTAAAAAAATTAGATAACTAAAACATTCATGATCTATAAAACTAATTGATTCATTAAAAATATAGTACTAGGATAAAATTTTAGTTCAAGATACTTTCCACATAGTATACGAATCATGTTACCAATTTGATATAGAACACCATAAAATATACATAAAATTTTACCTTTTAGTTATACCACAATCTATTCTAAATTCATAAATTACATAGAATAATTAATATCCAATATGAATTCTTTATTCTTGAAGCACTAAAATTAACATTTATTAAATCATTAGATGAATAAAAGAATGAAAATGATTTCCTACAATCTCTAGATATTTTGAAAAACCAAAATGGTGAGCACCTATTATCCAATAACCACCACATTTGAACACAATTCATTCCATAAATATTTAACAATAAGACTCATCTAAAATATGTCTGTCCAAATTCAATGTCTAAAAATTTAGAGGGTCGGTCACTAAAACAACATTATATTCCCAGAAATTTTATGGTGGCACTTAATGTCACATTTAAAATATGTGAATAAATTTATTCACTATAAATTCATAATTAAAAAAATTATTCTTATTAAATTAAAATCTATGGTTTTAAAATACAGTTCATAGATAAAAAAATATAGTAAAATCAAGAAAGGATAACATATACCCCCAAATCACTGAGCAATGTTAAGGCCACAAATAAAACCCTTTAAACCTATATTTATCACCATTATCACATCATCAAGAATATAATATGTGTTATAGTGCCTCAATAATATGTTTTACAAAAGATCAAATTTCCACTGAATCATGATTCTTTTTACCATTCAATATCTGTCTTATAACATTATAGAAAAACCACTACAGTAAAATTCTTATATGTTTTAGAAATATTAATTATAAAATACCCATAAAACTTAGTTCATAGAAATAAATTATAAATCACATAAATCACTCCACTTATATTATAAAATAAAATACATTATACCTAGATCCCTTATATTATTTGATGGTTTAATCCCTTGATGCTTGGGTTATTAATTGGAATAATCCCCCATATCCTTGTAATTGAAAATCTAAAAATAAATTTTCTTTATTACTCATTAAATCGTAATCATGTTTCCCTTTCTATTCAAACATATAAAAAACACAGATTCCCTTGATGGAAGTACAAGATTGCTTCTTTCCACAATTATCAAATAGAGGGAAACAATTTTTTCCATTCTTTCCTTTACCTAATTTTCTCTATGTTATACTATTCATATCTTACATCTATTTGAAGTCATAAGGTATGAAAAATTAATTTTTTATCCTAATTTAACATGATCATATATCTTTATATGATAATAGGGTTTGAGAGACTAGTTTAATTAAATATTTTCTTATTCCCATCAAAAAAAATTGTAAATATTACCTTTTGGATTATGTATATTGTTTGTATCATTACTTTCAAACCTTTTAATGTTTTATTTCTACTTATAAACAATTTCATCATATGTTTTTCTTATATTTATGAATTTTCACTATATATCCACTTGTTTCCTAGGAGGAAAATACTTTTATAATATTATTACAAAAAATTCATTCCGTTCTAGATTTAAAATTTTTATTTATCTTTAGTGTTTCTAATTAGTAACCACTATTAATATATATATTTTGAGAGATGATAAAATAAAATGAAAAATATCTTCCTTTTATTACTTTCTAGGATAAAAAATATATTCTATAAGTAATTTATCCGTTGCTCAACTATAAACATATTTTAATATCAATTAAATAATAGCGGTCATTGACTCATGAAGAAATCTCACATTGTTACACCAAACAGTGAACAAGAAGAACACTATATATATGCAAGGTTATTTCTCATAGCATGATTCAGTTTCCCTAATATGGTTATAATTTTATTTATCTGTTTATTTCTCTAGCTCCATATTCATTATCTTTCTTAGGAGTAAATCTCCTATATGGGGTTCATGAATTGATAGGGTTTTTATTTATTCATTTATGTACCTTTTCTAAAAAAGTTCACAAACTAGATAAAATAATTATAGTATGAAACCTAATATGATGTTATAAAACAAGTGACATACATAACATTCATTTATTTTTTCCATATCAAATCTTGTATTCATAAAAAAATTTTCTTGGAGAATTTTTTCAACTGATAAAAATATTTTAAATTCCATCAAAATAGATTAAAAATATATAATTATCCTATCCATATCATCTAGGATTTTCAAAACACATGTTCAGTAAGACCCATTATTATGTACCATATAACACTTGGCTCAATCCCTATACTCATTTTTTAGAGTTATTATCCCTTGGAATATCTATACCAAAATCACATCTACTTTTTTGTATCAAAAAATGGATTAATTACATGAAAAACTATATAATCTAGACCTTACCAATATTTAAGACGTTCATATATAATTATATTCAATGTATTTCAATAGGTAATCTTCCCTCATCAATGTATTATTTAGTATAGTCCATAACATTTCTACTGAACTTCTAGAAATGCAAACTATAATGACCCAAACTCGAGTGACAGAAATATGATGATAATTTTTTTATATTAGCACTATATACAAGAAATAATATACCAAAGGAAGATATGGGTTTTAATTTCTGAAAAAATATATAGATAATTGATTCTAACATTAAAATTTAAAACATAAAATACTGTATAATATTATCATCAGTTTCATAGTTTTTCCTCTAGAAAAACCATACATATCAATCATTATACACGTAATTTCATCACGAGGAATGAAAATATTAATGTGGTTATATTGAATGATTATAATGTGTATGAATATATTGAAATATATCATGAATAAATAATCATAATAAATAATTCATTTTAATTAATTTAAACACTTCCCATTAACTTAATTACATGAGCATAATATAGTAGTAGTACTTGTGGATCAAATAATGCCACAAAAATAATGAAATGAAATTGAAATATAGATAAGGATATTATAAATAAAAAAATAATCATATGAAACATCTATATCTAATATCATAATGAGGTTATTCTTAATGAAATCTATTTGAGACATATTGTCAAGAAGTTTTATAAGATTGATTAAATATATGGGTAAAACACATCAAATTTGGCCAACTGATTTGTCTCATGAGACATTTTGATGCATTAAGGATATATCAATAAATGGTATAAACATTAAATTACAAATTAAAATGAATTTTTTATATAAAATTTGTGAAAATTATGGGACATAAACATTTATATTGAAAAATTAACCTACGAAATGTCAATACATTTCACAATAAAATAAACATAATCATGAATCATCCCAGGTAAAATGGTGAATTGTAAGAAAATTGAACATCCCTTGAAAAATTGATCATAAAAAATCCATAAAAATTACTAATATGATATAAATAAAATGTATACCTACTATATCATATGTAAAATAATTGTTTATTTTCATATATGAATAAAAATACTATAAAATGATCATTGAAGTATTTTTTTGGAATATAACCATTCTATTTTAAAAATCAACTTTAAAAAATATATTAAAAATAAATTTTGAAAAATAATTTTCTTTTAAAATAACCTTTTTAATAATTTAACTAAGTTATAAATCATATATTGGTAATTAATTATGGGAATTCCATTCATTTAATATGCATAAAAAATATTGCTTTCATTTTTTCAATAAAATCTAAATTTTAATTGTTTTGAAGAGAAAATTATGATTCCTTTGGAAAATAATTAAGAATAAAAACATGGGTAAAAATATATTTAGTAATACATTTATATTATTTTTATAATCATTTTAAAAAATATTTTTTGATACTTGGAGTTCCAATAATCAAAAATAATAAATTAAAAGAGAAAAAGTTTTGTAATTTATTAAAAACATTATCTCAAGCATTTTGTGTACCAATGATTGAAATTTTTTTACTATCATTTAAAATTTTCATGAATAAATAGAGGGGAAAAGTATTTATTCATATAAATAAAAAATAATACCCCCTTGGAAGATATAAAAAAACAATCCAAAATAATGATTAGATTAAGAAATAAACCCTTACCACTTTAGTATATTTTGAATCATAAGTTATATAATGAAAATAAAATCAAATGAAACATTAAATATAATTAGTTTAAATATATTCATGATGTAAATTTTTAAAAGGTGATGTATATAAATAAAATAATGTAATAATTGGTGACTATAACAAATGTCCAATGAAAGTAAAATTTCGGAGAGAAACCATTACCTTAGGTTTGAATCCACTCATATAGGTCTAAAAATGATGTATAATAAATAAATGATTAATATAAAACTATTAAATAACAATTATTCTATATATCATACCATATATGATCTCATTATAACATTTTATCACCCATTTATTAATAATATATCATTATATTTAGTATTTCGATTGTTAATTACCTAATTTTATCATGCATGTTTTTTCCTGATAGTTCTGGTTCTTTTATATAGGATATACTTACATCATCACAGGATTGATTTTAATGTTGTGAGTATTATTTTTTTCATTAGATTTAACCATATAACCATTCATTAAAATGGGAAATGAATATGAATCACATTTTTCCATGGAGATGGTATGCCGATGAATGTACGAGCGATGATTTCATTCCATTAAATGGTGAAAGGGTAAGGAATTTTATGATATATTAATTTCAATGAATTTATATAATATCATATAAATAGATAATATTCATTTAGTTTATCCTTAATATTTTCCATGTATATTGTAACTGAAAAATAAATCACATCACTGTGTGAGGAAGGAGTCCACCGTACACATGTGTAATGCTATTATATTATAAATTTATTGTAAGTTAAATAATTAAATAGAGTATAATGAATCCATTAGTATAATTATTTCAATAATATTATATATATAAATTTAATTCATCCTAATATACGACTGTGTGAAGTGTTTATGGAAAATAATTATATTTTTTCACGAGGTGATAGTCTACTATACACAAGATATAAAAAGAATGATACAAATTTGATCAATGTGGAGGTGGATAAATATTGTTACATCAATATAATAACATATCATTTTATTTTATATATTGATATAATTATATTTTACGATCTAAAACCTAACAGAACATTGTAAAAAAATATGCTTAGTGAATTAAATTACTTTCTTTTAGAGAAACCTCCATTAGATCAGTTCTGAAGAAAACATTACATGTTATTTAAGAAATATTGGAATCAATATAATGTTTATAAGGATGTTATAGAGTGGTTTTGGAATGATAATGTCTATACAAATGGTCTGATAGGTGTGAATAACTACTAGGAGTGAGTTCCCTTTTATAATTTAGGACGAGTGACATTTTTGTAAATGACCAAAACTATTCAATAATGGGAATTCAATATCCACACATGTTCAAAAAATTCTAAAAAAATAATGTATTTTAGGGATTAAATTGTCTAAAAATACCTCCAAAACAAAATAAAAACTTATTATAAACATTTCATATCTTATCCATTACGTTAACTTAAATTTTAAATATGAATTTTTACAATGGTGGTAAGTATTTATAACCAAGGTAATATATTTATTAATAATAAAATAATTGGATATGTTTTTGAAATTTTTTTCCTAGTGATTATAAATATTAATTCCTATTAATAAATAAAAAAAATTTACTTTTGTGGAAAATTAATTTTGAAACAAGCGCATATAATGACTAAAACCTCATACTAACCTTAACTACTGTAATTGTATTTTTATTTTTTGTTAATTATTAAATGAAATTGAATACTATATAATATATGAATAATTATTCTAACTTAAAATATGAATTATACTTTTCCAAATTCAAATCATTGAAGTGGAACATTTCAATTTAAAATTAAACCCACAAATGTGTTGAAAATATGTATGTAAGGCATGAAAAAACTGCCTTTTAGAAAAATATAGTATTTTATAAACCATATATTTTTTCTTTAAAATTATTTTTATTTTATTAAAAAGTAATACATAATAAATTAAATTATTTTACAAAAGTTTGAATCATTTAATTTTTTATGTTATTTAGTCTTATTCATACTCTCCAATTTAACAACTTGGTTATAATTTTCCTGTATAAATAATTATATTTTAATAGAGTATATATTTTTAAACCACATTTTGAATGAAATGTAATCTATCAATGATACTGAATTTATTTAATAATAAATTTATTTTAATGTCTAAAGGTATTATATTTTCCTCTAGGCAAGGTGTTGTATATCAAATAAGCATTCATATATGACGTTCCTATTTTACAATCTAATAGTGTTACTTCATATTTAATAAAATAAATATTTTTTTCAATTTATCATATCTAAACTATCCTATGGTTTAATTTTGATATTTTTCTATGAAGTTTACATTTTCAATTAATAGTGAAATATACTGATTTTTATTGAGAACATTGTATTATTTTATAGTATTTTTAAATTCTAATCTTATTTTTGAATATTTTTAAAACTAAATAAATTTATTTTTAATTTAAATTATCTTATTATGGATTTTGAAATGAATTTTATTGAATAATTAATTATAAAAACTTTTTATACTCAAAAGTTAATTTTTCATCAAAATTATTTTCATCACATTTAATCATTTAAATTTTAAATTAAATTATACTAATTCTGATTTTAGATTTATGAGGAATGGATTAATTATTTTGAATAATGATGTCAGGTTTTTGTCAATAGATCCATTTTATATTTGTTCAACACGTGCAGTAACATTAGTAATGTATGTTATCTGGATAAAGGATAAACCAGGTAAATAAAGTTAAAAATAAAATGATAATGATTTGAAAATAACCCTACATGGCATAATTCAATTATATGAGTCCATTTATCCAATAGTAATTCCAAATTCATTTATATGACCTTTTTTACAATGTCATTTGATTATAAACATTATACTGTTCTAGGTATAGAAAAGTAAAAAAACCCACACTTTTATTTTTGACAACTATAATATCTTTTACATGGGAATAGTCAGTGGATTATTTTAGTTATAAATTGTGTTTTTAAATATAAATAATTATTCTAAATTACGGTAATTTATTTTCAATTTTTAGTGATGATATAGTTAAATAAAACTTTTACAAAACATTAATGTCGTATCTATATAGTTAATGGAAAAAAAATAAAATAAATAAAACTAAAAAAATATTGAATTAAATATAATATGAGATAATTAATATGATCCATACATTTTTTAGATAAAATACCTTGATAGTGATGAAATAAAATATTTTATTCAAATTTATTTTGTTTTCTTCTTATTATTGAATTCAAAATAATGAATAGTTTGAAAAATGACATTAATGGTATTTTATAATGAGAAATATTTAATGAAATCATATAATACTCTTATAAAATCATATATTAACCATGTTATTATGAAATTGTTGATAAAATAAAAAAGTTTTCATTTATGGGGTTTTCGCTTTATAAAAACTATCATAGACCTCATCATGTGAAAACCATTTTTTTGAGATAAGTGTGAAAAGGGTTAAAGAGGTGTTAAAAACAAATTCTATCGGTAAAAAGCATAGTAAATATGATTAAAAATTTTATTTGATGAATTTATTTCTATCAATTATCATCATATTTTATAACTAAGTCATTTTGGGTCCATTTTTATTTGAAAATTAATTTTAATTAATTTAATTTTTTATGAAATTTTGTGAATTCCCCTCCCATCTTTTATAAAGGTAAATATTTTATACTCTTTAAAACATAATTAATAACTAATTTATTTATAATTATATCAAAAAAAGCCCATAATAAAATACCTTCTAATGTGTTGATTCCTTGTATTTTGAATACCAATTGTAGAGGTATTGTTGTGTTAAAAAGGATATTTTCTAAAGAATATTTATTTTTTTAACCTCTTATATTAGTTTTATTTATCCTTCCACAATATTCAAATATTACCTATCCATTAAAAAATAACTGGTACTTAAATATAATTTGATTTTATTATTTTAATGTAATAAACTATATCTATTTTTTATCAATAAAATGGAAATTAAACCATAGTTTATGTGTACAATAGACTATCGCCTAGCATAATCATGTAATTTTTTTTACATCACCATATCTCATAGATGGATTATAATGATGGAATAAATATTTATATATTTTATTCATGACATGGTTATCAATTTAAAATTATAATATATCATTTTAAAATTCTAATATATCATTTACCTACTTACCATTCCATTCACTATAAAAAAACAACTTTGTTCATGCGTACGTATAGACCACCGCCACCATGAAGGTATGTGATTAAAATTTTATTTCCACATAAATTAGATTATATATATTTATATTTAAATAATCAATTTTATGTTTATTATAATTTTATCATTCTATAAAAATAAAATAATACTAATGTTCTTTGCATAATGATCTTTTTAAAAATGGAAACATTTCTCTTGGTACGTATGACATACTATATTCTTGATTCTAATGCAGTTCATTTTCCATAACTGTATTTAAGGTTTACATATAAAATTATAATTAATTTATAAAAATTATAAATAATTCATGATTATAATTCTATATAGGACAGAATAATGAACTCTTTGACCATAGTTAATCTAACATAGTCATGTTGGACTTATAAACTATATATCATCAGAACATCTGATGTGAACATGGTTGATTAAGTAAATTTTTCAACATTAAAATAAAATAAATTAATGAAATAAAAAACCTATAATTTTTTTAAAATAAAGTAAATAAAGTAAATAATTTTATAATTCAATAATATAAAGAACATACATGGTGATTCAGACACAAGGTGATAAATTTTATTATAAAAAACCTCTTTATAATGTTTCCCAGAAATAAATATTTTTATTCAGTTTACATCTTTTTAAAATTATTTCATAGTTGTTTTTATAAGTAAACTATTTATTTCTAAATTAAATTTTATATTCCATTTTACATTCATTAAAATGTTTGCAGAAGTAATATTTTTTACATAATGTTTTCAACTTCTTTACAAAAAGGCCAAAAAAAATTATATTAATATATATGAGGAAAAAAACATTTCTTACTACTATTATTTTTATTTAATGTATATATTACATTGTAATATTCTATGTTTTAGTCCTAGAAAACCCCACTATCCCTTTATTCTAGGAATTATAGTTTTGAAAATTGGGTTTAAAAAATTGATATATCAATATCATAATGGTTATTTCATGTCTATTTGTGATGGTTACATTATGTATAACAATGATAGTTTTTTCAAGTGTAAACATAGGGGTTACTCCATAAGTAATAGTTATATGAAAATGAATCCTCTGTTTACCTATGTGAATTATCAATTATAGATAATGGTCTTATGGAACTTTTATAATTTTAAAAGGTAGTAGATTGAATATCTTTCTTTATATGGTTGAAATTTATAACCATTTGAAAATGTTGTTATGGGGTTTTCAAAATTTCAAAGAATCCTCTATGAGTTTTTACAATTTATTGTGAATTATTTTATAAAAATATTTGGGTAGAAAAGTTGATTTCATGGGTATGAAAATTATTATCTTAATCCCATGATTTTTTGATGAAAGGAAAATTTTGATATTTATTCTTGAACAAATGGTTTCTTTCTTTCATTTTATGTCCATTACTATTCATTTTACGCTTATCCCATGTTTTAAAATGTTTTTTTACAAGGTTAAAAAATTGGAAATGGAAAATAAGAATTCTTGTTTGAGTTTAATATTATTTATCTAAAAAATAGACATGATTCATTTTAGAATGTTTTTTATTTTAGTTTTTCTATATATGGATATTTATTAAATGTGTCCACATTCTAAAATATGGGTTTGTTATATAATAGTTGTGACCTTATTATCTAAAACTATAAACCTGAAAAGATCCCAAATTATAAGAGAATTAATTCTTGGATTAAACTTCATGATTATGTAATGTTTATGTCTAGGTCCTTAAATTCAAACACCACTGTACTAACTCTTAAATGACATATATAGATTTTTGATTGATTAATACAGATTTGTGGTGAGGACTCAAACACATATATCTTTTCTCCGAAATAAACCATACAAAAGTTTCCTTCACTATTAAATGGAACATGTGATGATTAAATGAAAAATACATATATTTAATGTACCAAATTGTGTTTGTAAATAAGTCCTAGGAAGTTCTATAATGAAAAAAATCTATTGTGTCCATGAATAATTTGAAAATTAGAGTGTCTAGAGCCTCTGCCATTTTATCAATTTAAAAAAAATCTAAAAAATAATAGGTGTAATGAAAACTAATTTATAAAAACATATAACCAACTTTAAAACACTCTGAACATATTATCAAAAATTATTCCTAGAATCAATTAAATAGTTAAAAATATAATTTACTAATTCCATAGAATTGTTCAATTCCTACATTTTAAAAAGAAAACGTTACTCAATAGATATAAAATTCATAGCCTTTATCATGTGATATGGGTGCTGAAATAACATCACACAATAATTTATTATTTATATTATTATTCATTCCTTCGGTGACACAAAATATTCTATCAAAGATAAAAGTTCGTATCTGCAAAAATTATTTCACCCCCTTTAGTAATATTCAAAAAATATAACTAAGACATTTAATGAAAGATCACCCACATGAAAAAGAAGGATCATACCTTTTGACAAAGATTATTACCACATTATAGGAGATGATTAATCTATCTACCTATTTGAAATACTAATACAAATAATTATGATGGAATCCTCACACAATTTTTCAAGTGATAGGGGATGACTGGACATAAAAGTTCCACCATAATTCCTCAAACTTGTTTTTGAAAATTTCCTTATAAAATATGCCTAAAATTTTCTATTTTATGTAATGATATTCAAGTTTAACATCTCTATAGTCCACCTTTTCATTTAATGGATATTAACACCAAATGTGAAGGAGGAAATTTAATTTTCGTATAGAATTTATGAAGGATATTTCCATTAATGTGAACAATCTGATTGATTATAGAAATAATGTTTGAGAATATATTTTTAGTGTTTTGATAAAATTTCCGACATAAATTATAAGATGGATTTTGTAAAAGTGAAAATATGATATCCCTTTAATTATTTTCCACTAGAGGAATCACAAAAAAATTAGACTAAAAAAAATTGGATTGATATCACTCCCCTTATAAGAAATAAAAAACACCCATTTTGACAATTAAGAGTATTAATTTTTATCATCTTAATTATTAATCTACCCCATTGAAAACATATAACAAATTCCAATGGGGGAATATTTGAATGCTTCCTGAAGTGTAAAATAAGGTCCATGAATGGGTTTTTAGCCTCAATTGTTTAAACCTCTGTCTCTGAAATTTCATAAAAATTTCAACAACATAAGATTAATGATTTAAAAACATAACACCTATAATCCAAGAAAAATTTAAAAATATGTTTTATATTTTATAAATAAAAATTTATGGATTGATACATCATAGTTCCTAATAAATAAGAATGTAAAAATAAATGAGTTTTGGTTTACTGAATTTCAAACCTCTTATGTTAGAATTATTTCATCTTTTATTTATAAATAGAATTAAAACTTATTATTACTTCTCTTTTTATATAAGTTAAATATCTTAAATATTTTTAATATGATATTTTTATCATATTTTGTGGTTATTATGTCCAAGACTTATATTACACAAATTATTTTCACCTTTCCCACTAAATTATAATAATATTATCAAATATACAATATGAAATAGATGTTTATTATCTCTCACTTCCATAGAAATAATTCCTCCATACATTAAGAACATAATGATATAATTGTTTCCGTGGAAGAATAATTGGTTGATATCTTTAGATATCTTACATCCACTTGGTATATTATTTTAATGTCCGTCAACAAATATAACATACATTGATTTTAATTTTTGATCCTCTATATCAAATTTTATAATTCCATTGATTTTTTATTTTCTATTATTTTCAATGGTAACCACCCCTTCATAGTGTTTTTTGCTGTTTCCCATGATTTTAACCTCACTTTTCATATTTGAGGAGAATCCCTATAATACATCATGGTCTCTCCTTTTAACTATATATCAATGAGACTTCAATCATTACAGACATATCCTTAGTATTTAAATTTTTATTTTCCCATATCGTTTATTATAAGGAGCTTGTTTAAGAGGATTTTCCATGAATAATTTTTCACAATGACCCATATGATCACATCTTACTAATGTTTCAAATATGTATTATAAATAATGGTAAATAGAAGAGTTTATTACTTTTTATTCCTCCTTCTGATATATTTTTTCAATCATCTTCTTTTTTAGAATTTCTCATCATTAAGAGTGTCTCCTTAAAAAATAATTAATTTTTTATTATAATGACATGTTATTGCATAAATTGAAGGATATTTTCCATAGCTTAAAGAGAACCAATAAAAAATATAGAACCTCAAACTAATTTATTGGTAGAAGTTCTTATTTAGACAATTCATCATGATTAATTTAAATAATTAATTAGTATAACATACCATCAGTATTAACCACTAATATGTCAGCTAGACTAATCTGTCACAAGGCCTCAAGAGTGCCTCCATTTACACCGGAGGATGTTGACTAAGCATGAGGGTCAAAGGAGTTGGTAGTGTGGAGACAATACCATCATGATCAGTGTTTCACAATGGTGTATCAAAAAATAAAAAATAGAAAACATTGAAAAAAGTATGAAATGAAAGACATCACAATAGAAGAAAAATATAAACTGAATATAAAACATTTAAATGTAAATATGAAAAAAATTCATGTATGTCTAGATGATGAAAGATAATATAAAATACCAGAAATTCATCATTTTAAAAGATATAATATAGTGAAAGAAAAAAAATGTAATGTAAATCCCCAATGGAAATATCCATGAGAAACCAAAGCTCCAGTTTGGTCATGTGCTTCTAACACCATGGTACATAGAAAACAACACAAATAATCATCCATGGTCTTGTGAATAGTAGTTCTACCAGGGTACCCTCGTAAAATGGTAGCCTTGAGTATGGTGTGATATATAAATCTTATTAGGTAACCACCCATCGTGCCAATGATTGATTCCATCCCCTAAATATAAAATAAAGTAATGTACACATATAATTAGAATAATGTATAAAATTACTATAATGAATAAAAAAACATCGATCATCTTAGGGACTAATAACACACATGGTCGGCTCTACCTGATTCTTCTCAAGGCTTAAACAAGAGTCTAAAATGAAACCCTATATATAAAGTAATAATATATACGTAGTATAATTATATATTTCATCTAACAATATGAACCAATCACGTGCAGTTGTAAGTGGCCTATACATGGAATACAATGTGTTGGTCGGACTGAGCATATCTCATACATTAAAAACCTATCAAAATTAGCCTATAATCTCAAGAAAGAGGGTATATTTCATACATACCTATAGAGTGTGTGACTTCATTCATGACACTTTGGATGGTGAGTGATCTATCATTTCATCAACCTAAACACGTAGTGTGATGCCTCAACCCCACGTTCTATATTGTTACAATAATGTGAGATGTTATGAACTCAATAACCTATATAGGGGACCACGATTTTCTACCATACCCAAAAAATCCCTTGCAATTTTTCCACATACTATATAAAGGAATAAACAATTGAAAATGTCATTAAAAATATCTAGAGTCATGAGGCATTACCTATCATACTCATCTTTTGTTTATCCTTAATAGAAAGAAACAATAATTTTGACAATTCATGTAAGTCATGTTTATTTTATTATAATAAGATGTATGGTCATACCAACAAAATTAATTCTACTTCAATTATAAAAAATATTTTATTCAATGAATGATGGTCAATATGAAAAATCCAATATATTAAATTTATTAAATTTAATTAAACAAAACATTGAACTTCCTTTATTGGTATTCGATAAGAAACCCAGAAGATACCATGTACAATACTGAATTTTCATACATGGAAAAATCCATTTATTTTTTATTTCAAACCATTATAAAAAGATTGGATTAATAGTCATATAGGTAGAAAAAGGTCAAAGTCTAGTATTTAGATAGTGTATTGGTTCTATAATGAATTATAAAGGAAAAAATATTATTTTTTATTCAATTAGAAACCGTGTTATCCACATGACTAAAATAAAATAATATCATCATGTATAAATAAAACACTTAACAAATTATCTATGGATGTTAAAATAATAATTCACCACATTTTAATTTTACAGGGAGTGCACCTCATTAAAGGGGATTGGTTATAAAATCTGGGCATTTGTTAGGAAAAAAATGATTAATAAATTAATAATAATATTCAATTATCACATCAAAATTCCCTATGTAGAACCATTTTAGAATGATACAATACATTGAAAATCATTAATATGATTTAGAACAATAGTTAGGAAGTGAATTGGTCAATTTAACTATCACTGATAAGGGAATAAACATTCCTCTAATTTTAATTATTAGAATGCATTCTGATAATTTAAAACATTTAATTCTTATGTGGAAAATATTCTAACACACATAAGGGGTACCCTTAATAGATTTTATCATTTTATATTTACATAAAATCGCACAATGGGTGTATATAATGTTGTGTTGGTCAATTTGATATGAAGAACTCAATTAACTTGTGACAATCGATAAAGGCTGATGTGTGACAAGATGAGAACATTTATATTTGGATGAAAATTTGGTGACAATAAATATAACACTCACTTAATTTTTATAATGTCCCATTCATCCAAAACCATGGTATGATTCAATATAGTTTTGTAGAAATTGGGGAAAGGGAAATTTTCCCTAATAATAGGTAAAATGATCATTCGCGTAGATAAATCGACCAAGATACAATTAAATTAATAATTATTCAAAAATAATTGATAACATACCTATGAATATCCATAGAGATAGAAAATGCTCTAATCAGATGATAAATGAAAGAGTTATGACATAACCTATTATAGGGAGGAAGAGATCCTAAGGCACCATGGTGGATAGATCATACAACTGAGGGATGATAAGAAGAGAAATAAAGAAATCTAAATTTGTTTTAAGGTTAAATTTTTAATTTTAAGCCTAAAAGCTGAGTCACATGTTTTAGCCACATGGTATAGCCTAACCATGCATGAACTGTATGGCTTCCCCAGCTTGAGAAACCACCTCACATAGTTTATCCCATATGGTTATTTTAAATATACACCAACCATGTATTGAATAGTGTATATTTACTTTCTCAATGGAACTTACTGTATGATAGGCATATAGTTTGTGAAAACAATTCCTAAATTGTGTGAGTTTCATATTCTCCTCTGATACAGGCCATACAGTTTTCTGTTGTGGAGTAAACAGTTTTAGAAGAAGTGAATTTCTTATACAGACGCTACAAACATTTCATTTCAAGGGCCCTACACTCCCAAAACACAAAGAGACACCCAAAAAATGACGTTTTCTTATACCCATGTCTAAAAACACATTTAATTTTTCCAACAAATGTAATTAAATTTCTATGACTGGACCAAAGAAAATCTCATCCAGTAAATGACAAAAGTTCAAATTCCATTGGAATTTTACCCTCGTCTCAAAACATGGGTCCTTACAACTTCCTGATGTTAAAAATTCTAATCCCTAAGAAGCATATAGGAACAATGAAAACATCGTCCATCCTATGAGGTTTGTAAAGTCCTATTGAAATTGTCATGTTGTGTTTCACAAATTCCTAATGCTCCAACATGTTTTAACTTATGAATACAACACTTAAACCACAAAAAACCAAGACAATTCTCTTTTTCCAAATGAAACATTAAAACATAGATTACCCGATCACATTTTCTAGATACATGATATTTTTTAAATCTCATAATACATGTATCCAAAGGTGTTCCCCACCATAGGTTTTAACATCATAAGGGGGAAAATATTAACTATGAAACCTCTACTATCATAATTTACTAAAAAGAACACCTCTATGAATATTAGAAATGAAACTATAGAGGTTTCATTAATAGGATGAACATGATTACATCTGAGGCCATAATCTAAACCTAACCATAATGAAACAATAAAATTTTTTATCACCAAATAGAACTGGTCATACAAGCTATCCTTGAAAGGCCATGTCGACCATCACACCACACCCACATTAACCTGATAGAATGATTAAATTTGAATCCTGTAAACCATACACATCAAACAAGAGCGAAAAATGTTATTCCACTATGTCCAACCATTCTCATGATGCCCCCACATAGATGGCCAGAACATTTCCAACTAAACTATAATGCCTTCTTATAAGGTATATTGCATTTTCAATGGGCATGTTCACTTAAGTCCATACCTGACATCTATGTACATTTCTTGATCATAGACCCACATGACCATTTAAACCATCATTCCCTTGCATGAACAAGGGGTAACCCATATCTATTGCACAAGAATCATCACCCTTAAAATAGAACCTTCGGACTTGACCAAAAAATTGGGATAAACGTAGATTCATTAAAAAATACTTCAAGGACAAAACCTAAGGCATTACAACACCATTTTTACAAGTGAAAAGTTGGTAAAAATTCATGATGTCCACATAAAATAGTTGAAAAATTCTAGAGTTGCATCCTCCTAGTGGTGAATTGATGGAAAAATATATGGTTTCAAAGAGATAATTTAAGTAGTTCATACATGGGAACATAGATATCACTTTGAACTAACCATGCCTCAGTAAGAACCATGCATCAGTTATGTAACTCTGATGAGTATTAATTAAAAAACCAACAAAATTGAAAACATTAGTACAATGTAAGACTGATTCTCTCCTAGTGAACTAAGGACAACATTGATATATGATACATTCTTTTCTTTTTATGAATATTAAACTAAGAGGAAGTGAAGAAAAACAAAAGACGAATAGTATAACCACAATTGGTCAACTTCCTGAAAGGAGATCATCTTCACATATCAATGAATCTCTATTAACAAATCACAATTCCTTTACTACATAATGAATTTTGTGATCATTCAAAATAATCACTAAATTCGATCTGAGAAAAATGATGTTTCTCAGGGGCTTCGTACATATCGAACCAAATAAACACTATGATGCTAAGAAAGAATTCATTGGATTCAAAACATGCAACCCTAAAAGTAATTCAATCAAGTTTAACCATTTCCAAATCTCATCTTCAGTTATGTTCCTTCTACATGGAAGTACACGTATTCAACAGAACCAGTGAGACTCTCCCCACCATAGGAGTTTCACATTCATCAAAATAATATGTAAACTATTCACTCACAAGTTCGCTATATCAAAACCACCCTAAACACAAGTACTAAGAATTTTACATGAAAACCAAAACAAAACTGATAGGCATGTCAAAACACATTATCCTCTTGAAATCATCCCGAGCATTGTGATGAATTGATTCATTCACTAAAAATTGTCTCTACTACAAATATTCCCAGAGTATGTACTAAAAAAATCAATGCTCAATGATTTCACAAAACAAAACCAATTCGTTACATCATTTAGAAACACAATGGGTTTAACACATATCAACTCATACTACCAGATATTACATAATAAAGGCAGTAAATCCTCAATATTATCCATAGGTAATCTGCCCCATGCAATCAAGATCAAATGTACCAAAAAAAAACATGTTGAATTCATACTATCCTATATGAATGTAAAATATTTTTAAGAAATCTGGAGTCAACCAATGAAGTTGGGTAGGGTCATGTGTCTGACTAACTGTCTAAGAATTTTCTCCACATGTCTAACCTAATGAAACTGAGCATTATATGAGATTCATAACCATAATAAGGTTATGGAAAAAATTGACACCCATCCAAACAAGGGTTTCATTTAGAAAATATGAGTCCTATAAGGGAAAAATACCCCCAAATGGAACCAAATATTAGAAGTATCATAAAATATAATAGTTAATTTAAGATATAAGGGTGTTACCTACCTTGGGCCATCCCCTTGTGAATATGTAATCATTGATTACATTCACTTGGCCACACAAAGTGGAATTTTCCTAGGCTCAAGAGCCTATTATTTAATACCACACTAAAAATGAGAAGGCATATATAAAAACATAATATTTACATTACATGTAAACTTGAAGAGAATATTAATATACCCTTGCATGGGGGTAAAACAAAAGACACCACCCAAGGATCAGTTTTCAAATCATCACATTAATTTACATCAACTATAAACATTAAAATGATTTTAAATAGAACATAATGTAATATAAGAAAGTATTATCAAAATTAATTTTTAAACATTAACCATTTATTTCCAACCGATTATAATTATGAAATTTGTCAGATATTTTTCTTTTATTTCAAAATCAATAAGGCAACTTATGTGGGGTCATTTAAGCTAAACATAGTCCTACAAAATTCAACCTAATAGTAGATTCTTAATTTTTGATGTTTCAAAAGAAGAGTAGATATTTATCTCATAAGATGAATCCCCCAAGTGACCTTCATGCGTATAGTTGTGTATTTAATATCTTACCTATATGGGTCATTATGCATGTGTAATAAAGGTACAAGAATTAATACATAATCTAATCCATTATAGATTAAATTATCCCACATTTACCATTATAACCATTTAAATATATATATATATATATACCATGATCAAATATATTGGATCAATTATATGGTTGGTCATATAACAATCCATAAGGAACCCATACACTTTCTAGTTTTGTATTTTTTCCTCATTAATCAAAACCAATTTCAATTTAAATTTTTATCATTTTCAACATTCACATTTAATCAAAAGGATTATAAAAACATATAAATCTAAAGATGATTTATGTGCTTCCAATTATAAGGATCCCATACAACTAACAATTTATAACTATCTCTCAATTTATTATAACCAATAAATTCAGCTAATACTGGAAATTCGTTTTTGTCGAAATGGAACTAGCATGTTATCATAACCAGTAGACATGGAGAAATATTTTCTAATCATAAAAGCATGATACAAAAGAATAATATATTCAACTAGTGAAGAAGAAAAATTAACATGATAAATAGATACCTAAATCATGTATTAAACAGAAGCATACATAAAAATTTACCTAAATAGGTACAAAATAAGCATATCTTGACATTCAAGTCATAATATAAAATCAGAAATCATCCTATAAATGAAACTGTAGATAATGGAATATGTATGCCATGTGAATCTCTATATTCCTATTATGATAAATGTAATTCTTCATCCTTTCCATACCAATACAAGGGTAATTATTATAATCTTCATAAATTTATAAGCATTGGAATATACATCATTTTATAAAGGTGAAATAATAATCAACTATAATATCGAAGAACATAAACAAAAATATCATCCCTTGAGACATGGGATTTTTCTCAAATATGTGTTGATCTCTCCCTAGAACATATATTTACAATGCACCAAACGATTCCTGGTGTCCTTTTTATTATCCCCAAATAGTGAGAAAAAATAAAAAAGAAACACATCTGATACCACATTGTACAATCATGGAATTAATAACAACTAATACAGTAGCTGTACTGATGGGTCATAGGGCCTCAAGCATCCCTCCCCATATGCCAACGGTGTCCCACTAGCAGCGAATGTCTAAGGAGGTTATAGTGGGGACACAAAACCCTCAGGATCAGAATAGCACAATGGTGTGTGGTGAAATAAATTACACACAACATCAAAAGAATAAATAATAAATAGAATGGGTAGTGGAAGAATAATATAAACTAATCATAAAATATATCCATCACCAATATAAAATGAATCATGCATCTCTATATGATGATACACAATCTATAACATAACTCATAAAGCATCCAACAAGACATAGTATAATAAAAAATAAAAAATAAAAGAAATTTAGTTTCTTAAGTGGGATAACCATGAGAATCCTAATCTCTAGCTTGGTCAGGTTACCCTAACTCCAATATTTTTCCAAAACAGTGTAAACATTTATCTATAGTCATGTGAACAAAAGTTCTATTATGGTACTCCTAGGTAAGGCAGCCTGAGTAGGGTATGAGATCTAAATATAAGTAGGTTTCCACCCATGATGGCTACAACTAAATCCATCCAATTAACAGAAAATAATTCATTCTTAAGGTATATAAAGAATACCAATGAACATTTCTAGAATAATAAACAAACACATTTTGGCTCAAGTTCCAATAGGACACCTGGCTGACTATACCTAATTCGGCTCACCGCCAGAATGAGAGTATGAACTACAACCTTATGTATATATTAAATAATATATAAATATATATAGTAAATTTATAAATTAAATCCACTTATATGAACCATGTATGTGCAGACATAACTGACCATATACATAGAATACAATGTGTTGGCTGGACCAGTTTTAACTCAGTCATCCATAACTAGTCTAAAAGATTGGATTCACTCATTAAATTGAGATAATTCCCTAAATTCAAATATATTGTGATATGTCATGCATTAAACATATGATAGTGAGTGATAAGTCATGTAATCACTAAAAACTAGTATCATGGAACCTCATCCCAACATACTACATTGTAGTAATTGTGTGAGAGGTCAAGAACTGAACACCTAGTGTAAGGGAGAATGATTTTCATCCATTCTCAGCAGATCCCTTTCAATTATTCCACATCATATACTAAGGAATAATAAATTGATAATAACTATAATAGTAACTAGATCCAAGATGAATTACTAATAATTCTCTATATTATTTAAGCAATTATATCAAGTCACATTAATTATAAAACTTCATATAATCATTGATTATCTAATTATAACCAGAGACGTGGTCATACCACCCAACTCAGTTACATTTCTATTAAAATATTAATTTATTAAAGTAAGTAATGTAATCATGAATATTATGATCCATTTTATACATGTAATTTAATTATAAAAACATGGATATTCCTTTATTAGTGTTTAATAAGGCACTTAGAGGGGAACTTACATGCCTAGGAAAATAAATTTATAAATCAAGAAAAACCATTAAGTGGATCTTGGTTCCACAGTCATATATTCATATTATTGTATAATAAAATCTCTTTTATTATTAATTGCATTTATAAAAAATTATAAAGGTAAAAATCATTTCTCTATTTACATTAGTATTCATTTCCTCCACTACCTTATATCAAACAGTAGCATCAAGCTTAAATAAGAGACTAAATCATTATTCCAATCATGTTTTAAATAAATATTCATCACTTTGTTATTTCTAAGATAGAATGCCTCAAATGATGGGTTTTATTATAAAATCATGACATTATTTATAAAATAATTAATTAATCAATTTTGTATCAAATTCAATTATCACATCACAATTCACAAAAGAGAACCATTTTAAAAGGCTCTCATACCTTTAAATTCATTAATATGATTCAACACGATAGTTATGAAGTGTCAAAATCAATTGAAAAATCACCGTCAAGTTAAAAGGCATTCATACTCAAAGAAGGACACTTAGAAGATGTTTCAGGCATTTAACCCATTAAACTATTAAGATAGAAAATAAATTAGCACATATATAAGGTGTTTGTAATCTTTTTTTGTATTTTATATTTAATTAAAAATGTGAAAAATGTGTATATAAAGGTTTGTTGATCATTTTTACATGTTATACTCAATTAAAAAGTCTTTGTTAGCAAATAATAGTGCCTAAAACAATGAAAATATTCATATATTGAGATAAATTTACGGGGAAATCCCATGACCACCTACGTCATGCTTATAAAATTCCACTAAACCAATATCGAAGTCTTATTTGGTATATTTTATGAGAAATTGACCAAAGAAACATATTCCATCAATGTATGAAAAATGAGATTGCACCACAATAACCTGATCGAGATCAGATTAACCTAAAAAAGGATTCAAAAAGAATTGTGAACTTACTGATATAGATGTATAGAGACCGAAAAAACATGAATTGGACCACATATTGAGGAGTTGTCACAATTCATAATATAGGTATGAAGAGATCCCAAGGAATCTAAAAGGAGAGATCTTATGGATGAGGGTTGAATAATAGAATGAAAGAAACACAAATATTCAAAAGGGGAGAATAGTAATTTTACCCTTAAACATGGGTCACATGTATTTCCCACAATGTTCATCCAAACTATACACCAAAAATGTGGATTACCCTACTTAAGGAACCACCTTGTATGATTTTTCCGGCACGGTTAGCATAACTATGCTCCAACTATATAGGGAATAGTGAGATTTGACTTCATAAGGGGAAGTGACCATATTATATAGACATGTAGTTTGGGTAAACCAATCATATCCTATGAGGGTCACGTTTGGTACACTGATATAGACTTCATTGTTTACTAATGTGGGCCACTCAGTTTCAAACAAACTATGTGCCCTATAAAGACCCTCCAAACCATTGATTTATTGGTCTTGAAACTCTCAAAATATAATGATACATCCAAGGAACCTCCCGGGTCAGTAACTATGTCTAAAAAAACCCTTTTATGTTTTTTGAAAATTTAAATTTCTTTTTGAAATCAGTTCAAAGAGCATCCCATTCATTAAATTCCAAAAGATAAAATTCCCATTGAATTTTTACCTCATCTCAAAACATGGGTCGTTAGAATAATTTTCGCCTATTGTGTGGAGGTTTTTTCTTCTATACATTGAATATTAATTCCATTAGTTTAATATAAGTACTATTATTATTTTTGTGAAACCATAATTTCCCATTTTTTTGGACAGGTACATTATTAGTTGAATTAAATATATATTCATATTTGTTAATACCATGTTTTACAATTTTTTCTTGAAAAACATCTACATAATCTTGTGATGATTCATATTTTACTTGTCTACATTATTTAAATTATCATTTATATTTATGAATTTTTTAAACTTCAAAACATTTATATTGTGTAATTCCCAGTTCATCCTTCATGGTAGTAGACTTCTCATTTTTTAAATTTTAATGTATTTAACTACATTACCACCTTAGTCTTGATGTTATTGAATTTTAAAATTTGTAAAGTCTCATATTTGAGATGATTATTTTTATCAAGAAAATTTTCTTCTTGAATTTTGCAGTTTTTTCAAGACCTGATTTAAGTTCTAATTATTTCATGTGTTCTAAGTAAGTTACTTCACCTTTTTATTCTTCTCTTTCAGTTTAGGTTTCCCCTTTTCACATGATCCATAATTTATATAAATTTATATAAAATTCCATCATTGGATTATATAACTTCAAATGACCCCCCTTAAAAAATTTTACGTAGAATTCAAAATTTTTATTTTAGGTAAACTTATTATTTACATTATCTTATTTTTCTACCTAAAATTGTTTCTTTATTCCACTTCAGCATATATATATATTCATCATTATAATATTCTTCACCTTCATTACCATTCCTCATAGTGAAATTGATGTAAATATTCCCCACACATCCACACTAGATGTATTTCAATAGAAGTATTTCAATGTATATCCATTTTTATTTTTTTTTATTTTGAGAGATAAGTGAAATTATATTATTATTATCCATATTGATATCCAACAGTCATTTATATTCTTCTGTGATTTCATTTTAAATTAAATTGTGTATCATACATGGATTTTTTGAAAGGAATCTATGATTGATAGCATACAATACACACAACATAGATCTTAAATAAACAATAGAATAATATTATTTTAAGTATGACCATTAGAACCAATCCATTAAACTGGTGGGTATAAATATGAATAAATAAACTATGAAAATCATATGGTTTAAAAAACTATAAAGTAAATTTAGTGATTATCCTTTTATTATGAAAGAAAATATGAATCATTTGAAATAAAAAAAATGTTTTATGGAAAAATGATATTTTATAAAAGTCTGCTTCATTGCACTTTTCATATTTAGATAAAAATAATTTAACTAATTTAAGTAAATTTTACATTAAAAGATTAAAAAAATAATACAAATATTGAATTATGGTTAAATTTTTCTTTTTTTAATTAAATATTGACTTTTCAGTGAAAAGTTAAAAATACAAATGTTTTGTTAAAATATCATTGTTTTCAATAATTATGTAATATGGGATTCCCATTATGTTACGAGTTCGATTTAATAAAAAAATTATTATTTATTTATATTTAATCCACTTAATTTATTTTAGATAACATTATATTGTACTTTAGATAGGTTTTTTTTGGGTTTTAAAAAAGGTTTTTTCTGAAAAATATTTTAAAGTGAATAATGATTATAAATTTAAATTAACTTAAAAAACATAAAATTATAAATTATTTAATTTAAATTTATAAATTATATACCTATAAATAATAAATTTAGTTCATATAATAATTTTTAATGTTTAGAGAATTGATATGAAATTATCCATTCTTGAAATATATACTTCTTGAAAAAATGATTTTTCACCACATATATGGTTTTCATATTAATATATATTCTATAAATTTTATGAATTTAGTTTTTTATAAGGGTTTAAATATTTGGAGTCAAAATAATTTATATTATATAATAATTTCGACTTATTTTTTCTCAAATGAATGTTGAATACAATAAAAAACTATTACTGTGGTTAAATTAAAAACAGGTATACCCGAGGGTAAAACTAAAAAGATATGGGTTATGATTACCTAAGTACATATCTAAAATAAATTTAGTGTCCATATTTCAACCATATAATTTCTAAGTCTAGATAATTTACAATTTAGAATACTTATTCCATTTTATAAAATATGGGTATCACTTTTTATTTATAAAATTACATATGTGCCACTCATCTCACTTATAAAATGCCACACCTATCATATCATATAAACACATTAAAAAAATTTATTTAATCCATTAACTACCAAATTACCTTCCATAATTCCCTAAACACGTACATTAATAATCTTTTTTATAAAAAATCCGTTCCTAATATTATTTTGGTGTTAACCTAAGGATATTGTCTAATGAAGAGGTGTCATTATTAACCCAGGTTTTTTATTTAATGTCTTCATACACCTACTTAACAAAATTAAATTATGATTATATAATGTTAAATGTATATCCTACATACAAATAATTTATTATTTAAATTTAATAACCTAAATCCAACTACTCTTCTATCAAATAAGTTCTTAAAGGATCATTCGTGTGTATGGAAGACAACTGCCTCACGATCCAAAGTCATTCATTTTTCCTCATCACCACCCATGGAATTTTAAAATGGTGGATTTATTATGTATAAATAAATAAATATATAAATATATAAATTATTTTATGAATAATAATACCCATGTAATTATTATTTCACATAAATCATTTTAATTTTCTTTCCATAGGGGACATAATAATGTCACTTGTGTATATGTTGGACTACCACTTTGTGAACTAATGTGTTTAGTTTTCCACAAATGCATCACATTGAAGCTTTTAAAGATAAATTAAATAAATAAAATTCAAATATGTGAAATAATTATAATATTATTAAAAATATTTTACATTATTAAATGATACAATATTATTTGGGTTTTTACCTTTTGACTCATTGAAAAATGATAACATCATTCATGCGTACGTGTAGACTACCTCCTCCGGTATGTAATGTGATTATTTTTTTAGTACCACATCACATAGATTATATATATATATAATATTAAATTATGATATTTTTTATATTTTTATTATTATTGGAAAATAAAATAACACTTATCTTATTTCCATAATGACCATTGAAAAATGGAAATCATACTCATGTGTATGTACTTCCTATAATCACCATGATTGTAACATAGATCTCTTTTCATAACCATTGTTCATAAATTATTTTTAAATTAGAATTGAACTACAAAAATGATATTAATTTTAAGATTATTATTATGTATATTATTGAACAATGACCTCTTTGACCTCGTTCAACACACCAAATCCATTTTCAAACAATGAACTCATTATCCTTAAAACTAATGAATTGGACATAGATGATTAAATTTTTAACTATTTAATAAAAATAATGAAAATAAATGAATTAAGTATATGTTTTCATACGTTTAATTGTTTCTTGAGAAATAAAATAATATATTTAGACATATTATATAAGAGATAAAAGACACTCCAGGAAGTTCTAGAGTTGATGTAAGGGACTTCATCTCAGTTTTCCATCATTGATTAATATTTTAATTTTATGCACAAAATTTATTTTATTTACTGTACTTAATTATAATTTTACATGTAATATCAGGAATAATTCATTTTTAATCATAATTTTTTGTTACAATATGAATTGTTTCTTCCAAGTTTATTTTACATCAAAGATACCTAGTTTAAAATAATTTTATTGCTCAATATCATTTCATTGTATTATACTAATTCAACATTATATTTAGGATGCTATGAGTTTTCGTGTAATAAATATTTATTATCTTATTATTATTTCCAATTAATTTTTGTGGATTTAAAATTGAGACAAATAATTTATTAATTTATTAATTTATTAATTCCAACTTCAACATTATGATCAGTGTAAGGGTTACTCATATCAAATTGTCTTCATTGGGAAATATGTTATATTATACAAAACTTTTTGTTTATAAGGTGTATATAATAAACCAATAACCTTTTTAATAATAAATTTATTTCTTTTAGTAGTATTTAATGTTTCAATTGAATTTATACTTTCATGGGGATATTATTGAATATTTAATAAAGGGGAAATGGATTTATTTTACAATATAATTCCTTTTTGGGATTGTTTATATATAATTCTCTTTTGGAAAAAATAAAATGATCTTATTTTCTTAAACCAAAATTGATTTATTATCCTATAGTTATGAATTTTATTCATAATTTTAATTTTTATTCCCACATTTATGGATCGAATAAGTATCATGAATGTTTTCCATAAGTGATATCAATATTTCATCTCTTGTTTAGATCAAGAATATTCTGGTTTCATATCACTTGCTGTTAAAATAATTCCAGAAATTTTATTTTCTATAAATAAATTATTTCTTAAATTTGGTTTTAGGAACATTGACCATATTTTTATATGAATTAAAAAAGGAATTTTATTAATTTTTTCCCAATGTGACACTTTGTCTCCAATTAAAAAAAAATTTAAATAATTTTTATTATTATCATTTGTAATATTAAATTATTTATCATCTATCATGGAGACTCAATTATTTAAAACATACATTTTATTCTCTAAAGGTTATATTCAATGAAAATGTTCATTTAATGTTTTATAAAGTTAATTATTTTAAATTATAATTTTACAAAGGAAAGGATATCTAAATCCTGAATTTTTTGAGCAATCAGTCAAAATATTTTTCCATCAAAGATAAAATCCATCTATATTACTCTGAGTGAAAATTTTATCTTTCTCAAGAATATTTTTAGGGTTATATTAATGGTGTTTTCATTAATAAATGTGAAAAGCCTTTTTTACTTATTATAAAATGTGGATCCTTTGTAATGATATACTTCTCATTAATTATCTAGATGTATTTTGGTTTTTTCAAAAAAATTATAACGAAAGTTGATGATGAAAGGAGCCAACATTAAACATTATATATTCTAGTGATTGTAAACAATAATTAAAATTATAAAAATGCCATGGATATTTTTGTATTATTGTTTTAAATAGTTAATAAAAACTAAAACATAGTAGAGCCATACATTATAGGTGGACAAAAATACATATTGTTAGTTTTTTCATAATACAAAAAACTTTGAAATAAAAAAATATCTCATTTTGGGTAATTTTTAAAATATTCCCATGGGCCTCATCCATTTATCTAGTCCCCCATTAATATTAAGAAAATATTTTATATTTTTTTAAGAGTAAAAAAATCTTTTATGTGGCATAAAATAAAAGAAAAATTATTTGTCCAATGAAAATAAAAAAAATTCTCTTAAATATACCTTTTACCTTAAAAATATATCACTTATTCAAAATGATCATAATCATTCCTTTTTAAAATTAAACAATTTTCATGTTAGCTCATATAAAATTATTTAAAAAATAATTGGGTACCTTAGGACAACATTTTACATATCACTCTTATAAATATATTAACCAATATGGCCAACCTCTATCTCCTGAGTTCCCAATGCATTTGAGGTTCAAATATAACCACCCATCCTAGTTTTACTACGAAACCACCAATAATTGTTTAATAACATAACCAACAATCCATTTTTTATCACATTACTATTTATAATTATCTTTTAAATGAACGATCCATCATCATAAACAATTAAAAATAACTATATCATCAACATAAATTGAAAAGTAATTCATCATAAAATAG
Organism: Viscum album; assembly: GCA_963277665.1. NCBI lineage: Eukaryota > Viridiplantae > Streptophyta > Magnoliopsida > Santalales > Viscaceae > Viscum > Viscum album. Next base: position 1,206,385,660 of record OY728138.1, read on the forward strand.
TCTTTGAAGGAAATAAACTTTCAATAATAAAAATCACATATTTTTTAAAATCGTTCTCATATATTAGAAAAAACAACTTTTAAAGTAACCATATAATAATTTTACATAATATTACACATATTAAACTAGAAATAAAGGTGGAAAATTTATTCAAACCATATAAGTTAAAAAATTATTTTTTGAATTATTTAAAATAGAAACATTAAAAGAGGAATTTTAAAGTAATGTCAATTTCCTAAGGTCCAAATTCCATAAAAACATGTTATAACCTCCTATATAACATTTTAAATAGTGTTATTAATTTATTATTAAACTTTATACATATTTATAAAAACATATATGATCTTATATAGTCATATTTCCACCAGTTTATTAATAAAACTTTATTATTTTCATTGTTTCGCGTGTTTTTATTTCATTGTTTCATGGTTAAATGGTTGATACAGTTTTGTACATTTATGGATGATATTTTTGTAACATATCAGGTAAATTAATAATATTACTTTTTGAGGTTTATCAATATTTTTTAATAAAATATTAATATTACTTTAAAGGGAACGCTGTACTCAATGGCTTACCTAATACGCAACAACGAGTTCCTTTGAAATCTTACGTTGCACTCTAATAATAAAATAATTTTACTTTTAATGGTAGTTAACACCTAGCCATTGTAATGACGGGAATGAACATAACTAACTACAAAATGATTATATATGTTTGTCAAATATTTTTACTTTTATCCAATAAATGTTAGAGGCATAAAATACAAATGAATCCAATTTTAAGCATAAATCTTCTAATATTCATTAAAAGGTCGATTAACCTCTTTTTGTCGTAGAACCCTTTTTAAATATACTTTTGACAATTTTATATGTTCTATTTGAAAAAATATAATCCTTCTTTATAATTTGGACATCAAAATTTACTTTGTATAAATTTTTGGTATTTTTCCGATAAGGATCATTTTTTAATGAATAGTGAAAAATGTTGTATTTTAATTCAAAACCTCTTTTTAATCTAATTTTTTTATATGATTAGATTATCTTTTGAATTGGTTTCAAAGTGAAATTAGAATATATTTTTACCATTTAATCCAATAATGGTCATTAGAATTAATTTTACTTTGAAAATGGACTTAAACTAGTGTCAATCTTATGATACTTTTTGTTTCATAAAAACAAGCTATTTGTTTTGATAGTAGAAATTAATTATGAAATTAATTAATGAAACTTATATGCTTTGAATTTTTTAAAATAGACATCATTTTTGATTTCGGAATATCAAATACAGTTTAGGGTGAATTTTTGGTATTTTTCTGAAAAACTTCAATTTTTTATGAATAGTGAAACCACTAAGTGGTTCTTAAAAAACTGATTTTTCGTTTAAATGAAACATTTCCACTTCTGTGATTTGATTTTCAAAAATCCAACATACATGGTTGTCATTAAGAAGTAAAATTTGGTTCAAAGAGATTACAATAAGTTTTGGTAAATAGTAACTTTTAAGTTTTATTAATCGCGATTAAAGGTGATTTGTGTAATTTAAGGTAAAGATAATGTTATAATAATATGAAATGACCTAGAAATATTTCATACCATAATTGGATGTTTCATTTACGACTAAGAAAATCCATGGGTCAACTTGGGGACCCCATGGAGCCACTTTGGTAGGAAAATGACATGAATAACTTTTTATTTTAAGTTAAAATAAAAATATCACAAACACGAGTTGTTTTAATAAAACAATTTTTAAATGGGGTTATACAAGTCATATTTTTTGCTATAAATATTAATTACAAAGCTGAAACGATTTACTACATCATGATAGTTTTTTATAATTTTTATACATGAAATAAATCAATTTATTTATGACACCATGGTGATGCAGCGCTTACCTCATTATTTAACGATTTAAATAAAAAGAAAAGATAATGTAAAATATATTCCCTAAACTTGTCAAAAACCTATTGGATGGGTGGATTTATAACTCTTATCACCTTATCCTCGAAATATATAATTTTGGGACCTTTAAAATCCGAAAAAAATTATAATAAAGTAAAAGTTTATATCATTTCAAGAGTGCCCCTCCTCTCCTCTTATAAAAGCCCCCCCCCACCTCTATCACCATACACACACCTCTAAAGCATTTGGCTTGGCCAAACACTGCCCATTTAATCTTTTCACATCCCTCTATTCATTATTGAAGCCTCATTTTGGGCATAATCCTTTTCATGGAAGCCTTTGATCTCAAATCAAAGAGAGTTACCCGATTTAAAGGTAATGTCTCTCCTTGTATTCTTTTGTTTTATTTTGCTTCTCCAATCCCCTAAACTCTTTTTATTACATTTTTTGTAATAGCTCTAGTATCTTAAATATACTAGTATGTTTTATAAGAATTATTTTAGCTACACTTTCACACACCTCGGTCTAATGGTTAAAGAACATATTGTTTCTATGGATGGCGAATTACTGCCTCACGAAACGATGATTGTTCAATATTCTTCTAACACGTTAAAAGGTGGACATTAAGATGTAACTATATTTATATATGATATATAATATGTTTATGTTTTCCTTAAGATTCTTTATTTTTCATATATAGAATACCTTTATGGTTTCCATTATGGGTAAACACGATATCTTCATTTTAGGAAGTGCGGACTACCGCCCCCTCAAAGTGATTTGATTCATTAATGCCTTATGTTGGATGTATATAAGATGGAATTAATGTTATTACATATGATATCCTGTGGTAATTATAATATAACTTTATATAATTATTATTTCATTCCATTGAATACAAAAAAAAAGAAATGAAAGTGGCGTTCATGCGTACGTACGGCTTACCATCTCCATGAACTGTACATTTCATTTCTTATCTCCAAATGTTATGTACTATTATAAGTACATATATATAATGGATATATATGTAATATATTACATTTAAATGATGTGTATAATTCTGGAATTAAAATATATATATCTCTCATTTTGTTTAATATGACAAAAAAATGAAAGTAGCATTCATGCGTACGTACGGCCTACCGTCTCCATGAATGGTGCTTTTAATTTTTATCTCAAATTGATATGGAAAAGTATAAAATGAATATATACTGGATATATATGAAATTTAAAACGTCAATACTATTCTGTATATTATGTACCTATAACTACATGGAAAATTCATTTCTAATAAGTTCAATTTTTACTCATGTACCAAACATCGACAAAAACATCTCATATGAACTCACTTTATTGAACAATTATTATAACATTATAATATGTGATATGAAATTAATAATAATCTTTAAAGTATGTCTTTAAGAAATTATAAATTCACCAAATTTTATTATTCATGAGATTAAAGAACGATCGAGTCATGTCGGACATGAGGTAAGGGAACCTACCCCTCTTTTTCTTTTTAATTACACTCTTTTATGTAATTCGTTTTAAGCTCATCTTTCTTATTATTGGGATGTTATTTTATATTCCACTTGATGTAAATTTGATTTTAATATTATGAGAGACCCTATTTGATCTCGTCAATACATTTTTGGATGTTTTATATGGCGCCGTTAGGCTGCCGAGTTTTCGTAAGGGATTTTTCATCTCACTTTTATTCCCGTGAGATTTAAGCTACATTTGCCACCATTCCCATTGAGTGGTATAAATACTTCCCATAATTCTACTCTCTGTTTAACATAAATACATTTATGAGTATTTACATCAATGTTGTATTGTCCTTCTTTTATGGGGTGTATGTTTCAAAAGATACCCAAGTCGGTAAGAGAACCTTTCACCCTCCTCTTTTTAAAAGACTTCTTTCTTTGGGTCTTTTAATTTACATATTATTATGTTGGTATATGTGCTTATATATCCTTATCGATGTAAAATTTGTTTCCAAGTGATGAGATACCCTTTTTTCTAATCAACTTGTTTTCTGAATTTTAAAGTGACACCGTTAGGCTGTCGAATTATTACAAGGGAAATTCTTAACCCAATTTTGATTTATTTGGGTTCAACTTGTAGTTATTGAATATGTCATCCTATGAATATGTGTGAATTACCTATGGTTGTTTTATACTTAATATACACTTATATTGGGTGTATTTATACTTTTCACACATAATTATGTCATTGACTTATCCTTGCACTAATGACATGATCTTTGAATGGGATTACGTCTCAATTTCTCTTCCTTGAGACACTTCTTGATGATATGCACTTTTATTATTTTTAAAGTGTATATAAATCCCCTTTGACATTCCATATACCTATTATATCTATACTCAAGTCATTTAAATGTTTTTAAAATGTTCTACTTTCATGTTGCTTATAATTTAAATGTTCAAAATGGAAAAGGACTCTTTTATAAAAACATTGTTTTAAATGGTCATAAGGATTTATTATTTTAAACACTTTTGTAACATCCCAGGTAAATAAAGAATAAATAATTTTCATATTTATTAATATTTACGAATTGAATATTAATTTTAATTAAAAGGGGTTTCTACGATCGATAGCGTACTCGGTACGCAACGATGAGTTTCTTTGAAAACTTACGTTGCACACAAGTAATAAAATAATATTACTTTAAATGTTAGTTAAGGAGTAGCCGTTGTACTGGTGGTAATGGATAGAAATAACTAAAATATTATTATATATGTTTTAAATGCTTTTACATTTACCCAATAAAAGATAAAGGCTTAAAATATGGAAAGAGTTCAATTTTAGGCATTTATACCCTAATTTTCACGAAAGGTCCACTTATCACCATTTGACGGAGAACCATCATTAAATATAGTTTTCATCAATCTTATAAATTCTATTGGACAAAATATAACTCTTCTTTAGAATCTGGACATCAAGATTTACTTTGTGTAAATTTTTGGTACCTTTCTGATAAAGTTCATTTTTTAATGAATAGTGTAAAATGGTGTATTTTAATTCAAAACCTCTTTTTAATCTAATTTATTTATATGATTAGATTATCTATTGAATTGGTTTTAAATTGAAATTAGAAAATATTTTTACCATTAAATCCAATAGTGGTCGTTGGAATTAATTTCACTTTGAAATCGGACTTAAACTAGTGTCAATCTTTTGATACTTATTGTTTCATAAAACACGCTATTTGCTCTGACAGCGGGAATTAATTATTAAATTAATTAATATGACTTATATTTTTTGAATTTTGTAAAATAGACTTCATTTTTGAATTTGTAATATCAAATATAGCTTAGGGTGAATTTTTGGTAATTTTCTGAAAAACGTCAATTTTTGATGAATAGTGAAACCACTAAGTGGTACTTATAAAGACTGATTTTCCGTTTAAATGAAATTTTTCCATCATTGTGTTTTGAATTTCAAAAATCCGACATACATGGTTGTCATTAATAAGTAAAATGTGGTTCAATGAGATTATAATAATTTTTTGGTGAATAGTAACTTATTAAGTTCTTAATCGCGATTAGTGGTAATTTGTGTAGTTTAAGGTAAAAATAATGCTTTAATAAAATAAGATGAGCTTGACACATGTCCTAACCTCATTGGTTGTGTCTTGGCCGAGCAAGACAAGCCATGGGTCAACTTGGGGACCCCATGGAGACACATTGGTTGGGAAATGACATAATTAACTTTTTATTTAATGTAAAAGTAAAAATGACACAAACATGATATGTTTTACTAAATGAATTTTTACATGGGGATATAAAGATCATATGTTTGATTATAAGTATTAATTGGAAAGCTAAAACGATTTCCTACATCATAGTATTTTTTTTATAATTTTTAAACATTAAATAAATTATATTATTTATGACATAATAATGATGCAGCGATGACATCATTATTTGACGATTTAAATAAAATGGAAAGATAATGTAAAATCTATAAACTACACATGTCCAAAACCAATTGGATGAGTGGATTTCGAACCCTTATCACCTTATCCACGAATTATATCAATTTGGGACCTTTTAAAACAGAAACACATTTTCAAATAAAGTAATATTTCTTTACTTTCCAAAAGTGCCCCTCCTCTCCTCTTATAAAAGGCTCCCACCTCTACCACCTTACACACACTCCTCAAGCCTTTGGCTCGGCCAACGCCTACCCATTTACTCTCTCCACATCCCTGTCCTAATCCTAGAGGATTCCCTTTGGGCATAATCCCTTCAAAGGAAGCCTTTAGGCTCAAATCAAAAGGAGTTACACTTTTAAAGGTAATTCATTCTCTCTTGTTCATTTGTTTTATTTTGTTTCTCCAACCCCCTAAACTCTTTTTATTTACTTATTTTGTAACAACACCAGTATCTTCAATATACTAGGATGTTGTTATAAGATTTATTCTAGATACACTCTCACACAACTAATCAAATGGTTAAAGAACATACGGTTTCCGTGGTTGGCAAAATTCTGCCTCCCGAAACGATGATTGTTCAATACTCATTTAACACCTTCAAAGGTGGCCATTATGATGTCACTATTTTTATATATGATATATGATATGTTTATGTTTTTCCTTAAGCTTCTGTTTTTTTTTCATTTTGTGCATACCTTTATGGTTTCCATTATGGGTAAACACGATATCTTCATTTAAGGAAGTGCGGACTACCGCCCCCTCAAGTGATGTGATTCGTTAATGCCATATGTGGGATGTGTAAAGGATGGATTTAAAGTTATTATATATTATGTTATACTGGAATTATAATATAACTCTATATCATTATTATTTCTTTCCATTAAAGTATGAGATATAAATGAAAGTAGCGTTCATGCGTACGTACGGCTTACCGTCTCCATGAACGGTGCATTTCATTTCTTATCCCCAAATGTAATGTAATATTAAAAGTACATGTATATAATGGATATATATAATGAATGATATATCTAAATTATGAATATAATTCTGGAATTAAAATATACATACCTCACATTTAGTTTTAATTCCATTAATATGGCAAAGAAATGAAAGTAGCGTTCATGCGTACGTACGGCTTACCGTCTCCATGAACGGTGCATTTCATTTCTTACCTCTAAATGATTATGTAATATTATAAATACATGTATATGATGGATATATATGATACATATTATATCCAAATTGGGAATTTCATTCTGGATATAAAGAACTTTTGACCACACGAACAACATGTAATTGTAAGAAGTCAACTTTCGACTTAAGAACCAAATATTGACAAAACAAACATTATTAACTTAAATGGTTACATAATGTTTATAAAATGGAAATAAGTGATATAAAAGGAATAATGAACTCTAAAAAGGTTCTTAATCAGGTAGAAATTAACTCAAGTTTATTATTCAGGACCTTAAAGAACGATCGATTCAAGTCGGACCCGAGGTAAGGGAATTTCTAAACCCAACTTCCATTCCTTGGGTTAATCTCCTACATTCAAATTATGTCATTATATTATTATGTCCTATCTTTTATTTGTACTTTGTTTATGTGTACTTATAGTGAATACACATAATAGATCTATTTTATTTAAAAATTGATCTTTGTAAGGGACTTTGTCTCAATCTCCTTTCATTGGGGCAAATTTCATTTTATACACAACTTTCTTTTATACGGTGTATAAACCCCTTTGACTTTTACTTTTATACAAAAGGAATCTTTTTCTACGAAGCGTTTTACTAAATGACAAAAAGGAATGTTTTTTTTAACGTACGCGGTGACAACGACCTTTTCCGCCACCGCGATTATTATTTGGTCTTTGGCTTTCTCAACAAGCCATAATGTTTTTAGAATAAAATAAATACCATATACTCTTTTATGTATTTTGGTATTGAAAATGGTTTTGAAAAAGGATTCTATTATGTCAATATATTTATGATATATTGTGATTGAAATGTGTAAATGTTATCATTCCTTTATATTGGTTTTATGTTTTATGATTTTATACTGGAACTTGGACATTTTAACGGGTGGTTGCGTTATAAACCATATGACGGGTGGTGCCGTGAATACCAGGATGGGTGGTTACGTTATAACCTCCAATGCATTGGGTATGGAAGTCGGCCGTATGGCTATTCCATTAAGTATGTATGGAAATTGGCCGCATGGCTATTCCATTAAGTGATATGTGTGGAAGTCGACCGTATGGTTATTCCACTTAAGTATGTTTATGTCCCAAGTTACCATTATAAATGTTATGTGTTCTTTTTATAGATTTTATGGTAATTCTTTGGTTACAAAAAGGTGAGTAATGATACTTTATTCAGTGAAGAGTTTTTTACAACTTCATTAAGGTGAAGGTATTACTTTGATAGAGTATAAATGGTTTACTTGATTTTGAAAAACTAACAGTTTTTATTCTTTGTGTATCCCTTTCTGAGCTTTTTATGCTCACCCCAAGTTTTTTTGAAATGTTTTTCACAGGACTTAATGTGGAATAAGGTCAAGGATGGGATCAAGGGAATGTCATGCTATATAAAACATGGAACTAGACATGTTTCTTTTAAGAGTTTTTTTGGAAACTTAGAAGAAGTGACAACTTTGTAATCTTTTGAGATGTAATAGTTATGCTCTAATTCTCTAAAACTCTAAACCTGAAAAGATCCTTGACGTGAATTATTCATTTAATTCAATATTAAGTAAGGTTTAAGGCTGGGGCCTTATAGTTGGTATCAAAGGTCGGTTTAGACAACTTTAGGAGTTAGAAAAGTGTTAAATTATAATATGATTGAAATGATAGAACATTTACGGATTACCATGTTGCTTCGCCTAAGATATTTCTGTGTTCAGAATGGCTTTCCGCAGAGGAAACAAAGCAGCTATGTCGGGACGACATCAGGAGGAAGATAACCTTCCAAATCAGCAACCTGAGATGGTCGGATTCGGAACTGAACAGTTTGTTGCAGTGATGGCACAGTTGACTCAGGCTATAAATGGTGGTGGTATCCATGCACGAGATCATCCAGATCAACCGCAGAGGAACATGTCAGTGGTAGAACATTTCATGAGGCAACATCCCCCATCATTTAGAGGATCATCTGACCCTGTGCAAGCTGAAGGGTGGATTAAAGCACTAGAGAAGATTTTTGATGTCATGGGGTGTTCAGAACATCAAAAGGTTAGTCTTTCTGTTTACCATTTTGAAGGTGAAGCTGATCATTGGTGGTCGATGGTGAAAATTATAAGGGATAGTGATGAGATTGAGGATCTTCACTGGGACAAATTCAAAGGTATGTTTCTTGAGAAATATTTTCCTAAGGTGGTTCGTCTTAGGATGGAAAAACAGTTCCTAGAATTGAGGCAGGAGGATGATTCAGTGGCTGCTTATGAAGAAAAGTTCACTCGATTGGCAAGGTATGCTCCAAACTTCATACAAGATCTCGATAGTAAAATAAATCGTTTTTACTCAGGGTTAAAGCCAAAGTATCGACGGGCTTTAGCTTCTCGTGAGTTCAAAAGTTATGAAAAACTTGTTCGATGTGTGGAGAAGGTGGAAATGGAGTTTCTCGATGATCAGGTGTTCTATAACAAACAACATAATAAGAGGTCTAGTTGGCAGGCAAAGGGGAAGAATTCATCAAAGAAGCAAGGAGGTAAGAAAACCAAATATCCATCCTGTGAGAAGTGTGGCAAAATGCATCCTGGAGAATGTTTATCCAAGTCTGGTAAGTGCTTTCGGTGTGGTAAGTCTGGTCATATTTCTCGTAACTGTAAGGAAGATGATCAAGCAGGAATTGAAAAGCCAACGGTTAGATGTTTTAAGTGTAATGAAATGGGTCATTATGCAAACGAGTGTCCAACAAAGAACTCAACTGGGGGAATGCAGCCAGACTACAAATAGAAAGGGGTGGTAAAATCCATTGCAACAACTTCAGCAGATGTTGGGCCATCGAATGAAGTGGTATCAGCTCCAGGGAGCTCAGTATTTTTCGAAGATTGACTTGAGTTCGGGGTACCATCAGTTGAAAGTAAAAGAAGCAGACGTTCCGAAGACTGCGTTCCGTACTAGATATGGCCATTATGAATTTGTAGTTATGCCTTTTGGGTTAACCAATGCACCTGCTGTATTCATGGACCTTATGAATAAAATTTTCCATGAGTTCTTGGATAAGTTTGTGTTTTGAGGTTTGGGAAGAGGTTATGTGTGCCTTGTGATTCACAGTTGAAGAATGAGTTATTATGTGAGGCTCATAGTTCCCCGTTTTCAGTTCATCCTGGCAGTACTAAGATGTACAGAGATCTGCGGGAGTATTACTGGTGGGATGGAATGAAAAGAGACATTGCTGATTTTACTGTGAAGTGTTTGACATGTCAACAGGTTAAAGCAGAGCGATAGGGATGCTTCATCCTTTACCAGTGCCAGAATGGAAATGGGAAAACATATCCATGGAGTTTTTTGTGGTATTACCGAGGACATCTCGAGGTAATAAGGAAATCTGGGTAATTGTTGATCGCTTGACCAAATCTGCTCATTTCCTTTCTATACGAGATACTTTCTCTCTTGATCAACTTTCCCGTTTGTATCTTAAAGAGATAATCAGGTTACATGGAGTTACTCTCTCCATTGTATCAAATCGTGATCCCAGGTTTACTTCTAACTTTTAGAAAGGCCTTTAGAAGTCGTTGGGTACTGAATTAAATTTTAGTACAGCTTTTCATTCTCAATCAGATGGGCAGTCAGAATGACCAATTCAGACATTGGAGGATATGCTACGAGCTTGTTCTATGGATTATCAGAGAAGTTAGGACCAACATCTTTCTTTGGTTGAATTTTCATTTAATAACAGTTTTCATTCCAGCATACAGATGGAACCATTTCAGGAATTATATGGGAAGCGGTGTCGAACTCCAGCTTTTTGGGATGAAGTGAGTGAAAGGAAGCTGATGGGACCAGAATTGGTAGAAGAGATGGCAGAAAAAGTTCAGTTGATTCAGAAACACATGAGAACAGCTCAGAGCAGGCAGAAGAGTTATGCGGATAACCGGAGGAAGGATCTATCTTTCGAGGTAGGTGATCATGTTTTTCTCAAGGTTTCTCCATGGAAAAGTGTGATGAGATTTGGTAAGAAAGGAAAGTTGAGTCCAAGGTTCATTGGACCATATGAAATTCTAGAGAATGTTGGATCAGTTGCTTACCGAGTGGCTTTACCTCCGAGTTTATCTCAGGTACACAATGTTTTTCATGTTTCAATGTTGAGAAAGTATATGCCAGATCCATATCATGTTTTGAGTCCAGAGGTAGTTCAGCTGGAAGAGAACCGATCTTATGAGGAACAACCGGTCCAGATTCTTGACCACAGGGAGCAGGTGTTACAGAATAAGGTGATTCATCAGGTAAAGGGTTTTTTGGAAAAAACCATTTGATTGAAGAGGAAACGTGGGAATCTGAAAATTCTATGAGGGATAAATACCACCACTTATTTTGATAAGTGAATAAAATTGCGAGGACGCAATTCCCAAAAGGGGGGAAGGATGTAACATCCCAGGTAAATAAAGAATAAAGAATTTTCATATTTATTAATATTTACGAATTAAATATTAATTTTAATTAAAAGGGGTTTCTACGATCGATAGCGTACTCGGTACGCAACGATGAGTTTCTTTGAAAACATACGTTGCACACAAGTAATAAAATAATATTACTTTAAATGTTAGTTAAGGAGTAGCCGTTGTACTGGTGGTAATGGATAGAAATAACTAAAATATGATTATATATGTTTTTAAATGTTTTTACATTTACCCAATAAAAGATAAAGGCTTAAAATATGGAAAGAGTTCAATTTTAGGCATTTATACCCTAATTTTCACGAAAGGTCCACTTATCACCTTTTGACGGAGAAACATCATTAAATATAGTTTTGATCAATCTCATAAATTCTATTGGACCAAATATAACTCTTCTTTAGAATCGGGACATCAAAATTTACTTTGTGTAAATTTTTGGTACCTTTCTGATAAAGTTCATTTTTTAATGAATAGTGTAAAATGTTGTATTTTAATTCAAAACCTCTTTTTAATCTAATTTATTTATATGATTAGATTATCTTTTTAATTGGTTTTAAATTGAAATTAGAAAATATTTTTACCATTAAATCCAACAGTGGTCGTTGGAATTAATTTCACTTTGAAATCGGACTTAAACTAGTGTCAATCTTTTGATACTTATTGTTTCATAAAACACGATATTTGCTATGACAGCGGGAATTAATTATTAAATTATTTAATGTGATTTATATGTTTTTAATGTTGTAAAATAGACTTCATTTTTTAATTCGTAATATCAAATATAGCTTAGGGTGAATTTTTGGTAATTTTCAGAAAAACTTCAATTTTTGATGAATAATGAAACCACTAAGTGGTACTTATAAAGACTGATTTTCCATTTAAATGATATTTTGCCATCATTGTGTTTTGAATGTCAAAAATCCAACATACATGGTTGTCATTAATAAGTAAAATGTGGTTCAATGAGATTATAATAATTTTTTGGTGAATAGTAACTTATTAAGTTCTTAATCGCGATTAGTGGTAATTAGTGTAGTTTAAGGTAAAAATAATGCTTCAATAAAATAAGATGAGCTTGAAACATGTCCTACGCTCATTTTTTGTGTCTTGGCCGACCAAGACAAGCCATGGTTCAACTTGGGGACCCCATGGAGACACTTTGGTTGGGAAATGACATAATTAACTTTTTATTTAATGTAAAAGTAAAAATGACACAAACATGATATGTTTTAATAAAATAATTTTTACATGGGGATATAAAGATCAGATGTTTGATTATAAATAGTCATTGGAAATCTAAAATGATTTCCTACATCATAGTATTTTGTTTATAATTTTTAGACATTAAATAAATTACATTATTTATAACATAATAATGATGCAGCGATGACATCATTATTTGATGATTTAAATAAAATGGAAAGATAATGTAAACTATATAAACTACACATGTCCAAAACCAATTGGATGAGTGGATTTAAAACCCTTATCACCTTATCCATGAATTATATCAATTTGGGACCTTTTAAAACCGAAACACATTTTCAAATAAAGTAATATTTCTTTACTTTCCAAAAGTGTCCCTCCTCTCCTCTTATAAAAGGCCCCCATATCTACCACCTTACACACACTCCTAAAGCCTTTGGCTCGGCCAACCCCTACCCATTTACTCTCTCCACATCCCTCTCCTCGTCCTAGAGGATTCCCTTTGGGCATAATCCTTTCAAAGGAAGCCTTTAGGCTCAAATCAAAAGGAGTTACACTTTTAAAGGTAATTCATTCTCTCTTGTTCATTTGTATTATTTTGTTTCTCCAACCCCCTAAACTCTTTTTATTTACTTATTTTGTAACCACAACAGTATCTTCAATATACTAGGATGTTGTTATAAGATTTATTCTAGATACACTCTCACACAACTACATCAAATTGTTAAAGAACATACGGTTTCCGTGGATGGCGAAATTCTGCCTCCCGAAATGATGATTGTTCAATACTCATTTAACACCTTAAAAGGTGGCCATTATGATGTCACTATTTTTATATATGATATATGATAAGTTTATTTTTTCCTTAAGCTTCTTTTTTTTAATTTTGGTCATACCTTTATGGTTTCCATTATGGGTAAACACGATATCTTTATTTAAGGAAGTGCGGACTACCGCCCCCTCAAGTGATGTGATTCGTTAATGCCATATGTGGGATGTGTAAAGGATGGATTTAAAGTTATTATATATGATGTTATACTGGAATTATAATATACCTCTATATCATTATTATTTATTTCCATTAATGTATGATATAGAAATGAAAGTAGCGTTCATGCGTACGTATGGCTTACCGTCTCCATGAACGGTGCATTTCATTTCTTATCCCCAAATGTAATGTACTATTAAAAGTACATGTATATAATTGATATATATAATTAATGATATATCTAAATTATGAATATAATTCTGGAATTAAAATATACATACCTCTCATTTAGTTTTAATTCCATTAATATGACAAAGAAATGAAAGTAGCGTTCATGCGTACGTACGGCTTACCGTCTCCATGAACGGTGCATTTCATTTCTTACCTCTAAATGATTATGTAATATTATAAATACATGTATATTCTGGATATATATGATACATATTATATCCAAATCGAGAATTTCATTCTTGATATAATGAACTTTTGACCACACGAACAACATGTAATTGTAAAAAATCAACTTTCGACTTAAGAACCAAATATTGACAAAACAAACATTATTAACTTAAATGGTTACATAATGTTTATAACATGGAAATAAGTGATATAAAAGTAATAATGAACTCTAAAGAGGTTCTTAATCAAGTAGAAATTAACTCAAGTTTATTATTCAGGACGTTAAAGAACGATCGAGTCAAGTCGGACCCGAGGTAAGGGAATTTCTAAACCCAACTTCCATTCTTTGGGTTAATCTCCTACATTCAAATTATGTCATGATATTATTATGTCCTATCTTGTATTTGTACTTTATTTATGTGTACTTATAGTGAATACACATAATAGATCTATTATATTTAAAAATTTATCTTTGTAAGGGACTTCGTCTCAATCTCCTTTCATTGAGGCATATTTCGTTTTATACACAACATTCTTTTATATGGTGTATAAACCCCTTTGACTTTTAATTTTATACAAAAGGAATCTTTTTCTACTAAGCATTTTACTAAATGACAAAAAAGAATGTTTTTTTAACGTACGCGGTGACAACGACCTTTTCCGCCGCCGCGAGTATTATTTGGTCTTTGGCTTTCTCAACAAGCCGTAATGTTTTTAGAATAAAATAAATACCATATACTCTTTTATGTATTTTGGTATTGAAAATGGTTTTGAAAAAGGATTCTATTATGTCAATATATTTATGAAATATTGTGATTGAAATGTGGAAATGTTATCATTCCTTTATATTGGTTTTATGTTTTATGATTTTATACTAGAACTTGGACATTTTAACGGGTGGTTACGTTATAAACCATATGACGGGTGGTGTCGTGAATACCAGGACGGGTGGTTACGTTATAACCTCCAATGAATTGGGAATGGAAGTCGGCCGTATGGCTATTCCATTAAGTATGTATGGAAATTGGCCGCATGGCTATTCCATTAAGTGATATGTGTGGAAGTCGACCGTATGGTTATTCCACTTAAGTATGTTTATGTCCCAAGTTACCATTATAAATGTTATGTGTTATTTTTATGGATTTTATGGTAATTCTTTGGTTACAAAAAGGTAAGTAATGATACTTTATTCAGTGAAGAGTTTTTTACAACTTCATGAAGGTGAAGGTATTACTTTGATAGAGTATACATGGTTTACTTGATTTTGAAAAACTAACAGTTTTTATTCTTTGTGTATCCCTTACTGAGCTTTTTATGCTCACCCCAAGTTTTTTTGAAATGTTTTTCACAGGACATAATGTGGAATAAGGTCAAGGATGGGATCAAGGGAATGTAATGCTATATAAAACATGGAACTAGACATGTTTCTTTTAAGAGTTTTTTTTGGAAACTTAGAAGAAGTGACTACTTTGTAATCTTTTGAGATGTAATAGTTATGTTCTAATTCTCTAAAACTCTAAACCTGAAAAGATCCTCGACGTGAATTATTCATTTAATTCAATATTAAGTAAGGTTTAAGGCTGGGGCCTTATAATTTTTCATCCATTTACATGTTTTAAAAATTCATTTAAGGATTTATTTATATGGACATGAATGTTTTAAAACCCTTTCAAAAGTTTCAAAGTGGTATGGGACACTTTGATTCTAAAATCTCTTTTAAATGTATTCTTTTAGTATTTTCAAAGTATAAAGGGACATTTCTCTCGTAGAATTAGATGTTTTCATATCATGATGTGATATCTTATGATTGTTATGTGGAAATTTTATGTTTCCTTTAAGCATGTTTTATGTGATACGATTATGTTATGGTTCATGGGCATTATTTATGAAGACGGGTGGTTCCGTGATAAACTAAGGGAGGGTGAGCCCGAGATATCCCTCCAATGCATTGGGTAACGTAAAGGGGTTAAATGTTAATGTTTCTCTAAAGAGATTTAGGGAATATACTATGATGGGTATTCCAAACGTAACCAAGAGGGTTACTCCCTACGTAAGAATGTTATGAATGCCTCAAGTTACCTTTCTGTCTCATGATTTCTATTATTTATTCATGATTTGATGAGGTATGTAAAAATGATTATGTTTTATGAGTAAAGTATGATTTCATATGTGGAATAATGTTTTCTTTTCGTACTTTTATATCCCTTAGTGAGCTTTTTATGCTCATCCAATGTTTTTGAAATGTTTTTGATAGGTCAAGGGAAAGGTCCATGATATGATGATAGTGTTAAGGAAGTGTCAAGAAAGAATGCATGTTTTATTTTAAATATGATTCCGTTGATGAAAAAAAACAAATACTATCTTTTATGAAACC
This sequence comes from Viscum album, assembly GCA_963277665.1. NCBI lineage: Eukaryota > Viridiplantae > Streptophyta > Magnoliopsida > Santalales > Viscaceae > Viscum > Viscum album. Next base: position 1,206,402,108 of record OY728138.1, read on the forward strand.
ACTTTTTTTAAATTTGGAATGTAATCCATGATTTATGATCTAATTCTCTAAAACACTAAACCTAAAAAGATCCTCAATGTGAATTATTTATTTCATTCAATATTAAGTAATGTTTAAGGCCCGAGCCTTTTAATTTTAATATGGTAATATTACTCAAAACATGAAATCATTTGGTATTAATGTAAATCATGATGATTAAATCATAACATATATCATTTTTTACTTGAGAATTATTTTTTGGATAAAACATTAATGAAAAATATTAGATTATTTTGACCATCGTGAACTATTTTATTTTGTCTAATATTTTGTATATATATTAAATTTAGAATTACATACTATATAAAATACATATATATACAAACGAATTTAAAAATTATAATTGTTTTTTAACGTTCCATTAATTTGGTAAAGGTAAACAGAAACACATCATACAAAAAAGAGGTGAATTGATATACCATGGAGGATGATTTAATTTTTATGAATAAAAGAAGAAGAAAATAGATATTATGATGTTTATTACATTATAAACATAAAAATATAGTATATATAAGACACTACATTTATCAATAAACGTTGGATAAGGGTGAGGATAATGTAGAAGATAAAATTAATTAAAACGAGAATAATAGAAGATTTAACCTCTTCAATGTTGTCTCATTGAGAACCTCCTTACGACACTTGGAATAAGACTTTTGGGAAGACTATAAACATTATAATGTGTATAGGTATGAGGAGAGAAAAATATTGTAGAGTGTGGTTAATATAGAATGCTCAAGTTGGTGAAAATATGTGATGGAAGGAGTGCCCTTTAATAAATAAATTGAGGTCCATTTTATAAAGATAAAAAATATTAAAACATAATAAGTACTTTATAGGTCCAAAGACTAAAAAATGGAATTTAAATAATATTGGATGAAATTATATACCATATCATATCCCATTTTACCATATTAATGATTTTTTAATATTTAAATTGAGTTAATAAAATATTTTATTAATGAAAAATCATTATGGTCGAATTAAATATTATTCATTACTTTGAAATTAAAAACAAAAAAAGGTGTAAAATTATAACCAAATCCATTGATATATCGTAGAAATGTAATATTTATCTATATAATTCATTTCAATCTTAATTATATTTAATTAAATTTGTTTATAAAATTTAAATTATTTATTTTATTTTTCTATTAATTTGATAATTTTGGAATCATCGTTGTATAAGAAATTATGTAGTTACTTATTGCCTAAAACATTAAAAATTAATTTCCATGAAGAATATAAATATTTTATCTTTCCAAGGACTATTTATAGTCAAAAAAATCTTCTACAAAACTATATATTAAAAAGTTATACTATTTAAAGACCATTATGCAAATAGTTTGACTTTTATTTTAATAAAATATTATAAAGGAATTAATGTCAAACAAGTGGATTAAAAAAGTTTTAAATTTTACACGAGGATTCTTATAGTCGATAATTAATTGTACATGAATATTTAGACACATTTTTTTAATTTTATTTTCCTTACAATTTTATTTTAAAACATTTTAATGATTATTCTTTTTACTACACTAGAACTATATCCATGTTTCATAATAATTAAATTATTTATTTGAAAAAATTTATTAAAATTAAGTTAATGACATAAAAATAAATTAAATTGGTTATTCATAATATTTTATATTTATTTATTATGTTTTTTAATCATATCCATGTCAATAAAACTTATTTTAACTTTCTAATTTATCTTTTTCTTCGATTAGTAAGTATTGCACAAGTATATGGATACAATTCTTATTATATGACTATAAAATTCCAAAAAAATTAGTAAAAAACCATCACAATCACAAAATATTAAATAATATATTCATTCAAATACTTTTTATCACTCAATTAATATCATTATTGAACGAAATTTTTCATTTCTAAATCTCTGCAGGAACTTTATCAAAATTGAAAATGATTTTGTTATTTTTCAAGAAATAAATAATAATTTACATGTTATAAATTATTTTTGTACAATATTTATATTATAATATCATACATTAGTCATTACATTTTTTATAAATTTTATATCATAATTATTTATAGAATATAATAAAAAACATACCACATTTCATAGAAAAAATGTATTTTTTACTATTAACAAACTACATTTTGAAAAAAATTTCATTATTGTCAACATAGGCTAATTTTGATAAGATGATTGAAAAAAATGAAATTAGTTTTTTTAGAATTAAAATTATATAATTTTTATATTTATATTTTAAATAAAAACACGTAATAAATTAGTTTAATAAACATATTTATTTTAATAATTACTTAACATATTTATAATGAATTTAACTATTTAATTCCAGAATACTGATATACATGAATAAAATTATTATATTAGTACATGGGTTGTTAAATTGAACCTCCATATAGAAATTGTTTCCTCAGAACTGTATTCACTTATTAAATTAATGGGTATACTTTTCCCCCATATCATTTATAGAGTCCCATATTGATTCATCAACCATGTGGATTCTCCACAAAACCTTAACCTCATGAATTTCCTTTTTACTCAATAATTTCTCTCTACTGTTGATGATTTGATTAGTCTATTCTTGAAAAATAATATTATTGTCTAACTAAACAACTTCATCTCTCTAAACATGATATAAATCAATCACATATCATTTTAACATTGAAACATGAAAAACATTTTGTAAATGGGATAAAATCACAGGTAATGAAAATCTATCAGAAGCTAATCAACCTTTATTCAAGATTTCATATGGTCCAAAATATCTTGGTGTTAACATTACCTTCCCAAAAAACATAACACTTTTATAAGGATATATTTTAGGAAATATATGATCACATACATTGAAAGAATTATATTTCATCCTATTATCATTATTTTTTTTGTCTGTACTAAGGTTTAATCATCTATTGCTGAATAATTTTTACCTTATCATCCATTAAATTAATTTAATATTTTCCTATAATATTTATTTCATCTAATTCATCCCAAAATTATTGAGTTTGATAACACTTTCCTTATAATGCCTCATAATTTTCCATCTATATATTGGAATGGTAACTCTTATTATAATAAAATTCTACAAAAAATAAATATTCAGATCACTAAATTTTTGGTAATACAATGAAATCGAATATAACTTTTCTTCCAAGCTTTGATTTGTTCTTTCGGACTATCCATCAGACTGAGGATAATAGGCCATGATGAAATTTAATTCATTAACCAACAACATCTGAAGGACTTTCCAAAAGATAAAGGTGAACTAGAGATCACATTTAGATACAATGGAGAGGGGAAATCTATGTAACATGACTATTTCATTAATGTATAATATACAAAGTGGAACTAAATATAGGTGTCTTGAATATGAATGAAATGAAAAGATTTAGTTATTCTATCAACAATAACCTAAGTTGAATTGTTACTTTTTGATGTCATTTATATTTCTACCAGGAAATTCATGGATATATTTTTTTATATCCTCTTTCGCACTATAAAAGTTTGAAGCGTTCCCCTTGGTAATTGAAGTGAACTATGTTGCATTTGTTGTCAATGAGGTATGTTGTCAAGGAATGAATGGATGGATGTCAAGGGGGTTCAATATGTGAATGATAAAGGATGTGATGGTGTTGGTGATGAATGGAGAATAGCCATGGTACCAAGATGCATGTCACTTAGGAGATTCACTAAGTGACATAGGATGTTGTGGTTGATACATTCTCTATGTATATCAGACGATTGATGAGCTGTTCTTAAAGTTCTAAGAACTTGTATCAACTGGATACAAAGTCACAACAATGTTAGAAGACCATGCATTGTATTGACAATGCATGAGGAGATGAAGATGATCCATCCACAACTACTGAGTGGATGAAGTTGATTAAAGATGTCCATGCACTATCTCCTAGTGCATGTGAATGTGAAGAAGATCCAACTTGATCTCTGATTAGATCAACGAAGCACATTGAAGAAGTTATGTGATTCAGGAGTTCGGTTGATGAAGATCCTTGAGAATTCTCTCCTAAGTAGAAAATTAGATGATGAAGAAGAATTATAAATTGAGGAGTTGATTCTAATCAAGAAGATTAATGTTTGAATTCTCACGAAGATGAAATGGGAGGAAGAAATAAGGGAACATGGTTTGGCATTTGGCATTTCACATTATGTATGTGGTTACTTTGTTTTAATACAAAGTACTCTATCTCCTTTTCCAAAATATATTGGCCAGCCATGGACACCTTGAGGGTTCAACCCCAAGGCATGGGCGCTAGTCACCACACACATGGGGGAACCCGTGGGGCGAGCCCAGGGCGGCAGGACGCACCCAAGACACCGCATGGGCACCTGGGGCACGCCCGGAGGAGCGCGGTAGGGGCGCATGAGCGCACCCGCGAGTGTCAGGCAGTGCAGAATGGGCGCTAGGTGCGCGCCCGCAGGCGTGAGTGGGCGCAAAGCGCGCCCGGCTGAGAGAACACGGTGCGGGGCGGCACCGTGCAGGGAGAAGTGCAACTGAAGGGAGGCCGGCAGCGCGAGGGTGATAAACCGCAGAAAAACCGGGATCCGTTTCGATGTGAGACGCGGGATTTTTCCGCAGAGCGAATCCTGACCGCTCGATCGATCGCGCGCCAGATCTGGACCGCTCATCGCATCCCGCACGCGATGATCATATCACGGCCGTCCGATGTCTTTCAATCGCCCGATCCAATGGCTCCCAGTGCGTCTCCTTGCTCGAGCCATGCCGAGGCCTCCCCGTGAGCTCCGTTCGAACCAGAGGCATCCCGATGACAGTTTTTGAGTTCCCGGCCACCTCCGAGCAAATCGAAACCTCCTTTGTGATCGTTAGGCCATAACGAACTCATGCATGCATTAAAATGTTGCATGCATGCATCGGGAAAGAATTCGAAGTTCGGCCGAGGCAAACCAAAGGTGCCGAGGCCATGTGGTGTTCGAGATTTGCATGGATTGGAAGAAAAGAGGCCGTGCATGCGTTCTAAGTCGCATGCACGTGAAGAAGACTGAAGAAAAATAAAAATGGAACCCGTGTTTTACATAAAGATGAAAATCAAGATTTTGAAGATTTTAAAAGCCCAAAAAACTCGGGGATTCAAGATATCTCACGCAGAATATCTGAGGCATTCCTTTGCCTATAAAAAGAGAGCCCGAGCCCTCTTAGAAGCTTGCTGATGCGCTGAAAAACTTGGAAGACCCGCGAGAGCTCCTGTGCCTCGTGAAGTAGAAGCTCCGCGCAAATTACTTGTGTGGCTGTTGTCCCGAAGCCACCCGAGGCTTTGAAGGTGATCCTTGCGTGCTACCTCTTTGCGCGACATGAAGAAGGAGGAGGAGGACATCCCCTGCGCGCCTACTCCTTGCGCGGCAGGAAGTACCCGGGGCAGTAGCACTTGCGCGCCCCGTGGTTGAGGTGCCTTGCACCTGAGGCCTTGCGCGGCCCTTGCGGCTTGGTACCTTGTGCGGCTATTGGAGAAGGCTCCTTTGAGGTCTAGTGAAGAAGACCACCTACGGACAGTGTGTGTGTGCAAGAAGGGAAGGAAAGGCCGTAGCCTTGTGCAACCAAAGAAGACCCGAGGCCTTAGTGCCTTTGTGTGTGCATTCTTGAAGAGTGAAGACCACCACACTTTGTGTGTGTGTGCATTTGAAAAGAAGGCCGAGGATTGCTTGGGTGTGTGCAAAAATAGTGAAGGACAAATACACACTCATTGTGTGTGTGTGCAAAACAAAGAACCAAGTGGTCGAGACTTACACTTAAATGAACTAAGACTTAATGAGTTGTCCGTAGCCTTGGATGTGTGCAAGGAGGATAATAGGCCAAGTCTCAAGTGTGTGCAAAGTGAAACAAGTGTGTGCAAAAATACAACAAGGCCGAACCTTAGTGTGTGTGCAAACTAAAGTGTACACACTAAGAAGAAAGAGAAGAGGACTCTCACACTATTGTAGAACACACAATCTAAGTGTGTAGACAAAAGGAATTAAACGTGTGAAGGAAAAGAAGAGAAGGTGTGTGCTTAAAGTGACTACACCCTTTGAGGGTTTATTGCACCAAGAGGAGAAAGAGGAGAGTGCATGAATGCATGCATGCACATGCACACATGAACAAAGACAAATCTGGTTGTGTGCATCTGAGTTGACCAAGACCGGATGTTCTTGAAGAGAATTAAGAAGCCATGCAGTCAGTGCATGAGGATGAAGAGATGCCATGCACTCAGTGCATGAAGTTGATGTGAACTGAGACTGGACCAGACTGAAGTTAAAGACATCAGTTGTCTGAGTATTCAGTAGTTGGAGAGAAGCCAGGTCATCCTCAGAAGAAGGAGATAAAGCATGAGCAAGACGAGAAGACCTGATCAACTCAAGTGATCAGAGGTACAGAGCAAGGCCATCAGTCTTTATCCCAGAATGCTGAAGATACTTGAAGAAGCTTAAAGTGAAGAAGAGCTACTCGTGCGACTCAAGGATCCAGGAGAAGACCCTGTGGGACTCAGGGAGAAGAAGTCTTCAGTGGGATTCTGGAGCAGGCCAGTGGGACTCTGGTAACACTGTGGGATGCAGTATAAAGACCCTACTGTGGGACTCAGGAGAGATATAGTGGGACTCTGTATCGACCATTGTAATACTAACAGATTATAATGGGAGAAACCATGTTGGGTCATATAACCAACATGGCAAGGACGTAGGCCTTTGGTGCCAAACCTTGTAAATCCTTGTGTCCAGTGCCTTTACATTTACTGCATCATTCGTGGAAAGGTGAGAGATACAAGAAGAGTGGACCGAGGCCTTAACAAGCCATAGAGGTTTAATTGATTAAGAATCAATTAGTAAAAAGTTTTAAAGGATCACTGATTCACCCCCTCCCCCTCTCAGTGATTCGCACTGATCTGGGCACTTCAGTAATAATAATGTTTTATTAACCTATTGAAAAGTTAAAAATTTCATGTTAAAATACACCGTATCCTTTTTCATTCCACATAAGCACTATTACACTCGAAGTTCATTGTACATCCTAGTACCTCCATGATGAACTAAAAATGGAGAAATATGAGCTTCACTTAATAAATAATTCTTCCATTTAGAATCACAGGGAAAACATAATATCTTCCAAAATCTCAAAATAAATTATTTATCAACATTAAATTTAAATAACCTACCATTCATCATAAATTCTCATTTTTCATAACTGAAAAAGTTTTCTTACAAGATTGTAATATTAAGCCCAAACAAGGAGATTATACTAAAAATTGAAAAAATTCGGGAAATTTTATAAATCCAAAAATTCTAGTTGAAAATTAATCAAATTAGTAATCCATGAGTCATGTTATATATAGATCATGGTTAGTGTACTCTATATTTTTAGAATCAAAACATCAGCCACATTATATGATTTTCCCGAATTCTATTGAATTGTGAAATCATAATATTTAAGTAGTTATATCCATAGTCTATGAACCGGGTTCAATTCCCTTTGTGATGTCATGACCCAAGTTCCACTAAATGGAGCCTTGATCCAGTGGGCCACAAGCCCTCAGGTACCCCTCCCCGTATGATAGAGGGTGCTGAATTTCAACGAGGGGATGATATGTAAGTTGTAAAGACCCGCAAATTTCAAGGAAATTTTTTTTTCTTTCTTAATTTTCTTTGGAATTTTACAAGAGCGCAGCTTCAGACAGCACCTGATTCCGAGGCCCGGTGTGCCCGGAATCAATTTCCGAAGTTTGGCTCGGGTACGTTCAGTGAACGGACGAGCGGGTTTTTCTATCTTTTGAACCGGTGCCCGGAATCAAATTCTGAGGGCACCGATGAAATCGCAGCGCCGGTATTTGCTTAGAAACGCCTCTTCCAGAGTTGCGTTTGCTCAGACGTGGTTTTTAAATTTTGCGGCTTTAAGTCAGAAATAAAATAAAGTTTGTGCGACAACTTTATTTTATTTCACTTAAACTGCTTGGAAGCCACTTAAGGTCACTTAAAGGCGGCTTGAACTGAGTTGAACTGGATAGGATGCTATCCAGAAATATCCTACCCCTTGGTAGGATATTTGTGCGGTGGGACCCGCACGAGCCCCGCCGTTTCTTTCGCTAAGTAACGCGCCCGCGAAAACCCGTCAAAGTAACTGAAAAGTCAACCGACACGTTTTCTTTAATTCTTAACAGACCATTTAATTGGGCGGTTTATTTCGTGAATTAAATGGACTGTTTCTTTCGTGAATTAAAGGGGCTGTTTCGCACGTTGAATTAATTCAACGAATTAATTGGGTCGTTACTTATGCGTTTTACGTTTGTTGGCAAAATAATAAAATAGACAAACTTGTCTATTTTGGAGGATTGCTATTCCTCTGAGCCTCCACTCTCCCCGCGAAGAACGCGAAGAACGCGAAGAACGCGAAGAACGCGAAGAACGACGGAACCGGAATTCGACGACGCACGATCCGCGACGTCAACAACTTTTCCGCGACCTTCTTCTTCTTCTTCTTCGGTGCCTCTTCTTCCGCGGCGGACCTGCGATCGGCGGTTAAAGGTGAGAATCGAAACTTCTAAATTCTCCCTTTTTAATTTCAATAACAACGGATTTAATTAATTAAATCCGTTTGTTCTTGATCCGGAGATTGGCGACGCGACGCCGGATACCGCGACGACGCGACGATCTCCTTATTCCGCGACGAGCAATCCCGCGACGATCCCCCGTTCGGCAACGACAGCTGCGAGGTAGGGATTTATTTCGGAAAATTACCCCTTTTTAATTTTCTCATGAGCGTCCTTGAAAAATTTAAAAAGCCGGTTTCAAACGAACAATTTTATTTTAATTAAAATTGTTCGATCATGTGTTGATCATTTTATTTTCTCCCGGTTGTTTATTTCTAACGCGGAGGGTGCGGGCCAAACGAACACGGCCCGACGACCCTCCGCCGTTCTTGTGTTGTGCGGATATGACGGACGACGATGAACCGCGCGGCAAGGGCGATCTGGTGATCCCGCAGTGAAGGTCGGCCCCCGGGAGAAGCAACGGCGCAGACGGGAGGCGAAACGGGCCACCGGAGCAACTCCGGCGGCCTGCGGAAGGCGGCGGCGGCGCGGGTCGCCGGCAAGGCGGCGCCGGCGACCGGAGGCGGCGGCGCCCGGCGCGCCGCCGTGGAGAAGATCCGCCGCGGCTGAAGCCGCGGCGGCGGCGGCCGGTTCCGCGGCCGCGCGGAACCGGGAACGGACGCGGCGGCCCAGCCGCGTCCGCGTGGCAGGCGGCCCCCCCGCGGGGCCGCGTTCGCTTGAGCCGCGGGTCAAGCCCGCGGCGCCCTTCCTTCGGCCGCGCGGCCGAAGCCGAGCCAGCCGGTCCGGTCGGCCGGGCCGTGCCCAGGCCGGACCGGACCCGGCCTAGCCGGGTCGGGCCGGGTCGGGTCGACCCGGTTCGGGCCGACCCGGTTCGGCCGACCCCAGGGGGGGTTCGGGCCGGGTCGCCCCGGGCCCAGAACCCCCGTTTTCGGGCCCTCTTCGGTCTTTCGCTCATATCTTGAGCCTGGGACCTCCGATTGACGAACCGTCAGCGGCTACGCGATCCTTGGATCAAGACGGTCGTTTCGGTATATTATACTCAAGGTTTCGGAAGACTTTGGGTTCGGCCGGGTTGGTTCGTACACGAAACCAACCGGGCCCTCGGAGCGGAAACGCTCATAACATGAGCTACGGACGTCCGAACGACGTACCGTCAGCTGTGGTAGTTTCCTCTAAGTGAGACGGAACTTTTGGCATACCCCGCCCGAGGATCGGATACAGGAGGAGTACGGTCGGGTTGGTTTTGCCCTAAAAACCAACCGGGCCCCTGGGACGAAAATGCCAATAACTCTCAGACCGGGCGTCCGTTTGACGCGCCGTCTGTCGCGTTGAGATCCTGTTGTCGATACGGAACTTTTGGATACATCAACTTCGGACTACGTGTCAGTTGATGTATCAGCCTCTCGGCTCGTGGAGCGGACCCTCCTAAACGAGCTCGCTTTGTGCGGGAACCCTAGCGCTGGCTGTGACTTCGACGGCAGAGCAGAGATCCTTCGTGGACTGCGACGACGGCAGAGCAGAGATCCTCCGTGGACTGCGACGACGGCAGAGCAGAGATCCTTCGTGGACTGCGGCGACGACTGTGCAGAGATCCTCAGTGGACTGCGTCGACTACTGCACTCAGCGATCCCATGTGGATCAGTGCCTACAGGTTCTGTGTGAGCCCGATCCTGTGTGGGTCCTTACTACCGGTTCTGTGTGAGCCACTGCCTACAGGTTCTGTGTGAGCCCGATCCTGTGTGGGTCTTCTGCGGGGGTTAGTACCTATCGATCCTTTGTGGGTCCGACGACTTAGACGGATCAGTGATCGTCTTGACGTCATCTGAAAAAGTATACCTGGTTGAGCTGAATCTTATGTTACTCTCCTTTGTGGATTGTGTTGAACTATCCTTTGTGGATTTACTGTTTACTCTCCTTGTGGATTTGAGTCTTGCTTTCCTTTGTGGATTGAGTTGTTCTCGAGCTCGTGAGCAGAGCTAGAAATGGGGACTTAGGTATATGTATGGGCATATACCTAAGTCGAGTCAGATGTTACTTCGTGATTGCATCTTTCTTTTGTGCTATATCCTTTGTGGATTTCGGGAGACCTTCGGGGGTCTCGGGGTCCTTACTGAGTAGCTTGTACTCACCCTGCACGGGCTATGCCCGCACCTTGTTGTGTTGGTTGCAGACGACGGACAGCGCTGATCACAGTTGGGGCGTGGAGCAGGACGGTACCTGGAGGTGGACCACTGGGCGGAACGTACTCGGAGCGGACGTGGGACCCGAGGAGCCTGGAGGCTATCTGTACCCACCCTTCAGGTGGGATTGCCAGTGGACGACACGAGGCCGCCGACTTTTCTTCAGTTTCCGTACTTTACTTTTCAGTTGTACTTTACAGTTGGGCTTGTATTTCCGGCCCCTTTACCTTTCTGCACTTTACTTTCCGCTTGCTGACTCTGTGTGGTTGTTACTTATAAAGGCAATGCCTTCCCTGTTTACTGGGATTTTACGCCTTGGTGCTAGTCGCCAGCCCCTGGCCTATGGAAGGCGGGCTTGGGGTAGTCAAGGCACGGGCCCCGAGGACGGGTCGTGACAAATTGGTATCAGAGGTGGTCGGTTCTACCGCAGACTCTGATCGTCCTTTCTTTCTATGTGAAGCAATAGTGTTTAGTGTATTGAGTGTGGTTATCAGTTCAGGGAGCCCAGTGTTGGTGCGGCGGCCGACGTATCCGTACACCAGGACCCTGACTCCTGATTTCCGACTTAATGCATGAAAACATTGATTGCGTGTGTGTTTCAAGTTTTTCTTTGTGATTACTTGTGTCAGCTCACCGGGTATACTGATCTTCTTTATGAAAGTCTCATGTTTTCCTTGTGATTACTTGTGCCAGCTCGCCAGGTATACTGTTCTGACTGTGGTGCTCTTGTTCTCCTTTTCAGGATGGCCCCGCGACGACTGCCAGCTAGGGTTCCGAGTGTAGGGCGCGACGGCAGCCCACCGAGCGACGAGGCCTCGGTGCAGGGCCCTTTGCCAGCTGTGGCACCGGCGGTAGCTTTACCCGCCGAGCCACCGATGCTACCAGTACCAGACGCTGACGATGCACGTCGCCTCAGGGCACTGCATGAGTTTCAGAGCCAGCGACCGCCCAGGTTTCGCGGTGAGGCGGACCCCCAGGCCGCCGAGGACTGGCTAGAGGCGGTGGTACGGATCTTCAGACTAGTGAGGACACCAGCGAATCTCATGGTGATTCTCGCAGCGAGCCTCCTGCAGGCGGCGGCAGGACGATGGTGGAGCCTGATGCTCCAGGTTCACGATGAGGCATCCTTGCTCTGGACGGACTTCGAGAGCCTCTTCCGCTCTGAGTTCGTCCCGGCCACCCTCCGAGCGGTGCGCATCCAGGAGCTTCTCCAGCTGCGCCAGGGCAGCATGACGGTCGCTCAGTACGCGGCGAGGTTCACGGACCTATCTCCCTACTCGACCGACATGGTACGGGACCCCTTCTTCCGGGCCCGGACCTTCGAGCAGGGCTTGCGACAGGAGATTCGGGCGTCGCTGATCTCCCTCAGCATTCCGACCCAGACGGGAGTGCTGGAGCGAGCCCTCCTGATCGAGAGCTTCCTGGCAGAGCCTTCTTCAGCGGCGAGACCTAGCGCAGGGCGGCAGGTAGCTGAGTCTTCGGCAGCAGGTAGCCGACGGATGACTCACGGGTCCAGGCAGACCAGACCCGCACGAAGACGGCCTCAGGACACCGGCTCAGCAGTACGAGGCACACAGCGGAGTGCCAGCCTTCCGAGAGGCAGGCTCTGCTACTCCTGCGGCGGGCAGGGTCACATGGCTCGCGACTGCCCGACTCGACGATCAGAGGAGCAGCAGACGGTGGAGGGGCCACCCAGGCAGAGGCAGGGGGTCGACCGTGGCGGTCCGCAGGGAGGAGGCGGACGAGGCAGAGGAGCTGGCCGAGCAGCGGGTGGTGGGCGACGCTTCCAGGCTCTACCCCCACCACCACCAGGAGGGCCACCTCGACCACAGGGAGCCGGCGGGCAGGGACAGGCCCAGCTCCAGGAAGTGGAGGCCTACGACCCCGACATGCCAGAGATGATTCGAGGTACGATCTGTGTCTATTCCACCCTTGCTGCAGTACTTATAGACACAGGAGCGAGTCACTCTTTCATAGCCTCTGCCCTTGTTCGGAGCTCGGAGATTCCGACTGAGCCGTTGGCTCGATCCTTACGGCTAGAGACTCCTACGGGAGCAGACTCGACGATTACGCACTGGTGCCGGCAGTGTGAGCTTACTCTAGGAGGCGAGAGCTTCGGCTGGGATCTCCTTGTAGCGGCGTCGAGGCCTTACGACGTCATCTTGGGCATGGATTGGCTATCCACGGTTCATGCCCAGATCGACTGTTTTAGGCGCAAGGTGCGATGTGTTTGCACCGACGGGAGCAGGTTTACCTTCACCGGCGAGAAGGGAACCTTTGCAGCACATGATGGACTTCCGCGGAGGAGAGTGCAGCCCATCTCTCATCAGTTGGCTAGCCTCATCCTAGGAGCAGTGGACGTGCGGAGTCCAGCTTTTCCTGCAGTGGTGGACCAGTACGTAGACGTCTTTCCCGACGACGTTCCAGGGCTACCTCCTCGTAGAGAGGTAGAATTTTACATCGACTTGTACCCCGGGACAGCCCCGATATCTACTCCAGCATATCGGATGGCCCCCGCTGAGCTTCGAGAGCTGCGGGTACAGTTGGAGGACTTGCAGAGCAAGGGGTTTATCCGACCCAGTGTTTCACCCTGGGCTTCCCCGATTTTGTTCGCCAAGAAGGCGGACGGGAGCTTGCGACTGTGTGTCGACTATCGTCGCCTGAACCAGGTGACAGTGGGGAACAAGTATCCGCTGCCATGGATTGATGACCTCTTCGATCAGCTCAAGAGAGCGCGGTGGTTCTCGAAGATAGACCTCCGGTCAGGCTATCATCAGCTCAGAGTTCGAGACGAGGACGTACAGAAGACGACCTTCAGGTGTCGGTATGGCCATTATGAGTTCTTGGTTATGCCGTTCGGCATAACCAATGCTACAGCAGTGTTCATGAGCCTCATGAACAGGATCTTCCAGCCATACCTCGACCGATTTGTCGTTGTCTTCATTGACGACATTTTGGTATACTCGACGACTGAGGAGGAGCATGCCTACCACCTGCGAGTAGTGCTAGACACACTCCGAGAGCACCAGCTTTATGGCAAGCTCTCAAAATGCCAGTTCTGGTTACGTGAGGTCCATTTCTTGGGGCACGTCATCTCTGAGGCGGGAGTTGCAGTGGATCCCGCGAAGATCGAGGCAGTGCTAGCTTGGGAGCCACCCAGGAGCGTGACAGAGGTGCGGAGCTTCTTGGGCCTAGCGGGATACTATCGGAGATTCGTGCCAGACTTCTCCAGAGTTGCGGCCCCACTCTCAGCGTTGACGAAGAAGGGGAAACCCTTCGTGTGGTCAGACAGATGTCAGCAGAGCTTCCAGGAGCTGAGACAGAGATTGACCAGCGCACCTATCTTGAGGTTGCCTGAGGAGGGAGTTGGATACGTAGTTTACTGCGACGCATCAGGGACTGGACTCGGATGCGTCCTGATGCAGGAACGGGCCGTGATAGCCTACGGATCACGTCAGTTGAGGCCGCATGAGCAGAATTACGCCACTCATGACCTGGAGTTAGCAGCAGTGGTCTTCGCTCTGAAGACGTGGCGGCACTATCTGATGGGCGAGCGCTTCACGGTCTTTTCTGACCACCAGTGTCTCAGGTATATCTTCTCTCAGAAGGACCTGAACCTGAGACAGCGGAGATGGCTTGAGTTCCTCCAGGACTATGACTTTGAGATAGTCTATACTCCTGGGAAGGGGAACGTGGTAGCCGATGCCCTCAGCAGGAGGACGGGCATTCAGCTACTTGAGGAGGCGACGAAGCAGCTAGCCTCCTTGCAGATATCCTTCGTGGATAGAGACGGAGCAGCCTTTCTTCAGCCTCTCACAGTCTCTCCTCCACTTCTACAGCGGGTCAGAGAGGCTCAGCGTGGGGACGCTGACTGTGAGACCCGGCGTGCACTGATATCCTCAGGTCAGGCGCCTGATGGTTTCTCCCTTGGAGCAGAGCACGACATCCTTTTCAGAGGGCGTACCTTCGTACCAGTTGCTTTACGAGAGGAGGTGCTGAGAGAGTTTCACACTTCTCCCTTGGCGGTACATCCCGGAGTGGCGAAGATGTACCAGGATCTCAGACGACAGCACTGGTGGCCGGGCATGAAGAAAGCTGTGGCAGAGTTCGTTTCACGATGCCTCACCTGCCAGCAGGTGAAGGCAGAGCATCAGGTACCAGCAGGTTTGGTACAGCCCTTGGAGGTCCCGGAGTGGAAGTGGGATAGCATATCTATGGACTTCGTGACTGGACTTCCACGTACTTCCAGAGGTCACGACTCCATTTGGGTGATTGTCGACCGACTCACCAAGTCGGCACACTTCTTACCCATCAGAGAGCAGGGCTCAGTGGAGAGCTTGGGACGTCTTTACGTCCAGGAGATCGTACGGCTTCACGGTGTGCCATCATCTATCGTCTCCGATCGAGATGCTCGTTTCACTTCCCGGCTCTGGAAGGGGTTGCAGGAGGCGTTCGGGACGCGGCTCCATCTGAGCACAGCCTTCCACCCTCAGACGGATGGTCAGACGGAGAGGACCATACAGACACTCGAGGACATGCTCCGTGCATGTGTTCTCGACTTTGGTCGCAGCTGGGAGGACCACCTACCCTTGGTGGAGTTCGCGTACAACAAAAGCTACCACTCCACCATCGGGATGGCACCATACGAGGTGTTGTACGGCAGACCCTGCAGATCACCGTTGTGCTGGACAAACCCTGGGGAGTCAGCACTCGTGGGACCAGAGATGGTCCGAGCCACGACAGAGAAGGTCCAGATCATCCAGGAGAGGATGAGGACAGCTCAGAGCCGGCAGAAGTCATATGCTGACAGGAGGCGGAGGCCACTGGAGTTCGAGGATGGCGACCACGTCTTTTTGCGTGTCTCACCTCGACGTGGTTTACGGAGATTTGGCCGAGGCGGCAAGTTGTCTCCACGCTTCATAGGGCCTTTCCAGGTCCTCAGCAGGATAGGAGAGGTGGCTTATCGCCTGGCTCTACCACCTCAATTGCACCGGGTGCACGACGTCTTTCACGTGTCTCAGCTGAGGAGATACGTGCACGACCCGACGCACATCATCGACTTTGGGGAGCTGGACGTGGACGATGGGGCGACTTTTGCGGAGGTCCCAGTGGAGATCGAGGATCGACAGGAGCGGGTCCTACGTGGGCGGTCGATTCCTCTTGTGCGCGTCAGATGGCAGCACGGGAACCTCCAGGAGAGCACTTGGGAGCGGGAGGCTCAGATGCGTGCTCAGTACCCCCATTTGTTCCCCTAGTTTTGATGTATCTTTACGGGGACGTAAAGCCCTGAGGTGGGAGTAATGTAAAGACCCGCAAATTTCAAGGAATTTTTTTTTTCTTTCTTAATTTTCTTTGGAATTTTACAAGAGTGCAGCTTCAGACGGCACCTGATTCCGAGGCCCGGTGTGCCCGGAATCAATTTCCGAAGTTTGGCTCGGGTACGTTCAGTGAACGGACGAGCAGGTTTTTCTATCTTTTGAACCGGTGCCCGGAATCAAATTCTGAGGGCACCGATGAAATCACAGCACCGGTATTTGCTTAGAAACGCCTCTTCCGGAGTTGCGTTTGCTCAGACGTGGTTTTTAAATTTTGCGGCTTTAAGTCAGAAATAAAATAAAGTTTGTGCGACAACTTTATTTTATTTCACTTAAACTACTTGGAAGCCACTTAAGGTCACTTAAAGGCGGCTTGAACTGAGTTGAACTGGATAGGATGCTATCCAGAAATATCCTACCCCTTGGTAGGATATTTGTGCGGTGGGACCCGCACGAGCCCCGCCGTTTCTTTCGCTAAGTAACGCGCCCGCGAAAACCCGTCAAAGTAACTGAAAAGTCATCCGACACGTTTTCTTTAATTCTTAACAGACCATTTAATTGGGCGGTTTATTTCGTGAATTAAATGGACTGTTTCTTTCGTGAATTAAAGGGGCTGTTTCGCACGTTGAATTAATTCAACGAATTAATTGGGTCGTTACTTATGCGTTTTATGTTTGTTGGCAAAATAATAAAATAGACAAACTTGTCTATTTTGGAGGATTGCTATTCCTCTGAGCCTCCACTCTCCCCGCGAAGAACGCGAAGAACGCGAAGAACGCGAAGAACGCCGGAACCGGAATTCGACGACGCACGATCCGCGACGTCAACAACTTTTCCGCGACCTTCTTCTTCTTCTTCTTTGGTGCCTCTTCTTCCGCGGCGGACCTGCGATCGGCGGTTAAAGGTGAGAATCGAAACTTCTAAATTCTCCCTTTTTAATTTCAATAACAACGGATTTAATTAATTAAATCCGTTTGTTCTTGATCCGGAGATTGGCGACGCGACGCCGGATACCGCGACGACGCGACGATCTCCTTCTTCCGCGACGAGCAATCCCGCGACGATCCCCCGTTCGGCAACGACAGCTGCGAGGTAGGGATTTATTTCGGAAAATTACCCCTTTTTAATTTTCTCATGAGCGTCCTTGAAAAATTTAAAAAGCCGGTTTCAAACGAACAATTTTATTTTAATTAAAATTGTTCGATCATGTGTTGATCATTTTATTTTCTCCCGGTTGTTTATTTCTAACGCGGAGGGTGCGGGCCAAACGAACACGGCCCGACGACCCTCCGCCGTTCTTGTGTTGTGCGGATATGACGGACGACGATGAACCGCGCGGCAGGGGCGATCTGGTGATCCCGCAGTGAAGGTCGGCCCCCGGGAGAAGCAACGGCGCAGACGGGAGGCGAAACGGGCCACCGGAGCAACTCCGGCGGCCTGCGGAAGGCGGCGGCGGCGCGGGTCGCCGGCAAGGCGGCGCCGGCGACCGGAGGCGGCGGCGCCCGGCGCGCCGCCGTGGAGAAGATCCGCCGCGGCTGAAGCCGCGGCGGCGGCGGCCGGTTCCGCGGCCGCGCGGAACCGGGAACGGACGCGGCGGCACGGCCGCGTCCGCGTGGCAGGCGGCCCCCCCGCGGGGCCGCGTTCGCTTGAGCCGCGGGTCAAGCCCGCGGCGCCCTTCCTTCGGCCGCGCGGCCGAAGCCGAGCCGGCCGGTCCGGTCGGCCGGGCCGTGCCCAGGCCGGACCGGACCCGGCCTAGCCGGGTCGGGCCGGGTCGCCCCGGGCCCAGAACCCCCGTTTTCGGGCCCTCATCGGTCTTTCGCTCATATCTTGAGCCTGGGACCTCCGATTGACGAACCGTCAGCGGTTACGCGATCCTTGGATCAAGACGGTCGTTTCGGTATATTATACTCAAGGTTTCGGAAGACTTTGGGTTCGGCCGGGTTGGTTCGTACACGAAACCAACCGGGCCCTCGGAGCGGAAACGCTCATAACTTGAGCTACGGACGTCCGAACGACGTACCGTCAGCTGTGGTAGTTTCCTCTAAGTGGGACGGAACTTTTGGCATACCCCGCCCGAGGATCGGATACAGGCGGAGTACGGTCGGGTTGGTTTTGCCCTAAAAACCAACCGGGCCCCTGGGACGAAAATGCCAATAACTCTCAGACCGGGCGTCCGTTTGACGCGCCGTCTGTCGCGTTGAGATCCTGTTGTCGATACGGAACTTTTGGATACATCAACTTCAGACTACGTGTCAGTTGATGTATCAGCCTCTCGGCTCGTGGAGCGGACCCTCCTAAACGAGCTCGCTTTGTGCGGGAACCCTAGCGCTGGCTGTGACTTCGACGACAGAGCAGAGATCCTCCGTGGACTGCGACGACGGTAGAGCAGAGATCCTCCGTGGACTGCGACGACGGCAGAGCAGAGATCCTTCATGGACTGCGGCGACGACTGTGCAGAGATCCTCAGTGGACTGCGTCGACTACTGCACTCAGCGATCCCATGTGGATCAGTGCCTACAGGTTCTGTGTGAGCCCGATCCTGTGTGGGTCCTTACTACCGGTTCTGTGTGAGCCACTGCCTACAGGTTCTGTGTGAGCCCGATCCTGTGTGGGTCTTCTGCGGGGGTTAGTACCTATCGATCCTTTGTGGGTCCGACGACTTAGACGGATCAGTGATCATCTTGACGTCATCTGAAAAAGTATACCTGGTTGAGCGGAATCTTATGTTACTCTCCTTTGTGGATTGTGTTGAACTATCCTTTGTGGATTTACTGTTTACTCTCCTTGTGGATTTGAGTCTTGCTTTCCTTTGTGGATTGAGTTGTTCTCGAGCTCGTGAGCAGAGCTAGAAATGGGGACTTAGGTATATGTATGGGCATATACCTAAGTCGAGTCAGATGTTACTTCGTGATTGCATCTTTCTTTTGTGCTATATCCTTTGTGGATTTCGGGAGACCTTCGGGGGTCTCGGGGTCCTTACTGAGTAGCTTGTACTCACCCTGCACGGGCTATGCCCGCACCTTGTTGTGTTGGTTGCAGACGACGGACAGCGCTGATCACGGTTGGGGCGTGGAGCAGGACGGTACCTGGAGGTGGACCACTGGGCGGAACGTACTCGGAGCGGACGTGGGACCCGAGGAGCCTGGAGGCTATCTGTACCCACCCTTCAGGTGGGATTGCCAGTGGACGACACGAGGCCGCCGACTTTTCTTCAGTTGCCGTACTTTACTTTTCAGTTGTACTTTACATTTGGGCTTGTATTTCCGGCCCCTTTACCTTTCTGCACTTTACTTTCCGCTTGCTGACTCTGTGTGGTTGTTACTTATAAAGGCAATGCCTTCCCTGTTTACTGGGATTTTACGCCTTGGTGCTAGTCGCCAGCCCCTGGCCTATGGAAGGCGGGCTTGGGGTAGTCACGACACGGGCCCCGAGGACGGGTCGTGACATAAGTATTGGGGAGTCTATACCCTATTTTATCAGATTAAAACACCAACAGAAGAAAACAACAATAACCTAGTGTGGAAGAATATAAATATCTAGAACAATACCATGCCATATGATAAAAAAAAGAAATACAATACTCAAATGATAGAAAAAACAAACCATAACAACATGATTGTTAAGTATCTAAGACATTACTAAAATTAATGACACAACAACTCCCAAGCATGTCCCAAACCATATATGGTTCCCTCTCCCATGCTCCAATCCAAAACAAAAATATATTCTAGGGCCTTTCACTTATCATGTCTTGAAACAATAATTTCTACTCAGTTTTTGATCAAGTATCATGAATATGATGAGAGTATAGCTTCGTGGGAGACCACCAATGGTGTCCAAAACAAGTCCAATCAAAAGATAGTATATGACGTTTTGTGTAGAAATAAATACAATGCATAATTAAACAGTTATCAAATTTTCATTTATCCATTAATCATCACATTAGGCCCAGTTTTGAATCATGTTTTCTATTTGAATTATCATTCAGAAATGGCATTCATTTGGTGTTGAACATCATGTCAGTGACCCCAATATTATTTAGTGTTGGTGTATATTCCTAAAATTCCGTATCTCATTCGGTATAGGTCTCCATTCCTAGAAACCCAAAATCTCTGTCATGGATAACTATTGGGGAGGAACACCAAGCCCATGTCCCAACTTCTAGTTGGTCTAGAATGCCACATCTAAAACCAAAAAATATCAACCATTTAATCATTATTTAATTCACAAGAATTATCCACATCATTTCATTAATAATCAATTATTAGTTAAACATTTCAAAGGCCATTATTTAACTCAACCATTAACTAAGCATGTAACCCATTAATTTATTTATCAATTAATTAATCAATAAACATAATTCTCATTCCATAATTAATATTTCACCATTAATTATCCATATAAAATCTCAATTTTTCATAAATAATTCTGTGAATTAATTATCTTTGATCAATGTCATGGTACATAATTAATTCTCACAATTAGTTATCTTTGGTCATCATCATGGCACTTAATAAACTCTCACAATTAATTATCTTAAATAGCCAAACATCATTTCATAATTAATTTCCTACAATTAATTAGCTGAAAACAATCAATTCAATATCTCAGTTACAATATCTCCACTAATAACCAATCTCCAAAACAAGTATCTACTTGGGAAACCCCCCATTGTTTTTTCCTTGATTCAATTATCAATTAATCCCCAAGGCAATAAAAAGACAAAGACACATTCCAAATTAATCAAATTTAGGAAATAAATTATCAAGGGAAGCTATACAATTTATAAATTCACATTTACATATCAAAACCATGTCATTGGGAATTCGATTTAGACCACCAAACTCAGTTTATTGACAGATTTTAGCTGAATATAAATCCCTAAAACATGAGTGGAATAACATCATTGATTATGCTCCAGATCTAAATCCCTAAACCAAAATTATGATCAAAGGCATATAGAACATGAAAATGTAGTTCAAGGACCACAATAATATATCCAGATCAGAATTCATAAATTTAGATCCTTTTAAATAGTGGATATCTTCCATGAAAAGGTCAAGGAGAGACAAAGGAATGAACTAGATAAGCAACACGATGAAATCCACTTACCAAGAAGGGAGAGGATCTTTAATCCGGGATTTTGATATCGAAGAACAATGTTAGAATCACCTTGGAATCCCTTCCAAAGGCTATGGGATCACTTATAAATTTTCAAGCTCGATCCAAGGTCAAAATATGGAAGTCTCAAAGAATTTAGGTTGTCTTAGAATATATTTTTAGATAAATAATCTCGTGCACATAGTTTCCTTGGTAGGAGAACACAGTTAGGGAAAACTGTCTACCAACCATGCAGACCTCTCTATCATGGTTTTCATGGCTTGCATAGTTTAGTCACATGGTTTGTCAAACCATGTGCAAACCATTAGACCTTTCTATCCAGGTTTTCATGGTTGGCATGGTTATATTTCTCAGTTTTTCAAACCATACAAAAACTATGAACAACCCACCATCTGTATGTTTTTATAAAAAAATCTCTTAAACACACCCCTGTCAACTACTCCAAAAAAGGTACTTTAAACCCACAAAAAGTAACTAAAACGTGCTTGAGATGACTCCAAAAATGGTTTGGATCATACAATCTCCCCACATTATAGCAGTAATCCTAGATCATCACTCCCAAACATCTCTATGATTTTGAGCCAAAAATATTGGGCCATTAATCCCACATGTTTTATTCTTGTTCCCCAATTTCCTCTTGAACACTTTTATGTTCTATAACACATAAAATAAGGACACATTCATTCCTCATAAAACATTCTCACTATAACCCAACACACGTATCAAATACTCCTCAAAGGATTGGTCTTTCTCAAGGTCAAACGATTCCACATCAATCATATGAGAAGGTTCGGGGTGATACCTCCGTAGTTGTGAAACATTGAAAAAATCATGCATAGCACTGAATTTTCATGGATGGGATAAATGCTACCCCACTGGGCTGATTCTCTCAATTACCTCAAACGGTCCTATAAATCTAGTTTCCAGCTTTCTATGTCTCTGAATCCTATGATACCCTATTCTAGGTGACACTCTATGAAATACACAATCTCCCTCTGTAAACACTAGGGGTTTCCTCTGTCTATCGACATACGAATCTGTCTACTTTGAGCCATAAATAAACATTTCTGAAGCTACTGCACCTGCTCTGATATCTCCAAACCAAGCATTATATCCAATAGATCTAACCAACCAACCTCTATTCAAAACAATAGTGATCTACAATGTATATCATAATGTTCCCCCATATAGTTCCATTTTTATATTTTTTTGGTAACCATTCTTATAGGCAAACTCCACTAATTCTAAGTACTTCTCCCAAGATCCACTAAAGTCAAGCATGCATTCTTGTAGCATATCCTCTAATACCTATATCATACTCTCTGACTAACCATATATATGTGTGTGGATGGTCGTACTTAACAAACACTGGGTACCAAAACCATCTATAAGCCCTACCAAAATCATGATGTAAGGAGCGAATTATGACCTGAAACTATAGTCTATGGCAACCCATGTAAAATAACTGTATTTCATACATATAGTTCCCCCAACTATTTAACTATAAATGTTTCCCTAATAGGAAAGTAATGTACTACCTTTGTTATTTGATCCAAAATGACCCAAATAGAATCATTATTCCTAAATGTCTTTGAATGTCCTACCACGAAATCCATAGTCACATCATCCAACTTCCATTCTGGAATAGGAAATGGATGCATTAGGCCTCCAGGTCATTGATGCTCTACCTTCACCTAATGATAGGTGAAACATCTTGTTATGAACCCTGCTATCTTCTTTTTCATGCCATCCCACTAAAACTATCATCAATGGTCATAATATATTTTGGACCCTAAGATATACCACACACATTGAGGCATGAAATTCTTGTATGAGGTCCTCTCTCATACCCACAGGCACAATAACCCATTTTTCACATAGATGATCTCATCCTAATCTATTATATAGTCTAATGGTGTCTCCCCACCTTCATGGATTCACCCAAAGTTAAAAATCCATATATTCATAATACATATCCCTGATCCGTCTTAGGTTTTTAGAACCCACTTATACCAATACTAGATACATCCTCTCCATACTCTATTGAATTACCTCCTGAATTTCTTCCAGAAAAGTCATCATATTCTACTATTAACCCGACTCATATATCAACAGAATCATGGTTTTCCTTCTGAAATCATCATCTACAATATTCCACATTCTTGGTGTATATGCCAGTTCAAAATCAAAGTACTTCATATACTCTACCCATATTTGTTTTGGAAGATTCAATTCATTCTATAAAAACATATACTTCAATATTTTTTTATCTGTAATAACCACAATCTTTTAAAACATAATATAGTGTCTCCAACACATAAGAGTATAAACCATTACTTCCAACTCACGGTCATGTGTAGGGTAATTCTATTCATGTGCCCTCAAATGATGAGACCCTTTAACAAAGAATTGATCACCTTTCATCAACACATACCCTGGTCCTATCACAGATGCATCATAATACACTGTGTACTCCTCACCTGAATCTGGTAGGATCAAAATTGGTGATGATGTCAAGCGCTTCTTCAACTCCTGGAAAGAATTCATGCACGATTCTATCCAAAAAAACATTATCCCTTTCTTTTTCAAACATGATGTTAATTCTCCAAATTGGTAAAATTCATCGATGAACCTCTTTTAATAACCAAATAATTCCAAAAAACTTTGGATACCAAAAAAATTATTGGGTTTCTCCCAATAAAAAACTACCTGTATATTTTTGGGTCCACTACCACACCTTCTTCTGAGATGATTTTCCCCAATAAGTATACCCTTTCAAACCAAAAATTGAATTTATATAGCTTTTAATATAGATGACGCTGTCTTAGTGCACCTAAAATAATGTCAAGATGTTGGGTATGATCGTAATGAGTCTTAGAGTACACCAAGATTTCATCCACAAACACCACCCACAAACTGATCTACATATAGATGAAAGATAATTTTAATCAAGGAAATAAATAATAATGGATCATATTTCATCCCAACAAGCATTACAACAAACTCATAAAGGCCATAACTAATTTTGAAAGAATTTAATTGAAAATCAGATGTTTGAACTCTCACCTAATGATACCTTGATCTCAGACCGATCTTTGAGAAAACACAAGGCCCCTTCAGCTAGTCAAACAGATCATTGATACGCAGGAGAGGATATCGATTCTTCGTGGTCATTTTATTCAACTTATGGTAATCGACATACAAGAATAAAATTCTACTGTCCTTCATTAAAAACAATAAAGGGGATCCCCAAAACAATGTACATTGACAGATAAACCCTTTATCCTCCTACTCCTCGAACTAAATTTTGAGTTATTGATGCTCAGTAGGAGTCATTCTGTAAGGTGGAATAAGTACTGGCTCAACCCTTAACATGAGATCAATAGTGAATTCCACATCTCTCTCAAGTGTCAAACCTAATAATTATTCAGTAAATACAACCATAAATAGTTCTACTACTTGTGGAAATAAGTCTTTCCTACCACTCCCATAATATATGAAAAGACTAGAAACATGGGTTTTGAGTTTTCCTAGTCGCGGATTAACCATACTAGCTCGACCTGCATGGATATCCCATTCTATATGAAGAACATACCGGTCTCCCATAGGAGATACAAAGGCCACTCTCCTATGGTAACAATCTATGTGGGATCAGTTTGTGACTATCCAATCCATACACAGAATCAGGTTGAAGCCCATAATAAAGAATACATAGATAACCCAAAAAATCGGTACTCTCCAATATCTAGTTAACATTCCATTCTTAAACAGATATCCCTAGACTATGTTCCCAACTATGTATCGATGTTCATCTCCTCTCTTACAAAGTCTACCTTAAGGCCCACCCAGTAACAAGATTTTCATATATAAAATAATGAAAGGAACCAGTATAAAAAAAGGCAGTAGATAAAGTAGAATAAACGACTATAGTCCCTACCACTATCGATGGACCAGCCTCAATCTCCACAAGTTTATGCTACAATCCATGTAATAATCATTCCCCACTTCCTTGTGTTGTGATATAACTCCATTAAGTAGCACCATTCTGATGATACAAGCACTCATTTTCTAAAGTACAATGTCCACTATGTCTACAACCTATTCCGATAAGGTTCTAGATACTAGACCTATATAGTGTAGAAGACACCCTTCCAAAACTCTGACTCTGATTAGCTTATCATTCACCACCAACTTGCCACTGCTTCACATAGAACTTCTATAGGTGGGAGAAATTCCTACAAAACAGGCACTCCACATGTGATCAAGGACAATGTGTACAATAGTTTCCCTACCTACAACACTGGTCCAAAATAACATTAGTAAGATCTAATGAAACTATTCCACCTGGTTGTCCAACTTAATTTCCACTGTCCTAAATAAGGTTATCATAATGGTAATTCCTTCACTTGGAAGGAACAATCCCTAATCATCTAGTGATATCTACATGTCATGTAATAGAATCCTCTTTTAGGTTACCCTCTGAAATTTGATATTGAATAACCAATTCTGAGAATTTATTCTTCCAAATGAAATTTACCTTGGTCTTAATTTCACATTTACATTTATTCTAAAATAATTTTCCCAAAGAAGCCATATCTTATACCAAAGCTAGAAAAAAAATTTCTAAATTTGTGAAACATTTAGAGTAATACATTAGGGACATTCTTTATTGGGATAGGTGAATAAATACCAAATCCTTATATTATCTCAACATATCTGGATAAAAGTTCTCCAAGAACATCTCCAGAATGTCCATCCATAACATCTCACTAGTCTTTAATGATCGTACCTAAATCTCATACCAATACTTCACTGACCCCTACAGCATATAAGAAACTAACTTGACCCTCCTTTTAGATAGAGTCACCAATGATCAAGTATATTCTTTATATATTCATTAGAAATTTCATCTCCCTCAGTCCTCCCTCTTTAGTAAATGTAGGAGTGTTTTGTAGCTGTAACTCCCTTGTAAACTAGAAGATGCTTCTCAGAACCCATCTTTGAGTCTCTCTATCTAAATTTCATGAAAATATCAATGTTCTCTAAAAAATATTCACTATCCTCCTTATCTTGCACCAATGGTACCCCATGTTCCCTGTTTGGAAGTTATTTCCAAGAAATACCCCTCAGTCTCTCCCTCAAAAAGCATCATAAGGGCATATATCTACAAATACAACCACACTTCTTGGGTCTAATAATGTAACCTTATAACATTTTCATAAGATGAGAAACTAACAGAATAAGATTCAACATGTCCATTACCATTATTCTCATGACATGGTCATCACTGACGACTTAACGTCACCCTTAACCATCCTACTCCTATGTCTCGGTTAACAAGGGTACATAAATTCTCATTAATTAACTAAACCATTAATTAATAACATTTTCTAAAATTAATTAAATCAATAATTAATTAATTTATCATACTCATTTCATTAAACAAGGTTATCATTAGACACCCATTTATTCTCATTTTTCATCATAATTTATATCTTCTATCAAGGAAAAATATTTCATGTTAAAAAACATACCCTTATCCAATTTTCCCATTAGTTTCTAGAATGATGCATGTCACAACAACCTAGAGTTCCTAGAATGATGCATGGAGACTCATGTATCATGACTCTTTGTGTCATAAATAAAAATTCAAAAAATGTCATAACTAATACCACATCACACAACCAGTGCATCACCCATGGTGAAATAATATTCAATTGTAACAAAAAATAGTAATCAAGACAGTCAAACCTTGATTAATTGGATTTTTTCCCATACATGGGTTTGCTACTTTCATGCATGAGCTTATTACCAAGAATGAACTCTTCCTAGTCTCATATCTACCATTCCAAAAATAGTAAGAAAAAATAATAAGAAAGAAAAGAAAACCTATCTCTGATACAAATTTGTGGCATCCTGACCTCGGTTCCACAAAATGGTTCTCCAAGCTACTTGGCCACATGACCTCTAGCGCACCTCCCCTTACGCCAGAGGGTTCTGAATAGTAGTGAGGGTTTGGTAAGTCATTCATGTTGTTACAATACCCTCTTTTATCATAATAAAACCCCAACTGAAGCAAAAAACAATAACCAAGTGTGGAAGCATATAAATAACTAGAAAAATAGCATGTCATATTATATTCTAAACAAGAAATTACAATACTCATCTGAATGGATAAACATGATAAAACAATGTGAATGTCAATTTCCATTGATGAAACAATAAGTAAAGACACAAAGACTACAAATAGTGTCCCAAAACACATCTGGTTCATTCTCCCATGTTCCAATTCAAAAAAAATCCTATCTTAGGGCCTTTCCCGGAACTTTTCATACAATAACAAATTCTACTCAGGTACCAATTAGGTTGCCCGATTAGGGTGTGAGTACAACTCAGTCGGTCACCACAAACAATTTCTAAAACAATTCAATTCAAAATATAATATATGTAGTTATATAGATGAATAAATAAAATGCATAATTAAATAGTTATCGCATTTTCATTTAGTCATTAATCATCACAATAGTCTTAGTTTCCATTCATGTTCCACATTTGAATCATCATTCATTATTATCATTCATTTAGTGTTGAACGTCATGTCATGAACCCCATTATCATTCAGTGTTGGTTACATGCCTAACACTCCATATCCCATTTGATGTATGTCGTCATGCCTATCACCCAAAAATCTTAATCATGGATAACTATAGGGCAGGAACGCCATGTCTATGTCCAAAATTACAATTGTTCTATAATTCCATACCTAGAACCAAAATAATCTTAGCAATATATTCATTCATTAATTAACAAGAATTATCAACATCACTGCCTTACTAATAAAATGATTAGTTAAACATTTTAGAGGATAGTAGTTAACACAACAATTAACTAAGCACAAAACCAATTAACTAATTCATAAATTAATTAATCAATCAAAAAATTATTTTTCCATAATTAATTCTTCACAATTAATTATCCATATCAAATCTCAACTTTCAATAATAATTATAATAATTAATTATATTTGATCAACATAAAGGCACATAATTAATTCTCCCAATTAGTTACATTTGGTCAACATCATGATACATAATTAATTCTTAGAATTAATTATCTTATTTAGAAAAACATCATATCATAATAAATTTACAACGATTAATTATCTAAACACAATCAATTCAATATCTCAATTACAATATATAAATTCATAACCAATATTTAAAACCAATATCTATTTGGGAAACACCGGTTAATTTGTTCGGTAATTCAATTATCAATTAATAACTAAGGTAATCACAAGTAAAATACAGATTCTAAATTACTCCAATTTAGGGAATAAATTATCCAGGGAAGCTTGAAAATACATAAAATCATATTCACATATCAAAACCACATCTTTAATATTTTGATTTAGAACACCTACCTCAGTTTATTGATGGATGTTATCCCAATAGAAATTCTTAAAATCCAAGTGGCACAATGTCGTTGATCAAGCTTTGAATATAAATACCTAAACCAGACTTTTAGATCAATGTATTGAAAATATATATATATATATATATCTAAAATCATATATCTAGATATCAAATAAAAGGTTTAGATCAATGAAATAGTATAGATATTCTATGAAATGATCAAGACAGAGGAATGGGCATGGGAAGGTAAAAGATGAAATAAACTTACTAGGAATATAGAGGATCATCAATTCAGAATTTTTATCTCTAAAAAAATGTTCAAATCACCTTACATTCCCTCTACAATGATCTGGGATCACTTTGAATTTTTCCAGCCTAATCAAAGGTCGAAATATGGGAGTCTCAGTGGGTAAGGTGGTTTCAAAATAGATTTTTGGATAATTAATCCCATGTTCATGGTTTCCTGGGTAGGGGAACATGATTATGGAAATATTTGTGCCAACCATGCAGACCTCCTTGTCTAGGTTTGCATGGATGACATGGTTTAGTTTCATGGTTTTTCAAACCTTGCACAAATGGTGGGGACTTTTTGTCTCGGTCTTCATTTTTGGAACTATTTAGTCTCATGGTTTATCAAACCATGCAAATATTGTTCACATCCCAATGTCAATTAGTTTTTCTTAAAAATTCACTAAAACGCACACCAAGACACTAATCCAAAACAATTGTACTTAAAAACCATAAAACATACCAAACAATGCACCCGTGATGACTCTAAAAAAGGCAATGATCTTACACATTTTGAGTGAATATATACTTCAAAATTTATCACCACTATATATTTCATTATTTTCTCTATATATTTGATGCCTCAAAATTATTAAAGAAAAAACCATTGTAGGAAATTTCAGATCTTATATAGGATAATTTTTCTCATGTGGTTTTAATTTCCTTGAGGAAATATAAATTAGAAGATCATATACATCAGAATACAAAAAATTGCCTTTAATGAATAATATATGTAGATTTCAAAATCACTATTTATCATGGGAATAATCTAAACAATGGAATTTACTAATATTATTCTTATTTCTTAAATGTAATCATCACATTATTTTTTCTATTAAAATTTTTCTATTTGTTTAGTTAACTATGTTTTTGGTCTAGATAACCATGCATGGTTTTCAACAAACTCTCATAATAGCATTTTATCCTATGATAACTACAAACCACAATATAGTTTGTTAGACTTTTCCATTCCTTAACTACATTTGTTTTAGTGATATTAACTCATATGGAATTTTTATTGATAATTTTCCCATGTAATTGAATTTTTTGTAACAAAAAATCACATTCTATAAATATTCAATATAACTTTTTTAAGGGGTTTGTTGAAAATTCGTTATATTTATTCATGAACGTCTAAACTTTTTTAATAAACCAAGATATTATAAATTAAAAACCACAGAACTATACAATATTCCTGGAGGACATTATTCATAACATCAATAAATATAATAGGGTAATTTTTCAACCTAATGGGAAGAAATGAAAACTCATTATCTCCATATATTGAATGGAATATGGTCTGTAGAATATAATTCTCCTTCAATGTTAGTTGATTGTAGTTGGATCTCATGTCAATCCAGGAAAAATACTGATCTCCCTGGATCTAATCAAAAAATTTATCGACATGATGATATTAATAATTACTCTTAATAGTGCTATAATTAAAATCTCTATAATCAATTTAGAGCCTCAATATACCATATTTATTTTAAACAAAAATAATGGAGCACCCCATGGTGATGTACAAGGACTAATAAAAACATAATCACAGAACTCCTAGAACATATTTTTAAATAATTGAATTTCCTATTGAATTATTCGATATGGGGGATTAGAATTATTCATAGAATTAGGAAGGTAGTATATATTAATATGAATATATAGATTGAAAATGACACTAGGAAAATCATTAACAAAAATATACTTGCATTCATTCACTGTTGGAACATCATTTATCAGAAAAGATTCATTCATTTCAACTACATGTTCTATGTTACTTTGAATTGTATTTCTAATTATTTTTTATACTTTTTAATAGGTTATTGATTGTATTAAATCCCTAAGAAAGATTTTATTATCCTGGTAATCCATATTATCATGATAAACTTAAATCAATTCCATTCCTAAAATTCTATCTAACACAAATATTTGTAGTTCAAATATGATTTTCTAGAAATACCATTTTATTGCTAATAATAGGACGAATCTAAAAAATCATTGTTGGATTAATAATTATACCATGAGATTTGACTAAAAGTTCTATCATACATTCATGATGTGATATTTCCTGTATTATTTAAAATTTATTAGAAATAAAATAATGGGAAGATCCATAATTGAAAAGGGTATTTCTATAATTTGAATAAATAAGTTACATACCTATCCCAAATTCATTTTATGGACCAAAATTAATCATAGTATTAGAAAAACATTTTTTCCACACCTTTCTATAAACAATGTTTTATGATTTTCTAAACACTCATTAAACCAATTATCTTAATAATATTTGTTTTAAAATATAGTATATTCTATTAATTTAGCTATAAATATTATATATATATATGATATATACCTAGATAGTATTATAAAATTTACATATTCTATAGATAAAAAATATTTATCATTTATCTTTAATTATAGGAATCATTTTTTCATTTGAGTCTAATAGTTTTAGGAAAAAACCATGTTTCTCTCTGGTATTATTAACTGGGGACCACAGTTGATTGAATTAACCCTTAAAAAATAAATATTTTAGGTTAACATTTGGTGTTCCAAAAATAAAATCACTTCAAATTTTTATTCCATAATGTTGATCCATCCATATACCATGAGATCTAAGGTTCCACAAAAATCTAGATGATGTTGCTTCATAAAATTATCCACTACAAACATATTCTTATTGGGTTGATAATGGTTCTCCCTTGAATGGATACCAGAACAATTTATAAATTTTTATAACTAATCTACAATTGAAAAACTATTTTATTCTGATTCAACCATATTTGAATACTGATTTGATTGGATGTTTTCCTCATAATTCCTTCCCACCATAGTTGTCTTGATTCCTATAAGGAAAAAAATTATGAAGAGACATATCTTAGATTAATAAAAAAGAAATTATTCAAATTATATATCATTTAACCAAAAAAAATCTTTTAGGTTTATTCTATAGTTATCCTAAACCCTAGAGTTACATAAACGCTCATATGATACTGAATGTAAGGAAGTATACTTAAAAACAACATATTCTACTAATTTAAAAATATAGTTAACTTTATTATAATCTCTATTATTTTTTTGGTTTAGTGTTTTATAGAATTAGGACTTACAGAGAGATTTTAAAGCCATAAATTATAGGTGGAAAGATATATACAATATAAATATATTTAATAAAACATTTTTTCTCACCATAAAATATTTTCACAATTTTCCCTGTGATATTGTCTTTTGCTATATTCCCCCTTAAATCCTATTTTTTATTTTTAAAAAATTATATTTTTATAAGTTATCAGTATGGAATATAAAATAAATTAATCTAGTAGTCCAATTAAAATCCTTCAAAATAAATTCATTTAAATATAACTTTTTTCCTTGAAAGAGGAATCATAGTTTCAAAAATATAAATTATGATTTTGGTAAATTTATTTCATTCCATATATGTTTAAAAATAAACATTCTTTTTGAATTTTTTAAAAATAAACATTAAACGTGGAATTTTATTGAAAAGTCTCTTAGTTCATGTAATAATTCCTTGATATGTGTTCAAAACTAATGTATAATGGATTGAAGAAGGTTATGAATTTATTCCATAACTATTTTCAAATTTAAAATACCTTAAACTATCTTTTAATAACATATTTCTACCCGTATATCAATAAAATTTCCATATTTTCATTGTTTTTGGTTCGTTTGTTTCATGGATTGATGTTTGTTAACTTCTATAAATTTATGGATTCTCTTATAAATTCGTAATTTTACTCCAGAAGTGAAATTATATGGTATTATTGTTCCTCTATAATTTTAAATGGTCCCTTATATCCTTTTTCTTTCTATCATCTGGATAATTTATTTAATGAATCGTTAATGATAAAAGAATTAGTTTATTTTTTCCATAACAAATTAGTTTTAGTTTGATTAATTTTAGAGCCATAATGTAATCATAGAATGTCGAAACATATAATATATATATTGGTCATTTTGTAAAATTATAAGTGAATTTAATCTTTCCATCAATGTGTTAAGGGGAATTGAAAACTCATCATCCATGAAAGCGATAAATCAACATACCATAGACAAAAATTTCATTTTTAATAATAAATATAGAAGAGAAGGGAATTGATGATTGATATTATATTATAACAATAATTATATAGTATATATATGAAAATGGAGTTATCATTCAACTTTTTATAGGGTGTGGGGATATTTTATAAAAGATAATGAATTAAAACCAGAAAAATGAGGACTTTACCTCTCAAAAATCATTGCCATTAGTGCCTGTTTAAGAAACTTCTAATTTTTCTTTTGTTGATACCATACACACTAGAATATGTTTGTCTACGAATAGAATATAATTTAAAAAGTTATGGATGATCTAGTAGGCTTTTGGTTGTGAAATTAAGTGAAGGTAGGAGTTCCTTTTAATAAATGAGGTCAGGGGTATTTTTGGAATTGTTTAAAACATTAAAATATAATAAGGCTATTCAAGGGTAAAAGATTTACAGATGTTATATAAAGAATATGAAATGAAATTATATACTATATATTATCATATTTTTCATTATTCATTATTTTTAGGTTTTTAAATTATTTTAATTAAATATTATATTCATGAAAAATCATTATTATCGAATTTAATACTATTCATTTCTTTGACTTTAAAACCATAAAAATAATGTTTCAAAATTACAACCAATAGTTTTATTAAATCAATGTAATATTATAGTTATCTATATAATTCATGTTTTAGATTAATTATCTCAAATTATACTTTTTTCCAAAATTTTAATTTCATTTCTCTGATTTTTATTAGTATTAAAATTTGTGTGCCATCATTTAATAAGAACTTGAGGTAATTATTTCTTGCATAAAAATTAAAAAAAAATCCTTGATGAATATGTCTATTTTATTTCTCCCAATTATATATATAGTCGAACATATATTCTGGAAAACTATATATTATAAAATTATACTAAATAAAAATCATAACGGGAACAATTTGACTTTATTCTAAATTAAATATTATGAGAGACATAATTTCCAACAAGTGGATTAAAAAGGACCTAAATTCCACACATGTATTATTATTGTAGATAATTACTTATATAATAGTATATTATCATATTTTTTGTCATTTAATTTTTATTATTATTTTAATTTAAATTATTTTTATGATTTTGCTTCTACTTTCAGAAGCACTGTATTAGCGATGTACAAGAATTAATGGTAATTATTTCATTAAGAATATTGAAAATAAATTAATATAGTAAAAAAATTATTTTTGTTCAATATAATATCATACATTCATTAATTATGTATGTATACTCATATTAATGTCCAGTAAACTAATCGAAAATTATTCATATGACTTATCTTTCCTTTGCGGATACATTGCACAAGTATTTGGATTAGATTATTGTTATATAATAGAAAATTTTAAAACTTTTAGTAAAAATCATCATTATTAAATAATATTTAGTAAAATATTTATTAAAATCTCTTCTATCGTACAATTATTATCTATAAAGAACAATATTTGACTTTATTAACATTGTGCGGGGACTACATCGACAATAAAAATGATCTTTATATTTATCCTGAAACAAATTATAATTTAGATGTTCAAAAATATTTTTGTATAATATCTATATTATAATATAATTCACTAGTCATTGAAAGGATTTATATATTTTATTTCATATTTATGTCTTGAAAATATCATAAAAGATATATTGCTTTATAAGAAACTATTATTTATTACTATTCATATTAAATTTTACTTTTTTGGAAAATTATAATAAAATAATTTAAGACTATGATTAATATTGTAATTTCAAGAATGAAATTATATGAGTAAAATTAAAATTATAATATTTTAAAATAATTAATTTAAATATAACCATATATCAATTTAGTATATTACATTAGGAATTATAGAACATATTTATAATTAATTTATATATGTAATTCATGAATACTAATAAATATAAAAAAAATATTTTATATGTACGTGGGTTGTTACAGTTTTATTCTGTAGGTTAATCATGTTTTAAAGAGATGGCCTTGGAGAATTTTTTTTTCATGGGTTAGTTAAGTAATGAATTGAATGATGGGTTTTATAAGATTTATTATTAAATGGATGCATTGTATATTTATTCATGATAAGTTTATTGCAATTTGTTTTTAATGGTGTTTGGTTAAATTATACACCATGGAATAGTAATTAAATTCTATACCAAGTATGGGTGGTTAAGTTATTAAACATGGATGGGTGGTTATGCTATTAACCAAGGATGGATGGGTCTATGATATCCCTCTAATTAATTTGGTTCTTCGGATATGGAATTCATAAATATTGGGTATTTCATTTGTATGAGATATACAAATATTATGATCCAAGATACCAATATTATTTATTTATGTTACCTATGTGTTTTGATGATTTATTTAATTGATATTGACATCACATTGATCGTGATTATTTAATCATATGAATCATTTGTTTTTAAAATCCTTATTAAATGATTCATATTTTAGGATACAATTATTTATGGGTATGACTTCACTTTTAGTTTTCTCATTGGATTTGATTACGTCATTATACCATTTTTCTCATATTATTCTCTATAATAAAAATCATTTGTTAAATGTTATATTTATTCTTACTGAGCATTTGAGGTCACAATTATTATATTTTGTTTTCCCAGGTTATGAGGCATTATGTTAAATGTTTTTTCTTTATAAAGGTTTTTAATGCGATGAATTTTGTGGGATATATTGATGAATTAATATGGAATATGAAAATTTTAGTGTAGTTTGAAAAAATAATCCATTGAACTCATGGGTATTATCCATTTAAGAATTTTTCCCAGCTCTATAAAACTATAAACCTATGTGTTCATTATGTATGTAAGTGATAAAATATAACCATTTTATGCTATATGTATTTTATGGTGAGAATTCGATCACCTTTTAAATGACCCTTGTTTTAGAACCAGACAAAAAACCAAAGATATTTAAATTTTCTCATTTATTAGATGGGTCATTATTAAAACTGGAATTCTGAATATCATTCTGAGGGTGAGAACACTATGGCGTGTTTTTTAAAGAAATTAATTTAATTATAATAGTGTTGAAAATAATATAAATTTATTCTAAATTAAAGGGAAATAATAATATAATAAATTTTTAACAAGAATAAGAATAATTATATTATTATTACTGTTATAATTTTTTATTTTATTATTATCATTATTATTTATTTATGTTAGTTTTTTAGACACCCAAAGGGGGATTCCCCTTTCCCCTTCCTTTTTTGTGTGACCCCCCCTCCCCTTCCTCTCCAGTGTGCACCCCCCCCCACCAGTACTGCAAATCAGTCCTTTAACTATGGTAGAATAATAGATTTATCAAAATTATAGATGTACTGATAATGTAAGATATTTTAAAGGGTTTGTTTTAACAACACTCTTAAAAAGTGTTCATAAACACACCCCTTTCATAATAATAAAAAACTGATTATAATGGGGGAATTTATCAACTCATTTTTAGTGATGATAAATGCCCTGCTAATAAAGGATATAACTTTTTTCCACACCCAACCTTACCAGTTATTCCCCACCCCGCCCACTTTATCAGTGATTATCCCACCCCTTTATCAACAATTTAGATAATATTACCCCCAGTGCATGCCCCTTCCTTTAGTGACTTTTGTACTTAAGACCTCCAGTATATACAAAACCAACTTTTCCACTCCCCTATACTATTTTGTTTTACATTTTAGGATATATTTATATATTTATATATATTTCGTTATATTATTTTTTCATATATATATATATATGTGTTTGTTTGTTTATATATATAGTTATATATTTATATACTTTTTAAAATACATATTTCTTTAAATATATTTTTAAAAATTGATATTAGCTCTAAAAACCCTTAAAACACATTAAAATGTTAAGAAACTCTGAAAATTCTATAACGGGTAAAAAATTAAATGACAATACCATCTGACCCAGAAGACAATTTCATCATCGGAACTAGTATGATAAAATATCATGAAATGATCTTTGATATAATTTGTGGTACTGTCTGAATGGAAACATGGATAAAAAGTTACAGCCGTTTGAATTTTATGAAACTACGATTGGTGACAAAAAATCAGTTTTGGAGACATTCTGGTTCATTCTAAGGTTGAAAATCCATGAAAGAATAGTAAAACTTTTTTCAGGTATATTTTGGGAGTAGATCACATCATTGGACTCAATTAGATATATGGTGGAGCCAAAAAGCACCCATATCAAAAGATATGACTATTTGAATTTCGAGTTTGATTTATCACTTTTTGGGATTGTAATATATTTAATTATTCTGATTATCACACGATTTAAATCTCATGTGGGTTTAGATCATTTCATAAGCTTTTACTTTTCTAGTTTTCTAGATAAAATAAGACCTCAAATCTAAATTTATGATCATTTAAATGTGTTTATGGTCATTAGGGGTTTAAAGGAGTTTTCATATTTTACATCCATTCAAACGACAATAAAATCTTAACAAGGTGTCTTTTTTGCCCATAAAAATATAAAATTGAATCTTGTGATGATCTCTAAGCATTGATAACCCACATAAACCCTAAATCACCTCTATAGAGTCTGAACAAGGTTTCAATACATTCCAAATGACAATAATTTCTTCTACAGGTGTTTTTTTAATGAAATATTTTTCTTCTAAAATATACCTTGTATCATCACTAGTAAATAAGTGCAGATGAGGGGGGAATATATAAGTTCGTTTTAAAAATAATGGATAAATACCACATTCTTATCATTTCTTTTTTATATGTGCTGATAAAGACCCCTTTTATTACTTCTTTTTATTGAAGTACTAATAAATTCTTATTTTATAAGCATATTATTACTAGTGCTGATAAGGAGGGGGACTTTATTAGTTCTTTTTTCAAGAACTGATAAATAGAGCCCTTTAAATTTTCTTTTTTATTGTTGTTAAGACACCCTTTAATTGATCTAAAAAAATTTTAAATTCGCAAGTTAACAACGATTTCTTCTAGCGCCAAGAAAGTGGGTTTTTAAAAGAACTTTTAGTGAGAAAAGTTCAAACCCTATCATTGGATAAACATAGTTTTATAGAAGTTCCCCTTGGCCAAACCCCCTAGCCACAATATGTACCTTCTTCTCTATCTCTCTCATTCTGCACCATTTTCACCAAAATCACTTCAGGATTCTTGGTTAACATGTGGATTTAATCCTCTCCCCCCTCCATTTCCTCCTTTCCTCTAGAAAATTTGTTTCTCGTTGTCACCAAATTTACATGAGTTCAACCTCTAGTTTTGGGTTAACCAGGATTTTGGTGTTTTCTTCGATGTTAGGGTATGAAAAGGGTCTCTTGGGACCCCTACATATGAATTCTCGCATCCTCCACCCAAGGTAAGGTGGATGGGTTTGTTATTATTCACCTACTAAAAATTGAGGTGATTTTTCCACTACTCGTTGTTGTTTCTCCTTTTAAAATTTGTTTTTTGTATTTTTTGGAGGATGGTATATTTTTTTATTTTTGGTTTTGATCACATTCTATATTGTGCAATCACATACATGAGTATTTATGTATATTAATGTATATATCTTACATGTAATTATTCCCTCATGGATAAGGGGAATTTTTCATTAGCTTAAGGTATATATATATAAATATGAATTTATGTGCATGAATGTGTAGAAAAGATTCGAGTGGTCACTAGTAAAACTGTCATGAGCCAAAGTGTTCATCATTATGTTAGCCTACTTCCAGAGGTAGGGTCCCATTAAATTTCCATTAAATTTAATTATGAATACCTTAATTGATTTCGTACCTTTAAATAATTCTTATCAATGTATATTAGTTTATTTTAAACAATTTATTTTGGTAACTTGGTTATGATGCTTAATTGAGAAAATGAATTATTTTATAAACAATGACATGATGTAATAATAAAACCCAACCAACATAGGTGCATTTTTATCATGATAAAAAACTGTGTTTAAATATTATTTATTACTTTTCTTATTTCATTGGTGTTTCCTTATGCTTAATGTTATGTGTAGAATAGAGTATATTTTTTGTACGATGATCTAGGATATTCTTAAATAGAGTTATCATCCCTTGGAAAGATGTTTAATAAGACAAATAACCTTTAGTGTATGGCATGTATTATAAACATAATAGATAACTTCATATGTGGTAATTACTAGTGTAAGTAATTTTCCATTTTCCAATGAAACCTTCCTTTTGACCTTTTGAACCTTTTAACAGAAATTGTCAATTTTTAGTAAATTGAATGAGTTCTTTTAAAAGAAATTGAAAATGACTGATATGGTTTCCTCTAGTAAAATGAATAAAATGGTTTTATATTGATTGACCCCAGGGGATGGTAAGGCAATTACCTTTTTCTTATTCATTAGTAAATGATTATAATGAAAATAATTCATTAATGGATTTGGCCACAGCTAATGATATACATGAGAGGCCTTTGCGTCATGTGTTAAATTATGAATATAAATGTATGTGTTATACCCTATTCCACACTTTATGCTATCATATTGGGGCCATGAGATGGTGGGATAAACTAAATCCCATTTTATATGATACCATTATTCATAATAATTGTTATTTTTGATATAACATCGGAATGATGCATTCTAAACAATATAAATTTGATAATCCCTATTAAACTATAATATTTTAATATCAACCCTCTATTAAATCCCCTAGTTACATATTGAAAGAGATTAAGACCTATAACCACCTGATAAGTATTCCTTTGTTGGGTTTAATTATGATTTAGTTATTTTGACTCTCGAGCCCTATAATAAATTGGATAATTCGATTAATTGCTGGTTTAAAATTTTGAATTTCTATAAGAATATTTTTTTTGGATTTCTTATGTAATAATAACCATGGGTAATTTTTTTAATCTCTATATTAATTAACATAGGATCGAATGATTAATTAAACATGTTTTATATAATTATTATAGTAATAGGAAATTGGATTAATGAAATTAATTGGTTTTGAAAGATATTAAATTTTTGTAAACTGGTCATTGTATCGTATGATGATAAATAAGATATGCTTGATTCTAGAGTTATAATTTTTCTTTCTGATCCTTTCAGATTATGTGATGACAATGTAATTGATACCTGAGGGTTTGATACTAATTGGAATTTTGAGTTGTATTCGGTATGAAACATGTTCAATTTGAATCCATGAGGGAATGGTACATGTTTTTCTAGGACACCCGATGGAAAAGAACATATGTACATGTGCCTGTGGGATTTTTTTCTTTGAATTTACGGTGTGTCGGTTGAATCATGATTTGTGTTGACACCTAACGGCTTGGTGCGTGTTTTTGTATCAATAGAGGTATAGTCATACTATTACTAAATTCCTAAGGGATGATTATATGATTATGTTGGTTACATTACATCTAGATGTACAATCACATTATTTTAGAGGATATGATTCAAGTTATTTATGAGGAAGGTATTTTGGTTAGAATAATGGTAGAGGCCATATGTTTATGGTACATTATGATCGACTTTTTACCATTTGGAGAATCTGCCACTAATTTATTTGATCCATCCTAATGTAGGAGGATCTACCCACAAATAGAGTTACCTATGAGGGATCCAAAGTAGGTATAGCCACTATGTGTCCCTTTTGAACCTAGGTAAAATGTTGTTTATTTATTCAACACTGTATGTTTGTTTTTCTATTTATACTTCCTCAATTAATTACATTATATATAATGTAATGGATTGTTTTATACACTGTGGGTGTTGAAATAATGATATTATTATCTCACATGATTCTAGATTCCATTTGGTACCTTAATTGATCTTCTTTATTGCAATTATTTGGATTCATTACTTGTGTGGTGATGTGAACATAGGAGCTACAGATCACATTATTGGGCTCTTTCTCAAGATTCTCATGGAGTTAACAATTTGGTTTTTATTTTCTTTTTTTTAATGCATTTAAATTTTAGTAACAAAAGACATTACATGCATCATTATATGGAATTATTTTTGGCCATTTCACATTTATTTAGCTATATTATTGTTCCGCTATTATCTATATTCCATTAATTATACATCTTATTATATTTCTTGTTATTAATTATATGATAAATCAATGTGCTACATTGAAATTAGAGTATAGTATCTCCACCATAACCACTTTACATCTTCACCGCAATTCATCATCTTCTAGTGTATGGTGAGGCATGCATGAGGGCATGTGAACCACAGGTCTCGAAACCATCATAGTTTTGATTTAGGTAAGGATATTACAAAAGAGTATCAGAGTTTTATTTTTTTTCCTTTATCTTTCTATTTTGTGATGGTAGATAGGATACATTGAATGTGTCGGCACTTGATGAATAGTCATGTATGGGATTGATCACCATTAAAATGGGAAAATGACCATGTGGTTAGGGATTGGATTTGTTTTCATGTTTTTTGATATTATAGATGAATCTAATTTCACCTTGAGTGATTGGTTGTCTTTCCAATTCATATTGAATATGGAATTTATAGTATTTTTCCCTCGGCATGGTATGGAAAGGATGAATCATTACATGCATTATAATAGGCACATATAAAATCACATTTCATGCATATTCCATTACAATTAGTTTCACATATAGGCTTCTTATAGATTTGATTTGTGTGGCTTGAGTGATATGCTATCATTGATTGTATAAAAATTATTTTTTATTATTATTACATTTTTCATGACTGGTTAGCATGAATTCCCCATTTAGAATTACATGATTTTATGATTTGAACATATTTCTTTGTTTAATCATTTTATAGCAGCATGCTTCACTTGGATTTAAATATATAATTGATGGCATGGGATAAATGTAATTGGTTTAGCGGAAAATTGGAGCCTATTTTTTATTTTATGGAATATAAGCTCTTTACTAATAATAAATGTTAATCCATATACTTGATCCATATTTAATTTTAAAATATGATTAAAGGATATGGAAATTTAATTTAAAATGGACAGGTTGACCATACAAATGCTCAAATAGAACCGAGTAGGTCAGTT
This sequence comes from Viscum album, assembly GCA_963277665.1. Classification (NCBI taxonomy): domain Eukaryota; kingdom Viridiplantae; phylum Streptophyta; class Magnoliopsida; order Santalales; family Viscaceae; genus Viscum; species Viscum album. The sequence goes on from OY728138.1 coordinate 1,206,444,129, forward strand.
GGGGCATGGTTCTTATGGGATAAACCGTAAAGTGTGTTTATAAATTTTAAGGGTTAAGAAACTGATATATGTTTTTATAATAGTGAACTAAGTTTAATTTTTTGGGATCCATATAGGTCACCTTACCTGTTAAAATGAATTAATTTTGGTAAATTCCTTATTTATAACTGAATTTGAATAACTGTAATATTTTTTAAAAATATTTTTTTGGAGACATTCCTTCCTTTCCATGATGTGTTAGTTAAATCTTATAAATAGTTAAACATTTAATAGAAATTCAATGTGATTACATAAAGATGGTACATGATTTTGGGTCCTAAATTCAAACCCTTGTGTATGGGTAGTTTAATATTCTCTTCAGTTACCTTGAAATGGAAACACAGGCATTTTATATTGGTTTTCCTTTTAGAAATGTCTTAGATTGTGGTCTATTGACCATAGTGAATTATTATTTGGTGTGACCTTATGAAAGGGGTTAATGCTCATGCCTTTTTACAGGGATATCCCATGGTAGGTATCAACTTTGTAACATAAATCCCTTTTTAAATAGTTTTATCTTTTTGAAACATGGTGTCATTAGGGTGTTCTTGTTCATTTTTGGACATTTATATTCTAAATTGAACCTTTTTTGTAGGTTGTTCGTGTTTCCACTATCCTATTTATGGGCATGAGCATCATAAAATGATATGTTTCACCTGGTTAAAGATTCATCTGGCATGGTCGACTGATTTGAAAGTCGCATAACTAGTTATTTTTATTAATGATGGAAAACTTAGAATGTCATTATCTAGGTAAATTATTTATCATGTTTTATCTGATACGTGAATGCCTCGGGAAGATAGCCCATGTGTAGTATCTGGGATGTGCCACTTGATTTTGTAATCTCTAGTTAGAGTGCATTGATATATGAAATATCCATAATTTACCTCAATTTTTTAATAAATTGGATGATTTTGGCTAAATCATTGTACCTTGTGCTATTGTGAACAGTCTCAGGTCATCTCCAATGTAGAGTGACCGGAACATCAATTAAAATAATTCACCCTAATATTCGAGATGACATTCTCATGACATGAGTGTTTTGACATGCTCCAGTCGTTTTGATTTGGTTTTCATGACATTTGAACTATGTTGTGTTTAAATTGAATATAATATATGATTCTTATGATTGGATAGTCATTATCTTTCATTGATGACTAGGAAACTTCTACTGTTGGGAGATTTCTATCAGTTTTGTTAAAATGGTCCTTCTATGTTAAAAAACACAACCCAGGAGGACAATTGGGAAATAGTTAGTTTATCTAAAAATCTATTCAATCATGTATGTTTTAAATTATGTTGTTGCTTTTTTGGGGACACATTTTTGAAACTATCGAGGTTTGGTTATTCTTGAGTGATCCTTGGGTTCTTTTGTTGGAACACCATGAATGGAATTTTGAATGCCAACTATTTCCCTTGACTTTACCATTAGGCTGATAGCACTATGAGATATGTAAAATATCATGTGTGGATGTTTTGGCTTGTGCCTACATCTCACTTGTAAGAAAGGAATTTGGACTACCTAGGGATAGTTATTTTTACTCCATGTGTTTTGAATCCTTGGTTTCCCCAAACTAATTATGGGGCTGAACGATTCTTTGACAAAGGAATGTCATCAGAAGTCAGGTATGGAGTTTAGTGAGAGTTTTCATGGTGAATGTGATATTCCATTGAACAAGGCATCAAATTTCAGTTTTTGAAACACCAACTATCTTTATTGATCACCTTCTTGAATAATAATCAAGAGTGACTCGACTAGTTGTCTCTATTGTTCAATATAATGGTCAGTGATAGACTGTTTATGGAATATTATTAGTTGAGATGAGTATAGTTTGTTTCAGATGGGTATTCTCATTTGTAGATGACTCAACTAGGCTAAACATGGTTAGTGAGGAATTGACTGTCTAGCCATTTCAAAATCACACCAGAGCATTTCTAGAACACATGAGGAATTTTCCATTTGAAATTTTGATGGTGTAGGTGTCGTGGCTTGGAATTAACCCCCTTTTAATGTTTGACAGCTACGATGGGGAGAACAACCAGTTAGTTATTTCAAGATATTATGACATGGTCATGTCTCTAGCTAAATCAGATCAGATAAGTAGTTTTTCCGTGCATCAATTTTAAAATAAGAATTGTATGGGATATTAAAGGCTTAAGTAATTCTTTGTTAATCAATGATTAAAGGTGCATTAGGATTTTGGAAATTTAATTCAACTATTTGAGTGAGGCTTCATGACCCTTGTAGGCTGAGTGATGATAACAAAATTCATGAAGGCTTCTTATGGATGAGATGTTCTAAGGTGGAGAGGATGTAATGACCTTTGTTTTTGAATCAGTTGAAAACCCACATAAATTTTTATTTTCACATTTACTGGATGCGCTATTTTTAAAACTAGGATTCAGATCATAATTCCAAAATGGGGACACTGTGATGTGTCTTTTATGAAATTAATTTAATTTAATTAAATTTATAATAAAAATAAATTAAATGCAAAAAATAGTAAATACAAATAAAGAAATTTTTTTATCATAAGATGAATAAAAATATTTTTTTTATTATTATCATTGTTATTGATATTGTTGATATTATTATTATTACTTGGGTTATTTATTTTATATTCCCTATGGGTATTCCTCTTTACCCATTCCTCCTTTATGTGGTTCACCCCTCCCCTTCCTCTCTAGTGGGAAACCCATCTTGGCTGACCCCCTGGTCACGCGACACACTTACCTCGTTCCATGACATTTCCACCCAAATATCTTTAGGATTCGTTTTCAAGTAATAGAGTTAACCCCCTCTCCCTCCCCTTCCTCCTTATATTTTTTAAATTTCCTTCTCCCCATCTACCAATTTATATGTGGTCAATCACTTTTTATGGGTTAACCTAAATTTTGGTGTTTTCCTCTGACATAAGGGTATGTGAAGGTTATCTTAGGACCCCCTAGTACATATTCTGGAATCCAACACTGAAGGTGAGTTAGAAGGGTTCATTTCAATTTGCATCCAAATAATTGATATGTATGTTTCTTCTATTCATTGTTGTTACTCCTTTTATAATTGTGTGTTCTATATTTTTTTGGGAGTCCCATGTATTTTTTAATGGGTTTTGATTATCGTTGAATGAATTCAATCACACACATGGGTATGTATATATATATATATGTATCCAATGTATATATTCCATCATTGTGAGGGGATTATGTGCATTGGGTTAAGGGATATATATATATATATATTTATATTTATATATGAATGCACATGTATGAATGTGTGGAGTAGTTTCGAGTGGTCACTAGTAAAAATTAAAAGTGGAAATGTGTGTGACTTGGATTTGGTCTACTTAATGAGGTAGGGTCCCATTAAATTTCCCTAAAATTTATTTATGCATTAACTAATTCCAATTACACCATTAATTAATTCTGTTCCATGTATGGTCATTTTTCTAAAAAAAATTCATTTGGTAAATTGGATATGATGCTTAATTGAAATAATTAATTGTCTATAAAAAATTTCATGATTTACTAATAAATACCCTAAAATGTGGGTGCATTATCTTCAAAAAAGATATTAATTTTTAGGTATTGTTGATTCCTTGGAATATTTAATTGGAAATTCTTTATACATGAGGTTATGTGGGGAATATGGATCTTTTCTTGTATGACCATATTTTATATTCATTAATAGAGTTGACCACTCTTTTCAAGATGTTTTATATTCCTAATCACCTTTATTGTTTGGCCTATCCTATAATATCAATGGATTGATTTAAAAATGGGAATTTCTCATGCAGGTAATTTCCTGTTTTCTAATGATACTTTACATTTGACCGATTAAGACTTATAACTAAATTTTCTATATTTTGGTAAATTGAATGAGTTGTTTTAAAATAAATGGAAAATGAATGATAGGGGTTATTGTATTAAAATAAATCAAATTATATTAAATGGATTATTACCATGGTATGGTAAGGTATTTCTATTTTTCTAGCACATATATAAATACTTGTAATAAAATTTAATTCCTTAACTGATTTGTCCTGGATAATGATATGCATGAGAGGCCTTTCCATAATTTATTAAATTATGAATATGAAAATGTTTCTGAAACCATATTCCACACTTTATTATTTCAGTTTGGTTCCACAAGTTCTTTGTATAAATAACATCCCATTTTATTTCATACAATTATTTGGTGTAATTATTATATGTGTGATATTTCTTGTATGTCATGGGCTAGACCAAAAAATTGGTTAATTCCAACTAAACTATAATATTTTTCTTTTAATTCACCATTAAATATCTTAGGATCATATGTAAGAAGACTGAGACCTGAACCTACCTTATCGGTGTTACAGCATTGTATTTAATTTTGAACTAGTCATTTGGACTTTATAGGACAACAAAAATTAGATAATTCAATCAATTGATGGATTATAATTCTTAATTGGAATAAGAATGAAATTTTGTATTTTTTTATGGAAGAATATCCTTGTCTATGTTTGGATAATCAATATATTAACAACCATGTTGTCAGATGATTAATTAAACATTTTTGATATAATTATGATGATTATTAGGAACCTTGATTAATGAAATGAAATGGCATGATAGATGGTAATTTTTAAGAATAGATAATAGTGTCATATGATGATAAATCTTATATGTTTGATACTAGAGTTCCAATTATTCATTCAACAATTTTAATCTTATGTGTTTTCTATGTGATTGATATTAGAGGGTCTGATACTGATTGGAATGCCATATTTCTTTGCATATAACTTATGTCTAATGTGGATACCTGAGGGCTTGGTGCATGTTCTTTTGTACTCCAGAGCGACAGGTGCATAGGTAATTGATTCCCATGAGAAGAGTCTAAAATTTTACTGGATGTTTGATGACTCTTTATTTGTGTTGAAACTTGAGGGCTAGGTGAATGCTTTCATACCACTTGAGGGATAGGTTCCCTAGTACTAAATTTCTAACGGAAGAGTATATAGTTATGTCAGATTCCTGGTGTCTAGATGCATAGTCACAAAATTCTTGAGGGAGTGATTTTATTTATTTATAAGGGTGTTATTTTTGATAGACTAAGAATAGAGACCAAATTTTTTGGTATATTTTGACTAATTCGTCCTCAGTAAGAGAATCTACCACCAATTTGGGTGATCAATCCTGATGTAAATGGATATACACATAGAAATGGATTCTTATCAGGCAGCTGAAGTAAGTATATCACGTAGGTGTCCCTTTGGAACCTGTGTGGGTTATTGTTTACTTTTTCAAAAATGTGTGTTTTTTCTTCTTCATAAACCTGGTCACTTATTTACATTATACATAAATTAATTGTTTGGGTTAGACACTATGGGTGATTGGATACTGATATTGTTATCTCACAAACATTCTCGAGTGATGTTTGGAACCTGATTAGATTTTCTTTTTCATGAGTCTTGGGATTCATTTATTTTATTGTGAAGTGAACATAAGATCTAGGGAACCTAAGATTGGGATCTTGATCATGATGCTTGAGAATTTATCTATTCAGTTTTTATTTTCTTTTATTATATTTTACTACATGTACCTTTTGGAAACACAAGAAATAACATTCATAATTATATAGAATTAGTGTTTTCTATTTTACTTTCTTTCTAGTTATATTATTTGTTTGATACTTTCTGTCTTCCATTTAATATATTAGTCTTGTTATTGTTTTAAAATTATTTTTTGATTAGAAAATATTCTACTTTGACATGTGGGTATATTTACCCCATTATCACCTCTTAAGACTATTTATAATAGTCGGTGGCCTTTGGTGTATGGGGAGGTGTTCCTGAGGCTATGTGACCAACTAGTTCAGCCACTGTCTTAGTTGTGATTAAGGCCAAGATGTTACAAACTAGCACCAATGCATTCTTTTTCCATTTATCTTACTATTTTAGGATGGTATAAATGTGATTATTAATGTTTCAAAACATATTAAATATTATTGTATGGTTTTTATAACCCCTCCCATGGGGAAATGAACAACTGTCAATGGGTAGGATTGTTTTTTGTGTTGTTCGATATTACTATTGAATAAAATATCATCTAGTGTTATTTTTTTATTTATGATGCTTGTTGATTTTTTATTTTATATTATTTTATCCTTGGACAGTTTTGGTACATATCAATCATTGAATTCGTCATAATAGTCACAAAGGAATTCATTTTTCATAGATATTTGATTCCATATAGTATCATATGTCGACAATTTTTTGATTAGATTTGTGTTCCAGGAGAGCTATGTCATTCTTGATTTTATAAAAAATTTATCTATTTATATGAAATGTTTCATGAATAATTAGTTTGCCTTTCCTATTTAGTATTCAAAGATATTTGTGATGTTATAATGTTTCATAGGGTTAGATTCTTGTAGAAACATGCTTCACTTTTTTTTCAAATATAAAATTAATGTTATATGCTAAATGTAATTTGTTGTGATTAAAATTGGATCCAATTTCAAATTTTATGTTGTATGGGTGGCTTATAGATATAAATTGAAAAACTATATACTCAATATTTCTTTAGGTTTAAAATATTAAAAAAGTCTATTCAACATTTATTTTAAATGAACTTCTTTACCATATAAATTCTCAGATGGACCAAAGTAGTTTTTTTGGTGAATTTTTCTTATGAGGTAACCCTTAATTGGTGTTTTTAAATTTCAATGGTCATGAAACTGAAATAGGGTTGTATGATAATAAACCATGTAGGCTCATTTGGAACCCCCGTACGTCACCTTATCTATTAAAAGAAATTTATTTTGATAAATTACCTAAATATAGAAAAATGTCAAAAAGTGTATATTGTTTTGAAGATGATGTTTTTTGAGACATTATTTCCTTTCCTTGATGTTTTCTTTAAATATTGAAAAATTGTTAAATATTTAAAATTGAATCAATGTGATGACATAAAAATGGAACCTGATGTGGATTCCAGAATTCAAACCCTCGTGTATGGGTAGTTTAATCTTCTCCTGAGATTACATGAAATGGAAGAATGATAATTTTCAATAGGTTTTTTCCTTTTATAAATGGATTAGATTTTAGACTCACGAGACAAGTGACTTTCAATTCTACATGACTTAATGAAAGGGTTTGATGCTCGTGCCTTTGTAAGGGACTTTCATGTTATAGGTATCACCCATATAATATAAATGCAATGGTAAATAGTATGATATTTATGACTCAAGGGGCCATTCGGGTATTTTTGTAATTTAAAGATCATTTTGTTTCTAAAATACACCCTTATTCGGAAGGGTGGTTAGGTTTCCCTTGGTCTGGTTATATGAATGATCATCATGAAATGCTCAGTTTAAGATGTTTAGACATGCCTCGAGCATGCTCAACTACTTTGTATGTTGCTAAACTCATTCTTTTAATTAGTGATGGATGAATTTGTATGTCATCATCTAGTATAATGATTTTGCATGGTCCATCTAATACTTAAATGCTTTAGGTGGACAACCTATAAGTAGTATCTAGAATGCGTTTCTTGCTTCTATAATCTCCTGATAGTATGTGTTGATATACACATAATTCATCATTTTCATTTGTGTTGTAATGAACTAGTTGAGTTCAGTGAAATATTTGAGCCTTATTATGTTGAGTATAGTCTCATGCCATCTTTGGTGAAGAGTGACTTGAGTGTTAAATAGGGAAACTCAACAGACTTATAATGATGAATTTATTAAGACGCATGTGTTTAGACATGATCCAGTCAGTTTAGTTTGATTTTCATGCTAATTATCTTTTGTCACATTTATTGTGATTCTGATCTAGCATTCCTATGAGTAGCTGGTCTTTATCTTTCTTTAATTACTAAGACACTCCTACATTGTAGAGCATCGTGTCGATATTCATATAATAGTACATCCAATTTGAAGGAACACATCCTATGAGAACCATTGGGAAATGGTCAGTTCTTCTCATGTGCCTTTTAGGATATCATGTTTTAGATCATTTTGATTCTTGCCTAGTGAAATTATGTTTATGTGGTTTTCTTGATATGAATCCCTTAATAAATTTATTTTTCATGGAGGACATAGGTGGTTAATCATAACTAATCACAAAGATGAATTAGGTGGTAAATGCGTGTGATTAGTTAATGATGATGTGTCTGTAGGTGAAGTTGAGATTCTTATATGAAGACTACTAGTTCTGGTTCAACCGTTCTTATTTCCAATAATTGGATATGATTAACTGTAGACCATTCAATCCTCTTAGTTTAATTTTTTTAGTGACTATCAAGTCCCATATCTTGACACAATCCTAGATGCACTAAGAGATAATATTTCATATATTGTGTTATATTTTTAAAGATATTAGATATTGGGTAATCTCTATTTTGTTTCATACTATATTGTTGGTTCTTATCAAGCCGTGTTTAGTCTTGAGTGATCCTTGGGTTCCCATATAAGAACACCTTTAATGGAATCTTGGATACCAACTGTTTCCCTTCACTCAATTCTCAGGTTGATACCGCTCTGGGATTACTAAAAGATAGGTTGTGGATTTATTGTCTTCTGCCATCATATCACTTGTAATAATGGAGTATAGACTACCTTAGGATAGTCCTATGGAATTTATATGTTTTGAATTTGAGGTTTCTGTAGACTAGTTTTTGGTCTCGAGGAATATTTGACCATGGAACGTCATCAGAAGTCAGGTATGGACTATGGTGGGTGTTCTCTTTATAAATGCTATATTCCATGGGAGGAAATATCACAATTTAGTATTTGAAACACCATATATCTAATTTGAGAATCTTTTTGAGTGGTAATCTATAGTGTCTTATCTAGTTTTCACTCTTATTCAGTGGAATGATTAGTGAATGACCATTTTTGGCACTTAATTAGGCGATACATGTATGTTTTGTGTTAGCTAGATATTTTCCGGAGAATATGGCTCAACCTAGATAAATAAGGTTGGTGGGTAATCAAATGTTTGAGAATTTAAAACTAATTCCAGTGTGTTCCTAGAACAATCGATGCATGGTTCTCTGAAAATTATGATGGTGGAGGTTTTGTGGCTTGTAATTTACCCCTTTTTAAAAGTTTCAGACCTATGGTAGGGAGAGCCACCTGTTATCTATTTTTTGAGTAACTGAAATGGTTGTGTCTCTAGATATACCAGATAAGTCTAGAATCCTTTCCATGTTTAAGTAGGTAAATGAGTGTTGGTTGAGAAAGGCTTAAGTGTTGTTTTTATAATCAATACTTAAAGGTGTATTGGGCATTTGGAAATGCATCATGATTGATTGAGACAGACTTCATGACCCTTGTAGTAAGGTGATTTTTTTTTCCAAAGTCTTCTCAAGTTCTTGAAACTCTATTGTCGGAATGTGGTAATGATTGCTGTTTTTGAACTAGATGAAAAAACAATGAAATTTACATTTTTTTCATTTACTTGATGTGTCTTTTTTAAAACGGGGATTTTGATTATAATTCTGAGAGTGGGGACATTCAAATGTTTTTTTAAATTAATTACATTAATTAAATGAATGTTGATATAAAAATAAATTAAATTAAAAAATGTGCAATAAAAATAAATAAATTCTTAAATAATAAGAAAAATAATATTTTTATTATTACAGTTATTATTTGTTGTTGTTATTGTTGTTATTTTTTATGATACATATTTAGAGAACCATGGGGTATTAACATTCACCCCTTCCTCTATAATACAATTCTCCCCTACCCTTCATCTCCGTCACATGACCCCACATGGTTGAACTGCCTGGTCGCACGACACACCACCATCCATCACCCCCTTCCACATCCTTTTCACTTGAATCACATCACAATTCTTATTCGGCTTGTAGAAGTAATCCTCTCTCCCTCAACTTCCTCATTCTCTTTGATGCATTTCCTTCTCCCCATCACCCAATTTATATGCAATCAAACCCTTCGTATGGGTTAACCCAGATTTTACTGGATTCCTTCAATGTTACGATATGTGAAGGGTCTCTTGGGACCCCATCATACGTATTCTAGCATCCTCCCCTGAACGCAATATGGATGTATTCATTTCAGTTCATCACCAATGAATTGAGGTGATTGTTTCAATCATTCCTTGTTGATAATCTTTTTAAAATTTGGCGTATTCTATTTATTTGGAGTCTCATGTATTTTTTGTACTGGGTTTTGATCATATTATAAGGCCTGAATTGGGTTAAGGTATATGTATATATATATATATATATATATATATATCTGTGTGTGTGTGTTTGTGTGTGTAAATGTATGTGTGTGTAATTGTGGACTAGTTTCAATTGGTTTCCGGTAAAAATGTAAATTTCCAAAGTGTTTGTCATTGCTTTTGTCTACTTCCTTTGTTAGGGTCCCATTAATTTTCCCTTAAATTTAATAATTAATTAATTAATTTTTATCTCACCTTTAATTAATTATTTTCCATGTATGGTACTTTTTTAAATGATTTCATTTGGTAAATTATATGTGATGTTTAATTTAACTAATGATTTTTTTCAAAAAAAATCCATGATTTAATAATAAAACCCCTCTAGTGGAGGTGTGATGTCTTCATGCTAAAAAGTAATGTTTAGATTTTATTTCTCTATTGGACTATTGCATTGTTGATTATTTGTTCTTTATGTTATGTCTAGAATATGACATGTTTTATGTACGACAATATTTGATATTCATAAATGGATTTTCCACCCTTGGAAAGATGTCTATTTATCCAAATAACTATTAGTGTTTTAGAAAAATTATAATCTCAATTGGTTGATTTATAAATGGGAATTACCAGTGTATTTAATTTCCCTTTTTCTAATGTCACTTTCCATTTAACTCATTAATCCCTATAAGTGAGTTTTCCCTATTTTGTTAAATTGAATGAGTTCTTTAAAAAGAAATGGATTCATTAAAGGGTTTCCACTTATAAATTGAACCAAATGGTATTTAATGGATTCAATCAAAGGATGGTAAACCCATTCCCATTTACTTGAAGATATGTAAGTTATTATAATGAAATTTATTGCCTTAATGGATTTGACCTTGGCTAATGATATGCATGAGAGGAATTTTTCACATGTATTAAATTATGAATATGAACATGTGTCTTATACCCTATTCCCCATTTTTTGGATTTCTTCATGGTATAATAATTTGGTGGTATAAAATACATACCTTTTTATATGATATAATTGATTATATTAATTATGGTATGCACAATAATGTTGGCATGTCATGATATTGAGATAATAAATTTTATAATCCATGTTCAATGATAATATTTTACTTTTATACCTCCATTGAATCTATTCTATCCATAATCATGGAGGCTAAGACATACATCCACCTGATAGGTTTACATGATTTGAATTAAATTATATCTTAGTATGTTTGACTTTAAATCAGAAAAATAAATTAGATAATTTGATCAATTTGTGGATTAAAATTTGGAATTGGAATAATAATAAATATTTGTCATTTCTTATGGAAGAATCACCATGTCTAATTTCTATTAGTCGATAAATTAATGACCTTAGGATCAAATGATTAATTTTATTGGTTTGATATAATTTTTATGACAATTAAAATCCTACATTAATGAAATGATTATTTTTGACAGATGGTAATTTTTATATATTGATCATTGTATATTATGATTATAAATCTGGTATATTTGATACTAGAGTAGTGATTTTGAATGCTTATATTATGATAAAATATTCCAACAATGTGATTGATACCTGAGGGTATGATACAAATTGGTATCTTGTGTTTGTTGAGATGTGACTCATTCGTAATGGGGATGCCTGAGGGCTGGCTGCATGTTCTTTCGTACCGCATGAGGCCAAGATACATAGGTACATAATGCCTGATGGAAGAGTTTATTAATTTATGGAATGTATGAGGACTCATGATTGGTGTTGATTCTTGAGGGATTGGTGCACATTTATAAACATTATGAGGGATATGCATAGTGGTTCTAAATTCGTGACAGTAGAGTATATGATTATATCAGGTGCCTGAGGGCTATATGTATGGTCATATGATACATGTGGGAAATATTCAAGTTATTCCTAAGGGTTGGATTTTGGTTACTGTGAGGGAGGAGATTGCATGTTTATGGTATATTTCGAGTGGTTCACACTCAGCATGAGAATCATCAAACAATTTTGGTTAACCATCATAATATAAGAGGATCTATCCATAGAAATAGATATATATCAAGGCTTTAACGTCGGTATAGCAGCTAGGTTTCCCTTAGGAACCTGGGTGGGTTTTTGTTTATTTATTCATCAATGTTAGTTTATTTTTCTTCTTATACCTACTTATTTCATTGCATTATATTTTAAGTAATTGATTGGGAGATACACCATTGGTATCGGCTTGCATAGATTATTATCTCACACACTTTTCAGGCACTATTTGTCACCAGAGAAGATCTTCTTATTCATAGGTCTTTATATTCGTTACATTTGTTGTGATATCAACACGAGGGCTTCGAAGAATAGGATTGGGCTCTTTCTTAGGATTCTCTAGGAGTTGACTGTTGGGGTTTTCTTTAATTTTGATAGTTTTGTTTCTTATATGTTATACAAACACCCGACATTACATGAATCATTATATGAAATTGGTCTTGTCAATTACACTTTTATTTAGTTATATTATTAATCTATTATTGATGTTTATTCTTTATTATTAATTCTTCTGGTACTATTTTTTATTTTAATCTTATTATAATGTTGTGAAACACGAATATAGAGGGTATGGTATCCCGATTGTACCTCAATAGAGCCTTGTTTCTAGTCGATTGCCTCAGGAATATGTGGTGGTGTGTTTGAGATAATGTGACTCATTGATCCAGCCACCATCTTAGAGGTGAGTTTAGTAAGGATGCTATAACATTTATGTATATCAAATCTAGAGATGAAGAGTTTATGATTTTATCACCAGATCTGTGTGTGTGAGTTTGGAGGTAGTTATGGTTTCTATTAGAGAAACATCTAGATAAATTGGAAGATTATTATATTTTAATTTGATTTAATCTTAATATTTATGGTTACATCATAGTTCTATAAGATTAACTATGATCATAAGTTTAATGTCTTAAGCACCCCCTCGAGGTTTTATGTGATGATATCTTAAATCTATTAATTGAATTTTATTATAATTTTTATGTGGATGACATATATATAAGGGTTTGGATTAATCTAAAATATGAAATTAAATATTTTTTAAAAATTTATTAAATAATTGATAAGCATTAGGGTTTATATTATCTTCAAAATTTATCTAATAATGGGAAAATATGTTTTATCATATAGATAACAATGGGATTGAAAATATCCTTGATGACTAAGTGAGTAATGTTATTTAAAAATTTTATTTCCATATTTTCATTTCATGAAAGATGAATGGTATGATATATCATTTTAGGTTAACCAATATTTAATTATGAGATTATTTTGGTATTTTTTAGTTTAAATTTTCGAATTATTGTAAAATTTTAGAGCAAAATATACTATTTCATCATATTATGGTTTACACATTTTGGAAATTATCTTACAATGTTCTAATCATTTTACTTTTGGATAATGTCTAATGATAGTCATAATATATATTTATCCATTGTTTGGTTATTTTGACCATTAAATGTATTTTTTGGGCTTCATATATATATAAATCATCCCAAGAACATAACATTTTTAGAAAAACATGTTATTTTTTTGGAAATTTAATAAAGGATGAAATTATTCTTATCAAGTATGTTGAATTAATTATTTTTTTGGTATATTTAGAGAATAAATCCATAACATGAGGAAAGTGATCTTGGGTCGAAAATGCATTCCTCTTACATTCATATCTGATGAATCAATAGTCAAATAACTCATTACATATTTTTGTTATTTAGGTTTATAACTTTTTATTAATCTTTCACATTATTATGAGAAATGATATCTTTAACTCTCCAAAATAATTTTTTATTTAAATACATGTCCACATCATTAATTCCCACCAATGTTCACATATTTGGAAACCTTATTATGTGATGTGCTTTATATTTCCCTTCCCTGCTTATTAATAAAAATTTATATTAATACTTTTTATGATGTGGTTATCTAAAAAATATATTTTCAAATGACTAACCACTATTTACTGAGATTAATGTCAAATTTAGAGTATTAAATTTAATAATAATAGGATAATGAAACACAATTGGATTTTAAACATCGAATTTATGCACAATATTTTTCAAAACAATAAATATCAATCATACTCAACCCATAAAATAATGTTATTTTAAATATGACATTTACAACGTAGTCATTAAATTAGTTTGTATAAATATTATTAAATAAATAAATTAAATTATATGGTTTACACATGTATAAAATAAATTCAGTTTTTATATATTGATTAGAAAATAATTTATGAATAATTTTAAACAAAAATAAATGTTTTTGGGAAAACATGTTTTTTTTAAAAAAATTAATTTTTTGGTTCTTTTCACACATAACATAAAATTAGCTTTCAATTATTTTAAAAAAATTATTTTTAGAAATTGAAAATTTTAAATTATTTATACTAAAATTTTAATTGAGTGAAATTTGGGTATTTTTTCAAATTTTTTTATTTTTTAGTGATTTGGGAAAGTGCGATTTTTTTTGTAAATATGTCATTTATTTTAAATAAATAATTAATTTAATAAAACCATTATTAATTGAATATTAATTATAGTGACATAAATAATCTTAATTTATATTTATTTCAGTTAATTTATTTTTAATCATCTTTATATTTTATTTTATTATAAGTTTAGTTTTCTATTTAAATACATAAATTTCTTATAAACAATTTTAAAGTGAAAAAAGTAACTCAATTTTAGTTAATTAAAAAATCATATTGAGGTATTAAGAAAATTAAAATTATAGATTTTATATCTATAAATATGAAATTAAACTCTTATAATTATTATTACTGATCATAGAGTTAATAAAAATTATCTTTTTCATGAAAAAAGCTTCTTGAAAACTAGTTTTTTCATTTCATTTGTGGGTTTAATTGTAAATTAAATTCTACAATTTAAATGAATTTAATTTGTTCAAATTTAATAAAAATTTCGTATTAATATATTTAATGTTATTAAATAAGTAAAAAAATTTATTTTTTAATAATGAATAGTGGAAACTATAAATATATTTTACCGTATTAATGGATAAAATAGTTTTAGTGAGCATTGAACTAAAAAGATAAGGGTTAAAATGACCTAAAAATAAGAAAAAAATAATTATATATATATCCATATATAGACAATATAATGACTAAGTATCAATAATTTTCCATTTTGGTTCCTTATTAAATGTTAAAATTTGGGTTCACACTTTCATTTTAGAAATTATAAGTGTGCCTCTCACCTCACATACCAGAGGACACACCTCTCCTCTTAAATTTAAACCTTAAAACCCTTTTTATGCAAAAAATAACCAAATTACTTCATTAAATAAACATATATATACATTAAACCTTTTTTCTCATAAGTCAATCATATAGTGATTTTTGGTGGAAACATTAGGTGGTTGTTCGAAGAAAAGGTATCATGCTTAGTCATGTGGTTTTTTATTTAATCTTCCACCTCAGTCAAACCATATTAAATTATGATGCTATAATAACAATAATATCTCCTATATACTTATATTTAATTATTTTTTACAAATAATATATATTAATCTCCTCTTTTATAAAATACGAAATGAATCCATCATACTTGTGCTTGGAGAACTACAACCTCAGGAAATTTATGCAAATATTTTTTCATAATCACCTCACATAGATTATCATAATGAAGTATTTCAGGTATATATAGGTTTTTTGTAACATAATAATACTAATTTTACTATTAAATAGTACATATATTCTTATTTATCATTCCATTGGTGATACTATAACATCGCTCATGTGTACAGAAGACAACCACCTCACAAAGAATTGTAATACTATTTTCTATAACAGTCTTCATGGAAGTTTGTAAGGGTAATATTAATGGATATTTGTGATATATTTGAACTAATTGTTATATTAATGAAATATTTATAATTATTAAGAGATAATAAATCATTTATTTCTTACCTTTCCACTAATTAAAAAATAACATTATTTAGGATTACGTGTGGAATATCGCCTCCATGAAGCGATGTCATTATTTTTTAATAACCACATCTCAAAGATAATATATATATTTTTTAATTTATAGAGAATATATTTTATTTATGATATTTTTATCACTATTTCAATATAATATAACACTTACCTTTTTTCCACAATAATCATTGAAAAATGGGAATGTTATTGAAGCATACACACATACTACCATTTTCCATGATTGAATCATAGTTCACTATTCATGAACACTATTAATTATTTATTTAAAAACAATAATTGATTTATTAAATGTATAATTATTTCATTATTATTATTTAACTTATGGAACAATCAAATATTTTACCACAATCAACACACTGAATCTATTTAGAAATAATAAACAGAAGGTCCTCAAAAGAAATGATGTGTACTTAACTAATTAAATATTAGAATTTGAAAATAAAAAAACTAAATTAAATGAATTTTGTATATGTTTTTAAAATATGAGAAGGTCATTAGTAAATAAAATAATTTTTTATGTTTATTATACATGATACAAGGAATTCCCATAAATGCGACAAGGGAATTCATCTCAATTTTCTTTTATTGAGACATGTTTTACTATTCTGAAAATAATTTCCTTAGTATGTTGTATATACATCCCATTTTTTCAGGTAATATAATGAATAATTATTATTTCATTGTATTTAAATTTCTAATTTTTTTTATTTCATCCAAGTGGATTTGACATGGAAGTCACCAAGTGGTAAAAAATTTTATAACTCAATTTCATTTCATTGGGTTATATTACTTCTCCATTGTCTTTAATATTAAAAAATTAATTCCTTAATGAATTTTTATTTTATTATTTTTAATTTAAAATTATTTTTATTTTTTTTACATTTGATATAGATATTTTATTCATTAATCAATTCTCACATCAATGATAGGATCATTGTAAGGGTTTCTTATCCAAAATTTATATCTTTGCGACATATTTTATGTTATAAAAAAATTTTATTATCAGGTGAATTTAATTATTTTTGAAATTTTATATAATTAAATTACATATTTTTATTAGTTTTATGGTTTCATTTAATGACATTATTTCACCAGTCTTCTGATTGAAGAGTTAACAATGTGGGAAATGATTTATGTTATAATCACATTTTTTTCAGGATTGTTAACATGGAAGGTTATTTTGGAGGGAATAATACAATATTATTTTATTAAAATAATAATATTTTATTCCCATATCGTTATAGATGTGGTTCAAAATTTTAAAATAAATTTCCTCTGTTATCGATTGATAATATATTAGGAATATTGATTGTATGTGACACAGAACTTATATCATTATTTTAGGTCAAGAATCTTCTTTTTCTATATCAATGTTTTCTAAAATGTTTTAAAATGTGTTACTTTATAATACTAAAATATTTTTAATGTTATTTTTCATGATCTTTGAAATTCTTTGAATTGGTTTTAAAATGAACATTTTTTAAAATTTTTCTAATGGGTCACTTTGAACCCCTTTAAAAAATCATTAAAAAATTATTATTTTTATCACATACAACATAATTAAATTTTCTACCACTATGACCAATCAATGTATTAAATCATAATTTTTTATATTTAAATGGTCATTTTTTAAAAAAATAACATTTTAATTTTTTATAATTTTTTATATTTTAGAAAAAGTGTTTTCATAATGGATTGGGGTTTTCCTCAAAAAATGTCAAGTGATATTTCAAAATAATTTTCCATTTATGATAAAATCATTTGATGTTACTCAATTAAGCGAGGTTTTTTTTCTCAATTTTTTTTCAAATATTCTTTTAATCTTATTTTTATTCACAAATTTCAAAAACACTTGTTGTTAATTATGATCCAATGTTGATATTTCTAATGATATTATACCAATTTTTCTATTGAAGGATTATGTTCATTTCAATCTAATTTTCAAGGAACCTATTTATTCTATAGGTTAATCATGTTTCAGAGAGATAGTTATAGAAACTATTTCTTTTCTATAGTTAAAATAATTCATTAAAGGAATTATAGGGTTTTATTAGTTTATGATGAAATAAAATCTTTATATAATTTATTCATTATTAATTTCTTAGACATTGTTTATGATGATATGTGGTTCTAATGGAGATCATGTACGGGTGGTTTCATTATAAATCATGAAAGGTTTGTTAAATTATTATCTAATGATAGGTGGTCATTTTATTAACCATAGATGGGTATTCTTGTGATATCCCTCTAATGCATTGGGTTCTCCTAAGATGTAAGTTGGCCATATAGGTTATTCAATTTGTAAGAGTGATATGTGGATAATGATTCAAGATACCAATACAGATTCTTTATGATTGTTATGTTTCTTTGGTTTTGTTTAATAAATATTGACATCACATGGAATATAATTATAGACCCCTATAATTTTTTTAATATTTAATCCATGTTTTATGTTTTTTGATTCATATATTAATGGGTTTTTTTCTATTTAATTTTTCAAATTCACATTTATTATCTTATCATACCTTTATAGCCATAATATTCTCAATATTGATAATCATTTTTTAATTATCATTTTTACCCTTACTGAGTATTTGAGTTCACCCATTTTTTGGTTTAATTTTCTAGAGGTTATAAATAATGATGTCAATTTATTCATGTCCAGAAAAGATGCTAACAAAATAATGTATTTGTGTGATATTCATGAAATAATATGGTATCTTAAAAGCCAGGTCTAGTGGGGATAAATACACCATTAAATTCATGGTTATTATTTATATATGTGTTTTTAATAATTATATAAAACTATAAATCTAAAAATTCATTGGGTATATAAGTTCTCAAATAATTCCTTTTGATGTTGCGTGTTTTGGATAAAAAATTGGGTCTGCTTTATCAGTTTGAAATAGAAAAATTTAATGCACATTTTTTACCAAATCATGGTGTGTAGGTTTTGGGGATTATATATTTAGTACCAGAAATGTGTTTAAATAAAATTTTAGAACATGATGTTTTCATGTGAGTTTATATTAATATTTATAGATACCTCCATCTTTCTATAAGATTAATGATAACCATAATTTAAATGTCATAGATACCCCTTTGAGGTTTTAAACAATGTGATCTTAAAGTGATCAATGAGATTTTACAAGACATTTTATTAGGTGGAGCTATATGTAATGATTTGACTTAAGGTGAAGAATAACTCTATATTTTTTGGAATAATATTTATATAAATTTATAACAATTATGTTTTATTTTACCATGGATATTGATGTATTTATAGGAACACATGTTTTATCATATAGATAACCATGTTATTGAAAAGTTATTTGGTAGGAAAGTAATTAATGTTCTATCAAAATATGATGGACATATTGTTGGGATTGAAGGATGAACAGTATGATATATCATTTTAGTTTTAATAAAAATTATCTTATTGAGGAATTATTTAGATTAATTTTTTTTAAATTTTTATTTTTGATAATATTTTAGTATTTAATCATATGAAGGTTTATACATTGTGGGAATTATCTAACCATTTGATAACCTTTTATGTTTTAGTTAATTAATAAATTTAGATGGAATATATTTTTATCTATTATATGTTTATATTACCCACTAAATTTTTTATTTTTAGTTATTTGTGTATATAAATCATCATGAATACTCTTCATATAGAGAAAATGATGATATTGCGTGGAAATTTATTAGAGGATAAAATTTAACTTTTCAAGAGTATAATTCATTATGTTTTCATTATAAAGGGTCAATTAATTACTTAAATTTAGGTATATTATATTGCAACAAAAAAATAACATTATCTTCACATATTATGAATAAAGTTTTATTTAACTCATCACATATTTATGGGTTTGTGGTCCATAGCTTTTGATTGATCAATCAATTTATTACAATCAATAATCTTTATCACACCCCTTAATTGTTTACAGTTTTCAAAAATATAAATATCATTACTATCCCTCATTTTAACCCACTGTGGGAACATAGTAATGCGAATACCTTTTTATTTACTTTTACCACATTTTAATTGAATTTTTTATTAATTGATTTTAGGATTTAGGTTTCCAAAATAGTTATTTTCTACTGTATAGAATTTATTTTTTAATAAAATTTTAATAGTTAGAGTATCAAATTTGTCAAATATGAGTATAATTTCACACCACACGATTTTTCAAAAGTAATCTATGCATGGAAGTATACTAGATACTTAAGATCAAGATTAAATGATGCTTGAAATAATATAATTTTATATATGATTGTTAAAACCAAGAATTTAAATTGGTGGTTGTTAAAAAGAATATGGAAATTTGGAAAATTATAAGGTTTTAACATATATCAAATTAATACATAGGTTTTCTATTAATTATATAAAAAATTAAAAAACATTTGAATGTAAAAGATGTGTTTTCTGAAGAGAGCTGTATTTTTCTAAAAATTGGTTTCTTCAAGCTTTTCACAAAAATAATAAAATTAATTTTTATCAATTATAGAAAATAAATTTTACAGATTGAAATTAATTCTTGAATACACAACATTGAGATTTTTTTATTTTTTGGGAAATATTGATTTTTCAGTAAACAGTGAAAATACGGATTTTTTGAAAAAATTGTATTCTTTACAATTAGGAGTATTATAAAATTACAATTATTTTTTGATTATTAATTTTATGAACCAAATAAATATTATTTAATATTTAATAAAATTACATTATTTTTAATAATATATATATATATATTTTATTTTTGTATAAATTTATTTTCCGACGTATAGATAATATTTTCTTGTAAAATGTTTAAAGGCATTGTGTTTCTCAAGTTTAATTATTTCAAATAACTTATAGTAATAAATTAATTAAATGAAATTTATTGATTATATATTTATGAATTTCAACTAACATTAATAAAATTATTATTACTAATAATAAATTTAATACAAAATTATCTTTTTCTGAAAAATAAACTTCTTGAGAACCCTATATTTCATCGTGTCTATAGATTTTATTTTGAAATTAAATTCTAACAATTTTACAAATTTAATTTGGTAAATAGTATTCTATATTTGTAATTATCGTAAGTTATATTATATAATAAGTTAACCATAATTTTTTATAATTATTAATGAAAATAGTAAAACCTAAAAATTTAGTTAAAGTAAAAAAAGACTACTGAAAGATAATATAAGAATATAAGGGTCACAGTTACTGAAAAACATTTCTAAAATTAAGTGAATATTAATGTACAAGACATACCATGTCTAAGTAACTATAATGTCCCATTTTGGTTCATTTATAAGGTGAAAAATATCAGTATGTTTTTTTATTCTAAAAATTTACTAGAATTTCACTCACATCATTTATAAAATGTCATACCCTCTTCTCTTCATATCACATCATAAAACTGTTTTTTAGAATATCTATAAAAGAATTACTTCCATAATTCCCTAACCACAAACTAGAATCAATTTTTTAACAAAACCATCCTATAGAGTATTTTTGTGTTTACCTAAAGTGGTCATCTAAAAATTGAGGTATCATGCACAACCAAGTGTTTTTATTTTCTCGTCGTCCACATCCTTCAAACTGTATAAAATTATAATGACATTAAAATGAAATTTATATCCTGCATACAGATATGTTATTATGATAATGAAATATCATAAACACCTCTCATATTTCACCAATTGGGAAACCCATAACTTGGGTATAGAGTGGACCACCACTTCACAAATCAATGTAATCTATTTTTTATCATCACCTCTTAAGGAAAGTTAAAATCACGAATATATATATATATATATGATATTTTTAAAATAATTATAAACTTTTAAATAAATTATTTTGAACTCCTTATTACATTCCATTTTATGGGGGATGTGATAATGTAACTCACGTCCACAATGGACTGACACCTCATGGAACGAAGTGATTCATATTTTACTAATACATTACATGGAACGTTTTATGGATAAATTAAATGTGTATTTCGGAAATATATGAAATAATTTTTATATCAATCACATATTTATTATCATTAAGAGATAATATATCATGTTATTTTTTTATCGTTCCATTCACTAAAAAAAGATAATGGCATTCCTTCGTATATGTGGACTACCAACTCCACGAAGTGATGTGATTATTTTTTCATCAAAAAAACTCATGGATGCTATATATAAGTTTATTTATATATTAAATAATATATTT
Source organism: Viscum album (assembly GCA_963277665.1). Classification (NCBI taxonomy): domain Eukaryota; kingdom Viridiplantae; phylum Streptophyta; class Magnoliopsida; order Santalales; family Viscaceae; genus Viscum; species Viscum album. Next base: position 1,206,466,565 of record OY728138.1, read on the forward strand.
ATTATATTATTATGATTATTAAATGATAAACTAAAATATACAAACTTTCCATTATAATCATTGAATGTTGGAAAGCTTACTGTTGTGGCACATGAGCCTCATCCCAGTTGGTGAGGACTCCTTATGTATATGCAAGAGACCTAGGATCAAATCCCGGAGGAGACTACTTTCTGGGTACTGTAGTAGTACTGTAGAAGGTACTATAGAAAGAACTGTAGCAGTACTGTAGTAGGTATTGTACCAGGAACTATGCAGAACTGTAGCATGGACTATAGTGGGAACTATAGCAGGAACTATTTGGCACTGTAGTAACCAAGAATATTCCCCTGTTTGGGCCTTCAGGCCACCCAGGCCTTCGAGTCAGTAAGGCGTTCAGGCCACCTTAAGTGCAGATGCAAACCGGACAACCTACAAGGAACAAGCCTCAGAAGGAGGTGGAGCAAGGAGCTTTCACCATTGTAGAAGCTAAACAGATTGCAAGAATGAGAGGGTATGGCATGTGCCATTGGGAAAAGCCTGTGCATGCACAAAAAAGCCTATCCAAACAATCATGTGAAGCTAGAGAGAAGATTTCATGATGAAGATGCAGGGGAGGAGATATTCCAAGTACTGATTTCAGGTTACATTTAATGTTTGAAGCCTACGGGCAATGAATTACTCTAAGGTCTACGGGCCATGTAATACTTATGCATATGGGCCTTGTAATGGTTACACCTCACCCCTTGAATGGTGGATTATCAAAAATCAATAAAAAATGAATTCCTTCAAGCCATTAAAGGAAAGATTACTATTGTGTATGTACAATATATCATCTTCATGATTCTAACATAGTTTTTTGAAGACAATTATTCATATATTGTTTTAAATGTATAATTTATTTATAAAATTGAAATATATTCTATTTTTATTATTTTTTATATGAATGAATAATGAACTCTATGACACTTATCCATACACTGATGCAGTTTTAAAATAATGAACTGAATCTAAACAAAACAAATGAAGTTGACTTACTTTATAAGGTATTTAAATATTTAATTATAATAAATGAATTATGTATAAGTTATTAAAACAATAATATGTTATTCTTAAATATTTAAAAAATTTAGCTTATTATATAGTAGTTAAAGGACATAGATGCAATTTTTGCACTCGAGGTAAGGGATTCTGTCTCACTTTTTCATTATTGAAGAATATTTTAATGATATGCACCAAATTCCATTTATATTGTGCATAGACTGACCCCTTTACATATAATATCATGATTAAGTAATTTTTAAATGCATGTTAAGTTTACATTTTAATAATTTAACCCAATTTGATATAACATCAAAGTTACCAAGTGGTAATGAATTTCACATATTGATTTCTATATATTGAGTTATGTTACTTCTTAATTGTGTTTTATATTCTATGATTATGTGTGTAATGAAATATTAAAATATTATCTTATAATTCAAAATTTTTAGTGAATATTTACATTTTATATAAAAAATATATTCACTGAATAATTATCACTTCATTGTTATCATCATTATATAAGATACTTGTCTCAAATTGTCTTCCTTGGGATATATATTGTGTCATAAACCAATATTCATTTATGAGGTGTATATGCTCGCCCATTGACATGCTATATTTTGAAAATATTTAAGTTCATGGTATTTAAAATTTCATTTCATTTTATTACTTCATGAGGGTTATAATTGAGGCGTTACCAAAGTGTAAAAGTATTTATGTTATAATATAATTTAGTTTTTAGGATTTCATATGTGGAAGGTTATTTTGGAATAAACAACAAGATCATGTTTCCATTAGAAAACATATATTTTATTTCCCTTTGGTTATATATTTGGTTCACATTTTTAATTTCTTATTTTCTCCCTTATTAATTAATAAAATACTAGGAAATCTATTTGTAATTGATATCAATCTTGTATCATTATTTTAGATTGAAAACCTTCCTGTTCCATAAAAACGATTTTTTTAAACAATATCGTGCTTTATTTTATAAAAATAAATTATTTATTAAATATATTTTTCAGCATCTGTTACTTTATATTAAATGTTTTTTAAAAGTAAATTTCTTAATATTTTACAAATGGTCACTTCTAATCCCTTAACAAACTTTTTTAAAAAATAATTTTTTTAATAATTTTCAACATGATTGGATTTTTCAACCATCATAACCAATTATTGTATTAATGCTTCCATTTATGATTCAGTGGTTATATTCAATGAATCTTATTTATTTAGTGTTTAATTATTTTTTTGGTATGAATTTTTTTTTCAGAATTGAATGGTATTTTTCTCATGACTTGGTCCATGTGATCATTCAAAATCATTTTCTATATAAGATTAAACACGTTGATATTACTAATATTGAGATGGTTAATTTTTCATGAAATTTCATAAAAACCATTTAATGATATTTACATTCATTAATATTAATAACCCACATTTTTACTTATTCTCCATTATGGATATTTGGTAATTATTATATCCTCATTCTTCCTCAAGATTAATTATGATTGTTTGAAAGATATTTCCATAGAAGTGATTTATTTTACTTGTTTTAATCATGATTCAAATATATTTTCATTGAACATATTTCTTTTCCATGGGTTATTTATATTATGAATGTAATTATAGTTCTTTAATGAGTTTTATTATAAAAATCATGATTTATTTACATTATTCAGGATACTATTTTTGGACACTATTTACGGTGATGGGTTATTCCATTTAAAAATAAGTAAATGTGGTCTCATTTAAAAAAATATGGTTATTTTTTTATTAATCAAGGATGTGTGGTTATGTTATTAAAAAAGTATATATGTGTTTGGGATATCCCTCTAATTCATTGGGTTGTTTAGAGATTAAATTTGACCATATTTGGTACATGATATGTAATAGTTATATGAAGATAACAAATCTAGGTACTAAAAAACTTCTTTATTAATACTATGGGTTTTTTTGTTTTGGATGATCAAGAAGGAAATGACATGGCTCATGATTATTGACTCATATAACTCTTTTTATCTAAATCCTTAAGTGATGTTTCTTTTATGATGATCAAGGTATTGTTGGGTATGATTTATCTTCTTTTTACTCTTAAAATTTTATTATTTCATCATTATCATATGCTCATCTTATTTTTACTAATGAGAATCATAGGTTAATTTTTAAATGTACCCTTAACATTAATTTTATATAACCATTATTATGTTTTTTTCACATGATTATGATGAATGATGTTAAAATATTTGTATCTTAAAAGGTTTTAAACCTGATAAATGTTTTGGTGAGATTTTGAAGACAAAATATTGAATATGTAAAATTTAATAGAGTCTTAAAAAACCCTTTTAATTCATTGTTATCTTTAACATAAGAGTTTATCCTAATTTTCCTAAATTCTAAACCCAAATGATTCTGAGGTATATAAATGATCCAATATTTCCTTTTTATGTTGTACATTTTGGATTTATAAAATTGAGTAATCTTCAATATTTTTAAATCTAGAATGTAATGTTTATAATTTTGGCACTGAATCTAGTAGATTGGGTTTATAATCTATTATACACTGAGTTTTATTTCATCTTTATTGGTTTAAAATTTATTTCTTCTTTATCCCTTTTCATAAATAAAATTAACATCTTTATCTGATATTACATGAGAATATTTTTATGTTTATCAAGAGAGAAATCATCTCTATCCTTCATTGAAGATACTTTAAGATCATATCTTTTCATGAAATTTTATAAGTGTTTTTAAATTAATCTTAGGAAATAATCATTTATAGTTTCCTAAATATCCCCATTCAATCCCTTAAAAGTACTTATCTATATTTGTGGACATTCAGAGTGGTTTACCAACTTATCTTAATTCACTTATTGTTTCTCTTAAGTAATTTTTATGATTTTAATGCGTTGAAAAAATGGAAGAAAGAGGAAGATGATGTAAGACTAAAACTATCATGATATTTAAAACATAATCATGTAAAGAAATTTATCTGTCGTAGGTTAGGTCTTTGAGGTTAATTCATTATTCATTATTATATTTTACAATTAATTTATGAAATATAATTTATGAAATACTATTAAATTTTTTTATTAAACATTAATTTTAGTATACTTATGAGACTCAATTGTTATACCAATATTCTCCTCCTACAATAATCAAGGTTAATGAAACACCTTAATTGATATGGTTACACATTCTAGGACATGGATCTATCATTTATCATTTATTAAATTATACTAACTAATGTACATAATATGATAATCTTTTTCTAAATAGAACGATGTTAAATATTGTAAACTAATGAACAAGTATGAATTTGAGATTCATATTGTTGTGTACTTTCACATCACTCATACAAATCTATCACATTCACCAAAAATAGAATTAAAATTTTATGATTTTAAAAGAAAAAATTTATGATCTTTGTGAAACCTTCCCAAATGGTTGGAATAAATCAATCACTCACCATATTCAATGTAAGAGATCATGATTGAAGAAACATATATACATAATAAGAATATAATTTAATCCCTTTTATTAAAATTATAGATAATTACAAATAGAAATTATATAAATATAAATAATAATGTAAAATTAAAGATGTTTCAAAATTACTCTATGAAGAAAAAAATTTCTTCTAGTGCATGGAACCTCTGTATTAATAGGAATTAATACCTCAAAAAATAATTATAAAATATCAAAAATATTATTCATAAATGTTAAAATAATTAACCATTTTAATCAATAAATTTTTCATCTTTTAATTTCCATAGGATGATCTATTTAAAATTCTTCTATGATTATATAATAGATATATAAAATACTTTGACATTTCTTATTGTCATATCTTCAATATTGGTTTTATCTCCATTATAATCCATCATTATCTTTCTTTCCAAAATAGGATTTATATAGAGTTGATGTTTAACCTATCCATCTTTCTTCTAAATATTAAATTTATCTAATCGATGTGTGATGTACCTATTTCATTCATTTATTTCTAAACACTATCCCATATGTACATCATATAATTATTCACAGATAGGGATCCATTCATCATCAATGGGTTCATGTAGATTATCTATGTTGATTCAAGATGATCTAAGGTTTCATTATGGCATATTGACTCAATCTTAGGATCTAACAGTGTAAGACATGGATTTATCTATTGTCTTTTGTGACTCTTATGTAACTTGTAAAAGATTAGAGTTAAACTAATTTAAAAATGGTATTTTGGAGTTACACATACATGATTTTTTTCTACCCTTATATATCTCTTTAAAATCTCTAGGTTCATATATGTATTGATATGAAACCCATGCACATGCTTTTATACCATTTAATAGCTCCATCCCAACATTTTCACAACGTAATACTTACCCTTGTAAAGAATTTTAAAACTAGACACTACCTTTATATATCTAGTGAAAATTGGTTGGTACCCTTAAATATAATTTGAAACCCATGATATCCTTTATATATATCTAGTGGTCCAAATTGAATCCATACACAACACTTCCTTACCATTAAACAACACATTAGTTACCTTTATTCACCCCTTTTAAATTCACTTTTTACCCTTACATATCACCTATATAAATATCATATGTAATGTCATTTGTAATTTTACACTCATTTTTTCCATAGAACACACATAGTTTTATACAATAACTTTAAAATTTTATAAAACATCATCATTCATAATTTTCACATCCTATCTTAAAAATAATTATTCTAATGAAAATCAAACACATTTAAATAAATCTATTATTTATTGGCAAAAATGACTAAAAATATGAAAATTTATTTTTAACAATTCATTTATTTTTTCTAGAAACATAAGTGCTTCAAATACCCCTACACATGAACCATGGTAGTATTTAAGTATTAAATCCCAACATTAAATATCATAGGTCACCAATTCTACCAATATATAAATTTCAATGAAATAGAGAAATTATATTCCTGGTTGAAAAAAAGACTCAATTTATACATGTAATTTCCATAGAACTTAAAAATTTTCAAAAGAAAAATCAACATTAGTATTTTTATTTTTCCAATTGAAAAATTATGGATTTTCTCCTTTCATCCATTCAATTATACTGATATATCAATATTAAACATGGTATGTAATGATCTAACTCACAACAAATTCATTTCTCTCATAACTAATGATATAAAACTAAGGAGACTTATGATCATAAAATCAATGAATTTACCTTTTATATATATTTAAAAGGGATATACAATCTCAAATTTTTAAATTTAAAACTCATATAATAACTTGGAGGCCTTAAAATTGTGTTTCTGATGACATTAAGTCTTATGGTTGGTGTGGATTGTAGTTCAAAATTTTATGGTCAAAGATTAGTCTTTTCTTTAATTCATGATTAATGATACCAAAATTAAAAGCTATATGGAAATTTCCCATTATTAATTTTCTAACTACCACTTTCTGAAAAACAATGTAAAGGTCACGGATGGTGTAAGAATAATTAAATATGTACATCTTATTGAATATTATATACTTTTTATATATCTTTTTTTTCAAACGAATTTTTATAAATTTTCATTTTCGATTGTTATTCTTGGAAAAAAATATCTCATCCACCACCTAACTCAATTTGATGTAATCATTAATCTAATAATATTAATTTTTAAATCTCATATGTAAAAACAAATGTTTTTTTAATTTTAATTTTGTTTCAAGAGGGTTAAATAATAATGTTAAGTTAATGAATCTTCAAGATCTCCCAATACCCAAATTAGAACACCCACACTTATTCATTTCAATATAATAAAACCATTTCTTTAAATACATCAATCACTCCCACATGTTAACCTTACAATATCATTCAATGTGAAAAGAGCAGAGTAATAATATATATAATTGGATTATAATGTGGATCATTCATTATAATATCATTCATGGATTATATGGTCTAAATAATGAATAATGTAAAATGTGGTTCCAATGATAATGGAAAGATTAGTAAAAAATCACCAAGAATATCAAATGTCACTATTAATAGTCATGTATTTGAAAATATAAATACAAATTATATTTTGTTTCATTACCTAAGGTCAACCATGAAATTTGAAAAATATAGAAAATTGGAATTTCTTGTGCCTCGAAATCTTATTGAGAAAGAAACATAAAAATAATTTAATCACTCATGGAATGTATAATAGTAATAAGCCAATTCTCTCAAAATTCTATAATTCAATGCATGAAAAATGGTAAAAAAAAGTCACTTACATAAATCAACCAATTCCATAAAATCAGGACTCATCAAACTAAAATATATTATTCACTCTAATCATTAAATTCTACTTTTTACTAATTTAATATCATTATCATAGAAATCAAAAATTTAGAATAATTGGAATCCTAAGAATCTTCTGTCTCTTATTTTGGTTGAGTAATGAAAAAAGTCTGAGTTTGTCTATGAAAATTATAGCCTAAATTAAAAATATAATTAAAAAATACATTTAGTGGTTAAAATAAAAACTATAAAGTTAACTCCCATTTCTCATAAATCTTAGTATATCTCCTTGTTTCTATGATTAAACATCCTTATTCAATAATCATGAACCTAAAAAGGATAATCAATCATCAAAGCACTAGGATAATGAGATAGTAATATTATAAATAATGAGGGGTGTTAGGTTGAATTATAATATATACATTAAAATTATTCCAAATAAATAATTTTTTATCATAGGAGTAAAATAATAATGATACATATTGGTATGATGCACCAAGATGAACTTGGGATTTTACTTCCTCTTGAAGTAAAATACCATATATCAACCAAAGGATTTTAATGTTTAGAGTTTCATCGATTTTTAGCACCAATAAATCATTCATTCATTTGGATATCCCACTTATTTATTATAGAGGAATATGTAGAAGGAGTACAAAAAATTCACCCCTAGATAAATAAGGTACATTTTTCAATGTTGGGTTAGAATGAAGTATGAGTCCTCCCCATTCATGGATTATTCTTGTACAACCTAATCTTTAATATCCATTAATTTCTAAATTTAGGATTGAAAATGAAATAATCCAATATAATGATATAAATCATGTTTATTTTAAAAAACAATATGTATATATAATGATTTTCAAAATATTACATGTCACTAGTGATAATTATTTTGTTAGTTTCCTCTTGAGGATACAGTGGGATACCATCATGTACTACCTACAATAAATTTTTAATATGTTATGGAAGCTATATAAGTACCTCTATTAGTGAACCTTGTTTTTCTTCATCTTATTCTAAGAGAAAAAATGAGTGATTCAAATATTGAAATTTAAAACAATGAAAGGTGATCTGAAAATTTAGTTTAAAAAAACTATCTCAATAAGATCATGAATATGTCATATCCCTTATTTTGTTTATCATAAATATATTTTTCATTAGAGAGTGACTAATGGAGATTATTTTTACTATGTAGTGTAGTATAATCAGAAGTATCTATATTCTATTCAAATTCCCCCATATGGGATGTTTGTTGTTCTTATAAAGCTATGGATAGGTATAGAGGTGTTGAATGTTCTACTTTTTCAAGTATGGATGATATTATTGCACTTCATAATCATTCTATAAGTCTTTCAAAATAATTTTGATATATATTATGTACTTATGTAGTAAATTATTCATCATATATTTCATCTAGTAAAGGATGAGAGTGGTGGAATAGATCTTCATGTATCTCATCCTTTACCTCCCTAGGTTCTTAAACATGAAAAAATGAGTGGGTAAATCTCTTCCACCACTAGAATAGGTTCATTTATCTCTTGATAGTCATGAGCTATTTTTTCTACTGGGATCCTCATTTCAAATATTTTTCATCAATAATTTTCAAAAATTACTTTATATCATTTCCATCATTTTGATTTTTTCACCGTGAGTAGTCAATTCTTGAAAATAGATTGTAATTCGAATACATAATTAAATATTTTTTTGGGAAGAATTACATTTATTTATATAGTGAAAATAAAAATCAAATGAAATTCCTATTAGATCATCAATAATGGTCCCATGTTTTGAAAGGCTTACCATATCATTATAAAAAATCAACGACAATTTTTCAACTTAAACACAATGGATGAGAAGGGTCACCTCACTTTAGGATCTTTATAGTGGTTAAATAACTAATCCAACTTCACATTTTTTGTATTTTAATTATACTAAAAATAAGTAAAATTATTGTAGAAATATGGACAGAATGTAATAAAAAATATCATATAGATGAAAAAACTGAATTATGTTTCAAATGAATGGTCTTGGTCCTGGGGTTATCACTTGGGTTACATCATTATTCATTATTTAATTTGAAAATGTTTTTTTGTAAAATAATTCACGAATTAGTATCGTTAAATTTTTTAGGTGTGAAATTTATCAATCCTAGGAGAATCCATAGTTATAACAAACATCACAACCTCAAAAATCATGTTTTATAAAACCCATCAATTGAGACTCTGGCTCCTTTCAAGACTTGAATCTATCATATTTTTTTAAAAAAAATAGTTTTACTAACCTATTGTGTATTAAGAGTATCATATTTAATAAAAGCGTAGGAAATAATTCAAACTACATAATATATATTAATTTCAGAGTAATGTGATATTGTATTACCTTCTAACATATACACTTTTCTCTCCTTCACTATAAATTAAATTTAAACATTAAGAATTTAAGATTATAATTTATATACCCTGTGAAACCTCCCCCAATGCTAAGCCTTAGGTAAGTAACTCACCATAGAGTCTATAAATGATTGTGATGGATGAACGTTTTAATATAAAGATAAATAATTGAATATAATCTATTCTAATAAAAATAAAAATAATTTCAAAGAGAAATAAACAAAAAATGAAATCGAAAATAAAATGAAAGCAGTTGACTATGTTCACCATAAAGTAAATAATTTTTTTTGTATCGTATAATGGCTATATTAATAGGAATTGAACCCTCTAACCCACAGTTTTGAGATCCAATTTTTTTTAAAAAGTCAGTATGGCTACCTTTTAATATTACAATGTTTTATCTTAAAATAATCAAATAAACTTGCTTAAGATTATCCATTGATTATGAAAGAGAGATATAATGAAGCTTGACTTTCCATGTATTCATATATTTGACTGCAGTTTTATCAGTATTCAAAAATGTTTTTAAACATGTATCCCATGTATAAAATATATGGAAATGATGGGTGGTATAACTATTTTTTCTATATAGGTACTACAATGTTGTGGGACTACATCATTACTGATTGTCGCCTATTGGTGGTTTAATGGTTTGGTACTCTTCTATAATATCTATAGAGGGAATAATGTAATATCCATGATAATGGTACTATATTTTAGAGTCATTTATTAGTTTGGTGGGGGGGTTAGAGATTGCGTGAAATGATTGATTGATGAATTTAATTTTACAATTAAATATTGGATATGGTGTGTTCATTTTGTTTTGGAAATATAAGCATAAAAAATCTTTGATATTTTTTATATATTTTATAAAATTAACATCAACATCACAATATGATTTTGATCTGAATTTCAATTATTTTTATATTTCATTGAAGAATTAACATGGTTTTTTATCTCAATAAATACTTTTTTATAGTTTTGTAATCAGGGTTACAATAATGCATGTACTCAACATGATAAAAGAATCAGGTCCCTAATCGATGAAATTTCTTATTTTGACATGCCCAGCATTAACCTAAAGAGTATTTAATGTCCAAAAGTTCTCAATCAATTGACATCCCAAAATTATGACTCATCCTAGTGGATCACTTACTAATCCATTCAGATGATTAATAATATAGTTAGTCATGTATATAGTTTTTACATATTATGAAAATAAAAATTTACAAGACTAGAAAAGATTTGTGTTCTGAACACCCAAATGAATTTCAATGAGAATTAATAACACACTCTATATTGAATGAGAAAGTGTAAAAAGTGAATGTTTTTTATATTAATTATTTTAATTTTAATAAAAATAATATTACACAACATAGGCTGGACGAGGATATGATGTTATGAAGTTGAAACATCCCTTAAAATTAAATATTAATTATAATGAATTAATTGATTTCAAAAGAAAAAAATCAAGAGACATGAAATGAAAAGTGGATAAGAGGATTAACTTGTTGAAAAAAAATGTGTGGAAAATAATATAAAGACTTTCAGCAGGGTGTGGTCATATTAATTCTCCTCATTTAGTTCTGATGTGCCAATACCTTATAAATAGATGAGGTGAATGAATTTATAGCCCAAGGTGGTGGACTATTTTTCGTCCAAAAATGATCTTATTGTTGATTAATCCATTTGACTTATAAGAAATTCAAATATTATGAAATTAGATTATCTATTGTTGTAGATATATATATTTTTAGTTCAACTTCCAAATTATTCATCCAAATCTATGTGGATCATTTCCCCCATGACTAACACTATATAAATGGACGAAAATATTATTATTCAAATCAACATATTATGAAATTAAAAAACAATCGTTGGAGGAATTATAGTGAATATTGAATGAATGAATGAAGTTTTATTTATAAGGTATAAAAAGAAATGTAACCATTTGGATTTTACCATTATATGAATGTTGGTATATATAGACATTGTTTAATTTGAAAATATTTAACTACACCCATTAGTGATAGTTTTACCATTATCATTAGTTTTTTAAGTTGTAATGAAAACAGATAATTAATGAAGAAATCATAAATTATGACCTCAACTACTAGAGTAATGTTGTTTAAATCTTATTCATCAGAACATGGGACGGAGGTAGTGTCATTAGGTTTCACCATTATTCAAGGACAATATGGGATTTAATAAATGAATCATGAATGAAATTTCTTATGATAGAATTTCAAGTCATCAGAGATAACCAATAAATAAATATTAGCTGAGCCACAAAATGAAACAACTATGACCACACACCTTACTCGTTTGGGTGTAAACTGGTGTTATTAAGGGTTTGGTTTCCTATAATTATTTACATAATTTCTAATTCCATATAATAAATAAAACGTTTATTCTATAAATTCCTTTTAATTAAGAATTTATCTTAATAACATGTCAATTTAATTGAGTTGAATATGATAAATTTATTTTTGGACACAAATGAAACATAATTGTATTTTTTTAGAAAATATCTAAATTTATAAAATAAAATATGGTATTAAGAATAATATTTTTATTTATTAAATAACATTTTAAATAAATTTAACATATATATATTTGGTAAAATAATTTTATAAGGTCCTATGATGTTTTTTCAGGTGTCAAAAATTTGATTGTGCATTAGGAAGATATATTTTTCATTAAATAATGTTTTTGCTATTTAAAAGATAAAATGATCTTTTAAGATAATTATTTTGATAAAATTTTGATTTTATTTTAAATAATTACATCAAAATTAGTATAGGGTGAATATATGATAATTTCCTAGATTACATTATTTCTCTGTGAATATAAATATACATTTTTTGTTTCAGTTCTTTTTTAAAATTCAAGTTTTTTAATTATGATATAATCATTAATTAAACACAATTCACTAGCTATGACATTAAATTTTATTAATTTTATTTATTTTAATGGCATTTAATAAATTTACAAACATGTAATTAACTTTCCAAAGTCTAAACTGAAATATTTTATTTTAAAAACATCATTTTTTTAAAATTTAATTTTATAGGAGAAAATAAGTTTTAAAAATGGGTTTAGTTTCTAATGGATTTAAAAAACATAAAATCTAACTCAAATTTCTAAAATTTATGAGAAAATATAACAGTTAAGACAATGGTTTTTAATTTTCTATAACCTAGGTTTTTACAAAAAATATTTGTAAATTATTAAAAAAATTCCTCAAATTTTTATATAAATAAACTCACATTTCACCATTCCCCTTAACTATTAATCCATCTACTCTTAGTATAGAGTGATTTTTTTCCAAGGAGACCTTTAAATATTTCTCAAGTCTCAATGGTTTGAAACCTCATAATTTGTGATCAACTCTTTAAGGTATGATAATTCTCATCCTCTTATTTTCCATTCATGAAATGATTTTAGTGTACATATTATGAATGGTATGTTACATTAATTTATTATTATTTTTATTATACCCTTACTTATCTAATAATTAAATACATAAATATGATAAAATTTTCCACTCTCATTTTCCTTTTTCTAAAATGACATTTTATACCCATTATACTACTTAATTAAAATTTCAAATTCCTCTCTTTTACATGAGAGATTCTCAAAATATTTTCTTCTTCTAAATACCCAAAACTCTTCCTTTTACATGGGTATTCAACTTGATATAAAAATGATTTATTTATTTATGAATTTAAATAAATTAAACCCAAATTTCCTTTTTAAGGTTTAATAATGATGTAATGATCATATATTTAAGTACTTATGTACATTTATAGGTTGTTGAGAAATATATTCCTTTTTCATGATGGGTTATTAAGGAAATGACTATTCATCATATATGTGGGTCACATTAATTGTGAAATATGAAGGGATTCCTCATATAGTCCTCTAATTCATTGGGAAATGAATTAAATCTCTCGAGATGAATTGTTGTACGATACCTTGGTGAATATCCATGGTTATTTTTATTTTTGAAGGCTTGGTGTTTGGTGATATGCTTATGAATTTATCATCTAAATTTTGTATCCAAATTTCTATGTTATGATTCATGTTATTCTTTTATTATATTCCTTGTGTTCTATTATTCGTTATATACTATTATGTCTCCTATTTTTGTTGGTATGCCTCATTAACACATGTTATATGACTATCTTAATGATTTCATTAGTGGGATGCAATCTCACCCATTTTATTTTCTATATGTCCCCATGATATTTGATTCATAAAAACTAACCTTTGGTAAACCCAAGACAAACTATTTAAAGTGTATTTAGACAAAACTTTATGTTGTTTATATAATCTTATTCTAATTTATAAGAAATTAAACATGAAAAGATCATTTGTTTTGTTTCATGTAGTTAAAATTTTATGTAATAAAAAGAATTTTTTCTATTATTTGTATCAATGAATGGATTAGTAATTTTTTAAAATTAGGACTGGAAAAATTTATTGCAGACCCTAGGTACAAGTCTAAATATAGGAAAACATCCTTGTATTTTAGTACGTATTTAGTTAGTAGTTTACAAGAATATACATCACTATCTAGATACTATAAGTGGATGGGTCTCAGATAGAGATATACCTAGGATTAACACCCAAAAAACCACAATGATGTAGAATTTATTGGGAATTGGTGAAAAAACAATGGGTATTGTTGTACTTATGGACTGACACTATTGGAAGATATTTTTAGTTAATCAAAATATTTTTATGACCCTTTATTACTGATATATTGATAATTTAATTTCTATTAAAATAGGATAATTACATTTTAAATAATGTTGTTTTATGATCTAAACTCCCTTTATAATTATAATATTCCTAAAAGTAACACATTTATCACTACGATTTTTATATTATATAAATAGAAAGAAATAGGAAGACCATAAAAATTATTAGTGAACGAATGATTCAATGATGACCTTTAAATAGGACATGGAATGGAAAACATCAAGGGAAGGATAAATCAACTAAATCGAGTGATAAATAATAACATTAATCCTGATGAGTTACTATATTCCCCATGAAGGGAAAAAATATATGTTCATTCCTTCACGTGTGAAAAACCACATTCTTTTAGTGGATCTACTGATTCATTTATTTCATAATAATATATTACCTCTATAGAAAATATTGTTTTATATAATCCAGAGTTCTTAGATAGAGAGAGTGGCCTAGACAACATATCACTTAGAATGAGAAGCTAATCGATAGTAGACATTGATTAAAAACAAATCTAATAAGGGAGATTAATGTTATGGTGTTGGAAGAGTTAATATAAAATTTTTTCAATAAATTTTTTTTCAATTTTATGCATAGAAAAAATAGAGAGGAATTTCTAGAGCTAAGGAATAAGGGAAATTAATAAGTTGGAATCTATATGATGAACATCACAAGAATTACTCTATACACCTCTATAATTGTTATGGATATTAATTGAAATGTTGATAAATTATATCGGGACTGAGAACCCATAGGTAGATGATTTTATAAAATTAGGAATTTTAAAGATATTAGGATATATTGTAGAGTTCTATGAATGTTTAGTTGTGGTTTGGAGAGATGTAATGGCCACTTAGGTCCTATTAAAATAAGATAGAAATGGAGCCAATCTTAGATGATAATTTTTATCATAGAAGATGAAGAATTAAAGAGAAACTTTCCACACACAAAAAGTGGGATGATACATTTTGGGAACTACTTCATTTGGGGTGGATAGTGATAAAAATGTGGGAGAAAAGTCCATATATCTCAAAAAAATTATCATGAGGTGAAAAATAAACTTCTCAATGCTAATGACAAGGAAATATGGTATATTCCCAACATGAAGTCCAATGATTCATTTATTGGATGCTTGGGAACATTTCAAACCAACATCTAAATAAAGAGGTAATGGATGGAAACCACCATCAACCTTATCCTAGGACAAGGGTTAATGGTCGAGCATTTTCTATTATGACGACTAATGTAGAGGATCATAATGATGATTCGTTAGGTAAAATTGTTTTTCTCTAAATGTTATAAAGTACTTTTATTTATTCTCATTTATGAATTCTTTTATTTCATCCATGGTTGAAAAGAATATAGAATTAATACCCATCCATTTTAATCTGAGTTACCAGTCATGATTCGCAGAGGTATTATCCTAGCATCAACAGTGTATAAGAAATATAGTATTATCTTTGGAGATTAAAATATCATAAAAAATAATATGGTGAATCACATGGTGCAATTATACACAATATTATGGATTTACTAGCTCTCAATGTATAATGAAAATATTAACTATTGAATTATGAAATTTCTGTAGACTTGAATGGAAAATCTACAGTTATATTTTTATTAGTGATATCACAATTGAAGATTTATTTTGAATCTCCTCCCATAAATTTTTTATTCTAATAGTTAGTGAAGATAGAGAAGGAAATGAATGTATAATGATTTAAAATATCAGTATCATTTAGAAATACATTGATGTATTTACTAAAGTGTTTCCTCAACCTCCTCTGAAAGAGAGGTATTTTTCTCCATTGAAATCATACTAGATATAAATAAATATTGAAGAACTAGTATAAGATGAAAAATATGGAATTAAAAGAATTTAAAATAAAAATCAAGATATTTTAAAGAATGGATTTATCAGAACTAGTGTGTCTGATTGGGGAGAACCTGTTGTATTTTTAAAAAATAATGATGGATCAAGACCGATATGAATTGATCGAATAAAACATAATAGGATCATATTGAAGAATAGGTACCATCTCACAAGGATCAACGATATATTTTACCAACATCATGGGGATCAATTATTATCCATGATTGACCTATGTTCTAGGAATAATCAATTGAGGTATAATATATAGGATAATAAAAATACATACTCTCTAAAAAGATATGGTTATTATGAGTTTGTGGTTCTAACCTTCAGTTTAACTAATGCTCTAACTATAATTGTGGATTTTATGAATAGAGTATTTGAGTACTATGTTGATATATTTGTGGTATTTTTTTGATGATATTTTTATATACTCAATAATATCTATGGATACTGTTGATTATAAAAATATTATATTAAAATCAAAGAGGATATAGAAATTATTTATAAAATTCATAGAATGTGAATTACGATTAAAATAATTTTCATTATTCAGTAACATTTTAACCAATGAAATAATATCAGTTGACCCTTCCAAGATAAATGATATAGGTACGATTCATCATCCAATAATATTAATAAGCACTTTTTTATCCTTGTTTTAGAAGGATATTATGTGGGGTTTGGGAAAATAATTCTTTACATTACAATACATTAAACAAGATAACTCAAAAAAGAGATATGTTCATCTGGAAAAAAAGTGTAAATAATGTTACCTTGAACTAAAGAATATATTTGTTACATCACTTGTATTAACTCTTCCCTCTATCAGAGAAGGATTTGTTATTTATAGTGATTAAACTATGAAATGGATTTTGTGTATCCTCACTGAAAATGGAAAGGCGGTCACTTATGAATATCAAAAGTTAAAGCCTCAAGATCAGATGTATAATATTCATAACCTACTGTTAGCAGTAGTAAAAATTTCTATGAAAATATAGAGGAACTATCTTTGTGAGGATAAATTTTATATGTACACACAACACTATTGTTTGATGAATATTTTCCTGAAAAATTAATTTAACATAATACAATGCAGATGGAAGGGGCTTCTTAAAGATTATAACTTTTCAATTCATTACTACACTAGATGATAAAAACAAAGTCACCAATGTATTCAATTTGAAATACCCTTTTATGATGGAAATGATGAGGATTCAAGGATATCCATTGATCAAGGACAAAGTATGGTTTACATGGGAATCATAAGGGAAGGTACATCATCAACCCTATCCCAAATGATTTATAAACAATTATTACAAGATTATATCAATAGAGATAAAATGGAAGATTTATTGATACAAATGAATATAAAAGATGTGATGAATGGGACATTTCCACAGTTTATAATTAATCAAGAAGGCGTACAGAAATTTTAATCAAGGACATGTGACTTACCTATCTAATCTATAAAGAAGAAGTTGATGGATAAATTTCATATCCTTACATTCTCTATAAATATTAGAAGCACTAAAAGGTATATGAAACTTCATGATTTTTATTATTAGGATAATAAAAAACTGAATATTTCAAAAAATACTGCAAGACATTATTTGTGTCATCAAGAGGAGGTGGAGTGATAAATTTATAAACATAGATGTGTGAAAATATCACCATAGAATTTATCATGTGTCTCCTAATAACGTCCAAGGGAATTAATGTGATATGGTTTATAGTGGATCTACTCACCAATAATTACCATTTCATAGCTATTCGATAATGTTTATCTCTTGTCAATCTTACCAATGTATACATAAATGAAGTGGTGAGGCGACAAAGGGAACTAATTTTTATCATTTATCATCATTATTCATGGTTGAAATATATCTTCAAGATAAGTACAAAACATGATCTTTATAATGAATTGAATTATAGAATGGCCTATCATCCCAAACCTTATGGATAATTTGAAAGGAGTATTTGGAATCTCTCAGGAATTTTTGATAACATTCTCAAAAAAAATAAATGACGATGGGATTAAAACAACCCAGTTGTTCAGTACTATTACAAAAACCATCCACATAGGCATTCAAATGGCACCATATGAGGATCTATATGTGAATCAATTTAGAACTCCATCATATTGAGAAGAATTTAGGGATAGAAAGATACTTGGATCTGATCTTGTACAAGAGATGATAGAAAAGGATCATTCTATCTAAAAATATATAAATCCTAATTTGAGTCTACATAAGAGCTATACAGACAATCATCTAAGGGACTTAAAGTTTTATATTGGATAATGATATTTTCATCATATATCAAATTGGGAGAGAGTCATGTTGTTTGTAAATAAGGGGAGGATTATCCCTAGGTACGTTGACCCCTTTGAAATACTTTATCACATAGGATTAGTGGCCTATAATCTATCACTTACTCTATATATTGCTTCGGTTCTTGAATTATTCAACATATCCCTCATGGGGAAGAAAATACCTGATATATCACATGAAGTGAATCCAATGTTAGTACAAGTAGAACATGACCTCTCATATGAGGAGTAGTTGGTGGGGACCTTAGACTATAGAGATAATGGTTTACCCCACCAGACATCTGACCTTGTCAAAGTTTTATGGAGGAAAAAAATATACTGATGTGAAATGGGAAGTATAGGATATAATGAGATAGATGTAACATCACCATTTATCAAGAAATAAAATGAGATGAAATTTTGGAGATAAATTTCTTAAGGGGGGAAGAATTTAATTACCAATAATTTTTTTAAATGATATTTGTTTCGTGAATAAATATGTGTTGTATATTATAGAATATTATACATTAAAAAATAATGAAATCAATGAAATTTTATCTCGTTAATAAATATCAATAAATAATTCAATTATGAATGCAATGAAAATTAAAAACACTACAACTGAACAAAAATATAATATGGAATAACTAAAATGGGAATATAAAGATTACACCAATCTACTAGGATAATCTCTCCCATGTAAAAAAATTTTGAAATGAAAATAATATATATTATTAAAAAAATCTAAATATTATGAAATGAAAATACAACCATAGGTGGAATTGTAGTGAATATTGGGTTGAAGAATGATGTGGTATTTATAGGGTATAATAGGAAATGCCACTATATGTATTTGGCCATTATATGATTATTTTTCAATATAACACTTGTTCCATTTTACCATTGGGATCTATTCTTGTTAGTGATAATTTTACCATTGCAATTACTGTTTATAGTCTTTCTATGAAAAATACTATTTGAAATAGAAAAGAGAAATGATGGCCTCAACCAGTAGTATAATTCCAAGTGAAGAATATTTTTCAAAACGTGGGAGGAAGGTAGTATCACTGGGGTTCACCCCTAATCACACCGAAGCCAATAGTTAAAAATTAAATCTTGAAATAAATATCATATGGGATAAATTCATGTTATTAGATATTACAACATAGTCAATGATAGTTGATCCACCCCATGAAACCACCACCATTATACACCATAACCATAGGTTGTACACGTGTGTTATATGGGGTTATGTGTTTAATAATTAGTAACATCAAGTGTAATTACATTGTATAAATAAAAATTTTATTCCATGAATTCTATTTTAATAGTATTTTTTCAAAATACAATATATTTTTAATTGAGATTAATTTGATAAATTAATTTATGGAATCAACAAAAACATTATTGTATATCATAAAAAAGATATAGTTTTTTCTAATAAACTTTTCTATTAAGAAAAATATTTTTTAAAATAAATAGTTTTTTAAAACACACTTATTAAAATACAAATGATTAAGCAATATTATAATGTCATTGGAAATCTTTGTAAGTCTTAAAAAATTGACAGTGCCCTAAAAACTGCAATTTTTCATTAAAAAAATAATTTTATATTTAAAATGTAAAATTAGAATATTTAGAGAATCATTGTGAAAAAAATATAAAATAAATTTGAAAAATCATATTGTAATTATGTTAGGCTTAATTTATGATAATTTTCTAAAATACATTATTTTATAATTAATTGAAAAAATATTGTTTTGGGTTTTAAGAATCTTCATGACTTTATATTTATTTCATAATGATAAAATAATTAATAAAC
Source organism: Viscum album (assembly GCA_963277665.1). NCBI lineage: Eukaryota > Viridiplantae > Streptophyta > Magnoliopsida > Santalales > Viscaceae > Viscum > Viscum album. The sequence continues at coordinate 1,206,487,011 of OY728138.1, forward strand.
TAAAATCCTAGTCATAAAATATTTTATTTTACTAATATTATTAATTTTAATACACTTTTAATTAATTTATAAAACTATTGGTGACATTCCAAATTCTATAATAGAAATTTTCATCTTCAAAACATTAATTTATGTAACATTTATTTTTTTATTAAAAACCCAGTATTAAAAATTGTGTTTGGTTATAGTGGATTTAAATATCATACAATTTTACTAAAATATCCAAAACCTTGGAAAACCCCAATATCAATCCATGGTTTTTTATTTTCAATAACCTTGACTATGATGACCAATATTCGGAAATTATTAAACAATTTTCCCAAATTTGATATAAATACCTACCAATTCCATAAATACCCTTAAATACTAATACAAACATCATAAATTTCTAGTTATTATACCTCCCAAGGATTTGCACAAGGTTTTATAAATCCCCCAAGGTTCCAAACCTCACGATTTAGGGGAAACGCTTTAATGATATGGAATTGAGGGCTATAAGGGCGCACCCTTCTTAAACATTTCATCTCATGCATAAGTGTGCCACATGGATCATAAAACATGGATTCATTAAAAATAATCATTTATTACATGATAAAGGAATGTGAAATTTATACATGAAACATTATAATAAATAAGTAAATGTGAATAAAGTTTAATACCCTTGATTGATATATGGGCATGGTATTCACTACACAAAGGCATTGGCTTAGAAAATCAGTGCAATTTCGGCAGCGTAACAGCGTGACATAAGAATTCAAAAAAATGGTTGATTAGAGAGAAAGCGGTGTCTTGTCATATTTAAAAGAAATGGACTGTAAGGGGATCATATATATACATATACAATCAATTTTAATGGAATTTAGATTCATGACACAAAAGTATTGCTTGAATGTAAATGAAGAGGGAGAAGTTCCTTTCGGAAATTTGTCATAGAAACGGGTGTACATGGGAGGCATTTAATGAGATATAAAGGGGTCTCTTATTATTCAAACAATAAGAGGGCAGTATGGGGGAGGTTAAAGACCATACCCCAAAATTTATAAATGATATTAAAATGGTATAACAATGTTAATAAAGTATGACAAAAAAAGTGAAAGGAAGAAAAATCCTAACTTGGAAGTGTGCTTCCAAGTCTTGAGAGAGGCTTGAGAGAGGATTCTTGGGAGATTTGGGAACCTTGGGAGGTTTCTAGAGAATTTATGGAAGTGTTTGGACGAAATACAAAGGCATTGAGTGAGGAGGATGTGGGATCTTGGGTGGGTTTATATAGGAAAGGTGAGTAAATTCTTTATTATTTAGGTTTGGCACCCCTTACATTAAACTAATCCAAACCACAAATCAACTCATGATTTTTGCCCATGTTTTTTAGAAAACAAAAGAGGAAAACAATTTTTATAAGCCCAAAGTCCTAAATTCTTAAAATAATGGGGTTGCTTATGTGGAGGTGAGTCACACTCTCATGGAAAATAATTTAAAAAGATAAGATGTTTAATAAGTCTTGAGAGACCCATTAATGCTTTGAAAAGTAATTCAAACAGACCCAAAATTACATTATTTTAATGGTAAAACATATATTTTCCCATCATAATGGTTATATTATTTTATTACATCACTATTGGGTCATTATGGTGTCATAAAACACATTATATATTTAAACAGTATTTAATTTTTACAAAAAAATTTGACAATCTCAGAAAATTATGAAAAAAATCACCGTTGGATAATTTTGACGTCCTGATTATAGAAATATATTTTATTTTATTTAAATAATTTTCAAAATATGTTTATTTTCACTGTTAAAATAAAAAACGACATTTATTGAAAATTCACGATTTTTGACAGAAATGGATTTCAATCCTTAATAAAAATTATAATTGCATTCATAAAATTATATGATCTTTTATATATAATAAAATTAAATTAATAATAATAATATTTTATTAAAATATTATTTAATTCCAAAATACCTTAATTTAATAAAATAAATTTCATAATTAAATAATCACTAAAAACACTACTTGTTCTATAAAAACTATTTTCAATGTATCAATAATGACAAGAAATTACATTCATTATTATATACAAAAATAATCTACACGAACATAGTACTAGCGATTTGTTACATAACCTCTTAAAACAACCGCATAAGATCTAAGGGTAATGTGTGCGATGGTGACAGACTCTTTGGGTGGCTCAGATAACATTGCTCGAGTGGTAATCTCTATCAACTTCCACTTTTCCCACAGACAGTCTCATTTGAGCTTGACATTATGAAGCTCAGCTTGGGATTCGTCAAGAGCGAAGCCCAAAGACACCACCTCTTTTCCAAGCTCCAGCAAATGGGCTTCGTATAGAGAAATTCTACTTGATGAGGCCATTGTTTCTTTTGTCTGAGTAAATTGGATTTGTTAAATCCCTATATTTATACTAATCATGTGATCACTGTTCTATGGCTATAAAAGCAACGGTCACAGTTCATAACATAAAACCGTAGACTTTTACATAATATATATATATATATTTTACATAAAGAGACATTTAATTAGATCAAGAGGGATTTCCATTTAAGAAACTTTGGGTCATTACAAATCCCAGCAGGCAGCCACCAAAAGATATGTGCCTAACTTTTAGTGAATATATACTGCATGTAATATGAAATATGAAGCAATAAACTATAAATTACTCTAAAGAAAAAAATCCTACATTATTAAATTACATTCATTTACACTTATTATTCAATCCATTAAATCATGTGATCTTGGGATCAAGCTTATGATCTCTACATCATGCATAAGTAACAAAACAGATGTCTCATAAGACAATCTTAACAATCAAATAAGACAGAGTCCATGATTATTCTTTGTCCTAGAAGACTAGTCAAAATAATTCAGTTATTTATAAACAACCCTTTAAAAAATCTCTCATGGTCAAACCCATTTGGTTTAACATAGCACCAATAATTTATAAAGGACCACAAGGGAAGCTGTCAAGGTCAATACGCCTAGGTCAACATGGGTTCACTAATTTATAAAGGACCTATTGGGTAGCTCTCATGGTTAATAACCCTAGGTTAATATGATGTGAATAAATTATAAATGACCACCTGGGTAGCTCTCATGGTCAATACCTCTAAGTCTACATAACATAAAGTAATTATAAATGATCTCCTCGTTATCTCTATTAGTCAATACCCTTGGCTCAATCATCTATACTAAGGATCCAATGGTCTTGTGTAAATATAGTGGAAGACCAAATATTCTTCCTAGTCCAAGGATCTCAGGGTCCATTAAAAACATAAAACATATAACTAATCTAGAAGTCCCCTCAGTCTTCCTAGTCCATGGATCTCTCATTCCATTATAAAAATTGTGCACATAATATATCAAAGAAGCTCATGTAATCTAAAACTACTACACATCTAATAATTCACAAGCATATCACATGCATTTCATATAATCAATCAAACTCCATCCTAATCAAACAAAGCATGGAAAACAATGGAAGACTAACATGAATCCTAGACAAAATGGACAAAAAAATAAATCAATGGAAATGCACCCATGGGGAGTCCCATAACATGATATCTAACCTTACTCATAAGAAACAACCTTTTATTAATCATTCAACCCAAATCAGGTAATAAATATGGTAAAATTACAAATCCATAAATACCCCAAGAATGGGTGTGTGACACTTTTAGAAACTTCAATCCAAATACAAACAACTAAAGCCACAAACTACCTACCTCAGTGTTGTATGATTGATATACATGAACATCAACCCTTGAATCATACTATAAGGTCTTAGATCTAAAAAATGTGAAAAACTCCCAACCATGAATAATTCACAAGAGGGGAGGAATCAAGAATAAATGCTCTAGAAGATTCAATAACTCACTAGTGGGATTCCAATGCACCCGAGGATGTCCCAATTAGAGCTCCAACAGATATTTGAGTGTTTGATATTTATTATATATTCTTGACTACTCCTATAAAAAAATGATAAAAAGATGTCATTTACAAACATGAGATGTGACCTAGCTCTGATATATCGAATAAAGATAAATGTACATGGTGTGTTATTTAAAACTGCAGGCAATGTAGAGGCCATAACTGGCCCCTAACATAAGAGGACTACCAAGTCACCACAGAGCCTTGTGCTTAGCTATTAAATGGACAATACACGGTGATACATGACAAGGAATCTTCATGGTGTGTTCCCATAAATACACGACATGTACATAGAAAAAACTGCATTCCTTCATTTTTCCTCAAAAAACCCTAAAAACAATATCAATACCTGAAATGAAGATCTATGTTCTTAAAAACGTCCCCCCCCCCTTAAAGAAATTCTTCTTAGAATTTCACATCCAATGATGGTGAATAGTAATCTGTAAACAACTACAATCATTGAGATCATACATAGACCTCCCTCTCCCAAGTCATGTCCTACACTCGTCTGTGCTTCCATATCACCCATATTTGAGGAATATACTGGCCCCAAATAACCTTCATGCTATGATCCACTCTCCAAATATGGCGATACATGAATGATACATCAACCTCTAACTGAACCTCCCCATGTTGAGAAACACGATATGGGTATGAATAGTATCATTATATATGATAAACCTATATTATGTCATGCATAGCCCATTACCTCTGAGGTAATGGAAACTGATGGGTAACCAACCCAAATCTCTCCCAAACCTCAAACATCCCAATGTATCTTGGTGAATGCTTCCCTTGTCTCAAAATACTCTTATTTCCTAGCCTCAGTGTGACACATAAGAAAACCTGAGCTCCATCCTCAAACTCCATAGGTTCTCTCCGTGGAACGACAAATGATTTATGGTGAGCTTGTTTATTAGTAAACCTCCTCTAAATCAACTCCACCTATTCATTGGTCTCCTGGACAAAAAAAGGTCCCATCATAACTTCCTTTCTTTCCTCCATCCATCATATGTGGGTCAGCAAGGCCTATCTTACAAAGCCTCATAAGGTTTCCTCAGAATAGTTTTTAAACTGTTGTTGTAGGAAAACTCCACCAAGGGTATCTATCTCTCCTAAGAGCCCCAAAAATCCATCACACATGATTGATGAATTTCCTCCAAATCCTAAATCGTGTGCTCAGACTGGCCATCTGTCTAACAGTGGTAAGCTATACTCAAATGTACTTATGTATGCAAATTCATCCGTAGTCCCTTCTAGACACAAGAAGTAAACTGAGAATCCCTTTATAAAATGATATAGTGTGTAACCCCATCAAAACATATTTTCTATCACATGTATAACTTTCCATTCTCATCAACTCTAAATGTTTCATTGATTGTCATGAAATGTGAATCCTTCATGTGAATTTCGATAGAAACCCAAACAACATCATTTTCGTGAAGCAACCTTTTTGAACCCATCAATAAATCCATTGCGACTTCATTCCACTTACACTCAAGAATGTGTAACTGCTAGAATAGCTCGGTTGTTCAATGATGCTCCTCTTTAACATGCTGACAGGTGGAACATATCATAAAAAACTAGCTATATTATTCTTCATTCCTAGCCACCAAGTCTAACGATGTTGATTTTGATATATCTAGGTCACACAAGTATGAACTGACTATATGGAGGCATGAAAATCTCACCACAGATACTCAAACATGTCTACTGGCACTCACACACACCCATGAAAACACAAAACCTCATCCTCATCTATGGTCCACAAAGGAGTGGGGTCCTCGCCTAACACTCTCTCCCATAGGACTAGGACTTCAAAACATGATAGATGTCTCATACTCACTTGACTCAACAGAGTAGAGTTAACAGCTATAGAAGAAAGAAACATCTTCCCCTTTTCTTTTTCACCTCCAAAACCATCCTAGAGAATATATCCAAAAGATTCCACTCACAATAGGACTCCAAAACTGCATACATCTTAGTTCTATTACTCATGGCATCATCCATATCATTTCCTTTCCTTGACATGTAGTAAAGCTCAATGTGAAAATATTGAATTTATTCAACCCACCTTCATTGTCTCAAATTTAGATCAGACTGAGTAAAGATATAATTGAGTTTTGTGTGGGTAGTGCATACCAAAAAATTATCTCCTAAAAGGTAATTTCCTCAACAACGTAAGGCATGAACAACTGTGGATAAATCAATATCATGCATAGGGTATTTCCTCTCATGTGGGATCAAATACCAAGACCTGTATGCACTCCTCCTCCTACTACATAAGTGCTACTCAAAGTTTGATACCTGATTCATCATAGTAAATTCTATAACTCTTTCCTGGCTTCAAAAAAATCTGTATCATTGTTAAATTCTATCACCCTTTCTACTCCTGAAAGGATGAATCACAAGAATATTTCCACAAGTACCTCACACCCTTCTTAGTAAGGCTCATCAGTGTCACTACTAAGAATGAAAAGTTTTGAATAAAGCACCTGTAGTAACCAGGTATCCCTAGAAAATATTGTACCTTAAATACGTTCTTTAGATACTTCCATAAAACTATTTCTCTCACCTTCTATGGATCTGATGATACTCTTATCTCTGAGATAACATGACCCATTAAATGAATTTGGTTAATCAAAAAGTGGAACTGTGAGAGATTATCATTTAACTAATTCTCTCTCAGAGTACTCAATATGATATCAAGAGGGAAGGCTGGGTCCTTTAAAGAGTGACAGATAACCAATATATAGTTCATGAAGACTACAACCAAAGAATCCAAGTAAGTATGCATGTAACAACCCAAAATTTTGAATAAATATTGTTTCCTAATTTTATGTGTTATTTTATTTTATTTTTATACTCAACACAAAATGTTTCATTTGATAACATGAGTATAATTAAAATGAGACCATTGGGTTTTGACTGTTATATGACCATTGGTCTATATGACTGCTGGAAACTAAACGTTTTGATTATTGTCTCTAAATACAAGTAATCTTGGTTAATTATTATAGAAAGAAGATTCGATGGCCTCACCCAGTAGTCTTCGACTGATCGAAGCCCATCTAACAAAACTTGAGAAGGAGGTAGCACCACTGGGCTTTGCACTGAACCAAACCCAAGCCGAACTTCATCATGTGAAGCTAGAATGGAATCAACTTTGCGAGAAGTTCAAACTGATAGAAATTACTACTCGTGCAATGTTGGTCGAGCCTCCCTTAGATTCTCTCACCTTAGAGAACCTTACACTTAGGTCTTATGCTGGTGTGATAAGGGGCTATGTAAGGAGACCGTAACTACCTTGTTTAATCCTTTTTTTAAATAAAAATTGGGATTTCTTCTTATGATGAATTTTATGAATTTTAAAATGACCGGATAAATATAGTTTGCATATTTTTGATGAATTTTAAAAAATGGATATTTTAAAAAATGTTTATGTAAACCTTAAACAATTAAAAATGTGTAATGATTTTCAAAAAATGGTCTTTTATAATTTTGTTCAGTATGAAATTTAGAGTCTAATAAGATCAACATAATTTTTGATGAATAGTAAATTATGAATAGTGATTTTATGCTTAGGATTAGTAATTTGACCAAATGGATTAGTAATCTCACTTAAATAATGTATTAATATATTCTAGGCACCTTGATTAAGTAATGTGATTCAATAAAATGGTTAAATAACGGTTTCATAAATTATTATTCAAGTATTAGTTATTTGGGGTGAATAGTGTTTTTTAATTATAAATTATATTAATAATATTTAGAAAAATATTTTTATAAAATGGACTTTATTTTTGAACTCAAAGCACCGATATTATGTGATGGTAATTTTCGGGGTTTTTTTTCTGAAAAAATAAATTTTCGGTGAATAGTGTTTTTATTTAAAAATTAAATTAAAAATAATTAAAAATTTATTTTTATAAAATGGATTTCATATTTGTAATCAGAGCTTCGATATTTGATTAAGGTGAAATTTTGGGTTTTTTCTGAGAAAGATGAATTTTCAGTGAATAGTAAAAAATCAGTTTTAGGGGTTCGGTATATTTAATGACATCATAACTATGTCATGATAATCATGAGATATTTTATGGGTTTGCCAACCAAAGGTGATGAATTATTGTATGGGGGGCCCCATGTGTCCTAACTACATGGGAAATACCATGGAAGAGCACATGGTTTTGAGAAAATCAAATTTGAGGTGTCCCTTGGCCATTAATGCCTTGTCCCCTCACTTTCCCTATAAATACAAAGCCATCATCCCGTCCATTTTGACTCCCCACTCTCCCCCAACGAAGTTATGGTCTCATTACCTCCCAATGAGTCATCCCAAGGTTCCCCCAAACCCTCAAGGTCCCAACCTTTGAGTTTTAAGAGTTACACATAAGGTAAGGGATCTGACCTCTCTCTTTCTTTTCAAGAAAACTCTTTTATGTCATTTCTTTTATGCTCCATGTTCTTATGTTAAAGGATGTCTTTTTATACTCTTCTTACTGCCATTTTCATGTTCATATAATGAGAGATCCCCTCTTACTCTCATTAATTCTTTTTATGAATCCTTAAGTGGCGCTGTTAAGCTGCCGAAATATTTGTAACGGATTCTTTCTCCCTTCTCATTTTCAAGATCTATATTCATGTAAAGTATTTCAAGTTCATTTTTATTATGTCAGGGTATGATATCTAGATTTATCATACGGATATTTTATGATCACATGATGAGATACCCCGTTTGATCTCTTCAATTTAGAATTTTTAAGTTTTAAGTGGCGTCGTTGTGCTGCCGAATTTTTACGTGGTTCTTTCACCCTTCTCCTTTTTCAAAGTTCTAATTCCATGTCAAGTATTTCATGTTCCTTTTTATTATTTTGGGGTATCATATCTAAATCTATCATACTGATCATTTATGTTATATTATGACAGACCATATTTGATCTCTTCAATTCAGTATTTTGATGTTTTAAGTGGCACCGTTAGGCTGCCAAATTTTTAAAGGATTCTTTCACCCTTCTCATTTTCAAAATCTATTTTCTTGTCAAGTTTTTCATGTTCCTTTTTATTATGATGGGGTATGATCTCTAAATATATCATAATGATATTTTATGTTCATTTTATGAGAGACCCTATTTGATATCATCAATTCATTTTTGTTGAAGTTTTTGTGACGCTGTTAGGCTACCGAATTTCTAAGGGGTTCTTTCACCCTTCTCATTTTCAAGATCTATTTTCACGCCAAGTCTTTCAAGTTAATTTTTATTATGTTGGGTTATGATATCTATATCTATCATACGGATCATTTATTTTCATATGATGAGAGACCCTATTTGATCTCTTCAATCCATTTTTGGATGTTTTAAGTGACGTCATTAGGCTGCCGAATTCTCATAAGAGAAATCTTATTTTTTGTCTTCCTTTCATGTTCTTCATTTCATATGGTATATCATTAAAATTTCATTACCATGTTCTTAAATACTTTATATTATATTCCCCTCCTATTTTATGAATCATTTTTAGTGGGTGACTCATGTCCCCTCTCTTTTCAATGTTTTCTAAAACCATGTATCATAGCCGATATGCTGCACAGTTTTCGTCTCAAAATGCCTCCCTCTTTATCTCAAAATTATTTTATGTTATTAAGTGAATAATCAAAGCTCTTATTTATACAAGGGTATTCACATATATATCAAAATGTTCTATTTTAAATTCTTGTATTTATATACATGAAACCCGCTTTCCCTTTTTCGTGGGTTTAAAGTGACATAAAGATCATGTCTTTAAAGCAATTTTCAAAACATTATGATTATGAAATTAAACCCATTTCTTTTATGCTATATGGGGTGTTTATGAAATGATTGATGATGATATATGTGTCTCACATGATAATAAAGTCATGTCAAGGGTGCGCCCAGATAGCGCTCCAATGCATTTGGTAAAGACTTAATCTCTAGAGATGACCATTTAGACTGATACCTTGGTGAATAACCTTGGTAGTTTTTAATGACACCTTGGGGATGGACCTTGGTGAAACGAAATGATTTTCAATATTAAATGTTGTAGCCACAGCTTCATGTTATTAAAAATGTTATTTTTATTATGATATATCTCATGATTTCTTTCTCATGACTTAAAGTTCTTTTCATGACCTTATTGAAGTAACTCAAGTTCACATGTAAAATGTTTCTCTTGTTTCCCTTACTGGGCCTTCTTCTCACCCTTTATTTTGATGTATGTCCCCAGGTTATGAGATGCAGTAATGAACCTAGGATGATCATGAGGAGAAACCTTTCATGTGTTTAAGAAGAATGTTTTATGTTTTCATGTTTTAAGTTCCTGGTCTCCAAGACACTAAACCTTAAAGAACCTCAGTTTTGAGTAATGTAATGAAAGTTTATGTGATAAAAAAGGCGGGATGTTATAGTTGGTATCAATGGATGGTTTAGTTATTTGTGGAAATTAGGATATGAAAATTCTGCGAAGAACCTTATAGACAAGTTTAAATATAGTAAATCTTCCTGTTATTTTGGTGAGTATTGAGTAAGGGGTTTCCAAGAAAATACATCCTTGTCTAGATACGAGCAGGTAGAGGTGGCTCTAGCACAGATGTACATAGAGGTAAAACCCGAAAACACCACCTTTATCTAGACTCGAATGAGAACTGGTACATGACAACAGGCCTTTCTGCACTCTTGGTTACCACACTCCTAGGGGATATGCTTTGGTAAATTCATAAGCTTAGTATGAACCATTAATTAAAGGAACAAAGATAAAATAAAATAAAGATTCATATAAGAATATATGATAATGGATAACCTATATTGGAAACTAGGAGATCACATGTTAGGATATACATTTATTCTAAAATTTTATCCTTTTAAGCTTAAATTTTATTTTTCATGATTATTGGATATGTATTTAATCCCCTAATTATAGTTTGTTTTATTAGTTAATGGCGGGAAATGGAAGAACATTTACCAACAACCAATGTGATAGGAAATGCGACGATTGTCGTATTAACATGACAGAGATGATTAGGGGATTAAAATATGATTATAATTTTGGAAGAAGTTCACTATTTTGGGGACCCTATATGATCGAGGTAAATAGATTACTATGGTATTTTAATTGAGGAGTAGGGTTTAATTAAAGAATCGATAAATTTAAGGTGGACTTATAGTAATTTAGGTTACTTATGGGAATGATTAACCTATCTGGGGTAAAATATGTTTAGTTTAGCTACTTTTGTTATAAAATGTTAGGAGTGGTTGATGTTGTTTGGAGATGAACAATCAAGTTTATTTTTGAAGACTATGTTATCAAATCCTTCTTGTATTTGGGTTTCAATCTTAGTTTGGTTTATTTTGAGGAATTTTAAGGACTGTTATTTATGGAATGGTCATTGATGAACTTTGGGTAGTACCATGGAACTTTGACAATTAAAAAGTAGTTTCCATTCCTTTGGGATTCTTTCTTTTTGAAGAGTTGTTTTACCTTACCCTTTCTGTTTTTGGGATAATGTATAAAGATAGAAGAAATATATAGTTAATCTTTTGTGGATTATGTGATTCTCTAGACGATGACTCTTGTTTTTTGATGAGACCAAGTATTTTTGAATGCTAATCGTTTGGAGAAAAGATTAGTTTTGGTAGAAACTTATTAAAGGATGAAACTCTACATGAAGGTAGGTATATTTTCTTATGTTTTTGTTCTATATAGTAAATGAATTCCTCAAAATTATGAAAAGGAACGTAAAAAAATGTTGTTGGTTTACATTTCCTTCTAGGTAATCAAAGACCGTTTACACACATCATAATTTTGGGATTTTCTTATGGGTAACTTTCTCTTAATCATGTTTTCCATCACTCTCCCTCAGAACATGACCCTTTGTTTTCTCCTCCATGTCTATGTTTTCCTACATTGAATCCTAGTGTGGGTTAACTCAGGTGACCTTTGTACTTCCCTTTCTTTCTTCTAAAGTAATAGTTTTACTGACACCTTTTCCGATTTGGGACATTCAGTAAAATTTCAAAACCCAATTTTAGAAATTGATAGGACGCAATTTCTTAAGGGGGGAAGATTGTAACGACCCAAAATTTTGAATAAATCTTGTTTCCTAATTTTATGTGTTATTTTATTTTATTTTATACTCAACAAAAATGCTTCATTTGATAACATGAGGATAATTAAAATGAAACCGTTGGGTTTTGACTGTTATATGACCATTGGTCAATATGACCGCTGGAAACTAAACGTTTTGATTATTGTCTCTAAATACAAGTAATCTTGGTTAATTATTATAGAAACAAGATTTGATGGCCTCACCAAGTAGTCTTGGACAGATCGAAGCCCATCTAACAAAACATGGGAAGGAGGTAGCACCACTGGGCTTTGATCTGGACCGAAACCAAGCCGAACTTCATCGTGTGAAGCTAGAACGGAATCGCCTTTGCAAGAAATTCAAACTGATAGAAATTACTACTCGCGCAATGTTGGCTGGGCCTCCCTCAGATTCTCTCACCTTAGCGCACCTTACACTTAGGTCCTATGCTGGTGTGATAAGGGGCTATGTAAGGAGACCGTAATTGCCTTGTGTAATCATTTGTTTTATATAAAAATTGGGGTTTCTTCTTATGATGAATTTTATGAATTTTCAAATGACCAGATTAATATAGTATGCATATTTTTGATGAATTTTAGAAAATAGATGTTTTAAAAAATGTTTATGTAAACTTTAAACAATTAAAAATGTGTAATGATTTTCAAAAAATGATCTTCTACAATTATGTTCAGTACGAAATTTAGAGTCTAATAAGATCAACATAATTTTTTATGAATAGTAAATTCTGAATAGTGATTTTATGCTTAGGATTTGTAATGTGACCAAATGGATTGCTAATCTCACTTAAATAAAGTATAAATATAATCTTGGCACCTTGATTAAGTAATGTGATTCAATAAAATGGTTAAATAACAGTTTCATAAGTTATTATTCAAGTATTAGTTTTTTGGGGTGAATAGTTTTTTTAATTAAAAATTAAATTACAAATATTTAGAATTTTTTTATAAAATAGACTTTATTTTTGAACTCAGAGCATCGATATTATGTTATGGTAATTTTTGGGGGTTTTTTCTAAAAAAATAAATTTTCGGTGAATAGTGTTTTTATTTAAAAATTAAATTTAAAATATTAGAAAATTATTTTTATAAAATGGATTTCATATTTGTAATCAGAGCTTCGATATTTGATTAAGGTGAAATTTTGGGTTGTTTCTGAGAAAGATGAATTTTCAGTGAATAGTAAAAAAAGCAGTTTTAGGGTTTTGTTATGTTTAATGACATCGTAATTGTGTCATGATGATGTCATGAGATATTTTATTGGTTGGCTGACCAAAGGTGATGAATTACTGTATGGGGGGGCCCATGTGGCCTAACTCCATGGGAAATACCATGGGATAGCACGTGGTTTTGAGAAAACCACTTTTGAGGTGTCCCTTGGCCATTAATGCCTTGTCCCCTCACTTTCCCTATAAATACCAAGCCATCCTCTCATCCATTTCGACTCCCCACTCTCCCCAAACGACTTTATGGTCTCAATACCTCCCAATGATTTCTCCCAAGGTGCCCCCAATCCCTCAAGGTCCCAACCATTGAGTTTTAAGAGTTACGTTTAAGGTAAGGGATCCGACCTCTCTCTTTCTTTTCAAGAAATCTCTTTTATGCCATTTCTTTTATACTCCATGTTCATATGTTAAAGGATGTTATTTTATACTCCTCTTACTTCCATTTTCATTTTCATATAATGAGATATCCCCTCTTACTCTCATTATTTCTTTTTAGGATGTTTTAAGTGGCGTTGTTAGGTTGCCGAAATTTTTTTAACAGATTCTTTTCTCCCTTCGCATTTTTCAAGATCTATTTTCATGTAAAGTATTTCATGTTCCTTTTTATTATGTTGGGGTATGATCTCTATATTTATCATACTGATATTTTATGATCACATGATGAGAGACCCCATTTGATCTCTTCAATTCTGTATTTTGATGTTTTAAGTGGCGTCGTTAGGCTGCCGAATTTTTAAGTGGTTCTTTCACCTTTCTCCTTTTTCAAAGTTCTAATTCCATGTCAATTCATTCATGTTACTTTTTATTATTTCGGGGTATGATCTATAAATCTATCATACTGATCATTTCTGCTCATATGATGAGAGACCATATTTGATCTCTTCAATTCAGTATTTTGAAGTTTTATGTGGCACCGTTAGGCTGACGAATTTTTAAGGGATTCTTTCACCCTTCTCATTTTCAAGATCTATTTTTTTGTCAAGTCTTTCATGTTCTTTTATATTATGTTGGGGTATGATCTCTAAATATATCATACTTATCTTTTATTTTCATATGATTAGAGACCCTATTTGATATCATGAATTCATTTTTGTTGAATTTTAAGTGACGTCGTTAGGCTGCCAAATTTCTAAGGGGTTCTTTCACCCTTCTCGTTTTCAAGATATATTTTCATGTCAAGTCTTTCAAGTTCCTTTTTATTATGTTGGGTTATGATCTCTATATCTATCATACTTATCATTTATGTTCATATTATGAGAGACCCTATTTGATCTTATCAATCCATTTTTGGATGTTTTAAGTGACGCCGTTAGGCTACCGAATTCTCATAAGAGATATCTTATTTTTTGTCTTCCTTTCAAGTTCTTCATTTCATATGGTATATCATTAAAATTTCATTACCATGTTCTTAAATACTTTATATTATATTCCTCTCCTATTTTATGATTCATTATTAGTGGGTGACCCATTTCCCCTCTTTTTTCAATGTTTTCTAAAACCATGTATCATAGTCGTTATGCTGCATAGTTTTCGTCTCAAAATGCCTCCCTCTTTATCTAAAAATTAATTTTTTTATTAAGTGAATACTAAAAGATCTTATATCTACAAGGGTATTCACATATATATCAAAATGTTCTATTTTAAATTCTGGGATTTACATACATGAAACCCTCTTTCCCTTTTTTGTGGGTTTAAAGTGACATAAAGATCATGTCTTTAAAGCAGTTTCTAAAACGTTATGATTATGAAATGAAACCCATTTATTTTATACAATATGGGTTGTTTATGAAATTATTGACGATGTTATATGTGTCTCACATGATAATAAATACATGTCAAGGGTGTGCCCAGATAGCGCTCCAATACATTTGGTAAAGACTTAATCTCTAAAGATGACCATTTAGAATGATACCTTGGTGAAAAACCTTGGTAATTTTTAATGACACCATGGGGATGGACCTTGGTGAAACGAAATGATTGTCAATATTAAATGTTGTAGCCACATCATCAAGTTATGAAAAATGTTATTTTTGTTATGATATATCTCATGATTTCTTTCTCATGCCTTAATGTTCTTTTCATGACCTTATTGAAGTATCTCAAGTTCACATATAAAATGTTTCCCTTGTATCCCTTACTGGGCCTTCTTCTCACCCTTTCTTTTGATGTGTGTCCCCAGGTTATGAGATGAAATAATGAACCTAGTATGATCATGATGAGAATCCTTTCAAGTGTTTAAGAAGAATGTTTTATGTTTTCATGTTTTAATTTCCTGGTTTCCAAGACACTAAACCATAAAGATCCCCAGTTTTATGTAATTTAATGAAAGCTTATGTGATAAAAAGGCGGGATGCTATAGTTGGTATCAAAGGATGGTTTAGTTATTTGTAGAAATTAAGATATTAAAACTATAGGAAGAACCTTATAGAAAAGTTTAAATATAGGGAATCTTCGTGGTATTTTTGTGAGTATTGACTAAGGGGTTTCCAAGCAAATACATCCCTATTTGGATACGAGCAGGTAGAGGTGGCTCTGGCACAGATGTACAAAGGGGTAAAACCTGAAAACACCGCCTTGAGCTAGACTCGAATGGGAACTGGTACACGACAACAGGCCTTGCTGCACTCTTGGTTACGACACTCCCAGGGGAAATACTTTGGTAAATTCATAAGCTTAGTATGAACCATTAATTAAAGGAACACAGATAAAATAAAATAAATATTCACATAAGAATATATGATCACGGATAACCTAGATTGAAACCTAGGGGATCACAAGTTAGGATATACTTTTATTCTACAAGTTTATCCTTTTATGCTAAAATTTTCCTTTTCATGATTATTGGAAAAGTATTTAAGCCCCTAATTATACTTTCTTTTCTTAGTTAATGGCGGGAAATGGAAGATCATGTCCCAACAACCAATGTGATAGGAAATGCGACGATTATTGTATTAATATAACAGAGATGATTAGGGGATTAAAATATGATTATTATTTTGGAAGACGTTCACTATTTTGGGGACCCTATATGATGAAGGTAAATAGATTACTACAGTATTTTCATTGAGGAGTAAGGTTGACTTATATTCTGAAGAATCGATAAATTTAAGGTTGAATTATAGTAATTTAGGTTACTTATGGGAATGATTAACCTATCTTGGGTAAAATATGTTTAGGTTAGATACTTTTGTTATAAGATGTTAGGAGTGGTTGATGTTGTTTGGAGATGAGAAATGAATATTATTTTGGAAGACTTTGTTATCAAATCCTTCTTGTATTTGGGTTTCAATCTTATTTTGGTTTATTTTGAGGAATTTTAAGGACTGTTATTTATGGAATGGTCTATGATGAACTTTGGGTAGTACCATGGAACTTTGAAAATTTAAAAGTAGTTTCCATTTATATGGGATGCTTTCTTTTTGAAGAGTAGTTTTACCTTAACCTTTCTATTTTTTGGATAATGTTTAAAGATAGAAGAAATAGATAGTTAATAGTTTTTGGATTATGTGATTGTCTAGAAGATGATTCTTGTTTTTTAATGAGACCAACTAGTTTGGAATGCTCATCATTTGGAGAAAAGATTAGTTTTGGTAGAAACTTATTAAAGGATGAAACTCTACATGAAGGTATGTATATTTTCTTATGTTTTTGTTCTATGTAGTAAATGAATTATTCAAAATTAAGAAAAGGAACGTAAAACATAAACGTTGTTGGTTTACATTTCCTACTAGGTAATCAAAGACCGTTTACACACATCATAAGTTTGGGATTTTCTTATGGTTAACTTTCTCCTAATCATGTTTTCTATCACTCTCCCTCAGAACATGACCCTTTGTTTTCTCCTCCATGTCCATGTTTTCATACATGGAATCCTTGTGTGGGTTAACTCGGGTGACCATTGTACTTCCCTTTCTTTCTTTTAAAGTAATAGTTTTACTGACTCCTTTTCTGATTTGGGACTTTCAATAAAATTTCAAAACCCAATTTTAAAAATTGCGAGGACATAATTTCTTAAAGGGGGAAGATAGTAACGACCCAAAATTTTGAATAAATCTTGTTTCCTAATTTTATGTGTTATTTTATTTTATTTTTATACGCAACAAAAATGTTTCATTTGATAACATGAGTATAATTAAAATGAGACCGTTGGGTTTTGACTGTTATATGACCATTGGTCAATATGACCGCTGGAAACTAAACGTTTTCATTAATGTCTCTAAATACAAGTAATCTTGGTTAATTATTATAGAAAGAAGATTTGATGGCCTCACCCATTAGTCATGGTCCGATCGAAGCCCATCTAAGAGAACATGGGAAGGAGGTAGCACCACTGGGCATTGCTCTGGACCAAACCCAAGATAAACTTCAACGTGTGAAGCTAGAAAAGAATGGCCTTTGCATGAAGTTCAAACTGATAGAAATTACTACTCGTACAATGTTGGTCGAGCCTCCCTTAGATTCTCTCACCTTAGCGCACCTTACACTTAGGTCTTATGCTAGTGTGATAAGGGGCTATGTAAGGAGACCGTAACTACCTTGTGTAATCCTTTGTTTTAAATAAAAATTGGTATTTTTTCTTCTGATGAAGTTTATGAATTTTCAAATGACCGAATAAATATAGTATGCATATTTTTGATGAATTTTAGAGAATTGATATTTTTAAAAATGTTTATGTAAACCTTAAACAATTAAAAATGTGTAATGATTTTCAAAAAATGGTCTTCTAAAATTATATTTAGTACAAAATTTAGAGTGTAATAAGATCAACATAATTTTTGATGAATAGTAAATTATAAATAGTTATTTTATGTTTAGGATTAGTAATGTGACCAAATGGATTAGTAATCTCACTTAAATAAGTGTTAATATAATCTAGTCACCTTGATTAAGTAACGTGATGTAATAAAATGGTTAAATAACGGTTTCATAAATTATTATTCAAGTATTAGTTTTTTGGGGTGAATAGTGTTTTTTAATTAAAAATTAAATTAAAAATATTTTGAAAAATATTTTTATAAAATGGACTTTATTTTTGAACGTAGAGCACTGATATTATGTTATGGTAATTTTTGGGGTTTTTTTCTGAATTTTTTTTGGTGAATATTGTTTCTATTTAAAAATTAAATTAAAAATATCTAAAAAATTATTTTTATAAAATAGAGTTCATATTTGTTATCAGAGCTTAGATATTTGATTAAGGTGAAATTTTGGGTTTTTCTGAGAAAGATAAATTTCCAGTGAATAGTTAAAAAGTAGTTTTAGGGTTTTAGTATGTTTAATGACATCATAACTGTGTCATGATGATGTCATGAGATATTTTATGGGTTGGCTGACCAAAGGTGATGAATTATTTTATGGGGGGACCATGTGGCCTAACTCAATGGGAAATACCATGGGAGAGCACATGGTTTTGAGAAAACCACTTTTGAGGTGTCCCTTGGCCATTAATGCCTTGTCCCCTCACTTTCCCTATAAATACCAAGCCATCCTCTCATCCATTTCGACTCGCCACTCTCCCCCAACTAATTTAAGGTCTCATTACTTCCCAATGAGTCCTCCCAAGGTGCCCCGAAGTCCTCAAGGTCCCAGACTTTCAGTTTCAAGTGTTACGTTTAAGGTAAGGGACCTGACCTCTCTCTTTCTTTTCAAGAAATATCTTTTATGTCATTTCTTTTATGCTCCATGTTCTTATGTTAAAGGATGTTCTTTTATACCCCTCTTACATTCATTTTAATTTACATATAATTATAGATCCCCTCTTACTCTCATTATTTCTTTTTATGAAGTTTTAAGTGACGCCGTTAGGATGCCGAAATTTTGGTAACAGATTCTTTCTCCCTTCTCATTTTTCAAGATCTATTTTCATGTAAAGTATTTCAAGTTATTTTTTATTATGTTGGGCTATGATATCTATATTTATCATACTGATCTTTTATGATCACATGATGAGAGACCCCATTTGATCTCTTCAATTCAGTATTTTGAAGTTTTAAGTGGCACTGTTAGGCTGCTGAATTTTTAAGTGGTTCTTTCACCCTTCTCCTTTTTCAAAGTTCTAATTCCATGTCAAGTCTTTCATGTTCCTTTTTATTATTTTGGGGTATGATCTCTAAATCTATCATACTGATCATTTATGTTCATATGATGAGAGACCATATTTTATCTCTTCAATTAATCATTTTGATATTTTTAGTGGCGCTGTTAGGCTACCGAATTTTTTAGGGATTCTTTCACCCTTCTCATTTTCATGATCTATTTTCATGTCCAGTCTTTCATGTTCCTTTTTATTATGTTGGGGTATGATATCTAAATATTTCATACTGATCTTTTATTTTCAAATTATTAGAGACCATATTTGATCTCTTCAATTCATTTTTGTTGAAGTTTAAGTGACGCCATTAGGCTGCCGAATTTATAAGGGGTTCTTTCACCCTTCTCGTTTTCAAGATCTATTTTCATCTCAAGTCTTTCAAGTTCCTTTTTATTATTTTGGGGTATTATATCTATATCTATCATACTGATCATTTATATTCATATGATGATAGACCCTATTTGATCTCTTCAATCCATTTTTAGAAGTTTTAAGTGACGCCGTTAGGCTGCCGAATTCTCATAAGAGAAATCTTATTTTTTGTCTTCCTTTCAAGTTCTTCATTTCACATGGTATATCATTAAAATTTCATTACCATGTTCTCAAATACTTTATGTTCTATTCTCTTCATGTTTTATGAATAATTTTTAGTGGGTTACCCATGTCCCCTCTCTTTTCAATGTTTTCTAAAACCATGTATCATAGCCGTTATGCTGCATAGTTTTGGTATCAAAATTCCTCCCTCTTTATCTCAAAATTATTTAATGTTATTAAGTGAATACTCAAAGATCTTATTTAAATAGGGGTATTCACATATATATGAAAATGTTCTATTTTAAATTCATGTATTTACATACATGAAACCCTCTTTCCCTTTTTCATGGGTTTAAAGTGACATAAAGATCATGTCTTTAAAGCAGTTTTTAAAACATTAGGATTATGAAATGAAACCCATTTCATTTATGATATATGGGTTGTTTAGGAAATGATTTAGGTTGATATATGTGGATCACATGATAATAAATTCATGTCCAGGGTGCGCCCATATAGTGCTCCAATGCATTGGGTAAAGACTTAATCTCTAGAGATGACCATTTAGACTGATACCTTGGTGAATAACCTTGGTAATTTTTAATGACACCATGGGGATGGACCTTGGTGAAATGAAATTATTTTCAATATTAAATGTTGTAGCCACATCTTCAAGTTATGAAAAATGTTATTTTATTATGATATATCTCATGATTTATTTCTCATGCCTTAAATTTATTTTCATGACATTATTGAAGTATCTCAAGTTCACATGTAAAATGTTTCTCTTGTTTCCATTTCTGGGCCTTATGCTCACCCTTTCTTTTGATGTATGTCCCCAGGTTATGAGATTCAGTAATGAACCTAGGGTGATCATGAGGGGAATCCTTTCAACTATTTAAGAAGAATGTTTTATGTTTTCATGTTTTATGTTCCTGGTTTCCATGACACTAAACCTTAAAGATCCTCAGTTTTGTGTAATGTAATGAAAGTTTATGTGATAAAAAGGCGGGATGATATAATGAAACACTAGGTTCATGAGTTCCATAAAAACTACCAGAAAATTCATGAGACTAAAACCATAACCAAAAACTCATATAAACCATACCAATTCTAAAAGGCTCTAAGAGGAATATATAATGGTATAACGTGAAAATGATGATAATTATATCTCATGTCAATATTTAAGAATACTCGGGCTCTTTGAAGCTGATCAAAGATATCATCAAGCATCAACAAAGGATATCAGTTCTTGTCTATCTACTGGTTCATCTAACAATAATCCACACAAACTATAATTTAACTATCCACCTTCATCGCGAAAAAGATATGTGAACCCTAAGGAGAAGTACTAGTTCAGATGAAACCCTATCCTTGAAACTTCTCCAACTACTTCTTGAGATATTTTTAATCTGGTGTAGCCATCATATTAGGAGGAATGGACACTGATGTTGTTATAGGCACAATATCAATATATAAATATACCTCTCTCTCTGGAGGTAAACATTAAAATTCCTAGGGAAGGACATCTCTGAAACAATGCACCACTAGAGGAAAGTACATCTTTGAAGTCCCCTGGTCATCTATATATAAACTAGTTATCTGGGTTGTAATTCCTACTAACCCATGATGCTTTAGGCTCACTCTAGTCGCATGGAAATCCCATTCACTCATGTTTAGAAAAGATCCACCCTATAGTGATGTGAAACTCACCCTATAGTGATAGCAGTCAGCGAAGTCCTGAAAGGATACCAACCAGTCTATTATGAGAATGACATCAAAGACTTTCATCTTTAAAACATAGAGGTCACAAAAGAAGTGACACCCAAATATCTCAAGGGGGTACTCTTTGAACTGATGTACATTAGACATCTAATTCCCCAATAGAGTATCTAGCATCATATCATTGTCCGAAGTAAAGATACAGAGCCCTAGTCTCTCCACAATGGAAACAGATACAAAGTGTTGGGAAGCCCCTCAATCCAAAAGAGTAAAATATAGAATTAAGGAAACTAGAATAGTAACTATAACCGTATAGGGTTTGGGATCATGCTTCTTTTGGGTATGTTCCATCGCAAATGTATGACCTGTATCGTGGCCCTACGACACTACCTGGCTACATTGAGCTGATCCACCTAACTGTAACTGAAAGCCTATCAAATATCATCCAAGACCACAACCACCTCCTCTGCCTAAATGGACTAATAAACACCAGTTCCTTGGATGAGGTGAAACTGGTGGTCATACACCTAAACATAGAGTCATAATAGAACCCCTCTCACTTGATGCTGGTGAGAACACACTATAAAATGCTGAAGAAGACCCATCTTTCCGCAAGATCAGGACTCAACTGGGATTCTCAGGAACTGAAGTCCCATATACCCATTCTTCACATACTGGTATCCCACCACATAGTTACCTAATGAAACATCCCTACTACTAAATGAACCATCACATGTAAACTACCAGTGACACTTTCTACTATCATTTGAAGGAGTACCGACCCTGGATGTTGAACCACCCTGGTTCATAGCTCCCAAAACATCATATTGAACATGGTAACTATCATCTGATATACTATATCAGTCCCCAAAGTTATCCTGAAAACATTAACATGTGATCAGAAATCATACCTAAGGCCATCCTCAAATCACATAGCTAGTGATAACTCATCACCCCAGAATATGTGAGGAGCACTAAAGCACTGTAAAGCATTAATATTAATCCATCACTGAAAGACTGCCCTAATCCAAATTCATAAAATCAAAGGCTAGGCAGGACCTTAATGTCTCAGGTTATAATTATTCATATAAGGTCCTATAAAAATCTTCCCAAGTCATATCATGATGACCTCTCACTTATAAGATAATATCATATCATCTTTTAGCGGAATCACGTAGCATGTACATTGAGAGCTTCACCTTCCTGTCAGGAGGTATCTCCATATGATCAATGAAAGAAAGCATGGAATACATCATTATCTTTGCAGTATGTGGTCCTCCATCCCCTAAAAATTAGGTGTACGATGTTGTTGGAACACCCTTGTCAAGTCTTCCATAGTTGGGGAAAGATGTGGTGCTCCATGAAAAGTATGCATCATCATCATAAAGACTTTATAGAATAGTGCATTCAAATCTTCATCCATTATAATATATGGTACCATGATAGGCATGATATGAGTATCTATTTCTATCCCCTCATCTATCTTTTTTGGTGTCTGATCACCACCCAATACCTAGAGTTCTAAAGGATGATGTTTGGTGGCATGGCTTTTCAAGGTCAAGGGAACAACTCAGTTCAAGATTATCAAGTACATCAACATAGATGTTCTAGAATGGAATATGAGGAACACAGCATTCATGTTTTACAAAATAGGGTAACACAATCTATAGAACCGCTATACTGTATGTTCCCTTAAGCCATAACACGAGAATGTACCTCTTCTAACATGGCCGTGTAACACCCCATACACAAGACATGTTCATCCTGAGGAACAGTGTGTAATTTATGATTCCCTCTTGCCCAGGTACATATACATCACTAGAACTAAACTATTCTACTAGAGTAACACTACATAGAACACACATTCTAGACATGGCATGAACCAAAAATGTTCTCTCAACAAGTGTCGTTAGTCACAAATCTTGATACATATTTGATTACCACACAGCATGTATGCCCAGTACATGGAATTTTCATTGAAATTTTACCAAATCCCTTTCCACAGTTGACCCAATTAGTCGCATGTTCAATAACTACACGGCGGGTACATATGGTACACGGTGTGTACTTATGAAAGCTCATTTCCACCAGAACAGAAGAACACATGACATGTATTCAAAACATCACATGTCGGGGATTATGGATAGTACTCCTATGAAATATCTCTTAAACACCAAAAATATTAAAACTTGGCCAAGGAATTCTATGTTCCAATCCATGAGTTCCAATACTCCCCGCAAATAAATGTTTGGCATCTTTATTCATGTCATATATTAAAATAATTCAATAAAAGTTCAAACATGATCCACTGTTTTCCTATCAAAGTGGGACCATAACACCTCAGGGAACAAATACTGGAGTCTATACAAATGAATCTTTACATATAGAAATACCCTATCAAAATATCATGTATTTATATCATGACATCTATCATAACAACATGCATATATTTCAGAACATATATCATAACATCATGAAATCAGTAATTCAACCTAAATGGAATAAAAAATAATTCATGACATTTGATCTTTAGGAAGTGACCATATGATACTTGAGATGGAATTCCCTCATCTCAGTGGATTTCTATAGAAATATATCCACAATGGTATAAATCATAATGGCACAAATCAAATAAATCACCCAATGATGAAATCAAATAAGCTGTAATAATTTCTAAACCAGAAAAATAGAAATATTCAAGGTTACTTGGATTTTCCATGTACATGTGTTAGCTAATCATAGGAACAAATTATTACCAACTACCTCTTCCATAATATCACATCCTATAGGCTCTAAATATTATGGAATATTTGAAAAGATAACATGTTTCTCTGATACCACTTTGTAACATCCTTGATCTAGGTCCCACCCAAGGGTGCCTCGTACCCAGTTGACCACTTGGCCTCAGGTGTATTTCAACAAATGCCATATCCTACTAACTAGAAGTGAGGTCCTAGGGTGTGATAGTGTGGAACCCATAACCTTATTTCTAGAATAAACCCAGAGGAAAATAATTAGTAGTAATAACGGAAGTAGTAAAACGAAAAAAGTAAATAGCGGAAGACAAGAAGAAAATTCAATAGAATCCATGATATATATATATATACAATTAATGGAATATGTATCTATGAAAAAAAACAAAAGTGTCAAAATTAGATAATGTAATATTGAAACCAATGTAAAAAAGAAACAAGTTAACTTTAGCTACATCAAAAGCCTCAGCTTGGTCCTATTCTGTTCAACTCCAACAAAAATCAAGTGCATGATGAAGGGAACATTCCCTTATCTCTACCTGCAGTAATATAATATTTTTGGGTCCAAAATCATGACCCAAAATAGGGTGTGAGATGAATCCTATGAGGAAATCACAAAAAGATTTGTTCCTAAATATTAGTGAATATATATATTTATATATCATGTAATATGAAAAATGAATTAATAAACTCGGAAGTACACAAAAATAAGCAATATTATAGTTTTCAATTACATTTATTTACATTTATTATTCAATATGTTGAGTCATGTGATCTCAAGATCTATCCTAAGATCTCTATCATTTGTGTATATAACAGAACATATGTGTCATAAGACCATATAATCAATCAAGTAAAACTAAGTCCAAGCATGTGCTTTATCTAGGAAAGCTCATCCCAATCCTTTAATTATTCACAAACAACCCTATGGGAAAATTTCATGGTCTAATCCATTTGGTTTTCATAAAAAAATTCATTTCCAAATGCCACCTGGGTAGCTGTCAGGGTTAATACCAATATGTAAACTTGACATCAATATTTTTTAAATGACCTCATGGTTTTCGTTCATGGTCAATACCCCAAGTTCAACATATTTCCATTAAATTATAAACAACCTCCTGGGTGGCTCTCTAGGGCAATACCCCTGGGTCAACATAACATAATGAAATTATAAACGACATCCTAGGTTGCTCTCACGGTAAATACCCCTCATTAAATCATCTAAAACAAGGCTCTCATGGTCTTGTGTAAATAATATAGAAGTCCTCACAATATTACTGGTCCATGGTTGTCATAGTCCATTGGAAACATTATTCATTTATGTAATCTAGAATACCCCTATATCTTCCTAGTCCAAGGCTCTCCTAGCCCTTTGGAAAAACAGTGTGCATAATATATCAAAGCAACCCATGTAATCTGAAGCTACTACATAGGAAATCATTCATAATAATATCACATGCATTTAATATAACCAATAAAACAATATCCTAATAAACTAATGCATGTAAAATAAATAAATCCTAACATATATCATGGACCAAATGGACATAAATAATCAATCAAGGGAAACACATCCATGGGGTGTCCCATAACAAGGTATCTAACCTTACATATAAGAAACAACCCTTTATCAATCTATCAAATCATATATGTTAATAAACAGGGTTAAATTCCAAATCATGCAATACCATAATCATGGTTATGCATCACTTTTATCATATGTATTCCAAATACAAACAACGAAAGGCACAAACCACCTACCTCAATGTCCTAAGATTGATATACCTGAACATTGGAACATGATTAGTCATATAATTGTGTAGATCCAAAAAAGATGAAAAATTCCAAGTCATGAATAATTCATATGAGAGTTGGAACCTTGAGGAAAGGCTTTAGAGGATTTGAGAACTCACCGGTGGAATTCCCACACACTCAACATTGTCTTCATCAAATCTCGGACTGAGAATCAGGTGGTGGGTTTAATCTTCTTTTGACAATATTGAGTACTCTATTATGAAACACTAAATGAATATTTTGATTTCAGATATAACACAAGAACCCTCTCTGATATATCTATTAAAACTAAATGTTCATGGTGTGTTATTTAAAACTACATTCTATATAGTGTCCTTAATTTTCCACCAACATAAGTGGTCAGCTAGGTTATGAATATCCATATTGAATATGTAACTATAATGATATTTTTAAAGGTTAATTATGATTTTCTTTTATCTTGATTTATCGGTTGAAAATGGAAATGACTTTTATGCGTAAATATGGCTCATTATCTCCACAGATAGTGTAATTCATTTTTATATCTATTCCCTTTATGAATAAATCTAAATATATATATATAATGAATATATTTATGAAATATATATATCATGGATGAATTTTCTAATATAATTAAACCATTATCAATATTTAAGAACTAGAACATCCTAAATGTAAAATTTATCATATATGAGGTCATGGAACATTAGAAGAAAATGGATCTTTAGTAAAGTGTTTTTCATCTCACTTGTCATTCGGTGAGACTTATTCCATATTGAATCCCAGTATTCATTGGTTTAAATATATACCTACCATGTATTTAATTTATGATCATTTAAAAAAGATTAGGGTGATTTAATAATACATATTATGTTTCTCTCTTTAATGATTTTTTATATTTATATTACAAAAGTTGTATGGTTTTAATGTCACAATCTCATTATCTATGAAGACTATTTATTATTGTGTTTTAGATGATGATTTTTTATGATATACAAATCATTAAACACCTTAATTTTATTGTCGAATGATTATTTATATATATTATATGTTTTTCTCACATTTTTCTCCCTATTAGTGGGAAAGATACAAAAATTATATTTTATTTAAGGGGAACTAAATTCATTTCTATCTTCGATTGATTGTCATTCTTCTTCGATGTATAGGTTTTATAAAAGTTTTCTATATAATGTTTTTTCTATTTTAATATTGTTTTAATGTCATCTTAAATATAACTGAATTTTTATAAAAAAATTAATGGAATAATCATTTCAGTTTTCCATTGAGGTACTTTTTACTATTATTGAAAATGTGAAAAGGATATTTGTTTCCACAAAAATAGTATGACATTTTTTCTCCCATCATGAATAATTACATTTTTAGTGATTATAGTAAAATTTTACATGGTTATCTTCAAAAAATAATTTTACATTATATTTTGGGTTTATTTTTTTTACTTATGTGACTTAAAAATTAAATGGATATTTTCCTTAATAAATATTACAAGGGATATTTTAAAAGAATATTCATCAAAGATGAAATAATTTGATGTTACATAATATTTACTTGGTATATGATCTAATTTTGTCAATATAATTTATTCTCTCTATAGATTATAGTGATTTAATGTTTTTGAAACACACTGTTTCCATAGGTTATTCTATGATGAAATGTTGAAATGATTAAGAAACTAATTTACTTTCCAATATTTATGATATATTATGAATTATGTATGATATTTTGTAACCCATATGTCTAAATTAATGTATGTGATGGGTGGTCCCATAATTATATATCCCTGAAATGTATTGGGTGAATTTTGATATATCATGGGATAATAACTGATAGACTGACGAATAAACCTAGTTCCATATGGCACCTTTTTCCTCTATGATACTCTTTCGATAGAACTTTTACAAAGTATATGATGGAATGACAAGATAACCTAATACAATATTATTATTTAGGTAGTAACCATTAAATAATGATATGATTATCTAAACTAATGTTTATTATGAAAACTAATGTATTATGATAATGTAATTCTTTCATGGATAATGTTACCTGATTTTTTAATGATTAATGTAATATGATTTGAAAATAATTATTCCTTGATTCATGATTATGATCACTAATATGATTGGAATGCTTTTCAAATTTTATACTCTTGTAATCATACCCCTATGTTAATATTATGATTATTTTATTTTTATTTCTCCCTTTAATCCCTTAATGGGAATATAAGAAGATCCTTTAATTTTTTTCATCCCTATGTTATGAATAAAGTTTTTATGTATAGTATTTATAGGAATATTACAATGCTGGAAGATTTATTTGGCTGATATTAATGATACATAATTACATTAGAAGATTGTGTATCTAGACCCTAAAGAAACTAATACTATATGGTTCTGGTGTGGATCCTAATGACATGTAATGAATACTAATATATTAATATGTAATATATATGTATGAAAATTGTAAGTCAAAATACATACCACAATGCTCAAACTCAGGATTGGCTCTTTTATCAAGTCCCAATATCTCATCCCATCAAATATTTTCAGCCTATTTCTTAAATTTTTTTTATTATAAACCATGATATTAAATGCCCAAACCTCCACCCTCCGACATAGCATATGGTCTCATGTTACATTTCAAACCAAATCATGAATTACATCATATTCCTCCACAATATAGCATATATTGAGGTCTCAAAACACATCGCATAGAAATTAATATGCCTATAATATCTATCATGGGTGAGGTATCATAACACAACCCTTATCACATAACATACCATATTAAATTCCCCTAACCATCTATTACTGTAATATATTATACCACATCACATTATATATATAAGGAACTGGCCTTAAACCTTACATAATATTGAATTAATTGAATAATTCACATTGAGGATCTTTTCAAGATTATAGTTTTAGAGAATTAGGACATAACTATTACATCTCAATATATTACAAAGTAGACACTTCTACACAGTTTCCATTTTATTTAAAAAACATTAACTCCTGAAAAAAAAAGAGTCATGTCATGTTCCATGTTTAAGACAACATGACTTTTCCTTGATCCCATCCATTACCCTATTCCACATTATGTCTTGTGAGAAACATTTCAAAATAATGTTGTGAGCATAAAAATCATAGTAAGGGATACACAAAGAAGGAAAATTGTTAGTAATCATCAAAATAATAGGTAAACCATTAATACTTTATCACAAGTAATAATTTTCACCTTTATGAAGTAGTAAATACTCATCCCTAAATAAAATATCATTACATACTCTTTTGTAACCAAAATATTACCATAAAACCCATATAAAGAACACATTACATATAATGGTAACTTTGGACATAAACATACATAAAGGGAATAACCATACGATCAACTTCCACACATATAACTAATTGGAATAGCCATACATCTAACTTCCATACCCAATGCATTGGAGGTTATAATGTAACCACCCGTCCTGGTATTCACGGCACCACACGTCATTTGGTTTATCGTGTAACCACCCGTCAAATGTCCAAGTACCATTATAAAATCATAACACATAAAACAATCATAATGGAAAGAAAACATTTCAACATTTAAATCACAATATATCACTTAAAAATATTGACATAAAAAATCCATTATCATAACCATTTTCAATACCAAAATACATAAAATATTATATGGTATTTATTTACTTTTAAAAACATTACGACTTGGTGAGGAAGCAAAAGATCAAATAATACTCACAACGGCAGAAAATGTCATTGTCACCGCTTACATTAAAAAAAATTAATTTTTGTCATTTAGTAAAATGATTCATAGAAAAATATTCCCTTCGAAAAGTCAAGGGTGTTTATATAGTGTATAAAATAAAGTCTTGTAATAGAACAAAATATGCCTCAATGAAAGGAGATTGAAACGAAGTACCTTACCTCGTGTCCGACTTGACTCGATCACCCTTTAATCAACTGAATAATAAACTAGAGTTAATTTATACTTGATTAAGATCCTTTTTCATGTTTATTATTCCATTTATATCACTTATTTCCATGTTATAAACATTATGTAGTCATTTATGTTACTAATGTTCGTTTTGTTGATATTTGGTACTTCAGTCAAAAATTGAATTCTTATAATTACATATTGTTCATGTGGTCAAAGGTTTATTATTTATAGAATGATATTAATTATTTGGATATCATATATATCATATAATTCTATCATATACATTTATTTATAATATTACATAATATCTAGAGTTAAGAAATGAAATGCACCATTCATGGAGACGGTGAGTCGTACGTACGCAAGAATGCTACTTTCATTTCTATTTCATATTTAATGGAATGAAATCAAAATGATATAAATATAAATTATAATTCCAATATAATATCATATATTATATTATTAACTCCATCCTTTTTATGTCCCACATATGTCATTAACGATTCAAATCACTTTGAGGGGGCGGTAGTTCGCACTTCCAAAAAATGAAATTATCGTGTTTATCCATTATGGAAACCATAGCGGTATGCCATAAATGAAAAATACAGAAGCATAAAAAAACATAAACATAATATATATCATATATAATTACAGTGACATATTAATGTCCATCATGAAATGTGTTAAGAGAATATTGAACAATCATTGTTTTGTGAGGCAGTAATTCGCCATCCATAGAAATAGTGTGTTCTTTAACCATTAGAGGGAGGTGTGTGTAAGTGTAGCTCAAATCCTTCACATAAAAAATCCTAGTATATTGAAATTACTGGTTTCATTGAAAAATAAAAAAGAGTTTAGGGGGTTGGAGAAGCAATATAAAAAAACAGAGCATAAGAGAATACATTACATTTAAATCGGGTAACTCTCCATGGTTTGAA
Organism: Viscum album; assembly: GCA_963277665.1. Classification (NCBI taxonomy): domain Eukaryota; kingdom Viridiplantae; phylum Streptophyta; class Magnoliopsida; order Santalales; family Viscaceae; genus Viscum; species Viscum album. The sequence continues at coordinate 1,206,518,076 of OY728138.1, forward strand.
CCAGAAGGGTTTATTGAAGAGATTTCTACCTAAGGTAAGGCTTGTAGGATGAAGAGATGGATGTGGAGAGATAATAGGAGGAGGGGTTGGATGATCCAAGAGATTGGGAGGTGTGGTTAAGGGAGTAGAGGTGGGTGCCTTTTATAAGAGGGAGGAGGGTCACTCTCGGAAGGTCATGAAATGTGACTTTATTAGGAAACGATTTTCGGATTTTAAAAGTCCCACAATGATATATTTTCGAGGATACGGTGATAAGGGTTATAAATCCACCCATACAATAGGTTTTAGACATGTAAGTCTTATATTTTCACTTATCTTTTAATTTTATTTAAATTGTTTATTAATGAGGTAGTCGCTGCATCGTCATGGTGTCATAAATAAATTTAATTATTTAATGTCTAAAATTATAAAAAAAATATCATGATGTAGTAAATATTTTTAGATTTATAATTAATATTTATATTTAAATAGATAACTAATATAACACCATGTGAAAATTGTTTTAGTAAAACAATACATGTTCGTGAAATTTTTATTTTAACTTTAAATAAAAAGTTATTAATGTAATTTTCATACCCAAGTGTCTCCATGTGGTCCCCAAGTTGACCCATGGATTTTATAGATCTCACATGACACATAAAATAATTTTAGTACATTTTTCAAGGTAATTTAAAAGTAGACAAACATTATTTTTACCTTAAATTACACTAATTACCTCTAATCGAGATTAATAAAACTCAAAAGTTACTATTCACCAAAATTTCTTTTCATCCCATTGAACCAAATTTTACTTAATAATGAGAAATATGTGTGTCATATTTTCTAAATTCAATTTTCAAAAGTGGTAAAATTTCATTTAAATGAAAAATCATTTTTTTAACTATAACTTAGTCGTTTCACTATTCTACAAAAATTGAAGTTTTTCATAAAAATACCAAAAATTAACCCAAAGCTATATTTGATATTCCAAATTAAAAAATGATGTCTATTTTACCAAATTCAATACACATAATTTACATTAATTAATTTCATAATTAATTCCTGTTGTCAAAACAAATAGCTTGTTTTTAAGACACAATATATATCAAAAGATTGACACTTGTTTAAGTCCAATTTCAAAGTGAAATTAATTATAATGACCACCATTTGATTAAATGGTAAAAATATATTCTAATTTCAATTTAAATCCAATTCATAAGATAATATAATCATATAAATAAATTATATTAAAATGAGGTTTTGAATTAAAAGACAACATTTTCCACTTATTCATTAAAAATGAACTTTATAGGAAAAATAACAAAACATACCCAATGTAAATTTTGATATCCCGATTCTAAAAAAGGATTTTATTTGGTCCAATAGAATGTATAAGATCTTACAAAACTATTTTTAAGGAGGGATCTCCATTAAGAGGTGATAAATCGACCTTTTAGTGAATATTAGAGTATCCATGCCTAAAATTGAATTCTTTTTTATTTTATGCCTTTATCATTTATTGGATAAATGTAAAAACTTTAAAAAACATATATAATCATATTTGAGTTATTTCAATCCACTCCCACCAATACAAAGACTACATGTTAACTACAATTTAAAATAATATTATTATATTACTAGTGTGCAACGTATGATTTCAAAGAAACTCGTTGTTGCGTATTGGGTACACTATCTAACATAACAACCCCATTAAAGTAAAATTAATATTTAATTCACAAATATTAATAAATATGAAAATTTATTATTATTTATTTACTAGGGATGTTACAATATATCATAAACATCCACCCTCTCACTCAAGGGGTGGTCTTATAACACATTCATACTCTAGGAGAATTTTCATTGTATATACCGTAATACCCAAATAAATTACATTATTTTCATGTTTGAAAATATATTATTTTCTCTATATAGATACACAACATCAGGTTAACCTTACTCTACACACCGTGATCAGTTATCTTGTGTTACAATCATGACTGGGTCATACCACCTTTTTTTGAAACACATATTTTAAAACTAAATTTATAAATTTTTATAAATTTTTTTTTTCAAAAAATAAACATCATTTTTCAATTCAGAATATCAAAAGTAACTTAGGTTTTTTTGGGTATATTTTTGAAATGATACATTTTTTGAAGAATAGTAAAAAATACTACACATTAATTAGAAAACTGCCTTTTCGTTTAAATAATTATTATAGTAGAATTATAATTAATTTTTTTAAGTAAAAATAGTTAAATTATATATATATTTAATCAACTTATGAAATTTTAATCATATTTATATTGAAATTATACAGACAAGATTATTGAATTTTTAAATGTTTTTACATTAAAACCCCTTTTCTCGCTATAGATGTGGGATTATTGTTAATCTTCTTTTTTCCACGTCAATTATTCCAATTTTGAAAAATATACATAATAAGTTGTATTGTATATATTAGTTTTTACTAATAATATAAATATTTTTTTTCAAAAAAATGATAAGTGAATGTGATTAAAATTAATTTCGGTGATTAAGGTAAAATTAAGTTTAACCAGGGACAAGAGCCAAATTTTTATGGTCAAAATTGACTTGGAAACTTATCCAAAAACCATTGGTGGAAAATAAATAGACCATATTATCTCTTGGTTATAATTATATTGTGTATTGAAATATTATTAAATGGATGTTCTATTTATAAAAGGTTTTGTAATGAAAAGGAAAAAAATGGAACTTTCATTACCATTAAAATTTATAAATAATTGAGATATTTATGAAACAATTTATTTTAGGTCATAAATATCCTTTTTAAATATAAATGGGTTATTTTTATCATAAAAATTTCCCAATAATTTCTAGTGGTTGTATATTTACTTAATACTATTATGAAATTCCAATGTAGTGATTATTTATTTAGTAATTAACCAAAATAAATGATACAATAAATATTAAAAGTGAAGTGAATTGATTTAAAAATTATTATTATTTATTTTTTAGAATAATATATCTTGTTAGTAATATTTAAAACTAAAATATTTTACTGAAAATAATTGATTTATATTTTAAAATTAAAATTAATTAAACGGGGTCAAAATTGTCATTATTTTTATTTTACGATAAATTATATCTTAATAAATGATTTAAAATTAAAAAAAACTCTATATTTTTTATTTTAATTTGTATGTTTTAATATATATTAAAATTCTTATATTAATGGAACAATTCATATTTTTAATTATCATATTAGCCCATACACTACAAAAACGTTCTTAACATGACCTTGGTTTAAGCAATGTTTTAGAACATTTAACGCGCTTGTTTTAAAATTAAACATCCAAAAAATGGGATTCTTATAGTATAAATTAGATATATTATTAATAATATAGTATGTTTATATATTATAATAAATATCATTATATTTTATTATTAATTATTTAAATTCTACTGTTAGAATACTATATGCTTTAATAAAAACCAAAATGATAAAATTTGGGGAATCATAGATATTAAGGAACCAAATTAATAAATGAACATATTTCCTTGTCTTTAGTTTTTTCAGTAACCATTAATACAATTTAATCAATTATTTTTCCATTTTTTAGACACGTTAGGTAGGTTATACACATCATTAATGAAAACTTTTCGGTATTTACAAGAGTATCACACCCCTACCACTATAAAAAGAAAAACACTCTACCCCTTCCACACATCAGTAAATCCACATTGGATCATATATAATCTGAAAAAAAATTCTCCAATAATACCTCCCCTAATTCTAGATTCATAACATTAGTAACAAAGACTCTTAAGGGTTCCCTTTAGTTCAAACCAAAAGAAGTTACCAGGTTAAGAGGTAATGTCTTATCTTAAGCTTGTAAGATTATTTTCCATTATCCGCACCCTCAAATATCTTTATTTAATGATTATGTTATAATAAAAAGTATCATAAATAAAATGATATGTTATTTTTCAAATTTATTGATATTCACTTACACACATCTCTATATATTGGATACCAAATGTACAATTAACATGTCTAGTAAACTACCACCTCAAATAATGATCATTGTAAATTTTTTTCATTACCACCACCCATGATGGAAATTATGTTAGAAAACTTATTTATATATGATATAAATTTTATTTCTAATTTCTTCACACTTCTGTAATTATTTTATAAAACATGCATATATATATTCCATTTTTTCATAAATATGATAACACCGCTTGTGGATGTGTAGACTACTACACTCTCAATGAGACCAGATTTGTTAATGTTATACATGTAACATATTAAATATAATATTAATAATAATATCTGAAATATATTACATATATATGATATGGGAATTTTAATATATATTTATATGCATATCATTTACATTTCATTTTTTAATACAACAATGAAATGAATGTAGCGTTCATGCGTATATACGACATACCGTCTACTTGAATGGTGAACTTAATTTATTATATAAATATAATATGGACTATTATAAATAAATTTATAATGAATAAATATTATAATTAAATAATTTTTTACATTCTAGAGATGATGCAATCATGACCAATGTAATAGGAACAACAAGTAACAAGTCAAAACAAACTTTAGAATACAAGGCAATTATCACGCAAAATAGTGAGAATAATAAATGATTGTTAAAAATGTGTAATAATATATTATAGGAATATTATATATTATATAAACATGATTATGGTTCGGTTATTTGTTATTAACATATTTTAAATGAATATACAAGAGGATAATGACCACACAACAAATGGAAAATTAAGGTAAGGGGGATTTTTCTCAATTTTTATTCAAAGAGTCATATGCCATTTACACCACTCACAAAATTTGTGTATTATACCTGTTGTCACATTAGATATAAAAATCATTAATTTATTTATTATCATGGAATTTAGATTATTAAATTTTTATCATTAAATTTTGGACTTTTAATTCATATTTCACCATGGTTGTATGAGATTTTGACTCAATATACATTTTATTGACAATAGTTGGTTGTTATACAAAACATCATTATTATATAGTGTATATACTACCCTTTTTCATGTTATATCATGAAGCCACTTATTCTCATGATATTCTATGTTTTTTAATGTCATACTTTCAAGGGGTTTATGATTGAAATTCTTCAATGTGGTCTGGTAAAGATTGGAATCTTTAGAGATTATTCCACTCAAGAGTATTCTTAATGACTACCATAGTAATATAGTTATTGTTTACTATTAAATTCCTCTTGAAATAATCACATTATTATAAAAATTTATTGTTGGAAATTTCCTTGAATATCCAAATTTTCATAGGATATATATATTATAATTTCCTAAACCATATAATATATTACATTTGTTGCTTACCTTGACATGATTAGATACATTTCTTGAAACCTTGAAAATATTAGATTCTAGACAAAATATTTGATAATATTAGTTTTATTGAATGAATCCTTGATAATATTATATTCTTTTCATAATGCATTGATATTATTATATTATAGAATGAAGCCTTGAATATACTATATTAATGGCACGAAGCCTTGACAATATTAGATTATTGGAATGATTGCTTGAAAGTATTATAATCTTGGAATGAGTCATTGAGGGTATCTTGTAGATATAACTCATTATTAATTTCTTAATTTTTTATTCTGTTGTTTGTATTTCATGGTATTATTCATTTAGTTATCATGTCCATAGTTATATTTCAATCTTATAATATTTATTAAATGTAATGTGTTTCAATTATATTCCTTTCCATGTTGATTTATTCCCATTGTTTCATTATTTATTCATCACTAATTACCCTTATTGAGCATCTGATCTCACCTTTATTATTTTTTATTAACCTTGGTTATAAAGAGGAATGCATTTAATGATTTCCAAGGATTTAATTAATAACATTTTAATATTTATCATCTTTTTTATTTTATATTTATCATTATATTGTGGGTATCATGTATGTAATATAGATTTCGATGACTACTAAGATGATCGGTCCTTCAGGGTTTTACTCCTCATAATCCATCCAATATAATAAAATAATACACTAACTTCGGGCTTTTGGGGTTGGGGAATTACACATAACATATCATTTTACATCAAAAAACTCTCACACTTTGGGTGTAAAATCAATATTATTTCTCTAGTATTTTTATTAATAATAATATAAAATAAGAATTTTGATATCTTACTCCCTAAAAGAATGAACCCCAAACTAGAACTCCACTGGAGAAAAATGCACTAAAATCTTAATGAAACTTTCACTAAACAATTTCATAATGACCAGTCTTCCCAAATAAACATGACCTCTCCAAAATAGAACATCAAACCAAAATATCATTTTAAATTTCACTTCCAATTTACATCAATATAAAATATAGAGAAAAATATAAGGATTAAAATGAATCGTATGATACATGACCTTGGAGAAAATCTCAAAAGGGAAAAGACCATGTCAATTATGTAGGAATGAAATATCCTACTCATTATAGCTCCAAAATTTATAAATTATGTAACATACAATCAAGAAAACCCCATAAGTATCAATAAGACATATAAGTCATAGATTATAAAAAATAATAGAAATATTAATTAATAACACCAGGACTAAATCGCACCTAAACCACTAAATCAGGGCTTAAGTATCTATAATATAAAACTATAGATGATATAAAAATTTCATGAGTAAAAAAAATTATAGTGGAATTTAGTAAACATCACACCCGCCTCACATTCCCTTATAATATCATAAAACCATTCCATGATCATTCCATCATTTTTAGGGACCTATGTATATATAAAAATCCTTATGCATTGTATTTGAAACTAACCAACTGAACTAATAGGGGAAAATCATATATATATTTCTTAAATAGTGTTGGATCATTTGTTACTTAAAAAATATTATAAAATCATAAACAAGCAATATAAATGTATGAATAAAAGATTTATAAAATGAGGAATCATTTTCATGAGGTCAGTAAGATTATAAAAAATTTGAACGAAGACATTATTTTCCATTTAAAAGTTAAAATTTAATAAAAAAATTTTTAAACTTCATCAAAAGCTTTCTCTACCTATGTTTGTACCATGAATAAAATAAAAACTTATCCTTTTTTGGAAACCCAATATATTATTTTCATTTAAAAAAATCACTTGAATACATTATTTTATTACTAAATTCATTTATAATTCATTTTTTAATTATATACCATATCAAAGCCTCTTTTATGCACAAATTTAAAAAGGAAAAACCTTTTTTACTATGAAATGTTATCCCATACCATTAAAGAATCCATAAAGAGGGCCATCTTTGATCATTTGACCAACATGTCGCCAAAAGACTATTTAGTAATCTATATGTCCATGTCGAGTATTCTACTAAATTGAGATTATCTTACTTTATGTATTGAGATAACAATAGTCAGTATATATTATGATAAAAATTATACTAATCACATAATCATAAAAAAAAAATAAATGAGACATGGAAATATAAAGACCACCTAACTCTACTACCGATTCATGAGTTGGTAAAAAAATTATTCAACGCACCATTATTGTAAAAACACCTATATCCATAGAAAGAACCATTTGAATAATTAAAATTTAATCTAAATATAACATTATAATATAAATTATTCAAGTCTCACCAGGTGAATATATGGTGCTAAAAATGCAAGGAGTATGGTCAAATCTCAACTTGAACTCTACCCTATGCCATAAATAATCAACATTTTTCAATATATATACAATGAATAATTATTATTAATTCAATCCATTCCCTAATTTTATTCATAGGGTGACATATCTAAAACATTTAGGTATGACACATCTAAAACATGAACCTCTTGGGCCTTATCAATTTACCATATAATAAATATCAATTAAATGTGAATATTTCACCCTGAACCAGTGGATTCATCCACTAAATCTGTATTCATTGTGTAAAAAATAATAAATGAATAATTAAGTGGATAAAATAATGAAAATGGGTTTTTGTTACCACAGATACATTTATTTAATCACCTATAAACAACATAGATTGGTGTAGTAAAAAGGGGAGGGGGAATTAATGTGTATACAATGGGTTTAGTAGGATAAATATGTAATCGTGAAGACTATTTAATGTATTAGTTAAAAGGTAAAGTTTTCATCCTATAATATTTATACACCTATGAAATATTTAGAAAAACCCTAATGGTTACCCTATTTTCCATCATCATATACTTAATAACTCAATCTTGGAATTGATGGAGGGGTCCAAACACCCAGTGGCCCAAGAAAAGTCTCATAACCTATAACTACCACACTAAAGAACCATTATGACAAAACCGGGTGCTCTTTTTCTACATACAACATTAAATACCCCAATATTTCCTTTAAAATCAAATTTTCTTGGTCAAAGTATCTTAACACTCACCTATCACCTCTAAAGAAGCCTTATTTCACATTAATATTTATCCACACTCATTTTCCACACTATTAAAAAATTTAATTTCTCCAATCCAAGAGTAATATCGATATTTGAAACACCACCCATTTAATCAGTTCTAAAATATATTAGTTGTAACAGAAAAAATATTACCAAGGACCAAAATGAAAAATGACAATGTTAAACACATTTTATATCCTTAGAATATGTATTCTAAATAAATAACGATTTATGTTTTCTTATAACATCCCTAACTCTATAACCAAATATTTGGTAGTTATATTACATTATTGGTACAAAATACAAGATTTCATGCATAATGAAAAAACATAAGATTCATTTAATACTAGACATGTCAATTAATTTAATTTGAAAAAATAAAGTGTACCATGAACTCATTGTGAGATTTTGTTCCAATCAATCATATACCAAAAAATTAAAAAAAATAATCCTATGGGATTCCTATGTTATGGAAAATAAATATGGGTGATCATAGATTCTGTGTAATAAGTTCCATACAACACAATATATCATAACATATATATGGAAATTTTGACATGGAATGAATTAATAAACCACATGAATCCATATCCAACTGAAACTGATGGAATTGTATGTCCTTAGAAAAAATAACGGAAAAAATAACAATAATAATTAATATTATAATGATGTAATTCATAATGATATAAATAAAAACTTGTTTTCAAGGACTTTTAGAAATACACAATTCTAATATTGGGAGTGGTATAATCCAAAATCACAATTATATTGTTTGAGGAGAAATGTTGATTCATCAAGGGTTTGAAAATGTTGGGACATATAGTTACATTTTTGTGTCCAATTCATTCACCATAAGATTAAAAAAACATTTAATAAAATTAAATATAGATCCTTTGGATAACATGGATTGGAATATAATAAAAAATACATTAAAGTAGTACTTTCAAATTAATTTAAACAATGTGTATTTCAATGAGAATAACCTTCAACCAACATAGATGATATTTTTTATCATTAATACTGACTGAAAATCATTTTTTTTAATTTTATAAAGCCGAGTTAAAGGGAACCGGTACCCCAACATACAACCTTCATACAAAGATGAAACATAAATAAACCAGAACATCACAATATTACACATCATAATAGCCATAATCGTCTCCAAAACCCATACAGGATTCCTCCTCACCCGTAGCCGATTCCCATTCTGGATTCCTCCAATAGTGTGCACTTTGAACCCTACTTCTAAGCTGCTCCATAACAGTCCGTTCAGGTGAGGCATTGACGGCCACTCTTCCCTTTTTCAAAGCAATCATCACCTCCCCACTCCGCTTAGAAGCTGATCTAGTCCTCAGCGGCGGCGGAAGGTGAGAGTAATCCTTCTGCACCCTTCTTCTTGTTTGAGTAGACATAGGCCCACCACTTGTATCCATCTTCTGAGTTCCTCTCTTGACAATATCACTGAAAGAAATCCCATCCAGATCACTCACAGTTCCTGTTCCTCCCCCAGATTTCTCCTCTTCTCTACTATGTTGCTCCCTCCGAACAGAAACCGAACATTCCAAATTATCCTGCCTCTGATCTGTATTACTGATTTCCACTAAAGGGAGACGTCCATCTTCATTCGGAGCATTTTCCACAGCACTGGACAAGTCCACATTCCCTTTATTATCATTGATCTTGCTCTTTCCCCTCATTCTCTTGGGAGAAGTATTACTTCCATCTATGCATAACTCCTTGGTGGCCTCCTCTTGACCCAGATTCCCGATAGACGTCTCCCATCCTGTTGGTTCCATACCCTCCTCCCCACCTCTGGAAGCACTATTCAAAACTGGTTCAACATCACCATTACCAAGGCATTCAAACCTGTTGCATAATGCAACAAAATTCTTGGCCATTGGATCCAAACCTCTATCCCCTTGGGAGTGTCTAGCTAGGTTTAACAAATTATTCCCAATCACTATGAATCATAGTGATTACTGAGTTATTTATCAATGAATAAAATTGGGTGAATTACCCATAGTTTCATCTGTTTTATTTTATCATTCGTATTCCAATATCTATATAATTATGTATTTTATACGAAATCAATCTCTCTTTCACATTACCAAACCATATGATTTTCCCCCATGGAAAATATGTAGAATTATAATTGTTTTGGAAATTTGGGAAACAAAAGAATATGTGAGAGGGATAAAAAAATTTATTTTTAAATCCCATGAAAATCATCAGGAATATGGTTAAGTACATCCATTTTAATGTACACACTATATTAAATGGGATATTTGGTGAATACAACATGATTCCAAGAGAATGAGAACTGGGATAAAAATCACCCAAATGGAATAGCTATAAATTCATTCAGAAAATCTTGAAAGAGAGGGATTAAATTAAATCAGTAAATAGAAATAACAAATAGTATTTCATGATCTGAAAACTCAAATAGGTATTATATACACAATATATTGGAAAATAAATACATAATAAAACACATATCTCAAGGAGCAGAATTTGAGATGGAAAATTGTTACCTCTAATCCCACTTATCTGAATGTTCTCTGAACACCTTTATACAAATAAATGTAACATAATAACCTATTTTAGAAAATTTATAATAATTATACCATTTTAACATCTTTATATTTATTTGGAAGAAATAAAAAACAATTCAATCCATTTTTATAAAAATGTGTACACAACCTCAAAAGAAAAACACCAAATGATGAAACAAGAAAACCAAAAAAATATCTAAATCCAATCAACATAAGAAATACACCATCACTCTAAAAGAATCCCAGAAACACCCTCTGAGTAAATAGGGATCAAATTAAATAAAAACACTATAATATAATAAGATCATCTTAAAAATATATACTTCTCAATGATATAGTACATTAACAAAATTGTCCATAAAAATAGCCCAATTATATATAGATATATCTAAGGAATGATTGAAAGAAGAATCATTAAATCATGTGATAATGACAAACATCATTTTAAGTGGAAAATAATATCATCAAATAAAACCAATGGGTTGAAAAGATTCATAAGAAATATCGACTCATGCACAAAATTACAAACTAAATAGGAATTCATTCCATACAAAATCCTATATAAATGATTTTGATTAGATGATAATCATTGATAAGATAAAATATGATATAAAACTAGGATCCAATAAAAATGGGAATGTTTATTTATAATAACCACTTTAAAAACACCAAAAACTAAGAAATAAAATTCCAAGAGAAAAGAAAATGGTCTCTAGAGATATGATACTTGTTACAATAAGTACATAATGTAACACCACAGGATTTTATAGTATGTTATTTTCTTTAATGTAATTCAATAGCTTTCACTACATGCAACACTGTGTTCAAGCGCACCATGACATACCAAACTTGCTGCTCAAAAAGTGGTTATGAATAGTATTAACTGCATTTAAAATTTTATATTCTCCCTGTAATTCTAACATCCATATTATGTGTTTTATAAACATAATATATGAAAAAATTCAATTTTTCAAATAAAAGAAGTATTTTTCAAAAAAATTTAATTTTACCGCCTCTTAATACAAAACCATTTTTAAATCCAATATTTTACATTTTTATATATTCAATTTGTCGAAATAAACTTCTTATTTAGAATAGGTATATAAAAATTTAGTACGGATAATTTTTCTATGATTTTCTGTTATCTTTTATATTTTTATGAATAGTGAAAAATAATAAATTTTAATTAAACACAACATTTTAAATAAAAATAAATTATAGTGTAAAATTATATATTTGAATGGTTTTGAGGTACAATTAGATTATATTTTTATCATTTAATCCAATTTAGTTAATTAGAAGTAATTTTACAATTCAATTGGACATAAACACATATCAATCTTTCAATAGTTTTTACTTCTAAGAAACTCGTTTTTGGTTTCGACAGAGAGAATATTTTTTATATTATTTAATAAAACATATATGTTTTTAATTTGGTTAAATAGACATCAATTTTAAATATGAAATTTCAAAATTATCTTGAAGTAAATTTTTGATATTTTTCTAAAAACTTTCGATTTATGATGAATCATGAAAAGCATTGCGTTATTGTTTAATACAGACCATTCTTAAATAGTTACTTATTTTATTTAAATTTATTTTAAGTTAAAAAAAGATACATAATACCTATAAAAATTAAATTTAATTCATTGGAGTCATTTTTTAATATGATTAGATGTACAAAATTTTACTGAACTTCATACCGTCTTTTACCCACCTTCTAGGAACATTAGAAAATTTGCATAAAACATAATTTTACCACATATGGGAGCTGAATTTCAAAAATACGACAGACACAGTTGACATCGATAAGTCAAATGTGGTTGAATAGAATGAAAACCACTTTTATTAAATAGTAACTTTTGAATTTATTTTACCACTGTAAAAAGTGAATAGGGTAATTAATGGTAAAAATGTTATTATAATTACCCAAACACATGTCCTAATATTATTGGATAAGTTTATTTAAAAAAAAAAGAAAACTTATGAATAGAATAAGTTTCTTTTGATCCACTTGGATTAGATTAGGACATTTATTATTGTTTTATTTAAAGAAGATCTAAAAGTGTAAAATTCAAAATTTAATAAGTAAGTCATTTTTAATGTAGGGTTATACATAATATAAATTCAACTATAAATATTCATTATAAATATAAATATATTTCCTAAATCATGATATTTTATTTATAAATTTAAATCAATAAATAATTAATTATTTTATGCCAAAATTATGATGTAGTAATTACATAATTAATGAAACATTAAAATTATAATTAATAAAATAAATGTAAATTAAGACTTTTGATGCATTCCACGAATTTTCAAGGTTAATATGAAATTTTAGGGCTGACTTAATGAGTTTTTTTTAGGTAATCAATTTTATATATCTTTTAAAAATACCAGATAGTGACAAAATTGACATAATTGAGTTTATAAAACAAATACTATTTTATTAAAATATATAATAGTCCTAAAAATATAAGGATCGGAAAAATGACTTATATAATGATAGATATGTAATTAATGAACCAAATTGGGTTCTCTTGGCAGTATATAGTATGTTTATTAACCATATAATATAAAAATATAATGAGACATGGTAAATGTAAAACTATTTAATTAATAGTGAAATCTAAAAGACAAGGTTATTATGGTGACCTAAACATGTCTAAAACATTTTATTTGAGATTATTTCGACCCATCACAAACTTCACCTAGAAATAAATCCATTCAGAGACATAACAAACATAAAATGAATTTATAATTAAATAATATTTCAAGCTAATCTTAAAGTGACCCAAACCTCTCTTATAAAAGGTCACTTACCCTTATCTTAATTCCACACATACAATGCCATTTTTCTTTGAAAAACCTAACACAATATCATCCCAACTATAGTAACTTCATTCTAGAGGTATTAATTTCAATAGAAATCCAACCTAAGATGCCCTTTTGATCAAATCAAAAGGAAGCACCCGAAGAAGAGGTAATAATTTCATCACCACTTTCAAAGTTTTCTACTTCATCCACTTCCTCTTTCATTGTTTTTATCCATACCAAAATATTAAATCTTGTTCCATATATATACTATGATTATATTATAAATATGTTACAACCATATTCATTATTCTATCTATCCTATGAATGAAAAAGTCACTAAACATGCATACGTACGACTTACCGTATCCACGTCATGGTGTAGTTGTTATTCAACACTACATTATTTGGATGGGTATAATAATGATGTATAATTGATTTAAATAATAAATATAACATGTTAATGATTCTATATATATGATATAACATCCAATTATATAATATTTCACCTTCAATTGAATGATATTGTCACTCATGCATACGTACAAATTACCGTCTCCAAGAATGTTATGAGATCCATTCCACATCATAACCATTCATGAATAATTGTAATTTTACAACTATACATAACATTAAAGAACTTAATAAAAAAATTTATATGAATAAAATACATCTTATGCATTATAATAATGACTTACGTAACAAAACATATATAGAAAAATGTATTACTTAACACCTGAAACAATGATACTTCAAATATATTATTAACAAAAAAATACCAGATGGTCATATATGATATAATATTTATGTATGTGTTACTTTTATAATTTATTAAAAAATATTTATCTATTATATAAGAGTTTATAATACGATTTACTAATAAAAAGTACATTTTAAGTTGTTTTGATCTCACTTTTATTCACATGAGATTCAAACTATATTTACCACTATTTTTTGAGTGGTGTATATACTTCCCATGGTTGTATTTTATGTGTAATAGATCCTAATTTATGGGTATTTATATTTACATTGTATGATCTTTATTTCTTTTAGTGTATGCTTTGTATGTTACCAAATCTGTACGGGGACTTCTATTTTCAATTTCAAGTCATTTGGTTATACGCACACCTCATTGATTATTTTACTCCAATATTATGTGCAAAATAACTATTTATTTATATATATAGTAATTTTCCCTAAAATTTGTGTGGATATAATTTTGATACACATAATCAATCCATTGATAAATTCTCAAGTCATTGATATGAACATGATAAGGGTAATCTTAACTCAGTATC
Source organism: Viscum album (assembly GCA_963277665.1). Classification (NCBI taxonomy): domain Eukaryota; kingdom Viridiplantae; phylum Streptophyta; class Magnoliopsida; order Santalales; family Viscaceae; genus Viscum; species Viscum album. The sequence continues at coordinate 1,206,533,189 of OY728138.1, forward strand.
TATTTATTGAGTTAAACATCTTTATCATTGGTTTTGTTTTTACTAAAATAGGTGTGAATGTACTCTGATTGATTTAAACTAAATATCCAATCATATTGAGTGTATTTATAATTTTCACACATAATTATGTCCCTGATTTAAAATTACTCTAAGGATATTGTCATTATATGGTATTTTGTCTTGATATTCATTCCATTGAGAATTCTTTATTGTTATGCGCCAATTAACTCTTATATGGTGTGTATACAATTATTTTGACATGTTATATGATGAATACATTTATTCTCATGATATTATAATTTTTTGATTAATGTTATTCGTCAATTATTTATATTTAAGTGCCTCTCATTTTGTTAGAAACTCCTTGACTATAATATAATTTTAAAGAGTTATTCTTATAAATCATCCTCATTAATGTCCATGTTTTTAAAATTGTTTTAAGGATTTATTTATATGGACATTAATGTTTCCAAATTAAAATTACTTTTGAATGATTCAGAGTGTTATTGGACACTTTTATTTAAAAATCTATTTTTAATAGCTTTATGATAAATAGTGATACTGTTAAATGTTTTCAAGAAAATGAGGATATTTCTTTCAAATAGTTTTACTAATTATTTTATCTAGGTCAATATCCATAATTATTATATATTAAGGTTGATTTATTATAATAAATTCTTCCATATTGTATTTAATGAGTTATGTTTGACTGTGGATGTGCTATTTTTATACCATTCATGGTTTGTGTGTAAAATATTAACATTTTGTATGCCAGTTTTAATATGTATGTTTAGATTATGTTTCGACCTTTTCATATGGAGAATGTATTGGACAATGTAAGTGACAGATGGAGCCCACTATATCTCTAAGATTCATTGGTAGGTCTCATTAGACAAACTAGAGTCTTGGCACATGTCTTTGACAAAATGATATTTATAGTCTTGGCTCGCGTCCTTGACTATGTGGTTATGATGTCTAGAATTATGTATTTCATCATTATGAAATTGGAAATTAATATTTCATGTGATTATTCGACAAGTATAATATCAATGTGAATAAGTAAATGGATGTATTTGATTTATATTTTCTATATTATGCTGAATATTACATTTATAAGTCGTGTGTTTTAGTCTTGTACATTGCCTTGAATGTTTATTATTATTTATGATAGTTTCCACCATATTGTTATCCTTACTAGGAATCTATGATCACCCCCTTTTTATGTTTTATTTTTTCTAGGATGCAATGAATTATATTACGATTAACCTGTAGGAATAATCTAAGGGATATAAGAGTGTTAAAATTGGAAGCAGTGTTGATTTTTAATTCATGATGTAATGTAAAACATATGTATGTATCAAGTACGTCCAAGGCGACTAAACTGATCTATATTTCAGGACATGATTATTTGTATCAAGCCAATGTTACGTCATAATTCATAGATTCTAGGTTACTAGGTTCAGGGAATTAGAGTTGGTATCATAGGAAGTTTAGTACAATCCTTGGAAGCTATATTTAGAAAACACTGATTAGAAAAAACTACCCTAAGATAGACTTTGAGGATTAATAGAGAAAAACATCCAAAAATTTTGGTAACGTAAATATTATGTGGTTTTATCATGAAATACATCTATATCTAGATATGAGAAGGTATATTTGGCTCTGGTACAGATGGACCTAGGAGTGAAAACTCTGACATGGAGTTTCAGGCTTGACCCGGGATATCCTGGAACACGACAATAGGCCTTGTTGCACTCTTGGATATGACACTCCTAGGGGATATACTAAATATAATTCATATTTTCTTTATATACTAATTTAAAGGATTTTAATATAAGATGAAAATAAATAACCTTGGTTAATGTTAAGCTGTTTTTGGTTTCAAATAAGGTTTCATGATATTCTCTCAATGATTTTATGACTCACACTATACTTTCTTGTGTGATTCAATGGCTGGATTCCAATGATGTCATAGTAACATTGAACTTGACGTACAAGGTTTGCTCTATATGGGAAATGAGAAACTAAATGGAATGTTGATAGGCGAAAAAGCTATCTTATTAATGCCGAAGTCGGTTTCCAAAAATATTATAAATAATATATCCATTATCCAACTCCCAAACTCAATTAAGAAGATAAAGGAAAATAATGATAAGAGCCCCAGTAGTGGAAATCATGGAGAAAATAAATCTCAATTTCCATCATGCCAGAAATGTGGAAGGAGACACCTAGGAAAGTGTCTCAATGGAACAAAGAAACTCTTTATGTGTGGGAAAGGACATAAAGAAAAGAATTTCCAAGGAAAAATGAAATGTACTATGGAAGAAAGTAAAAATTATCCTAAGAATCCCATTACAGTAAGTTTTCTCAAACGTAAGGGACCATTGCATTACCTGAGTCAATGCCATATTCTATAAGATAATCTCTAGGTCAAAGAAGAACCTATGTTGAAATAAATGGATGGTGAAATGTTTAAAAGAATTATTGATCTTTGTTTATGGGATTACATTGGAAGACTATTCTCTTATATGTGTAACCATGCAGTTTGTTTTGTGAAAATTCTATTTGATGAAGAATTATCTTTTCATTTTTGAATATAGTTATAAAGTACAATTTGGGTTTATATCATCCTTGAATTTGAGGAAATTATATATTATTTATTTTTGGGATGAAAATGAGAGGTATGAGATCAAATTTGTGGTTAAATTATGTTATGTTTATTTTGAAGAATTTATCTAATTTTGGTAAATTTATATTTTTTTGAAAAAGGATAACACAGAGACAGTGTGACAACCCGTCACATCAAGAAAAGCTTTGGGAATTAAACCCACTACTAGGGTGAGATTGGGATTTATTGCCTACCACTTGACTATGTGATGTCCTTGGTTAGTGTAACTAATTATTTTTAGTTAAATGATTTTATTGATCAATAATATTCAGATTTTCGATATTATGTTTTATCATATGGATATCCTTATTATAGGAAAATTATTTAGTGATGAAGTGATAAATTTTTTAGAAGATATATGCTCTTTTGGAAACAGTATTTGCCAAAGGAAAGTCCAATACCGTGGAATTTCATTTGAGTAATGATGGATTTTTATAATTTTGGAAGAATCTATTTTTCTTATTGAGATTCATGTTACTATTGTAAATAATTAATCGAACATATAGAATATTTGATTTGGTTAATTATACTCTTGTATGATATTTTAGAGTAGTTGATGTTATTTGTTGATAAATATTAATACTTTCAATGAAATAATATGTGATTAAATTCTTGTGAGTTTTGGATTTCAATATTTTTTTAGGTTATATTGAAGTATTTTAAGGAAAATAGTTTATTGAATGATCTTTATTGAACTTTGAGTATTGTTAGTTAAATTTTGGAAATTAAGATTAGTATTTCATTCTATAAAGAATTATCCATTTTGGGAATCATATGATCTGTAATAACCATTATTTTTTTGGTTATTCTCTAAAGACAAGGTAGAAATATATTTCATCCTTTGTGGATTATGTGATTCTCTAAAAGTTGATTCTAGAGCTTCTGGTGTGACCAAGTCAACTTGAATATTCATCGTTTGGAGAGAAGATGAGTTAGAAGAAGAAATTTATTAAAGGATGAAACTCTACTTTAAAATTAATAATACCTATTTATGTTATTAGTAAATATCATAAATTTATTCCTCATCTTTATAAAATGAAACATATAACAAAAAACATAGACCGTTTACTTTTCCTACTAGGAAACAAACGATTGTTTATCCCATCACAAGTTTGTGGGTTTCTTATTGTTAAATTTCTCTTGATCATGTTTTGTATCACACTTCATCAGAACATGCCACTTATTTTATCTTCTATATCCATGTTTTCATACATGGAATTCTAGTATGGGTTATCATGGGTGGCCTTTGTACTTCACTCTCTTTCTTATAAAGTGATAGTCTTATTGACTCTTTCTCCTTTTTGGGAATTTCAATGAAGTTCCCAAGCACAATTTTAAAATTTTGAGGAAGAAATTTGCAAAGGGGGGATGAATGTAACACCCCATGATTTCATAGTAAGTTGTTTTTATTAATATAACTCAATAACATATTGTACATGCAACACCGAGTTAAGCACACCATGACTTACCAAACTAACCGTTCAATAATTTGATTTGAATATTATTAACTAAATTTTGATTTTTATATACTCCATATAATTTTAATATCTATATTTTGTGTTTCATATAATTAATATAAGAAAAAATTGAATTTTTTAGATAATAGAAGTATTTTTCTAAAAATGTACATTTGCCACCTTTTAATGGTGAACCATTTTTAAATCCAATATTTGAAACTTTTATATATTCAATTTGATAATATAAACTTCTTTATTATAATAGTTACATAAAAATTTAGTTTTAATAAATTTTTGGTGCTTTTCTGATAACATTCATTTTTTGATGAATAGTGAAAATACTATATTTTAATTCAGAACAAATATTTTAATAAAAATAAATTACAGTTTTAAATTATATATTTGAATGGTTTTGGGCTATAATTAGATTAACATTTTATCATTTAATCCAATGTTGGTTTTTGGAAGTAATATTAAATTTAAATTGGACATAAACACATCAATATTTTCAATTTTTTACATCTCCAAAACCCGCTTTCTAGTTTTGAAAAAAAGAATATTTTTTAAATTAATTAATATAACTTCTATGTTTTTAATTTGGTGTAATAGAAAAAAATTTTGAATTTGAATTATCAAAACTAGATTACAGTGAATTTTTTGTATTTTTCTGAAAACATTCTATTGATGATGAATAGCAAAAAACATTGCATTATTTTTTAAAACTGACTTTTTAGATCAATAAGATGAAAATAATTTTTGGGGAATAATATCTTTTGAATTTTATTTACCACAATTAAAATTAAATAGGGTAAATAATGGTAAAAATTATATTATAATTAACCTAACACATATCTTAATTCTATTGGATAAGCTTAGTTTGACCAAAATAAACCTTTGGAATAAAATATGATCCTTTTGATCTACATCTATTATATTTGGAAATTTATTATTATTTTATTTTAAATAAAGTTAAAAGTGTAAAATTTAAAATTTAATAACTAATTTTTTTTAATATAGGGTAATACACAAGATAAATATAACTATAAATATTCATTAGTAAGATAAATATATTACCTACATCATTATATTTTATTAATAATTTTTAGACATCAAATAATTAAATTTATTTATTCAATAATTATGATTCAATAATTACCTAAAAATGAATGATTGGAATTATAAATATTAAAATAAATGTAAATTTAGTCTTTTGATGAATTCTAAGAATTTTCTAGGTTAATGTGACATGTTAGGGTTGATTTAATTAAATTTTTTCGAGTTAATATAGTTGATATGACTTTAACAAAAACCAAATACTAAATAGGGTCAAAATTGACATAATTGAATTTTTAAAACAAATACTATTTTATTATATTAAATATTTGCCCAAAAAATATTATTTTAAAAAAAGAATTATATAATGATAGATATATTAATAATGAACCACTTTGGGTTCTCTTGAGAGTTTATAGTATGTTTATTAACCATATAATATAAATATATAAGCAGACATGGTAAATATCAAACTATTTAACTAAGAGTTAAATATAAAAGATAATGTTAATATGGTGACCTAAACCTATATAAAAAATTTTGGTTGAGTGGTTGTATACCCTTACCCGCCTTATCCTCAAAAAATCCATTTGGAAACAATTGAAACTCAAAATAAAATTATAATAAAATAATATTTCATGATTTTACTCAAGTGGCCCTCACCTCTCTAATAAAAAGGGCACTTTAACTTCTCTTTATTTGACAACTTTAAATCCATTTTCCATGGCCAAACACAACCCAAATATCTTCCCAAATATGGTCACTTCATCCTTGAGGCCGTCTTTTGATCAGAAAGCCAACCTATGGAGCTCTTTTCACCATAATCATATCTTTTTATTTATTAAAACAGAAGGGGAGAGCACAAGGCTTAAGGTACAACCGAGGAGGGCCTATGGGGGAGAAAGTAGTGAAATATGAGATCATACCCTATCATGAGGTTGACCCCTTTATGTTTATGTTGAGTAACATTGTAAAAAAAGGAACCAAGTCCTTGGAGAGAAATTGATGCCATATGATCTGCCACCTTATACCCTTCACACCATGTATGCTTCACCCAAGTGATCGATAGAAAGCTCCTGCTTTTTCAATGTAGTATGTGCTAAAACAAGGAGTATGTAAGGTACCTCATAGAGATTTGAGGAGGACAAGGGAGTTTGTTTCAGATACAGCAATAACTATGCCCCCTACTGGGAAAGGGAAAGGCCTGAATGAAGGGAGAGGGATTCCACCTATATGGGGGAACCCTTTCCTATGAAAACCAAGAAGGAAAGTGCGAATGAGCCCCTAGCATCGCGGAACACCCCATATCTATTGATGAATCCCGTAGAGAAGGATCAATCCATGTAGAGATTCAAATTATTGGAAGGGTGATTTCACTGGACCTAATTGCCATGAGGAACAGCTTCTAGAAGGCCATGGACACGCAAATTCTGAAACGGGAGCGAGGGAGCTTCATTCCATCCCATGATAAATCTATTCAGGTCAAGAAGAAGACATCATGTGCAGGAAACAATGGTCCACCCTATGTAGGAAATCCCTTAAAAGCATTCTTTGTTCCTTTATTTCAAGAAGTAGCACGCTCTTGAATGCATAATGACAGCCATGGTCGTCCATTTCTCACGCTTATCACCCGAGCCCTGAAACCAGTAAGAGATGAATGTCACCTCATATAAATCATGGTTTTGCACAGTATTGAATACCCCTAAGGCATTCCAGACCTCTTAGGGCTCAGTCCCCCTAATAAAAGAGATGCTCCAACATTCCTCTTTATGTTCCTTACAACACGATCAGCAGTAAGTAGTCGAGATACAACATTTTTTTGATATTGTCATCCATTGAAATGGCACCATTCTTCAGCCACCACAAGTGGAAGTTGGATTTTCAAAATATTAAATTGAACGAAATAATATTATTCCGTTAATCTTGAAGGGCTGAGGGAATGAGGATACTACAGCTAGCTTTGGAAGAGAAGGCTTCTGATTGATAGGGATTAAAGAAGCACCTGTCTGATTCCATGTTGATGAAAATGAGATGAAATGTATCATGTTGTTTTGTGTCTAGTACAACCTTACTAAAATATGGGTAGTTTCGGGCATATTCGAATGATATGTTGTATGTAGGGACCCTCGGAAAGTCGAGTGTAGTTCTTTCCCTGTTGGAATGCTAGAAAAACACTTTCCCCGGTCTAATGATCCACCAGACATGGAGAAAAAAAGCGTAAAATAGAGGCAAAAGGGTCTTCATAAAAGGGTATTGTTGCCCTGATTTTATCAGTGAGGCATCAACACGATTACTACCAATGGTTTTCCCCCATAATGTTCTGTGCTCATGAAGCTCCCAGGCCAGTTTGGACTGCATGCAGAGCAGGGTATCCACGATACTGCGAACATCAATGATGCCCTCCTTAACAGGTCTTGCCATCCTCCTACCTGAGTCCCATGAGAATTTACCTTCAACCCTTGTGTCCCATATGAACCATGCCAAGATCATTCCAATATTCATGATAACAGTTTTAAGAACTTTGAGGGATAAGAGGGCGTGGACTAGAGTGGCTACAAGAACATTATTATCTAGAGCAAGGCGGCCTCCGAATGATAGGTATATATTTTTTTTCAGTTGAAGATCATGTCGGATATGTTACAAACTATGTGATCAAAATCCATGATATGAAGGCCTCTTGGGGAGATGAGAGCCCCCAGGTAGTTCATCGGCATGCACCCTCTTTCAATGCCGAGAAGATTGTAGATGGAGCCAGCCCGGTTAAGAGATTATTTTTTGGATATGTACACGTTACTCTTGAGATTGTTGATAACTTGACCGTTAAATTGGGAATAGTCCTCAAGAACCTTAATTATTCCATGAATAGACTATCTATATTCATTTAGGAAGATCATTGTATCATTAGTGAATATTTGGTGGGAGATTGAGGGGGAGATACCTCTTCTTTTGTAGAGGAGGATCCAACTAATGATAATGTTTTTGTGGATGATGCAGCTATAGATTTCTTATGAGAGGATAAAGAGGCCCAAGGAGAGGGGGTCTCCCTACCTTAGGCCCTAGAAATCCTTGAAAAATCCATGTGATTTAACCATAAAATGCACTACCAACCGTGATGACCTATAAAACCAAAAGATGAGATCTGTCAACCAAGGAGAGAATCCCATACCTAAGAGGAACTTTTTGATAAACCCCTATTCGATTTGAATGTCGGATTTGTTCATGTCTAATTTAATGACCAGATTAGAGCCATGTGACTTGGAGTTGATATCTCTAGCCATCACTTGGTCCATCACAGTTGCCCCATGCATAGAACGATCTTTCACAAAACTGTGTTGTTCCAAATATATCGATAGAGGGAGGTGAGTGGCCAATGTAGTGTTAATGATGGTTTCAAGGATTTTGTAGAGGAAGTTAGACATACTAATCAGGCGATAATGAAGGATTGACGATGTATTATTGGTTTTGAGGATAAGAACCAAAGTTGTGGCCACCACCACTAGTGGGAGTGACCCACCCTTGAAAATGTCTTGGATCTTCATAGTGAGGTCGCCATTGACCAACTCCCATGAATCTCTATAGAAGGAGCCTAGAAATCCATCTAGGCCTGGACCGCTTTCTGGCATGAGGTGCATTATCGCCTCATGAATATCCACCTCTGACATAATGGACTTGATCATCTCATTGAACATAGGAGACACCTAATAAAAAATGTCTGCAATGAACTCAGCTTTCTCCTCGGGGTAACCTTCAGGCATGCATGGGTTGGGACCTGTGAGGAGGTCTCTAATGAATGATTTTTCAAAGCTCCCCACCACCTCCCTTTTGCTCGATTATGTATCGTTATCCATAATAATGTTAGTTTGGATCATTTTCTTCCTTTATTTAATGCTCGCAAGAAAGAAGGTGATGTTCTTGTCACCCTCATCAATCCATCTAACCATCGATGACTCCCTCTTCATCTGTTCCTGATTAAGAAACATATCTGTAAAGATGGATTTCTTCTTGGATAATTCATCAAAATATGTTTCTTCCAAATATCCCACAAGGCTCACATCATGAGATTCAATATCCTATTTTGCAGCCTCAATATCCCCATTACTCAAAGGGAAGGATTTTCCCCAATTCGCAAGCCATCTTATGAGCCTTCTAGGATTGTTATGAAAGGTAGTCCATACCTTGCCTTAATAGGCACACACCAGGAGTCTATAAATATATCCTGAAATCCAAAAATTTTGGCTCACTAGTGAGAGAATCTTAGTGATGTAGGTGATTTCTACCTTGTCAAGATAGAAACAAGGAGCAGGGAGTGGTCAGGGAGGTCGCGCACCTTGTGGAAGACTATAATATTGGGTTACATTGAAATGGCATGCATGCTTCCCAAAAACTAGTCCAAAAAAATCTAGGATCGTCGTAGACCACATTGGTTTTTGCACAAGTTGAAGTGGTCTCTAGTGATGATGAGGTCCTAGAGGTCGTTGACATCCATGAAATGGGAAAAGGACTGAATCACTTTCCTTTGGAAGGGGAACCTTCCATTCCATTCATCGGGGTACACAATAATGTTCCAATCCACCCCCCATGATCAACAGAGATATATCAATATCAACAGATCCATATATGATTGATTGTAGGCTCAGCTTTCCTGAACCCATGCATGGATAGCCTTCTTGAGAAATCAATAATTTTGGAGGGGTTTTGTTTGTGCTCAACGACTATGATTGGACTGAATTTGTGATTACGAACCTCTTCCACAGGAAAATCTATTTTGGCTCAAGCACCGATGCCAGAGGTGTTCCAAAAAACCATTGGATACATTAGATTGGAAAAATCCAATATCTTCCTTTTTGACTCCTGGCCTACGAGGAGCACGAGGGAGAGAGCTCCCACACCTTCTTAGTCTGATCTTGTGTGCACCAGCCTAGGCTGTTGGTGGGGACACCGACAAACTGGAGAGAACATTTACAGGGTGGGAGGACCCCAAGCTACAACCCTTCCTAGAGTACTAGGGGGATCCATGCCATTCTGGAGCTCAGATGGGGGATGGGACCTCAAGAGGAGGGGAGGGGTGTGGGAGGGAGGATTGGGAGGCACTAGAGGGGGACCCTAAGAAGAAGGGAGGAGGAGAGAGTTGGGAGGATGGGGGCACAGGGTACAACAAGTGAGGGAAAGGGATAGGGACCAGAAGGAGGGGCATGAAGTACCTTATGTGACAAAAAATTCAGAAAGGGATGTAGGTTGGGAAGGTGCAAGATCACCAGGGTGGAGGTACTGGGCCTGGGGGGTGGCTGAGGAAGCTATTACACAAACCTAAAAGGGGAATGTAGGGGTATACGTGGGAACCCGAGAAACATTGGAGATATTCTAAAATGGGACCATGGCCCCTAATAGAGAAGGGGGAATCCATTGGGCGGCTGAACCAGGGGCCTCCATAGGGGACTTCCTAGGGAGAGGGGTCAGGGAAAGCCCTGAAGGATTGACCTACTAGACGTCAAATCCAGAGGATGAGGACACCTGCATTGGACAGGGAGGCTCAGGTCACTGAGGACAGATGCTACCACCTTGTGGGTTATTTGTACAAACCTAGAGGGAGTTCCCTTAAAGGCAGTATGAAGAACAGAACATCGGGAAATCCAAGAATAGAATAGGCTGCGACCAACATAATGTTTCCCTGACTCAAGGATAGATGTGGTCCAGATGAGGTCTTGATATGTCCATTTCAACATAGATTCTAGTCTCTAAAGAATCAGAAAATCTCCATCACATTCATCAAAGCAGAGAAAATCCCATAGTGATTCGCCTATGGCCTTGAGGATTCCAGCATTCTGTAAGGGAAGTGGGATCCTATGAAGGTTGAGCCACACCACAACCATGGGACTTTCCATCCCCTTGTGCACATCCATCGACCAATGAGAAAGGCTGAAGCGCCATTTACCCATGGACCTCGGGTCCTGACACCATGTGTGTACAAAGTCAGATTCTGAAACAAGAACCACTAGGAAGGAATTGCGGTGGATAGATGAGATCTATGGGATAGAAGACATTCCCCACGAACCTACCATGCACAGAAAAACCACGATATGAGGTTTTAGTGCCCCAAACCGGGCCACAAGAATCCAATGGAGGCATTCCACCAACTCCTTCTTTCATGGAATGTATTTTTTGTAAGTTACCAAATCGGTAAAGAAACTTCTAATTTCAATTTCAACTAATTGGGTTTTATGCACACTTCATTGAATATTTTACTCCAACATTATGTGTGAAATCACTATTTATTTATTTATGTTATAATTTCCACTCCCATTTGTGTAGATATTCTTTTAATATACATAATAACTCCATTGATAAATTCTCAAGTCAATGATATGAACTTGATAAGGGTTATCATAACTTAATAATCAAACATTGAGTTAAACATCAAAGTAATTGGTTTTGTTTTTACAAGAATATGTGTGAATGTACTTTGATTTATTTACACATAATATACAATCATATTGAGTGTATTTATAATTTTCACACATAATTATGTCATTTATTTATCCTTAATTTAAAGATAAGATCATTATAAGGGATTTCATTTCAATTTAAATTCCATTAAGCCTTGTTTGTTGTTTTGTGCCAATTCACTTTTATATGCTGTGTATACTATACTTTGACATATTATATCATGAATCTAATTATCCTCCTGATATAATAATGTTTTTTGTTTTATTAATCAATTATTTGTATTCAAGTGTCTCTCAATGGGTTATTAATGCTTTGACTAAAATATCATTTTAAATATTGATTCATCTAAATCTTTCGCATTAATGTCCTTGTTATAAAAATGGATATAAGGATTGATTTATATGGACATGAATGTTTTAAAATTAAAATTACTTTTGAATGTTTTAATGTGGTATGGGATACTTTGCTTCAAAAATCTATTTTTAATAGCTTCCTGATAAATAGTGATACTTTTAAATGTTTTCTAGATAAAGTGGATATTCCTCTCAAATAGTTTAAATGATTATTTCTATTTAAGTAAATATCTATAATTATTATTGATTGTGGTTGATTTATTATAATAAAATCATTCATATTATATTTTATGAGTTATGTTTGACTGTGGATGTCCTATTTTTAAACCAATCACGGTTTGTGGTTAAAATATTGACATTTCATATGTTGATTTTAATACGAATTTTTATGTTATGTTTCGAACATTTAATATTAGAAAGGAATTGGACATAGTAAGTGATGTGTGGTGCCCACTATAGTTAATCGCTGCATCAGAAGATCTCATGAGGCAAACTAGTGTTTTGGCACAAGGCCTTGACAAAATCTTATTTTTAGTTTTGGCTTGAGGCCTTGACTTTGTAGTTATGATGTCTGGAATTATGCATTCCATCATTATAAATTGGCTATTGATATTACATTTCATTATTCAACTAGTAGAATATCCATGTGAATATGTAAATGGAATTATTTGATTTACCTTTTCCATATTATGCTGAAGTTTATGTTTAAAAGGCTTGTGTTTTAGTCTTTAAATTTCTTTAATAGTTTATTCATATTTATGATAGTTTCCGCTATATTTTTATCCTTACTGAGCATCTAAGCTCACCCATTTCTTATGTTTCTTCCCTAGGATAAAAATTTGTATATTATAATTAACCTGTAAGAATATGATGAGGGATATAAAAGTGTTCAAAGTGGAGAATTTTTTTTAATGATGTCATGTAAAACTTATGTATGTATCTTGTAATTCCAAGGCTACTAAACTGATCAGTCTTTCAGGACATGATTCCATGTATCATGCTAATGTTATTTAATAATACACTAAATCTAGGTAAATGGGTTTCGGGAATTACCCATAAAATGGAATCTATGATATTGAAAGGGAAAATTCATTCTATGGTAGTAATCCTATTGGGAGAAATAAAAAAAGGACACTAATGGGGGCTTAAAAATGGACTCCAACACATAAATATAGTCATTGATTATCCATGTTCATTAAGAATAGAATATATTGAATGGCTAAAGTATAAAAATTATCACCCATTTGTCAGATATTCTAGCTAATATTTTTTCATGAATATCAATACAACATAATACGTTATCATGAAATTTAAATTAAATCCTAAAAACCATAGAGAAATAAACAATTAATAGAAATTTCAATGATAAAATACTCATATTTACTAATTTTTAATTAATTTATCCTCGAAATAATACTTCAAAAAGATAAAACTTGTAATATTATATTGTCAGAGAATAAAATTGGATTAAAGATCACACTTAATACTTAGTCCACTATAATTAAAATGAAGACACATAGCCATCCATGAAATATAATTTTTTAGATATTTTCACTTTTTATATAACTAAAACATTGATTTAAAATTTTTTAAATAATAGTTTTTGATAAAGCAATAATGCCACCCTAATAATGAAAAATTTGATTGAGAAGAACATTACCAAGAAAAAACCATAAGTAAACATGAAAAATTTAGAGGAACAAGACCTAATATGATATGCAATTTAGACAAATATTAAGATTAATTTCATGATATAATTAACTCTAGATGATAGGTGAGACCTAAATTAAGATCATGTATTATTGTCTTGAATAGTTAATCAATCCATGAACAACTCTTATAGTGACCTATGAGTACCCAAGAAAAAATATATAAATCATAATTGAAATAAAGGAATGTTTAATAATTGAGAAAAAAACATTTGAAAAATTTAAATTCAAATTTATAGAATTATTATCATCATCAGAGAAGATGAATGGGTCATCTGTAAACAAAACATGGGCGATATTTAGTATCAGTTATGAGTAATCATGATAATTTTAAACTAGATTGTCAATAACTGTGCTTTTATTTATTCATCTCAAAAGACAACCATTCATATAAAACACAAGGTACTATAATTGAAAAATAATATATATTTATAGTTCTATTATTTCATTCCATTAATTTTTTTAGTTACCTTTCATTAATGTGGAAATGTTGTTGCATTATTTCTTTATTTTTCTCAGTCTAAGACAAAATTTTAATAACATGTTAAATAATTAATATAAATTTTCACAACCATTAAAAAATCATTATATTATTATTAATTTTATAATATTTTTATTTATGTCCCCTTTTTAATTAATGATAGAGTTTTATATTATCTTTAATGTATGTTCTTAGACTGACCCAAACATGAACATACAATAATTAATAGATTATCATGACTACGAAAGTTGTTTATTTGGAACATAATATTATTAATAAACAATAATAAATATATAATTTCAAAAAATTTATGTTTTTGAATTAAAGTAATGTGGGTATAATAAATATTAATAAAACTAAATTACTTCTAAAATATATTACTTCTTGGAGGTGGTAGTCCACACAACACATAGTTTTTGTTATAATTTATCAAAAAAGAAGTTGAGATTGATGTATATAATAATTTTACCATTTAAAATAATATCTATATAATATATATCATATTAATTCATCAATAATATCTTTATAACCAACCATGATATGTGGTAAAAATATAGAAAATTTCGATTCACGGTGGTGGTAGATCGTACACGCACACTAAAGATGATTGATTGTTGGTGAATAGAAGGGAAGAAATAATGATTATTTAATTTATATAATAACATATAATTATAATATTGATAATATTTTAATTATAATTCAATAAATATAATAGTTTATAAATATTTAGATTAATATTAAATGATAAAGAAGAAGGTAATACCTATGCCGCGAGCTTGAGTTTTCACTTATAAATACCCGTAAAAATAGAGACATAATGTTATGTAGTGGAGAACAGATGTGAAAGTAAGTATATGGCCTTAGAATTTGTTGAGGTATTTATTTGTTTAAATTTTTTGGGGGTAAATTAAATTTTTCCAATGTGTATGGGGTCAGGATGGTGTTCTGGTGGGTCTGGACATGATGGAATGGAAAACCAAGAAAGAATACGCTTGGTGCACGGTTAGTGCACGATTAAGTAAAAGAAGCAAGGAGGGAGAAAATTTTTGCAATGTAATCTCATACTGTTGGTTCATGGTTCATAACATGTATGTATCTCTATATGTATCAATGTGATGAAATATCCCTTAGGGAGTGGCTAATGCATGGTTTCAAGGAGTTTGAAAAAATGTGAGGGTAAACCGTACAACACAGTGAAGTTGTGAGAAATAAAAAAAATTCTACCTAGGTTATTTTATGTTCTAAATCAGTATTCTACTCTATTTCACATATTAAAATCTTATTTATGAACCCTAGTGACCCATGTTTCCAAGAGATTATTTTCATTTTATCCTGATCTATTTAGGGAATCTTTGTTTACAAATCAAGGCTCAAAGTAAGTCTAATCCCACTCTTTCTTCTGAATTGGGTTTTTTGTTTTTACCTTTTTATAATATTAAAATAAAGCCCTATAATCCACTTATTATGGTGACATTTATGTTGAGTATTCTAATGGTGGTTGAATCAGGATATAAGAAAATAATTAATCATGTGTTTTTTAATGAATTAAATTTAGGTGGTCTCGATGTTATATCCCATAGTTTCATTTTATATTTTTTCTTGTTCAGTTTTTTTGGAATATATCTTGTTTTTTCTTGATTCCTTGTATGAGGTTTGATAAAATTGGTGTATAAATGATGAATAGGAAACCTCATGGCCCACATAGGAATCATAGAAGATTATTTGACCAATTTAAGGCCACATGTGGCGTGTGTTTAGATTCCCTAGACTGGAAAATTGGTTATGTATGTGCATGGTCATGGTGTGAAAACATAGACACCTTATTATAGATGTTTATATGTGTAATGTCAGTGTAAATGTAATAATGGATTTGTTCCTATAATTGGTAATGGATTAAGTGTTTGTTAGGCATCACATAAAAATGAGTTAACTATGTTAAATTATATCATGACATGTGTCTAGAGAATTATTATTGAAATGTCTATGAGAGTTAGAGAATATGAAATTGTGAATAAGTGAAATTGGTAATGGTATGTGAAATAATAATATTTTAAATGTTAATTCATAATGGAATTGATGAATATGTGTAATTGGTTGATATAAGGAAATTATTGAATATTCATAGTGAGATTGGCATGATAATATGAATTAGGCTAAATGGGTTATGTAATGTAAATAGAAAATGTGTTAATGGTTCATGGAATGATATTAACTATCATGTAAATTGTTATGGATTATGATATTTATGTGTATTGGTTACTTTTGGTTGGGATATGATTTGTGTTCGTTGAGTATATGATTAAGCATGTGTACGTGAATTGGGGTGTGGGATAATGATTGAGGCTCCTCCCACAAGTAGAGTTCAATTAATGCCCTATCATCTTAGAAAATACATGGATTAGGGAAGATGATAGAGCATTATTCCCCAAATGGTTGCATTCCACCTAGAATAAGTCATAATGGTGGGGACATTGTGATGGAGTGATTTATTATCCCCAGTGATAATTGGACTTGACTTATTACCTTACTGATAATGATATGTTCCATGAACCTTTATGTGAATGATATTAACATTTAAACCATGGATTACATATTGAATATTAATTAAGTAAAGAAGAATATTCATATAATGAAGTTGGAACTATGGTTAGTAGTATCTATGTGGAGATTGTAGTCCTGTTCCCCCAAATTGACTTTTATATACTTTCCATTTATTTCATACATGCATAAACTATCTATTTAGACTGCAGTTTTTGTAGACACCATTGGTGGTTTCCTACGGAGTTGTACTCACACCCTACTTGGGCCATGCTTGGGAACCCATGCAGATTTTATCCCTGTAGGTATGGAAAAAGAATGGTCTCTATTCTTGGGAGTTAATTTATGCTTGAGAGGCATATGTGTGAGGATCTGTAATTGAAGTTAGGAATGTTTTTGGGAATCCACTGATGTCTTTTTTGGGGGTTTTCACCGGGTACTATAGCATTATAGAACATATTTACCATTATTGTTTCTTGTACCCATTTTTGGGAGATATACATTTATGCATAATTAAGGGTCACTAAACTATGGTTCCATAATTTATCCTCATTTTATGTTAAGGATTTCTCTAGTAAAGAGGTTATAATCTCCCAACAAGACTAATCGAGACCCTCACTACGAGTCGGCAACCTCTAGTGTAAGGGGATGCATGAATGAGGTCATGTGGAGATTCAGTTCGGGGCATTGGTTTAGTAACTCCCATGTCAGGGACGTTACAGTAAGATAGACAGGATTATATGAGGAAAATAATGGGAGAGTATCAAGAATAAATTATATTGTAAACATGTTCTATTATGGAGAGGAAGTTTATTCCTTTTATAATTTTAAAAGAAGTCACATTTGTGAATACTCATTGATTTTCAATGATATCATTACACTATTTACCATTCAATGACTCCTAAATATATAAATAATGGACTTTTTGTGTAATTGTGTTTCTAATTTGAAAACTAATAATTTTTACATATATTTTTAAGCATATTTTTAGTTATTTTCCATTATATATTTATTATTTTCATTTTTTTACATTGGAACCATGTTTTTTTACTATGTAATTAATACTTTTAATAAATTCAATATAGAAACTATTAAATTTTTTTGGGGTGAACCTTATTTTACACTTTATATAATTTAATTCAATTCTTAAATATGATAAATTTTATTTTATATTAATAAAAATTAATATAGAAGAATTTTTTTTGTTGAAAAAAAATTCTTTTAAAATGTAATTGTTCCTAATCATATTTTATAATGATTAATAAGGGAAGTACTATCTATATAATAATATATTAGTTTTAAAAAATTATTTTCATTTTTTTGGTGTGATTAGTTTATTTAATATGAAAAAATTAAAATAATACTAATAAAACAATTCATTAAGAAGAACAATTTTTCCATTATCAAAGAAAATTTCATTAATCGTAGTAATCAGAATTTTTATTCCTAGAATTAAAATTGAACATATTACCTAATTTAAAATTTTTATGTTAAATATGAAATCAATTCTATAATATATGTTTCATAAGGGTGAAAAAAAAATTATTTTTAATATAAGCGCATAAAAATATTATTTTTCGAGTGAAATATTACTTATGTTTCTCAAATGATAAACAAATGTTTGATGAAAAAAAACATAGTAATTTTAAATGATTAATTATACATTATAAAAATTATATTTTATATAATAAATTGTAAAATTGTTTTTTAATGCATTATTTTCTTGTTATAATGTCGTAAAAGGGGAATTCTAGAAAAATTATACTTTTTTAAACCTCTAGATAAAATTAAATTATTTTAGGGAAGTATGAAAAATTAAACTTATGATTTTTGTGATTTATAAAATTCAAAAATAAATTTCATTTGGTCAGGTTGAAATCCAAAAATTTTAAATTTAAATAAATTCAAGAATAAATTAACTTTATAGTGTTCATTCTGTGTTGGTTTCAGGATGTAATGTTTACATACAATAGTTGGGTATTGATTATTACATTTGTACTCTAAATAAATATCCATGTTTATATGTAACTTTCTCAAGACCCCACCCTAAACTATTCTATATAATTTAAAAACTATAATTATAAAAACAATATTTAGAATACAAAAATTCACATTTTATTTTACCTGAAATAGTTAATGTTAGTATCATTAGGATATACTAATGCATCTATAATTGACATTGATAAAAATAATAATTACAATATCAAGATAAAAAAACAATAATTTTGACCCCATGGTTCACTTATATTAAAAATACTCATAAAATCATTAACATAAAAATATAATATTCAAATTCTCTACCCATCTAACAACTATCATCACCCATAACTCTATATGACCACAAATAATCTAAAAATAAATTTTTTATTCTAAAGAAAATATAACTAGGAAATTATTAATCACATATTTCTAAGACTCTCATAAAAATAACCCCATAAAAAAGGTTATACACCCACAACTTTAACCATTATATAATTGAAATGTAAAACGTATTATTAACATATACTATAAATATATTGATTGAATATTTCATTATAATAAATAAAAATTATAATTTTATACACAAATATTTCATTAATTATTTATAGATCTTTATTGAAAAAACTACATTCATTATTCTTAAATAATCATTTCATGAACTAATGGTTTTGAACACAGTATTAATCGAAATATCATATCTCATTTCTTAGTTTTTTTGTAACATACGTTCATGTTAAATTATGTTAACCATCATGCAACATCCTCATATCAGGATAATTAAAATAAATATATCACTATTAAAACGAACAACGCCAATATTTAAGGGAATAATATAAAAAAATATTATAATCTAGAACTAGTCCTTTAGCAATTCCCCTATTTATATAATTAAAAAATATAAATAAATAAGTTATAAACATATTTAATTTTTAATTATCATTTTATTAAATTTAATAATTATATTTTTAACATCAATATTAATTCAATGAAAACACATATAAAATAAATAAATTGGTTTATTATTGTCTTTAACTCAAAATTTTTCATCTTAAATTAGTTTAATATGAACTAAAACTATAAATTAATTCATAAAATACATAAAACTTTTAGTCATATCACATTGTATTCACTATATCTGCTGACGCCAAAATTCGGGACATAGAAGAAGCCAAAAAAAGGCACCATTGACTACCTCGTGAAGCCATTTTTTCGAGACCCCACAACACCGCAGCCGCCACGAAGCAAGGATGCAGGCCGCTCCGTGAAAAAATTTGACATTCGTGAGCCTGCTGCAAAGCAAGGAGGAGAGCCACTCTGCGAATGATTTTGAATTTCCCGAGCCCATTGCCAAACAAGGAGGTGGGCCGCTCCGTGAACATATTTTACGTTCACGTGACAGCCGTGAATAAAAGAGGTGGGATGCTACGCAAATGCACTTGATGTTCATGGGCCTTCCGTAAAGCAACCAAGTCCCTCTTCGCACCACATAAGCTCCCCTTCACGGCGCCCCTTACCTATAAATATCGGAATCCCCCTGATCCCAAATGCCGGAAAATCTGACCTTTCGACTACCCAGCTCCCAAATCGCGATACATACTTCTGCTCTACAAACCATGAGCTATGCGAGGTACTTCTGCACTGCGAAGAGCCTCCACATTGTCTCGTTTTGAACCCCTCTTCTGAGATGGATTCGTTTCGCAAAGCCTAAGGGAATTTTCGAAGGAAGGGGATCCTTAAGGGGACCCGAGTAGTCGTGAAGAGATTATGCCTCATGAAACAACCTTCATGTACACATGATCCACATTCTAAGGTAGGGTCACTGTATTTCATGATGCACATTGCTTATGGACACCTTTCTTCATGAGGAACCTTTTCTCCGCGAAGCAGTGCTCCACGAATGCCTTTCCACTTCGCAAAGAACATCCCATATGCACCTATTCCCCATGCTTAGGCTAAGGCAACCCACTTCATGAAGCACACCCCTTCAAAATTTCCCTCTGCCACACGGAGCAACATATCTTCACAAGGCCCCTAACTATGGACCCCTTTGCTTGGTAATTCATTTTCTCGTGCAACCCTCCACGTTTTCACAATGTGACATTAAATTCCCCAGGATGATGTCACCCGATGTGTTTCTTCACCTTATGCTTCTTCACATAGGCACGCTAACAGCTGTTGCTTCTTCGCATTACCACACTAACGTGGACCCCTTGATGGTTCGCTCCATGACACCCCCTCAACATGGCTTTGCTGATGCCTTACCTCCCATATGGAGTAGAGGGTACCAGTTATTTATGTCCTAGGGGTGCAGAGAAAACCCACTTCATCCAAGCCACATGACGTTAAACTGCCAAGCACCATCATCCTTGGCACATGGAATTAAACTATGACCTCGCCCCGTGCCACGCATGCAGGGCCCCCTTCCTTGGAAATTCTCCATGCCCACTCTTATCCAAGGGGATGGGATAACCCCTCACAGGGGATGATATCCTCCTTATTGAAGTGGCGTTTGTCCATGGTGAAATGGAAGCCACTTTGTTATAATCCCCTAAAATTATTTGCATGAGGCAGCACCTTTGATCCTCCTTTCATCTTCTGTCCCTAGAGTTAGTGAAGGGTGCTGTAGAGAAAGGGGCTCCTCCTTTCTTTGGTCCCAAATCCCTCTCCTGCTAAGCCTTGTTGCCCTTGGGCCTCCATCCAAGATTAAGTCCCAATTTCTTGGGCTGCTAACAACGCGTAAGCCCCTATTTACTCTTTGGGCCGCTCCAAGCGTAATCCCCACCCAATTTCCCATGGATGCACCTTTCGCGACGTGGTCATCAAGACTTTGCTTCCTTTTGTTTCTCACAATGAGCATGACTTACGTGTGCTTATAGTAAGCATTGACCATGACATCGACCTCGTCCCACATGACGTTAAACTGTATTCACCCAACCTGAACTATAGGGACTTTGATCCATGTCAAGGCATGGTACGTAGGAAGTCTCCACGAGGTTCAAGCCCAACCACCAGGTCGTTTTGACCCCATTCCCATCGGTCCACCAACACCTTGGCAGCCTAGAGTGCAAGCCCTAAACCCATCTAAAATTACGAGGACTTCGATCCATGTTGTGGAATCGTACGTAGGAAGCCTCCATGAGCTTCAAGCCCAACCACCCCATTGTTCCGACCCCATTCACATCTATTCACCAACACCATGGGCAGCCCAGAGTGTAATCCCCACACCCAATCCGAACTACATGGACTTTGATCCATGTCAAGGCATGGTACATAAGAAGCCTCCACGAGGTTCATGCCCAACCACCTGGTTGCTCCAACCCCATTCACATCTGTTCACCCACACCTTCCACATACTATAGTGTAATCCCCACACCCAACCCGAACTACGGGGACTATGATCCATGTCAAGGCATGGTACATAGGAAGCCTCCATGAGGTTCAATCCCAATACAATTGGACCCCATGTCCACCTTCACGTCGGTTCACTGACACCACATGAACTATGTGGACTTGGATCCATGTCATGATATGGTACATAGGAAGCCTCATGAGGTTCAAGGCTGAAAAACCTTGTGTCTCCTCAGTGTGTAAGCCCCAAACCCATCCATCCTGATCTATGTGGACATCGATCCATGTCAAGGCATGGTAAGTAGGAAGCCTCCATGAGGTTCAAGCCCAACCACTCGGTCGTTCTGACCGCATTCACATCGGTTCTACCCCATCCAGTGGTAATCCATTGAAACCCCCAACCGGAAATAAGCCATCATCATGTAAACTACGTGGAATTTTATTCCCTACTAGGGGGATACGTAGGAAGTATCTTCGAGGCTCAAGCCCAAAACCATCATCATCCTCATAATGTTTCCATATCACCCCCCTCAACTCTATTCAAATATCCATCATCCATCTTGATTCCTACCTACGCTACCACATCCCAGTAGAATCATGCCACCCCATTCCCTACTCCCACTAACAACATTCGGGAATCCACCCATGCATTGGCCCCAATATCAACGTTCCCTCTATGAGTTTCTTCCATCTGATTCACTCTACTCAGTGTTCTGATCAGCCCGATCCGTCTCTGCTAGATGTTAAAATTGCGGCATGCCCTGTGTTAAACATATGAAGCTGAGGAAAACCTCAAATACATGCCCATGGCATATGATTCACTATGTTAGATGTTGGGTGCCCCAGGCTTCCATGTCCTTGAGAATCCCAATAATAAGGGTCAGAAGACAGACACACCTATCCCCCAGTGTGCAGCCACGCTAGTGATGCCCCACGTGAATACTCCCCTAACAAAAGGTTTCTACCCTGACCGGACCCCTTTGAATTTCCTAACAGAAGTAGCGTAATTAACTGGTGTCCATGAAAATATTGCACCGGGACGAGTTTCACGAACAACGTCTTATGTCTACGAGGGTGAACCAGACTATGGGATGAGTTCTATGGAGGAATCCATGAAAGGAAGCACTAATATCCCATCATCCTGTTTCGATAAAGGAGAAAATATCCCTGGATAAGGAATAGATTTTGCCCGCCATTGGAAATCAGGAATACAGGGTAACAAAAACCACAGCCCCTCATCCACGAATGAGATGAATGTGTGCACCCTGGTTAAAGCGTCAGAAACAGAAATGGTGAACTTGACGTGAATGGTATTCTACTAAATATAGAGATTAGTTGAGCTCAGGGCATCAATGTAATGACGTGTCACTGGATCCTGCTATCTGGGGTCAGGTCTTGCCAATCAAATAGCGGGCCTGGCATGAAACTCACCAGAAGTTGGGGTAGTAGAACATTGGGCATTCTGTTCTACAACATTGTTAGTGTGGATCCCTTTTACCAGTCATAGTAGAGGGGATGATGATGGGGCATTGGTTGTCGATTCCTTTTTCTTTCAGAACTAACGAGTTCATCTCTTCGCTTATCAGGAATCAGGTTGCTGCCCCAAGAACGCGATCACCGCCCACCCGCCTACTCAGGGGTGGGGGCAACGCCAGCACAGTCGCTCTGCATGGCTTTACCACTTCTGCAACAGCCACTGCGTCCACGAACATGGGTAACCCACACCCCATTTCCCCATCAAGAGGTTATCCTATGAAGGGTAACTGTCAACCTCGTGCATTGTTACGAGGGGGATGGAATAATACTAACCTGAGATATGGGTCGCTTGGATTGGATGCATTCGTACCTCACTGTCAATGTCGCCCCCGAGGGCCACGCAGGGAGCCGTTACTCCCCACCCCGACATACAACCGCTTCGGGAGCCTGTCCCCGGAGTGCTTTGACAGGCTCCCTGCCTTACGCTGATGAGGTAGGTGATGTCCGACCTAGCCTAGTTAAAGTTCCAATCCAGGGGCTCCAAGAAATATCTCCCACTCAGGCGCATCAGCACCACTGCTCTGGCTTTCCAGAGGTGGACCAGGTAAGCTATGCTCCTGCATCACCAGACCCAGATCATCTGACATGATGCCAGCATCGGGCATGAGCTTATGACTCCCGCCAATGGGTGTCAATGTCGATGACTACTATTCTTCAATCCACCACCGAAGCATATCATCATATCCACACACACAATGATCAGGGGCACTTATATGCTCGACCAGGATCGAGGCCCCAACCGCCCCATGGGAAGGCTGGGTCGACTCTCCTAGTCGTAGGCATGAGCAGTGGTCATCGGGAACCACAAGCAGTGATGCCACCCCTTACGGAGGTCCACCCTGTACCATTACCACACAGAACATGGGCCTTCCACGCTCCGATGCTCGGCACATAAGCCTCTTTCATGCCCATTACACTGGATATGGAATTTTTCCTCCTACTCCCAACCGTCGGTGCAAGGACATTGCACATCCGATCTCTTTTCAATTTGGGGATCCTCCCTACATCCTCTCCACAGCTGGTTAAGGTCTTCCTCACCCTGGTACCTAGTGGGGTGACGACCAGCCTCGATCCAGCTGCAGCAAGTATAGAGGTCCTCCCCATGCTCCTTCCGGTCCCAGCGGAGGTTTTTCCCACTCTGGAATTATTCATGGATTTCCTCCCCATGTCCCCTTTTACATTTTTTTCGGTGCTCCACACACCCCAATTTTATCAGATGGAAACCCTATCTGCCCTAGCACCAGTGCGGATGAAGGACCCTATGTCAAGAATCAGCCCTATCCCGAGGAGTCACCCAGGGGGAGGAATTTGGGTCATTTCCACGACAAGAAGAATCCTGGGAAGGCCCATACAAAGATCAAATCAGTATACTTCTTAGAATCTGAAGCGGAGTACGACTCATCCCGGGAACCCTCCCCTCACTCATCCGAATCCAGGGCCAGGGCAGGGATGAGGTGTATCATCCTGGTTCTCCTGGAATGCGTGGTCCATAGGATTACCTCCTCCCTCAGCAGGTTTATCTTTGAAGATAAAAATCTGGCAACCCCACAGGTTACGATATTTCAATAACCACCATCATCGCTGGAAGCGCTCTCTACCTCCACAAGAGATCACAGAGAGTTATTCTATGGACCAATGGCGGGCAAGAAGCAGTGCGACCCACCACCAGTAGCCCTGGCCCCTAAGCCAGTAATAGAGGCCATCAACCCCTCCTATAGATATGTAGCAGCCATGTCACTACACTCTTCGGAGTACAACCCAAGAATTAGTGGCCAGTCATCATGTTTGCCGTATTCTCCACTAGAAATCCTACTGTCCCAGAAGTCTACCTTAGTACCGTTGGTAGTTCCTCAGCCACCCCAAGTTGACGAGTGGGGAAATCAAGGTCCACACAATAAATATGAGCCAAGGAGTTTCTGGATAATCTTTGTAATAGACCACTTCCTTGAGATGTTCTGGCCCGTGGTAGTGTGGGATTTCTGCATACCAGAGTCCCACACCATAAAAGACTGTTGAGTGTATCCACTACCCCCAATGGGAGACCCATTTCAGTCTCCATCATTAGCAAATTTTTTATCCAAAGAGAAAAGAACATTTTGATGACATTAGTGAGAAGTTTTGTCTAGTCGATCTAGCCTCGCTCCATGTGGCCCAACGCCCCGAGTCATTAAGTCACCGTGAGGCCCTCCAGCAGAAATGCGTTCAAAGTAACAAGGTATTCAAAAGAATCATCAGGGAGGCTACCCCCATGTGAAAATCCATTGCTGGGGACAGTATACAACCCTCTTCTTCGGTTCTATCAGACGAAATCCCGACTCGCGATGCGATATCAAGGGCATGCCCCTAGGAAGGGTCACGGTCCACATGGACGATATAGTGGACATGGATGAAAAGCTGGACTTTCTCGATGGAGACTTACACCCTGAGAGTGTTCCACCACTATTAGACCCATCAGGGGGGATCAATCATCAGTAGTGGAACCTCCTAGGTCTCCTTACGCCCACCGAGGTGTAGGTACTCAACCAGAATTTCGGTCAGGGAAAAGAGCACGTCGGAACTATCAAGCACTCCGACCTATCTTCCTTAGTGCAGATGATAGAGGAAGACTCCAAGAAGGCCACATTGCACCAACAACTTTCTATGAAGAAGAAGTTAGTCAATGAACTCTTGGATGAACAGATTGTAGAGCGACGACCCGACTATGGTGATCCTAGGCTGGGGCAACAAGGGCTGGAACATCTACTCCTCAGTGAGATGCCCCCAGGTAACCTTGATCATACCTCTCCTGTGGACAGGGTGGAAGCCAGTGCTCAAGGAAAGTGGGTGTGGTATGTCTATCCAAACCATTATGAATGGCGTTAAAATCCATTGAATCTCGCTTCGTCTCCTCCGGTCGCCCCATGGGTCGCTCCACGAGCCACTCCATGAGCCGCTGATCCTGTCTACCATGTTGAAGAGCCCGTCAATGTGCTCGTGGTTAGGGATCACCGTCAAGACAGGGACATCCTCCCAGATGATCCCATGGCAACACTCATAGGTCACCTTGAGGCATTGGAAATGTGGCAGGTGGCGATCCCACCAGAGAGAAAGCCATACTCGGCATTGGTGGATGATATGCTGGAACCTTCGGGTTTTTGGAATCCCACCTTCTCCACCTTTAACGGGTCAAGGGTCCCACTGTAGCACTTGGCCCACTTCAAATCAATGTGTGGGCCCATGTTAGGCACTCCAGCACAACAGAAAGGGGCCAAGCTCTTCTGTTTTGTTCTGACACTGGAGGGGCCGACATTCGTCTGGTACAACCAGCTCCCCATCGGATCCATTACCATTTGGGAGGATCTTCAGAGGTAGTTCCTCTACCAATTCTACTCTAAAACCTAGAAAACAAGCATCAAAGACCTCTTCATGTGAAATCTAAGGCCTAATGAGTGAGGCACAGACTTATCGCCTAGTGGAAGGGGCTTACATACTCCCTTGATGTGCCACTGACTCTGAAGCAATTACTGATGATGTGAATAAGGAAATTCAAGATGGAACTGGTTCCTTCTATGATCACCCATGAATACCCTAGAGGATTCAGATAATTTTTAGACATGGCCCAGCGCCTTGAGGAATCCCTGAATCATGCTAGCCAGGCATGTCCATTGCCCCTGTGATTCCAGCAAGGAGAGCTGCCAGAGCCGAGCCCGCCGTAGTGGCTCAAATTGAAGCCCCCAGACAGATGGAGTTACTAACAGTGGAACTAGACTTATCTCCTCGAAGAGTTCTTCCTCCTTAGGAACAACATCAGTCTCTGAAGTGTCCTTAGAAATAGAATGTGCCTCCACATAATGCACTACAACTGCCTAGGTGGGACAACTCGGGACCACCTCCTCGATAGGCCCCTCTAGCCCCTCGTCAGGTCCAAGCTCCAAGAGCCCCCTTTCTGGAAAAAAGAAACCAGACATACTCGTTCAGAGAGAATCAGATCCCCGATTACATCCGTAGCACCCTAGAACATGGGATTGTATGCTTTCCTGAGTAAAGAGGGTCTGAAGAGCCAATTCTCACTAATCGCCCCAACTACTACCCATATCATTGGATTCTAGGGAAAACCCTTATGAAGTTCTATGTGTTTAATGATTTTCTCCAGGACCAGGTTGATAAAAATATAGTTAGTCTGGGTCCGGCCCCGGCACAAGTGGCGGGTGTCTTTGTAAGTTCAGAAAGTGGTAGTGACAGCGAAGGCAAGTGGCAGCAGGTTTCCAGCCATAGATCCCAGAAGTACGACGACCCGATGGCCTGAAAAATGTTCTCCCACACCCATGGAATCATTCGGGCATGCCTTCATTAGACAGAGTCTTTAGATGCTATAACCACCAATTCTTCCCCATTATATCGGTCGGCCTCTTCTCCGAAGAGTAAGCAATGGCGGTGAAAGAAAAAGAAAAGCGCCCCTCCCATGATATCGTCGTCCCACACTCTATGTGACTTTATGCCCCCAGAGATGGGGATACCTCCCAAAATCTACCCAGTGGTGGATGACTCTTCATGTGATAGTCAAGGGTATGATTTGGTCAATACCATTGAGTTGGTAAACCCTTATATGACTCTCGATGATGGGGAGCACTAGGGGAACCTTCCAAATGTCCCCAGTTGACACTAACATCGGTAGAGCCGTGACCATATGGGTTGTAGGGGTGCATCAGTTGGCACATCTATCTAGGTAGTGCATGCCAGTAAGACCAGGAAACAGGCCTAGCATAGTGCTCACCACTCACGGCCTCTTAATCCACTGTCATCAGGACTACATCTACCACCGTTTGTGCTATTGGATCAGGTAGAGATAACTCATCCAGGCCATGACCAGCATCGCACATCTACAAGCCGGTATCAGCCATTCAGTACTCATCTGACAGCGACTCTTTGAGCTTTGACTAGTGAACAACGGGACATTCCCAGCAGCAGCCAGCCGCCGGTCCAGCCGACAGGGCCCACCATGTCTCCAATCACAGAGCAACCTTCTATAAGTAGAAGCTCAATCCTAGCACAGAAGTATGATGTTCTCAAGCACCTTGTCGGCATCCCATCAAGGATTTCTATCCTTGAAGACCTTATACTATTGTCAGATATGCATGAGGCCCTCATTGAGGCTTTAAGAATCCCCCTCTAGTTCGAGACGGAGGTAGAGGCTGTAGAAGCCATTCATGCTGAAGCAGTCAAGAAAACTGAATGTCAGGCCATCATCTCATTCTTCGAAGAAGATTAGGTCTCTCCCATACAAGGGCATATCTACCCACTGTACATCACCAATCAATTTAATGCTGTGGAGTTCCTTCGTTGTCTCATTGACACCGGCTCTGGGATTATCCTTATCCCAACATGGACATTGCGAAAGATGGGGTAATCCAAGGATGACCTGACTCCCTATGATTTAAGGATCCAGGGATATGACAAGAACAAGTAGGCCCCAGTCATCAAGATCCATTTGAAGAACATGTTTGGTGGCCTAGTTTCCAGTACTAAATTTATGGTCATCTCCTAGGACACCACGTACAATGCATCGATGGGCTGACCATGGCTCCATCTGCACGCGTCGGTCCAAGAGTCATATCACCAATGCCTCAAGTACTCCATAAATTTTCATGTACGCATACTCCAAGGTGATGCCTCTCCTTTTGCCTATTGTGAAGACCATTATATAGACACTGAATATTATAAGAGCAAGGATAAGTAGATTCTGGAAAGTGAGGTTGAGCCCGACATGGTCACTAGTGACCCCTGGGCCGGTCTGGATGATGCCTACATCTTCCCAATCCATCGAATGGAGGCCAAGACCCCCAACATGGGGAAATTATATGCTGTCACCAGTACAAGAGGAAGGAATAATCCCAAGTCCATGTGACGGTTGAAAATCACCTTATAATCCTACGCAAACCAGGCTCAGGTGATACCAGAACCTCCTACCCCCATACGGTATTGGGATGTCCGCCCCATGGCTATAATGATACATTATACATGTCTGTTTCTCCAGACTGCGATTAACCGGGACAAGACAACACACCAATATTTCTTTGATTTCATCAAGAGTGGCCCCTTGGGCTTATGACCAGATGTGATCAGATCGACTGTCTTCATCGTTATGGTCTCAGCACCGCATGAATCTTCTGATATGCTATCTACTACTGTCCAGGCTGGTACCAGACACCAGTTAGGTTCTTCCAACCCAGGGGAAGCTCCACCCACTGGTAATCCCTCCTCTGGAAACAAATAATATGGTATAGAGGATTATCCCTCTTCCTTTGAAGAAGGTTCCTCTACCAAGGTTGATGAACTGGTATAGGTGAACCTTGGTAGTGAGGCAGATTTGAGACGCACATTGATCAATTCCTCCATGTCCCCTATGGTGCAGAAGCAGTACGTAGACTTCCTCAAATAGCACTGTGACATGATTTCCTTGAGTTACGATGAGATTCCAGGACCAGATCCTCAGGTAACAATCCACCGCAATGGTCTCTCGACATGTCATCCCGGGTTCAAGCAGCCTCCCAAAAAGATGCACCCTTCTCACAATTCCATGGTCAACGCTGATTTTGACAAACTCATTAGATCCAACTTTGTCAAAGAGGTCCAATACCCCAAGTGGCTAGCCAAAATTATGCCAGTCAGGAAGAAGAACAGACAAATTAGAGTGTTCATCGACTTTCAAGATCTCAACCGTCATTGTCTGAAAGATGATTTTCCCCTTCCAGTGACAGAATTGCTTATCAACGCTACTGATGGATTCCCATCTCTCTGCTTCGTGGATGGTTATTCTAGGTTAATTAATTATGGATGACCCCTAAAGAAGAGGAGTACACCACTTTTAGGGTTCCTTAAGGTAATTTCTGTTACCAGGATATGCCCTTCGGCCAGAAGAATGCAGGTTCCACCTATCAGCGGGCCATGCACCACATATTCAAGAAAATCCTCCGGTCATTGGTGGAATGCTATGAGGAAGATCTGGTGGTCAAGTCTTTACAACACCAGAACCATCTTAATGAGCTTTAGAAAGTGTTCGGCTTCCTCGGCTCCCACCACTTGAAGATGAACCTGTTGAAGTGTTCCTTCAGGGTCACCTTCGAGAAGTTTATTAGCTTTTTAGTCAGGTACCGAGGCTTCCAGATCGAACCAGAGAAGATCAAGGAAATTATCAAGATGCTTCCCCCAAGAAATATTCAGGATCTTCAAGGTTTCCATGGCCACTTAGCCAACATAAGATGATTAATTACGAATCTGGCTGACAAGTGTAAGAACTATTCTCTGCTAACGAAGAAAGGATCTACCTACGAATGGGATGAAGAGTGATAGACCGCATTCTTGGAAATTAATTAGTACTTTATCTAGCCTCTGGTCGTGATTCCCCCCATCTCTAGGAAGCCACTAGTACTGTACGTGATTTCCCTAGAAAGATCTGTCAGCACCCTTCTCACCCAGAAGAACAATGAGGAGATAGAATATAGTCTCTACTACTTTATTCATATGCTAATCGATACATAGACTAGATACTCCCCCATCTAGAAGAGATTCCTTGAATTGGTATTCACAGTAAAGTGATTGTGACACTACCTGCAACACCATGAGGTATAGCTGGTGTCTCTGGTAGACCCACTGATATACATTCTGAACTGCCCCATGTTGACCGACTGTCTATCATGGTGGGTGGTAATCCTCCAGCAGTTTGACATCAAGTTCGTGCCCCATAAAGCTATCAAGGGACATTCATTGGAATACATCCCAGCTACACATCCAAACTCTGTATACCAGTCATTGGACTTGGTTTTTCTCGACGAGGAAATCCTCTCAATAGATCATGTCATCCCGTGTTAGTAGATTCGCTTCGACAGTGCCTCCCGGAGCCCCACCTATAATGGGCTCAATGATCCTTGACTCAACAGAGTGGGCCTGTGTATCATCTTCATTACCCTCACACAAGCCGTTCAGCCGTACTCATTCCTGTTATCCTAAGGCTACACCAACAACGACGTAGAGTATCAGGCTCTCATCACGGGCCTTGAGCTAGCTCTCAAGATAAATGTACCCCATTTTCATGTGAAAGGGGATTCCGAACTAGTCATCAAGTAATTCAACGGTGTCTATTTTGTCAGAAATCCGTAGCTCATACCACTGTTGGAGCACACCCTCCCACTAATGGCTCGGTTTCCATATCGACAGAAAGTTACTCATGTCCCTCGATCTACGAATGGTCATGTCGATGCCCTGGTCGTCCAGACTGCATCACATGCAGAACTCGATCAGGATTATCTGATTATAGACATAGAACACTAGAGATTCATTACCCCCATCACCCTAGAGGATGACGACAACCAGTGGGTATGCCATCTTACCACCAGATCCACCACGTCGGGACCCCCAGGTTCCTCAGATGCAGTGGTTGAAGTGACTCTCGACTAGAGAGACCTTTTTTTCAAGTACCTCCAAAATGGTTGTCTCCCAGTTGATCGGGCCGAGCGTGAGCGGATCTGATGCCGGGCGCATCATTTTACCCTCTAGAGTGGTCCCAGTCTTGAGCAGATCCTCTACAAGCACAGGTTTTATGGTGTTCTCCTCTATTTCATCCAAGGATTCAAGATTTCTCACATTATGCATGAGGTTCACATTGGTCCCTATGGGTCTCCACAAGTAGGTTCAAATTTGTCCCATCAAATCTAAAGAATGGGGTACTTCTTGCCCTCAATGATCCATGATTGTATTGAGTTCAACAAGAGATGTCAGGTGTTCCAAGTTCATGCTAACTTCCTACATCATCCACCGGAACCTCTCCACTCCACCAAGTACTCTTGTCCATTTTCATTGTGGTGACTCGATGTCGTGGGACCATACCCACCGGTGACATCTCGCCAATGCAAGTTCATCATGACCGCTAAAGATTTATTTTCTACATGGGTAGATGCAGTTCCACTCAAGAAGGTCAAGGCCAGTTCCATTGTGGACTTCATGAGATCCAACATCATCCATCGGTTTGGATTCCCTCATTCTGTCCTCACCAATAACAGGACCAACTTTCGAGTATCCAAGTTGAAGAAAATATACGTAAAATTCAACAACCGTTTGAACCATACCTCCTGCTATCACGTGAAAGAAAATTGGCAGATCAAGGTGTTCAAAAAAACCCTCCAACATTATGCAAAAAATGGTTGATCAGAACAAGAAGAGTTTTCCAGTTAAGCTCCTCAACGCCCTCTAGGGCTATCAAATGATGACTCATAATTCCACCCAGGTGACCCCATATTCCATGGTGTACTGTGTTGAGGCGGTCCTACCCATCGAGATCCAGCTGCCTTCATTACACACTGCGGACTATGGCCAGAAGGTGCCAGATAAAGTGGCCGAAATTCATCTGGAAGAATTTGAATAACTTGATGAGAATAGGTTTCGTGCCTTGCACAGTCTAGAAAGGCATCAGAATAAGATAGCTAGAGCCTTCAACAAGAAGGTTCGCCTCTTCTCTTTTCTGCAAGGAGCCTTGGTATTGACCCTCCACGTTCCAATAATCCCTAGCAGGAAACCACCCAAGTTGGATCCAAAATGGGAAGGACATTAAATAGTCCACAAGGTTTACCCCAATGGAGAATACTCCCCGGTGACCATGTACGATGATCATATAACTCCTCCCACCAATGCCAAGTTCCTCAAGAAAAACATTACGTGAGCACGCTGGTCCTACATGACCTTAAACTGTCTGGTCCTACATGACCATAAACTGCGCATCATTCTGAAAGACATTAAACTGCATCTTGAGAACTATGTATGGATTGATTCTCATCCTTATGGGGAACATAGGATTGCTCAGATGCCTCATCTTGATCCCAGCCCCAAACACTTCTCATTAACTACCCCCTAGGTACAATTCTCACAGAGGATCCTTGCAAGATATGGTGTAGGATTCCTCATTCCCACTCATACGAGGATTGTAATGGTCGCACCATGTTCCCACTCATCATTCTCCTATCCTCCAACATCCTCACCACATGATGTTAAACAGCATGTCCTTCAATAACTATGTATGTCTTGATTCCCATCCTTATGGGATACATAAGAACGCCCATACATTTCGTCTGTTGGCCCAGCCGAATGCCAGAGTCTTCCCTTCGGGTCAAGACATATGGAAGTGGTGCGAACTTTGGCCCCAATTCACATCGATCTAACCTCGATCCAGCCATATGTACTGCTCCTGGGAGACGTTCTCCTCTTTAGATATGGGTACAGTTATTCTTCACCCACTCCTTTGGTTGGGACTCCATCATCTTCTCGATCCAGAAGGGCCCCAGAATGGTATGGATGCTAGGACTAAGGGTTCTCCTTCCATTACGGGCCAACACCCTCAAAGTTGTTGAGCAACAAGCCAATACATGTCCTGCATTTCGAATATGGTCAGCGGTCGAGGCTCATTTGTTTCTCCCATTTTAGTTTACTATAGGGACGCTGTGTTCTGAACATTGCCAATAGTTGTCCTACGACATTGGAACAACCCCATGATGTCCCAAACATTGAGTGTAGTGTTTCATTCTGCCCCTTTGTATCTCCAGGTGACGAACTCCATTCGGGAAAAGCCAGGTTTTAGTCCCCCACATGACGGGGAGAGCTGAGAACATCCCCTTGTTTCCCACACTGAGCACTGCTCACGTGGGATTAGGAGCTGTGATGAGGCGGTAACTATAAAAGAGGGTGTATGGCCTTCTATTTGAGGCCTAGCCTCAGGCCCCTTGGCCTTTTCGGGCCCCTAGCATTGGTTCTCTATTAAGGTATTATACGGTGTGGTATGGAATTATGTCCTCATTCATGTCAGGTTGCTCATCGTGTCGTACACGTCCCTGGGTGAGACACCTTATCCTCTCTTTCATCCTCAGGCCCATTGGCCTTTTCGGGCCCCTGCCCCAGGTTCCCTCTTATGGGATTACACGGTGTGGTGTGGGATTATGTCTCCATTCACGTCGGGTTACTCACCATGTCGTACACCCCCCTCGTTAGGGTATCATACCCCCGGGTGCCTTCAAGAACTAATTGTGGCTTGATTCCCATCCTCATGGGATACGTAGGACTACCCGAGTGTATAAACTTCGGGTCCAGCCCCATCTCCCAGAAATCTCCCTTTCACCAAGGCCCCTTGACCTACCCTTCCCTGTGGAGGGGAGTATATGGTGTGGTATGGGATTATGTCCTCATTCACGTTGGGCTTGTAAGGACCACGCCATGTACCTCTCCCTCCTGGGAATTTCTATCCCCTTACTCTATACTCATCGCTTCAAATCAGTTACTCTCATGTTGGGAAACTTCGTCAGCCCTCTTCAGCGGTTCACCAATGTGCCTAAGAGTACTCTGCTTTAGTACTTGGAATTTCAAACTCTTCTTGGAATTGCTTCAACCCGTTTTTCTGGCTTTGTGTTCCCCTTCATCATGGTTTCAATCACCTTTCAAAACTGAGGGGACCCCCATTGTGCATGGATGCCAGGACTATGGTATATCTTACCATTACGAGCCAACGTACTTGAGGGTTGAAGACAACAAGCCGATACAAATCCCGCATTGCGAATATGGTCAGCGGTCGATGCTCGTTTGCTGATCCCATTTCAGGCTAACGCCATATAGATACAGTGTTTTAAACAGGGTCAGCAGTTATCCTCTATCACCACGAAAACCCCATTAAGAAAAAGATGTCAGTTACATGATTCACATCCTCCTCCACCTCACGATGTACAAGTAGGACTTCAAAACTCTAGGTACTATTTTTTACTGTCCACCTGCATGATAGGAGGGAAAAAACCACGATAAAGGCGTCATCAGGGCTCCGCACCGATTTTCCTTTATCATTTGTTCCCGGTATTGCAGTAAACATATTCCTCCCTTATTTCCCACACCAAGATCGACTCACATGGGATTAGGGATTGGTATTGTTTTTTCACATACTGGAGGGTTTTTCACTCATCCATGGTCTGAGCTCTAAGGTCATGAACTAAGATATCATCAATAACTATGTGTGGCTTGATTCCCATCCTTATGGGATATGTAGGAACACCCAAACATCTTGTTTTTTGGTCTAGCTCAGTTGGGAGCTAGTTTCTCTTTCCCCTTATCTTCTTACCACTATTCTTGCCCCTAGTCCTGAGGCTCCTATCTTGGAATTGTGTACGGTGTGGTGTGGGATTATGTCTTCATTCACATCGGGTATGTTGTATCACGTTATGTGCATTCCTCCATGTCAAAGACATACAACTTTAAACTATCATGCCTTGTCCTATCACATGACCCTAAATAGTGACATTATCATCCTAGCCACACGATGAAAAACGGCACTGCATCATGTTGTCCTCAGTCAAGGGGGCAACATGTTTGGTATTGGTCACATGCAATGCCATTTGTAAATGCCTGATACAGATTGATTCTTTTGGTGATGCCTGGTCCTACTACCCTGGGCATGTCACTTCACAAAAAACACCACTCATCGTAAAGGACAAACATGATTTACCAAATACTGCTTCTTTTGGTGTGAGGGCAACAACCACACACCCCTTTTGTCCCTAGAAATGAGACCTTACTGTGCCACCTCTTATAACTACATGATTCTTGATCCCCATCTTCATGTGGTACATAGGAATGTCTGTGCACCTTTCCTCGGGCCCAACTCAATTCTAGTTATCAGTCCCTCGACCTGAAACCTTCCTAGGGAACACGTGGTGGTTCGAGCCCCAGGTTCGTACTCACGTCAGGTTTTTGTATTTATCCCACCATGTGTCTCCCGCATTACCTAACATCCATGGTCCATGTTCTATGGCCCTAAACTAATATATCCCCATGGGAAGGTACTTGACTCCCTCTATCTAATACGTCTCATTTTCATATTCAGATGCATTTTGACAAAGAGCCCGAAGTGTGGAATTTTCATGTGGACATTCCCCTTGTTCCATGTCAAAGATTTGTGAGCTCTCTATTTCAATCCTCATCCTCTTCCACCTCCCAAAGGACCCCCAGATGTCATTGATGCTACGCCTAAGGGCTCTCCAACTATTTCGGGCCAACATCCCTAAAGATCTCAGAAAACATTTACGACAGGTCCCGTGATTCGAAAATGGTCAACAATCGACCCTCATTTGTCTATCCCCATTCCTAGAAAATATGATGTGGATACTGGATTTCAACCATGGTCAACATTTATCCTCCACCGTCACACTTTCATCATTGTGATCCATATTTCAAGCATCATGACTCACACATTTCTGCTTCCTTTGGTTCCTGTGGAATACTGACATATTCGAATCTACTTCTTCGTGAATCTAGGCGTGCTAAATGGACGTGTTCACATCATTGGGCCATCATTCACTGAGCTTCCCTTCACCCTAACATGTTATTTCTTGTGTCGAGAAAGTCCAACCACTACTTTTTCTTTCCCATATCAAGGATGACTGAAGTGGGATTAGCAGTTTCTGGTAGGAAGTGCACCAGCGCATCCAGACATTTTATCGTCTCATATGACGTTAAATTGAGATCTCAGAAATATTTATGGATTAATTCCTATCTTCATGGGGTACATAGGAATGGATTACCAGTCTAGTTCGGGCCCAACCTAACACTAACGCTTGGTCCCTTGACTTGAAGAGTTTCCTCTGTGGATACGCGGTTTGATTTGGACTCCAAGTCCTCATTCATGTTGGTTTCATAGCTACCACACCGCAGAATACCTGGTATCTTCCCTTTCATTCCACGTTTTATCGTATGACGTTAAATTGCAGCCGTCCATATGTTCTCAACGCATGACACTAAACTATGGTTATACACTGAACATGTTCAGGATGCCCCTTGTTAGTCATGGGATGCACCAAATCCCTTGCCAAAGAGGCCCTGCCTAAAAGAAGGAATGATCCATGATCAAACCAATGCATCTATCTAATTTTATCCCACCATGGTGGAGTAATTTCAAGAGTGTTGGATTCTATTTGATCAAACCATCACTCCACATTCCATTCTTTGCATGCCCCTTATTCGGACCCTCGTCAACTTTCACATCTGTAAAAACCCCCTAATAGTATGGATTCCCAGCCTATGGCCCACCTGTAGTCCTGGTCCAACGTTCCGGAAGACTAAAAAATGAAATTTTTAGTCCAGCCATGTGTTTCGAACATGGTCAGTGGTCGCCTCTCATTTTCTATCTCTAATCTAGGCTAATACAATAAGAATATTGTGTTTTGAATGCGGTCAACCGTTCTTCTTTATCGACACACCACCCCCATAATGTTCTGAATCCTAGATATCATGATTCACACCTCCCATTCCCATTTTTTATGATCGATTTCAGTGCCACTGGAGTTACCCCATTCGTGCACAAGATTACGCTAGGAAAACGGTAATTCGACTATTCTGAGAGTTTCATTCCTCAGTCAGGTCTCTTCTATTTCCTCCCATAAATCCGGACTGGTTGTTCAAACCTGGATGCCTGAATCTTGGTTTTCACTCCTACATTTGGATGGAGTGATATGGTGGTCTTCCATTGTTTATCACAATGGGGCCAACCCACATGAGCTTAGGGAATGATTTCTGGATGCTCCGCGAACATCACAAGGACATAAGAAACCACTCTAAACAACGGAACTCATGAATGATATGACATTAAAGAATCAAATAATGAACGTATGTTTAAGGTTTTTTAATCATTACAGTGCCCGGGGATCGACCCCCCACTATAGACAGATTGACCTCTTGAACGGAACGTTGCAGCTTCGCCACCCTCCGGCTCGTGGTGTGCAGGAGTTTCTACCACTTGGTTACCTCCCACACCTCCTCAATAGTGAGAGGGTGCAGTTCGTCGGCCACAACCCAAGCCCACTCCACACTAGTCCATATAAAATCCATCTCCTTATAGGCTCACATAATTCCCTCTGGGTCTCCACCAACAAAGCTTTCAGCCATGAGACGTGCTCTGATTGAGCATGAAGAGAAGCAGAATACTCATATGCCCAGGCATGCAACTGTTCAACCACATTTTCAGTCTCCTGGAGCCTCTTGATGTTCACTACCTTCTTCCACTTCCAACCTACACTGAGGCCATGGTCATACTTCCTAATATTTTTCACCATAAGATTTCAGATGAGCATGTGAGGGCACTGGGCATCCACTAACCCAGAACACAGTTCGCTTAGCCGCAAGCTAAGTCTATCCATCTTGTCCAACCATAAAGCATGAATAGTTTTATTGATGAAGTGCATGATTAGCATCCACGACCAGTGATAGACCATTTTTCTATCCTCCTTTTCAAAGGCCTTCTTGTGCCAGTTAGCATGATTGGCAGGCTCGTATATAGGGAATTCCCCCAAGAACTCCTCAGCAGGGTCCACATCTGGCGTTGGATCAGGTTTGGCAGGGACCAAACTATCTGGTTGATCCTCACCATCAGATCCCACGTCAATAAACTCAGGCAT
The DNA here is from genome assembly GCA_963277665.1 of Viscum album. NCBI lineage: Eukaryota > Viridiplantae > Streptophyta > Magnoliopsida > Santalales > Viscaceae > Viscum > Viscum album. Next base: position 1,206,572,205 of record OY728138.1, read on the forward strand.
ATTCCTACTAGTGTTTCCAACAGTGATCGGGAGTGTTTTAGTTTGGTCATGCTGGATGTCCACCTCCACGACCATTGGCATGCCCCTGGAAAGGGTGCTACCAGAAGTCCTGACCAACATCATCATAGTGGCCTAGGCCAATTAAAGGACTGTACATCCCAAAAGGGGGATTTGAATCTTAGTTAAGGTGGTCAGGGGATGGTTGTGGTAAATTTGGTATAGATGTCTTACAGAGGTCAAATCCCTAGTATCTCTCCCGGGTTGATGTCAGAGGAACCTTGAGACGTGGCCCCCCATATATGGTTTGCAGGTCTGGAGACTCTGGGGGAGCCGCCTCAAGTTTCCCAGCCCCGCTAGACATAAAAGTTGATGCAGCCACGGGTATGGATACTGAAGGTCCCACTTCAGCACCCAATGAGGTCCGAGAATGATGTCTATGAACAAGTTCCTCCTGCACATTGCAGATGATGATGAGGAATCCAGAGTAACCTAAGAGCAGACCCTAAAGAAGGAACTTGTGATTTTACCTCGAGGGCCTCTGTGAATTCTTTGAGATTCGAGGAATGATCACTGACTTCACCCTCCTCCAGAAGACTCAATCTACCAGTCTCGTCTCCCCAGGGGGACTCGTCTGATTCTTCCAATAGAGGGAAGAGTTCTCTCAGGTCAGAAGTTGAAAATTGTGGAGGGACTGTACGACCCAACAACACCCTGACCTGGTCTATCATCGGGGTGCAGGGCACACTGAGAGTGGATAAAGTCTTCCATCTCGGCTATGTATTGCTCCAACTTTTCCGGGGATACTGCAAAAGTAGCTCTAATAAGGCCAATCCCTAGCAAGTCCATCCCGAGGGGTTAAGGTGCTTCCATAACTTAGATGGACCAAGGAATTTATGGTTGACTTCGAGATGTCCTAGGCCTATGGAAAGATAGAATTCTTTATTATGTAAATATGACCCAGCTGTTTCCCCGAGGAATGAGTCGAAATATTGTGGAATCCTCTCAGTGGACGCCCCTCCGAACGACTCTGTTCTCCAAGGACCAACAGATCTGCTGTCACTGCTAGATCTGCCACCACTGCATCCCCCTCAACTAGTGTGGGAAACTCCGCTACAGCAGCCCCTCCACAAAAGGAAGCCCTTTCTTCCATTCGGCCTCGACCCCGATGTTGAAGAGGCCCCTGATCACCGACTACAGTGGTTGGCTGCTTCAGAATCTCCCCCGAGTAGGCCACCTCCCAGCTATTGGAATATTCCATTATCACCCCGAGGATGGTGGTCCGTGGAGGTAGTTCATTCGGAATCATCTCATCTCCCAGTGCAAACATGAGCCACATCTACCTCATCACACATGATTTCTCTTCATGATGCACCTTTAGGTAGAACTGCAGGTTCTGTTGCTGCAGGCACCAGAATTACCTTGCAAACCAGTTTGTGGTGTATGGCTTGTAGAGGCACTCTAAGTCCACCCTGGCCCCAAAAAATCCACCTCGAAAGGCCAAGAGAGAGGCCTAATGCTCTTCTTTCCATCAAACATCATCTTTTAACGCCCATGTCAGTAATGGAAATTAGTAGAAATAGAATTCCTTCACACTCCACACCTGGTTCAGAACTGATGGTGCGGTCAGTTTGTTCAGAAAGATCCACGTGGCATTCAAGATTGAGGGGAAGAAGTTTGACCTTCAAGGTGAGATGGGGTTTGGATACTTATAGATCCCCCTGATGTGCGCTTCAACCCACCCATACAGGAGATGGAATGGACTGCATACTCTCTGTGGCCTCTTACCCTCAAAAGATGTGCCACTACATCTTATACAACTTGGCGAGCATCAGGATCCCTAGGTTGACCCGCCCTTTTGTCACAAATGTGGATTCCAGGATAAAAGTACTTCATTGCACTCCCATGTTTGTATCCCTCACCTGCAGAATCTAACCACATATGAGAGCAGTGATGAAAGCCACCATCTTGACTATTGGCTGCTGCTCAGTGTTGACACTAAACCCCCAGGTCTTCCACTGGATATTCTCCAACAACTGCCAGTACAAAAGTTCCCTACTCCCCGCCCCTTTGGGAATGTTCAAGGCCTCACCGGGAACTGATGGTCTACCTGGAAGTTCAGAAACTTCTAGAACCAATTCTTGAAGTGGACATCCCTCACTGCCGCCTTATCCTCCCCAGGCATGAGCTCCATCAATGTCATCTCCAGATGTGGCATGTACTCCGGATCCTCCCACGCACCCATTGCAAGGAGGAATTCTTCATACATCACCCCCAGTATCAGGACCCCCAATATTTGATGCACATCCCATAAGCTAATGTTGACCTCCCTATGATGTAGGTGGAAGGTATTGGTCCCCATTGACAACTGGCTCAACAGTTCCGTCATTAACAGCTTTTGCTGGTAGATATGGAACTTGGAAGCCAAAGCTACCTCATACAGGCCGACCCTTCTCAGGTCCACTCCAAACTCCTCGCACAAAGTTCCTACCTAATAGGCACTCTCCCAATCATCTGTAAAATTTCCACCCTAGTGCACGTGCCACTCCTCAAACCACCCATTCTTTGGGTTCCCTAGAACCGCCTTGAGGATAGTTCTGTACAGAGGAGGGGGCGTCTCTGGATACAATGCCCTTTCATCGACATTGTTCAGATGGGTGTATATGTAGTCAGCAATGACGGGCTTCATGTACTCTCAGGAATGACCATTGGCCACCTTGAACCATTGGCCCTGGCACGGCGAGTTCCAAAACCAGAAAGCTGGATCGTCGCTGCTTGCTTCAGGGATGAAGACGTCATCCCTCATCCCAAATCCATACAATGGAAACCTCCTACATAGCGGGTAGTTCTTATGGATCGCTGATAGATTCTCCACCAATGAACTATGGTCCGAGTGGATATGAACCAACTCTCCTAGCCCCAGTCTGTTCGGCATTTCGTCCCTCTGGGTAGCATCCGCAAGGACTCCCTGGGAAACTTCTTGTTGGGCCATTCTGTTTTGGAACTTAGTTGTTTTTTGGTTAGTTCGTGATGCTCACTCGCAAACTGTATTCACAAAGTCCTTTCATGAAGACTTTCCCCAGATCTCTCCCTAGGCGTTCATGCAATGGATCGTGGAGTGCAGACGTGGAGTTGAGGACTCGTTGTGCGCTGCGAAGACTCGATTCGCAGAGAACACTCACGGAGTACGCAGAGCTTCGATAATCGAGAGCACAAAAGGACAAATTCACGGGGAAGGGAAAGTAAAAAAAGAAACGACATCCACTCTATTTATCGATGATGGCCTTCAGAGATTCATTGTGCATCCGGTTCGTGTAGATCTTCACAGTGAGCTAGGCATGCACATCCTTTATCCACCTCGCAATCCCTCTTTGTGAGCCAACATCATGAATGGACAAGGATTTTGGCGATTACCCTCAGACATCGACCCTTCATCTCTCCACAGCTCCAAGTCTATGGGGGAATTTGTAGGCACCAAAACTCTGGATAGAGAAGAATCCAAAACAAAGGCACCATTGACTACCTCACTAAGCCATTTTGCAGAGTCCCCCCTGCACTGCGGCCACCAAGAAGAAAGGAGGCGGGCCACTCCATGAACACATTTAATGTTCGTGAGCCTTCCAAGAAGCAAGGGGCCAATGCGATGTAAGGAGGTGGGTCACTCAATAAATTTATTTGTTGTTCGTGATCCCATCACGAAGCAAAGAGGCAGGATGCTCCGTGAATGCACTTGACGTTCATGGGCCCACCGTGAAGCAAACAAGTCCCTCTTCGCACCGTGTAAACTCCCCTCCGTGATGTACCTTGCCTATAAATACTGGATTCCCCCTGATCTCAAAATACCGACAATCCGACCTTTCGACTTACCACCTCCCGAATCGCGAAGCATCCTTCCGCTCTGTGCACCATTAGCTATGTGAGGTACTTCTTCTCAGTGAAGTGCCTCCCCCTTGTCTCGTTCGGAACCCCTCTTCCGAGAGGGATGCCTTTCACAAAGCCTAAGGGCCTTCGCGGAGGAAGGGGATCCCTAAGGGGACAAGGGTTGTGGCGAAGTGTTTATGCTTCCAAAAACACCCTTCATTTACACATGATCCACATTTAAGGCAGGGTAACTATAAGTCACGAAGCACATTGCTTCCTGAGAACTTGCTTCACAAGGAACCTTTTTTCCATGAGGCTGTGCTCTGCGAATTCCTTTCCACTTTTCCGAAGCACCATTCATATGCACCTCTACCCCATGATTAGTCTAAGGCACCCCACTTAACAAACTCACCCCTTCGAAAGTGCCCTCCGCCACGCGGAGCAACATATCTTCACAAGGCCCCTGTCTATGGACCCCTCTGCTTGGTACATCTATTTTCTGTGTGACCCTCCATGTTTGCACAATGTGACTTCAAAGTCCCTTGGACGACATCATCCATTACGTTTCTTCACCTTATGCTTTTTCGCATAGGCACGCTAATGGATATTGCTTCTTCGCATAGCCAGGATAACATGGACCCCTCAATGGTTCACTCCATGACACCCCCTCAGCATGGCGTTGCTGATTCCTTCCCTACCACGAGGAGAATAGGGTACCGATTATGTAAGTCTTAGGGGTGCTGAAAAAACCCACCTCGTCCGAGCTACAGGACGTTAAGCTACCAAGCACCATCGTCCTTGACACATGACGTTAAACTATGACCTCGACCTATTCCACGCATGTAGGTCCCCCAGCCTTGGACATTCACTATGCCCACTAATCTCCACGAGGATGGGATCACCCCTCCTAGGGGATGATATCCTCTTTATTGGAGTGGCATTTGTCTGCGGGGAAAGGGAAGCCACTTTGGCATAAGCTTTTTACTTTCCTTGCAGGAGGCAACACCTTAGCTCCTCCTTTCATCTTCAGTCCCCAGGGCCAGTGAAGATCATGTTAAGGAAATGGGATTCTCATTTCGTCGGTCCCAAATACATATCCCTCTATGATTTGTCACCCTCAGGCCTCCATTGTTGAGTAATCCCCGATTTCTCGGGCTGCTAACCACGCATGTAGAGACCCAAAGCTTGACGTACATGGACATTTCATTACTTTTACGGAATACTTAGTACATAACAAAAACACACACACAAGGATCGTAATAGTTTAGTGTCTTTGGAAACTCAGAATATAATCTTCTAATCGAGGTGAAAGATCTTCAACATCTCCCATAAAGATCTTCCTTTTTTACCTAAAACCATTTTTTATATCCTGGGGAAAAGAAAACATAAAATGGTGAGCTCAAATGCTCAGTAATAGTAAACAATAGAAATATCAATCACATCATATTCATAAGAACATAACATTTTGGAAATCTTAACCTGAAAAAGAGAGAATAATTTCATAACATGGGATAAATCATAGTAGTGAAATGAAATCCCAATAATCATAACAATAAACATGAAACATTGTGGCATACACACATAATCATAGAGAATCATATCTTATTTTTCAAGACTCATTACCAAGACTATCTTAGTGGACAAAGTCCATTTCTGAACCGAGTCACCCTCGTTTCAGTCCTGTTTCACTGAAACGGTATAAACTACCGTTCCAGCCATGTATATCTCATGAGATATAAAATCTTTACCCAATTCATTGGAGGTAGATATAGGTCCCACCCATCTCATAATGATACCATTCTTATGTGTGCCACAATATCATAAACCATACATCATAGCATAACCCATGTAATAAAAATGGGAATCTTTAAACACCGTGACATCATAAAACAATTCATATAAGATAAAAGAATTCATAAAAATATTTCCATCACAATATAATCAAATCCATGTAATAATAGGGATAGAAACAGAACCCTGTATTATCTTATATGGAAAGATAAATTTAATAAAACTCTTGAACTCCATTCTTGAGGAAAATATCCATTCTACTTCAAAAACATGTTTCCTTTCTTAACATGTCATACAATTTTAAACTAAAAGAAGTTGATTAAAAATAAACATGAAAACTTGTAAAGTAATCTTCTTGGAAATAATGTTTTAAAAATCCATTCATACCGTATAAGATAAAAAAACATTCTTCTCGTACCTTTGTCGGAAAAGTCAAAAAGTACCTCGAAAAAAAAATGACAAAATATTCCTTTCATATCCTTTACTAAAAACTCACTGAAGGGAAAAATTGGATTTAAAAAATTTTAGGTGGATGGAAATAATATTACATATTGAGGAAACATGTATTTTGATGATAAAATACACCCCAGTAAATACCAAAGTATAAGCAATCTCGGATAAAAATGAGATTGTGATATTTTCCTTTACCTTAAGTCCGATTTGCTTCGTAAGTGTCCGAACCTCATGTATAATGATTTAAATAATGTTATTGACTTCTTCCAGAATCATACTCATTATTATGATATCATATATAGTTCACTTATGACTTTATATTAACCGTTCATTTGTAAATTTCATGTTAAAGAGCGTTTTGGGTAAAATCGTTTCATTTGTCGTCCGTGTTTTGACTTGTAATTATTCATATGATTACTTAGATCATGATTACTTAATTACAGAATATAAAACATGATTTATATATAATATATATTCAGAATATATATATATATAATATATCAGTAAAAGGAAAGAAACACACCGTTCATGGAGACGGTAGACCGTACGTACGCATGAATGTTGTTTTCTTTTCCTTATTGAGTTGAATGGAATTAAGTAGATGAAATACATATATATACACATAAATCCATAATCATTATTATTTCATATATTTCATTATTACTTATTATATATATTTTATAATCATTCATGAACGGTTAACGTGGAGAATGAATCTCATCGCGTCGTGGAGACGGTAGTCCGTACGTACGCACGAGCGATGATATCATTCTCCTGATCGTGGAATTGTATTAGAGTGTATGTATACTATTTAAGAATCAATATCACTTTTCAATAGTCATATATAGTCATTATTTACACCATTATACCCATCCAAGTAAGGTGGTGGTGGAAAATAGATTACACCACGGCGTGGAGACGGCATTCCGTACGTACGCACACGCGGTGATTTCCTTTTCCGTAGGATGGATAGATGGTGAAATAGGGTTGTTTCATACTTATAATAACATATCAGTATATGAGTGATACTGATGTTATTACTTCATAATGAAACAACTAAATAAGAAGAAGTGGAAGAAGAAATAATGATGAAAGAATCGGCAACAGACATTACCTCTTCTTTGAAGTGCTCCTTTGAGACCTCCTTTTAGGGCACTAAAATTGGTCTTTGAGGAGGACCAGAACCTCTAGGATGTTTCTAGGGAAGTGGAAAAGGGAATTTGGCAGGGGTTGGTCGATCGTGAAGGCTCAATGTGGTGTGAGGAAGAGAGGGAGGAGGTTCCCTTTTATAAGGGAGGAGAGGGGCTCCTTTGGAAAAACTAAAAATATTATTTTATTATAAAGTCGTATTCGGTTTTAAATAGCTCCAAATTTATTTATTTCGAAGATAAGGTGGGGATGGGTATATATCCTCTCATCCAATATAATTTATACATGTTTAGGTTCCTATTTTAACCTTATGATTTATATTTAACTTTAAGTTTGATAATTTTACTTTTACCATGTCTTTTTGTGTTCTTACACTATAAGGTTAATAAACTTACTATATCAAGCCAAACGAACCCCAAGTTGTTTATTATTAATATATATAATCCTATCTAACTCATTTGTCAGACCCTTAGATTTTTAGGAATAAAATAACAATTAATAATATAATATTTTTTTAAAAAACTATTTTATGTCAATTTTGACACTATTTAGTAATTGATTTTTTTGAAAATCATAACAGAATGATTAGCTCAAACCAAGTTAATTAAATCAATACTAACATGTCATGTTAACCTATAAAATTAGTGTAATTCATAAAAAGTCTAAAATTACATTTATTTTGGTATTTATAACATCAATTATGTCAATATTTCATTAATAATATAATTACTGCATCATCGTTGTGTCATAAATAAATTAAATTATTTAATGTTTAAAAATTATAAATAAACTACAATTATATAGGAAATCATTTTAGCTTTCTAATGAATATTTATAGTCAAATTTATCTTATGTATAACCCCGTATTAAAAATGATTTACTTATTAAACTTTGATTTTAACTATTTTAACCCTTCTTTAAATAAATTAATAATAAATGTCCTAATCTAATACAAGTGGGCCTAAATGGACATATTTTATTCCTAAGGTTGTTTTTGGTCGAATTAAACTTGTTCAATTGAATTAGGACATTTTTTAGGGTAATAATAATATAATTTTTACCCTTAATTACCCTATTTACTTTTAACCGTGGTAAAAAAAGTAAAAAGTTATTATTCACCAAAAAAATATTTATATCTCATTGAACCAAATTTTACTTGCTGACATCAGCAGTGTCTCTCGGATTTTTGAAATTCTACTCACAGAAGCGGTAAAATTATGTTTTAAGAAAAATTCATTTTTTTGAACTACCACTTAGTGGTTTCACTATTAATCAAAAAATGAATGTTTCCAGAAAAATATCAAAAATTAGGCCTAAGCTATATTTGATATTATGAACTCAAAAATGATGTCAATTTTACCAAATTAAAATAATATCAGTTGCATTAATTAATTTAAAAATTAATTCCCGTCGTCGAAACAAATAGCGTGTTCTTAAGAAATAATAACTATCAAAAGATTGACATTTGTTTATGTCTGGTTTAAATATAGAATTACATCCAATGACCAACATTGTATTAAACTGTAAAAATATATTCTAAATATACTTTAAAACCACTCAAATTAATAATTTATCACTATTAATTATTTCGATTAAAAAGGCTGTTTTTAATTAAAATTTAGTAATTTTCACTATTCATCAGAAAATGAATGTTATCCGAAATTTACCAAAATTTCACCCTAAGCTAATTTCGATATTCTGAATCCAAAAATGAAGTCCATTTTGAAAAATAATGTTTACAAAATTTCAATGAGTTGTTATTACTATTCATAATGGTTAGTTTTAATAATATTTTAATAGCAAATCGTTGTTTAGTGAAACTCGTTATTGCGTACTACACACGCTATCGAGGAAGGTCGTGATTGCGTGTAATTCAAGGAAAGTCAAGGATGTGTGTTATGCAAGCTTCTTTTGGTGTAGCGTACAACACAAGACATTAATGAAATTAAAAAGAATATTTTTCATAAAATCTCAGGGTGTTAAATTCTACCCCCCCTTAAAATGAATTTCTCCCTCAAAATTCGTCGGGGTTATAAATGGTTTACTATTCGAAAGTTTCTTTAATAGAAACCCACATCGTAAAAAGGGATACCAAAACCAATCTTTAAAAACAAAAGTATGAAACGTAACGGTTACCCAAATAAGCTAATCACTAGGTTTCCACATAGGTGAAAAAATGGATATGGAAGAGAAATCTAACCATCATGTTCTGATGGAGAGTGGTAGAGAACATGGCTATGGATAATCCAGCAATCACAAAGCCATAAATTTGTGATGATCTAAGGTACCATATGATTCATCAGATATAAGAGCACTAGGACAACATTTTTGGTTTTCAAGATCATTTCCCTAAAGTTGCTGAATTAAAAGAAATACTTGCATGATTTCGGTACAATCTCACTATTGTTCGTGAATTGAACAATTTCCACTTCATCCCGTAATGAAATGATGTTGAATTTGTTATTCGTGATATGTTATCAGATCATGTGATAGACTGATGGGTCATTCCATCTCTTTCAAACAAAAGGTTATCAAAAGTTATAAGTCCATCTTATGGTTAGATTAATCGTATATGGTTCCAAAAATGAACTTATACTTCATATATCATACCGCTTAATATAATAAAACTAGTTTCTACTAAACAGGGACATCCTATAGGCCAGTGGTAGGTGATAAAGGCCAGTCGCACTTCGGTTGTGGTTTCAATTCCAACAGCCTTGTCCGACACGATGGGTTGTCGCCCGTCCTGTAGGTTGTCCTTTTTCTAAAACTATATTACTATAACATCCCATCAAAAATATCAAAAAAGTTTTATCCTTAAACAATACTAACTTATGTCCAACATAATCCATTCCAATCTTTAGACTTATAAAAAAAACTTTTGTCCAAGAATAGAGAAAATGATCACGTGAATTCCATCATTTATCCCCCATATATCATAAGATATATCTTGTTGGTCAAATTACAAACATTTGAATACCTTAATCATGTATTCTTCTGAAGAATGAATATCCATTGAACCACAGTGAAAACATGAATATAGTTAAAAGTTAAAACTTTCCACATACAAAAATCCTCAAAATTCTATATCCTCAAACCATGAAATCACTTAGTCCTTATATCAATCATGAGCTCATGAATACAATCAAACATCTCATTATCTTCTTATTCATTCATTATGTGCATATCATCTACTTTACAAAAATATCTGAATAACATTCCATGGTTACTGGTACAATTCAACATATAATTTCAAATACTTTTAGGAAAAACAATAGTGTAACAATCCTTAGATGATTCTTTATTCCATAGTACCATTAACTATAAAAGATAACTCTCGATAAACATTCAATCATTCCACTACCTTCTAAAACAACCGACTGAGCTTCAACACTTCTTTCAGCTCATATATCATTTGTAGTCTCCTCATCATCATCCACTTAAATACTACCCATACGACCATACTGATTCTCTTCATGAGACTTTCCCTTAGGGAATTAGTTTTCATAATTCCAGTACATTCCACATTTAAAACATTTAACTATTGTTGATGTCGTAGCAATACCATTATCCTCATCCCTAGTGTAAACTGAACCTTTTCCTTTTCATTTACTGGCTTTGTGTCCTTCTTTTCCACACCCAAAGCATCATCTAGTTCCTTTGAAACATTATCCCTGATGCCTCTTACCACGTGATTTACATAGGGGAAATTGAACTTTCTTTCCTCTATGATCATCATGAAACTCCATCTTCCTCTTATTAGCCGAGTCAGGAAACTTAAAAAATTTACTCTTTTGATCATATTATGAGATTGCTGATTCGGAATAATAATGATGTTTGGACTTCCAAATCCCATTTCATTTGGTTGCTCATGAAGAATATCATTCCATTGTCCATCATATCCTCCATTATTATGAATCAGCTTGTTTCCAGCCATTTTCTAAAACCCAAAAAGAATAGTGTGAGAGGAAAAAATCATAATAAAGGGGGAGTAACTTCAATATCTAACATCTTTGATTTAATCTAATATCGTTACCATAGTTCTAGGACTATATCCTATACGTATACTTATCCTTAGGGACATCCCTAGACATACCTTAGAAATATCTCTAGGGATCTTACTAACGTTTTCGCATCCTAGTTTCCAAAGGTTGACTAAACGTTTCCTCTGATACCAAATGTAGAGACCCGAAGCTTGACGTACATGGACATTTCATTACTTTTGCGGAATACTTAGCACATAACAAAAACACACACACAAGGATCGTAATTGTTTAGTGTCTTTGGAAACTCGGAATATAATCTTCTAATCGTAGTGAAAGATCTTCAACATCTCCCATAAATATCATCCTTTTTTTTACATAAATCCTTTCTTTATATCCTGGGGAAAATAAAACATAAAAGGGTGAGCTCAAATGCTCAGTAAGGGTAAACAAATGAAATATCAATCACATCATATTCATAAGAACATACCATTTTGGAAATCTTAACCTGCAAAAGAGTGCATAATTTAATAACATGGGATAAATCATAGTAGTGAAATGAAATCCCAATAATAATAAATTAAAACATGAAACTTTGTGGCATACACACATAATCATAGAGAATCATATCTTATTAGTCAAGACTCATTTCCAAGACTATCTTAGTGGACAAAGTCCATTTCTGAAGCGAGTCACCCTCGTTTCAGTCATGTTTCACTGAACAGGTATAACCTACCATTCCAGCCATGTCTATCTCATGAGATATAAAATCATTACCCAATGAATTGGAAGGAGATATAGGTCCCAACCATCTTATAATGATACTATTCTTATGTGTGCCACAAAATCATAAACCATACATCATAGCATAACCCATGTAATAAAAATGGAAATCTTTAAACATCGTGACATCATAAAACAATTCATATAAGATAAAAGAATTCATAAAAATATTTACATCACAAGATAATAAAATCCATGTAATAATAGGGATAGAAACAGAACCCTATATTATCTTATATGGAAATATATTTTTGATAAAACTCTTGAACTCCATTCTTGAGGAAAATATCCTTTCTACTTCAAAAACATTTTTCCTTTATTAACATGTCATACAATTTTAAACTAAAAGAAGTTGATTAAAAATAAACTTGAAAACTATTAAAGTAATATTCTTGGAAATAATGTCTTAAAAATACATTAATACCGTATAAGTTAAAAAAACATTCTTCTCGTACCATTGTCGGAAAAGTCAAAAAGTACCTCGTACGAAAAACGACAAAAGATTCCTTTCATATCCTTTACTAAATACTCACCGAAGGGTAAAATTGGATTTAAAAAATTGTAGTTGGATGGAAATAATATTACATATTGAGGAAACATGGATGTGTATGATAAAATACACCCCAGTAAATACCAAAGTATAAGCAATCTCGGATAAAAATGAGATTGTGATATTTTTCCTAACCTTAGGTCCGATTTGCTTCGTAAGTGTCCGAAAATACTATATAATGATTTAAATAATGTAATTTAATTATTCCAGAATCATACTCATTATTATGATATCATATATGGTTCACTTATGACTTTATATTAACCATTCATTTGTAAATTTCATGTTAAAAAGTATTTTGGGTAAAATGGTTTCATTTGTCGTCCGTGTTTTGACTTGTAATTATTCATATGATTACTTAGATCATGATTACTTAATTTCAGAATATAAAACATGATTTATATATAATATATATTCAGAATATATATATATAATAGATCAGTAAATGGAAAGAAACACACCGTTCATGGAGACGGTAGACCGTACGTACGCATGAATGTTGTTTTCTTTTCCTTATTGAGTTGAATGGAATTAAGTAGATGAAATACATATATATACACATAAATCCAGAATCATTATTATGTCATATATTTCATTATTACTTATTATATATACTTTATAATCATTCATGAACGGTTAACGTGGAGAATGAATCTCATCGCGTCGTGGAGACAGTAGTCCGTACGTACGCACGAGCGATGATATCATTCTCATGATCGTGGAATTGTATTGGAGTGTATGTATACTATTTAAGAATCAATATCACTTGGTAATAGTCATATATAGTAATTATTTACACCATTATACCCATCCAAGTAAGGTGGTGGTGGAAAATAGATTACACCACGACGTGGAGACGGTATTCCGTACGTACGCACGCGCGGTGATTTATTTTTCCGTAGGATGGATAGATGGTGAAATAAGGTTGTTTAATACTTATAATAACATATATGTATATTAGTGATACTGTTGTTATTACTTCATAATGAAACAACTAAAGAAGAAGAAGTGGAAGAAGAAATAATGATGAAATAATCAGTAACAGACATTACCTCTTCTTTGAAGTGCTCCTTTGAGACCTCCTTTTAGGGCACTAAAATTGGTCTTTGAAGAAGAACAGAACCTCTAGTATGTTTCTAGGGAAGTGGAGAGTGGAATTTGGCAGGGGATGGCCGAGCTTGAAGGCTCAAAGTGGTGTGAGGAAGAGAGGGAGGAGGTTCCCTTTTATAAGGGAGGAGAGGGGCTCCTTTGGAAAAACTAAAAATATTATTTTATTATAAAGTCAAGTTCAGTTTTAAATAGCTAACAATTGATTTATTTCGAAGCTAAGGTGGGGATGGGACGAAATCCTCTCATCCAATAGAATTTAGACAAGTTTAGGTTCCTATTTTAACCTTATAATGTATATTTAACTTTAAGATAGATAATTTTACTTTTACCGTGTCTTTTTGTGTTCTTACACTATAAGGTTAATAAACATACTATATCAAGCCAAACGAACCCCAAGTTGTTTATTATTAATATATATAACCTTATCTAAGTCATTTGGCAGAACCTTATATTTTTAGGAATAAAATAACAATTAATAATAAAATATTTGTTTTAAAAACTATTTTATGTCAATTTTGACACTATTTAGTAATTGATTTTTGTGAAAATCATAACAGAATAATTAGCTCCAACCAAGTTAATTAAATCAATACTAACATGTCATATTGAACTCTAAAATTCGTTTAATTCATAAAAAGTGTCAAATTACATTTATTTGGGTATTTATAACATCAATTATGTCAATATTTCATTAATAATATAATTACTGCACCATCGTTGTGTCATAAATAAATTAAATTATTTAATGGCCAAAAATTATAAATAAAATACCATTATGTAGGAAATCCTTTTATCTTTCTAATGAATATTTATAGTCGAATTTATCTTATTTATAACCCCGTATTAAAAATTATTTACTTATTAAACATTCATTTTAACTATTTTAACCCTTCTTAAAATAAATTAATAATAAATGTCCTAATCTAATCCAAGTGGGCCTAAATGGTCATATGTTATTCCTAAGGATGTTTTTGGTCGAATTACACTTGTCCAATAGAATTAGGAAATGTTTTAGGGTAATAATAATATCATTTTTACCCTTAATTACCCTATTTAATTTTAACCGTGATAAAAAAAAGTAAAAAGTTACTATTCACCAAAAAATTATTTTTATCTCATTGAACCACAATTTACATACTGACATCAAACGTGTCTCTCGGATTTTTGAAATTCCACTCACAGAAGCGATAAAATTATGTTTTATGAAAAATTCATTTTTCTTAACTACCACTTAGTGGTTTCACTATTCATCAAAAAATGAAAGTTTCCAGAAAAATACCAAAAATTAGGCCTAAGCTATATTTGATATTATGAACTCAAAAATGATGTCTATTTTACCAAATTAAAAACATATCAGTTGCATTAATTAATTTAGAAATTAATTCCCGTCGTCAAAACAAATAGCGTGTTCAAAGAGATAATAACTATCAAAAGATTGACATTTGTTTATGTCTCGTTTAAATGTAGAATTACATCTAATGACCAACATTGTATTAATCTATAAAAATATATTCTAAATATACTTTAAAACCACTCAAATTAATAATTTATCACTATTAATTATTTCGATTAAAAAGGTTGTTTTTAATTTAAATTTAGTAATTTTCACTATTAATCAGTAAATGAAAGTTATCCGAAATGTTCCAAAATTTCACCCTAAGCTAATTTCGATATTCTGAATCCAAAAATGAAGTCCATTTTGAAAAATAAAATTTACAAAATTTCAATGAGTTGTTATTACTATTCATAACGGCTAGTTTTAATAATATTTTAATAGCAAATCGTTGTTTAGTGAAACTCGTTATTGCGTACTACACACGCTATCGAGGAAGGTCTCGATTGCGTGTAATGCAAGGCAAGTCAGGGATGCGCGTTGTGCAAGCTCCTTTTGGTGCAGCGTTCAACACAAGACATTAATGAAATTAAAAAGAATATTTTTCATAAAATCTCAGGGTGTTACAACGCATATGCCCCTGTTTCCTCTTTCGGCCACTCCACGAATAAGCCCCACCCCATTTCCCATAGATTCTCCTTTTACGACGTGGTCATCAAGCCTTTGCTATCTCTTGTTTCTCACACAGAGCATGACTCATGTGGGATTAGAGTAACCATCGACCACGACATCGACCCTGTCCCACATGACGTAAAACTGTATTCACCAAACCAAAACTATAGGGACTTTGATCCATGTCAAGGCATGGTACGTAGAAAGGCTCTATGAGGTTCAAGCCCAACCACCCGGTCGTCCCGACACCATTCACGTCGGTCCACCCACACCTTTGGAAGCCCATAGTGTAAGCCCGACACCCAACCCGAACTATGAGGACTTTGATCCATGTCAAGGCACGGTACGTAAGAAGCCTCCACAAAATTCAAGCCCAACCACCCAGTCATTCCGACCGCATTCACATCGGTTGACAAACACCATGGGCAGCCCATAGTGAAATCCCCACAACCAACCCGAAGTACAAGGACTTCGATCCATGTCAAGGCATGGTACGTAGGAAGCCTCTATGAGGTAAATCCCAACCACCCGGTCATTCCGACCCCATTCACGTCAGTTCACCAACACCTTGGGCATCCCAGAGTGTAAGCCCCACACCCCACCCGAACTACGGGGACACTAATCCATGCCAAGGTATGGTACAAAGGAAGCCTCCACGAGGTTCAAGCCCACCACCATTGGACCCCGGCTCCACCTTCACGTCGGTTCTCCAACACCACCTGAACTACGTGGAATTTGATTCATGTCAAGGCATGGTACATAGGAAGCCTCATGAAGTTCAAGTCCCAATATCCTTATGCCGCCTTAGAGTGTAATCCCCAAACCCATCCATCCTGAACTACGTGGACTTTGATACATGTCGAGGCATGGTACGTAAGAAGCCTCAATGAGGGTCAAACCCAACCACCTGGTCATTTCCACCCCATTAACGTCGGTTTCACCCCATCCAGTGGTAAGCAATTGAAACCCCCAACTGACAGTAAGCCATCATCATGTAAACTATGTGGACTTTGATTCCCTACCACATAGATATGTAGGAAGCCTCTTCGAGGATCAATTCCAAAACCATCGTCATCCTCATGATGGTTCCAAATCACACACCCCACTCCATTCAACTATCCATTATCCATATTGATTCCTTCCCTGGCCACCACATCCCAGTGGAATCATGCCACCCCATTCCACATTCCCACTAACAACATTCGGGAAGCCACCCACACATTGGCCCTAATATCGGTGTTCCCTCCCGGAGGTTCCTCCATCTGATCCACTATAGTCCGTGTTCTGATCAGCCGGATCCGTCTCTGCTGGACATTAAACTTGCGGCATACCCTATGTTAAACATATGAATCTGTGGAAAACATTAGATACATGCCCATGATATATGTTTCCCCACAATCGATGCTGGATTCCTCGAGCTGCCGCGCCCTCTAGAAGCCCTATAATAAGGGACAGAAGAAAGACACGCCAATCCCCCAGCATTCAAACATGCCAATGATGCCCCATGTGACTACTCCCCTAACCAAAGGTTGCTTCCCTAAATTTACCCCTTTGAATGTCCTGAAAGAAGTAGTGTAATTTACTGGCATCCATGAAATTATGGAACAGGGAAGAGTTTCATGAACAATGCCTTATGTCTTTGAGGGAGACCCGAACTAGGTGACGAGTTCTGAGGAGAAATCCACATAAGGAAGAACCGACATCCCATCATCCCATTTCGATCAAGGAGAAGACGTCCCTGAATAAGGAACGGATGTCGCTCTCCTTTGGAAAGCGGGAATGTAGGGCAACAAAAACCACACCCCCTCATCCTCGAACAGGAAAGATATCCGCACCCTGACGAAAGTGTAAAAAATAATATCATAATATTTTTATTCTTATTTAAAGTTATATATATTTCTAATATATTAGGGATTAAATAATTATACTAGAATCAAAACCATTATTTAATTTCCTATGATTTGAATTTATATTTTTTCACATAGATAATATATTTATTAAACAAGTATCTATCACTAATTAAGACCATTAAATTGTAAATTTAACATACATAAAATGAAAAGTGATTAATATATATATATATATTAATATCAAAATTATTAAAGAAATTTAATATTATTATATGAATACATGAACATATATGAATACAAAATAATTTCAGTCAGTATATGAATACATGAACTTATATTGTAGCTATGTTTTTGTCGAGAAATCATAAGTAAAATTAAATTAATATTTTAACTAAGTGATAAGAATTACTCCCATAAATGATAGTATTTTTATAGTTATATTTTCTATTTACACTCAAATTGAAAAATTTCAAAACTATTCATTTGTCTACGATAACAATAACTAAGGATATCCATGATTACTAACTAATGAAAACTGATTATAATTATTGATAAGCTCGTATGAGGAAATACTAGTTTTATATATCATAAAAACATCCACAATATCATTAAGACAATATTGAATATTTTTTATATATTATACTATAATTTATTATATTTATATTATGTAAGAAAAATATTTATACTTTATTATTTTTTATTATTTCTTCACCTTTGTATATATTAAAGAGGGTTTTTTGATAAACTCGTACTATACATGGACTCATTTTGTCTATTTCCAAAAAATATATTTTAATGATGTTCTTATAATTTTAACCAAGTTTCTTTTTTATAATGTAATGCTTAGTCAAGGATACATAATCCCTAATTGTGTGTAAATACTTCACATTCTATTTTTTTTCATTTTAGTTTCAACATAATTGAAGATATTAAGGCACACCTTATACTTTAAATATTAAAATTTTATTTTTTATTCCTATTATATAATTTGGTTTTTCTTACAATGGTAGTGTTTTATAATTTTTAACACAATCACTTTTCTTTTTTAAATTATTAAAATATAATTTAAAGAATCAAAGTTTGTCTTGTTTTTTCGAAGATACATTTATACATTGATAACTTATATCATTTAGTGACCATCTTATTACAAAAGTTATACCAAATATTAATATATTTTCATTTTTATTTTAATAATTATTTCATAGCATATTTAAAAATTATTTAGATATATCCAAAAGATTATATTTCACAATTTCTATTAATAAAATTAATTTTTAGGGGATATAAAATATGTTTCATGGTTTAATTTTTTTGGTTAATAATAGTTTAAATGTCCTATGGAATATACTTTATGATAATATTTAGTATCAAACTACTAAGTATATTTGGTTGTTAAATTCATTGTAGACCTTAAAAATGGATAAACAAGGTAAAAATATATATTATTTGTACCGTTGAATCTCTAAGACATGAAGGCAATAAAGCATATAAACACCTAATTTCAATGAAATTACATTCTATATTCATAAGGTAAAAATGAAAATACATTTTGAAATCATAGTTATGACACATGGGGTAGACAAAAATTAATTATGGTAAGATAAAATTTCATTTTATAACTACTTAATTTATTAATGGATATATATGATAATAACTCTATGTTGAGTAATATAATTCATTATTTTTGATCCTATGATACTTATTAAGATATATGGGACACACATTTTTTTCCAAGGAGATTACTGACAATGTTAAATAATTCTCTGTAAAAATATAAATTGCCCATAATGATATATTTAAAATGGAATATAATGAACTAATATTTAGAATTTAATATAGATTGAATAAGATTGATAATAACATGATTTTTCTCATATAAATTTCTATAAACTTTTTAAATAACAATAACATGACATTTATTATCTGTTATGTAAGAAATCAATATTATTTTACATCTGTGGTTTTTTTAGTTGAAAATTTGTTAAAAAATATGTTAATTTTGAATATTATGATGTAAAAATAAAATAAAATTGAACAATGTTGGTCATGATGAAAAGAAGATGAAAATTATGGTATTCAAATCCTTGGATGAGGGGTTGATATTTATTAAGATAAAATAATTCATCCATAGATTTAAATTAGAAAATGACATTTAAATTTAATATCATTCAATAAGATTGGTAATGTTCTATAAAAAATAAGATATTGTTTAATTTTTTATAAAATATATGTTGAAAATGTAATAATTATATAGAATTAAATACATATGTTTTTTTAGGGATATTATTTTCTAGGAATGAAAAGGGAAAATAAAATATGACTACTCCATGTTTATGTATTAGAATTAATAGAGTAAATTAAAAATATTAAATAGTTTTATAAAATTATCCACCAAGATATCCATTTTGGATTAAAAAATTCATTCATCAAGGGATTATATATAGTATCCTAATGATAAATAAGACAATTGTTTTAAGGGTTATTCTCTTTATTACTATTTGTCCCAATTCTATCTAAATTTCCAAACCATGTGAAATTCTCCATGAATATTAATTATTTAAAGGAATATTTTTCCTATAATTAATATTCTATAGATAGTGATAATGAAAACAATAAAAGTTTCAAGAATAAATATTATTTTATATTTAAAAAAAATATTTTTTTAATATAAGAAAATTATCAGAAATCATAGTTATAAAAGAGATTCAAAATAAAAATTTATAGAATTAGTAAGTTATTATTAGTCCAATATAATTAAAAAGCTAGATATATATTTAATAAGATATAAGTATCAAAATTAATATATAAAATAATGAATTTTTTGGGTTACTAAAATGATTAAAAATAACATTTTATAAGACTTTATTATTCCCACATCAATATATAGTTTTAGAATTTGACCTCTTATTTTTAATATATATAGCACTTTCTGTCTTAAATCCTCCTACAATATTAAAATATAAAAAATTAATAGAATTAAATAAACATTTATTTATGTAGTAATAAATCTTTTTTAAGACAATCCCATCAAGCTAAACTGGTTTTCTAAGGAACTATTAAAAAACTATACTAGATAAAAATAAATTCGGGTAATATATATATATATATATAATGATTACTTTTACAATATTATATTAATATATACCTATTATTAGATTATGTAAGATGTTATATTCTAGATCATGTATCATGTTAAAATATTAATTTAGATTCAACATATTTGTAATGGTTTATAGTGGGAACCTCACAATGCGAAAAAATGATAAATAAAAACCATTTTCCTCAATAAAGAAGGTATTTCTAAATAAGTATTTATTTTGTATGTTTTATATGTTAATGATTTGATGTTTAATATTAAAAGTATTAATGAAATCTAAAATTAGTTTTCTTATATGATTTTATTCATGAGTTATTTGTACTAATATGAATTAATTAATTTTTATTTCAATTAGAGATATATATTTTTTACAATTCAAATAAAATATTTAAATTAAAAAACTGTTTCCTTTCAGAGTATATTATATAATGAATCCAATTTATAGTATATTCCAGTTTTATATATTAATTCAAAATAATTCACAAATTTAAATTAGTAAAGGATAATGAGGGATATTCTGAAGCTACATGTCCAAAATACTAATGATCTTAACACATTCAAAATGGGAATAAAACACAATTTATTTTTTCAAATTAAATAATCTGATTTCTAAAAATATTTCATTAGAATGGGTTTACATGTATTTTTTTGGTCCTTTGATAGTTTTTATTATCGATTCAATTATTTTCTCTAGTTTCAAAACATTTAAATAATCATTATACAATTGGTCTTACAAATTTTATGAAAAATTTGATAGATGTTTATATTCTAGAATATTTCCAGATATTATAGAGAGTATTTGTAAACTAAAAATACAAACCATGAGTCTTTACCATGGTAACATTTTTTAATGTAAATTTTGTTTCTCACCACATGGATGCAACAATAATATCATACTATGAATAATAATAAAAATTTGGGGATGTTTAAAGGAAAAAATAAAACAAACTAAAAGATTAACCAAACAACTTTGAATGGGCATTAGTTTCTTATATAATTTTGATTAAAGGACTTATATAAAACTTTATATATTGATAATATGTGTTTAATTTAATATTTTTTTAATGATAACTTATTAGGACTTTTGGATCCTAAACATCCAAAATTTTTAATTAAATCATATTTTACTGATATCATAATTCTTAAGAAAGATGAAAATTCATAATTTTTCCCTATATCCAATAAATGTATTTTATTTGATTATTAATATAATATTAAGTATTATATATATTTTTATAAATAATATAATATTTTATATTTCAAATTTAATTAGATATATCCACATGAGAGAAAAAGAGTTTCAAATACCCTGAGGATTACGTGGTAAAATTTGACATTAATAAATACTCTTAGATCAATGAAAATTAATTTGTTTTACTTAAAACAAGTAAAGTAAGTGATAAACCAAAATACATATAAAATTATTCATATTTAATTTATGTTGCACAAAAAATAAATCCTTTATCATCAATTGAATTATATATTTATAAAGGAACACAATGTTGAGTTCCTTTAAAAAACGAGGATGACTGTAACAATTTCATTTCATAGCATGGATCAAGGAACATCTCTAAAGCAATTAGTTACAAAAACCACTAAAAATTGTGATATATGATATGAATTATTTATAAATACAAAAAATTTGAAGAATGTGAAGAAATTTAGACATATAAAAATATTATTAAAAGATGAAATTTAAAAATAACGTGCATGGGTCATATATAGATTTCATGAATAAGTCTGTAGTGGAAACATAAAGATATAGTAATAATTATTGTATTGACAAAGATGAAAAAATTTCATAAAAATCCTAAATTTAATCCCCATGAACACTATTATAATATTTAAAATATTTTCAATTTAATGTATATTTAAAAATATATCATGGCAGAATTTGTAAATGATTCCATTCTTGTTGGGTTTTTTATTGAATAAAAATCAGTTTCAAAAATCAAAGATTTTCAATCATTTCTTTTGAATATTGTAATAATTTTTATGATTTGGAATATGATATTTGGACTTAGTATTATAATATCATAAAATTTTTAATATTCGTTTAAATTTTTTTTTTTGTGTTTTTCTAATCAATGTGTTTTAAAATTTTCTTGATGAAATTAGTTTGGATGATATAATTTATTGATTTAATCGAAATATTATGTGTATTTTTTTCATATCCCAAGAAATTTAATTGAAATTTTTTTAATTTGGTATTTATAAATAATCCTTGGTTTTGTGAATTATCACAAATAAAAATATGATTTTCATGTATACCAGATAACATTTAAATTAATTTATATTTATAAATATAATTGTAGGGATTCTCAGATGAATACTGAATATAAAAATGACTTGTATCGAACTCAAAATATATTTTAATATTAACATTATAGATATAGGATACAAATTATCCTATACCATAATATTGAGTAACTTGGTAACTTGTTTTTAGTTTGAATATATTCTCAATTCCATGAAATTCATAACAAATCTCACCTGGGTACAATGTAAAAAATATCTAAGTGTGATAATAGTATTGTAATTTTTCATTTATATTATTCCAATGAAAATTAATTTTATTGTGTTACTTATTAAAGTATTTAATTTTTTGGATGTAATCTAGATATAAAAATAAAAACCTAAAGATATTACTTTTTTGATTTTTTTTTTGAATTTCAAGGTGTAATAATAAATACATTTCAATTTCCTTATCTAATGTCGAAGATAAATACATAGTTAATGAAAGATGTTATACCAAAATTCAATTGATAAAATTAACATCATTGGTTAATTAATTTCTATTCACTCACACGCTAACAAATTATCACAAATATTGTTATATTATTTTTTATATCAGTAATGTGTCACATCATTTGAAAAAACATATTGATATTAGACATCACGTTTTGAAATTTTTAATGAACTAAAATTTGTATCAATGGAATTGTCCCATTTTATATAATCATGACATACATAGTATTGTTGTATTTTAAAAATCATTTACACCACATGATATAACAAAAACATTTTATTATATTAATTATAACATTAATTTTTTAAAAAAATATATCAATAATAATATAAAATATTAAAATATGATATAAAATAGAAATTTAGATATATATAATATAATAATTGGGAACTACTCAATTCATCAATATAACTGGATATAGGAAAATCACTATATAAATGAATTAAAATATTTTTATAACAATATTCATTTTTGAAATGAAAATATAAAAATAATTTACAGAAATTAGAATTTAATAATGAATTAATGAAATGTGTGGTATTTATAAAATATAGAAAACCTATATTGTTATTATTAATCTTTTAGTCAGAAAAGTAATATGACTACTAGAATAGTAATCTAACAATTCGAATAATTATGTGACTATTATGAAAAGTAACATGATAATTATAATTGTATCCTCACCTATTTATGTCTAAAATAACATTTTATAATGTTATAAAATAAAAATATAGAATTTCTATATCATGATAGATGTTAATGAATGTCTTAAATATAATAAAATAAGTGCTTGTATTTTTATAAAAAATATATGTATTATTTTCAGATAAAAAATATGAATTTTTGAAAAAATATTTTCATAAAATGGGACTATTAAAAATATTATGTTTTATATTAATTAAAATATAATTTTATGAGGCCATAAGTATTCTTTCAAAGGGTTAGAAAATTAACCATAATATTAAAATTGTTATTTTTAAATAAAAAAATATTTTAATGTAAAATTAAATATCTCTACTATATATATATTTTCCCAAAATGGATAAAATTTATGAAATCTACACCTCAATAATATGACATCTTGAATTTTTTATATTATTCAGAAATATTTGAATTTTTTCAGTAGCGAAATACGAAAAAACACCATATTCAAAGTTAAAGTTAAAATACATTATTTGTTTCATATGAGATGATGTATGAACCCATTGTCCTAAACTCACAAGAACTATTAAATTTATACAGACATGAGAATTAAATGTACCAGTTATCTAGATCCAAAAAAATAAACTAATGATTATAATTTTTTACAAACACCTATGTCCTCCAATTATAAATATTAACCCTCACTAATCCAACTCGTCATATATTATATTATAGGGACTATGGAAAAAAATAAAAACTCTCCCATCATATATTAAAAAATTCATCATAGTGATGGTCTCACTAAAATGAAACCCTTACTATCATAAGGTGTATTTCAAGAGACAAAATTTAAGAGGTAATATTCTTAGTCTATCTCTTTTATATTAATTTATTATTATTCATCCTCCCTATATCCACCATCATAGAGGTACTAATGAATTCATTATCATATTCATACTGTTATTTTATGTTTTAAATGGGATATCTATCATCCATCCATCCACTTATATTATCCTCTTAATATAAAAATTAAAACAATGTCCATATTATTATTTTTCACTGCCTCAATGATGTTTATGTTTTTATTTTTCAATACCATATTAATGTAATGTTTAAATACACATATAACTATTTTAAATAATCAAAATATGTATTAAATATATCTTTTCTAGTTTTTGGATTGAATATATATCAATTGTATAAAATAAAATGAATCTAGTTCATGACGGTCGGTAACACCACCAAGTTAAACAAACAAAATAATGTTAAGCTTTTTTATAATTGAGTCAAAAATATGCTATAACACATATGGTTATTATGGACCATATAATTTTTTGTAATGAAATGAGGATTATCTCATTTCATATATTATGTTTTACTCTCATTTCATATTAAATACAATAATTATCCATAGGTGATCATAACTCAGAACCAAGAAAAAAAATCCCACATAATAGAGAAATTAAATATTATACTTCAAATAAAATATCAATGATGAAAATAAATATTAATATATGTAAAAAATTATATATTATAATAAAAATTATTTAAATAATTTGTGCGCCTATTTTGATTATCAATGATGTTATCTAAAAGTTCATAATGATTTTAAAACTGAGCTAAGGGGTCAATATTAACCACCCTATTTTGTTTGACTTATGTTCTCTCTTTTTATTACCAACATTATCTATCTACTATTACTATATACTTATTCAATATATTTTATATATTTGCTATACATATTTACTAAGTTTAATTTAGATATATTTTTTTGGGATTATACAGAATTTAATGGTTCCCTCCTCATCATCATTTTATGTGAAAACATGATTAAAAGGATCTTCATTGTTTCTTACTCCTCTTAAAGTAACACTCCATAAAATGATTTAAACCATCCCAAATTTATAAAATTCAAAACTATTTTAATAAAAATCCTTTTTAGTTAATTTATGAATTTATGTAAATTAGTATTCTGTTTCTCCTTTTTAATGACTCATTACCCTCTTCCCAAAAACACCACTAAAGTGGTATATTCTTAAAGTGATTTCTCTAATAATTTTTACATATTCACATAACATATAAATATGTTTTCATGGAATACACATATTTTGAATTTATTAAATTATAATAATGATTCAATCCTGTAACTCTTGAAATCCATTATGATGTTCCATCTTGTTATTCTATAAGACATGATTATGAAACCCATCTTATTCTGAAAGATATCCTTACACATATTAATTATGTTTTATTTCATTATATTGAAAACATAAACATGTAAATGTTATTATGGGTGTCACTGAAATGTAATATAATTCATTAGGTAATTTTTATGGCTACTGAGATGATATGTATTGGAACATAATCAATAATGGAACCTTATTCACCATGTTATGTTTCATTGGATGAAATCCATGACTTATGTTTATATATTTATCATATTTTTTCTAATTTCATATATATCCCTGATATCATGATACCATGTTTTTTAAATTATTTTCCTATATGAACATTCTTGATCCATTCAATTATGATTTCTTATTAATACTTTTGAACCATATGTTCTAATTAGTTATCTAGTTTATTCTCATGTTAGTTTCTTTTTCTTAGTCATTTTGTTTTTGTATTCCCATTGTTATCCAAATTAGTTTTAGGTGAAAAAGTTGTTCTTTTATATCATTATGGATATTAAAATAAATATTTTTATTTTTTGGATTCATTTTGTTCCCTTTCAGCAAAACACACTAGGACTCAAGATATTTTTGTTTTTTGTTGGATATTTATGTTTAAACCCATGCAATAATATTTTTGAAAGGATTCAGTCTCTATAGTTGGTATAAAATAAATTTTTATTTACATATTGGGATTAAGACTAGAATGCATTGATAATAACCCAGGGGATAATTCCCTATATAGTAATATATCTTAAAATTATGATGAAGTATAGAGAAAGTGGTTTCTATGATATTAAATCACTGTCTAGATACTATATGTGGATGTGTATATAGAAACAATGTATCTAGGGGTAATAAACTCAAAAGGATAATTAGGTACTAACTGAACCCATACATAATTCAATACAAAGAAAAAATTCGACACACCTCGTTTTTCACTCCATTGGGATATTATTTATAGAAATATAAAATTAAATATGGACCATTATATAGAACATAAATGGATTATTATGGTTTAATACTAATAGGAAAAATTACCATAAATAACCTAAATTTAAACCTAGATACTCATAAGATTGGATATACATTTCATTTATATTTTATTCATTATATATTATTTATTTTCCTTTTATATTCTTATTAGTTAAAGTATTATAATCCCAAATTTTACTATAATAGAAGGAAATATGATGAACCATTATAAAAACTAATGTGATAGGTAATGTGATGATTTCTATAGTGAGATGCCTAAGCTAATGCGAGTTGGAAATGTGAAATCTATACATTCACTATATCAGCTGAATCATGTTGTGAGTAATACCACGTATAATTTTGAATAACCTCCCTCTACAAATAAAATTCAATTTGTTTCTGAATATTTTTTTAACCAAGGACCCCTAACTTTAATAGATCATCAGATCCATTATTATTAGAAAAATGAACTAACTACATTGAGTTGATGTTTTCTAACACTGAATGTATAAAATAAGAGAAATTTGTAATATCCATTTATCTCCAAGATCGGGAAGATGATCAGTTGTGGAACTGATTAATAACATGAATCCAATATTTGATATCAATTCCATATAATTAGAGGTAATTTATAAATAAATATTATACACTCTCTTCCGTAAAAATTATAGGGAGATATTTAGACTACAGAAAAGGTCATATAAGTATTTTAAAGATTGTGAGTAAAACATCAAAAGTCTTCCAAGATATTTACATGAATTTATCATCGAAATCAAGAGTAATTTTGATTCTTTTTTAGTAGATTAATGTAGTGATCCAGAATATAATTGTTTATTTGCGACTACATAAGAAATGAATATATTTTCCATCAATCCCTTAAGGTAGATATATAGATTGGGGATTTATAGTGGCCTCCTTTTACATGGAATAAATATATAACAATTGAGTTGAAATTTTCTCTGATCAATTAAAAATCCCCACAAAGGGAAGAAAACCTAAAATCCTACATGGAAAAAGTGTGGGTGGAATCATCATTGAAATTGTCCCAATAAAATAAATAGACGGTTATTTTAGGGAATTAGATTGATTTTTCTAATCAATTATAATTTGAGATGAACAAGGACACAAATGTGATGGAATAAAAAATGGATCAAATCATACTTTATCATATAGTATAGTGGTTCAACTGTGATGAAAATAATAATTATACAAGATAATATCCAAATGCAACGGATTTTAGAGATAATAATTGATAACAACCACCATATCTAAGAGAGAAACGACATATACTATCACTACATAAATGGTTGATCCTGAAATTGATGTGTTTACATGTATGTTGGTTATTAGTTTAATAATAGAAAACATACTATTTTATTGTGGATCAATGCATTATTTCATATCATTCATGTTAATTACAATTATTAATAGACAACCATAAAGAATTGGTATGAGTTATCCATGATAATATCAAATGGGGGAATTATTTCATCTAATGTATAGAAATCCTCCGTAGTAAATGTTTATGGAATGAACCTCCAATCAAATATCCTCAAAATTAATTTAGTGGAGTTTTATTCTCTATCGGGTGTGGATTGATTATCTTTATATAATTTCAAAATCAACTATCAAGAGAGGGAGATCACTTTTCAAATCTCAATTAATCATCTAATTAAGTACAATTGTAATGAGGAGGATAAAAATCCTTTTTAATCTTTATTGCAAGCATGGATATTTTTTCATTGTCATCCAATGTTTCTAGAATACATTATTGAGACAAAGGGGAGAATCATAAATAAGGGCATGCCTATTGAGTGGTAATATAATGATTTATTTCCTAGAGTGATTCATAGTATTCATCTTAATTGATATGTATTGATATCAATTTTTATTTTACATAGCTCTACACACATATCAATGAATCATTAATGAAAGGAAACTATTGAATTAGAATAACTGAAGAAGAAGTTACAAGAGAAAATAGAAAAGGGGTTTTATATGACCATGTGCATCACTATAGGGTGTGCTATCCCTCTTAATCATGAATAAGGATGGGTCAGTGAACCTCTACATTGATTATTATAAACTCAAAAATACCAAAACAATGAAAAAGTATACCCTTCCTTTGAATGATGAATTAATCGATCATCTATGTGGTTACCAACATAATTACATGGTGACCGTTCAATAGAGATATACCCAATTAATGGTGAATATGGGTTATATTCCAAAGACTAAATTTTTAATAATTTATAGACACTATGAGTTCATATTGATTATCTTTAGACTCAATAATGGTCCATATAACATTAATATTCAATTAAAACAATACTTCAAGAACACCAAGACATATTTATATTAGTATTTATAGATTATATTACAATATACTCAAAAATAAAGTAGTAACATGTAGATTATTTGAATAATAGGTTAAATACTTTGTGAAGGGTGAATCTTTATGAAAAGTACATAAAATGTGAGTTTTATATGGTGGAAGGATCATTCATTGGGAATTTCATTAACCAACAAAAACATCTATGGAACCATATAAGATGATGGTTTTCAAAGAATATCATAGACCATATTTTTTTATAAATACCCATAGTTTATTTGGAATAATGTGGTTTTACTGATGATATTGGATAAAATTATCATTATTTTTAAACCTTCTATCCAGGAATGCATGAAAGGTATAGAAGTTTTTCTGAACAAATAAATTTTATTAGAGATTTGTGGAATTAAATAAGTGTCTTATCAATGCACCAGTACACACACATTCTACATGTGGGAAAATTTACTCGTATAAAAATATGCTTCATTGAATGTATTTTTATATGTACTATTGAAAAATGATAAATTGATAGCCTATGAATTGATTTAGATGAAATATAATAATTCAAATTACCCAATGCATAATTTGGTGTTGCCAATAATGATCTTCAGATTGAATTTTTTTTGCCATTATATTTTTGGGGAGAAGTGTGAAATATATATGGATAATATTAGAATAAAATATATATTCATATATAAGTATTTGAATATATTCCATTAAAGGTTTTTATAGATGGAAATGTACTATTACATCTCAAACCACTACTATCAAAAGATGTAAAATTGTGTGGAAATTATATAGGTAGAAAGGATCTTGTAACCTTATCCAAATTAGAAGTGAGAAGGACAAAAAATATATAGATATTAAATGAATGGAAATTTCATTCATAAAGGAAGGAATATCATAATTTTATTTTAAAATGATTCATCATATATCTCTTCTAGATGAGATAATGTTCTCTCAATGAGATGTTGTAGAAATAAATTTAAATTAGGAATAAATAAGAAAAGTTAAATACTTTGAGTTCAAAATTGATGAAGTATGAGTTTAAATATTTGGGTCATGACAACATTTACCATTAAATGTTTTATGATAAATAATTTGATATTTTGTGATTCCCATATCTCTTCTATCCCCAACAACCCATGGAGTATAATGATGTATCTAAATTTGACATCACTATTGGTGGGGTAATATGAAGAAGGTGATAGGGGAATATATAAGAGGACCTAGCCTTAAACATTAAATAATCTTTAGTTGAAGTTAAGAAATAATTATCTTACATTATTGGATTTTCACATCTCAGTGTTCAAATGAATTAATAAATCACCCTTATATAAATAAATATTACATTAGAATGTGTAAAATTAGAATCAGTATCAATTATTTACACACAATTAAACATTCATAGTATAACAACTATTATTTTCATAAAATAACATTAAAAATTTAACCATGACATCATCATTTTATGTAATAATCCATAAAACCCTTTATAATACATTCTAACAAATGGGATTAGAACAAAAATATTAATAAGGTATATAAATAGAAAGTAAGAAACTTGTTTAAATATGGATACTTAAAAAATTATCCATTTATAAAAGAAGATTTGGTCTCAAAATAAGCATTTTCATAACCAAGAAAATAGATTCTATACAAAATAAATGTCTTAAAATAATTGATAACAAATATTATAATAAAAATAAAACTTATAAAGGTTTATTTTTTCATTCAGAACATATCAAGAAAACTTTATCACAATGTTTTACTTTTCATCCTTAAGATATTTTATATACATTAATCTAAACATATGATTATTATTTCACCTTGTTAAATATTAATATTTACAGAAAAACTAATAAAAACCAAATATATATAATTTATTTTACTTGTGAAATAATTTTATTAACACTCTTATAATCACTCATACAAGTTGAACAACAAATAAAGCCAAATTCAAACATAATTCTCCAGTAAACACAATCATTGCCCAATTAAATATTAGGTTATAACAGACCCACCATTATTTGGTATATAATGGAACCACTTATCCATAATTTATAAAGAAACCACATATCATCATAAAAAATGAATAACCATACCATAATCCTAAAACGTGATGCCTTCGTTTTTATTATTCATCACAAACAATTATTTTTCCAACTAAGAACACATTTCCATATATTATCATATTCAATCCATTTGAATTCCTTTTTGAAATACTCTAAACCTAGATAAAGAGGGTATTTATTTTGAGTAAACATTAATAGATATAAATGAATTATATCATAAAATAATATTTATGGTGTAGGGAAAATGGTTTGTGTGTTATATATTTAAATAATTCATTCTGTTTGTATTGTTTCAAGGAATTATATATAAATTACAAAAAAATTCCATTAAAAATTATTTTAAATAATTTAAAACATGTCATAAAATTTTAAAAATAATTTTTTTATATAATTAAATACATAAAAATACTTTATGAATATGGATAAGGAAGATTTTTTTTGAAAATAACTCAATAAAACCTTAAAAATAAGGTTTTGAAAGTTATGTGACACTTCCCTGAGTCTGAATCATCACATAGATTCCATATATTTATTATTAATATATGCCTAATAATTATTTAATATAATAACGAATATTTTCATAATTATTATTCCTTTTATATTATATATTAACATGTCAAATACAATTACATAATCAATTAAGTTCACGTTGGATGATTTTATGATATTTAGATCGTATGACGAACATAAATTTGTTAGTTTTAATATGGTTATGGTGGTAAATAATTTTTCATACCCAGAATAATAATCATGACATAATTATAAATTTATTATATAAAAATTATAATTATAAAACTAACTATGAAAGATGGTTTTGAAAAATGAACTATGTTATAATCATGGAGATGGTATGCCCAATGTACATATGTGTAACATTTAAAATTTTCAATGATATTGATGCAAAGAGGGTAAGTATTATTTTATATTTAAATAATTAAAAATATATCGGAAGCACTATATTTTTTTACCCATACGTATATATAGTACTCAAGTGATGTGGTTATGAAAAAGGACACACATCACTTCTTGGAGGTGGTTATCCACACGTACACAAAAATGATGTTACCACTATTCAGTGAATATATATTTAAGAAATTAAATGATATAATATAATTCAAAAATTATAAATATTTCATTTATATATTTATTAAATCTATAACTGTAAAAATCTGTTAGAGGTAGGGGTGGAAAATTAATTACATCGGCTCATGATGCGGTAGTCCGACGTACATATAAATTATGGTTTTGTTTACCTTTTTATGGAAGAGGAGATTGATATAGGTTTTTACCAAAAAATAATAAATACTTATTATATTTTGGATAATCGCATTTTTATTTCATCATGGTTGAAGTTGATATGATGGAGGTTGAAGAAGAATTAAATTGACAACATGTGGTTTAGAACTGTACCTATTCTTTTGAAAACCTCTTAAGGTTTACACCAAAATAATTCCTATGTCGTTTTTATAACAAATAACACATATTGAACATTCATATGGATGTATTTAATGTATTTTACTAGGTATTGTATGAATAAATGTTCTACAAATGTTTTAGGAAGATAGAAGAGGTGGTTACCACTTATAAGTGAAAGGTGGGGGAATCATGGAATTATTTAAAAAAATAAATTAATTTTAAATAATTTTAAATAGAAAATGATTCCAAATTTAAATAAATAGAATATGAAATTATTATTATTATAAATAATACATATAAATAAAATTTAGATGAGTTTTGATGATGCTTTCACCATTATCTTCATGTTTTTTCCCTATGTTACCCCTTTTGACAGTTAACGTAGTATAAAGTTTTTTACACAAAAGGAGTCACCAAAGAAACTATAAAATTAAAAGGTACTAATAAATGGAACATATATTATATTATAAATTATATCACATTATCTTTTTTAAATATAATATTCATATAAATTGTAACTATTTAATGAATAATTATTTTGTATAAAATATAATTAATGTAATTTTTTGGAACTATTCATTTAATATGATTTTGTATAGAACATGATATAAAATAAATTAAAATATATTCTATTCACACATCATTGACATGTTATATTTTTTAAAAAAATTAATATAACATTAGAATTCAATAAATTTTTTTTAGACTTGTAATATCGTTTATTTTTTTCTATTAATTTTAATAAATATT
This sequence comes from Viscum album, assembly GCA_963277665.1. NCBI lineage: Eukaryota > Viridiplantae > Streptophyta > Magnoliopsida > Santalales > Viscaceae > Viscum > Viscum album. The sequence continues at coordinate 1,206,605,944 of OY728138.1, forward strand.
TTATCATCATTACGTAATCATTTATTGAAATTATTTCATCACAAAAATAATTAAAATGAAATTAAAATGATCAAAAAATAATTTAAACTTTAAATAATAATTTACAATTAATAATAGTTATTTTAATCCATATTATAAAATATTAAAGATATTTAGAGTAAGAAAGTGACATTTTTTTCTTTATCTATTGCTTGAATATTAAAAAAGTTAAAAAAATCAATGATAAAAATAATAAAAATTATTTTGTTTTAAATTTAGATTTATATAGGTCAAATGGACTAATAAATAAAATAAATATAAGTTTTAGTGTCAATCTCAGTCCTTATCATAATATTTTTAAACTTAATTACCATATTTACCCTTATCAATGTGAAAAAATTTTACCGAGGTAATTATTCAGAATTTCAAAAAGTAAAAGTGTAATATTACCACATTTATACCTCATGGTTACAAAAATGGAATCAATATTTCAATATTAAATTTCTAGGTGATGATGAAATTAATTTTAGAAAAAAGTGCACAACATAATGAAAACAATTTTTCAGAAAAATTCATTTTTAAGTATAAAAAAATTTATACTATATTAAAGTATGAAATACATTATAAAAGACAAGATTGTGTTATATTAAATTGAAATGGATTATTAAAATTTTAAAACTGAACAAAAATATAATTTGACTTTGAAAAATAATTGAAATAAAAATAAATTTTTTAGTAAAAATTTGTACTTTTTAGTACTCATTGAAATATAAATATTTTTATAAAAATAAAAAAAAACATAGTTCTTATATAATATTGAAATAATTTTCTCAAATAATATTTTTATCCTATAAAATCAATATTACATAATTATGTAAATTAATATTTTTAAAAAACCATATAATTCTAGAAAACAAAATTTTGTTAGAAATATAATTTCTATTTTTCACATAAAAATTACATAATATTTTTATAATGAATGTAAATATTTAAAATTTATTTAATGAATATTAATAAAAAAATATAAAGAATTAATCATTACATCACATGGGTTGTTACATTATCCCCCTTTTGTATATTCAGTCCTAATAATTTTAATCATTACATAAACAACTATGGATATATTTCCCACATAACATTTTTTGATTCTAATGTTTCTTCTTCAATAATATGGTTTTTAAAAAATCCATGACCCATTGAATAAATTTTTATTTAACATATGTGTTATAAGATTAGTAATATGAAGAGAATTTTCCTCAAATGAAAGGTTCTCCTCCAACTTAACTACTTTATGTTTCATAACCTGAGATGCCTTCAATACGTAGTATCATTATAATGAAACATAAAATACATCATGTCAAAAAGATAAATTCAGAGGCATGGATGCATGGTTAGTAACTGAACCCATATTCTCTATGATTTCATACATTATAATGAAATATTTACTGATCTTACTCTTTTTACCAAAATTCCAAAAATGTTCCATTGAGATAATTTATGTAAAACTAGATCAACTACTTAGAAAGAGAGAAATTTCGTCTAGTAATATACTTAAAATTTATCCCTACTCTAATCCATCCTTATATGAAGATAAATAATCTTTACATTATCATCCATTTCTACTAGCATGTTTGGCCCCAAAAACATCTTTCCCTAACTTCATCTAAAAAATTTAGAGTCTGAAGCAACATTCAATATTATAATTAAAAAGGAACAATCTATATACTTAGAAAAAAAATTATTATAATAAAAGAAATATATGATAACATGTTGATACAGAATTTCATGAGAATCCTTTGAAAAAGATATAAGAATACCTTACAATTTTTGGATCATCATATATAACAACCTATTATATTGACGATGAAAAGCTTTATTGAAATTTAATTTCATACCCAAGGATTTCTGAAGACTTCTAAAATGTAAAGGTAAAACATGGATCATGTTTTGATATAATGAATATTGGGAAACCAAGTAATATAATTATATCTTTAACATAATGTCAATAATTATGATCCAAATGCATACTCTCTTTAATGGGAATAAAAATAATAGATTTTGTTAATTTATCAAAAATTACCTGTATCACATTATTACCATGAGACAACTTTTTTAATCCCACAATGAAATATATGGCTGTATTCTCTCATTCCCATTACGGAATAAGAAATTTTTTTAAGTAGCACCATTAATAATATTAATTAATCATTAACATATTTAAAAGTAAACCATTTTATAGTAAAATAAAAAATATATTTATTTGTTCCTTCCACCCGAAAATGTTCTTGAAGGACTCTATATTTCTTTCCATCATGATTAATAGAATATGGAGAGCAAGGTGCCTTAATTAATTATTTTTTCATCATATATTAGTGAAATGAAATGAATAACCATTTAATTAATCTCAATACAACATCATTTTTAATATCATATTCCAGAAACATATAATTCATAACAAATTATACCTTTTATAAAAATCATTATATTCATTTTGAGTTTTGTTTATCCTATCTAAAATAGATTATTGTACTAAAACCAAAATAAAAAAAGTGGGATTTCATATATGCTCAGGTTATAAGCAATATTTTATCAAATAATTAACTAAATCATCACGTTTTCGAGGATTAGTAGGTAATTATGGAATGTCATTCCAACTCAAATCATCGAAAACATTGTTTTCTTTATCAAATGGGTAATAAAATGTGTAGTTTTAATACTTTATCTACTCATAAAACCTCATCTTTTTCTTGTTCAACTCTTTTAGTGAGAATATATAATTTAATTTTTATGATCTTTACATATTTTACACATTTCTCAATAAAAATGGTGTCTAAAATTATTTTAATAAAACAATAAAACTCCCAATTAAAGGTCATGTGAAGGAAAATATATCTTAAGGGGGTTTAATTGATGTAAGGAATATGAAATTGCATGATATTTCTTTATTAAAATGATAGTGACCTGGTTCTTTCCTAGTAAGAAATTGAAATATTTTGATATATATTTCTAGAGATAAGAGTTGATACAACGTGTGATTTTGGGTCCCATTCTTCCATAAATTAATTTTATAAAAGTATAAAATCATTTTTTATATTAAGCACATAAAGATTCATAAATAAAATGGGATAATTATTAAAAAGTTGATCACATTTGAAATCTAAGACCATGGTTAGGTCGAAAACGTGGTGTTTTCCGTTTGAACTACATAAAATAAGTTGGCATGGAATGTTTAGATCCCTATCTCATTGGCGGTGTATTTTGTGAATAATTGAATGAATTATTTAATTAATTAGGTTATTTTTAGAGTAGCATATTTGTTTACAAATATATCACCCTAGAAAACCAATTATTGGTAAGATGCTAATTTTTTGAAACCCCTGATGATATCTCCTTCATCTTACATCTGTAAGATTATTCCAGATGAATATAGAACTCTTAATCATATTGGATTAGGGTGTAACGAACACAAAAACTCCTTCCAGATCATTACAAAACTCGTTCTTCTACAACAATTGATCCAAAACTGATGAAATACTCAATAATTTGTGTTTTTATTTATAACTTCAAAACCCCATAAGCCTTGAGATGGTGAATTATTTTAAAACATTAACATGACTACATGAAATAAAATCCCAATGGAACTATCTATTTAGTAGTCTTGTAAAATGGATTATATACCTGAACCTTACATTACAGTTCAAAACATAAAATAAAATATATATAATCCTTTTAGAATTAAATTAACATCCTTTCATAACCCTGTATATAATACATATTACAAATTTTGGAATCCTAGGAATGAAAAACTTGAGAAAGGGGTGATCACAGATGCTCAATAATGGTAAATAATATAGATGAAGCTATCATAAATATGAATAAGCTTCTATAAAAAGGGATAAAACTGAAACAAAAGACATTTAAAGATAATATTCAGTATAATATGGCAAGAATAAATCAAATACTTCAATTTAAACATTCAGATGGATATTCTACTTTTCAAATAACCACAAGTAATATCCATAAATAATATCATAATGAGGGAATGCATAATTACCGAAATCATTAACATATATTTATATATATATATCCTCAATATGTATACTATCATAATATATCCTCAAGACAATTTATGTCTATGGGTAGAATCATTTCAAATCTCTATTAAGATCTATCATCCTGATAATGTTAAGAAACATTAAAAACAAACACGGAGGGTTTTCCACCAACTAATTTCCTCTTATAAGACATAACGATGCATCGAGGGACTATAGAGGGCCCTACCCATCACTTACTAAGTCCAATACATTCATCGTAAAAAAATGGTGAATCCTAAACAACATAATCATTCATATTAAAAATTAGTATATAAAATATCAATTCTTTAACCATATACCATGAATCGTATTTAAATAGAACATTTACAATAAAATTGATCATAAACCATTAAATAAAATTTGATAAATGATATCATAAAAGATCAACCTAAACTAATCATAATATCTAACAAATTTTGTTGACATAGATAAAAATATTATAATAAAAAAACAATTCTTGAGAGAAATAACCTTTATTTACTTTAAAATCAAGTAAATGTTTCACAATTACAAATGAATACATTTTATATTGAAATAACCCTCAATTATTGTAAGAGAATATTTAAAATTTTAAGGAATTACAACAACATAAAAAACATCTCATGCTGCATAGGTTAAAAAAATATCCTTCTCATGTTTTATCAAAAAGTAAAAACAAAGTACCTCAAAAGGAAACTAGCAAAAAGATTCCTCTTATAAAATAGGACATCAGTAAACATGTCTTTAAATTATTTAAAAAGAATATTAATATTTTTTTTGAAAATATTTTCATGATTCATGGACAATGATGATAATTATGTCACAGAAAATTTGTACATTAAAGTAATCCTATATTATATAGAGATTGTAAAATAAACCCTTACCATGTACATTACATTAGTAGAGGTTTCATAAATTTCCTTATAATGGTTATATTATGTCATTAAATTATAAAAAGGCCATAACCTTATTTATGATATCATATATTATACTACTATATAATTTTGTTAATAATAATTCATTATAATCATTATTTCAGGTGTTAACAGCTTCCTTTTCCTATGCATGTTTTGACATGTAATTCATGTTTCTTATGAATAGAATGTATTTTAATCATATAAATAATTATATTATGCTAATGAATATTATATATTCTCATCATATAAATATTCTAATCATTTTAAAATTGTTAATGTGGAGAATGAATCACATTCTGTCGGGGAGACGACAGGTTATACGAACACATGAGTGATAGTATCATTCCCTTTTAATTGTTAAATGTCATGGAATTGGATGGTAAATTTATTATAAATAATCATCATAAAGTAATATTAATTATTTATATCTATAATAGGCTTCATTATACCCATCCATATAAGGTATTTTTTTATAACAAATTACACCACGCCATAGAGACGATGAGGCGTACGAATGTACACATGGTGATATTGTTATTAGAATGATGGAGAAATGGGGGAATATGGTTGTACAATAATCATAAAAAAACTCATTATATATATGATACTAGAGTTATTATTTTCAGATCGAAAAAATAGGAAGAGTATGTATAAGAATAAAATAAATTGAATTGAATTGGTGAAAAAATTACATCTTCTTTGACTGTCTCCTTTTGATTTTTACAAAAGGACACCATTGGTTGGATTTATATCAAAATTATGTCATAAAGGATATGTGAGGAAACTTGGGAGGATAAGTGGGAATGGGTTGGATAATACAATGTGATTTATAGGTTTAAATAAATGAGAAGGACATGTGCCCTTTTATGAGATTGGGGATGATCAGTTTAAGAAACTCCAAAAGTTTTAACTTTTTTAAATTGAATTTCAACTCCAAATAGATAAAATGAGAGTTATTTAGAATATAATATGAGTATGTCACGAAATAACCTCATCCAATTAAATTTAAACATATTTTGATTTTATTTAAATCTTATCATTTTTATTTATCATTAATTAATATTTTTTATTTTCATTATAGTAATAATATTCAAAATATTAAATGGTTGTATATATTTTGTTATTAAGTGTCAATTTTACATAAATTGAAACTCTAAATTTTTGACCTTTTAATTATCACTTTTTATTTTTAATGTTTTATATGATTTTAAATTAATTTTAAAAAATTTTATTTTTAAAAAATATCACTACAGTAAATTTTGACACTATTGATAACTTTGACTATAATTAAAATCCAAACGAATTGAGAATTTTGATAAAAATAATTTAATATAAATCTAACATGTCATAGTTACCTATAAAATTCTTGTACCACTTTAATTAATTCAAATTATATTTCTTTTAGAAAATTTTAAACCATTTATTTGATATTTCTATTTGTCAAATAATTTATGCATCACTATTGTGTCATCATTAATGGTAATTATTTAATTTCCAGAAAATATAAATAAATTACTATGTTATATTCTATTCTTTTTTATTTCAATATAATATTTATAATTTATTTTATTTCATGGTTATCACTATATTAAAATTAATATACTTATATAAAATTAGTGTGTGACATTCTGCCACAGCCATTCATTTTAATAATATTCATTTCATATTCATGGACATGTGTCCATTATATGATTCCATTTATAAATGTAAGTGATAAGGGCCAAATTTATTCATCCAATATTATTTTTATAGGTGTTATGAATATTTTATAATATTGTTTTTACCTTCAATTACTAATTTACCCTTAATGACAGTAAATAAAAACGTACTAAATTAACTATTCATAATGTAAATAAAATAACTAAAATAATTTTGAACTAATAATTAACAATATGTAATCCATTTTTCAAAATTAAAAACACAGAAGTTTTAATAATTAAATTAAAATTAATGTTCTTATTGGAATGATAAAACGAGGTTTTTTATGTAAACCCCATAAAAATATTGACATATGTTTATAACAAATATTAATGTGAAAATAATTCCCATAAACTAAATTATATTAAAAGAGAAAAATATAAAATAATTATAATTTAATTCTAACAAAATGTATTATTTATCACTATAAATTATTTTGATGAAAAAAGTTGCATTCAATTAAAATTTAATATTTTCACTATTCCTCGAGAAATGAATCTTTATAGAAAAATACCAAAAATGTTACCAAAGTAAATTTTGAAACAACACGTTCAATGAAGAAGTTTATTTTTTTAAAATTGAAAATAAAAAGATTAAAAATCTAGATTAAATTTTTTTGTTCAATCAAAAGGAGGAAAAACTAATTTTTTTTAAAAAATACTTCTTTTATAAGAAAATTTAAATTTTTCTTATATATTGTCTATAAAAAATAATATCAATGTTGAAATTATATGGAATATATTAAATTAAAAAAATAATTTATAATATTCATGACAATAAGTTTAATGACTATGATATATGTTATATTAAATAATAATATTTTATGGGTATATTGTTGTTCGATAAAACTGTGTCTTATGTGTAATTTCATCCAACACATTGTTATGTGTTCCATAATCTTACCATAGGGTTTTATAAAAACATATAAAGAAAAAAATAAATTTACTCAGAAATAAAAAAATTATATCTCAGGGGGTTACATTCTCCCCTACTTCAATAAATTACTTCCTCAATATTTAATCTCAATATCAAAAACTAGGTGTTTGAAATTTCAAAGAATCATTGCTGAAATCCCACATTGGAAAAAGGATTAATGAGACACCAATGTTAAAATAAATAATGGAATGTATGAGGGTAATTAGAGATAACACATTTAAGGGTTCTGTGTAAGATAACATGGACATGAAACAAATATTTAACCATCAAGTTCTGATGGAGAGCGATAGAGAACGTAGTTAGACAAAATTTTAATGTCATAGATCTATAAATCTAAGATGATATAGTTGGCTATTCGATTCATTAGAATAATTACTTAGATTTCATTTTTTGTGTCTATATTCTTTACCTATTTTTAAAGAATTAATTTACCTAATAGGATAAGAATATACGGAAAAATGGGTACTTGATGAGTAGAGTTTCATTCATTTATAAACTTCCAAAAAATATACTTTATTGTCTCCAAATTATAATAAAAATCAATAATATTATATGTACCTTAATCATATATGGTTCAAAAAAATAATCTTATTCTTCATATTTCATATAGTTTAAATCTATAAAATAAAAAAATATATAACAGGACATCATGTAGATCTGAGATAGGTGATGCACCCTTATCTCTCTTTTGTTCGAGGCTCAGGTATTGAAACTTTTTTGGATGCGATAGGTTGTTGCCTGACTTGCGAGTTGTCATTTCACTAAAACTATATTTTTATAAAATTAAAAAAAATAACTTTAAGAAATGTTTTGAAATTAAAAAATATGATTTAAATTTCAGATTAATAATTTCCATCATTTTGGATTATCCAAAATACTTGTGTCTAAACTCACAATCCAAAAATTTATAAGGTCATTTAATTTATAAAAACAACAAAACACAACAGATATATTTTTTTCACATACCAAAAATGTTAATACCATTATCATTTATTCTATTAAATCATGGTAATAATCATTATTACCATATTACCATTTTGAATACGCTAATTCAGCCTTATTCCTTACGTAAAATATAGAATATTGGATATACATCTTAAATGAAATAAAATTTTTAAACCACATCAATGATAAAATAAAAAACCAATAATATGTGCCAAGGAAGTCAATAATATCCAATTTAATTTCTTCAAATCAATAATATATTTATTCAAAAATCATTATTTAGATATCAGAAACATATTAACAGTTACCTTCCCTATAAAAATTTATTTTCTAGATATTTTAACTTTCTATTAAGTCACTTTTCGTGGTACCATACAATCTCAAATCCATAATGAAATAGTGCTGCAGTAAAACCCCTTATATATTCCATAATTTTTATAACTACTACATTGCTAATAAAATATTCAAATTACATCATTTTTGAATCCCAAAATCACAAAATAACAAATACATAAATTATTATATTTCAAATATAGTAATAGAATAAAAATGACTTTGATCCCTTTAATTTTTCTGAGCTATATTTTCATGATGATTAAGAAATTTATTTATGTAGTGACACATTTTAATATAGCTGAAATGCATTGTATTAGTATTTTAATTCATCCCTTTGTATTTTTTATAGTGACCCTTTTTTACACTCTTATAATAAACAACATATCCTTTAAAGAACATCGTAAGGTGATTCATTCCCAAATTATCACATGTGGGAAAATATTTAATTCCATTTTCCATTTATACATATCTTTCCCAACCATACACTCCTATTTCATTCCCTTAATTTCATAATACGTAGAGAATTATTTATACGACTTGATAGAACATGAGACTATGTCTTTGTATGATTAGTGGTTTTGGGAGACCAATGCCTTTCACATTAATAGCTTTAACACATCATAGAAATGATCTATCTTACTCATAATGTTACATATATAGTCCATACAAATCCTTGATGACCTTGTAATGTTGGCCTCATATTTTTCCACATTCTCATATTTTTTCATTAAACTCATAAATCTCCTCTCTATATCAAATCACTATTAATGAGGGAAATATTTTACAAATAAAATTACTTCCAATTCATTCCATTCCATTTTTTATTTCTTCTTACACCTTCATGTTTTGAATCAATTTCCTCCACTCGTTAACATCTCTAGAGAGGTGATAAACTTCCATGACAACCTTCTCCCTACCATTTCTTCCCCAAGAATGAAATATATCCTCTAAGTATCATATCCATTACCTAGTTATAAATTTTCTTTTAAACCCATTGAATATTGGAAGTTGTTGTCTCATGAATCATTCTAACATTAATCCTCTATTTTGTGGGTAATTATTCTCTCTACGGATAATGTAATTATTCATAACTGGAGACAACTATCCTAATATAGTAATATTTTTATTAGAAATATTTACATCTCATACTCCAACATCCATATCATTTAGAGTATGTAAATACTTACATAGATTCTGTGCATTGATTTGATTTATATTTCTTATAATATGGACCATTTAAACAACAAAATTCACTAGATTTTGTTATGAGTCATAATACGTAATTAAAAAAATAAGCAACATATATTTAAAATAATAAGCATATATGATCTCCTAATAATAAACATGGTTTTTTTAGAAACATATTAACTTTTAGATCTTTCTTAATGGTTTGCAAAAAAATGTGAATTATCCTGACCATATCCATTAGGAGTGTCAAACTAGGTGCACAGTAATTCCCATGTCCTATACCAGGATACCCTAATTCAGAACCATAATACCATATTGGTTTTATTACTCTTAGGAACATCTATTCTAGAACAACATAAACATCTAGTATCCAGAGAGATATTTATTTTTTTGGAATACCCACATAATCTCGACAATACCAATGATATATGAAGTTATTCTATACTAATACAAAATGTATATCTTCAGGTAATGTTCCCTAATATGTGTTTTATAAATCTATTTTAGAAGGTTGTCACTAAGATTCCTATAATACAAATGGTAATTCCCCAACCCCAGAAGAGTAGATATGGTGAATTATTTTAATACATTGTTATGATTACAAGGAATAAAATCCTGATGGGCCGATTAGTCTAAATGTCTTGGAAAATAAGTTACATATTTCAACCTCACATTAAAATTTGAAATCTAAAATACCAAATAGATAATACATTTATAACATAATTATTCTCTTATCTTAACCATGCATATCAATCATAATACAGCTCTTTGAAACAAGAGAATGTAAAACAAAATAAATTGGTGATCTTATATGACCAAAAGGTTAAAAAATATAGAGGAAGCTATCATAAATAAGAATAAACTTTTAAGGAAATGTATAAAACCAAAAAATATATTTTTAAAAATTATCTTCATTTTAATATGTCAATACAAAATCAAATAATTCCACTTAAACATTCACATGGTTAATCTAATGGTCGAATAATTACATGAATTAACCATAACTAATATCATAATGAGGGAATTAATACTGTTGGATATGTGTATGGTATATATATATCCTCAAGCTATCTGCTATTAAGATATATCTTCATGATAGTTTTAGTCATTGTGTAATAACCTGACTGATTTGTATCAAAAACTATCCTCTTGACAATGTTAAATTTCTTAGAAAGAAAACACGAAGGGTTTGTCGCCAACTAATCCTGTCTCATGAGTCCTACTAAATAATCATGGGTATGTCGAGGGACCCTCCCATCACTTAATAAGCCTAATATATTCCTTATATAAAAATTGAGATACATAAAATCCATATTCATTCTTATTAAAAATAGTATATGAAATAGGAATACTTTAACCACAAACCAAGAATGAAATCTCAAAAGTAAAACCATAATCAAATTGATCATAAACCATTCATTAAAACATGTAAAATGATATTATAAAATATCAACCAAAATTAATTGTAATTTCTAGAAAAGGATGTTGATATTGAATAAAATACTCCAATAAAAACAATAAAAATTTACTGAGAGAAATTACATTTTTTAAAAATTTAATATCATTTAAAAGACAAATTATAACAAAATTAAACATGTCACTTCAAAATAACCATGTATTATTCTAAGAGATTCATTAAAATGTTATGTCATTATAAAAAATTAAAAGTCCAACCATGATATATAAGTTAAAAAAATTCTTTATTGTACCATGTCGAAAAAGTCAAACAATGTACCTTGTAAGGAAACATACAAAATGATTATTTTTATGAAATTAAAATTGGGTAAAAATTTCATTGAAAGTTTAAAAATTTATAGTAATAATGTTTTGAAATATATTTTTTGTAGTCATGGATATGCACGATAAATATTTTCTAATAATTTCTTACATAAAAAAAGGAATCCAAGATAATAAAGAGATTGTTAAATAATCCCTTATATCCTACTTTACATTAGTTGAGAGTGAGTTGACCTCTTTTATTATAGATAAATATTGGTATTAAATTTTACTATAACTATAAACATATTTATTATATCATATACGGTCTTATTATATCATTTTGTTAATAATATTTTAGTATTTCAACAGTTATGGCTGTTACCTCCTTCATTTTCTTATGCATTTTTTGTCATGTAAGTATTGTTTCTTATGCATATAAAATATGTTATTCATATACAAAATGATATTAAGGTCATAAGAATCATATTTACTCATAATATTAATATTATAATAATTTTTCAATGTTTAAAACGGAGAATGAATCTCATCACATCGTGGAGACGGTAGGCCATATGTACGCAAGAGAGACAGTATCATTCCCTTAATGGTCAAATGGTTTGAAATTTCAGGGAATATCAATTATAAGATATCTTTATAATGTAATATTAATTATTAATATCCATTATAATTATAATTATACCCATACAAATATGGTAGTTTTTAATAACAAATTACACCACGGGGTGGAGATGGTATGCCATATGTATGCACACATGGTGATATTGTTATTCATAATATGAATAAAAGGGGGAATCTAGTTGTACCAAAATCATAATAATATCTCAAAATATAGATGATACATGAGTCATTGATTTATTATGGAAACAATATATGAAGTGAAGGTATAAGAAGGAATGAAATCGAACTGAATTGGTAAAATAATTACATCTTCATTGAGTATATCCTTTTGATTTGCACAAAAGGACTCACAATGTGGGATTTATGCCCGATGTATAGCCTCTAGAATTAAGTGATTGAATTTAGGGTATGTGGGAGTGTTTTTCTTGGTCTATAGGGTTTTATATATGTAAATAAAATATAAAGAGATGTTCCCTTTTAAAAGAGATGGGAGGGGAACTTTCTGAAACTGCACAAATATTAATTTATTATAAATTGATTTTTGATTCTAAATAGCTCCATAATGAGTTCTTTCTAATATTGGACTACGATGGGTCGAAATAATTTCATCCAATTAATTTTAGACATGATTTTATTTTATTTTAAACCTTATCATTTTTACCCTTAATTAATCCATTAAATTTTAATAGTAGTAATATTATTCTAAATATTGAAAGGTTATAAATATTTACTTATGTGGGGTAAATTTCCCATAAATAGAAATTTTATAATCTTTTATGCTATATAATTATCAATTTTTAGTTCTAAAATATTTTTATTCATTTTAATTAATTTAATAATATATTAATTATATAAAATATCAAAATTGACAATTTTGACACTATTCATAACACTGACATTAATTAAAAACAAAAAAGAAATATAAATTCAAAAATAGTCATTTAATATAATTATATAATGTAATAAACACCAATAAAATTATTTTACCACCTTAATTAATTCAAATTATATTTATTTTAATATTTTTAGAACCATTATTTGATATTTTTATTAAACAAATATTTTGTTCATCACTATTGTTTTGTCACTAAGGGTAATTATTTAATATATAAAAAATATAAATAAATTACCATGATGTAGGTAATTCATTTAGATTTCATTTTACTATTTATAATCAATGTTATCACTTGTTTATTCCTATATTGAAATCAATATTCATATATAAAATGAGAGTGTGACATTTTGTAACATTCAGTGATTTTAAAAATATTCATGTCATATTCATAGAAAAGAATAGATTAGATAATTATATTTATATCATCAGGTTATCAGGGGTGAATTTATTCATCCAAGAGGATTTTTATACGTGTTAGGTTAATTTTAAAATATTTATTTTTTATTTAATTATACGATTTACCCTTAATCGTCGTAAATAAAAAAATAATAAAGTTGTTATTCATAATGTAAAAAAAGAAAAGAAAATTTTATAAATAATATTAAAACATTTATTAAATATATGGAATAATTTTTTTGAAAATCACATCATAAATTTTTTATTAATTTAATTTAAAATAATAATGATTATGGAATGAGAAAATGGGTTTTCTTAATGTAAAAACCATCAAAATATTGACATCTGTTTATATTGAAATTTAATATGAAAATAATTCCAAAGACGTGAATTATATTAAATGATAATAATATAACTTAATTATAATTTAAAATCATCAAAATTTATAATTTAACATGATAGAATACTTCGAATAAAGATGTTTTTTTTCAATTAAAATTTAATATATTTTTACAATTCATCAAAACATGAAACTAATCAGAAAGATACAAAAAATTGAACATAGGTAAATTTTGATATTACACTGTAAAAAAGAAATTTATTTTGTAAAATTGAGTATAATATTTGTGAAAATATAGATTTAAAATGGGTGTGCCGTCAAAAGGCTGAAAATTGTTATTTTTTTAAAAAAAATTATTTTATCCAAAAAAATTGCATTTGTTCATTTCTCGTGTCTATAAAACACATAAGTTGAATGTTAAAATTATATGGAATATATAAAATAAAAAAGGGGTTAATACTATTCATAAGGGATAATTTAATGATTTTTTTATATATTATATTAAATAATAAAATTTTATTAATATATTGTTGTTCGATAAAAATGTTCTTTGACAATAATGCAATCCAACTCATTATTGTTTGTTACATAAGCTTAACATGTGGTTTCATAAAAACAAATAATGAAACAAAATTAAATTTATTCAAAAATCAAAATATTTTAAATTCATGGTGTGTTATATTATTCGCTTTGGATTAAATTGTTGATCATATCTATATTTTTTATTAGATATATGCGAATTGGATCCTCTTTAGGTTCCCAATTGCGGAATTTACTTTGTTATTTGTTTGTTTTATAACATGGAAGCCATGGTACTGATTGATTGGGAAAGAATTCCTTTCCAAAATCAATTAGCCTTAATTCTTATGCATTTATCCCCTGATTCTTATAATTCTTCACCAGTAGGATCCCAATATCATGGATTAACAACTTCCATGCGGTACTGAGCCCTATCAGACCCCTAGATTTGTGGAGATAAGAGGAATGGTGAATTTCACAAAGATCCAACATCTTTTTCAATCAAAGATGGCTTGTAACACCCCATCCCTACCTCATTTTCATGAGGAGGCGGTGAGGGCTACTTTCCATAAGAAACGTTCCCAAGTTGCCAAAGGCTGGAAATAAATGTCAAGGGCATCAAGATCATGTTGGGGAATGAATTGACCTAAAGACAAAACCAACCAATCCAACAGCTAATTATGCATGCACTTTCAAACCCAAACATGTATTCCCAAACGACAACCAAGTTTTTCCACAACACAAACCAGAACCAATACAACTAGACATGTCCACACAACATCAGATTAAACTACAGAAACTAAATAACCAAACACCACAAGACATGACACCACCACAGCTCCGCGCCAAGCTCCAAGCTCGAAGATCAAACAAGGGATCACAATGCTCCAATAAAGGTGGGTGATTCCTTACAATTTCCCACATCATGGTACCTAACATCTGTAAAGACACCATAGTGACAAAGTAGGGAGTGAGTACTAAAACTCATTAGGATTTCCCCAAATTACTTCCCTACACATGCCACTAGGATAAAACTGTTACCACATTTATCTAATACAATTTATATAAAATAAATCACAAGTGAAACCATTTTCATAAGGCTAACATTCCCTTACCGAGCCATCACACCCTAAACAATCTACCAAGGGAAATCCAACCAAATATGCCACAAGTCATCTCATCCTTTACATGATAGAACAAAAACTTCTATATTGGAAAGCAATGCACAATAAACACCCAAAACAGTGGGCCTTCCCCCCAACGCGTTCTCCCATTCACAACTAGCGGTACTGCCCAACCACTACTCATATGGTGGTTCTTCCAACAGCTATCCCTCCTCTTTTTATAGGGAGACTTCTCACCCACTTCTATACAACATTTCAATCAAACTAGACCAATCATAAACCCACCAAGGTCACAACAACATGCAATCAACCAATTCCATTTCATATCAATCCACTTCAATAAATCAACAATTTATTGAAAACCATTTTCCATGCCAAACAACATTTCAATAAAACAAACCTTTTTATTGAAAACCATTTCCAACAATCATTTTAACAAATCAACCATATCATCCCATTTTAAAAACTTCATTTTAGAATCAACAAGAATAGAATTTCACCAAAAAACTCCCTTTTTCCCAAAAATCCACAATACATAACCCAAGGGATTTCCAAAAAATTTCGTATAAAAATTTACAATTAAATTTTTAGAATGACAATTAATTGTATCAAAGAACCACTAATTCTAACCAAGTGGAGTTAAGAGAGGAGCCACATACCTTTAGGGATCCCATTAAATCGACCCACGAACAATCGCGCCTCAAAACCGGCGAACGCACCACCGAAACCTCTATAGATCCCTTTCCCTAAAATCCAAAAGGCTTAATTTTAACATCCAAGGAAACCACAACCATAGATCTACACACAACATTTGTAGATCTAGAAAACCACAAAAGAGAGGGTTGTAGGTCTTGAGGAAAACACAAGAGAAACAAGAGGAGAGGCTTGCCCAGGAGAAACAACCTTCAACCGCCTTGAAACCCCTTTGAAACGCTTACAAATCGAGTGGGAGAGCACCATTATCCCCTGAGAACCCAAAATACGGAGTGGGGCTCAAGTGGGAGGATGATTGGAGTGAAACAGGTTAATCCCAAAGGAGCCTGGAAATTATAACCCTATTTTTATGTGGTCGCACGGTTAGCCCGCACGGTTTGGAAAATAGTGCTCTAACCCCACGTACGCTACTACCTTGGGAGAAAGGGTCTGCACGGTTTCCTCACATAGTTTGGAAAACTGTGCCTAGGGTGTGTGAAGCATACTATCTCCCTTGCATGGTTTCCTGGAGAATCCTCATGGTTTCCATTAACTGTGCTCAAACTGTGCACCCCTTTAAAAATCTACAAACTCATCCAAAACCACTCAACACTGTCCCAACCTCTTCCCAACTCATCCCCTGCTCATTAAACACATAAAAATACATAAACAATGGCCACATAACTCAAATAAGGGGGGTGATAAATTCTCCCCACCATTAGACTTTCCATCCCTGTAATGTAGTGAACCCTCCCTTTGCCGAAAGAGCTCAGGCCACTACTTGACCATCCCTTTCTCCTGCTCCAAAGTATCCTCTTGAATCTGACCATGTCTCCAAAAAACATGAACTAAACCGATGATTTTTCCACAAATGACTTTTTATTGCCTATCCACAACCCGCACTGAGACGTGCACCAATGAAGCATCCAGTTCTTGCTCCACATGATCCCATCAAATCACATGGTCACGATCGAGATGATACTTTTTCAACTGTGACACATGAAACACATTGTTCACTTTACTGAACCTAGGTGGAAAAGCCAACCGATAAGCCAACTCACCAACCTACCCAAGAATATCAAAAGGTCAAATATACCATGGAGATAACATTCCATCCTTCACAAATCAACAATGTCCCATCCTTGGAGAGATCCTCAAGAAAACATGATCACTCACCTCGAACGACAACGACTGTTGACGATGAACCGCATAAGATTTTTGACGACTTTGAGCCATCTCAATTCTCTTCCTCATCAACTTGATCTTCTCCATCATCTATTGGACAGGCTCAGTCCAACCATTGAGGACTCACCTATTTCCACCCAATATAGTGGAGAATGACTTGGATTCCCATAAAATTATTCAAACGGAGCCATCTGTATAGATGCCTGATAACTATTATTGTACGAGAACTCAATAAATGACAAGTGATCCTCCCATGAGCCACCAAAATCCTCGACACAAGCCCACAAGATATCCTCCAGAGTTTGTATCATCCTCTTAGATTGACCATCTGTATGAGGGTGATACACCATACTCATGGTCAACTTAGTTCCAATGGATTGCTGTAAGGATTTCCCGAAACGAGATGTAAACCTAGGATCTCTATCTGATAAAATAAAAATAGGAACACAATGCTTCTTTACCAACTCCATGATATAGATTTTTGACATATCCTTCACCATATGAGATTCACAAATTGGGATGAAATAGGCCGACTTCATAAGCCGTTCCACTATCACCCAAATGGCATCGTGCTTCTTGAAAATTCTTGGGAGACCTGTAACAAAATCCATCGCTATCTTCTCCCACTTCCAAACATGGATTGGTAAAGACTACAACATTCCTACTAGCCTTAGATGCTCTGCCTTGACCTGCTGACAAGTCAAGCATCTCGAAACAAACTTAGCCATACTTCTTTTCATACCATCCCACCAGAAGTGTGCATTCAGCACTTTTTACATTTTCTGAATTCCAAGATGAACAGCCCACCTGGAATGATGATACGCCCTAAGAAGATCCTATTGACATGCAACTGGTACAACCAACTGATTCCAAAAAGTCAAAACTAAATCTCCCTTCAGTTTTGAACCCTCAATGGTCTCCCCACCAATGAGTCTAGACCCCATGGTTACACACTTAGAATTGGATATTTGTGCCTCTTTAACTAAGCCAACCAAGTCAGGGATCAACGAAACTGGAAAGAAAACCGATGTAATGCCTTGGTTCTCACATTCCAACCACATATCGGCTATAACTGACATCAACTGCCACTGGTCCAATGCCTATTTTACCACTTGAGAATATGATATTATACTTAGTGCATCCGCCACAAAATTTCCCTTACCTGGTGTGTACATCATGTAACAATCAAACATTTGAAGATATTCCATCCATCTCATTTTTCTAAAGTTCAAATCCCTTTGTGAGAAAATGTGCTTCAAGATCTTATGATCTATATATATGGTGAATTTCTCACCGAAGAGATAATGACGCCGAACATTCAAGGCCTGCACCATTGCTGCCAACTCCAAATCATGAGTTCGGTAGTTCTTCTCATGATCTCTCACCTATCGTGAGACATATGCAACAACATGATTCCCTTGCATGAGAACACAACCCAACCCTGATCCCGATGCATCACAATACACCATGTACCATTTTCCTGATTCTGGAAAATCCATGATTGGTGCTAATGTAAGATGACCCTTTAGATTTTTGAAACACTTCTGACACTATTCATTCCATTGGAATGGAACATTCATTCTTGTCAAAGCTATCATCAGAGAAGTTGAACGTGAAAAATCACAAAACAAAACGCTGATAATACCCATCTAGGTGAAGAAAACACCATATTTCAAAAAAAATCATTGGTGTTTTCCACGAGATAAAAACCTTTATTATTTCTAGATCCACTGAAACACCTCTTTAAGAAATCACATGAGCAAGAAAACAAACTTCTTGTATCCAAAAGTTACACTTTGAAAATTTGGCATACAACCAATGATCCCTCAATATCCCCAGCACTGTCTCCAAGTGCTGCTAATGCTCCACCCTTGTCTTTGAATACACCAGAATATTGTCTACAAACACCACCAAAAATGCATCTAGATATCTCTAAAATATCCGATTCATTAATGCCATAAACACCACTGGAACATTCGTTAAACAAAAGGGCATAACCACATATTCATAATGGCCATATCTACTTCTGAAAGTTGTTTTAGTAATATCTTCCTTCCTCACCTGCAATTGATAATATCCTGACCTCAGGTTGATCTTAGAGAACCACTAGGCTCTAATTAACTGGTCAAAAAAATCATCAATTTGTGGAAGTGTATATCTATTCTTTATTTTAACTTGGTTAAGTATACGATAATCAACACGGAGTCTCAAAGTTCCTTCAACCTTTTTCACAAACAACACCAGAACTGCCCACGGAGACATGCTAGGATGGATAAACCCATTGTTTTCTAACCCTTCCAACTAGTCTTTCAATTCCCAAATTTAGTTGGTGCCATCCAAGAAGACAGATGTGAGATAGGACTGGCCCCTGAAAGAAGAATAATCGTAAACTACACTTCTCTTACTGTAGTTAAGCTAGAGATTTCTTCAAGAAAAACATCCATGAACTGATCCACCACTACCGGAGGAACACTCAACTCAACACACTCTGCTGATTCCAATGAAAAAACCACCAACTGATATGTTAATGTACCCACAACTGGTGCCAACAAACCTGTTGCACCTTGCCTTTCATGATTCTCTCATGTAAAGAGATGTATAACACCATCTTGTGTCGTAAAATCCATTGTTCGCACATAAAAATCAATGTGGGCCTTACATTTTACTATCCAATCCATTCCCAAGATTACTGTAAAGACCCGTAAAATTCAAGGGAAATTTTTTCTTAATTTTCTTTAAAATTTTACCTGAGCGCGGTTTCTGACGACACCTGATTCCGAGGCCCGGAGTGCCCGAAATTAATTTCCGAAGTTTGGCTCGGGTACGTTCAGTGAACGAACGAGCGGGAATTCATAACTTTTGATCCGGTGCTCGGAATTGAAATCTGAGGGCACAGATGAACTCGCAGCGCCGATATTCGCTTAAAGAGACCTTTTCGGGAGTTGCGTTTGTTGCGGGTTGAAAGTTAGTTTTGGGGTTTTTAGTTGAGTTAAATAAAATTGTGTAGAACAATTTTATTATAACTTGTTAAAACCTATCAAAGGAGGTTGGAAGTGGGACCCACACCCACTTAACCTCCCTTGGGAGGATTAAGTGTGGTGGGGCCCACACGAACCCCTAATCCTTTCAAATTCTCTCAACTTGCTTAACCCCTAATTAAATGACTTGAGTTAATTTTAATTATGGGAGTTAAACCTTTTGAATTTCAAAACTTTTGAAATTCTTATGTGTTCTGTGATAATAAAATAAGATGTTGTCTTATTTTATTTTGGCGGTTTTTGTTTGTCTTCTTGAGAGGTGGAGAGCTCTTCTTCATCTTCAAACTCTGACGAGGAACTCGAAGAACGTTCATCTTGACGAAGAACGTTCAAGCTCCGACGAAGAACGCCGCACCTCCATTCTTCGTTTACCGTGTCAACGAAAGGGGACACCACTTCTTCCTCGGACAACCTTCGTCGGCGTACAAGTTTCGCCAACGACGTGTCTCTTCGAACGCATCCCTTCGTCATCGGATTTGACGAACGGCTACCGCGACGCCCGACCTCCGCGACGTCGTCTTCCGCGGAACGTTCACAATCTTCGAACCTTATACCCGAGGTAGGGGTTGTTGAATATTGTTAATTTATTCCATTTCTTGCTCGTGGATCGCATGTCTACGTGAGGCTTTTGAATATTTTATATAAGTGTTATTGTTAACGCGAGGGGGGCCGGACCGCACGAACACGGCCGAAACCCCCCCCCCCCCTCCATCGTTCTTGTTTATTCTTGCGGATGGAAGCAAGTGGCGTGGTGTCGTCGCACCACGCGGATGATCGTAATTTTATTTTACGCGGCGCCGTCACGCCACGCCGAGGTAGAATCTTCAAGAACGCGAAGCCATCGCGCCGCGTTGAAAGGAATCAAGGTACGGCGAAAGGGGCGCGGTGCCGTCGCACCGCGCCGGACGACGAACACCGCGGCCGGTTCCGGGCCGCGGCGGAACGAGGAGACCGCGGCCGGTTCCGGGCCGCGGCGGAAGAGAAGACCGGCGGCCGGGCCGCCGGCGTCGGAAGCCGAAGGGGGGGGGGGACCGAAATTTCCGGTCCCGTTTGAGAAAACCGGCCGGCCAGCTGGCCGGCCGGATGTCTTAAAAACCGGGGGAATTAATCCCCCGACCAACCCATAAAAACCCCCCTCTTTAAGAGGGGGACAGTTCTTTGAAGGAGGGGGGCAGCCGGCCCCCTCGGTTCCGCACCAGCAGGCCCCCTCATGTGAGGGGGCAGTTTGTTTTAAAAACCGGCGCGGCACGTGCCGCGCTGCCAAGGGGGAAAAACGGGGGGAGGGCGGGGGTCTCACCCGCGCACCGCCTGCGTGCCCCGCGCGCCGCCGCGCCGCCCCAGCGCGCCGCCGCGCCGCCTCCGCGCGCCGCCGCGCGCCGCCGCGCCGCCTCCGCGCGCCTCCGCGCGCCTCCGCGCGCCGCCGCGCCGCCTCCGCGCGCCACCGCCAGCCGCCGCCGCCGGCCACCGCGCCGCCCCAGGGGGGGGGGGGGGGGTCGGGCCGGGTCGGCCCGGACCCGGACCCCCCCGTTTCGAACCAGAATCGGTTTTTGGGCCATATCTTGAGCCTCGGACCTCCGAATGACGAACCGTCTGCGGAAACGCGATCCTGGGATCGAGACGGTCGTTTCGGTATATCGCACTCAAGGTTTTGGATTACCTTGAGTTCGGCCGGGTTGGTTCGTTCACGAAACCAACCGGGCCTTCGGAGCGGAAACGCTCATATCTCGAGCTATGAACGTCCGATTGAAGCGCCGTCAGTCGCGATGTGTTCCACTTAGTGAGACGGATCTTTTGGCATACTCCGCCCGAGGTTTGGACGCAGGTGGAGTACGGTCGGGTTGGTTTAGCCTTAAAAACCAACCGGGCCTCGGAGACGAAAATGCCAATAACTCTCAGACCGGGCGTCTGATCGACGCGCCGTCTGTTGCGTTGAGTTCCTGTTGACGATATGGAACTTTTGGATACATCAACTCCGGTCTTCGTGACAGTTGATGTATCAGCCTCTCGGCTCGTGGAGCGGACCCTCCGAACGAGCTTGCTATGTGCGGGAACCCTAGTGCTGGCTGCGACTGTTACTGTGACGACTACTACTACTGCTGCTGTGACTGCGACGACGACAGTACAAAGATCCTGTGTGGATTCGACGACGACGACTACAGCACTCAGCGATCCTACGTGGAACTGTGCTACCGAACCTGTGTGAGCTGAATCTTCTGTTTACCTTGGGCGGTGGAGCGCTTGGGTGTAGCGGCGGACCCGTGGTACTTGACAGTGGTGGTGCGCTTGGATGCAGCAGCAGACCCTTGGCGGTGGAGCGCTTGGTTGTAGCGGCGGACCCGCGATACTCTACGGAGTGTATGCGCTTGGTTGTAGCGACAGACCCTTGGCGGTGGAGCGCTTGGTTGTAGCGGCGGACCCGCGATACTCTACGGAGTGTATGCGCTTGGTTGTAGCGACAGACCCGCGACGGTGGAGACGTGCGTGCGGAGTACGGAGACCGTGTAGATGACTGAGACCTGATGACTGCTTGACCGACTCGACTTGGAGTGAGTCGACTAGCCCAGTGGACGGAGCGCCCAGTAGTTGGCAGCAGACCCACGGCGGACGGAGCGCCTGGTAGTTGGCAGCAAACCCGCGGTACTCGACAGGAGGAGTACCTCAGTAGGCTATCTGGGTGAGCGCTCGGTATTTGGCAGCAGACCCTCAGCGGACGGAGCGCCCGGTAGTTGGCTGCAGACCCGCGGTACTCGACAGGAGGAGTACTTCAGCAGTCTTAGGTTAGTGAGCAGTACCTCGGAGTCGTGACAGGACCACTGTACACTCTAGAGACGGAGCTCTTCAGTAGTTACGGTTTCGATAATAAAAATCCTGGTTTGAGCTGAGTCAATGATCTTTGTGTTTCCTCATGATTGAGATGGGTCGCTTAATAACTTAGGTATATGTATGGGCATATACCTGGGTAATGGTTATCCGTTGATTTCATAAACTTGTTATAAACTGTGTAGACTTGTACAGTTAACCTGTGAGGATTTACTGTTTACTCATCTTTGTGGATTGGGTTGTTCTTGGGCTCGGTGTTGGAGCCGAACGGAAATTGGTAACATAGGTATATGTATGGGCATATACCTAATCAACGTCGGGTGTTACTTTGTGATTGTATCTTCTTGTGGTTTATCCTTTGTGGATTTCAGGAGACCTTCGGGGGGTCTCGGGGTCCCTACTGAGTATCTTATACTCACCCCTGCACGGGCTATGCCCGCACTTCATTGTGTTGGTTGCATACGATGGACAGCGCTGACTGCGGTTGAGGCTTACGGAGTAGGTCGGTACCCGGAGGAGGACCACTGAGCGGGACGTGCTTGGAGCGGACAGTTGGACCCGAGGAGTTGTGGAGCTATCTGTACCTACCCTTCAGGTAGGATCCGTGGTGGACGATCCAGGAGCTGAGCCATCTGTACCTACCCTTCAGGTAGGAATCGAGGAGGACGTCCCAGGAGCCGCTCGTACTTTCAGTTGTTGTTTTCCCTTTCGAGTTGTACTTTACTTTACAGTTGGGCTTGTATTTCCGGCCCCTTTACTTCAGCACAGTTGTTCTAGTTTTGTGTACTGCTTTACTTCCGCTTGTTACTCTGAGGTGCTTGTTTACTTTATTAAGGCAATGCCTTCCCTTTTTACTGGGATTTTACGCCTTGGTGCTAGTCGCCAGCCCCTGGCCTATGGAAGGCGGGCTTGGGGTAGTCACGGCACGGGCCCCGAGGGCGGGTCGTGACAAATTGGTATCAGAGGCGGTCGGTTCTACCGCAGACTCTGATCTTTCTTCTATGTGAAGCAATAGTGTGTAGTGTATTGAGTGTGGTTAACAGTCCAGGGAGTCCAGTGTTGGTGCGGAGGCCGACGTATCCGTACACCAGGACCCTGACTTCTGATTTCCGACTTAATGCACGAAAACACTGATTGCGTGTGTGTTTCCCAAAAGGTTTAAAGTCAGCTCAAACCAGGTCAGCTCACCAGGTATAAATCGTAGACCGTGACACAACTGTTCAGGATGTCACCATGCAGATAGTTAGCTGGAGTTCTGAGAGAGTTCTCGATGATGGCCCACCGAGTAGCGAGACTCCGGTGCAGGGACCTTTTTCAGTGTTGGCACCTTCGGGTGGTGTACCAGCAGCACCACCACCCGTTAGGCAGAGGATGCCACTAGCTGACGGTGCACGCTAGCAGAGCGCGATGCACGAGTTCCAGCAGTAGAGGCCTCTGAGGATACGAGGCGAGACAGATTTCCCAGGCAGCAGTGGACTGGATGGAGGCGGTTGCTAGAGTTCTACGCCTAGCTTTGATACTAGTAATGAGGCTTCGGTACGCGAACCGATACCTGGGATAGTACCTACGGGTAGAGCGCCAGCTATGTCACTACCTGTTGGTCAGCAGACACTACCGGCGGTACCGGTAGCAGAGACTCACAGGCTTAGTGCCTTACATATGTTTTAGCACCAGATATCCCTCAAGTTTCAAGGTGAGCCTGACTCGTAGGTGGCTGAGGACTGGCTTGAGGAGGTGGTTGTGAGTTTTCTGGAGCTAATACAGCTTCGACAGTACGACATGTCGGCAGCAGAGCACTCAACGTGGCTTACCAATCAATCTTTGTACTCGTTGGTTACGTTGTGATCAGTTCTTTAGACTCGAACTTCTGAGCGAAGTGTGTCTAAAGGACATCTGAACCATTACTTTTCCTCTATGCATTTCTACCTATGCTAGGATGCTAGAGAGAACCTTTGTGGTTGTGAACGTTAGCAGTGAAAGGCAGGAAACTAGCGCCAGACTCAGAGACTCGGGCGTGTAAAATGTTTTAGGAGGAGGAAGTGCTAAGGACAGATGAATTTGCAGGGTAGCAGACGTGGAAGCGGAGCTTGGAGAGCAGCATGTGGTGGTGTAAATTTCGACATGTTACGACCACCCGACTTAGTAGTCCCCGCCAGGCTCAGGGAGCAGGAGGGCTGGGGAGGAGAATAGCTGCATTGCGGTCAAGGAGTGTGACCCAGGAGCTCTAAGAATGATTCGGGGTACGAATTATGTCTACTACGAGCTGCCATATCTATAGACATATGAACCAATCATTCTACCCTTCCACGAATCATGTCCCAGACCTAGAGGTTCCGGGTAAGCCGTAGACTTGACCCTCACGTCTGGAGATACCTTTGGGAGGAGACTCGATAATCACACTTACGCTGACGGTGTGATTTGACCTCGAGGCGAGAGTTTCGGTTGGAATCTCTTGGTGGCAGCGTAGAGGCCTTACGACGTTGATCTGGGTATGGGTTTGATTCACAAATCATACCCCGGTTGACTGTTTTAGGCAAACGTCGGAATGAGTTTTCCTTGGTCGGCGAAAAGGAAACCCTGGGCAGCACATGTTAAACTCAGGCATAAGAGGGTGTGACCGATCACTCTTGAGTTGGTCAACCCTACCCTTATGGCAGCAGGAGTTTTGAGTTTCAGTTCTAACCTAAAAAGGGAAACCTCTTGAATTCGAGGGGGACAAATACGTTCTTATACGGTCTCAACCCGATGAGATTTCGGAGATGTGGCCGAAGCGGCATGTTATCTCCGAAGTTCAATGGACCCTTTTCATCTTCAGCAGGGTAGGCGAAGAGGTTTACCGCTTGACCCTACCACCTCAGTCGCACCTGGTGCATAATGTCCACCACGTGTCTCAGCTGTGGAGATACGTGTATGTTTCTTCACACGTCATCGACCTCGGGGAGTTGGACGTCGATGACAGGGCGACAAGCACAGAGGTTCTATTAGAGAATGAGGATCGTCAGGAGCAGGTTCTACATGAACGGTTTCTTCCTCTGGGGTGCTTCACGGGTAGCACGAGATCTTCAGGTGAGCATATGGGAGCGTAAAGCTCAGTTGCGTGCTCAGTACTACTTTGTTTCCCTTAAGTGTGAGTTGAAGCTTTACGGGGACGTAAAGCCCTGAGGTGGGAGTAATGTAAAGACCCGTAAAATTCAAGGGAAATTTTTTCTTAATTTTCTTTAAAATTTTACATGAGCGCGGTTTCTGACAGCACCTGATTCCGAGGCCCAGAGTGCCCGGAATTAATTTCCGAAGTTTGGCTCGGGTACGTTCAGTGAACGAACGAGCGGGAATTCCTAACTTTTGATCTGGTGCTTGGAATTGAAATCCGAGGGCACCGATGAACTCACAGCGCCGATATTCTCTTAAAGAGACCTTTTCGGGAGTTGCGTTTGTTGCGGGTTGAAAGTTAGTTTTGGGGTTTTTAGTTGAGTTAAATAAAATTGTGTAGAACAATTTTATTATAACTTGTTAAAACCTATCAAAGGAGGTTGGAAGTGGGACCCACACCCACTTAACCTCCCTTGGGAGGATTAAGTGTGGTGGGGCCCACACGAACCCCTAATCCTTTCAAATTCTCTCAACTTGCTTAACCCCTAATTAAATGACTTGAGTTACTTTTAATTATGGGAGTTAAACCTTTTGAATTTCAAAACATTTGAAATTCTTATGTGTTATGTGACAATAAAATATGATGTTGTCTTATTTTATTTTGGGGGTTTTTGTTTGTCTTCTTGAGAGGTGGAGAGCTCTTCTTCATCTTCAAACTCTGACGAGGAACTCGAAGAACGTTCATCTTGACGAAGAACGTTCAAGCTCCGACGAAGAATGCCGCACCTCCATTCTTCGTTTACCGTGTCAACGAAAGGGGACGCCACTTCTTCCTCGGACAACCTTCGTCGGCGTACAAGTTTCGCCAACGACGTGTCTCTTCGAACGCATCCCTTCGTCATCGGATTTGACGAATGGCTACCGCGACGCCCGACCTCCGCGACGTCGTCTTCCGCGGAACGTTCACAATCTTCGAACCTTATACCCGAGGTAGGGGTTGTTGAATATTGTTAATTTATTCCATTTCTTGCTCGTGGATCGCATGTCTACGTGAGGCTTTTGAATATTTTATATAAGTGTTATTGTTAACGCGAGGGGGGCCGGACCGCACGAACACGGCTGAAACCCCCCCCCCTCCATCGTTCTTGTTTATTCTTGCGGATGGAAGCAAGTGGCGTGGTGCCGTCGCACCACGCGGATGATCGTACTTTTATTTTACGCGGCGCCGTCGCGCCACGCCGAGGTAGAATCTTCAAGAACGCGACGCCATCGCGCCGCGTTGAAAGGAATCAAGGTACGGCGAAAGGGGCGCGGTGCAGTCGCACCGCGCCGGACGACGAACACCGCGGCCGGTTCCGGGCCGCGGCGGAACGAGGAGACCGCGGCCGGTTCCGGGCCGCGGCGGAAGAGAAGACCGGCGGCCGGGCCGCCGGCGTCGGAAGCCGAAGGGGGGGGGGGACCGGAATTTCCGGTCCCGTTTGAGAAAACCGGCCGGCCAGCTGGCCGGCCGGATGTCTTAAAAACCGGGGGAATTAATCCCCTGACCAGCCCATAAAAACCCCCCTCTTTAAGAGGGGGGCGGTTCTTTGAAGGAGGGGGGCAGCCGGCCCCCTCGGTTCCGCACCAGCAGGCCCCCTCATGTGAGGGGGCCGTTTGTTTTAAAAACCGGCGCGGCACGTGCCGCGCTGCCAAGGGGGAAAAACGGGGGGAGGGCGGGGGGTCTCACCCGCGCGCCGCCTGCGTGCCCAGCGCGCCGCCGCCGGCCACCGCGCCGCCCCAGGGGGGGGGGGGGGGTCGGGCCGGGTCGGCCCGGACCCGGACCCCCCCCCCCCCCCGTTTCGAACCAGAATCGGTTTTTGGGCCATATCTTGAGCCTCGGACCTCCGAATGACGAACCGTCTGCGGAAACGCGATCCTTGGATCGAGACGGTCGTTTGGGTATATCTCACTCAAGGTTTTGGATTACTTTGAGTTCGGCCGGGTTGGTTCGTTCACGAAACCAACCGGGCCTTCGGAGCGGAAACGCTCATATCTCGAGCTACGAACGTCCGATTGACGCGCCGTCAGTCGCGATGTGTTCCTCTTAGTGAGACGGATCTTTTGGCATACTCCGCCAGAGGTTTGGACGCAGGTGGAGTACGGTCGTGTTGGTTTAGCCTTAAAAACCAACCGGGCCTCGGAGACGAAAATGCCAATAACTCTCAGACCGGGCGTCCGATCGACGCGCTGTCTGTTGCGTTGAGTTCCTGTTGACGATACGGAACTTTTGGATACATCAACTCCGGTCTTCGTGACAGTTGATGTATCAGCCTCTCGGCTCGTGGAGCGGACCCTCCGAACGAGCTTGCTATGTGCGGGAACCCTAGTGCTGGCTGCGACTGTTACTGTGACGACTACTACTACTGCTGCTGTGACTGCGACGACGACAGTACAAAGATCCTGTGTGGATTCGACGACGACGACTACAGCACTCAGCGATCCTACGTGGAACTGTGCTACCGAACCTGTGTGAGCTGAATCTTCTGTTTACCTTGGGCGGTGGAGCGCTTGGGTGTAGCGGCGGACCCGTGGTACTTGACAGTGGTGGTGCGCTTGGATGCAGCAGCAGACCCTTGGCGGTGGAGCGCTTGGTTGTAGCGGCGGACCCGCGATACTCTACGGAGTGTATGCGCTTGGTTGTAGCGACAGACCCTTGGCGGTGGAGCGCTTGGTTGTAGCGGCGGACCCGCGATACTCTACGGAGTGTATGCGCTTGGTTGTAGCGACAGACCCGCGACGGTGGAGACGTGCGTGCGGAGTACGGAGACCGTGTAGATGACTGAGACCTGATGACTGCTTGACCGACTCGACTTGGAGTGAGTCGACTAGCCCAGTGGACGGAGCGCCCAGTAGTTGGCAGCAGACCCACGGCAGACGGAGCGCCTGGTAGTTGGCAGCAAACCCGCGGTACTCGACAGGAGGAGTACCTCAGTAGGCTATCTGGGTGAGCGCCCGGTATTTGGCAGAAGACCCTCAGCGGACGGAGCGCCCGGTAGTTGGCTGCAGACCTGCGGTACTCGACAGGAGGAGTACTTCAGCAGTCTTAGGTTAGTGAGCAGTACCTCGGAGTCGTGACAGGACCACTGTACACTCTAGAGACGGAGCTCTTCAGTAGTTACGGTTTCGATAATAAAAATCCTGGTTTGAGCTGAGTCAATGATCTTTGTGTTTCCTCATGATTGAGATGGGTCGCTTAATAACTTAGGTATATGTATGGGCATATACCTGGGTAATGGTTATCTGTTGATTTCATAAACTTGTTATAAACTGTGTAGACTTGTACTGTTAACCTGTGAGGATTTACTGTTTACTCATCTTTGTGGATTGGGTTGTTCTTGGGCTCGGTGTTGGAGCCGAACGGAAATTGGTAACATAGGTATATGTATGGGCATATACCTAATCAACGTCGGGTGTTACTTTGTGATTGTATCTTCTTGTGGTTTATCCTTTGTGGATTTCAGGAGACCTTCGGGGGGTCTCGGGGTCCCTACTGAGTATCTAATACTCACCCCTGCACGGGCTATGCCCGCACTTCGTTGTGTTGGTTGCAGATGACGGACATCGCTGACTGCGGTTGAGGCTTACGGAGTAGGTCGGTACCCGGAGGAGGACCACTGAGCGGGACGTGCTTGGAGCGGACAGTTGGACCCGAGGAGTTGTGGAGCTATCTGTACCTACCCTTCAGGTAGGATCCGTGGTGGACGATCCAGGAGCTGAGCCATCTGTACCTACCCTTCAGGTAGGAATCGAGGAGGACGTCCCAGGAGCCGCTCGTACTTTCAGTTGCTGTTTTCCCTTTCGAGTTGTACTTTACTTTACAGTTGGGCTTGTATTTCCGGCCCCTTTACTTCAGCACAGTTGTTCTAATTTTGTGTACTGCTTTACTTCCGCTTGTTACTCTGAGGTGCTTGTTTACTTTATTAAGGCAATGCCTTCCCTTTTTACTGGGATTTTACGCCTTGGTGCTAGTCGCCAGCCCCTGGCCTATGGAAGGCGGGCTTGGGGTAGTCACGGCACGGGCCCCGAGGGCGGGTCGTGACAATTACATCATACCCTTCCATCTCAATCACTGAGAAATTCCACACTTGCTCCACCTCTCCCACACGATACAACAAGCTCTACACAAGGAGGCTCGAAACTCTCTTCGACCAGAAGAGTTTGAAGTTTTAAAATCGAAGGCATCATTTCTACCCTTAAACCAAGAAAATCAACTACATGTGTATCAATAAAAGAGTGTGAAGAACCCATATCAAACAGAACTTGCATCAAGGTACAATTTATAAGAATAGTACCTCGCACCATGGATGGTCCCGAATGATCATCCACCACAAACTACTCATCTCCGAACACATTTCTGCTTGTCACACCCTGCTCTTTATTGCCATGCTAAGGCGTCGTGGTATTCTGAGCATCACCATGACCCACTTTACTCTCCCGACGAGGGGTGTGTTGCTGTCCCCATCCCATCGAAGCATACAACGTATGTGATCCCTGAGGAGTGTCATGCGCACCTGACCATGGAGAATTTTGACAATAACGTTGCAGATGCCCCCATATGCTTACAATTATGACATGTTCGAGGTTGTGCCATACAATCCATCTTGATGTGGCTCGTAGAACCACACTAAAAACATCCTAGTTTTCTCTAGGGCTTTAGAAGAAGATTTACCGATACTAGTGTCAGATTATATGCCATATTCTTTCCCTGGGAATAAGTGTCCCTCTTTTTCTTGAACCCAGTGTAAGAGTTCCCACTATTCCCCATGTGTACCACCATGCTTTCTCCACTCAGAGCACCGAACAAATTCCTCTCAGCCACCGAGGCTCTATTAACCATATTTGAGTAATCATATATACACATTAATTCTATCTTTGAATGGATTACTTGCCTTAACCCTACTTCAAAGATCCTTGCTTTCAAGGACATGCTACCTGCCACCTCGGGTGAAAAAAGTACTAAGTTCATAAACATAGCTGCATACTCCATCACAGAAATAAGCTCTTTCTTTAAACTGAAGAAATCAGTCGTATGCCGATTTCTGAACATATGTGGGTAGAATTGTTTATTAAACAATTCTTCAAAGCCTTCCCACATCATACCCTGGTCTATCCCCGCTTAGACTTCCAACTCCCACCACTGAAGGGAAATATCTTCCAACATATGCGTGGTCAACTACACCTTTAACTCTACCAGTGTTCCCAAGAACTCAAAGATATTGTTCATTCTATTCAACCATGCTTCTTCCCTCTCCGTCTCTGAATCACCCCTGATGATTGGTGGATTCTTCTTTTAAAACTGAACCGAATTGTAACACCCCAATATTTTATGGGAAGTATTATTTTTAATTTTTTTTATGTCTGGTGTTGTATGATACAAGAAGATTATCTTGCACTATACGCAACACCGTATTTGCTTGCAGTATACACAACACTATTCTTGGATCATGTTACACAAAATTTCATGTTCATTTGATAAAACTTATTCTACATAACATTGCGTGTGTATATATATATATATGTATATATTCAATGTATAAATAAAATATGGTTGAATTATATTATACAAAACAACAAAGGAATCGTTCACTACACGTAATCCTGACTTGGCTTACTTTACACTCAATCACGACCTTCCCCGATAGTGTGTGTGGTATGCAATACCGAGTTTCAATTAACAATGATATGTAATTAAAATATTATATTAACTAGCCATTATGAATAGTAATACCCACTTTTTAAAATTTTATAAATTTCATCTTTCAAATTGGACTTCATTCTTGGATTCATAATATCAAAAATAGCGTAGGGTGAAATTTTGGCATTTTTCTAAAAACTTTTAATTTTTAATGAATAGTGAAAACGCTCTATTACTATTTAAAAACCAACTTTAAATTTAAATAATTATATATTTTATATAAAGTTATTTTAGGTCAAAATTGATACATAATAACTACATAAGTTCAATGTAATTCATTGGAGTCATTTTATAATAATTTTAGATATATACAAATTTTATTGAACTTTTCACCATCTTTTACCCACCGCCAAGGTGAATTTAAAAATTTACATAAAACATAATTTAACCACTTCTGTGAGTGGAATTTCGAAAATCTGAGAGATGCGGTTAATATCAAGGAGTAAAATTTGGTTCAATAAGATAAAAATAATTTTTGGTAAATAGTAACTTTTTACTTTTATTTACCACAGTTAAAAGTAAATATGGTAATTAACGGTATAAATGATATTTTTATTACCCTAACACGTGTCCTAATTCTATTGGATAAGTTTAATTTGACCAAAAAAACTATAGGAATAAAATATTACCCTTAAGGTCCACTTGGATTATATTAGGACACTTATTATTATTTTATTTAAATAAGAGTTAAAAGAGTTAAAATCAAAGTGTAATACCTAAAACATTTTTAATTTAGGGTTATACATAAGATAAATTCTACAATAAATATTCATTAGAAAGGTAAACCGATCTCATACATAATGGTATTTTATTTATAATTTTTAGACATTAAATAATGTAATTTATTAATGACACAATGATGATGCAGTAATAACCTTATTTATGAAATATTAACATAATTGATATTATAAATACCCAAACTTAATGTAATTTGACACTTTTGATGAATTAAACTAATTTTATAGGTTAATATGACATTTTTGTATTGATCTAATTAAATTTTTTTGAACTAGTCATGGTGTTTTGATTTTCACAAAAAAAATCAATTACCAAATAGTGTCAAAATTGACATAAAATAGTTTTTAAAACAAATATTATATTATTAATTGTTATTATATTAATAAAAATCTGAGGCTCAGAAAAATAACTTAGATACGGTTATATATTTTAATAATTAACCACTTGGGGTTCTTTTGGCCTGTTATTGTATGTTTATTAACCATATAGTGTAAGAAAATAGGAAGACACGGTAAAAGTTAAAATATTTAACTTAGAGTTAAATCTAAATGATAAGGTTAAAATATTTACCTAAACATGTCTAAAACCAATTGGTTGAAAATATTTTTACTCATACCCACATTATCTTCAAAATAAATCAATTTTAATCAATTATAAACCTAATATGACTTTTTTATAAAATAGTTTTTTATGTTTTTCCTAAGGTGCCCCTCTCCTCCCTTATAAAAGGGCACCTCCTCCCTCTCCTCCTCACAGAATTTTGAGCCTTGAATATTAGCCAACACCTTACAATTAATCTTCTCAACCTCTATAGATATATCATAGAGGTTTGGGTCTTCTCAAAAGACCAACTCTAGTGCCCTAAGAAGAAGTTTAAAAGAGGTGCGTCGAGGAAGAGGTGATCTCTTCTACCGACTCTTCCCAGTTTCATTCTTCTTCTACTTCCTCTTATTTGGTTTTTTCAATAAAAATTAAAAACATAAGTATTACTTATATACTTATTTGTTATTATAAATATGAAACAACCATATTTCACATTCTATCCATCCTACAGAAAACAAAATCACCACTGGTGCGTAGGTACGGAATATCGTCTCCACGCCGTGGTGTAATCAGTTTTTCAACCACCACCATTATTGGATGGGTATAATGGTCTAAATAAAAACTATATATGATTATTATAACATAATAATTATTCTATGATATTATATCATCCACTCCAATTCCATAAAATAAATATGGGACTGATATCATCGCTCGTGCGTACGTACGGATTGCCATCTCCACGACGCGTTGAGATTCATTTTCCATGATAACAATTCTAAAATGATTATAAAGTATATATAATAATTAATCATGAAATATATGACTTAATAATACTACTATATTTATGTATATATATATATATGTATGTCATCTACTTAGTTCCATTCAATTCAATTAGGAAATGAAAAACAGCATTCATGCGTACGTACGACCTACCGTCTCCAGGAACGGTGTATTTCTTTCCAATTATCGATCTTTTATATATATGTATATTCTGAATATATATTATATATAAATAATTTTTTATATTATATAATTAAGTAATCATGATCTATGTAATCATATTAATAATTACAATTCAAAACACGGACGAAAAATGAAACGATTTTACCCAAAACGCTGCTTTAACATGGAATTGAAAAATGAACGGATAATATAAAGTTGTAAGTGAATAATATATGATATCATAAATATTATTATGGTTATGTTACAAGTTAATAATATTTTTAAACCACTATATAGTAGTCTCAAATACATATAGAAGAAATTGGACATACGGTAAGGGAAAATTTTGCAATCTCATTTTTATCTGGGATTTCTTATACGTATGTATTTAATGGGATTATATTTTCCATCCATGTCCATAAAAATGTTTTTCATCAATTGTTTAATATTATTCCATGGATTTTTAAAGTCATGTTTACCCCTTTTTTAAATTTTACATTGTGTTATGGAGTGAATCTTTCTTTTGTTTACCATACGATGAACCTTTTGACTTTTCCGACAAAAGTATGAGGAGAATGTTTTTTTACTTATACATCAAGAACGGATTTTTACGATTTCATATCACCTAATTTTCAAGAAGCATCATATAAAATATTTCCTGGTTATTTTCAATAAAATACTTTTATTTTAAAATTTTGTGGCATTTTGTGAAAATAAAATGATTTTTAAGGAGAAAGGATATTTTCCACAAAAATTCATATCAAGTGTTTTATCAAAACTATTTTCCATCTAAGTTGAAATTATTTAGCATGATTATGTTTCAAATATAATGTCTCTATGATTTACATTCTTTCACTTTTCTTATGATGAAATGATATCCATTTGTTTTATATGGATTACGTTATGATGGGATGTTGTTTATGAAACCCATTTTATTCTTTGGGTTATGATGAATGATTTATGTTTATTTTGTGGCACACGTAAGAATGATTTCATTATGAGAGTAGTGAGACCTATATCTACCTCCAATACATTATGTAAATAATTATATCTCATGAGATAGACATGGATGGAATTTTAAGTTAATCTGGTTCAGTGATACAGGACTGGAACGAGAAGTGAACTCGATTAAGAAACGAACTTTGTCTACTAAGATGGTCTTGGTAGCAATATCTTGGCTACTCTGGAAATCATATCATGTGAATAATGGTTTTCCATAATTACATCTTTTTTCCCATGCAATTTTATCATGATTAATGTTCCTTTATAACCTATTACTTACGTACTACCAAGATTTATTTCACAACTCAAGATTTTGAAGTTTAACCTTTATGTTCATGTTTTGAAGTTAAAATGTATATGGTTTGTTTTATTTTCTCCATGCTTACCCTTACTGAGCATTTGATCTCACCCTTTAAATGTTTTCTTTTCCCCAGTATATAATGAAAGGATTTAGGTAAGAAAAAAGGGAATATCATTATGGGAGATGTTGAAGATCTTTCACCAATATTAGAAGATTATATTCCGACTTTCCAAAGACAATAAACTAGTATGGTCCTTCAGTGTCTATTTTTGTTATATATTAGGTATTTCGAAAAAGTAATGTAATGTCCATGTATGTCATGCTTTGGGTATCTATAGTTGGTATTAGAGGAAAGGTTTAGTTAATCTTTAGAAACTAGGATGAAAAAAATTTAGTGAGATCCCAAGATACATTTATAAGGTATGTCTAGGGATGTCCCTACGGTTAAGTATAAGTATAGGTTATAGTCCTAGAAATACGATAACAATCTTAGAATTAACCCTAATATGTTATATATTGAAGGTAATCCCCTTTTATTATGTTGTCTTCCTTACATTATTTTTTCCTCTTACACTATTCTATTTTTGTTTTAGAAAATTTCTAGAAATAGGAAGATTCACAATAATAGAGGATATGATGGATAGTGGAATGATATTCTTCGTTAGAAACCAAATGAAACGGGATTTGGAAGTACAAACATTGTTAATATTCCTAATTAGAAATCTCATAATATGATCAATAATCTCAACTTTGGTAAGTATCCAGACTCAGCTAATAAGAGAAATATAGACTTTCATGATGATCATAGAGGAATCAAAGTTCAATTCCCCTCATGTAAATCATGTGGTAAGATGCATCGGGGAGAATGTTTCAAAGGAACGGGAAGATTATTTGGGTGTGGAAAAGAAGGGCACAAAACTAGTAATTTCACAAGAAAAGGTTTAGTTAACACCATGTACAAGGATAATGGTATTTCCATGACATTAACAACGGTTATATTTCTTAAATGTGGAATGTACGGGAATTATACAAACCAATTCCATAAGGGAACGTCTCATAAAGAGAATCATCATGGTCGTATGGGTAGTATTTATATTGATGATGATGAAGAGACTACAAATGATATGTGAGATGAATGAATTTTTGAAGCTTGGTAAATGTTTTAAGAAGGTAGTGGAATGATTTATGTTTATCAAGATTTATGTTGTATAGCTAATGGTTCTATGGAATAAAGACACATCTAAGGATTGTTACACTATTGTTTTTCCTAAATTATTTGAAAGTATATGTTTATTGGTACTGGTAACCATAAAATGTTATTCAATTATTTTGGGAAAGTAGATGATATGTGCATAATGATAGGATAAAGAGAAAATAATATGTATGATATTATTCACGAGCTCATGACTGATATAAGGACAAAGTGATATCATGGTTTGAGTATATATAAATTTTGGGATTTTGGTATGTGGAATGAGTTAACTTTTGACAGCATTCATGTTTTCACTATGGTTATATGGTAATTAATGTTTCAAAAGAATACATGGATAAGGTATTCACATTTTTGGAATGTGATCAACAAGATATATCTTATGATATATGGGGGATAAATGATGGTATTCACATTCTCAGTAGATGATATTTCAAGTAATTTTCTTCTTTATACTATGAGCTTGGATAAAAGTATTTTGGATAAGCCTAAAGATTTGATTGGATTATGTTGAACATATGTTAGTATTGTTTAAGGCAAGAACATTTTTCGATATTATTGATGGTATGTTATAATAATGTAGTTTTAGAAAAAGGACAACCAATAGGATGAGTGAAAGCTCATCGTGTCAGACAAGGATGTGGGAGTCGAACACACAACTGAAGTGATATAGGCCTGTATCGCCTACCACTAGCCTACAAGAAGTCCCTGATTAGTAGAAACTAGTTTTATTATATTAAGCAGTATGATATATGAAATATCCATTTTACAATCCATATACGATTAATATCACTATAGATGGAGTTATGTATATTTAACAACTTCTTCTAACCTTTTGTTTGAGATATATGGAATGACATATCATTCTATCGCATGATCTGCTAACACTTCACGAATGAAAAATTCAACTTCATTTATTTAAGAGATGAAGTAGAAATTTGTCATGGAATGACCAACGGTTAGATTTTACCAAAATCAAGAAAGTACTTCTTCTAATTCCAATTTTTTCAACTTTAGGGAAATGATCTTGAAAACCAAAAACATTGTCCAATTTCCCTCATATCTAATGAATCAGATGGTACCTTAGATCATAACAAATTTATGTCTGTGATTTTTGGCTTTTTCATAGCCATGTTGTGTACCACTCTCCATCAGAACATTATGGTTAGATTTAACTTCCATATCCATATTTTAACCAATTTTCTCTTATGTGGAAACCCAGTGACTAGTTAATTTGGGTAACTGTTATGTTTCATAATTTTATTTTCCACATTATGTTTTGGTAGTCCTTTTTACGATGTGGGTTTCTATTAAATAAACTTTCAAATAGTAAACCACTTATAAATCTAACGAATTTGAAGCATAAAATTCATTTTAAGGGGGGTAGAATGTAAAACCCCGAGATTTTATGAGAATTATTATCTTTAATTTTTTAATGTCTTCTATTGTATGCTCACCAAGATTATCTTGCGCTATACGCAACACCGTATTAGCTTGCAGTATACGCAACACTATTCTTGGATTGTGTTACACAAAATTTCAAGTTTGTTTGATAGAAGTTATTCTACGCAACATTGAGTGTGTATATATATATATATTCAATGTATAACTGAAATATGGTTGAATTCTATTATTCACAACAACAAATGAATCATGCACTACACACAACCCTGTGTTGGCTTGCATTACATGCAATCACGACCTTCTACGATAGTGTGTGTTGTACGCAATACTGAGTTTCACTAAACAATGATATGTAATTAAAATATTATATAAAATAGCCATTATGAACAGTAATACCCACTTTTTGAAATTTTATAAATTTCATCATTCAAAATGGACATCATTTTTGGATTCGAAATATCAAAATTAGCCTAGGGTGAAATTTTAGTATTTTTCTGAAAACATTCAATTTTTGATGAATAGTGAAAACACTTGGTTACTTTTTAAAAAACGAATTTTTATTTAAATAATTATTTATTTTATTTAATTTTATTTTTGGTCAAAATTGATACATAATACATATATATGTTTAATGTAATTCTGTGGAGTCATTTTATAATAATTTTAGATATATAAAAATTTTATTGAACTTTTCACCGTCTTTTACCCACCTCTTAGGCGAATTTGAAAATTTACATAAAACATAATTTTACCGCTTATTTGAGTGGAATTTAAAATATCTGAGAGACAAGATTAATATCAAGGAGTAAAATGTGGTTCAATGAGATAAGAATAATTTTTGGTGAGTAGTAACTTATTAATTTTATATACCATAGTTTAAAGTAAATAGGGTAATTAAGGGTAAAAATGATATTATTATTACCCTAAAACATGTCCTAATTCTATTGGATAAGTGTAATTCGACCAAAAACATCCTTAGGAATAAAATATTACCCTTTAGTTCCACTTGGATTAGATTAGGACACTTATTATTATTTTATTTGAAGAATAGTTAAAAGAGATAAAATAAATATTTAATAAATAAAACATTTTTAATGTAGGGTTATAAATAAAATAAATTAAACTATGAATATTCATTATAAAGATAAAAATATTTCCTACATAATTGTATTTTATTTGTAATTTTTAGACATTAAATATTTTAATTTATTTATGATACAATGATGAGGTAGTAATTACCTTATTTATGAAATATTAACATAATTGATATTATAAATACCCAAATAAATGTAATCTGAGACTTTTTATGAATTAAACTAATTTTATAGGTTATTATGACATGTTAGTATTGATCTAATAAACCTTTTTTGAACTAATCATGCTTTATTTATTTTCACAAAAAATCAATTACCAAATAGTGTCAAAATTGACATAAAATTGTTTTTAAAATAAATATTATATTATTAATTGTAATTATATTCCTAGAAATATACGGTCAGGACAAATTACTTAGATAAGGTTATAAATGTTAATAATTAACCACTTGGGGTTCGTTTGGCTTGTTATAGTAATTTTATTAACCATATAGTGTAATAATACAAGAAGACACGGTAAAAGTTAAAATATTTAACTTAGAGTTAAATTTAAATGATAAGGTTAAAATTTTAACCTAAAATTCTATCAAACCTATTTTTTGAGAGTTTTTCGACCCATCCACACTTTAGTTTCAAAATAAATCAATTTTGTGCTATTATAAACTGAATATGACTTTAATATAAAATAATATTTTAAGTTTTTCCTAAGGTGCCCCTTTCCTCCCTTATAAAAGGGAACCTCTTCCCTATCCTCCTCACACAATTTTGAGCCTTGAAGATCATTAAAACCCTGACAATTACTCTTCTCAAACTATATAGTTATATAATAGAGGGTCTGGTATTCTCAAAAGACAAACTCTAGTGCCCTAAGAAGACGTTTAAAGGAGGTGTGTCGAGGAAGAGGTGATCTCTTTTACCGACTCTTTCAAGTGTCTTTCTTCTACTACTACTTCTTCATTGGTTGTTTAATTATAATGTAATAACATAAGTATTACTTATATACTGATATGTTATTATAAATATGAAATGACCCTATTTTACCTTCTATGCATCCTATGGAAAACGAAATCATTATGTGTGCGTACGTACAGAATACCCTCTCCACGTCGTGGTGTAATCAGTTTTTCCACCACCAACTTATTTGGATTGGTATAATTGTGTAAAGAATAACTATATATGATTATTATAACATCATACTAATTCTATGATATTATATCATCCACTTCAATTCCATTCAACAAATATGGGAACGATATCATCGCTCGTGCGTAAGTACGGATTACCGTCTCCACGACACGATGAGATTCATTTTCCATGATAACAATAAAAGAATGATTATAAAGTATATATATAATAAGTAATAATGAAATATATGACATAATAATGCTACTGTATTTATTAATATATATATGTATGTCATCTACTTAATTCCTTTCAATTAAATAAGGAAATGAAAAACAACGTTCATGCATACGTACGTCCTACCGTCTACATGAACTGTGTATTTCATTCCATTTATCGATCTATTATATATATGTATATTCTGAATATATATTATATATAAATCATGTTGAATATTCCAGAATTATGTAATCATGATCTAAGTAATCATATTAATAATTACAATTAAAAACATGGACGATAAATGAAACGATTTTACCCAAAATGCTACTTTAACATGGAATTGACAAATGAACAGATAATATAAAGTCATAAGTGAATCATATATTATATCATAAATATTATTATGGTTTTGTTAAAAGTTAATAATATGTTTAAACCACTATACAGGAGTCTCTGACACATATGAAAGAAATTGGACATAAGGTAAGGGAAAATTTTGCAATCTCATTTTTATCTGAGATAGCTTATATGTAAGTATTTACTGGGGTTATATTTTTCATCCATGTCCATAATTTTTTTTTCATAAAGTCCTTAATATTCATCCATGTATTTTTAGAGTCATGTTTACCCCGACTTGACTTTTACATTGTGTTATGGAAAGAATATTTCTTTTGTTTACCATATGAGGAACTTCTTGACTTTTCCGACAAAAGTACGAGGATACAGTTTTTTAACTTATAAGGCATGAATGGATTTTTACGGTTTCATATCACCTAATTTTCAAGAATCTTCCTCTACATTTTTTCATTGTTATTTTCAATAAAATCCTTTTCTTTTAAAATTTTGTGGCATTTTGTGATAAGAAAATGATTTTTAAGGAGAAAGGACATTTTCCTCAATAATTCATTTCAAGTGTTTTATCAACACTATTTTTCGTCTAAGATGACATTATTTAGCATGTTGATGTTTCTTGTATAATTTATATATGATTTACATGGTTTAAATTTTCTTATGATTAAATTATATCCATTTGTTTTATATGGATTATGTTTTGATGTGATGATGTTTATGAAACCCATTTTATTCTTTGGGTTATGATGAATGATTTATGTTCATTTTGTGGAACATGTAAGAATGATTTCATTATGAGATGGGTGAGACCTATATATCCCTCCAATGCATTGGGTAAAGAATTATATCTCATGATATAGACATGGCTCGAACGGTATGTTAATCTGGTTTAGTGATACAGGACTGGAACAAGGAGTGAACTCGATTCAGAAAGGGACTTTGTCCACTAGGATTGTCTTGGCAGTAATGCCTTGGAAACTATGGAATTCATATCATTGTCTTAATCGTTTTCCATAATTACATGTTTTATTCCCAAGATATTTTATCATGATTAATGTTCCTTTAAGATCTATTCCGTAAGTACAACCAAGATTTATTTCACAACACAAGATTTTGATGTTTAAAGTTTATGTTCATGTTTTGATGTTCAAATGTATATGGTTTGTTTAATTTTCTTTGTGCTTACCCTTACTGAGCATTTGAACTCACCCTTTATATGATTTCTTTCACGAGGATATAATGAAAGGATTTAGGTAAGAACAAAAGGGAAGATATTTATGGGATATGTTGAAGAACTTTCACCAAGATTAGAAGATTATATTCCGAGTTTCCAAAGACACTAAACTATTATGGTTTTTTGGTGTCTGTTTTTGTTATGTATTAGGTATTCCGAAAAAGTAATGTAATTTCCATGTAATTAAAGATTTGGGTATCTACATGAATGGTCCACATTCCTTGGTTCAACCATTTTATTTCCACTTTCCACAGCTTGGAAGGCTTGTACTATGCTTTGCACTAGCTGCTGGTTCACATGTGGCTCATGTGCAACCACATTCAAAGAAACCTCTACTTGTTGGTCACTAATATGCCTACCTTGTGCCATTTCTATCAATAGAAAACAAACGACCATGAGTCTCACTTCCTTAGATATCACGAAATTTCATTTCGAATAAAATTACACAACACTATCACAACAAGGCTTTCCACTAGTTCACATTTTCCATGTTTCACTATTTTGAAAACCCAACCATTTTCGAAATAGAAATTTATTGACATTATAGTTTCACACATTCATATCACATCATAAATCATTATTACCAAATGAAATATGAATCCTAGTGGGAAGACATTTCTACCATGCATGTCATGCTCATCTCATTGGCGACACCCAGGATAATGAGGTATCTAATTCCTATAAGTGTCTCTAAAACACTTATGTACCCAAATCCCTGGTAACATGAATTTCAGCATAAAAGGGATAGATACTTCCTTTTATTCTACACATTCCATGTTCAGACATTACTACGCCTTGCTACCATCCAGACTCATGGAACGCACCACAACAAATGTCAACACCAAATCAGAGAATCAAATCTAGAGGACGAAACAAACTGATACCACTTGTATCACCCGGCCCCTACCTCATTGTCTTGAGGAGGTGGTGATGGATAATTGTCCTTAAGAAACGTTCCCAAGATGCCAAAGGCTGGAAAAAAATGCTGAGGGATTCAAGATCGAGTTGGAGAATGATTTTCCCTTAAGACAGAATCAACCAAAACAACAGCTAATTATGCATGCACTTTCAAACCCAAACTTGTATTCCCAAACGACAACCAAGTTGTTCCACAACACAACTCAAAAACAATACAACTAGACCTATCCAGACTACATCAGTGTACACTGTGGAAACTAAAAAACCAAGAAGCATGAGCCATGACAACACCACAGCTCTATGCCATGCTCCAAACTCCATGCTCCACCAAGATGTCACAATGCTCCACTAAAGGAAGGTGATTCCTTACC
Source organism: Viscum album (assembly GCA_963277665.1). NCBI lineage: Eukaryota > Viridiplantae > Streptophyta > Magnoliopsida > Santalales > Viscaceae > Viscum > Viscum album. The sequence goes on from OY728138.1 coordinate 1,206,649,666, forward strand.
TTTTCCCACATCATGGTACACGACATCTGCAAAGACACCACAGTTCCAATGAAGGGGGTGATTACTAAAACATAGTAGGATATCCCCAAATGACATCCCTACACATGCCACTAGGATAAAACCATTAGCACATTTATATATAATAGTTTATATAAAATAAATGACTAGTGAAACCATTTTCATAATCCTAACATGCCCTTACTGAGCCATCACACCCAAACCAAGCTACCAAGGGAAATCCAACCAAACATGCCACAAGTCATCTCATCATTTACATGTTAGCACAACAACTTCCATCTTGCAAAGCAATGCACAACAAACACCCAAAATGGTGGGACATCCTCCAAACCCGTTCACCCATTCACACCAAAACAATCAAACTGGTGGGACTTCCGCCCAACATGTTCACCCATTCAAAACTAGCTATACTTTCCAAACACTACTCATATGGTTTTCTTTCCAACCAAAATACATCATCTTTCTATAGTGAGAATTCATGCCCACTTCCATACAACATTTCAATCAAACCAAACCAAGCATAAACCCACCAAGGTCACAACAACATTAAATAAACCAATTCCATTGCATATCAATCCACATCAATAAATCAACTATTTTTTGAAATCCATTTTCCATGCCAAACAAAATTTCAATAAAACATCCTTTTTTATTGAAAACCCTTTCCAAAAATCATTTTGACAAATCAACCATATCATCCCATTTTAAAATCTTCATTTTAAAATCCACTTTAATATAATTTCACTATAAAACACCTTTTTTCCCAAAAATGCCCATAACATCACCCAAGGGATTTCCAACCAATTTAGTATAACAATTAACAATTAATTTTCAGCATGAAAATTAATTGTAACAAGGAACCACTAGTTCTAACCAAGTGGAGTCAAGAGAGAAGCCACATACCTTTAGGGTTCCGGAGAAATCAACCCATGAACAACCGCACCTCAAAACCGGAAAATTCACCACTTAAACCTCTCTAGATCCCATTCCCAAACATCCAAAATCCTTAATATTAACATCCAAGGAAACCAAAACCATTGATTTACCAAAAAAAAGTGTATATATAGAAAACCACAATAGAGAGGGATGTAGGTCTAGAGGAAAACACAAGAGAAACAAGTGGAGAGACTTACCTGAGAGAAACCACCTTCAACAGCCTTGAAAACCCTTTGAAATGATTCCAAATCGAGTAGGATAGCACCTTTAACCACTGATAACCAAAAATCCCATGTGTGGATTCAGTGGGGGGAATATTGGAGTGAAATAGGTTAAGCTTGAGGGAGCCTGAAACATATAACCTAATTTTTAATTTGCCGCACGGTTAGCCCGCATGGTTTGGAAAACAGTGTGCTAACCCTGCCCATGCTACTGCATCGTGAGAAAGGGTCTTCATGGTTTCCTCTCACGGTTTGGAAAAATGTATGCAGGTCATGAAAAGACTACTGTCTACCTTGCATGGTTTCTTGGAGATTACGTATGGTTTCAACTAACCGTTCTCAAACTGTGCACCCCTTTAAAAGTCTCCAAGCTCATCCATACCCATTCCAAACTCTCCCAACCTCTTACAAACTCATCCCCAACACATCAAACACATAAAAATTCATAAACAAAGGCCACATAACACAAACTGGGGGTGCTACATGGCTTGTTAGATGATTGGTGAATGAATCTTTTCGAATGGAGGTGCAGTAGTGTGAAGAACAGACATTAAAACCCTAATTGAGTTTTGGTGGTGGATTTCTGGTGTGTAGTGACTGAGATTCACATTTTTTGGTTACATGTAGAACTTTTTGATAGATTCAATTTAAAATCATAGTAAAATCATGTAAATTCATAGTGTGAGATTAGGTTTGATATTTCATTAGAAAACCTGACTACACACCTTGTATTAGAAATTACCCACATCATGTATCCCCCCAATGGTGGTGGATAAGGTTATGATAGATTTAAGGAAACCATAGCATTTAGCCCATCCTACACACCATGTAGCCTCTTCTCAATTGGATAACCCGTGCGAAGGGTCACATGGATTAGAACTTGTGTGGAGGTACTCGGGGTGGGGTGCATACCTGTTTACTCTAGTAAATAGACACAATGAGAAACACATAACCCTGTTATCGATTATCTGGGACATTACATGTAATACACCTACATGGCATGTACTTATGCATGAATAGGATCCTAAATTCCATCATAAGACATAGCCAAGTTGTGAAGTGGGTCCACACACAGTGCGTGTCCCCTCAAACAGAGTGTACCGACTAAGATATTTTGAGGTAACATAAAATCTTCAGAACTTCTATATTTGAACATGAAAATTGGATTTCTAGTAACATATTTTGAGTGACTCTCTACATATAATGTGATGGTACAATTAGTTGTGGATTTCTATATATGATGTCAATTATTCGTGGGTAAATCTTTCTTAGGTTACTCTGATGATGGTAGTGATTAATAAGGATCACTAGATGACTACTACTAAGTGAAACCCTCAAACTAGATTGGGAATGGGTCATAGATGGCTTCGATAGTGGACCCCCCCTAGTCGGGCTGGGAATGGGTCCTCTATTGACTCTTGAGTGGAACCCTCTAGTTGGGCTGGGCATGGCTCATCGATGACTATTAGAGTAGAACCCTCTAGGTGGGATGATCATGTTTCTTCAACATCCCAAGTGGAACCCTCTTACTGTAACACCCCAGGTAAATAAAGAGTATGACATTTTCACATTTATCCATATTTGTGAATAAAATATTAATAGAACTTTAAAAGGGACGCTATGCTCGATGGTGTACCCAACATGCAACAAGGAGTTTCTTTTGAATCTTACGTTACACACTAGTAATAAAATAATATTATTTTAAAGGTTAGTTAACATGTAGCCATTGTATTGGCAGGAATGAATAGAAATAACTAAAATATGATTATATATGTTTGTCAAATATTTTTACTTTTTACAATAAATGTTAGAGGATTAAAAATGCGAATGTATCCAATTTTAAGAGTAAACTTTCTAATATTCTTTAAAAGGTCAATTAACTGCCTTTTGATGGCGAACCTCTTTTAAATCCACTTATTGAAAATTTTTTGTGTTATATTGGACAAAATAAAATTCTTCTTTAGAATCAGGACATCAAAATTTACTTTGCTTAAATTTTTGGTATTTTTCCGATAAAGTTCATTTTTTAATGAATAGTGAAAAATGTTGTATTTTAATTCAAAACCTCTTTTTAATATAATTTATTTATATGATTAGATTATCTTTTGAATTGGTTTTAAAGTGAAATTAGAATATATTTTTACCATTTAATCCAATAGTGGTCGTTGGAATTAATTTCACTTTGAAATCGGACTTAAACTAGTGTCAATCTTTTGATACATTTTGTTTCATAAAAACACGCTATTTGTTTTGATAGCGGGAATCAATTATTAAATTAATGAATGCAACTTATATGTTTTGAATTTTGTAAAATAGTCATCTTTTTTGAATTCGGAATATCAAATATAGCTTAGGGTGAATTTTTGGTAATTTTCTGAAAAACTTCAATTTTTGATGAATAGTGAAACCACTAGTGGTACTTATAAAAACTGATTTTCCATTTAAATGAAATTTTTCCACCTTTGTGTTTTGAATTTCAAAAATCCGATATACATGGATGTCATTATGATGTAAAATTTGGTTCAATGGGATTAAAATAATTTTTTGGTGAATAGTAACTTATTAAGTTTTTAGTCGTGATTAGAGGTAATTAGTGTAGTTTAAGGTAAAAATAATGTTTTAATAATATGAAATGACCTAGGAACATGTCCTAACCTCATTGGATGTGTCATGGACGACCTATAAAATCCATGGGTCATCTTGGGGACCCCATGAAGCCACTTTGGTTGGGAAATAACATAAATAAGTTTTTATTTAATGTTAAAGTAAAAAATGACACAAACACGAGATGGTTTAATACAACAATTTTTTTATGGGTTTATACAAGTAAAATATTTTACTATAAATATTAATTAGAAAGAGAAAAATATTTCCTACATCATAGTATTTTTTTTATAATTTTTTGACATTAAATAAATTAAATTATTTATGACATCATGATGATGCAGCGATGACCTCATTATTTAACGATTTAAATAAAATGGAAAGATAATGTAAAATCTAAGACCTACACATGTCCATAACCTATTGGATGGGTGGATTTAGAACTATTATCACATTATCCTTGAAACACCTCAATGTGGGACCATTAAAATCCTAAACTCATTCTAAAATAAAGTAACATTTCCTTACTTTCCAAGAATGCCCCTCCCCTCCTCTTATAAAAGGCCCCCACCTCTACCTCATTACCCACACTTACAAAGCCTTTGGCTCGGCCAATACCTGCAAATTTTGTCTCTCCACATCCCTCTATAACTCTTAGAAGCCTCACATTGGTCAGAAGGCTTCCCAAGGAAGCCTTTGAGCTCAAACCAAAGGGAGTTACCCGGTTTTAAGGTAATGTCTTCACTTGAGTTCTTTTGTTTTATTTTGATTCTACAACTCCCTAAACACTTTTTATTCAATTGTTTTATAACAACTCCAGTATCTTAAATATACTATCACTTACACACACATTCATCTAATGGTTAAAGAACATATTGTTTCTGTGGATGTTGAATTTGTGCCTCACGAAACGATGATTGTTCAACACTCATATAACACCTTCAAAGGTGGCCATTAAGATGTCACTATATTTATATATGATATATAATATGTTTATGTTTTCCTTAATCTTATGTATTTTTATTTTATGGCATACCTTTATGGCTTCCATTATGGGGATAGGTGATATCTTCATTTTAGGAAGTGCGGACTATCGCCCCCTCAAAGTGATTTGATTCGTTAATACCATATGTGGTACGTATAAAGGATATATTTAATGATATTATATATGATACCATACTGGAATTAAAACACTATTATGTATCATTATGTTTTAATTCCATTAAATATGAAATAGAAATGGAAGTAGCGTTCATGCGTACGTACGGCTTACCGTCTCCATGAACGGTGCATTTCATTTCTTAACTCTAAATGTTATGTAATTTTATAAATTCATGAATATAATAGATATATATGATATATATGATATCTAAATCATGAATAAAATTCTGGATATAATGGATATTTTACCACATGAACAGCTTTTAATTATAAAGAGTTTATTTTTGACTCAAGTACCAATGATCGTTAAAACGACCGTTATTAACTTAAATAATAAAATAGTGTTCATGACATGGTAATAAGTGATATAAAAGGAATAATGAACTTGAAAAAGTTTCTTAAGGAAGTTGAAATTAACTCAAGTTTATTATTCAGGATATTAAAGAATGATCGAGTCAAGTCGGACCCGAGGTAAGGGATCCTACGCCTCTCTTTCTTTTTTAAGTACTCTCTTTTATGTCATTTATTTTAAGCTCATCATTCTTATGTTTGGGGATGTTATTTTATATTCCTCATACTGTAATTTTTATGGTCATATTTTTAGAGACCCTATTTGATCTCATAAATCCATTTTTGGAAGTTTTAAGTGGTGTCGTTAGGATGCCGAGTTTTCGTAAGGGATTTTTCATCTCACTTTTAGTCCCATGAGATTTATGCTACATTTTCCACCATTTCCATTGAGTGGTGTATGTAATTTCCATTATTATACTCTTTGTGTAATATAATTTCATTTATGGTTATTTACATATTCATTGTATGACCCTTCTTCAATAGGGCGTACGTTTCGAAAGTTACCCAAGTCGGTAAGGGAACCTTTCAACCTCCTATTTTTAAAAGACTTATTTTGTTATGTATTTTATTTCACATGCTATTATGTTGGGATATGTTCTTATATATCCTTATTTATGTAAATTTTATAACCAAGTGATGAGATACCCTTTTTATCTCTCATCAACTCTTTTTCTAAATTTTGAAGTGACGCCGTTAGGCTGTCGAATTTTTGCAAGGGAACTTCTTAACCCAATTTTGATTCTTTGGGATAAACTTGTACACCTTTAATATGTTGTTCTATGATTATGTGTGAATGTACTCTTATTTTTATATACTTAATACCCACTTATATTTTGTGTATTCATTTCTCACACATAATTATGTAACCGATTTATCCTTAATCCAAGGATACCGTCTTTGTATGGGACTTCGTCTCAATCTCCTTTCATTGAGGCATATTTTGTTTTATACACAACTTTATTTTATACGGTGTATAAACCCCTTTTGACTTTTACATTTATTCAAAAGGAATATTTTTTATACAAAGCATTTACTAAATGATAAAAGGGAATGTTTTTGTCATACGTATGTGGGGACAACGACTTCTCCACCACTGTGACCATTATTTGAATTTCGGCTTCCTCTACAAGCCATACCCTCTTTCCAAAAGAAAAATAAATACCATGTTTTACTTTTATTTTATTTTGGTATTGAAAATGGTTTTCATAATGTTTTTATATCAATGTGTTGTATTGATATCTTGTGATTGAAAAGTGTAAATGTTATGTTTCCTTTATGCATGCTTTATGTGATACGATTATGTTATGGTTCTTGGGAATTATTATTAAGACGGGTGGTTCCGTGATAAACTAAGGGAGGGTGAGCCTGATATAGATCTCCAATGCATTGGGTAACGCGAAGGAGTGAAACGTTAAGGTTTTTTCGAAGAGATTTAGGGAATATACTGTGTTGGGTATTCCAAACGTAACCAAGAGGTTTACACCCTACGTAAGAATGATATGAATGCCTCAAGTTACCTTTTATGTCTTTTGATTTCTATGATTTATTCATGATTTTATGAGGTATGTTAAAGTGCATATGTTTTATGGGTAATGTATGATTTCATTCTTATGTATATATAAACTCATGTTTCCTTTCCATATTTTTATAACCCTTACTGAGCTTTTTATGATCATCCCAAGTTTTTTGAAATGTTTTTCCCAGGTCAATGGATAGGTACATGTTATGATGATAGTATTCAGTAAGTGTCAAGAAAGAATCCATGCTTTATTTATAAATATGTTTCCGTTGTTGGAAAAAAATGAATACTTTCCTTTATGTAACCACTTTGTGTAAATGTGGAATGTAATGCAAGTTTTATTTTCTAATTCTCTAAAACTCTAAACCTGAAAATATCTTCAATGTGTAATCTTTTAATAACTCAAGATTAAGTAAGGTTTAAGGATGTGGCCTTATAGTTGGTATCAGATGTCGGTTTAGATAACTTTAGAGGTTAGGATATACTTTATGCATAAGTGACATTACCATAATGGTTAGGATTTCAGAAAGAGTCCTAGTTTTAGATAAAGTGAATGAGTAAGTATATCTTAGAATTTATCTTCCTCATTAGTACATGATGGTTTCATTGGTATACTCACACTCACTTTTTGGTTTTAGTAAATGGCTGGATCTAGCAAGCACCAATGTAACAGTGGATGTGAAGGAAACTGTGACAGTTTTTTGAGCGATCAACTGAATGATATGGGAGCTGCAATGTGAACTCTTGTGTTTATCCTCAACCAACTATCTAGAGTCATGATTGACCACCTAAACCTTGGTGATTTCTCTATGGCATCATATATGCGAGAAACAAATCCCTACGAAACTACAGGTAACAATCATAAAGGTAAGTGTGTTCAAAAACATATGTGTCAAAGATGTGGAAAGAAACACCTAGGAAAATGTTTCAAAGGGACGAAAATATGCTATAGATGTGGAAATTAAGGTCATAAAGCAAGAACCTTCCATGGAAAAAGGAAGCATCCAGTTGACTCGAGGAAAGGGAAAGAATTTATTTCTGAGGGATCAATTGAATGTTTTAAATGTGGCTTGCATGGTCATTATGAAAACACATTGCCTATGAAGAAGTTTCATGAATGGGGTCACCAAGATCGTACAAATATTCGTTTACTAATACCTAATTCCATTCCGATTGAGGATGAAGAAACTGACAATGACCAATCAAAGGTATGAATTATTTCATAACTTTTGTTTTCTTATTTTAGAATCTTAGGATATGATTCATGATTTTTTTTGTAAGAAAGAAGTATTTCATAATTAGTTGGAAAGGAATGGTTAATGGATCATGAATAATGTTGAATGAGTAAGAAGTCAACATATAAGGGCTTCATGAGTTATGGTGAAATTCATAAGAGTATTAAGTCTCTTTTGATGATGGGGTTACATTAGAAGACTTTTTATAGTATGTGTAACCCTGATGTTTAATATATGAAAATTTTATTCAAGGAACAGTTATCTGTTCTTTTGTGGACATAGTTATAAAGAAACATTTGGGTTTATATGATCCTTACTTTTGAGGTAATTATGGGTTACTATATGTTATGATGGAAGTGAAATCCATGAGATAAAATTGAGGTTAAATTATGTTATGGTTATTTTTGATGATTTTATCTCTTTATGGGGAATGATTTGAGAATTATATTTTTTGGAAAAAGGACAACACGCAGACCGTGTGGCAACCCGTCGTGTCGGAAAAAGCTGTGGGAATCAAACCCACAACCAAATTGAAACTAGTATTTATCGCCTACCACTGGACTACGTGAAGTCCCTATTTAGTTTGACTGATTCGTTTTAGTTAGATGATTTTATTAATTAAGAGTAAGTTGATTTTGGGTTATTTATGAAAATGATTAACCTATCATGGAGGATATGTGATTAGGTTAATTACTTTTCAATATGAGACTTTAGGAGCAACTGATGCTGTTTGGAGATAAATGTTATGATTTAACTTGGAAGACTATGTGACTAAATCGTTCAAATATTTGGGTTTCAATCTTAGTTTTTTTTACTTTGAAGAATTTTATGGACAAATTGTTTATCGAATGGTCCTCGTTGAACTCTTGGTTTTGTTGGACAAATTTTGGAGATTAAGAATAGGTTTTCATTTTATAAAGGATTATACTTTTCAGGATTATCTGATCTTGTACTAACCTTTTTTGTTTTGGTTTTGGTTTTGGTTAGAGTCTAAAGACATGAAAAGTATATAGTTCTCTTTTGTGGATTAGGTTATTCTCTAGATGTTGATTATAGTTCCCTTAATGTGAACAAGTCTTCCTAAATACTCATCTTTTAGAGAAAATATGAGTTTGTGTAAGGAATCTAATAAAAGTTGAAATTCAACATGATAAGTGATTATGTTTCCTTATGAATAAATTCCTCAATAAAAAGTAACTTAAAACAAAAATGTTGTCTATTAACTTTTCCTACTGGGGAATCGAATACTGTTTAACCCATCACAAGTTTGTGATTTTCTTGTCGTTAACTTTCTCCTAAACATGTTTTCTATCACTCTCCATCAGAACAAGACCCTATGTTTTCTCCTCCATGTCCATGTTTTCTTACATGGAATCCTAGTATGGGTTAACTCAGGTGACCTCTGTACTTGTCTTTCTTTATTTTAAAGTGATTGTTTTACTGACTCTTGTTCCGATGTGGGATTTTCAATGAAGTTTCCAAGCCCAGTTTTAAAATTGTGAGGACGCAATTCCCAAAAGGGGGGAAGGATGTAACACCCCAGGTAAATAAAGAGTATGACATTTTCACATTTATCCATATTTGTGAATAAAATATTAATATAACTTTAAAAGGGACACTGTGCTCAATGGTGTACCCAACATGCAACAAGGAGTTTCTTTGGAATCTTACGTTACACACTAGTAATAAAATAATATTATATTAAATGTTAGTTAACATGTAGCCATTTTATTGGCGGGAATGAATAGAAATAACTAAAATATTATTATATATGTTTGTCAAATATTTTTACATTTTACAACAAATGTTAGAGGATTAAAAATGCGAATGTATCCAATTTTAAGTATAAACATTCTAATATTCTTTAAAAGGTCGATTAACCGCCTTTTGATGGAGAACCTCTTTTAAATCCACTTTTTGAAAATTTTATGTGTTATATATATAAAAATAAGATTCTTATTTAGAATCGGGAAATCAAAATTTACTTTGTGTAAATTTTTGGTATTTTTCCGATAATGTTCATTTTTTAATGAATACTGAAAAATGTTGTATTTTAATTCAAAACCGCTTTTTAATATAATTTATTTATATGATTAGATTATCTTTTGAATTGGTTTTAAAGTGAAATTAGAATACAATTTTACCATTTAATCCAATAGTGGTCTTTGGAATTAATTTCACTTTGAAATCAGACTTAAACTAGTGTCAATCTTTTGATACATTTTGTTTCATAAAAACACGCTATTTGTTTTGACAGCGGGAATCAATTATTAAATTAATTAATTCAACTTATAAGTTTTGAATTTCTTAAAATAGACTTCATTTTTGAATTCATAATATCAAATATAGATTAGGGTAAATTTTTGGTAATTTTATGTAAAACTTCAATTTTTGATGAAAAGTGAAACCACTAAGTGGTACTTATAAAAACTAATTTTCCATTTAAATGATATTTTTCCACCTTTGTGTTTTAAATTTAAAAAATCCGACATACATTTATGTCATTAAAAAGTAATATGTGGTTCAATGGGATTAAAATAATTTTTTGGTGAATAGTAACTTATTATTATTTTAATCGCGATTAGAGGTAATTAGTGTAGTTTAATGTAAAAATAATGTTTTAATAATATGAAATGACCTAGAAACATGTCCTACCATTATTGGATGTGTCATGGCCGACCAATAAAATACATGGGTCATCTTTGGGACCCCATGGAGCCACTTTGGTTGGGAAATGAAATAAATAACTTTTTATTTAATGTTAAAGTAAAAATGACACAAACATGAGATGTTTTAATAAAACAATTTTTTATGGGGTTATAAAAGTCATATTTTTGACTATAAATATTCATTATAAATCTAAAAAGATTTCCTACATCATATTATTTGTTTTATAATTTTTAGACATTAAATAAAATAAATTATTTATGACATCATGATGATGCAGCAATGACCTCATTATTTATCGATTTAAATAAAATGGAAAGATAATGTAAAATATAAGACCTAAACATGTCCAAAACCTCTTGGATGGGTGGATTTAGAAACCTTATCACCTTATCCTCTAAAAACCTCAATGTGGGACCATTAAAATCCGAAACACATTCTAAAATAAAGTAACATTTCCTTACATTCCAAGAGTGCCCCTCCCCTCCTCTTATAAAAGGCCCCCACCTCTACCTCCTTACCCACATTTTCAAAGCCTTTGGCTCGGCCAACCCCTGCCCATGTTGACTCTCCACATCCCTCTATTACTCTTAGAAGCCTCACATTGGTAAGAAGGCTTCCCAAGGAAGCCTTTGAGCTCAAACCAAAGGGAGTTACCCGATTTTAAGGTAATGTCTTCACTTGAGTTCTTTTGTTTTATTTTGCTTATCCAACTCCCTAAACTCTTTTTATTCATTTCTTTTGTAACAAATCCAGTATCATAAATATATAGGATGTTGTTATAAGAAGTATTTGAGCTACAATTTCACACACCTACATCTAATGGTTAAAGAACATACTGTTTCCGTGGATGGAAAATTTCGGCCTCCCGAAACGATGATTGTTCAACACTCATATAACACCTTCAAAGGTGGCCATTAAGATGTCACTATATTTATATATGATATATAATATGTTTATGTTTTCCTTAATCTTCTTTATTTTTCTTTTATGGAATACCTTTATGGATTTCATTATGGGTATACGCGATATCTTCATTTTAGAAAGTGCGGACTACCGCCCCCTCAAAGTGATTTGATTCGTTAATACCATATGTGGTACGTATAAAGGATATATTTAATGATATTATATATGATACCATACGGTAATTAAAATACTATTATGTATCATTATGATTTAATTTCATTAAATATGAAATAGAAATAGAAGCAGCGTTCATGCGTACGTATGGCTTACCGTCTCCATGAACGGTGCATTTCATTTCTTAACTCTAAATGTTATGTAATATTATAAATGCATGAATATACAGGATATATATTATATATATGATATCTAAATCATGAATAAAATTTTGGATATAATGGATATTTTACCACATGAACAACGTGGAATTATAAAGAGTTTATTTTTGACCCAAGTACCAATGATCGTTAAAATGACCATTATTATCATAAATAATAACATAGTGTTCAGGAAATGGTAATAAGTGATATAAAAGGAATAATGAACATGAAAAAGGATCTTAAGGAAGTAGAAATTAACTCAATTTTATTATTCAGGAGATTAAAGAACGATCGAGTCAAGTCGGACCCGGGGTAAGGGATTCTATGCCTCTCTTTCTTTTTAAGTACTCTCTTTTATGTCATTTCTTTTAAGCTCATATTTCTTATGTTTGGGGAAGTTATTTTATATTCCTCATACTGTAATTTTTATTGTCATATTATTAGAGACCCTATTTTATCTAATAAATCCATTTTTGGAAGTTTTAAGTGGCGCCGTTAGGCTGCCGATTTTTCGTAAGAGATTTTTCATCTCACTTTTAGTCATGTGAGATTTATGCTACATTTTCCACCATTTACTTTGAGTGGTGTATGTAATTCCAATTATTATACTCTTTGTGTAATATAATTTCATTTATGGGTATTTACATATTCATTGTATGACCCTTCTTCAATGGGGCGTACGTTTCGAAAGTTACCCAAGTCAGTAAGGGAACCTTTCAACCTCCTCTTTTTAAAAGACTTCTTTTGTTATGTCTTTTATTTCACATGCTATTATGTTGGGATATGTTTTTATATATCCTTATTTATGTAAATTTTATGACCAAGTGATGGGATACACTTTTTATCCCTCATCAACTCCTTTTCTGAATTCTGAAGTGACGCCATTAGGCTGTCGAATTTTTGCAAGGGAACTTCTTAACCCAATTTTGATTATTTGGGATAAACTTGTACACCTTGAATATGTCATTTTATGATTATGTTTGAATTTCCTCTGATTGTTATACACTTAATACCCACTTATATTTCGTGTATTCATTTTTCACACATAATTATGTAACCGATTTATCCTTAATCCAAGGATACCGTCTTTGTATGGGACTTCGTCTCAATCTCCTTTCATTGAGGCATATATTGTTTTATACACAACTTTCTTTTATAAGGTGTATAAACCCCTTTTGACTTTTACGTTTATTCAAAATGAATCTTTTTTATACAAAGCATTTACTAAACAATAAAAGGGAATGTTTTTGTCATACGTATGCGGCGACAATGACTTCTCTGCCGCCGTGACCATTATTTGAATTTCGGCTTCCTCTACAAGCCATACTCTCTTTTCAAAAGAAAAATAAATACCATGTTTTACTTTTATTTTATTTTTTTATTGAAAATGGTTTTCGTAATGTTTTTCTATCAATGTGTTGTATTGATATCTTGTGATTGAAAAGTGGAAAAGTCATGTTTTCTTTTATGCATGTTTTATGTGATACGATTATGTTATGGTTCTTGGCCATTATTATGAAGATGGGTGGTTCCGTGATAAACTAAGGGCGGGTGAGCCCGACATAGCTCTCCAATGCATTGGGTAACGCGAAGGAGTGAAAATTTAAGGTTTCTCTGAATATATTTAGGGAATATACTGTGGCGGGTATTCCAAATGTAACAAAGAGGGTTACTCCCTACGCAAGAATGTTATGAATGCCTGAAGTTACTTTTTATGTCTTATGATTTCTATTATTTATTCATGATTTGAAGAGGTATGTTAAAGTGTCTATGTTTTATGGGTAAAGTATGATTTCATTCTTATGTATATATAATCTCATGTTTCCTTTCCATATTTTTATAACCCTTACTGAGCTTTTTATGATCATCCCAAGTTTTTTGAAATTTTTTCACAGGTCAAGGGAAAGGTACATGTTATGATGATAGTGTCAAGGAAGTGTCATGAAAGAATCCATGCTTTATTTATAAATATGTTTCCATTGTTGGAAAAAATGAATATTGTCCTTTATGTAACCACTTTGTGTAAATGTGGAATGTTCTGCAAGTTTTATGATCTAATTCTCTAATACTCTAAACCTGAAAAGATCCTCAACGTGTAATCTTGTAATCACTCTTGATTAAGTAAGGTTTAAGGCTGGGGCCATATACCTACGGTATATGGGAATGAGTCTGTTTTGATTTAGAGTGGAACCCTTCAGCTGGGATGGGCATGGGTCCTCGAATATGAGAGTGGAACCCACCTACTGGGTAGGAAATGGCCTCTCCATCAACAACTAGAGTGGAACCTTCATATTGTAATATGTCATGGTTCCTCTACCTATAAATTATGTCCCCTTATCTATGTGGAATATTGACAAGATGTGTTTTGACATACATTTAGACTCACAAGGAAGTGGTACGCTTCCCCACTAAGATCTATTTTTCTGATGCAACCTAGAACCATGTGAGCGAGTAGCACAACCCAAATATGATAGTATCAAGGGGTTGTGATTGATTACCATACACACGTTTTCTTATGGAAGATGCATGGGATGTTGGGAATCTTTGTTGAACTTTTTGAAATATTGGCTACTATTTTTCTTCAGTTGAGCTGTGTGATAGAGAAACCTACATTCAATAATTTAGGATTCATTAACTAAGAATATATATATATATATATATATATATATATCATTTTACTATATCCAATCCTGGAATTTGGTAACTCCTTCTGAGAGAGGCAAATAGGCTTGAGGTATGCTAAGTTATTTTCATGTCTATCTTCTCGTGGTTGGATGAGTCTACAATAATATTATTTGTAGAGAAGGCTTGATGGGTTTTTCATATAATCACCATGTTTATCCCCATGTAATTGGGTGATTTCATATTCACTCTTATTGGGTTGAGTTGTAGTGTTCCACTATACATTGTGCATCTGTTATCTTTCCCTTATATTGTATCTCATACAAATCTCATTCATCATTCGAGGAATCCTATTAAGTATTTTTATACTCACCCTTGTATAGGATTGGAACAAATATATCATATATTATGAATATGATGAACAATTTGACTGTGACTACAAAGAATCTTAGGGAAACATGGTGGTTGGACTGCGTATGGTGGTCATAGCTTGGAATTTATGAATTGTTCTATATTATGTGTTTATGATTTTAGTTTTCTTTCCAGATGGGACAAATTTTTTGTTAGGAGATTGTTTTTCCACATTGCTTTTCAATTTACACAAACATACTTTTATACTATCTAGAAGTTTATATATGATTGGTTTACCTTATAGCACTGTTGCATATTCTCTTATTTTAATCTATAATTTTTCAATGATTTTGTTGTGTGCATGTGTATAGGTTTATAGGATAAGTCCTACCAATGTTTTTGGTGAATTAGGATATTTTTTCAGCCCTGTCCCATAGAGGTGGACTTAGGGTATATTCATCCTAATCCCTGACTTGGGTCATGTCATTGTAGTTTGGTGTCAAAAAACATTCATTCCATGGGATGTTATTCAGAAAAATCCCATTAAGTAGGATTGCTTGGGTTTGGAGAAATACATTCCAGGTATCCCAAGTGTGGCTCCTAAGCGTAAAATCTAGTGATGGTGTAGCGATAGATGTATCCATTCACTAGGACCTTAAAAACCTACTTTTCAACTAGGAATTATGAGACATTTGTTGTAGGGTTAATGGAGGAGGATCATATTGGATCGACTCTATTTCTATCCTTCTTGAGTCAGATCACCATTGTTGTTGATATATATATATATATATAATCATATGACCACGATACTCCTTAATAAATTTTAGGATGCCACCATAATGATATCTAGCCAGGATACGAGCTCTGGTTCATGATGATGATCTGGTTAGCGAAGAATCCTCGGTTTAGGGTTCATCCAATAACCCCTTCCTCCAGGTAGGAGTGTAGTATCACCTCACCCTATTGAACAATAGATCATCCTATTAGATTATTCGCATGATGTGTGCTAGATTAGTGCACTATTTGAGTTCCAACATCATAGAACACTAAGGTTTCCATGTTGAGAAAGATCCTCTGGCAGTGGAGTATCGGATAGATTTGGTTGTTGGTATCATCAAGAATGATAAAACCTCAACATATTAGGGGTTCTAACTAGAATTCATCCTTTTACATGAATTATATGGGTGTCTTTGGAGCCTGGTTACGTAGATAAATGATGAGTCAAAACTCAAATGGGATGTGTTACTGCAACTATTCCATGAGGAGTACTACACATCCTTCTTACACTCAGTCCAGATTTTAAAGTTTCTAGTGTTGTAGTAGGGATGGACAACAATGAATGAGTATGTAAAAAGGTCCAAAATACTTATTTGTTTATCCATTAACTTTATTTGATATGGATACTTATGAACATAGATTATTGATAAGGGGATCCATAGAGAAATGTGATCCAACATAGTGCCCCTGTGCATCCACAACTGTAACGTGGTTCAGTAAAGAGAACTTTTGATAGATAGATTTATGTTGGAGGGATTCCAGATAGTTGGAGATATTAGGGGCACCATAGAGTTGATTTTTCTACAGTATCTTGTAGATGGTGGGCACCAGGATCTTGGTATAGGAGATCCTTCCATTATCAGACTCAGGCACGTGTTCAAGGAAAGACATAATACCAGAGCATCCTAGAGAGGGGCAGAACATTACTTATGATGGGTCAGGTCACATGGCAGGACACTTATTTTCTAGAAATGTCTATTATCCCAGTAAGATATTTTATGGACCTCTATGCACTACGCCAAAATTGGCAAGGGAAGCGCTCCCCTTTATCATCGCTGAAAAAAGCGCTGATAATGGGGGCATTTATCAGCTCTGAAAAATTTTATATTTCAAAAAAAATCTAGAAAAATAAATTATTCTTATATAAGTATATTTATATTGATATAAATATAATATATATATTTTTAAATATGTTCTAGATACGTATAAATAGACTATTACATTTAATATATAAGAAATTTAGTGAAAATGGCTTCAAAATATTTTTTAAAAATATTATTAACTAATAATTTTCTTGTTATTATCGATTAAAAATCATTTAATTCAGGACACAAAAAATAAAAAAAATTAATAAAATATCTAAAATATGTTGAAAATGTAACTCAAATTTCAAACGGCCATAACTTTAGATCCGGGTGTCTATTTGAGCTCTACAACATATCAAATTGAAGACTGCGAGGAGCTCATCACACTAATGATAGAGGAAAAGCCTCTGTCACATTTTTTGAGGCCTTAAAAGGCCCATAAGGCCTCAAAAAATGAGTTTTTAGTCGGGATACCCTGATTTGTTAACATTCAATCATGTATAACATCTGATCCGGATATCCGTTAGGCCTGTCCCACATATCATATTGAATATTGTTTCATTTTATTCAATTTTACTAGTTGTGGAGTTGAAACGGAATTATATATTATACATTATTGTCGTTTTAACATTTTAGGGATTTTCAAATACCCATATATATATGTATTTATTCGTTAATATATATGTGTCTGTGTGTGTGTGGGTGTCTATATGTGTGTGTGTGTGTTGTATATACGTATATATATATATTTATTTTATTACTTATAAACACACATCAAAACATATTTTTTCATAAATATATTTAAAACTAATCTTATAAGTGCATTATATGGATTTTCAAATACACATATATATGTATTTATTCGTAAATATAAATGTGTTTGTGTGTGTGTGTGCCTATGTGTGTGTCTGTGTGTTGTATATATCTATGTATGTGTGTTTTATATGTCTATGTATGTATGTATGTATTTTTTTAAAAAACACATAAAAAACATTTTTTTTCATAAATGTATTTAAAACTAATCTTATATGTATATATTAATATACAAATAAATATACGTATAAAAATTATAACAAAAAATATATATAAAAATATATTAATATCCAAATTAATATATATATATATATATATACTAATATATGAATAAATATATTTATATTAATATGAATCTATATCAATATATGAATAAATATAACTATATATATAGATATATCATTAAATATAGAACAAAATGAAATGGCATAGGGGTAAAGGTGTAGCCGCGAAAGGGGGGAGGTCCCGGGTTCATGTTTGGGTGTAAGTGAAGGGGGTGCGTGCAGATGAGGATGTGCGGGAAGGGCAGAACATGGGAGACCTCCTAGAACTGACAAAGGGGGTGTGAAGCTCTGATTAATGTACTCCCCCATTTTATTTTTAATTTTTTTTAATTTTTTTTCCTTTATCAGCGCTTTTTGGATCATTGATAAAAGGGACCCCCCCTATATTAGCACTGAGCTTTACAATGATTTTTTAGCACTGATAAAGACCTTTTTATCACTGAAATAGGCCGTTTTTGTAGTAGTGATGGTAGAGGCAACAACAATATCAGGAGTCTCCCAAGTGTGGACAGGGTGGTCCTCATTGAGGTGGAACATGATGTGGGGAATGTAGAGTTTTTGGGTAGTGGGAACCATCATGAGATCCTTCCACTACCACAACTTAGTGGCCCACATTTGGATAAGGTAAATGGCAGTCAAGGACACGAGTAGCTGCATGATTTGGATGTCTGTGATCCCATAGCGCAAAAGATGATTCAAAGTACAACTTGGGGTTATTATACTCTTACATCATTATTAGTATACATATCTTCCAGTCATTCCATTGTCTCTTGACTCCAACTACGAGATCTAGAGATCCACATAGAGACTCGACTAAATCATCTTCAACTTGATATTCCTACAAGGAATTCTTCTTTTGAATCGATTATATAATGGTGATGTGAGATATCACTTAGAGGTGAGAGGTTAGTGTGGGAATTTTTTTCACCACGATGGAACCCTATGAAATAATCTTATGAATGGACTGATGTTCCATGACATCATCCCATATTTATTATCAATATAGAAAAGTCAGATGCCAACACATTGATGGGATGAGATTTACCTTTTTTGGATAGAGAGGTATCATGGTAAGACGGGTGGATGTTGCGAGTAGGAAGTCAGAACATATCACCCATCATTTGGTGAGCGTATCCTTGGTGCCTCAGGATCTCCAAGAATCTTGGTGCCTTCAATTATGGATGATTATATAGATGTCTTACCCAAATATGTTTTGGGACTACCTCCGAGGCAGGAGATGGTGTTTTACATTTACATTCATCCTGGGACAAGCCAAATAACTTCTATGGAATATCAAAAGGCACCTACCAAGTAACATGAGCTATGGTAGTAGTTGGAGGACCTAAATGGGAAATATATCATTAGATTCAATGTCTCCCCTTTTGATGCTCCAATACTATTTGTGAAAAATCCAGAAAGAAACATACGACTATTGATGGATAATTGTCACCTGAACTAGAACATGATAAAGAACATGTTTATCTTACTATAGATTGATGACCTCGTTGATTAGTTGTGAGGTAAGAGATAATTCTCTATGATTGATCTCAGTTCCTTCTATTACAACTTATAGTTCTCAAGGCTGATATTCCAAATATTTCATTGTAATGTAGCTACGGACACTATCAGTTACTAGTAATTCCCTTTGTTGAGGTGAATTCTCGATCCATGTTTCCGTCTTGGCAAAGCATGTCTTCTAGTCACACATGGAGCAGTTCATTATTATCTTTATAGATGACATAATTTTCTACTTTGAATAAGAATATTATAATGTAGAGAACATGATGATGGTTCTTGACTTTCTTCGATAACACTTGTTTTACAAAAAGCTCCCAATGTGCCGGTTCTAGATTAATGAGGTTACCATTATGTGGAATTTTATTTTTTGAACATGGTTTATCCATGGATCTAGATATGATCAAAATAGTGATTTCTCAGGATCCACCTAAGAATATGTCAGAGGTGTGGAGATTCCTTATCTTGATAAGGTAATACAAGAGATTTATGGCTTATTTATCTTGAATCATATCACCTTTTACATCCTTGATGTGGGTAGGGTATTTAATTATATGGTCATATCTGTACCAGAGTACCTTTTAGGAGTTGAGGCAGATGCTGATGAGTTCTCTAGTATTGAAGCAACCAAATAAATTCATTGAGTTCATAATGTATTGCATTGCCTAAAGAGATGGGATATATTGCGTGTTGATGAAATGGAAGGAATTTATCACATATGGGATGATTTAGTTTCTACCACATGAGAAAAACTACAGAACTCATGATATGGATATAAAAATGGTTTTTTTAAACAAATATATGTGGATTCACTACATCTTGTTTGAGAACATTTTGGTTTACTCAAACCACCAAATTCTTATGTACATATTCACTAAAATAGATGTGAACATGAGAAAACAACTCTATTTCGAGTTCCTGTAAGATTATGAATTTGAGATAGTTTATAATGTAGGGAATGGTAATACTGAAGCAGATTCCCTTAGTAAGGATTTCAATGATCGCTTAGTGCAAGTATCATCATATTAGTTAGCTTCCCTACAACCGGACCTTGTGGGTATGAAGGGTTTGAATTTTATGCAGTCGATAATGATGACTCATTCACTCACAAGAGTTTGAGAGATTCCGAGATGGGATAAATTTATGGGGAGGTATTAGGTGACCGAATATCCAAATGTGAGTAAACAAATTGTTATTCTAAAAGAGGGAAACACATCATCTTATTCCATAATTGAATAGTGGTTCTAGTCACGTTGTGGGAGGTGGTTATGTGGGAGTTCCACAATACCCTCTAGTAGTATATCCTGGTGTGGAGAAGTTGTACATAGACATTAGTAGTTATTTGGGTAGTCTAGAATGTGATAGTAAAAATGTTATTTCATCTCTCAGTACCACACCTATAAAAAATTAAAATCTAGTCACTAGGTTCTACCAGGTTTGTTGTATCCCATCGGGATCATGGAGTTGGTATGTGATGAAATATCCATAGACATTGTCATAGGGATTCCACACATAGAGATGATCCGCGATTCCATATGGGTGAGAGGTGACCATATCATAAATCCATCAAACTTCTTTTCTATTAGGGAGTAGATTTTTTGGAGATTATGGTGATGTTTTATGTATAAGAGATCATTAACCATTACTGAAAACCCTTGATGATTGTATATGATTGTGATGTGTGTTTTAAATCACAATTGTGGAGAGGACTTCAAGAGTCATTAATGACCCAATTGTGTGTGACTGTATATTTCTACCACCCGACTGATTAGAAACTAAGTGCACTATCCAGGTCTTGCAGGATATGATGAGGGATTGTGTGTTCAAATTTTGATAGAGTTGGTACGATCAGCTACCCATGGTGGAGTTTTTGTTCCAAAAATGATACCACTCTACCATCAGCATGTCACAATTTTAGGCACTAATTGGGAGACTTTGTTTGTCATTTTTGTGATAGATAGATATATGTGAGTAATCTCTTGTCATACCAGAAATGGAGAAGTTGACCATTGAGAAAGTCAAGGTCGTCGAGGAGTAAATGGGGATGGAACATATCAGACATAAATATTAAATTAGTCACCATCGTTGGGCCTTGTAGTTTGATTAGGGAGACCATGATTTCTTATGATACCCCCTACATCGAGGATTGCAGAGGTTTGAAAAGGGAGGAACATTATCCCTGACGTTCATTTGGATCTTCGAGATCATTGATTAGGCTAGTGAGGTTTCCTACTACCCATCCCTTTCCTTATTTCTATAGTGGGTTCACGATGTCATAAATGTGTCTCTATGGAGGAAATACATAAATGAACTCATCCACATTACTCATTGGGGTGAGCGAGAACATGGGGATTTATCCATCTCTACAGATCACCCAGTGGTAATCAAGGATCAGACAGAGAAGAACCTATGTGGATGGAACATTGCTTTGGTTAACATGATAGGGAAACATAGAAATGTCTTGTATAGTTATTGTGTGTGGGAAATCCAAGTTCGGGCTCTGTAACATGAGTTTTTTCCTAGTTTTTTCATTTTGGTGTTGAGAATCCAGATTATGGGAATGATGTATAGACTCATTTTTTCCTTATAAGACGTTGAAGAATATATATATATATATATATATATATATATATATATCTTGATTTAATAGTTAAGACAACGTGTGGTTACTAGGCCCAAAGTTCCAAGAATTAATTATAGGAAAATAATAAATATATTTTATATTGTGTAAATGGAGATTTTTAAAGTAAATTGGATAGATCTTAAAAAGTGGTTCATAATGAAAATCCCAGACCATTGTTGGGTGAGAAATGTGTTGTTTTTCTTAGGTGTGAGAAAAAATTAGTTAGTTTGGGATGTTTGGACCCCACATTCGTTGGTAGTGAATATAATAAATTAATGAATTAATTATTTAATCAATTATTATATTTTCCAAACAATGTATACGTTTATAAATATATAACCATGAAAAAAATTCAATGGTAAGATCGTAATTACTAGAAATTTCTGGTGAGAAAACCATACTTTTTCCAGTGGTGGATCATCCGAGACAAGCATGGAAATCTGAATTGGACAAGATTAGGGTGCAATGAATGCATCCACCACTTCCAGATCGTTGAAAAACACATTCTACATCAGCAATTGTTAAAAAATCTAAGAAGGAATATTAAACTTTTTTTTTATTCAATTTTTAATAAACGATTGAGAATATCCTTCTTCTTTCTCGGATATACAACAAATTCCATCGTATCATATTCCCTCATACAGAATTTTATTTTTTCTTCATATGATTTCTAATCTGGTATCCAAGTTCTTGATCAATTGGATAATAATGTATGGCCATGATCAACTAATCTTATTTATTGTGAATTTCTTCATTTTTTATTTGCATCCTTTACTAGTAGGATCCTTACGATCCTTGTTTGACAATTCTTTAGAGGTACTAAGCCCAATCGGACCTCCAAATTCACAAAAAATCAATTAAATGTTAGTGGAATGATGAATCAACATATATACAGATTCATTTTGAGGATAATATGGCTGATTTAATAATCTGTGGATGAATCACGATTCGACATAGGTGATACATTTTGAGAATATGATACAAACCCGTATTTGACTTCTGGTGGATGATTTCCAACGAGCATCAATTGGCATCCAATCTTTTCAATTAGGCTCATTATTTAATGATTTATTCCAATAGGAATAAATGGTGGATTGATAACATTAAAACTATAGGATTAGATCCTTTTTTATATAGGAATCTTAACTACACACTATGTTATAGAATGAACACCCGATGTATAGACCCCCCCCCAATGGTAGAGGAAATAGTTTTTTTTAATTTAAGGTACATACAACATGTAGAACTTCCTACACACCATGTACCCCATTCTCGGTTGGACATCTTATGTGATGGGTCACATGGATGGGAACCTGTGTAGAGGTTCAAAGGGTTAAGTACACACTCATTTACTCCACTACACAGATACTAGGAATATAGCATAGACCTTGTCCTAGTTATACAAGGAACACCATTTTGTACACCTAAATTTTTTTTACTTATACACGGATATGAAACCATGTGATTTTCTGGGAAACGTCTAAGATATGTAGTGGGGCCGCACACTATGAGGGTCACCACACATGTTGTGTACACACTTGGTTTCATTTATAAAACTTATGATATTTTATATTCTCTGTTTGAACTCATATTTTGGCATGTGAGTAGCCTATCCTTGATGGTCATTCTTTTAAAATGTGATGGTACCCACAATTGTGGCTTTTGAGATGCAATATTGAATGTTCTAAGCATGTAAAAATTGAGGACACTCTGATGATGGTAGTGACAAGGATAGACCACCAGATTTTTACCCATAAGAGGGAACCATCCAGCTAAGCATGGCATGGATCCTTAAAGGCTTCTAGAGTAGAACACTCAATCCAAGCTTGGAATTGGTCCTCTACAGAATAGCGAGTGGATCCCTCCAGATGGGCTGGGCATGGGTCCTTGATGACTATTTATAATGCCCCGACCCAAGTTACCCAGAGTCAGTGCATTATTACATAAAATTGGCGTGATCTCAAAAGATCAATTCTCAAATGACTGATTATATTATTTTCATTGTAAGTACTAGATACATTTATAAGGTTTAAATTACAACTTAAAATTATAAACTACAACAACATTGGTTCCATAGACCACACTCATATCCCCTCTGACTATCCCTACAGGTCAGTCATAAAATAAATTTTTTCATCAAGGGAAAAAAACATAGAAAGGGGTGAGATCAGATGCTTAGTAAGGATAACTATATATTGGAAATTTTCATACATAAGCATAAACATTTAAGTGTTAATTAGAGAGAAGGGGGAGTTCCATATTATAAGAGTGGTGAGGGGAACCTTTGAAAAAGCTAGAAATAGTATTTTATAATAAAATCATTTTCAGATTCTAATGGCTCCAAAATGAATTATTTATAGTATATGGTTGGTATGGATCGCAAAAGACTAAGCCAATAGGTTTTAGACAGGTTTGGGTCACTATATTAACTTTATCGTTTCGATTTAACTCTTATTTAAATAGTTTGGCATTTACCATGTCTCTTTGTATTTTTACATTATATGGTTAATAAACATACTATATACTTCCAAGAGAACCAAAAGTGGTTCATTAATGATTCACCTATCATTATATAAGTCCTTTGGCCGAACCATAGATTTTTAAGAAAATAATATCAATTAATAATATAATATTTGTTTTAAAAAAACTTTTATGACAATTTTAACACTATTTGGTTTTTAGTTTTTGATAAATTTATAACATCATTATTACTTCAAATAAAATTCATCTAACCAACCCAAATATGTCATATTAACCTAGAATATTATTTAAATTATTAAAATGTTTCAAATTACATTTATTTGGATATTTATAATGTCAATTATTTGAATATTTCATCAATTAGGTAATTACTACATCATCATTGTGTCATAAATAAATTAAATTTTTTTGTCTAAAAAATATAAATAAAATACAATTATGATGGAAATCGTTTTATAATTCTAATGAATATTTATAGTCTAATTTATCTTATGTATAACTCTATATTAAAAATATTTTAGTTACTAAAATTTGATTTTAACTTTTTTAACTATTCTTTAAATAAAATAATAATAAATGTCCTAATCTAATCCAAGTGGACCGAAGATGTTCATCTTTTATTCCTAAGGTTGTTTTTGGTTGAATTATACTTTTCCAATAGAATTAAGACATGTTTTAGGGTAATAATAATATATTTTTAGCCTTAATTACCCTATTTTCTTTTAATAGAGGTAAATAAATGTAAAAAGTTACTATTCACAAAAAAATTATATTCATCTTATTGAATAACATTTTTCTTAGTGATATCAACTGTGTCTCTGGGATTTTTGAAATTCCACTCACAGAATCGGTAAAATTAAGTTTTATTTGAATTTTCAAATTATCTTAATAGGTGGGTAAAATACGGGGAAAAGTTCAATAAATTTTTATATATCTACAATTATTATAAATCGACTCCAATGAATTTAATTGAACTTATATAAATAATATATATCTATTTTGACCTAAAATAAATTTAAATAATATAAAAAATATTTAAATAAAAATCTGGATTTAAACTATAACTTAGTGTTTTTCACTATTCATCAAAAATTTAATATTTTCAAAAAAATACCAAAAATTTACCCTAAGATAATTTTGATATTCAGAATCCAAAAATGATGTACATTTTAAAAGATAAAATTTAGAAAATTTTAAAAAGTGGGTATTACTATTCATAATGGCCAGTTTGATTTGTTGTAGTGTGTTAGAAATCTAAGTTGCGTACAATACACGCTACTTTATTATTCAAAGAGTAGCATACCCTGGAAGCTTGGGATGTTAAATTATCCCATCCTTCAAATAATTTCATCCTCATAATTTCTATAATATTACTGCCTAAAAAGACTCGGGTGGTTCGTCATCATAAGTTCCTCGGGATCCCATGTTGCATCTTCTATCATATGGTTTCTCTATAGAAATTTTACCAGACAAGTCGTTCGGTTTCGTAACAATTGTTCTCTTGTATCAAGAACCTTGATAGGATTTTCTTAATAAGATAGATCGGGTTCCAGTTCTAATTCCTCACAGGTGAGTACATGGGTTAGGTCAGGCATGTATTTTCACATCAATGATACGTGGAATATATCATAAAATTTGGAGATACATGGCAGAATTTCCAAATGGTAAGCTACAACCGCAATTAATTTTAGAATCTCGAAAGGTCCAATGTACCTGGGACTCAATTTACCCTTCTTACCAAAACGTATAACACCCTTACATGGAGATACATTCAAGAAAACATGATCTCCAACCTGAAATTCGAAATCCTTCCATCAGTTATTGGCATAGCTCTCCTGCCTACTTTGAGCTGCTTTGATTTGGGTTTGGATTTCCTTCACCTTTTCCATCATTTCATCCATATTTTCTGGTCCAATGAGTTTTCTTTCACCATCATCTTCCCAACAGGTTGGTGTGCGACATCTCTTTCCGTATAATGCTTCATATGATGCCATATGATTCCTTGAATGGAATCTATTGTTATAAGAAAATTCCACCAGAGGTAAACATTGATCCCACATACCTTGAATTTCAAGTGAACATGATCTCAACATGTCTTCTATGGTTGTAATAGTCTATTCTGATTGTCCATCAGTTTTGGGGTGGTAGGCAGTGCTCAAAAGAATTTCAGTATCAAGGGATTTTTGAAGACTTTTCTAGAATCGTGATGTAAAACGGGGATCATGATCATAAACAATTGATAATGGTACTCTTTGAACTCTAAAAACATCATTAATATATAGTCTTTCTAGCCATTCAAGTGGTAGATCTTCTCTTATAGCAAGAAAATGTTCTGACTTGGTAAGGCGATCAACAATGACCAATATTGCATCGTTCTTTCTAGTAGTATTTGGTAGTCCCATGACAAAGTCCATAGTAATATAATCCCATTTCAACTTCAGTATGGGAAGAGGTTGCATGACTTCTCCAGGCTATTGCCTTACAACTTCCACATGTTGACAAACCATACATCTTAACACAAAATCAACAATCTCCCTCTTCATGATGTTCCACAAAAAATATTTCTTCAAATCTCTATACATTTTGGTGCTCCCAGGCTATATAGAAAATTTGGAACTATGAGCATTATCCAACAATTCCCTTTTTAGATCAGGTATATTGGGAACACAATGTCTCTTCCCAATTTCAAAATTCTATCATCATACACAAAGTCACTCAATCTCCCTTCATTCACACCTTTAATCTTCTTTTGAAACTCTTCATCACCGGTCTGAGAACCCTTTTACCCTTTCCAATAAAGATGATTTGGAAATCATTTGAAAAAGTATTGATGTTTTACCTTCCATTGTGATTCCCATATCCATCTTTACTGGATCCATGTATATTGGATCATTTTCAACTCTCATCTTGTTCAAAACTCCATTATCCTTTCTAATCAAACCATTTTGCACCTTATTTGCCTTCCCTGAGTGGTATTGTATAGTGCGATCATAATCTTTGAGTAGTTCAAGAAATCTCCTTTGCCTCATGTTGAGTTATTTCTGTGAGAAAATATACTTCAAACTCTTGTGATCGGTATATATCTCACATTTTTCACCATAGGGGTAGGGTCTCCAAATCTATAAAGAAAATATTACAGGTGCTAACTCAAGATCATGAGTAAGATAGTTTTTCTCATGAATTTTTAGCTGTCGTGATGCATAGGCAATAACCCAATCATTATGCATAAGGACACAACCAAGTCCTTTCTTTGAAGCATCAATATAAAAACGAACCCATCATTCCCCGATGGTAGAGTCAATATAGTAGCATTGACTAATTTTCTCTTGATTTCTTCAAAAAATTATTTACACTCTTTTGTTCAAAAAAATTTAACCAATTTACATGTGATATTTGTTAATGGGTTAGAGAACAGAGAAAAATTCTAGACGAAATGTCGATAATAACCTGTTAAAACAATAAAACTGCATACCTCAGTTATACTCGTCGGTGTTGTCCATTATTGTATTGCCTTAATCATTGAAGGATCATCATATATTCCATCCCTATAGACAATATGGCCATGAAAATAAATCTTTTCATGCCAGAATTCACACATGCTAAACATCCCATCTAATTCATGTCTTCTAAGAGTCTTAAAGATAATGTGCATGCGATTTTTATGATCTTCATTGATTTTGGTGTATACCAAGATATCATAAAAAAATACAACAACAAAATCATCTAGATATTCCTTGAGAAATCTATTAATTAGATCTATGAAGATATAGGTTGCATAAGTCAATCCAAAAGTCATTACTGTAAAATTGTAATGCTCGTACCTGGTTCAAAATGATGTTTTTGGAATGTCTTCCTTCTTCACGCACAAATGATGGTATCCAGATCGAAAGTCAATCATTGAAAAGTATTTATCCCCAAGAAGTTGGTCAAATAAATAATCAATGCGAGGTAGGGGATACTTGTTCTTTATTGTTTAACATTGATCTCTCTGTAGTTAATGCACAACCTCATAGATCCATATTTCTTCTTATCTAAAAGGACAGGGGCTGCCCACAGATAAACACTAGGGCGAATAAATCACATAATACTCAATTCATCTAGTTGTTTCTTTAGTTCCACTAATTCCACAGCGGCCATTCTATAAGGGGTATTTGTTATGGGCCTTGATACATGAATTAAATGAATGGGAAACTCAATTTCGCATTCAGGAGGATGTCCAAGAAAATATTCTGGAAACACTTCAACACATTCTTTCATAATAGGTACATTCTCTATTTGAACATTCTTTTCCTCGCCCACAGTTATTTCATTATATTCCTCCACAATAATTGAATTTAGTTGAGCTACTGGGGGTGGTTCTAAATATGAATTAGGTGTTGATGATTCTGCTATAGAGATAAGGAGTTCTCTATCATCGACATAAAAAATAGTAACCTCGTTCTTCTTAAAATAAATGTTTGAATCATGGTATGAAATCTAATCCATACTAAGGATTATATCAAATTCAATCAAGGGTATGACAATGATATCAGCGGATAAAGAACATTTATATGCTCTAATGGGGAATGATTCACCAAAAAATGTTGCGATGATACACCCGTTAAGAATTTTTACTGACAACTCCCTTGTTAAATCAAATTGAAAATATCTAATTTTCTTAGAAATTGGGAAGATATGAAATAATGCGATGATCCAGAATCTAGTAAAGAATTTCCTAAACTTGAGGAAACCATTAAATTACCTTCCACCATGTCTTTTTGAGCTTTAACCTCAGTAATAATGATAGCATAAGCTTGGCCTTTATCCATTGGTCTTTTCTGAGGTAAGTTCCTCTTATGCTTAACACATTCATTTTCATAAATCCCCCTTTCTCTACAATTGTAGAATTCAACATCGACGCGCTCTTTTTTCACCTTGCAATCACGATATTGGTGGCTTCTTCACCACAATTTCAATAGACTCTCATTCCCTTCAAGAAAGTACCAGGGTGTTTCTTCCCAAATTTAATATAGGATTGATATTTTACATTTCCCTTCTTATGCTTATTTCCATTTCTAGAATGTTCAATAGATCTCATCTTCTCTTTCTTTTCTTTAAAGTCATAAGACTTAGAGAATTATTTTTCTATCTTGATAGAACATGAGACAATATCTACATACGATGAGAAGGATTTTGAGACTAATGCTCAAGGAAGAAATGATTTTAACCCATCAAAGAAATGATCAATCTTACTTCTTGGGTTACGTATATAATCTGTAGCATGACTCGCTAACCTTGTAATGTTAGCCTCATACTCTACAACATTCTCACCTTCCTTTTGACTTAGACTCAGAAATTGCCTTTCCATATATGCTTAATGGTCATGAGAAGAGTATTTTTCTTTGAAAATATCTTTAAACTCCCTCTATTCCATATTTGATACTTAATTATATTCCTCTGTGCTTTGAATCAGTGACCACCATTGATCAACATCTCCAGTGAGGCGGTAAACTGCCATTACCACTTTTTCCATTTTGCTACTCCCCAAGGCGTGGAATATTTTTTCAAGAATTTATCCATTTCTCTGATACTAGGGGATTTATACTCCCATTGAATGATGGGGGCTATTTCCTAATGAATCGATCTAATATTGATCCTACACACTATGGATCAGGGTTCTCTATACGGGTAAGGTTATTATTCATAACCTGAGTTAGTTGTCCCAGTATAGTGATTAGCTAATCAACACCAGTTGCATCACCAGCTCCACTATAATTATCTTGAGCATAAGGGAAATCCTTACATGCAGTGCATACATTGATATGGTTTCCATTTCTTTCACTATGTAAAATATCTAAACAATGGAATAAACTAGATTAGTTTATGAATCGAAATACTTAATTCCAAACTTGAAAAACACATATCATAAATTGAACAGTTTATGGATATAATCCATAATCATAAAAAATGTTTTCTATGAGGAAGTATATACTCATTAACCCTTCATAATGGTTTGTAATTAAAATGAGAATTATCCTAATCATATCCCTTGGGAGTGTTGTAACCAAGAGTGCAGTAAGGTCGGTTGTTGTTCACCAATTCCCATTCGATTCTATCTCGAAGTTGTGTTTTCGAGTTTTACCCCTAGGTATATCTATGCCAGAATGACATCTACCAGCTTGTATCAAGAAAGGGATGTATTTCTTGGAAATCTCACAAAATATATACAATACCAAAATTTTAGGAATTTCATCTATACTACTCCTCAATGTTTATCGTATGGATATTTTCTCTAAAAAGAGTTTATCTAAATCAAGTTTCGAAGGATTATAATAAACTTATTCTAATACCAACTGTAATGCCCCAACCCAAGTTACTTAGAATCAGTGCATTATTACATAACATTGGCATGATCTCAAAAGATCATGTCTTGAAAGACTGATTAGTTTAGTAGCTTTGAAAGTACTAGATACATTCTTAAGGTTTACATTACATCATAAAATGAAAAACTACAACATCATTGTTTCCATAGACCACAATCATATCCCCTCAGACTATCCATACATGTCAGTCATAAAATACTTCTTCACATCCTGGGAAAAATAAAACATAGAAAGGGGAGAGCTCAGATGCTCAGTAAGGATAACAGTATAGCGTAAACTTTCATTAATAAGCATAAACATTTAATGCAATGTATAAGACTAAATCAATAGCCTTTTAAACTTGAACTTCAAAATAATATGGCAATTATAAAATCAAATAATTCCATTTACTTACTCACATGTATATTCTACTAGTCGAATAATCACATGCAATGTCAACAGCCACTTTCAAAATGATGGAATGCATGAAGCCAGACTTTCATAAACACATAGTCAAGGCCTTGTTCCAAGACTACAAATAAGATTTTTTAAGGCCTTATACCAAGACATTTGTTTGTCTCATGAGACCTACATATACATTGAGGAGCTATAGTGGGCTCCACCTGTCACTTACTAAGTCCAATGGATTCCTCATAAGAAAAAGTTTAAACATAACATAAGATTTCATTATAAAACTAGCATAAAAAATGTCAATACATTATCCATAAACCATGGATGGTGTAAATATAACACATCAACCATAAAAAATATCAGAAAACCTTCAGTGCAATATGGAAGTTTTCTACCATAATAAATCAACTTCAAAAAACTTAAAATCCCTTAAACGATGTTGACATAGATGAAATACAAACCTTTTTAGAGAAATATATCATTCTATTTTGAAATCATTTAAAAGTCACGAAATTATAAAAGAAAACATTTATATTTGAAAATATTCTTATAAGTTTGTAAGGGAAGCTTTGGTGACATTATAATGGTAGAAAATATCCACACCCACCGTATGGGTTAAAAAATGCATTCTTACCTTAATTTTTTCGAAAAGGTTATAAAGTACCTTATTTGGAAAACGACAAAAAGATTACTTTCAAAACATTTTATAAAAATTCAGTAAAGGGTATAAATGAAATTAACCCATATTCTGGTAAATAGTAAAAGTGTTTTGCAATACATTTTTAAGAAACATGGATGTGGATGATAAAGAGATCCTGGTAGATAATTACGTATAAACAACATCAGATAATAAAGTGATTGTGAAATTAACTCTTACCTTATACTTTTCCTTGGTAGAGGGTAGGTTAACCTCCTGTATAATGGTCAAATTATTGTTATTAAATTATTCATGAATCATATACATTAATATGATATCATATATGATATTTTAACATTGCTTTGTTAATTATATCTTAGTATTATCGTCGTTTCAGGTGTTAACAGATTCATTATCCTTTATATTAATTATTATTTGAGTCATATTTGTTATGGATAGGATGTATCATATTCATATTCAGAATTATATTAAGTCTTTAAAAATAATTTTTAATCATCTAATGAAAATGTGTCTTGAATGGATACGATGTGCAGTGAATCTCATTATGTTCGTGGAGATGGAAATCTGTACGTATGCATGAGCGACAATACCATTCTTCTGATATTAAAATAATATATAATTGGAAGATATATAATATATAAAGAATCATTATCATGTTATATATATATTTACATCAATTACACATCATTATTATACCCATCCAAATAATAATGTATTGAATAACAATTACGCCATGATGTGGAGATGGTAAGTCGTATGCACACACGTTTGGTGACATGTCATTCATAGGAAGGATAGAAAATTGAATTTGGGGTTACCATATTAATAATAACATCACAGTATATAATAGATACTTGAGTTATTATTTTATAACGAAAACAAAAAATAAAAATGAAGTGGAAAAGAAAGGAACTTGAAAGAGGTAATGAAATATTTACCTCTTATTTAGGTTCTTCTTTTGATTTGACCAAAAGGGCTCCATAGGATGTCTTTTTGACTGAAGGAAGGACTCTATGATTATGGTAGGTTAGTTGAAAGGGTATTTGGGCAGAGTGTGGCTGAGCCAAATGTATTTTAAGGTGTGAATTAGAGGGAATGAGGAGTGCCCTTTTATTAGAGGGGTGAGGGGCACCTTAGGAAAAACTAGAAATATTAATTTATAATTAAATAATATTAGGTATATAATGGATCCAAGATGGATAATTTAAAGTATAAGATGTGTATGGGTCGAAAACCACTTAAACAATAGGTTTTAGACAGGTATGGGTCAATATATTAACATTATTATCTAGATTTAACACTTAGTTAAATAGTTCGACATTTACCATGTCTCTTTGTATTTTTGTATTATATGCTTAATAAACTTACTATATATATCCAAGAGTACTAAAAGTGGTTCATTAATGGTAAACCTATCATTATATAAGTCTTTTGTCTGAACCTTAGATTTTTAGGAATAGAATATCAAATAATAATATAATATTTGTCTGAAAAACTCTTTTATGTCAATTTTTGACACTATTTGTTATTTTGTTTTTTCTAAATTCATAATAGCATTATTACTTCTAATAAAAGTCATATAACCAACCCTAATACGTCATATTAACCTATAAGATTATTTGAATTTTTAAAAAGTCTCAAATTATATTTATTTGGATATTTATAATGACAATTATTTTAATATTTCATTAATTAGGTAATTACTGCATCATCATTGTATCATAAATAAATTAAATTATTTAATGTCAAAAAAATATAAATAAAATAAAATTCTGTAAAAAATTATTTTATCTTTATAATGAATATTTATAATCAAATTTATCTTATGTATAACCCCATATTAAAAATGTTTTAGTTATTAAACATTGATTTTAAATCTTTTAACTCTTCTTTAAAAAAAATAATAAGTGTCCAAATCAAATACAAGTGGATCAAATAGGTTCATATTTTATTTCTAAAGTTTTTTTGGTCACATTATACTTATCTAACAGAATTAGGACATGTGTTAGGTTAATAATATTATCATTTTTACCCTTAATTCCCCTATTTACTTTTAACCACAGTAAATAAAAGTAAAAAGTTACTATTCACAAAATAATTATTTTCATCTTGTTGAACCAATTTTTTTTTACTAATATCAACCGTGTCTCTCGGATATTTGAAATTTCCCTCAAAGAAGTGGTAAAATGATGTTTTATGTGAATTTTCAAATTCTCTTATGAGGTGGGTAAAAGGCAGTGAAAAGTTCAATAAAATTTGTATATATCTAAAATTATTATAAATTTACTCCAATGAATCACATTGAACATATATATGTATTATGTATCTATTTTTACCTAAAATAAATTTAAACAAATAAATAATTATTTAAATAAAAATCCAGTTTTAAACTATAACTCAGTGTTTTAACTATTCATCAAAAATTAAAAGTTTTCAGAAAAATAATAAAAATCCACCCTAAGCTAATTTCGATATTCAGAATCCAAAAATGACTTACATTTTTATTGATAAAAATAATAAAATTTCCAAAAGTGGGTATTACTATTCATAACGGCTAGTTTTATTGGATGTGGTGTGTTAAAACTTGATGTTGTGTACAACACATGCTACTGTATTATTCAATGAGAAGCGTACCTAGAAGCTTGGGGTGTTACACAATTAGAGTTGCGCCCTCCTGTTGGTGTGGGCATGGTTCCTTCACATCCTTATTGGAACCCTCCTACATTATCATGGCATTGGTCATTGAGGGCATAGAGTAGAACCATCTAGCTAAGAAGGGCAAGTGTCCTCGACCATTGGAGGGGGTCCCTCCAACTTGGTAGGGCATGTGTCCTCCATCAACTACCAAGTGGAAACATACTTTTGTATAATGTCATGAGTCCCCACAAAATATATTTTGGACCCTCAACTATAAGTTATAGTGATGTGACGTGGTTTGATGTAGTTTATGACTCATGAGGAAGGGGAGCTATTTCACCATAGAGACATGTTTTTCTGATGTGACCTAAAACTGTGTGGGAGAGTCATTTCTGCCCAAAAAATATTTTATAAATGTGTGGTGATTGATTTCCTTATACTTGTGTGTTTAGGAAAGGAATGTGGGATGTTGGGCATTGTTTTGGGACTTTTGGAATTGTTGGATACTCTTCTTATTTGGATGAACTATCATATGTAGATCCCCTTACTCCCTTATTTGGGTTTCTTTGAATGAATATATATATATATATATATATATCCATTTAATATATCCACACATCGGGTTTTATTACTCTCCTTCTATAATGATCTGTGTTTTGACCATGAAGAAAATCAATAGAAATTTGTATTTTTGCATTTATTGGATGGACCATTTTGAAAAACATGCGTAAAAATGGAATTCTGATAGTTGAAAAACTTTACAATGAAATTTTTAAACTTGGGTGAAGGCCCAAAATGTTTTCTGGGTGTCATGAGGTGTTCCGGGAGTGTTGTACCCCGAAAATAATGTTTTCAGGGATCTGTAGAGGGTGCATAGTTTGTATGAAATTGTGTAGACCTCTCTAGCTAACCGTGTGACCTACATCAGGTTGGAAAAAGGTTTCTCATGGACTATAAATTATTTACCAATCCATGCAGTGGGCCTACATGGTTAGTGGAAATTGTGCATTACATCAACACTTTTCACCACACAATTGGCACATATTTTTCCAAACCATGCGGCCAACCTAGGTAGGGTGTATAAGTTTCCCAAAAGGGTACCTAATTGGCACAAGATTTGGAAAATCATCTAGTCCAAACCATGTAGTGGGGAACTACTTAAAAAGTTATATTAAATAAATTAAAATTAAAAAATACTGAAAATAAAAACCTATCCCTACACTTCTTCTTTCTCCACCTGTGTGATGCTCTATCAGGGCTCCTATCGAAGACACACGATGCACCTCCCCTATAACTCCATCTCATTTGATGAAATCCATCAGATTTATTTTGGTTTCATGTCCAAATCATCAAGTTAATATTTTCTCTCATTTTTTACTCCATTAGTTATCATTTTTTCATCTAGACATCGCCTATCTTACGTTAAGCAGAACTATAGGGTTTGGGATAACCTATTTTTTATGTTTCTTCTAGTGTTAGGGAGTGTAGTGGGTCTCTCAGGACGCCCTCGTGCTTCTTTTGATTTTCACCACTAAAGGGAATTGTGTTTCAAGTTTATTTGTTTTTTCATCACTATATGAGGTATGGGTTTACATCCTCACCTTTGTTTGTACCAATTTATTTAGTTCTCTTTGGTGATTTAGGATCGTTTGTAATTATTTATAGTGAATTTGATGACTTCGTGAAAGAATCCACTCATATACATAAATATGTTTGTATATATATATTGTGCATATTCCTTAATAGAGATAGAAATATGTCCATTGTAATATGGGACATATGTATATTAATGTATGTGCATGAATGTTTGGAGTGACTTCGACAATGTTTTCTTGTGCCAAAGTGTTTGGGTTGGCTCTTCTTTGATGTAGGGCCCCCTTCCTTTTCACTTTAAATTTAATTATTCATTAATTAAATGCCTTCAGACATTTATATAATGATATTCCATTTATGTTTGTTTATTTTTAATGATTCCCTTGATAAGTTATTGATATTTTTAAATGTGATAAATTATTTGTTGGATATCAATGTCATGATTTCGTAACAGAACACCTCTAATGTATCTATGTAGTCTTCAAGATAAAATGAAATGTTTAGGAATTTATTCTTTCTTTGATTATTATTTTTTTGTTTATTTATGCTTTAAGAATTTTATTGACAAATGAAATGTTTATTACTTTTCACAGCTTTATAAATTGGAATTACCCATGTAGGTAATTTCCCTTCTCTAATGAAACCTCCTAGGTTCTCATTAAGTCTATTAAATTGATTTCCCTGTTTTGGTAAATTTAATTAAAAGGGATTAAAATGGAATAAACACAAGGGATGATAATAATATGCCGATTTTAATTCTTTATAAAATTATTTATAAGAGTTTTATGTTTTTTATGAAACTGTAATGGCTAACGACATGCAAGAGAGGTCCTTGCCTCATGTGTTGAATCACACAGATTTGTGTATATATATTACGGCCATGTATTTGAAAATATTTAATTGAAATGAATAAACTGTTATGACTAATGAATTAAATAATGTATATGGACATGACTTTTGAAATGATTTAGAGGTATTTCCTTATGCATTATAATATAAATGTGATGGTGGATATAATGGGGTGGATAAAAATGAAAATTATGAGAGGTACATCCTCATGGATGGACTAATAAATGTGATCATAATTATATAATAAATTTTTAAATAAATATATTAATGTGATGATTTCCTTTCTCTATTCCCGTTATAAATGAACATTTAAAAGTGGTTGTCATATGATGGTAACGGGTGATGAGCAAAAAAGGCTTATCACACTCCCTTACATTAGTGTTGGGCATGAAAATTGACACCACTACATAGATATGGGTGATGGGATCTTTGAACAACACATTCCATCATGGATTGTTTCCATGATGGTCACACTTTCCATCTCGAGTAACGGGCATGATGACCCCCACTCAATTTGGATTTCAGTATTACTACCCCATTATTAGAGCTTATTATCTCATAGACCGGTGTTGAATGCTTATGTGTTATATCCCGATCCTCTCCATAAATATATTTGTACACAAAAACACACACATATATATATATATAGATATGTCTTACTACCCAATTAGTTGAGCTTATCAACTCAAATATTGGTGTTGGATGCTTGTGTATTAGCTTTAGGTCCACTCCAGCAGAAAAAATATTATTTAGGATTACTACCCCATTATTAGATCTTATCTTCTCATATAATGGTGTTGCGTAACTACTTATTGCATCTTGGTTCACTCCATATATATATATATATATATTGAAATCTGGCTTACTAACATATGAGTAGAGCTTATCAACTCATAGACTAGTGTAGGATGCCTATATGTTATTTCGCAGAACACTTCCGATATATATATATATATATATAAATATATATAAATATATTTATATCAAGCATAATACCCCATGATTATAGTTTATCAGCTCATTGATTGGGGTTAGATACCTGTGTTTTATGTCTTGGTCCAATCCAGTAATATATATATAGGTATTTATACCCCATGAGTATATCTTATTAGCTCATATACTCATGTAGTATTCCTATGGGTCACATATCAAAATACTTTAGAAATATATATATATATATATATATATATATATGTATGTATATATATATATAAACTATATACATATAATGTGACATGTCCGACTATTATTCCAACTAGGAGCCAAATAAGGTATATTAGTCAGGTATCCCTAAGAACATGTATTGGTGGTTCTGTATTTTTTCAGTTCTATTTATTTCTTCTCTATACCCACAAACTATTGATTTTATATTGCACTTTTGGATTGGGCTAGAAACATTTGGTGCTGGCCTACTAAGATTTATATCTCACACCCGGCTCGGTCCACCATTGCACCATGATTAGACCTTATTTTACCAGGAAATTGGATCTTGTTTTTTATTTTTTGTGCATTTACATAAGAGTAAGGAAAATGAACTAAGTTAGAGCTCAGTATGCTTGTGGAGATTTCTTTTTAGGGTTTTTAGTTCTTTTCATTACTTGAGTTTTTCAATGTGTTATATTGCCATGAATTATGTATTATTTGTTATTCTAGCTTATGTAACATTATTTTTCATCCATGATTGATATAAATTGGTGTTGTAAACTTTAATTAAGTTATTATAAAACTTTTATTCAACTAAATTGTTGTTAACTTGTTTTTACTTCTTCAACTATTATTTTCAATTTATTTTATATTTTACTGTTGTTCTAATATGATATAATTGTATAGTATCTACATTATTATCTTTTCAGGCCCTCAATTCTAGTCTGCATCCTTTGGAATGTGAGGATATTTGACTGAGGCTGTGTGATTCACTAGTTTTTCTACCGGTTTAATGGTAAATTGGTCCTAACTATTTCACCTTATGGGATAGGTGAAGATACACATGGTATTCTATGTCCTTTTCATGTAGATATTATCATGGTTGAATGATTCAACTCTTATATAATAGGTACAGAATTCTCAATGTGATGATCATATACTCAACATGTTTATCCCCTTGTGCTTGGATGAGCTTACATTCACTCTTGTTGGTTTGATATGTACTCTTACAATATACATTGTTCATCAAATATATTTATCTTATATATATTTTTATCTTACCACCCCTAAAATTGGGTGTGTCCTAATAGGTATGTTTATACTCATCCCTGCATGAGCATTCCCCACATGAATGGTTTCTTATAAAGAATATAGACCTGTTGATTGTGACTATATAAGAGAATAATGATAGTTGGGGTTTGGACTTGATATGGTTGTCGTATCTAGGGGTTCATTTGTTGGTCTATCAAATCTTTTTTATTATAAAATTGTTGTTTGGTGAGGAAATATTTCTTTTTGTATGGCTATTTTCCCCTTTTCTTTTTATTTTACACTACTGTACTCTTGTACTACCTAAAGGCTCCTAAATTTGTTGTTTATCTTATAGTATTGTTGCATATTTTATTCTTTCCCTATAAACTTTTTCATTAACTTGGTTGTGTACGTGTGAGTAGGTTGTTAGAAAAAATCTTCCATTAGTTAGTTCAGTATTCAATGCTTATCTCCACCCCTATCCAGTAGAGGTGGGACTGGGGTTAGTTGTCACACAAGCCCCATATTTTGTTATTTTATGACAAAAAGAAAACCCAATCCCTTTAATAAAGCATCACTGTAGATAAGAAATCCATCAATTTTGGATGGGAGTGCTAAAAGTGGGAAATTAAATAATCTTCATTTCAATTCCTATAATATTCCGTGAATTCATTTTTGAAGAGTAACATAACCTTTTTGTTTTTGTTAACAATAATATTCGGATAGATAAAGATGAAAATTATTTAACAAAATACCAGTAATAGCCTTCTAGCCCAAAAAAATTACGAATTTCAATCACATTTATAGGTCTTTACCATTCATTAACCACCATATTTTTATTGATATCAATAGATATCCCATCATTTTTTATGATATTTACAAGGAATATAATATTTTAAAACAAAAAATAATATTTATTTTAATTCTCTATTTAAATTCTTTTCTTTTTTGGTTTGTAGAAAAATACATAGATTATTTTTCATGATCCACATAAAATTTTGATTAAAAAATAATATCATTAGTTAATATAACCACAAACTTATCTAAATAATAAAGGAAAATATGATCATAATATACGTGAATATAGCTATGTAATTCATCAATATAAAGGGAATAACTATGAAAACATAAACTAACATCTAAAAATGATGTAACTAATCTAGTTCTCTGATTTAGTTTTCTATGAGGCCTCATATGGGACTCCCCATTGGCCAATGGGTGATGACATATAGGGAGG
Organism: Viscum album; assembly: GCA_963277665.1. Taxonomy (NCBI): domain Eukaryota; kingdom Viridiplantae; phylum Streptophyta; class Magnoliopsida; order Santalales; family Viscaceae; genus Viscum; species Viscum album. The sequence continues at coordinate 1,206,690,113 of OY728138.1, forward strand.
GCCAAGTAGGAGATATTGTGTTAGGCTATTCACTCAAAGTGTAGTACATAAAAATGAAAAAACTAAGAACTATATGTAATAATAAAAAAACAGTGTTCACAATAAGTAAATAAATATAAATAGAAGCATGGAATTATGACAAACCTACTTTTATTACAAACTTAACCATGATTTATTACATAAACTATTCACTTGATACAAAATGGATGATCAAGAGGTCTAGTGTCTTTTGGGATTGGGATTAGTACATAACAACTTAAAACATGAAATACAACAACTTTATTGAAAACTTCCTTTACATGACCACTACATTCCCTCGTACTTAGCATTCCATGAGATATTCTAAGGACATGCATAAGAAATGGGGTGAGCTATAAAGCCCAGTAAGGTAATAAACATGGAAAACATGAGGAGTACAATAAATGTTATATGATAGGAATATCAATAGGTCACAACAGAAACCTGAACATAAAGGCATGATAAAGAATGATAATCATAACATGGAAATGTGGCAACAACACTAAACATGGAATTAGCATGAGACAAGGCTCATTGCACATGGAGCATGAGTAAATCATCATTGCACCTGAATCACGAGTAAACCCCCGTTGAACTTGAATTATCATGAGTCAACACTCATTGGACATGAAGTATCATGATACTACACTTTACCCAATGCATTGGAGCTCTATAAGGGCGCACCCTTCTTAAACATTTCATTTAATGTATAAGTATGCCACATGGATCATAAATCATGGATTAATAAAACACAATCATTTATTCCATGAAAAAGGAATGTGGAATGAAACTTTATAATTAATAAGTAAATGTGAATGAAGGTGAATACCCTTGATGGAAAAATGGGAATGATATTCTCAACACAATGGAATCGGCTTAGAAAATTGGTGCAATTTTGGCAGCGTAACGGCGTGATATAAGAATTCATAAAAATTGTTGATGAGAGATAAGGGGGTGTCTCATCATATCTACATTAAATTTAAAGTAAGGGGTTTATATAGATACATTTCCCAACAATTTTTATGGAATTTATATTCATGATACAAAAGTATTCCTTGAATGTAAATGAGGAGAGAGAAGTTCCTTTCTGAATTTCGGCATTGTAACAGGTGTACATGGGAGGCATTTAATACGAGATAAAGGGGTATACAATCTTTTTAACAATAATAGGGATGTATGGTAGAGGTTTTAAACCATACCCTAGAATTTATAATTGTAATTAAAAAGGCATAACAATATTAAGAAAAATGGACAAAAAGTGAAAGGAAGAAAAAACCCTTACTTGGATGTGTTCTTCCAAAGGGTAGAGAGAGGATTGAGAGAGGCTTCTCTGAAGCTTGGGGAACCTTGTGAGAATTCTAGAGAGAGTAGGGAAGAGGTTGGATGAACTAAAAAGGCTTTTAGTGAGGAGGAAGTGGGAGCTTGGGTGGGTTTATATAGAAAATGTGAAGGAATTCATTATTATTTAGGTTTGAGACCAGTTATATTAAACTAATCAAAACCATAAACCAACCCATGGTTTTTTCTCATGTTTTTTGGAAAATATAAGAGGAAAATAATATTTTACAAGTCTAATGTCCAAACGTCTTAAAATAATGGGGTTGCTAATGTGGAGGTGAGTCACACTCCCATGGAAAACAGTTTAAAAAGACATATTTTTAAAAAGTATTGAGGGGTCCATTAATTCTGTTAAAAGTAAGCCAATCATACCCAAAATCACATTATTTTAATGTTAAAACATATATTGGCAGAAAATAAAGCTTATAGTATTTTATTACATCACTATTGAGTCATTTTGATGTCCTAAAACACATTATATATTTAAACGGTATTGAATTTTTTCCCAAAAAATTGTCTGTCTCAAGAAATTATGAAAAACTCACCGTTGGATAATTTCGATGTCATGATTCCAGAGATATCATTTATTTTGTTTAAATAATTTTCTAAATAAGTTAATTTTCACTTTTAAAATAAAAACAGGCATTTATCGAAAATTCACGGGTTTTGACAGAAATGGCTTTCAAACCTTAATAAAAATTATGATTTCATTCATAAAATTATATGATCATTTGTATATAATAAAATTAATTTAAAAATACTAATAATATTTTATAATAATATTATTTAATTAAAAAATCCCTTAATTTAATATAATCGATTTCTTAATTAAATAATAACTAAAAACACTACTTGTACTTTACAAACTATTTACAATGTATCAATAATGACAAGAAGGTATATTCATTATTATATACAAAAATATATACATGAACATATTACTATCGATTTGTTACATGACCCCTTAAAACAACCGCATAAGACCAAAGGGAAAGGTGTGAGATGGTGACAGACTCTTGGGGTGGCTAAGATAAAATCGCTCAAGTGGTAATCTCTATCAACTTACACATTTCCCATAGACGGTCCCGTTAGAGCTTGACATGATGATGCTCAGTTTGGGCTTGGTCAAGAGAAAATACCAAGGACACCACCTCTTTTCTGAGCTCCGACAAATGGGATTCTTATGGAGCAATTCTACTAGATGAGTCCATCACTTCCTTTTTCTGAGTAAGATGGATTTGTTAAAGCCCTATATTTATACTAATCATGTGATCACTGTTCAACGACTATAAAAGCAACGGTCCCAATTCTTAACATACAACCAATGATGTTGACATTTTATATAAACATTTTACAAAAAGAGACATTTAATTAGATCAATAGGGATTTCCATTAATGAAACTTTGGGTTGTTACAATATTCCCCCCTTAAGAAATTTTGTTGTCGAAATTTCCTTTTCCCACACTAACACATATGTGGGTAACTCAACTTCATCATTTCCTCTGATTCCCAAGTCACTTCTTCAAAATTGTGGTTTCACCACAAGACTTTGACGAGGGGCATTGTCTTATTCCATATAACTTTTTCTCTATGATATAATATCTTCACTGGTTGCTCCTCATAAGAAATTCCATCCTCCAATTGTACAACCTCCGAAGAGAGTACATGTGAAGGGTCCGGTATGTACTTCCTTAAGAGGTATACATGAAAGACATTATGTAATTTGGACATGGTAGGTGGAAGTGATATTCGATAGGCCACAACCCTGACATGATCAATAATCTTGAAGTGGCCGATGTACCTTGGACTTAACATCCCTTTCTTTCCAAACCTCTGGACCTTCTTCCAGGGAGACATGTGTAGAAAAACCATGTATCCAACTTTAAAATCAAGGTGTCGTTGATGATTAACTTCATAACTCTTCTATCGACTCTAGGATACCTTGATATGCTGCTGAATGGTTTTCACATTCTCCACTATTTCCTCGACCATTTCCGGTCAAATCAGTTTACGTTCACTGACCACATCCCAACACATCGGTGTTCTGCACCATTTCATATAAAGGGATTCATATGGTTCCATTTCGATGCTCGAGTGGAAACTATTATTATAAGAGAACTCATCCAGAGGAAGATGTTGATCCCATTCTCCTTTAATTTCTATTGAGAACTCTCTCGACATGTCCTCAAGTGTTTGGATAGTCCGCTCGTATTGGCCATCAGTTTGAGGATGATAGGCCATATTGAAATTCAGTTCAGTATTCAGAGCATATTGAAGACTCTTCCAAAACATATAGGTGAATCTTGGATCTCAGTAAAACACAATAAATAGTGGCACTCCATGAAGCCTAACCACTTCCCTGATATATATCTGTTCCAGTTGATCCAATGAGAAATCCTCCCGAATAGCAATGAAGTGTGCAGTTTTTGTAAGACGACCCACAACAACCCAAATTACATTGTTTCCATTGGATGTCCTCATAAGTCTAGTGAAAAAGTCCATGGTGATGTTCTCCCATTTCCATTCTAGAATGGGCAATGGTTGCATCATCTCCTTAGTCTCATGCCTCTCTACCTTCAGTTGCTGGCACACCAGGAACTTTGATGAATATTCAGTGATCTCCTTTTTCATATTATCCCACCAAAATTTTTCTCAGAGATCTCGATACATCATTGTTCTCCCTAGGTGAATAGAGAAATTTGAACTATGTGCATCATCCAAATGTTCCATCTTCAGCTCCGGACTTGATGGAACACCTATTCTTTTCCCAAATCACAAAATTCCTTCTTCATTAATATTAATCTCTGAGGATTTCCACTTTAGGATAGCTTCCACTTTTCCTGAATTCCCACATTATCCTTTTGAGAATACTTTAACCTTTCCAAAAGAACGGCTGAGTAATCATTTGTGAAAGAATTGATGATGTTCCCTTCATTATGACTCCCATTTCCATATTCATCAAGTATAATAAGATTGTATCCCTCTCAATTCTCATCATTGATAGAATCGCTGGGTCCTTTCTACTTAGGGCATCTGCCACCTTGTTCTTTTTCCCAGGGTGGTAATGTATTGAACAATCAGAATCCTTGATGATCAATATCCACCTTCTCTAGTGCATATTAAGCTCTTTCTATGTGAATATATACTTAAGCCTCTTGTGGTCAGTATATATCTCACATTTCTCCCCATAGAGATAATGCCGCTAGATTTTCAAGGAAAAGATCACCACCGCTAACTCCAGGTCATGAGTTGGATAGTTTTTCTCATGGATTTTCAACTGGCTTGAGGCATAGTATATCACTTTATCATTCTACATTAGCACACAGCCTAAGCCCTTCTTCCAAACATCACTGAATACCACAAAATATTCCCCACTTATGGGTAATGTGAGCACATGAATAGTGATAAGCCTATTTTTTAACTCCTTGAAGATTTCTTCACATTCATCACTCCAAGACAACATTACTCCCTTTTGAGTTATCTTTTTAAAGGGTTGGACAATCGTATAAATTGCTCACAAATCGTCGATAATATCCAGTTTACCCCCAAGAAGCTATGGATATCTGTTACCGATGTTGGCCTCCGACATCCCTCAATTTCATCTATTTTGGAGGGATCCACACATATCACATTGCTTGTGATGATATGGCCCAAAAATGATACCTCCTTCAACCAGAACTCACACTTGATGTACTTTTCATAGAGATTCTCCTTGCGCAATGTCTCTAGTACAGTTCTTAAATGCTCTTCATGATCCTCCTTGGTTTTGGAGTATATTAGTATATCATCTATAAAGACTACCACATATTTGTCGATGTAATCCCTAAATACTCTATTCACCAAGTTCATGAATATTTCTAGAGCATTAGTGAGTCCAAAAGGCATTACTATGAATTCATAGTTCCCGTATCTTGTGCGAAAAGCGGTCTTGAGGATATCTTCCTTCTTCACCCTTACTTGATAATATCCCAACCACAAGTCCACCTTGGAAAAGTATTGTGCTCCACATATCTGATCAAACAAGTCATCAATTCATGGGATAGGATACTTGTTCTTTATCGTGATTTTGGTGAGCTCACAATAATCGATGCAAAGGTGCATTAACCCATCCTTCTTCTTGACGAAGGGGACTGGTGCACCCCCTAGTGAAGCACTTGGGCGTATAAACCCTTTATCTTGATTCTCTTGTAGTTTATTCTTCAGCTCTTCAAGCTCCACAACAACCATTCCATATGGAGTCTCTAATATTGGTAGTGCCCCTGGTATATGTTCATTTGAGAATTCAATGTCTCTTTTAGGAGGAAGACCAGACAGTTCCTCTGGAAACACTTCCGCAAATTCCCTAACAATAGACATTTCTTCAAGGATGGGTTCTTCCATGGACTCAATCATCTGATACAGATACGCATGCTTATAGGGTATTAATATCCATTCTTGAGATTATGGAGCTAAAAGTGAATCATCTTCCCCCTTACACGTGTAAAGAATCGGGGGTTGATTCCCCATATAGAGTGTGATTTCCCTCTCCTGGCAATTTAGGATGACACTATATAAGGAAAGCCAATCCATGCCAAAAATTGTATAAAATTCCACTAGGGGGAGTATGACGAGGTTCACTAGGAAACTCAATCCCCAGATTATGTCAGGGGAGGAGTTATATTCATGGGATGCAATGATATCCTCATTTGACGTACTCACCAACATCTTCACTTCCATGATATGTGGTGGTGCTGGGATTGTTCTACTTTACTTTCTAGATATAAAATAATGCGTGGAACCTGAATCAAAAATTACTTTCTCTATTACTGAATGAATAACTAGAGTACCTATTAAGACTTTATTATTAGGGTTCACTTCAGAATAAGTGATGGGAAAAGCTCTTCCTTGGTGCTAGGAGGATGTTGGTTGCCTCCAAAAACCCTTGGATTAAGGCACTGATTAGAAAAATTCCATGGTTCTTTGTAGTTGTAGCAATGAACAACTCATTGAGGTTCGAACAGAGCATTCCTCTCCTTTGTCGCAGCTGCGGGTCTTTCTTGCTGACAGTTAACATCGAGGTGCCCTTCTCTTCCACACCTAAAGCATTTCCTCGACCCCTTGAGGCAATTTCCAATGTGCTTATTTCCACACTTTTGGAAAGTGGGGAGATGGATCATCTTAGAACCGTTGGATTTATCCATCAGACCTACAAAATTGAAGTCCACCATTTTCTTCATGTCCCCATGACACCCCTGTGATTCCCCGATCTCCATTTCGACCATGAGGGCACATCGGACAATTTCCTCATAGCTGTCCAATTCATGGATTGCTAATGCTTTCCGCAGTCTAGGCTTCAGCCCACCAAAGAAGTGGTCAACCTTGTATTCAGGGGTAACAACAAAGCCGAAAGTGTACCGTGCAATCCTTGTGATGTTTTCCTCATACGCTCCAACAAATTCTTCGTCATTTTTCTTGAGGGAAAGGAAGTCCCTTTCCATCTTAAGCTGGAGGGTGCGTCGAAAATATTTATCGAAAAACATCTTTCGAAAATACTTCCATTCTAATGCCTCAATATCCTCCTCAGGCTTCGTATTTTTGATCAATGCCCACCATTGATCAGCTTCACTCTCCATATGATAAGCCTCCAAGAGATCTGTCTCTTGTTCAGAACATCGAAAGATGGAGAAGATCTTTTCAATGGAGTTGATCCATTTTTCAGCGATCATGGGATCAGATGATCCACTAAAAGTAGGAGTCCTTTGTCTCATGAAGCACTCGATAGAGACATGTTATTTCTTAGGGGGGGGGGTGATCATTACTCTTTACCCATGTTTCTATTCAATGTTTGAGTAAGCTAAGAGAGAAGCGTGATAAAATTCACGATTCCCGCTCCCATTGGATTGGGAATATCATTACTACAGTCATCACACTGATCTTCACATCGGTTGTTAGCTCGAGTCCTCCTATTACCAGCCATTAGCTGGAATAAAAGAAATTTAGGGGGTAACACATAAGGGGTAATCCAAAGACAAAAGTTGATGACTTATAAATACACTTTTATTTCCTTAACTAATGAGTCTATAGGCTTCAATCTAGGCTTTTCATGATCTAATTTCTAACATATACTCTTAGGGTCATTTTTTTAATTCCTATAATAATGGTTCATACTAAGATTATGAATTTATCAAAACATATCCCCTAGGAGTGTTGTAACCAATCATGCAGCAAGACCTGTTGTCGTGCACTAGTTCCCATTCGAGTCTAGCTCAAAGTGGTGTTTTTGGGTTTTACCACTAGGATACATCTCTGCCAGAGCCACCTCTAACTTCTCGTATCTAGACAGTGATATATTTGTTTGATAAACCACTTACTCAGTACTTACCGAAAATTAGGGATTTTTTATTATACTTAGTCTTGTATCGTAGGCTTTACTAGGGGTTTCTAATCCTAGTCCCAAGAATAACTAAACCTATCCTTTGATACCAACTATGACAACCCTGCTTTTATTACAAACTTAAACATGATTTATTACATAAACTCTTCACTTGATACAACATGAATGATAGAGAGGCCTGGTGTATTTTTGGCTTAGGATCACTACATAACAACTTAAAACATGAAATACAACATCCTTTTTGAAAACATCCTTTACATGACCACTATATTCCCTCGTACTTATCATTGCATGGGATAACCTGATTACATGCATAATAAAAGGGGTGAGATATAAATCCCAATAAGTGAATAAACATGGAATACATGAGGAGTAAAATACATGTTAGATGATAGGTGTATCAATTTATCACAAGAGAAACATGAAAATAAAGGCATGATAAAGAATGATAATCATAACATGGAAATGTGGCAATAACACTTAACATAGAATTAGCATGAGCCAAGTCTCATTGCACATGGAGCATGAGTAAATCCTCATTGCACATGAAGAATGACTAAACCCCCATTGCAATTGAATTTGAATGAGTCAACACTCATTGCACATGACTTATTATGACACTACACTTTACCCAATACATTGGAGCGCTATAAGGGCACACCCTTCTTAAACAGTTCATTTCATGCATAAGTGTGCCACATGGATCATAAAACATGGATTCATAAAACATATTCATTTATTCCATGAAAAAGGAATTTGGAATGAAACTTTATAATTAATAAGTAAACATGAATGAAGGTGAATACACATGATGGAGAAATGGGAATGGTATTCATTACACAATGGCATTGGCTTAAAAAATTTGTGCAATTTTGGCAGTGTAACGACGTGATATAAGAATTCATAAAAATGGTTGATGAGAGAGAAAGGGGTGTCTCATAATATCTACATAAAATGGACAGTATGGGGGTCATATAGATACATGTCCCAACAATTTTAATGGAGTTTATATTCATGATACAAAAGTATTGCTTGAATGTAAATGAGGAGAGAGAAGTTCCTTTCAGAATTTCAGCATAGTAACAGGTGTACATGGGAGGCATTTAATGAGAGATAAAGGGGTCTCCCATCATTCAAACAATAAGAGGTAAGTATGGGGGAGGTTCAAAACCATTCCCCATCATATATAATTTAAATTAAAAGGTCATAAGAATATTATGAAAATTGGACAAAAAGTGATAGGAAGAAAAAACCCTTATTTGGAAGTGTGCTTCCAAGGGCTAGAGAGAGGCTTGAGAAATACTTATTGAAAGCTTGGGGAACCGTGGAAGGATTCTATAGAGAGTAGGTCATAATTTTGATGAACTAAAAAGGCTTTGAGTGAGGAGGAAGTGAGTGCTTGGGAGGGGTTATATAGGAAATGTGAAGGAATTCTTTATTATTTATGTTTGAGACCATTTACATTAAACTAATCCAAACCTCCAAACAATCCAAGGTTTTTTTCTCATGTTTTTTTGAAAAGGAAAGAGGAAACTGATATTATATAAGTAAAAAGTCCTAACTTATTAAAATAATAGGGTTGCTTATGTGGAGGTGAGTCACACTCCCATGGAAAACAATTTAAAAAGACAAGATGTGTAATAAGTCTGGAGGGGTCCATTAATGCTTCGAAAAGTAAGTCAAACCAACACAAAATTACATTATTTTAATGTTAAAACATATATTCGCCAAACATAAAGCTTATTGTATTTTATTACATCACTATTGGGTCATTATAATGTAATAAAACACAATATATATTTAAACGGAATTTAATTTTTACCCAAAAATTTGACTGTCTGAGAAAATTATGAAAAATTCACCATTGGATAATTTCAACATCCTGTTTCTAGAAATATCATTTATTTTATTTAAATAATTTTATAAATATGTTAGTTTTCACTTTTAAAATAAAAACTGACAGCTATCGAAAATTCATGGGTTTTGACAAAAATGGAATTCAAACTTTAATAAAAATTATAATTGCATTCATAAAATTATATGATCATTTATATATAAAAAAATTAATTTAACAATAATAACAATATTTTATTAAAATATTATTTAATTAAAAAATCCCTTAATTTAATAAAATAAATTTCTTAATTAAATAATAACTAAAAACACTACTTGTACATTAAAAACTATTAACAATGTACCAATAATGACAAGAAGATATATTCATTATTATATTCAAAAAAATAATATACATGAAAATATTACTAGCGATTTATTACATAACCCCTTAAAAGATCCGCATAAGACCTAAGGGTAAGGTGTTGGATGGTGATAGACTCTTGGGGTGGCTCATATAACATCACTCAAGTGGTAATCTCTATCAACTTCCACTTTTCCTGTAGACGGTCTCATTGGAGCTTGACATGATGAAGCTCAGCTTGAGCTTGGTCAAGAGCAAAGCCCAAGTATGCCACTTCTTTTCTGAGCTCTGACAAATGGGTTTCATATAGATAAATTCTACTAGATGAGGCCATCACTTCCTTTTTCTGAGTAATTTGGATTTGATAAATCCCTATATTTATACTAATCATGTTATCACTGTTCAACGGCTATAAAAGCAACGGTCACAATTATTAACATACAACCAAATAAGTTGAAATTTTATATAAAAGTTTTACATAAAGAGACATTTAATTTGATCAAGAGGGATTTCCATTAATGAAACTTTGGGTCGGTATAGGAATAATAATAATTTAACTATTATTAATGGTTGAACAAACATGTCATACATAAAACACTTTCAACCCACTGGGATAGCCATACATGCATGAGTATAGAAAAGATACTCAAATAAAAGTACATGGATCTCCTCCTAACTCTGAGCCAGACCACACACCCAATATTAAAGACTTTTCCCAGCTACACCAACCCAATCATAATAAATCCACATGAATAGTTTTTCTCAATCACAAAACCTTGTGCCCCAACCCTACCTACTATGTAATCGATACTCAATAGGAAAAAAATATTTATAGTCCGCATATAAAACGACGTTCACAAATATGGGTGAGAAACAATCTTAATAGGAATCCACAATAATGAACATATAAATCTTTTGTCATTAGTTAATGATCATGAAATATGATCAGATGAGTCATTACATAATTATAGTAATAAATAAAATTATAACATAACACATGAATGTATTCAATTCATGGGTGTGAAATCCTTATCGACCATATTTTCTTCAACCTAAGTAAAAAATATCTATGATCTATTCCAACACAAATATCTGTATCTATATATACAACCATACATACATACATATATGTGTATATATATAGGAAAAAACCCTTGAACATAGACATTAGAAAATGGTATCCATGGAAAACATCCTAAATAAATACTAAATCCATAGTTGATTATTTGGTAAAAAATCATGCCATCATGAAATCCTTTGATTTTGGATCTGAGATGGATGTCATATCAGTGAGGAAATGTATAATATTGTTGATCCCCCAGTTTTTAATCATGATAAATAACACTAACATCCTTTATTGATGAAAATTTATTTGATAAATCTATGTCATAATAGGGGATAACATGTCCTATACCTAAAATCAATGGTAATAACCTCAAAAAACTAAGATGAATGATTTTCACTTGTCAACTAGACGTCATGAAAATATAGAATAGAGATCGGTGTATTACCACTTTATCCATCATGAAATTTAGTAAAATGTATGATTCTTAGGTCCCAGACCATATATAATACCATCATTACAACTCAAATAATCCATAGGGTAGATAGCTCTTTGGAAATCACTATAGAGTACCCTCCTAATCTGGCATAAAAGCAGAACCTCATTCAATAACTATCTGAAAAGATTCATCCCCAAATAGTTATTTTTGATCACATAATGGAACATCCATAGATATGATGGTGTATCCAAGGCATAAAATTTTTAGGTCATGTCCACCCCAATGTATCACATTAGCATATGAATATTTAGTGGGAAATAACCCTCATTTCAACCATTTCCACGCCATGGAATGATTAGGATCCAACCATTAAAAGAGGAACCTATTATAAAAGGGGTTACAAGACACTCTCAGTAACTTACCTATATAGATTTGAATAGAGAGTAAATATAGGTATATATGGGAAATTTAGTAATAGTAACAATAAAATTCATCGAGGTAAGACTAGTGAGTGATAACCGATGATGTATGTCCAGAAATCCTCATTATAATACCACATCTAATCAGGGCCATTGAGTCGAGAACTAAAAAGAACCATTATTAGTCATAGATATATAAAATTAACACTTTTAATTATATTTAAATATGAGGGTGCCCGAAAACCTAAACATTATGATAATGAGAAATCCATTCCTATTTCATGTTTAGAATGTGTTCTATGGTGACACACACTACCATCTCAAACCCAAACCCCAACACACAAGATCTGGGTTGGTTAAACACCGAGGAACCCACTAGGACGCTGATATAAAAAAACTAGAGAGGCATCTTTTTTGGGATCCTCTATGACTATACATAAAAAAATAAAACCTACTTGGGAACCATTGAAATTGAAATCTACTTGAGGTATCCCATATGGGATCATTGAATAAAGGATGTAAGAAAATTCACCCTACATGGAATCCTCTAGGTCAACTATTAAAAGATGCATCCTACTTGTGATCCTGTTAATGGTAAAATTAGGAAGTTACATCCTACATGAGATCCTATAAATATATTATATTGGTAGTGGGATCCTATAAGGGATTCCCTAGGTAAGAATGTACTTAAATGTATCTAATAGGGGCCCCATAGTATCAAAAGAAATGTAGAGGAATACTGCATGGTATCATTGGAACCAAAAAATCACACGACCTTCTAGGTGAAAATGGATCATCTGGAAATGAATACATCCTCAAATTAAGATCTATGAAAACAGATATCAAAAAACATAAACCATTTCTCATCTAATATCAAAGGGTCTCACTCTTAACAGATATCTAGATTCAATTATATGAGGATGAACTTATCTATCTATACGACTACCAAAACATTTCTTTGGTGTCCTAATTTGAATTGAAGGGTAATTTCATCATGATCATAATAGAAAAAAAATATAAATGGACTAATCTTTCATCCAATTTCAAATTCCGGGACTTCGATTGGAAAATCCATTAAAAAGGTTGAAATAGAGGAGTACACGATGTCTATAACCTATACATGGGGTGTACCCTCAAAGCCTCACATCAGAGTGTACTTTAGTCAGGCGTGACATTTAACACCCAATTACCTAGAATGTATGTCAGGTTCAAGATTTGTATACTACAAAATGTACCTTAAAATGTACCTCACAGGGAATGGCCATGTACTTTTCTAGGTCTTATACCTCTACATGGCTTGCATCCCACAAAGGTTCAAGCCAGGTACAATTTATAACCATGTTCCCCTACATGCACTATCTGGCTAGATACTCAACTACATACACAAGTACAAATACACAAAATATATACCTCATACACTAAATGTACCTATAAAATGTTTATCTTCCAACAATGGGGAGAACACAATTTGTGTGTTCCTTAACTATAATCCATGTGATTTGTATTTCGAAATGGGAAACCCCACTAATTGGCATGAAACCATTATTTCTCACAAAAATCACTAGATCTACACTAAAGGATTCCAAAGAAGTGATAATAGATATGTAAAAAAATAATTAATAATATATATTCATATTTACAACATGAACTTTAAAATTTCCTTCTTTTGGGGGGAACTAGGAAAATATTTTCTCATTTATATAGTCCACAATTTTCTCATGGTGATAGAAATCCTTATGAGGACCACATCGACATTAATATTATCACATCACACTCTCTATTTAGTGATTTATGATAAAATCCCATAGTGGTAATAAATGAGAATACTTGGAAGAAAGAAGAAAAAGGAAAAAGTGAAAATAAAAAGGGGTAAAGGAAAAGAAAAAATAAAAAGAGGCTCATGTCAGGCCCTAATGTCGAACAATAGTTTATTCCCAATGTTAGAAAAGTTACCAATTCTGGACTCAATAGTGGAGATAGAATATCAATATGAAACTTTTTTTTCAATCAAATAGCCAAATGAATGTTTGAAGATAAACTAATATTTAATTAATTAATTAAATTTTAAATATTAATTATTGGACATAATTTCATACAGCTCGGAATTCTTCCAAACTCATGTCCAAGGGTTAACACAATAATTTGGGACCAACAATGTGGTCATAAAAATCATACTAAATCATCTACTTGGGTAAAATGTCTATTTGCCCCTTAAAATCATATTAAATGAAAAAAATACAAATTCCATCTCAAATTTGTAGTTTGAAAAAATATAGTTTCTTACAGTCTACCTAATGTAAACCTTCTCATCTTTGATAATACTTACTGTTCAGACATATCCATGCTCTCATTCTGATCACATATACTATTTGTACCTCCTTATGTGATGTGTGATTGAAACTTCCATTTCTTAATGGTCAAACAACCTAATTCATCAATTATTAAATATTAACAAGTTTTATGATAGAAATTTATATGGTAATATAGTTTTAATGATTACTCAAAAATTTGTTTTGGCGAGTCACCATCTGTCAGGACCCACCACCATGACTTGTTACCATCAGATATGATCTACCACTAACTAGAGTTACTACCAGGCATAAGGTACTTCTAGTGGAGTCACCTCCAACCTTGTTATTTCTAATGAGTCACTGCTAGCCTTACTACCACCAAGGACCTAATAGCAAGACCTATCACCCTTAGACTATGATTTAATATTGGTATTCGTGTCACTGAATCCATATGGTACTTCTTGTATGAGCTACTACCAGATATTGTGTCACCTCCATCTTCTAATTACTGTTGTTTTCCAAGGAATTTGACATGAATTGATCAATGAATATTTCTATTCAAGGATAAATTGAAAATGTATAAAAGAAATAGTCAAATATGATCCAATGATTATGGATCTCCTCCAACTAATGCATCTATTTCTATGAAAAGGATGTCTCCCTCTCTCTGTATGATGATTACATAGAGAAAAAACCCTGGATAAATTTCTCAATTGAATACATAAACCCTTACAAGATAAAATATTTACCTTCTATGAATATCAATGACATAGAATAATAGAATCCATTAGAAAAATTGATTGAGATAATAACAGAGATAAACTGGAATATTCATTCAATTGCCTATGATACATTATTTTTCTACAACATTCAAACATAAATCATTAACTCCTCACCAATGCTAATAAAAGGATATTGACCATTCTTAACATACCAGATTAAAAATACCTATTTTATTTATATCATTTACTATTTATTTCTTTTTCCTTTAATCATTTTTTTGTTACTCTATTATCAAACACACAAAGTCTTCTACACCTAACTTGAGAATACTTGTTATTCCCTCATTCAATTACATATTTTTTCCTATGGAATTTGTTTAAAAGGACATTCTGTTTCATTCTATATGTTTACTTCTCACATATAACTATGAAAGAGGTTTTTATATTATACATATTGATGTTTTCGTTTGTTTAACTAATCTAGTTTTCATAGTTGTTGGATTATTATTATAATTTTTGTAGAAGCATTTGATTTACATGTGAAGGGGATTAAGTCGCATCATGAAACCAAACATATTGTTTATTCCCCTATGTTATTTTGTTTCATTTTATTTCCATTATTTTTAATATATAAACAAATATATTACATTGATAGTTAATCATATCTAGTGTTTGTATTTTTTTCCCAAATTAAATTGATTTCAAAATCTAAGGTAATTATAAACATTAATTTAATTGAGACATAATCACTATTTTAGACATCCTTAAAAATAGAAAACCATATATATATCTTATATTTTCATTAAATGGACATTTTTTTATTATGGGGATTTTACTGTGATTTAACTTTTAATAGAATTTTTTTATTACGAACTCAGTACCCCCCACCCCCCTGAACCGTTTTTTAATCACCACAACAAACATTTTGTATCAAATTATTTTTAAATTATCTTATAAAATGTGATATTAGTTATATTCTAATGATCTTCAATTTATTTGAATTGAACGTTTTATTTATTTTTGGATAATAGATATGAAGGATATACTACCAATATTCCTCCTTATTTTTATAGGAAAAATTATTCTCAATATAAAATAAAACTAAAAATGCATTTATAATGAATGGATATTTAAATTTTAACTCTAATAAAATATAATAATGAAATTCCAAAAACTCCTAGAAATACATGGAGTGATTCTAAAAAAATGTATAAAATAATAATTGAACGGATATTATTGATTTTTTTCCTTGGGTGTTGATGAATTTAATAAAATATTTATATGAAAATATTCCTTTCAAATATGGGATACCTTATCTATTTATCATGAATAGATATAAATGTCAAATAAATGAGAATAATAACATATACAATCTTGTATGATACATTCAAAAATAAATATTATGAACCTATTTTTGATATGTATCTTAGGATCAATGAAATTGTGAATACTATGCATTCAATCTAGACACAAGTGACCTATAAGGATCAAGTTATGAGACTACTATATGATTACCAGATAGATAGAGAGGAACATCTGGGTCAATTATAGAATCTTGTGATGTGAGTAAACTACCTATAAAGAAATTAATAGAAAACATGATTATTTATGAAGTAGTCCATAAATTCCACAAGGAGATCGATGAATTTGAACCAAAAAAAATAAAATCAACAGTCTTTAAGACTACTACCTCCAAAAAACGAGAAAATATACAAGATGAAAATAACAATGAAGAATAATTTCTTAATGGTAGTGTTGAAGAGATATCCGCCATGGCAAAAAGATTCAATAAATTCTACAGGAAAATAATGTATTCCGGAAATCAAATTTCATTGGAAATTATAACAATAAGGGATCTGTAAAAAGGATTCCAAAAAAGGATGATACTCAAAATATAATCACCCGTAATGAATATAATGTGAATGAACACAATAAATAAGACTATAAAAAATTGAAATATAAAAAAAAGTATGATGATACTGAAAGAAGAATCATGAAATCCATGAAATCCACATGAATTTCCTTAAAAGATTGTTCATGTGATTCAAACACTAATCAAGAAGATATGTCTGATATGGAAAATATGGGCTTTGTAGAGAGCACATCATAGGCATAAAATATTATTCATTATTTTTCTGTTAATATTTCAAAAAAAATATATAATATTAATGATAATGGTGATATTGTTGAAATAATGATCGTTAATGATATGTATTATTACTATAAGATATTGGAATATTCCTTTCATGATATGGAATGTAAATATATGTCACTATATTAGAAACATGTTTTGACATCAAATATTTAAACCAACCTGACTATTGAGAAAGATAAATATGATAAACTACTGAAAGAGAAAAATGAATTAAACTTCTAAAATTCATAGATAAATAAAGATAGAATTTTTTTTCTTATGGTAGAAAAATATTCACTCAAATACTAGAAATGTATGTTCTTCCCATATATATAACTGAATTAGGTTTTAAACTAAGATAGAGAAAAATTATAAAAATAAGATTTATATGCAGCTCTAATTATAACAATTCATGTACACACATTACCTACTCAACTGGATGTAATAATGTATTTATTTCAAGAATATTAAAATATATTTAAAATAAAACCATTAGGAAAATTTGGGTCCCAAAATCTATTATTAATAAAATAAGTGTACCTACAAATATTTTGGTACCAAAATATTTTTTGGCATACAATTTTTTTGTTGGAACCCTAATTGAAAAACTATAGCAAATGTGTATGGTATCTAGATAATTGATGTTATAGAAATATTGTCTGTGGCTATTAAAACATCCATAATTCAATCAAATCTGATGGTGGTCATGCAACTTTTCTTGATAATGCTAAAGAGAAAATCAAGAACCTTGCACAAATCAGTAATTCTAATTTTCTATTAATTTATAATGTTTTAAATTTATATGTTCTAAAATGTAATCTTCTTATCATTTTATCAATTATGTTATGATGGATTTTATGTAAATATATAAAACAATGTATATCATATCATTGATGATACAAATGATTTATTTTTTAATACTTTATGAAATTATAATAACTATTTTATTTTTTTAAATCGTGATCTTCTTTAAATATTTTTTTCTTAGGTGCCTTTCACAAAGATTCCCATATTTGACATATGAGAAAATTCCATTGAAATATTCATTAATTGATAATGATAACAATTAATTGATTTCATATATATATAACATATCATGAAACATAAAATTATAGAGTTTTTGATCCCTACCAAATACGGAATGATCATAACATGTCTTTTAAATCTATAAATGAAGGTTCAAACTCTCTGACTGTAACACCCTAGGTAAATAAAGAATATGACATTTTCATATTTATCCATATTTGTGAATAAAATATTGATATGACTTTAATGGGGATGCTATGCTAGATGGCGTACCCAACACGCAACAACGAGTTTCTTGGGAATCTTACGTTGCACTCTAATAATAAAATAATATTATTTTAAATGATAGTTAACATGTAGCCATTTTATTGGCGGGAATGGATAGAAATAACTAAAATATTATTATAAATGTTTTAAAATGTTTTTACATTTATCCAATAAAAGATAAAGGCTAAAAATATGGAAAGAATTCAATTTTAGGCGTATATGCCCTGGTTTTCACTAAAGGGTCATTATCGCCTTTTGATGGAGAACCGTCATTAAATATAGTTTTGTTCACTATTATACATTCAATTGGACCAAATAAAACTCTTCTTAATAATTGGGATATCAAAATTTACTTTGTGTAAATTTTTGGTATCTTTCCGATAAAGTTCATTTTTTTAAATGAATAGTGTAAAATGTTGTATTTTAATTCAAAACCACTTTTTAATATAATTTATTTATATGATAATATTATCATATAAATTGGTTTTAATGTGAAATTAGAATATATTTTTACCATTAAATCCAATATTGGTTGTTGGAACTAATTTCACATTGAAATCAGACTTAAACTAGTGTCAATCTTTTGATACTTATTGTTTCACAAAAACACGCTATTTGTCATGACAGCGGGAATTAATTATTAAATTAATTAATTTGAATTATATGTTTTGAATTTTGTAAAATATAATTCATTTTTGAATTCGGAATATCAAATATAGCTTAGGGTGAATTTTTGGTATTTTTCTGAAAAACTTCAATTTTTGATGAATAGTGAAATCACTAAGTGGTTCTTATAAAAACTGATTTTCCATTAAAATGAAAATTTTCCACCTTTGTGTATTGAATTTCAAAAATATGACATACATGGTTTTCATTAAGAAGTAAAATGTGGTTCAATGAGATTAAAATAATTTTTTGGTGAATAGTAACTTATTAAGTTTTTAATCGCGGTTAGAGGTAATTAGTGTAGTTTAAGGTAAAAATAATGTTTTAATAATATGAAATTAACTTGAAACATGTCCTAACCTCATTGGATGTGTGATGGAATACCAATAAAATCCATGGGTAAACTTGGGGAGCCCATGGATCCACTTTGTTTGGGAAATGACATAAATAACTTTTTATTTAAAGTAAAAGTAAAATTGACACAAACATGATATGTTTTACTAAAACAATTTTTAAGTGGGGTTATACAAGTCATATTTTTTATTATAAAAATTCATTGGAAATATAAAAATATTTCCTACATCATAGTAATTTGTTTATAATTTTTAGACATTAAATAAATTAAATTATTTATGACATCATAATGATGCAGCGATGACATCATTATCTGACGATTTAAATAAAATGAGAAGATAATGTAAACTCTATGACCTAAACATGTCCAAAACTTATTGGATGGGTGGATTTAGAATCCCTATCACCTTATCCACGAATTATATCAAATTGGTACCTTTTAAAACCGAAACACATTTTCAAATATAGTAATATTTCTTACTTTCCAAAAGTGCCCCTCCTCTCCTCTTATAAAAGGCTCCCACCTCTACCTCCTTACCCACACTCCAAAAGCCTTTGGCTCAGACAACCTCTGCCCATTTTGTCACTACACTTCCCTCTATTACTCCTTGAAGCATTACTTTGGGCAGAAGTCTTCCCAAGGAAGCCTTTGAGCTCTAACCGAAGGGAGTTACCTGATTTTAAGGTAATGTTTTCACTTGAGTCCTTTTGTTTTATTTTGATTCTCCAACCACCTAAACTATTTTTATTCATTTCTTTGGTAACAAATCCAGTATCATAAATATACTAGGATTTTTTTATAAGAATTATTCGAGATACACTTTCACACACCTACATCTAATGGTTAAATAACATACTGTTTCCGTGGATGGAAAATTTTGGCCTCCCGAAACGATGATTGTTCAACATTCTTTTAACACCTTCAAAGGTGGCCATTAAGATGACACTATATTTATATGTGATATATAATGTGTTTATGTTTTCCTTAATCTTCTGTATTTTTCATTTTGGGCATACCTTTATGGTTTCCATTATGGGTAAACACGATATCTTCATTTAAGGAAGTGCGGACTACCGCCCCCTCAAAGTGATGTGATTCGTTAATGCCATACGTGGGACGTATAAAGGATGGATTTAATGTTATTATATATGTTTTTATACTGGAATTATTATATACCTCTATATTATTATTATTATTTTCCATTGAAGTATGAGATAGAAATGAAAGTAGCGTTCATGCGTATGTACGGCTTACCGTCTCCATGAACGGTGCATTTCATTCCTTATCCCCAAATGTAATGTAATATTATAAGTACATGTATATAATGGATATATATGATGAATGATACATATAAATGATTAATATAATTTTGGAATTAAAATATACATACCTCTCATTTAGTTTTAATTCTATTAATATGAGAAAGAAATGAAAGTAGCGTTCATGCGTACGTACGGCTTACCATCTCCATTAACGGTGCATTTCATTTATTACCTCTAAATGATTATGTAATATCATAAATACATGTATATTCTGGATATATATGATATATATGATATCCAAATCTTGAATATAATTCTGGATATAATAAACATTTGACCACACGAACAACATGTAATTGTAAGAAGTCCACTTTCGACTTAAGAACCAAATATAGACAAAACAAACATTACTAACATAAATAATTAAATAATGTTTATAACATTGAAATAAGTGATCTAAAAGGAATAATGAACTATAAAAAGGTTCTTAATAAAGTTGAAATTAACTGAAGTTTATTATTTAGGACGTTAAAGAACGATCGAGTAAAGTCGAACCCGAGGTAAGGGATCCTACTCCTCTCTTTCTTTTTAAGTACACTCTTTTCTGTAATACCCTCTAAAGCTCATCTTTCTTGTTATTGGGATGTTATTTTATATTACACTTACTGTAATTTTTATGTTAATGTGATGAGAGACCCTATTCTCTCTCATCAATCCATTTTGTAAGTTTTGAGTGGTGCCGTTAGGCTGCCGAATTTTAGTAAGAGATCTAACATCTCTCTTTCTTTTTAAGTACTCTCCTTTATGTCACTTATTTTAAGCTCCTCTTTGTTATGTTGGGGGATTTTATTTAATATTACTCTTTCTATAAACATTATGTTAATATGATGAGATACCCTGTTTGATATCATCAATCAATATTTGTATGTTTTATGTGGCGCCGTTAGGCTGCCGAGTTTTCGTAAGGGATTTTTCATCTCACTTTTATTCCCATGAGATTTATGCTACATTTTCCACAAGTTTCTTTGAGTGGTGTATGTACTTCCCATTATTTTACTCTTTGTGTAATATACTTTCTTTTATGGGTATTTACATCAATGTTGTATTGTCCTTCTTTCACGTGGTGTATGTTTCGAAAGATACCCATATCGGTAAGGGAACCTTTCACCCACCTCTTTTTAAGAGTCTTCTTTTGTTGGGTCATTTAATTTACATATTGTTATGTTGGGATATGTTCTCATATATCCTTATTGATGTAAATTTTATTTCCAAGTGATGAGATACACTTTTTATCTCTCATCAACACATTTTGATGTGACACCGTTAGGCGGTCAAGGGAACTTCTTAACCCAATTTCGATTTCTTTGGGTTCAACATGTGGTTATTGAATATGTCATCTTTTGAATATGTGTGAATGAACTTTCATTATTTTACACTTAATATCCACTTATATTTTGTGTATTCGTTTGTCACACATAATTATGTAATTGATTTTTCCTTAAACCAAGGATATCGTCTTTGTAAGGGACTTCGTCTTAATCTTCTTTCATTGAGGCATATTTTATACAAAACATTCTTTTATACGGTGTATAAACCCCTTTGACTTTTACGCTTATTCAAAAGGAATCTTTTGTATAAGAAGCGTTTTACTAAACGACAAAAGGGAATGTTTTTTCTTTTCGTACGTATGCGGCGATAAGGACTTATCCGCCGCCGTGACCATTAGTTGAGTTTCGAATTCCTCTACAAGCCATTCCCTTTTTTTTAAATGAAAAATAAATACCATGTTTTACTTTGGTATTGAAAATGGTTTTCATAATGTTTTTATTATATCAATGTGTTGTATTGATATCTCGTGATTGAAATGTGGAAATGTTATTTTTCCTTTATGCATGTTTTATGTGATATGAATTATGTTATGGTTCTTGGGCATATTTATGAAGATGTGTGGTTCTGTGATAAACTAAGGGAGGGTGAGCCCGTTATAGCTCTCCAATGAATTGGGTAACGTGAAGGAGTGAAACGTTAAGGGTTCTCTGAAGAGATTTAGGGAATATACTGTGATGGGTATTTCAAACGTAACCAAGAGGGTTACTCCCTACGTAAGAATGTTATGAATTCATCAAGTTACCTTTATGTCTTATGTTTTCTATGATTTATTCATGGTTTGATGAGTTATGTTAAAGTGCCTATGTTTTATGGGTAAAGTATGATTTCATTCTTATGTATATACGCACTCATGTTTCCTTTCTATATTTTTTATAACCCTTACTGAGCTTTTTATGCTCATCCCATGTTTTTGAAATGTTTTTCACAGGTCAAGGGAAATGTACATGATGTGATGATAGTGTCAAGGATGTGTCAAGAAAGAATTCATGTTTTATTTTCAATATGTTTCCGTTGATGGGAAGAATGAATACTGTCTTTTATGTAACCACTTTGTTTAAATGTGGAATGTAATGCACGTTTCATGATCTAATTCTCTAAAACTTTAAACCTGAAAATATCCTCATAGTGTAATCTTGTAATAACTCAAGATTAAGTAAGTTTTAAGGCTGGGGCCTTATAGTTGGTACCAGAGTTCGGTTTAGATAACTTTAGAGGTTAGGGTATTTTTTAAGCATAAGTGGCATTACCATAATGGTTAGGATTTCAGAAAGAGTCCTAGTTTTAGATAAAGTGAATGAGTATGTATATCTTAGTTTTTATCTTACTCATTAGTACATGATGGTTTTGTTGATATACTCACACTAACCTTTTTGGTTTTAGTTAATGGCTGGATTTAGCAGGCACCAAAGTAACAGTGGATGTGAAGGAAACTGCGACAGTTTTTTGAGCAAGCAACTGAATGATATGTGAGCTGCAATGCGAACTCTTATGATTATCCTTAACCAACTATCTGGAGTCATGATTGACCACCTAAACCATGGAGATTTCTCTAATGCATCATATATGCAAGAAACAAATCCCTACGGAAGTACAGGTAATAATCATAAAGGTAAGTGTGTTCAAAAACCTATGTGTCAATGATGTGGAAAGAAACACCTAGGAAAATGTTTCAAAGGGACAGAAATATGCTATAGATGTTGAAATAAAGGTCATAAAGCAAGAACCTGCCATGGAAAAAGGAAGCATCCAGTTGACTCGAGGAAGGGGAAAGAAGTTCTTTCTGAGGGATCAATTGAATGTTTTAAATGTGGTGTGCATGGTCATAATGCAAACACATGTCCTATGAAGATGTTTCATGAATGGGGTCACCAAGAGCCTACAAATGATCATTTACCACTACCTAATTCCATTCCTATTGAGAATGAAGAAACTGACAATGACCAATCAAAGGTATGTACTATTTCATGACTATTGTTTTCCTATTTTGGAATCTTAGGATATGATTCATGATTTTTTTATAGGAAAGAGGTATTTCGGAATAAGTTGGAAAGGAATGGTTAATGGATCATGAAGAATGTTGAATGAGTAAGATGTCAACATATAAGGGCTTCAACAGTTATGGTGAAATTCTTAAGAGTATTAAGTCTCTTTTGATGACGGGGTTACATTAGAAGACTTTTTATATTATGTGTAACCCTGATGTTTAATATAGGCAAATTTTATTCAAGTAATAGTTATCTTTTCTTTTGTGGACAAGTTATAAAGAACCATTTGGGTTTATATGATCCTTACTATTGAGGTAATTATGGGTTACAATATGTTATGATTGAAGTGAAAGGCATGAGATAAAATTGAGGTTAAATTATGTTATGGTTATTTTTGATGATTTTATCCCTTTTTGGGGAATGATTTGAGAATTATATAGTTTTGGAAAAAGTACAACACGTAGACCGTGTGACTACCCGTCGCGTCGGACAAAGCTGCGGGAATCGAACTCACAATCAAAGTGCAACTGGTATTTATCGCTGACCACTGGACTACGTGGAGTCCCTGGTTAGTTTGACTGATTCTTTTTAGTTATATGATTTTATTAATTAAGAGTAAGTTGATTTTGGGTTATTTATGAAAATGATTAACCTATGATGGAGGATATGTGATTAGGTAAATTACTTTTCAATACGAGACTTTAGGAGCAACTGATGTTGTTTGGAGATAAATGTTACGATTTAACTTGGAAGACTATGTGACTAAATCCTTCAAATATTTGGGTTTCAATATTATATTGGTTTACTTTGTTGATTTTTTTGACAAATTGGTTATCGAATGGTCCTCGTTGAACTTTGGGTTTTGTTGGACAAATTTTGAGACTAAGAATAGATTTTCTTTTTATAAAGGGTTATTTTTTTCTAGATTATCTGATCTTGTAGTAAGCTTTTTGGTTTTAGTTTTGGTTAAGGTTTTAAGACATGGGAAATGTATAGTTCTCTTTTTGTGGATTAGGTGCTTCTCTAGAAGTTGATTATAGCACTCTTAATGTGAACAAGTCTCCCTAAATACTCGTCTTTTGGAAAATATATGAGTTTGTGTAAGGAATCTAATAAAAGTTGAAAGTCAACATGATAAGTGATTATGTTTACTTATGAATAAATTCCTCAATAAAAAGTAACTTAAAACAAAAATGTTTTCTATTAACTTTTCCTACTGGGGAACCCAACACCGTTTAACCCATCACAAGTTTGTGATTTTCTTATGGTTAACTTTCTCCTAGACATGTTTACTATCACTCTCCCTCAAGAACATTACCCTTTTCTTTTTCTTCCATGTCCATGTTTTTCTACATATGGGTTAACTCGGGTGACCTTTGTGCTTATCTTTCTTTATTTAAAAGTGATTGTTTTACCAACTCTTGTTCCGATGTGGGACTTTCAAGGATGTTTCCAAGCTCAATTTTAAAAATTGTGAGGACGCAATTCCCAAAAGGGGGGAAGGATGTAACACCCCAGGTAAATAAAGAATATGAAATTTTCATATTTATCCATATTTGTGAATAAAATATTAATATGACATTAAAGGGGACGCTATGCTCGATGGCGTACCCAACACGCAACAACGAGTTTCTTGAGAATCTTACGTTGGACTCCAATAATAAAATTATATTATTTTAAATGGTAGTTAACATGTAGACGTTGTATTGGCGGGAATGGATATAAATAACTAAAATATTATTATAAATGTTTTTAAATGTTTTTACATTTATCCAATAAAAGATAAAGGCTAAAAATATGGAAAGAATTCAATTTTAGGCGTATATGCCCTAGTTTTCACTAAAGGGTCACTTATCGCCTTTTGATGGCGAACCGTCATTATATATAGTTTTGTTCACTCTTATACATTCAATTGGACCAAATAAAACTCTATTAATAATTGGGACATCAAAATTTACTTTGTGTAAATTTTTGGAATCTTTCCGATAAAGTTCATTTTTTTAAATGAATTGTGTAAAATGTTGTATTTTAATTCAAAACCTCTTTTTAATATAATTTTTTTATATGATTATATTATCTTTTGAATTGGTCTTAACATGAAATTAGAATATATTTTTACCATTAAATCCAATAGTGGTCGTTGGAATTAATTTCACTTTGAAATCAGACATAAACTAGTGTCAATCTTTTGATACTTATTGTTTCACAATAACACGTTATTTGTCATGACAACGGGAATTAGTTATTAAATTAATTAATTTGACTTATATGTTTTGAATTTTGTAAAATAGACTTCATTTTTGAATTTGGAATATGAAATATATCTTAGGGTGAATTTTTGGTATTTTCCTGAAAAACTTCAATTTTTGATGAATAGTAAAATCACTAAGTGGTACTTTAAAAA
This sequence comes from Viscum album, assembly GCA_963277665.1. Lineage (NCBI taxonomy): Eukaryota > Viridiplantae > Streptophyta > Magnoliopsida > Santalales > Viscaceae > Viscum > Viscum album. The sequence continues at coordinate 1,206,716,461 of OY728138.1, forward strand.
CTGATTTTCCATTTAAATGAAATTTTTCCACCTTTGTGTATTGAATTTCAAAAATCTGACATACATGGTTGTCATTAAGAAGTAAAATGTGGTTCAGTGAGATTAAAATAATTTTTTGGTGAATAGTAACTTATTAAGTTTTTAATCATGATTAGAGGTAATTAGTGTAGTTTAAGGTAAAACTAATGTTTTAATAATATGAAATGAACTTTACACATGTCCTAACCTCATTGGATGTGTGATGGCTGACCAAGACAAGCCATGGGTCAACTTGGGGACCCCATGGAGCCACTTTTTTTGGGAAATGACATAAATAACTTTTTATTTAATGTAAAAGTAAAAATGACACAAACATGATATGTTTTACTAAAACAATTTTTAATTTGGGTTATACAAGTCAGATTTTTTATTATAAATAGTAATTGGAAAGATAAAAATATTTCCTACATCATAGTAATTTTTATTATAATTTTTAGACATTAAATAAATTAAATTATTTATGACATCATAATGAAGCAGCGATGACATCATTATCTGACGATTTAAATAAAATGAGAAGATAATGTAAACTCTATGACCTACACATGTCCAAAACTTATTGGATGGGTGGATTTCGAATCATTATCACCTTATACACGATTTATATCAATTTGGGACCTTTTAAAACCGAAACACATTTTCAAATAAAGTAATATTTCTTACTTTCCAAAAGTGCCCCTCCTGTCCTCTTATAAAAGGCCCCCAACTCTACCTCCTTACCCACACTCCCAAAGTCTTTGGCTCGGCCAACCTCTACCAATTTTGTCTCTCCACTTCCCTATATTACTCCTTGAAGCATCACTTTGGGTATAAGTCTTCCCAAGGAAGCCTTTGAGCTCAAACCGAAGGGAGTTACCCGATTTTAAGGTAATGTTTTCACTTGAGTCCTTTTGTTTTATTTTTCTTCTCCAACCCCCTAAACTCTTTTTATTCATTTATTTTGTAACAAATCTAGTATCATAAATATACTAGGATGTTGTTATAAGAAGTATTTGAGCTAAAATTTCACACACCTACATCTAATGGTTAAAGAACATACTGTTTCCGTGGATGGAAAATTTCGGCCTCCCGAAACAATGATTGTTCAACATTCTTTTAACACCTTCAAAGGTGGCCATTAAGATGACACTATATTTATATATGATATATAATGTGTTAATGTTTTCTTTAAGCTTCTGTATTTTTCATTTTGTGCATACCTTTATGGTTTCCATTATGGGTAAACGCGATATCTTCATTTAAGGAAGTGCGGACAACCGCCCCCTCAAAGTGATGTGATTCGTTGATGCCATACGTGGGACGTATAAAGGATGGATTTAATGTTATTATATATGATGTGATACTGGAATTATTATATACCTCTATATCATTATTATTTCTTTCCATTAAAGTATGAGATAGAAATGAAAGTAGCGTTAATGCGTATCTACGGCTTACCGTCTCCATGAACGGTGCATTTCATTCCTTATCCCCAAATGTAATGTAATATTATAAGTACTTGTATATAATGGATATATATGATTAATGATACATATAAATTATTAATATAATAATGGAATTAAAATATACATACCTCTCGTTTAGTTTTAATTCCATTAATATGACAAAGAAATAAAAGTAGCGTTCATGCGTACGTACGGCTTACCGTCTCCATGAACGGTGCATTTCATTTCTTACCACTAAATGATTATGTAATATTATAAATACATGTATATTCTGGATATATATGATATATATGATATCCAAATCTTGAATATAATTATGGATATAATGAACATTTGACCACACGAACAACATGTAATTGTAAGAAGTCCACTTTCGACTTAAGAACCAAATATCGACAAAACAAACATTATTAACTTAAATGATTAAATAATGTTTATAACATTGAAATAAGTGATCTAAAAGGAATAATGAACTATAAAGAGGTTCTTAATAAAGTTGAAATTAACTCAAGTTTATTATTCAGGACGTTAAAGAACGATCGAGTCAAGTCGGACCCGAGGTAAGGGATCTTAATCCTCTCTTTCTTTATAAGTACACTCTTTTATGTCATTCCCTCTAGATATCATCTTTCTGGTTATTGGGATTTTATTTTATATTACACTTACTGTAATTTTTATGTTCATGTGATGAGAGACCCTATTCTCTCTCATCAATCCATTTTGGAAGTTTTGAGTGGCACCGTTAGGCTGCCAAATTTTCGTAAGAGATCTAACCTCTCTCTTTCTCTTTAAGTACTCTCCTTTATGTCACTTATTTTAAGCTCCTCTTTGTTATGTTGGGGGATGTTCTTTTATATTACTCTTTCTATAAACTTTATGTTAATATTATGAGATACCCTGTTTGATCTCATCAATCAATTTTTGTAAGTTTTATGTGGCGCCGTTAGGCTGCCGAGTTTTCGTAAGGGATTTTTCATCTCACTTTTATTCCCATGAGATTTATGCTACATTTGCTACAATTTTCTTTGAGTGGTGTATTTACTTACCATTATTTTAGTCATTGTGTAATATAATTTCTTTTATCGGTATTTATATCAATGTTGTGTTGTCCTTCTTTCACGTGATGTATGTTTCGAAAGATACCCATGTCGGTAAGGGAACCTTTCACCCTCCTTTTTTTAAAAGACTTCTTTTGTTGGGCCTTTTAATTTACATATTTTTATGTTGGGATATGTTCTCATATATCCTTATTGATGTAAATTTTATGTCCAAGTGATGAGATACACTTTTTATCTCTCATCAACTCATTTTGATGTGACACCGTTAGGCTGTCAAGGGAACTTCTTAACCCAATTTCGATTTCTTTGGGTTCAACATGTGGTTATTGAATATGGAATCCTTCAAATATGTGTGAATGAACATTGATTATTTTACACTTAATATCCACTTATATTTTGTGTATTCGTTTGTCACACATAATTATGTAATTGATTTATCCTTAAACCAAAGATATCGTCTTTGTAAGGGACTTCGTCTCAATCTCCTTTCATTGAGGCATATTTTATACACAACCTTCTTTTATACGGTGTATAAACCCCTTTAACTTTTACTCTTATTCAAAAAGAATATTTTTTATACGAAGTGTTTTACTAAACGACAAAAGGGAATGTTTTTTCTTGTCGCACGTATGCGGCGACAAGGACTTATCTGCCACCGTGACCATTAGTTGAGTTTCGGCTTCCTCTATAAGCCATACCCTTTTTTTAAATGAAAAATAAATACAATGTTTTACTTTAGTATTGAAAATGGTTTTCATAATGTTTTTATTATATCAATGTGTTGTATTGATATCTCGTGATTGAAATGTGGAAATGTTATGTTTCCTTTATGCATGTTTTATGTGATATGAATTATGTTATGGTTCTTGAGAATATTTATGAAGACGGGTGGTTTCGTGATAAACTAAGGGCGGGTGAGCCCATTATAGCTCTCTAATGCATTGGGTAACGTGAAGGAGTGAAACGTTATGGTTTCTCCGAAGAGATTTAGGGAATATACTGTGATGGGTATTCCAAACGTAACCAAGAGGGTTACTCCCTACGTAAGAATGTTATGAATGCCCCAAGTTAACTTTATGTCTTATGTTTTCTATGATTTATTCATGGTTTGATGAGGTATGTTAAAGTGCCTATGTTTTATGGGTAAATTATGATTTCTTTCCAATGAATATACGCACTCATGTCTCCTTTCCATATTTTTTATAACCCTTACTGAGCTTTTTATGCTCATCCCATGTTTTTGAAATGTTTTTCACAGGTCAAGGGAAAGGTACATGATGTGATGATAGTGTCAAGGATGTGTCAAGAAAGAATCCATGTTTTATTTTAAATATGTTTCCGTTGATGGGAAGAATGAATACTGTCTTTTATGTAACCACTTTGTTTAAATGTGGAATGTAATGCAAGTTTCATGATCTAATTCTTTAAAACTCTAAACCTGAAAAGATCCTCAAAGTGTAATCTTGTAATAACTCAAGATTAAGTAAGTTTTAAGGCTGGGGCCTTATACGCACTCTATAATAAGTTCATATATACCCATTAAGACAATCAAAAGTTTCTAATTTAAATTCAAAAAACTATTTCTATTTCCTTGTATATGACTTCTCATGATATACTTTGTTATTCATTAGTACTCATAAAATTGAAGCGTGTTCTTACATTATTTATATATAAAATCTATATATAATCTAAGGTGAATTAGGATTAATACCTTAAGAAATGATCATGTTTGAGAATTTAAAAATAAATGCACTGAGTCACTTAGTTCTCAAAATGGTTATAATATTAACTTTTATTCTCAAAGGATACTATAACAAAATGGCGTGGCAGAAATAAGAAATAGGAATCTTATAGAGATATCCCAGACTATGCGAAATTAGTATTACTTAACTGCCTACTTTTGTGTAGAGGTTGTTAACACATACCATTATACTATATATATTTTTTTAATTAGACATCTCTTAAAAAGTACACCTTATGAGTTATGGATTAATAGAAAACTAACTGTTAATTATTTTAGAGGTTTTGGTTGCAAATTCATAATACTAGTTATAGAGGATAATTTGGAAAAAAATTCATTCATAAGTGAAAATGAAATTTTTCATGGATATAAAAATTTTAGTAAATCTTATAGATTTTTTTAAGAAGATACCCAAAACAATATAATATTATGTTCACAATAAATTTGACAAAACCAACTGCAATTAACTTAATAATATCTTAGAGATCCTTGAGGATGGTTTGTCAAATTTGAATCTTAATTATAAATATTTTGAATTATCTATTAAACAAGTAGAAAGTTTATCCAGTGAACCACTAGAACCAAAACATGAAAAAGATACTTACAAAACTAGGACCTCTTTTAAAATAAATATTAGGACTCATAGAAACCACCCTTTAGGTTATTTAATAGGAAACCTTGATAGAGGTACTCAAACTAGATATTCCCTTGCAAATCAAATTGAACAAAATACTTATTCTCACATCTCGATCCTAAGAACATTAATTATTACATCAATGAAGAATTATGGGTGATATCTATACAAGATGAGCTTAATCACTTTTAGATAATCAATTATTGGGAACTTTTTGGCAGACCTAAATATAGGTAAATTCTTGGCACTAACTGGGTGTTTAGAAAACAATGTTGATGATTTAGACACTATTTTAAGAAAAAATTCTATATTAGTTGCATAGGGTTATAATTAAGAATATGTTTCTTATTATGAATAAAAATTTGTACTTGTAGCTAGACTTAAATCCATTAGGTTACGATTTTTTATTAAACAAAATTTGATTTCAAACTATACCAATTGGATGTTAAAAGTGTATCCATAAATGTGTTTATAATTGAGGATTTTTTTGTCGAACAACCTAATGGATTTAAAAATCCTCATTTTCCAAATCGTGGTTTAAATTATCAAAATATTTATGTTCATTAAAATAAGTTCTAAGGGCTTTGTATGATAGGATTAACTCTTTTCTTATTCCAATATTATTTTAAAAAGGTATATCTGATAAAACTATTTTTATATAAATATTTTCAATAGATATTTTACAAGTAGAAATATATGTAAATGACATATTTTTGGAATCTACTAAATATTCATTGTATATAGATTTTTCAAAACTACTGAAAAATGAATTCTAAATGAGTTTAATGGATGAACTGAAATTATTTATTGTATAATAGTTTTTTTAAAATAAAGAACAATTTATTTTTTATCTAAGTAAATATACTAAATGTATTTTAAAACATTTTGGCATAGGTAGAAATAAAAGTAATGACCCTCCTAGGAGTACCACTTGTAAAATAAATCTTGATGAAGTTGGGAAATCAATAGATCAATCCTTCTATAGAGGTTTGAATTGAAGTCTAGTGTACTTAAATTCAATTTGACATAATGTTATGTTTAGTGTAACATTTCAACCCAAAAAACCACCCAGACAGTACTAAACAGGTTAGGTGTTACTGACCATAAGACCACCTCCTTGAACATCAAAGGTTGTCGAATAGAAGTGAGGTTGTAATAGGTATAATTTGGAGGATATACCCTTTGAGAATTAGGAAAATAAAGGTAGTGGTCTGGATATAATAACAAAAAATCCATTAAAATTAAATTTATTAGTAGACTCAAACCAAAACCCCAATAGAATAAGCCCATCCAATATAAAAAAATTGAAGAAGATAAATATAAACAAGTGAAAAAGAAAATAAATAGAAATAAAATCTGACCATCACTTATAACTAATAAACAAACAAAATTTGAGTCCATAGAAATTCACACAAGTAAATATAAAAATAGAGCCAGTTCTTAACCAATAGTAGCTACCAATTTAAAGTAAGAATGATTATACATAATGAAAGCAAAAATAGAAGAAAACCTTATCCAAGAATGGCCTCAATGTACACATCATATCCCTACCAAACAATACTATGATCCATCTTTGGAGGCTTATACTTTATCTGTATGTAAAACCATAAAGACTACACTAATCCAGAAGGGCTTGTGTATGGTGTAAGGAAAAACTCTCTAGGATACAACCCAATGTTTCATACCTAGTATAGGTGTTTCAACTAGAATGAATTTAAAACCAAATCATTTATACGATCCAAAATCAAACACAAAATCTAATAGTTCTCAGTAGACACCGATGTGTATCTCCTACATCGGTGAATTCTAGAATCTTAATCTCCTTACCCAGCACGATGTGCCTCCTGACACTATGGGTCACAAGTACCAACATCTCAAAGGCTCACCCATGAAATAATAACCTAGAACCATGTGCCTCATGACACCTCGTGTCTCATGTACCGACGTCTCATAGGCATTCCCAATTAGTAGTAAGCCAACACTATGTTCCTCCTAACAACTCGTGTCTCAACTACCAACATCTTGTAGGCACGCCAAAAAATTTAAAGGCTCCTTTACTTATATATGGCTTCTTATGGAAAGCAAACCTAAAATAATAGTACATAAACTGCAACTATCAGGGGCCTTTACCCACACGAGTGGTCAAAACACCTCATCACTATGTTACTATGTGAACATGACCCAAAGTCATAGGTGAGCGATAATCAAAAAAAAATATAACCCAAGCCAAAACCTCTCTGGAAGATCATGTCCTCGAGACCTTATCGCTTAGAATAAATGGCCTTTCCATCCAAATAACTCAGGCAATGCCAAACTTGACAGTCACACTGCTTCAATCAAACATCCATGTCCCCCAATCCCATGGTCAATCAACCCAAAAATCTGGGCCAAGACCAAACTATGATCAACATCATCAAAGAATATACGGGTCACTCCCAACATAACAAAATGGTTCTAACCTAGGAAATTCAAGAATTACATTTTTCACATTTAATCAAATTTCATAAATAGGGAAAAAAATCTAAACAGTTGAATTACACTCTCCCAATAGCTACCACACAATAGCACTGAGGTATTTGTTACCTAAAACAAGCCTAAAAATTTGTTACAAAATTAAATATACATGTTTTAAAAAAAGTAGACCAATTATAACCATTTTGGTACCCCAGGTCAAAATGTCTTAATGAGTTTCAACCTCTTTCCCAACCCTTCTTAAGTAATTTAGGAAACATGGCATGCCCAAAGGTATCCCATTGGTCTAACAATTAATTCAAGATACATTATAATTTATAACAGATATCACTCAAAATACCCAATGACACCCCAATGGCCATTCCACCCAACATTCCATGAAAAAACAAACAAGGTATGCACCACAAACCTCAAACTAGTACGATAATCCTCCCCCAATATCAAAGTATAATTTAGGTATAATATATAGTGGATCTACGAAAAAATATTTAATTATAAAACCCCTATAACTCTGTTTAAAACAAAAATCAAAATTAAAGTCTCAATAGGAAACAATGTCTTACTAAGGGCGTTCCAACGAATCAAACGGTGTGTGAAACAGGGTTTAGATGGACAATCAGAAGGGGTTTCTTTCTCCAGCACTACTCCTCACTCAAACACATCGAGGGTTCTTCCCAGAACATAAAACGAGGCTAATACCCATTTTAATGGGATGAAAAGAAATAAACAGGGTATATATATGAGTACACACCATGTGTTTAATTTTATTGTTCCTAAAAAGGGGGAAATTTGACCAAGGGCCTTCAAACCTGACAACACATCATGCACGATGTTGTATAAGGTGTGTTCTTGGTTTTTACCCACTAACTCACTGACATGAAAACAAATGATATATATCCCCAAAACATGGCTAGACTACACGACATGTTCTAAGAGTAAACAGTGTGTACTAAGAGTACATAGTATGTACCTGGTTAAACATCTCTACCCATCCATCACGCTCACACACTAGGTATGGTATTCACACATGTCCATGGTACATGTTGGGAATTTGGGATTACACAGCGTGTAACCCAAAAACCATGCCATCTGCCCAGTTTTAGTCTATAACCACACAGTCTCCCCTGTTTTCTTGAAAATAGAACATAAATATATATATATAAATATTCATGTACATTAACGTAAGAACCAGGTTCTTACAAAATTCCCCCCTTAAATCAATTAGTCCCAAAATTTACATTATATGGGTGGGAAAAAAACTCCCGATAATTGTGGGATCAAAATTAAAATCAAATAGACGTTCATTGGACTAATATCGACCTATGGTCCTCATGTGATGCATCATCACTCTTTCAGGTCATAAGGTTCTCTTGTGTCACTTCTGAAACCCATTCATTTCCCACACCACATTAGTGTCTTCCTCAATTTGGTCCTACATCCCATGGATAAAAAACAAAATTTGGTGCCATTAACCTCAAGTAACCCCCATCATCAATCCCCTGATTCCCATAGAATCTCATCTAACCCTCATCAACGATGCTCTGATGCCAATGACACCTCATATATATATATATATGTATTTATGTATGTATGTATGTATCATAAACTGAAAATGGTTCCAATCCCACTATCCAGCATCTCGTCAATCCAAATAAATCATGTGCACCCTTTATACTCAAATAAACATGCCTTAATAGGTCATGCCAGAAAGTAAAAAACAAAATCACGGCTATGCCCGCAATGTACCTCTGATCGTCATTGTCTCAACAACCTACTAAGACTCTCACCACTATAAAGCATGCACCTTTCCCGACATCATGCCACAATCCGTCTTCAATTCACCTCACCCTAAAGGTGTCATCACATACCATACCTAATGCAAATACAGACAACTCATTGAATGTATTTTCATATTCCATGATTGACATGTCACCCTACTAAAGCCCCAAGTACACTCGAGTTCTCTCTTTCCTCAATGTCTCCAAAAAACATTTCTCAAAAAACCTATCCTCAAAGTCTTTCTAGGTTAGTCCCTATTGATTGCGAGCCTAAAACTGCACATCCCACCAGCACGTCATTGGTCCTCTGAGTAGGTACATCTCCAACATGAACCTCCACCCTAGAGGAATATTAGGATGCTTGAAGATCATATGAATGCCCTCTATCTAGTTATCAGCTGCATGTCGAACACCCTCACCCTATAAAAGTGGTGGGTGATGTGACTGAAACTTCCTCGTTAGATACTCCATAGGGGGATCTCTCCCCTGATCACTTCTTTCAATCCACTGTAAAATACATACCTGTCGAAAATGAAGCTACTCGTCCAACCATGGCCCAAATGCTTTCAACCCCAGTAGCTGACTTGCATGCACTGGATCTTATCCATCACCATGTACATGAGACTCAAGAACTTCTTATCCCTCAGATGTCTAAACCAGATCGCGCTCATATGGAAATATACCATCACCTGCCTGATGCTCTATTGATTCTTCTAAGAGGATTCCACTGAATACCTTCAATGTTCATAAAACCCATATATATATATCACTATATTTTCACGTAGATAAGAAAATTAGTAAAATACAGTTAATAACAACTACCCTTACTCTACCCCACCGCAACCATGCCCATGGAATCCCAGCCCCACAACCTCTTTACCCACCATCAACATATCGAAGTATCAAAAGTACATCAGGCCATGCCAATCCCGACAACCATCATTGCCTCAAACTGAGGACCAAGTCACTGAATTCTAATGATCGTCATCACCCCTATCATAGTACCTACCTACTCATATATGATCGAGGCCCAAATCTCATTCCACATGTAATTTTACAAAATTTAAAGTATGACATATTACAATGTAATAAACAAGGAATTCTATTAGTAATTTCACCTTTCTTATTTCAAAAGAATATATTGCATCAAAATTGATATTATTAAAAATGTATTATAACTTCATTAGTAAAATGTGTATTTTTGAAATTGAAATACCCTAAAAAAGCTCAAATCAAAATACAGACAATTACACCTTTCCATATCGGGCTAAGGTCCAATTCTCCATTACCACATTGGGTCAATGGTCACATATCAAAATCTATAATCAAAACAAACCAAGTCAGCCACCAAGTCTGAAATCATATAAATAGTATTCATAGAAAAAGTAAGATAGAAATTCCCACCCAAGGTAACTTGGTCCATCCCTTATACATGGGGCTATAGGAACCCATGAACAATCTAGTAACCTAGTTCCAAGAACATCCTATCTTTAGAATACCATATCCCAAATAGTTATCCAGCATAAAAAGGATGTCGTGATCTCATTAGTAATTAGTAAATTCTATTATTAAATCTCAATCAAGAAAAAACCCATTGATACAAATTTGTAATGTCCTACCTAAAATTCTTCTTGAACAGTGATAAATGGGTTGGGTGTTACTAAACTTAGGGGCACCTCCCTAAATTCCAAAGGCTACCGACAAGCCGTGAGGGTGTAATATGTATAGTGGGGAGGCTATTATTTCTGAGAAGGAAGAAAATAATGGTACTGATCCAAGTATAATAATAAAACATATTGAAAAATAAATGACTTAGCAGACTTGAACCAACCCTGAATAGTTGAAGCACGTACAATATCATTAAATCGAGAAAAAAAATACAAACAGGTGAAACATAAAATAAACATAACACCTTGTTTAAAATCACATATAACTACTAAATAAACCAATCATTCTTCTATATCAAGTGAAATATGTGAATATAAATAGAGATCCAATGGCTAACCAAAATTAGCTACAAACGTAATGTAGGCATGTTGATACAAAATTAAAGCTAAAACATAAGAAAACTACTGCTATTAAAGACTTCAAGGTCCATACAATCTCCAAGAAAAATAGAACTATAATCCAGATCTTGGGGATGATCTGTTAACTCTACATAAAACCATAAAGTCTACACACATCCTGAAGGGCCTATGTAGGGTGTGAGACAAATCTTAGTAGGATACCACCCCATGGTGCGTACCTAGTATAAGTGTTTAAGAAATCATGAATTTATAAGAAAATAAACTGTACGATGCATAATCAAACAAAAACTCCAATGGTTCTCAACAGCCACCATGGAGTATCACCTTCATTGTCCAATGATAGAATCACAGTCATATAACATCGCACCATGTGCCTCTTGACATTACGTGTCTCACGTTCTGACGTATCGAAGGCACACCCATGAAATACTAACCTAACAACATGGGCCACCTAAAACATTGTGTCTCAAGAAGGGATGTACTGTTGTCACATCCAGGAAGTAATAATCTGGAACTATGTGCCTCTTGACACCTCGTGTCTCAAGTACCAACATCTCTTAGGAATGAACATACAATCTGAAGGCTCCTCGCCATCTACATGGCTTCATATGACAAGCAACCCCAAACTAATATTACATAAACTGTAACTATCGGGGGCCTCTACTCACATGAAAGGTCAAAACTACCTCATCACATAGTCATCTTGGTGAACACGACCCAATGTCTTGGGTGAGAGGCAATCACCAAAAATAGAACCCAAGGTCCAACCTATCTGGAACCTCATGCCCTTATGATCATGTCGCTCAGAAATTAATGGCCATGCAATCCACGTAAACTGGGCCATTCCCAACCTGACATTCGCACTGCCTCAATCTGACATCCACGATGCCCAATCCAATGGTCAATCAACCCAATAATCTGGGAAAATACCAACCTATTATCAACATCATTCATGAATATTTGGGTGAGGCCCAGAATAACCCAAAGGTTCCAGCATATACAATTTAGAAATTACATATTTATCACATTAAATAAAATATCAAAAACACAATGACTAAAAATTAAAATTTTATTTAAAAAGCACATTAGATCCAAAAGTGGGAAACCAGAGTGACATCAATGACTGAAAACACAACCATGAATCTAAGGGCCAAGTTCATAAAGACAAAAAATAGTCCAATTCAAGGGTAAGAAGAAGCCACACCGTACAAAAAAAAGATCAATGTCCACCATCCCATCACTGCTCGGCTAGCTATCATGTGGAAGAATTCACATTCCCAGTACCGATGGAAAAAACCAAACAATCTAAAAACATCCAATTCTGGATAGAAATGAAGAGGAGAATTGTAACACCCTGAGATTTTATGAAAAATATTATTTTTAATTTCATTAATGTATTGTGTTGTATGCTACACCAAAAGGATCATGCACAACACGCATCCTTGACTTTCCTTTCATTACATGCAATCACGACCTTCCTCTATAGCATGTGTAGTACGCAATACCGAGTTTCACAAAACAACGATATGCTATTAAAATATTATTAAAACTAGCCGTTATGGATAGTAATAACCACCTTTTGACATTTTGTAAATTTTTTATTTCAAAATGGACTTCATTTTTGGATTCGGAATATCGAAATTAGCTTAGGGTGAAATTTTGGTACATTTCGGATAACTTTCATATTCTGATGAATAGTGAAAATTACTAAATTTTAATTAAAAACATCCTTTTTAATCGAAATAATTGATAGTGATAAATTATTAATTTTAGTGGTTTTAATTTATATTTATAATATAATTTGACAATTTAATATAATGTTGGTCATTGGATGTAATTTCACAATTAAAGCAGACATAAACAAGTGTCAATCTTTTGATAGTTATTATCTCTTAAGAACACGCTATTTGTTTTCACGACGGGAATTAATTTTTAAATTAATTGATGCAACTGATATGTTTTTAATTTGGTAAAATAGAAATCATTTTTGAGTTCATAATATCAAATATATCATACGCCTAATTTTTGGTATTTTTCTGGAAACTTGCATTTTTTGATGAATAGTGAAACCACTAAGTGGTAGTTAAAAAAATGAATTTTTCATAAAACATAATTTTACCACTTCAGTGAGTGGAATTTAAAAAATATGAGAGACACGGTTGATTTCAGTAAGTAAAAGGTGATTCAATGAGATGAAAATAATTTTTGATGAATAGCAACTTCATACTTTTTTTACCATGGTTAAAAGTAAATAGGGTAATTAAGGGTAAAAATGATATTATAATTACCCTAACACATGTGCTAATTATATTGGATAAGTTTAATTCGACCAAAAACAACCTTAGGAAGAAAATTTGACCATTTAGTCCCACTTGTATTAGATTAGGACATTTATTATAATTTAATTCGAAGAAGAGTTAAAAGAATTAAAATCAATGTTTATTTACTAAAACATTTTTAATATTGGGTTATACATAAGATAAATTCGATTGTAAATATTCATTAGAAATATAATAATAATTTCTACATAATTATAATTTATTTATAATTTTTAGACATTAAATAATTTAATTTATTTATGACACAATGATGATGCAGTAATTACCATAATAGTGAAAAATTAGAATAATTGATATTATAAATACCCAAATAAATATAATTTGAGACTTTTTAAGAATTACACTAATTTTATAGGTTAATATGAAATTTTATTATTTTTTAATTAACTTTTTTTGAACTAATCATTTTGTTATGATTTTCCCAAAAATCAATTACTAAATAGTGTAAAAAATTGACAAAAAATAGTTTTTAAAACAAATATTATATTATTAATTGTTATTTTATTCCTTAAAATCTATGGTTCAGCCAAGATACTTATATAATGATATTTTTATCATTAATAGACCACTCTGGGGTCTCTTGTATGTATATGGTAAGTTTATTAACTATATAATATAAAAATACAAAGTGACATAGTAAGTGTCAATCTAATAAACTAAGAGTTAAAACTAAAAGATAAGGTTAATATAATGAACTAAACATGTCTAAATTCTATTGGATGAGAGGGTTTAGACCCATGCCCGCCTTAGCTTCTAAATAACTTAATTTGGAGCTATTAAAAACCGAATATGACTTTATAATAAAATAATATTTTTAGTCATTCCAAAGGTGCCCCTCTCCACCCTTATAAAAGGGCACCTCCTCCCTCTCTTCCTCACACCACATTGAACCTTCACGCTTGGCCAAACCCTGAGAAATTCTCTTCTCCACTTCCCTAGAAACATCCTAGAGGTTCTGGTGTTCTTCAAAGACCAATTTTAGTGTCCTAAAAGGAGATCTCAAAAAGGCGCTTCAAAGAAGAGGTAATGTCCGTTACCGATTCTTTCAACTTTATTTCTTCTTCCACTTCTTCTTATTAGGTTGTTTCATTATGAAGTAATAACATCAGTATCACTCATATAATGATATGTTATTATAAGTATGAAACAACACTATTTCACCATCTATCCATCCTATGGAAAACGAAATCACCACGCGTGCGTACGTACGGAATACCGTCTCCACGCCGTAGTGTAGTCTATTTTCCACGACCACCTTACTTGGATGGGTATAATGGTGTAAATAATAACTATATACGATTATTGTAAAGTGATATTGATTCTGAAATAGTATACATACACTCCAATACAACTCCACGATCATGAGAACGATATCATCGCTCGTGCGTATGTACGAACTACCGTATCCACGACGCGATGAGATTCATTCTCCACGTTAACCATTCATGAATGATTATAAAGTATATATAATAAGTAATCATGAAATATATGACATAATTATGATACTGTATTTATGTGTATATATATGTATGTCATCTACTTATTTTCATTCAACTCAATAAGGAAACGAAAACAGCGTTCATGCGTACGTACGGCCTACCGTCTCAATGAACGGTGTATTTCTTTCCATTTACTGATCTATTATATGTATGTATATTCTGAATATATATTATATATAAATCATTTTTTATATCCTGGAATTAAGTAATCATGATCTCAGTAATCATATTAATAATTACAAGTCAAACACGGACGACAAATGAAACGATTTTACACAAAACGCTCTTTAACATGGAATTTACAAAAGAACGGGTAAAATAAAGTCATAAGTGAAACATATATGATATCATAACAATGATTATGATTCTGGAATAAGTCGATAACATTATTTAAATCATTATACATGAGGTTCAGAAACATACGAAGCAAATCGGACCTAAGGTAAGAGAAATATCACAATCTTATTTTTATCCGAGATTGTTTATACAATAGAATTAACTGGGGTGTATTTTATCATCCACATCCATGTTTCCTCAATATGTAATATTATTTCCATCCACCTACAATTTTTTAAATCCAATTTTACCCTTCAGTGAGTTTTTAGTAAAAGATATGAAAGGAATCTTTTGTCGTTTTTCGTACGAGGTACTTTATGACTTTTTCGACAAAAGTATGAGAAAAATGTTTTTTAACTTATAAGGAATGAATGGATTTTTAATACAAAATTTACATGTAGCTTCCTTTACAATTTTTCAATTTTATTTTTAATTAACTTCTTTTAGTTTATAATTGTATGACTTGTTAAGAAAGGAAAAGTGTTTTTGAAGTAGAAAGGATATTTTCCTCAAGAATGGAGTTCAAGTATTTTATCAAAATTATTTTCCATCTAAGATAATAAAGGGTTCTGTTTCTATCCCTATTATTACATTGATTTGATTATGTTGTGATGGAATTATATTTACGAATTCCTTTATCTTATATGAATTGTTTTATGATGTCACGATGTTTAAGATTCCCATTTTTATTACATGGGTTATGCTATGATGTATGGTTTATGATTTTGTGGCACACATAAGAATGGTATCATTATGAGATGGGTGGGACCTATATATCCCTCCAATCCATTGGGTAATGATTTTATATCTCAAGAGATAGACATGCCTGGAACGACATGTTAAACCGGTTCAGTGAAACAGGGCTGAAACGAGGAGTGAACTCGGTTCAGAAATGGACTTTGTCCACAAAGATAGTCTTGGAAATGAGTCTTGACTAATAAGAAATGATTCATTATGATTATGTGTGTATGCCAAAAAGTTTCATGTTTTATGTTATGATTGTTGGGATTACATTTCACTTCTATGATTTGTCCCATGTTATGAAATTATTATCTCTTTTGCAGGGTAAGATTTCCAAATTGTTATGTTCTTATGAATATGATGTGATTGATATTTCTTTCGTTTACCCTTACTGAGCATTTGAGCTGACCCTTTTATGTTTTCTTTCCACCAGGATATAAATAATGGTTTTAGGTAAGAAAAAAAGGAAGATCTTTATGGGATATGTTGAAGATCTTTCACCACGATTAAAAGATTATATTCTGAGTTTCCAAAGACAGTAAACTATTACGGTCCTTGTGTGTGTGTTTTTGTAATGTGATAAGTATTCCAAAAAAGTAATTTAATGTTTATGCACGTCATGCTTAGGGTCTCTACAGTTGGTATCAGAGGAAAGGTTTAGTCAACCTTTGGAAACTAAGATGCGATAAATTTAGTGAGACCCCTAGAGATATTTCTAAGGTATGTATAGGGATGTCCCTAAGGTTAAGTATACGTTATAGTCCTAGAATTGCGCTAACTATCTTAGAATTAAACCTAAGATGTTAGATAATAAAGGTACTCCCCCTTTATTATATTGTTTTCCCTAGTGTTATTTTTACCTCTCACACTTTTCTTTTTTGGTTTTAGATGATGGATGGAACCCGAAGGAACCGTTTTGATCAATGTAATGGAAAATGAAATGATTTTCCTCATGAACAAACAAATGTTATGGGAGATGGAGTGCAAAATCTTATTACTATACTTACGCAAGCTATGAATCATTCTGGACTTCCAAATGAGCAGAGAAGGGAACAATATTCTATTGAGACATTCATGAGGCAACGTCCACCTTCTTTCAGTGGGTCTTCTGATCCACTTGTTCCGGAACAATGGATAAGTACCACTAAAAAGATATTTTCAGTTCTTCAATGTTCTGAACATGATAAAGTCATATTAGTAGTATATCATTTGGAAGGTGAAGCTGATAAATGGTGGAATCTTATCAAGAATACAAGGCCAAGAGAAGAAATTGAGTCCATGGAATGGGACGAGTTCAAGAACATATTTTTCAATAATTACTTCCCTCGTATTCTTCGAACAAATATGGAGAAGGAATTTATTGAACTAAAGCAAAAGGATAATGAATCGGTTGTTATATACGAAGAGAATTTTACAAGGCTTGCAAGGTATGCATCTGGCTTTATCATCCAACCTGAAAGTAAAGTTGATCGATTATTCAGTGGTTGAAAACCAAATCTTCGAAGGGCATTAGCTATAAGAGACTTCAGTAGCTATGAAGAAATTGTGCGTTGTGCTATCAAGGTAGGAATGAAAGTTGGTGTTACTTATCCATCTCATAGTTTTGATAAGAAACGAAAGTTGGCGTTCAAGGAGAAATCTTAGAATAATGGTGAAAAGAAGATGAATGTTTCCTTATGCTCAAATTGTGGAAAGAAGCATGGTGGAGATTGTCTTAATGGGACTAGAAAATGTATTAAGTGTGGAAATGAAGGTCATCGAGCAGCTGAGTGTCGATGTAATGGAAAAAGGGTTTCTAGTGATGTGAATAAAGAAAAGACTGCAGAGAATGCACCACCAACACTTAAATGCTTCAAGTGTAAGGAAATGGGGCATTATGCTAATAAATGCCCTAATCCAAGGGTTAGTGATGATCAACACGAGCAACCACTTAAGGCAATGGACAAAGGGAAGTCACATGCGATAACTATTGGCGATGTTGAATATGAAAACGATGTGGTGGAATGATTAAGTGTTTATGTAATGGAATTCCAAAATAATTTTTTATATATTATCGTGGAATATTAGAATATTTATGTATTGGTCTATTGTGATTTTCAATAATTTTATGGTACCGGTAACCATGAAAAGTGAGTGAAATATTTTTGGTAAGCAGATGATATGCGCATAATGAAGGGATAAGAAGATAATGAGATGTTTGATTGTATTCATGAGCTCATGACTGATATAAGGACGGAGTGATATCATGGTTTGAGTATAATGAATTTTGAGGATTTTTGTTTGTGGAAAGTGTTGACTTTTAACTACATTCATGTTTTCACTATGGTTCAGTAGGTATTCATTCTTCAAGAGAATACATGATTAAGGTATTCACATGATTGTAATTTGACCAACAAGATATATCTTATGATATAGGGGGGATAAATGATGACATTCACATGATTGTTATGTGACATTTCAAGTAATCATTTTCTTTATACTATGACCTTGTACCGAAGTATTTTAGATAAACCTAAAGATTGGAATGGGTTCTGTTGGACATACGGATAGAACTTTTTTTATGGGATGTTATAGTAATATAGCTTTAAAAAAAGGACAACCTGCAGGACGGGCGACAACCCATCGCGTCGGACAAGGCTGTGAGAATCAAACACACAACCGAAGTGCAACTGGCCTTTATCACCTACCACTGGCCTACAGAAAGTCCCTGTTTAGTAGAAACTAGTTTTATTATATTATGCAGTATGATATATGAATTATAAGTCCATTTTATGAACCATATATGATTAATATCACTATAGATGGACTTATGTATTTTTTGATAACTTTTCTAACCTTTTGTTTGAGACATATGGAATGACCCATCATTCTATCACATGATCTGCTAACACATCACGAATGACAAATTCAACTTCATTTCTTTAAGAGATGGGGTGGAAATTGTCCAAAGAACAACCAATGGTGAGACTATACCAAAATCACGAAAGTATTTCTTCTAATTCCAATTTCATCAACTTTAGGGAAATGATCTTGAAAACCCAAAATGTTGTCCTAGTGCTCTTATATCTAATGAATTAGATGATACCTTAGATCATCACAAATTTATGGCATTGTGATTGCTGGCTTTTCCATATCCATGTTCTCTACCACTCTCCATCAGAACATGAGGTTAGATTTCTCTTCCATATCCATATTTTCACCTATGTAAAAACCCAGTGATTAGTTTATTTGGGTATCCGTTACGTTTCATACGTTTGTTTTTAAAGATTGGTTTTGGTATTCCTTTCTACAATGTAGATTTCTATTAAACAAATTTTCTAGTAGTAAACCATTTATAACCCCGATGAATTTTGAGGGCGAAATTCATTTTAAGGGGGGTAGAATGTAACACCCTGAGATTTTATGAAAAATATTCTTTTTAATTTCATTAATGTATTGTGTTGTACGCTACACCAAAAGGAGCTTACACAACACGCATCCTTGACTTGCCTTGCATTACATGAAATCGCGACCTTCCTCGATAGCGTGTGTAGTATGCAATACCGAGTTTCACTAAACAACGATATTCTATTAAAATATTATTAAAAATAGCCATTATGAATAGTAATAACCAATTTTTGAAATTTTGTAAATTTTATTTTTCAAAGTGGACTTCATTTTTGGATTTGGAATATCGAAATTAGCTTAGGGTGAAATTTTGGTACTTTTCGGATAACTTTCATATTCTGATGAATAGTGAAAATTGCTAAATTTTAATAAAAAACAACCTTTTTAATCAAAATAATTAATAGAGATAAATTATTAATTTTAGTGATGTTAAAGTATATTTAGAATATAGTTTTACAATTTTATAAAATATTGGTCATTGGATGTAATTTCACATTTAAAGCAGACATAAACAAGTGTCAATCTTTTGATAGTTATTATCTCTTAAGAACACGCTCTTTGTTTTGACGATGAGAATTAATTTTTAAATTAATTAATGAAATTGATATGTTTTGAATTTGGTAATATAGACATAATTTTTGGGTTCATAATATCAAATATATAATAGGCCTAATTTTTTGTATTTTTCTGGAAACTTTCATTTTTTGATTAATAGTGAAACCACTAAGTGGTAGTTAAAAAATGGATTTTTCATAAAACATAATTTTACCGCTTCTGTGAGTGGAATTTCAAAAATCTGAAAGACACAGTTGATTTCACTAAGTAAAATGTGGTTCCATGAGATGAAAATAATTTTTGGTAAATAGTAACTTTTTACTTTTTTTACCACGGTTAAATGTAAATAGGGTAATTAAGGGTAAAAATGATATTATTATTACCCTAAAACATGTCCTAATTCTATTGGATATGTGTAATTCGACCAAAAACAACCTTAGGAATAAAATATGACCATTTAGGCCCACTTGTATTAGATTAGGACATTTATTATTATTTAATTCAAAGAAGAGTTAAAAGAGTCAAAATCAAAGTTTATTTTCTAAAACTTTTTTAATATAGGGTTATACATAAGATAAATTAGATTGTAAATATTCATTAGAAAGGTAATAAGATTTAATACATAATTATATTTTATTTATAATTTTTAGACATTAAATAATTTAATTTATTTATGACACAATGATGATGCAGTAATTACCATAATAGTGAAAAATTAGAATAATTGATATTATAAATACCCAAATAAATATAATTCGAGACTTTTAATGAATTCCACTAATTTTATAGGTTAATATGACATTTTATTATTGATTTAATTAACATTTTATTCTAACTAATCATTTTATTCTGATTTTCCCAAAAATCAATTACTAAATAGTGTCAAAATTGAGATAAAATAGTTTTTAAAACTAATATTATATTGTTAATTGTTATTTTATTCCTAAAAATCTATGGTTCGGCCAAGATACTTATATCATGATAGGTGTATCATTAATGGACCACATGGGGGTCGCTTGGATGTATATGGTAAGTTTATTAACTATATAATATAAAAATACAAAGTGACATGGTAAATGTCAATCTAATTAACTAAGAGTTAAAACTAAAATATAAGGTTAATATAAAGTCTTAAACTTGTCAAAATTATATTGGATGATATTATATAGACCCATCCCCACCTTAGCTTCGAAATAACTTAATTTGGAGAAATTAAAAATAGAATATGACTTTATAATAAAATAATATTTTTGTTATTCCAAAGGTGCCCCTCTCCTCCCTTATAAAAGGGAACCTACTCCCTCTCTTACTAACACCACATTGATCCTCCAAGCTCGGAATACCCCTGAAAAATTCTCTTCACCACTTCCCTAGAAACATCCTATAGGTTTTGGTCTTCTTCAAATGCCAATTTTAGTGTCCAAAAAGAAGATCTCAAAGAGGCGCTTCAAAGAAGAGGTAATGTTCAATATCGATTCTTTCAAATTTATTTCTTCTTCCACATATTCTTCTTAGGTTGGTTCATTATGAAGTAATAAAATCAGTATCAATAATATACTGATATGTTATTATAGGTATGAAAAATCCCTATTTCACCGTCTATCCATCGTACGGAAAACGAAATCATCGCGCGTGCGTACGTACGAAATACTGTCTCCACACCGTGGTGTAATCTATTTTCCACCACCACCTAACCTGGATGGGTATAATGGTGTAAATAATAACTACATATAATTATTTTAAATTGATATTTCTTCTAAAATAGTAATCATACAGTTGAATACAATTCCACGATCATGAGAATGATATCATCGCTCATGCGTACATACGGACTACCGTCTCCAGGACGCAATGAGATTCATTCTCCACGTTAACCATTCATGAATGATTATAAAGTATATATAATAAGTAATCATGAAATATATTAAATAATAATGATACTGGATTTATGTGTATATATATGTATGTCATCTACTTAATTCCATTCAACTCAATAAGGAAACGAAAACAGTGTTCATGCGTACGTACGGCCTATCGTCTCAATGAACGGTGTATTTATTTCCATTAACCGATCTATTATATGTATGTATATTCTGAATATATATTATATATAAATCGTGTTTTATATTCTGGAATTAAGTAATCATGATCTAAGTAATCATATGAATAATTACAAGTCAAAAACACGGACGACAAATGAAACGATTTTACCCAAAACACTCTTTAACATAAAATTTACAAAAGAATGAGTAAAATAAAGTAATAAGTGAACCATATATGATACCATAACAATGATTATGATTCTGGAATAAGTATATAAAATTATTTAAATCATTATACATGAGTTTCGGACACTTATGAAGCAAATCGTACCTAAGGTAAGGGAAATATCACAATCTCATTTTTATCCGATATTGTTTATAATTTGGAATTTACTGGGGTGTATTTTATCATCCACATCCATGTTTCCTCAATATGTAATATTATTTCCATCCACCTACAATTTTTTAAATCTAATTTTACACTTCAGTGAGTTTTTAGTAAAAGATATGAAAGGAATATTTTGTAATTTTTCGTATGAGGTACTTTTTATCTTTTCCAACAAAATTATGAGAAAAATGTTTTTTTAACTTATAAGGAATGAATGTATTTTTAAAACAATATTTCCAAGAAGCTTCCTTTACAAGTTTTCAAGTTTAATTTTAGTCAACTTCTTTCTAGTTTAGAATTGTATGACATGTTAAGAAAGGAAAAGTGTTTTTGAAGTAGAAAGGATATTTTCCGCAAGAATGGAGTTCAAGTATTTTATCAAACTTATTTTACATCTAAGATAATGAAGGGTTCTATTTATATCCCTATTATTAAATTGATTTGATTATTTTGTGATGGAATTATCTTTATGAATTCTTTTATCTTATATGAATTTTTTTATGATGTCATGATGTTTAAGATTCCCATTTTTATTACATGGTTTATGATATGATGTATGGTTTATGATTTTGTGACACACATAAGAATGGTATCATTATAATATGGGTGGGACCTATATCTCCCTCCAATTCATTGGGTAAAGATTTTATATTTCATGAGATAGACATGGCTAGAACGACAGGTTAAACCGGTTCAGTGAAACAGGACTGAAACGAGGTGTGAACTCTGTTCAGAAATGGACTTTGTCCACATAGATAGTCTTGGAAATTAGTCTTGACTAATAAGAAATGAATCTCTATGATTATGTGTGTATGCCACAAAGTTTCATGTTTTACGTTATGATTATTGGGATTACATTTCACTTCTATGATTTATCCCATGTTATGAAATTATGATCTCTTTTGCAGGGTAAGATTTCCAAATTGTTATGTTCTTATGAATATGATGTGATTGATATTTCTTTCGTTTACCCTTGCTGAGCATTTGAGCTCACCATTTTATGATTTCTTTTCCCTAGGATATAAAGAATGGTTTTAGGTAAAAAAAGGGATGATCTTTATGGGAGATGTTGAAGATCATTCACCACGATTAGAAGATTATATTCGGAGTTTCCAAAGACACTAAACTATTACGGTCCTTGTGTATGTGTTTTTGTAATGTGCTAAGTATTCCGAAAAAGTAATTTAATGTCCATGTACTTCAAGCTTAGGGTCTCTACAAGAATGCTCTCAAATTTTATCCTCATATGGGACACTCCATGGAAAGTAAACTGAATTAAGTATCTCATGGAACAAGGCCATAGTTCCACAAAAAATCAAAAAAAATCCAACCATAGAAGCCTCATCAATTAACAAAACATTTTAAAAATGAATTAGATAAATTATAACCATTTTGGAAACTCAGGACAAAATGTCCCAATGAGCTTCGACCTCTCACCCTTCCCTACTTAATAAATTTTGGCAATAGGGTATGGTCAAAGGAATTCCATGGGTATAAAAATTAATTCAAAATGCATTAGCAATTATAATGGGGTCATGCTCAGAATACCTAAAGATGCATAAATGGCCACTCTTCACCAATGTCCATGAAAACACAAAACAAGGTATGCACCACCTACCTCTAACTAGTCTGATGATCCTCCTCGAGTATCAACCTCTCATTCAGTCTAAAAATGGTGGATCTAAAAAATGAGAATTCACTCTGACAAACCTATAAAACATTTTAGAACATAAATTAAGATAAAAGGATTAAGAGGAAACAAGGGCTTACTAAGGGGGTTCCAATAGATCAAATGGTGTGTGAAACAGGGCTTGAAAGGACAATCAAGAGGGGTTTCTTCTTCCAGTGTAGATCCTCAGTCAAACCCATTGAGGGTTCCTCCTAGAACACAAAACGAGGCTACTACCAGTTTTAAAGAGAAAAAAAAAGAAATAGATAGTGTGTATATATGAGTACACATGGTGTGTATCATTTTACTCTTCATAAGATGATTGAAATTTTTCAAAGGACATGCAGACCTGACTACACGGTATGTACGAGGTTGTACATCATGTGTCATTTGGTTTTCCCCTATAACATGAAGACATAACAACATTCAATGTATATCCCATATACACCGCTAGATTACATGGTGTGTAGTTGGTTAATCTTCTCTACCTAACAAATAAACTCACTAGCCATGTATGGTCTTCATATAGAGCCACAGTACATGACATGTACTTTTGAATACATGGCGTGTAATACCAAAATCATTCAATGTTCCTAGGTTTAGTCCAGAACCACATAGTCTCCCTTGTTTTCTAAAAACCATCTCAAAAACAGAAAAACAAAACTCATCCTGTAAAGTATGATCCAGATTATTATGTTTAGTATGTGTATATGTGATCACCTTCAAGAATATTCCAAAGAGTCAAACTTAATAGTTTTCAATAGAATATTTAAATACCTCAAATACACATATTATTTAGGTATATTCTATTAATGAGGATAATAATTTGATTTACTATGTCATTATGATGCTAATTTTGGTGGTTGTATGTTAGATAGAAAAATCACATTAAGAACATACCATCTTTTAGGAAAATCTCTTACATAATGGTGTAGTATGAAAGAAATTTTATTTTCACTGTCTACTATTAAAGATCAATACAGAGCTGTAGTAAGTTGTTGTGTACAAATATCGTGGATGAAACATACTTCACTAGACATTGGATACCAATTTAGACATGTGCCTATAAATTCTGATATCACAAGTGCGATAAACATCTCTAAAAATATACTTTCACACTCTATAACAATGAACATTGATGTAATACAACACTTTTTGACGGACCAACATTAAAATGGTGATATAAATTTAGAATTTATTAGAAAAAAACAACATCTTGATGATGTATTCATAAAACCTTTGAATTTTTATAGATTAATTTACATAAAACATGAATTAGGAATGATAATTTATGGTCGATGAGTCATTATTGGATAAGTCACCATTTGATATGTAACTATAGGGTGAGTCACTATTGATGAGTCACCATTGATGAGTCACCTTTGATGAGTCACCGTTGATGAGTCGCTATTAATGAGTAACCATTGTTGACTCACGATTGGTGAGTAATTTTTTTTAATATAGTTGTTTTATTATCATTTATATTTATTTCCCCAATTTAAATTTTATTATTTTTTTATTATATTTATAATTATTTTGAAACCCTAAATGATATAATTTATGACCTAAGTATAAACAAATCACCTTACCCCAAATCATTTAAACTCACAAAACATTACTTTCCTGTCAGACTAATCATTATTCCTTTTTATCTTATTCCTCATAATCCTTTAACCGATCATAATTACCCATGTGAAAATAATAAGAGATTCGAGTTCGAATGATATGAGGAAATCAAAGAAACTTAATGTTTCTTCTAGATGTTTGGTTTTTGTCTCATGGAACTCGCATCAATAATTACATGATGTCGAAGTAGATAATGAAATCGATGTGAAATGGCTTCCATCTAGAAATATACTAGTATTGGATGTTATATGATATCATAAATGGTTGAATTTTTTTAGATAATATCAACTTTTGTTTTATTCAGGGTTAGTATGTGATTTCTATCAGAATGCTGAATTTATTTTCAGAAAGAGAGATAATGAAATATGAAGTCACATTGATAGATAATATTTTTATTCTCTTCGAGGGAATATAAAATGTTCCTAAAAGTAATTTATAAAGGTATGTTTGAGGATTTTCAAGGACTCATTACTATTTACATTGGAATGTTCATTTATAAAGTGGATTTTATATAGCTAACATGAGATAGTACATTAAGGAGACCTATAGATGCTAATCTCAATGGTGAGTGTAAATTAATTTTTATGTTGGTTTAGTTATTATTATATCATAGAAATGTTTATTTCAATATAAGGAGACATCAGGATGTTTACTTCCTATTTATGATGAAATAAGGGAAGTTGATCTGTATGTGTAGATTAATGACGATCCACATGTATGAGATATGCAGGATATGTTCAATGTCCAACTATATAATATATCCTATTATGATATATTTCATCTTGGGTGATAAGGGATTATTCAAAGAAGACGAATAAAGGGAAGACATGTATGATGGTTTTTTATATTCAAATATAATTTTCAAAAGTGTTTAAGTGTGATGGAATCATTGGAAGAATATATAGGTAAGAGACAATGACAAATTGAAAGATAAATTCACCCCTATTGATCATCCAACCAGAGCTAATGATAGGTGGATCATAGTATTGAGCTTGATGATTTAGTTAATATATTCCTATGATGATTATGTTGATATAAATAAATTTCAGAAAAAGGAGGAAGAAGAATAATAATTTATATTGGAAGTGGGGAGTGATCAGGAGATTTATAAATCTCATCCTAATGTTTCATTTTCTTCTATCAATCCAACATGTTTTCCACCCACCAGACTATCTCTTTTATGTTGAAATAATGATGAGAAAAATGATGTATCTAGATAGCTACAGTTTAAGAAATCTTCTTCCAAAACATAAAAATAAAAAAATGATAATGGGAATAGCAGTGATGAAAATTATTCTATGAAAGAAGATGGAGTTTTAGACCCTAAACATTCAAAATGAAATGAATGTATGAAGGATAATGATCATATTTATGGAGATAATGATCATGGAACTGGTCCTAGAGATTATCAAAATGGTGAAGATGTTTATTATTATCATTGAGATGATCCAGGAAATGGTTATAATAGTGAAAATGATAGAATTGATATTATCATAATGATCATTATCATGAGTTGTTTTATACTCATCCATCATCACCATTATTATTAAGTAATATCAGGGGTATGGATCAATCTAAATATTATTAAATGGTTATTATACCACCTATTTCTACTGATGATATGCAAGATGTAGTGAGGGGGATATTTCTCCAAAACCTATAGATCATATATATCAAATGCTCATATAGAACTAGAAGATAACGTATAGACTATTCATGTAGATCTAGAATCTTATTTACCTAAAATTGGATAATCTTCTCAATTTACAATAGAATCTATAATTCATCTATATGTTATACCTGTCTTATTAACTTTTGAAAAGTTTGGGAAATTTTCTCGTTATGTTTGATATAGACTTGAGTACAACTATTCAGATGATAAAGAAAGTGATAATCCATTTAGAGGAGAATGACCCCAAGTGGATTAGATAGATCGGGCTAGTGAGTTAAAACCTGTTGTTCTAATGGAAAATCATAACCAGGATAAGGATATCATACCACATGAAGATTGAGATCAAACATATGTTCTTCTATTAATTACTCGTGACGTTTTAATAAGAGAAGTCATAATATATTTTCAACGAAGTGTGAATTGTGATTTGGAATCCTTGAGAATAAAACTGGTTTTAGGTTTTCAAGATTCCTTGATATCTCAACACTCTCATACTATCAGAATAAACGACGATAGAACACATTATTTTTTTGATATGGTTATCTATCATTTACCACAAATATTTAGATATCAAATTTATTAAATGGAAGTGTAAAAATGATTATTTCAAACTGAAGTAGATAGTTTGAAAGCCTTAGTAGATGAAATAAAATATTTCTTCTCAGAATGTTGGAATTATGTCTTTCCAAAATTGGAATGTATGCATGTTGATGCATCTGCATCCTCTACACCTCATCATGATCTAGTAATTATTGATAAATAAATAATAAAACATATTATCATGAAAGAGGTGAATACTTATTTAGGTTATGTATCATCACACGAAGATAAATTAAAGAGAAATACCCCATCATGGAGAGTACATCTATGAGATAGTAAAAGAATATGCCCTTGAAATCAAGGTAGATAAAGACACCATAAAGAAATCCATCAAGTAACATTTTTACATAATTCATACAAAGCATAATAAGTACAAATATTTCAAATTCCCGATAGATAATATTAGTTTTCCACTTAATACATATTCTTAGAAAGAATAAGTGAGTCAAATGAAGGTTCTCACCCCAGTGTTCCAGAGATTCATGGAAGAGAAAATATATTTATTTAGTTTTAGGGAAAGGGTTGGTCTTATAGTTAATGATTTTATCATCCTCAACAAACCCTTCCAACATTTCCATAGTACCTTATTAATAGGAAGAGTTGAAAATCACATAAAAATATTTTTTTCAACTAGAACTTAAGATCCACTTAGATATAGACATGTTGTGATTTCTCAGTTAGATTTTCCTCTGCATCCTCCATAAAAACTTTTAAGTTTATTACTAGTTGAAGTTATTCTTCTCCTCATACCAATTCTTTTTTGTGATCCGTCTACTCCAGAAAAAACAAAGGCGGGGAAAAATTAAAGTAAAATGTTATCGACATCACTCAATTTACCTCCAGTAGTGAATCTGATTATTTACAACCTTTGATAGGGACCTTGTTCTTATACTCTTTATATTTTTATTACTAAACTTTAAACTTTTTTGATGCTATTAAATGATGTATCTTGGTGTTATTATAATTTATTATAATTTTATCTTATTTTAATTTTGATATTATAAAAGGTGGAGATAAAATGGGAATATATTTCATTATTTGGAAAGAACCTAAAAAACAGGATTATTTTGTGACATCTTCAATATATATTTATGATATTATTATGTTTTTATATCACAAAAATAACTTATGAAATGTTTATTTAAATTTTTTTCAATATAAATACATCTGAAATTATCAATGTTTACTAATTTAGTACATATATTATAAAATTACATGTTTTGTGGGAATCAAATAGGGGGAGAATGTTGGAACCACCTTATATAGAGTGTGAATAAAACATATTTATTTTAATGATCAAAAATAATGATTATTTTTTTACTATTTATTTACATGTTTTATGATATATTTTTATATTGTATCATAGTTTTAATTGTAATTTGGATAATTGTTATGGTGAGTCACCGTCATCTTGGAGACTCTAATAGAACTTGTTATTGTAATCATAGAGCTATTGATAAGGTGGGTTACTTGCAGGAAGGAGCTACCAATAGTAGAGTAACCGATGGCCTTGTCAGTGCCACATAGTCATCTCTAGAATTGCTTCCCCCAAGGAGTTTTAATCAGGACCTATCACCATTAGCCTCTGAGTATCTTTTGATATCTGATTCATTATCTTCTAGAGGTACCACTGTTATGAGCTACCTCTAGACACTGAGTCACTATTAGATCCTTGTTACAATTTTTTCCAAGGACTTTGATGTGAATGGATCAAAATATATTTCTATTTAAGGATAAATTGACCATGTCTTAATAAAATAGTGAAATAGAATCCAAGGATTATTGATCTCTTCCAACTGATGTTTCTATATTTACAAAAAGGATATCTCTCTATCTCCGAATAATAATTATAGAATGAAACGCCCATGAAAGTTGTGAAATTGAATATGTTAACACTTAAAAGATTACAAATTCATCTTCTATAATAATCAATGAAATAGAAGCTCAAAATCTATTACAGAAATTGATTGAGACACTAATAAATATCAACAAGAAAAATCCTAAAATTTTCTATGATCCTCTATTCTAACATAACCTTAAAAAAGAAACAACAAAATAGTCACCAAATATGATCTAAATACTTTGACCATTTTAAAAAGTCCAAACTGGGCGTCCCAATTTTCATAATTGATCTGAATGTTTATTTATTTTTCCATTGAGTAGTGTTTTATTACCCTATTAAATAACACACATTTTCTCTTACACCTAACGAAATAAAAATAATTATTATCTCATTTTATACATCTATTTCACATGGAAATTGTGGAATAGGTCCTTTTTTGGCATGCACTATCATTATATCCCACGTATAACCATGGAAGAGGATCTATAACCTTGACAACTTGTCGTTGTTGTTTGTTTACCTGATACAGGTTGTGGATTTATTATTTAATTATTATAAGATGCTTGATATAATTTTTTTCCATGTGGTAGGGAATAAGTCTCATTTTGAGATTGAACCTCTTTTTTACTCTATTGTGTTATTAATTTTTTTTGACTATCACACCCTAAATGGTTTTTAATATATAAAAAATATATTAATTTTATAGGTCATATTAACTATTATTTATAATTTCTTCTTAAGTAAATTGATTTCAAATGATAACATAATTATATTTTTTTAACTGAGACCTAATCACTCATTGGGAAGTATTTTTGTTTTAAATATCTCATATCAATCTACAATTTTTATTAATTGGGTATTTGGTTTTATTAAGTGGGTTTTATTTAAACTTAATTATTAATTTAAGTTTTTATTGGGAATACATTTTATCCCCCTCTTGAGTTACACACTCCAAATAATTTACACAAACTTGTTATATTGACTATCTAATGACCAATCTCATAATGTCCCCATATATCATCTATATGGTGTCATTTTGACTAATAGTAATCTGGTCCTCACCACCATAGCAGTATCCTTATCATTTCCATACATACGAGTTCAAATCCCAACAACAATGCCCAATTTCTACTAAAAATATTGGTCACCACACAAATGGTAAAATGGTATAGTACCCATCATATAGATTTCCCTCCACATATCGTTCAATGTAACATCAACCTATTTCATTACAAAAGATTAAAATATATTTATAATGAAAGGATGATCTACATTTAACCAATATTCTCTTAGTGTACTCAGAATGTTGTAATGATATGGATTGATTGCATCTAACAAGGTGTACACTAATTTTCCATAACTAGGAATTCATTTAACTCTCTTTTTCTCATGAACCACTATCACATCAATACATGTATTAAATGTTATACAAGACTTTAAAATCACCTAACACCATATATCTTATGAATTAATGCCCATGTCCAAACACTACTTAGCTATCCGATGATACTCAGTTCATCTCAGAATATATGGTCTTCCACTAACTGAAATTTCTTAAATTATTAGTGGTCTAAGAACCTATTCCTATGACATATCATTAAAAGCAAAAATCCGTGACTTTCACAGAATCACTAACCGATTTATGAATTGAGTGGAACCACATGCAAATGATGTTTACTATCCCTATTTAACATAGCATAGTGGGTGTAAAATTGCATACCACCCCTTCATCACCTGAATGACACTCCCACGATTCATCTACAACTAAAGAAAAGTTATCCATTCTACAAGACATGTATGCCATTACCATCGTGGAGAAACGTTGTAAATCCACTTTCAAATCAGAAACCTCACATATTCCATAAAAATTTCCATGATTAGACATCACTCAATGCCATTTTTTTGAAATTTAAACATCAACCACGCAACTATTGGTCAACAGTTCGAGCAAACCAAATTGTCTTTTCTATTATATCCATCCTTGAAAAATAGACACACTAGGTGAGTTTTTAGAAGGAAAAGGAATCAACATATATATATCTCAAAGCTTTAGAACCTCCATGAACTGGTCTCAAAATGAGCTTTGAACCAATATCAGTACCTAAAAAAGGATTCAATAATCCCAGGCCAAACCCCTCTTAGGATGCCCATAATTATGGTGAAACATGGACCTATAGTGTTATGAGTCACAACTAAGGGAATCATGGTCTCCAACATAGCCCTAACGACCATGTATCAAGATTGGTAACTCAGTCCTACCAACTAAACCCGAGGATAAACAACTCAATAAGGTCACACCACTTACAAAATAATCAGAAAACATGTCTCAACACAAGGAATTCAATGTACCTAAAAACCCTATATTAGGGAGTTAATGAAACAAATGGAAAACAGAGGGGGTCAAACAATCATGATTCAGTATACCTATACCCTGATACTCTCTAAGAATCATGATATGGTACTTTCCCCTTGGTGTATTATGATATAGATGCAGTAATAATGATGAACAGATTCTCACATGAAATATGTATACGGTAAATCCCCCTTCAGGTATAGGTCACTATAATAGTTTATATATCAATCAACACAACAATAGATGATCTGACAAGATAACTACAAATAAAGGAAATAACAATTAATATTGACTTTTTGGACCAATATTATGTGCACTGCCTCATCCCAATGATCTGTGTCATTGATCATCATCACAATTCAATTATGTAGAATTTAATTCCACTCTATAAAGGAAAATAATATATAGGTTGATACTGACACATTAAATAACTAAACATATAAAATAAAACAAAAATAGTGGCTCCATCCGCAAGTAAAATGTCCCCTATTGACCTAAAAGGGTCATTTAACCTCCCATAAATAAGGACTGAGTCATCAGAGTCACTATCAAACATCTCACTGTACTCCAACATACCCTTCCATCAGAAAGAAAATATATATAAGTTAACCTAATTAAGTAAAATTCCATTAAAAACAATATGATAAAACACTATTTAGTTATCTATGGAAACATTAAATAACTAGCCTCTTGTGTTAGTAACAATAAAAAAACCTTAAACCTAAAACATATAATTCTACATACAAAATATGATGCATGAGACGACTCTTTCCTTTGTCGGCTAGGAGTGTAAATCAATTCATGGCCTATTATAAATGGTCCAGGAGCCTAAATAATTGGTTTTCCTCTTACCAATAAGATTAGATATGTTGATCCATAATAAACAAAAGATTCCATAGAATATGTGCATCCCTTTAAGACAAAATCATAGTCAACTGTAGCATATCATATCAATAAAATAAATCCCATATCCATAAAAATTATGAATTCTTATCCTAACTAGTGTTCTCAACACACCATTATGACATCAATCATAAGTTCCAATGCATTACTGACACTAATACCTACCATATCCCAAATATAACTACAACAGGAAACGAATAGCCCAAATTTCAATTTGTAACATCCCAACTCATATGACACTAAAAAGGTGCTCTATGACAGTTCCCCATGAGGCCTCAAGCATGCCATCCATTACAATAAAGTCTTTTCATTAAAATAATGGTCCTAGGGTGTGATAGTGGGGAGACAATAACCTCATATATGAGTAAAAAACCATGGAAATAACTAATCATCATCCAGAATTGTAATTAAACAGAGTGAAGAAGCAATAAATAAATAGAAAGAAAGTAATTCAATAGTAATAAATGGAATTATATGAATCTTTGAGTAGAAATGTAAAACATAAAACACTTCTCACCCACTAAACTAAACATACAAGACTGATTTCAAAAAAGAAACTAAAATAAATGAATAGGGATATTTTATTTACACCAATATAGACCACATACTTGGTCTCTAAGACATTTCCATGTTGCTCCATCCCAATCAAAAGAAATCCACAAGAGCAGAACAACCTGATTATACAAAAGTGGTCCTCATCCATATTCTCCATGTAATCTCCGCTCAACCTAAAATAGAAGGCCTAAGGTCTTTACTTCCACGAAGGTGAACGTACACAGGTGAGAAAAAATCATAGAAGGAAATTCTAATGATCAACCTATTAATATTCCATCATAATAATATTATCATGAAATATACTAGGTTTATCAAAGACACAATTGGACTAATAAAGATAATAGTAACATTGAATAGAAATGTAGTCAATATAAATATCTTAAATTCTTTTCAACCATATCTATATCTACATAATTCAAAATTTCCCTGCGATTATGCCATCACACACACACACACACACAAGTTTATGTTTGTATATACATGAAAACAACATTTCCCAAATTATCAGACGAGGGTGTCCCTGAAAAAACATGATAAATAAAAACTCAATCTACATTCAATGATAGGATCCTTGTTCCAATCGATTATAAATCATGTGAACAGAGATATAAGATGGATGTCTTACTACTATATCAATGTGTAATTATATGAATCCTTGTAGTTGGAATTTGGCTTAGTGGTAAGAATCCTGTAATACTACATGAATAATGGGGGTTCAAAACCGATTGTCCACATGTTACTTTAGAAGTACTGTAGCGGTACTGTAGCAGCGGTGGTATTGTTGATCGGTGTGTACTGTAGCGGCGGCAGGGCACTGTAGCGGTCACGGTACTGTGCAGGAACTGTAGCAGCCGGGATACTATTCACAGAATTGGAATTGGGCTAAACATCTGGGCCTACGGGCTATGTAATGGGCTACAATCCCACTAGGCCTTCAGGCTATGTAATGGGTCTCCCTCTACCCTGTTAAAATATGTCTTTGCTTTGCTTTATTAATAAAAATGAGGCTTCGGCCCCAACCAAAAAAAAAGGTGAATCCTTGATTCTTTAATCCTAGTTCACAATACAGGCTTAATCCATCATAGAAAATGACTTTGAGTAAGATACTTATCCAAAGGGGGTACATGTTCTTGCCCAAGGATGATCTATACTCGCATCCAATAACTATGATAAATGAGCCCCAATTGTCAACTGGACATCTTAAAAATATATAATAGAGTTATATTTCATACCACTATATCCATGATTAATCTAGTTTGGAGTCAGATTCATTGGTCATATCCCTTAGGCAATTCAGAAATTACAACTTAGATGACATGTATGGGTGATAACCCATAATTTATATGTATGAAATACTCTCTTGATTAGGTATAATAACATTAAATCATTAAATAACTATCTCAATGGCCTCATTGTGAGAAATGATTGGGTGATACTACAATGGTGTGTCAACCTATCATAGGGAGTATCCTAGGCATCAAATGAGGAGATCACATCCACCGTTAGAGAGCTCATAAGTAACCCACTACTCAAGGGAAACGTTTCAACCAAGAAATGTTTTAAAACAATATGAATGCTAACAGAATATCCATACTAAGAAAGACCGATAATAAGAGAGGTTATGATAGACTCTCAAAAATATACCTTTGTATCCCTTAAAAGTGTGGAATCATAGTGATGTAGGTGGCTTATTGTAATAGTAAAAGTAACATTCAACCAAATAAGGCTCTTGGGATAGACCCTGGGAAGTACTTATCACAATCCCCACCATAGAATCAAATCAAATCATACGCCAGGGTCGGAGCACTAGAAAGAACCTTAGGAAATCAAATATTCATGAAAGGTAACCTTGTGAAATTATAATGAAATAGTGAGGGTGGTTGAACACATAATCCCACTGGCACTGAAAAATCATCACTACATAAACATTCTTCATGATTTCGTAGGTGGAACTCATGACCACCTCCACCCAAACCCCTAATGCACTAGCTCGGTTCAACAAAACATTGAGGCATCCACTAGGTCACTAAGATAAATATAAGGGAGAGTAATCTTACAAGGGATCCTAAAATCCCATAACTAAGAGAAGGAATCCCTCTTGGGAGCCTTTCCAAACATATTCTTCTAATAGAATCCCACTTGATATTCTTTGAAGGAGGAAGTACAAAATGTGATCCAACAAATAATCCTCTTTTTTTAACTTAAGTAGAGGATTCTTACATTATATCATGATATCCATATATGTAGGTAATGGAATCCACAACTGGATCTCTAAATAGAGTAAAACGTTATTGGGTTCTAGAAGGTATTTTTAAGTCAATATGTATGTAAAGGTATTCCATATTGGACCCAAGGTATTAATAAAAAGGTCGAGGAATTA
Source organism: Viscum album (assembly GCA_963277665.1). Lineage (NCBI taxonomy): Eukaryota > Viridiplantae > Streptophyta > Magnoliopsida > Santalales > Viscaceae > Viscum > Viscum album. The sequence goes on from OY728138.1 coordinate 1,206,752,543, forward strand.
AATAGGGTACCCTTAAAAGAAAAAAACATCATAAACTCCTAGTAATTAAGCTCAAAGATCATAAGAGAGACATCCTTAAAGGGGTATCTATGAAAATATCATTCACGATAGATAACTAACTTCCCTTATTAGAAAATATTTTCTCACTCTCTGGAGATAGCTAAATTTGATTATCGAAGGACAAGCCTATAGAGTTAGTTAACTCCTAAAATGGATCCTATGAGTACTCAAAACATCTCAAGGGTGGTACAATCATGATATATGTGTACAAATAGTCAAATTTGACTAAACAAGAATTCAATTCCAACACAATGTATTAAAATGATAAAAACCCAAGAAAATGGTAGAAAAAGAGGATTGCATTTCCAGTATACCCTTTACCTGACATGTAAACTAGAAACCCTCTCTATGTGTATAATTCAACAAGATTTACCATGTAAAACCAAAGTGATATATGTTTATTTAAGGTTCATGGTGTTTCCCCTGCATGGGGAAACTCCCAAAGTACCTCACAAGGCCAAACTATGAACTTTTCTTGAAAAATATACGCTTAAATAGAATTCCTCCCACAAGGGGTCTATCTGTGTACTTTACCTAGCCAGGTTCCCCTACACAGGATGTATTACTAGGTATTCGGCTACATGACCATTTCCCATACATGGTTTTTCTGACCGAGTACTCAGATACATAGTTGAGTGTTAGTAAATGGTTCGTATTCCATGTACACATCATGTACTTCTAAAAATTTCATCTTCTCTTAATAGGAAGAAGACACAAAATGTGTTACTAAACATCACGGAGTGTGATCATGATTTTACCTGGGAAACCCATCAAATCGTCGAAAAAATTAGTTCTTATCCCCCAAAAAATATAGATTAGACCTCAAAGAATCTTAATAATTGGTAATGGTGTATTATAACTAGAATAAAGTAAATCAATGGTTTTCTATAACATGTGGGTAAAAATGACCTACCTTATGGATAAATATGACAATGATTTTCCAATTTCCACTATTAATGGCTATGACATAATGATCTGAGCTATTATGATCTCTACAAAATAACCTCCCTTCTTCCATAATTTCTCTTGGTTTTGGTGAAGGAATCATGCATAGTTCATAAAAGAGAATCCACGGAATAAAAAGGAAAATCAAACATGAAAAAATATATAGAAAAGAAAAAAAAATGAAAAAGTGGATGATGACATGACCAAGAGCCTAATATGATTTTATTCCCCAACAAGGGAAAAATATTGTTTTGAAATAAATGGAAGAGAAAAAATCTTTGTCCAACAATCAATTTAAAAGAAATATATGAATAAACATGTGTAAATATATTAATATTTAATTAATTATGTATATATTTTATATTAATTATTACACATAAATTTTAATCATTGAGAATTCTACCACACCCAATTTCTTAGGATAAACACCCAATTTCAGTTCCATCATAGTGGTTAGAAAAATTATTAGAGTTTATATTTTTAATGGAAAAGACCATTTTATCCCTTAAAATAATATGAAATTAAAAAATTCTAGTCCCACTAAAATTTCCTATCTAAAAAATATTTTATCTTAAAAAAAATTCCCATACCTAGTAAAAATGTTTTATATGTGATTCCATCCAAATTCAAGACTAATAGCTGGTACTCAAGATAAATATCAATCATTAAAAAAAGATTATTCTCCCTTTTACTAAACAAATAAATCATTAATTAGAGTAAACATATACATATTTTTAATAGTAATGTAATTCAGTGATCTATAATCAATGAAAATTCTAATACAATGAACATTATTAAGAAAAATATGTTCACCCTATGATGAAGCTCTAGGATGAGTGAATCCTTTTCAGGAAACCTTTTGAATTTATTTTTTAGTTCTTGATGTTTTACCTGTGCCATTTGATAAATGGTGTTTTAATATTGGATTAGTATGAGGCACCATGTCAATAGAAAATTCTTTTCTCATCCAAGAATAACATAGAAAATGTAATCTATAAAAACATCCATGAATTCTATTACTAGTAGAAAATAATCAATCTTAAGAGTTCCTATATTTTAAATATATCTGGAATGTATCTTTTATCTTAATAACATAACATCTTTTCAAAATCATGATATTTTATAAGAGTTATGAATTCATTCTTTTATAAAAATATAATAATATTTTGGAAAATACATTCTTTGGCACTATAATCTATTTTAGTATGATAAATTGAAATCCAATCCATAGCAAGAATAAAATAAAATTATATAATGGGTAAGGAAACTATGTTTATAGGAAAAACTCAATAATAATATCATCATAAATTGTTGTCACCTTGATACTACCCCCAATAATTTTTTCAAAAAGTACACACATCATTTATGAAGGAAAATTTTTTTTTAACATTATATTTATTATAAATGAATGAATTTTTAGAAAATAAATTAAACAAGAAAATTAAATTGATAGCTTAACATCTACTAATGTAGTTTCAAATGATTTAACAAAAAAGTATTCTTATATTAATTAAACAACACATCATTTGTGTTATTATAAAAACACTCATCTGTCGAATGACCCATCTCATTTAATTTAAAACACCAGAATTCTTATTTATTGATATTATTCTTACAATTACTAAGATATTTTTATTTTCAATCACAATCTATATTTTCAATCATTTAAAATCAAAAGAGCTTATAAATTTTCATAAGACATTACCCAATGTGGTTTTTACCACACCTATCAAAAATTGAAAACATGATTTTCATATCATTATGTTTCATTAATTTATTTCTCCATGTTTCCTATCATATATAATTATTTTCCTATATATTTTCAAGGAATATAAAAACAACACAAAACTATAACCGCTATTTCTTGGAACATATAAATTTTTCTCATAACTTTTAAACTCATGGGAAGTTATATCCCTTTGAAATCTCAGATTCTCTCCTGAGTAAAAATGATTTATTTTATTATCATGATACTAAATAAAATTTTATGTGTACCCTCCTAATATGGTGATGTTTTCTTTATAATTGGCCACAAAATTTACCTTGTGGTATATCAATTCCAGAAATTCTTTCCATCCTATTTTGAACAACCATTAGAAAATATTTATCAATGAAAATATGCCTAAATTAATTATATTCCAAGCTATAATTATATTTTAATTATCAAATATAATTAAAAATTATTTATTACAAGTTGGTTTTACGATGAAAATAATAAATATGAGTTAAATTTTAATGGTATGAGAAATCCATGATATTAAATAACTTTTATATAAATTTAATAAATCCTTTAGTTACTATTAGTTTAAATGATCCACTAAATGATGGAGGGCGTTTTATCATAACATTATCTAATATTTTCATGTTCTTATATGGTAGATCTATTTTTTCATTAAAATGGATTTCATAACCATATATAGACTATTTTAAATGATCCATCACAACAAAAAACTTCTAAGTTCCAATTAAATTTACTCCATAATTATAATTTGTATGGATATTGTCTTCTTGGTGCCTTTATACTTCAGTTTCCCCATATCATCTTTAGAAAAAAAATATGAACAAATATTGTTTTGATGATGAATCATGGTAGTCTTAAAATTACATATCATGATAATTATAAATTTTAAAATCTTAAGGGTAATTGCTAATTTTATCCAAACCACAGAAATTGTTTAAAACATCGCTATGATTCCATTTATAAGGAAAAATACTTATACATTACATAATTTTGAGTTTTACATCATGAATTAATTCTGTCACATTTTCTGGATCACATTAATTTAGAGTTTATTATAATTAAGCCATAGATATTACATAAATAAATATTACATCACAATGTGGGAACATCCACATAGTTTCCTTTTTTAAGAAAAATGAATCTTTTATGATATAATCAGTTTCCATTTTATGACAGCACTTAAAAATTTTCACCTTGACCTCATCCTTCCTTTTATTCATTCTGTAAAACCTGCTAAATTTATTTAAAATTTTTTTATGTGCCTAAAAATATTTTTAATATCCATAATATAAATCAAAGAAACTCATTAGTGCATGAATAACTATAATAATTTTCTTTCATCAAAATAAATGTTGGGCCCAAAATAGTCATTTTCTTACCCAAGAAATCATCTTCATGGCATTATGATTTTCACAATTTTTTTTGATGAAATATTAAAGGAAAAAATAAATCTAACAATTGTTTCTCTGAAATCATAATTTTTTTTTTGATTTTTTCACAATGGCACATTATTCACGATTATGATGTAAAATATACATTCCCTTAAACATAATCTCATAATATTAAATTATGAAATCATAATATTTCCTCAAAACACCTATAATTAATATAAAGATCATTTTTGTGACACATTACATAATTTTAATATCACTATTACCATAACTCTTACAATTTGAATATCCAATATGTAGACTTATGATATAATTACCTAGAAAATATAGTCATTACATGATGTAGTGGAGGGATATAACGGACCCACCTATCCATGATTTATAATGGAACCACCTATAATTGGTTTATAATAGAACCAAAATCAACATAATTTTTCTTCAACCATAAATTAATCATATAAAATGAAAAGATTTGTTTTTCATCCTTACACACATAAAAATATTCTTCACAATGATAATTTGTTTTCTGACATATTGAAATATCTATCACATTTAAAATTATTTTTGAATATTCTATTAAAAATGGAAGGATGTATTTTATTTAATTAAAAATATGAAAACATATAAAGGAATACAACCATAAAATAACATTTAATATGGAGGGAAACCATTTATTTCAAATATGGAAGAATTTAACATTCATTTTTTAATTTTTGTAAAAACATTCTGCAAAAAATATGTAAAAAATATTCCTATTTAAAACCATTGTAATAAAGTAATGAGTGAAATGATATTATGTTTTAATTTATTTTATATCCTTGTAGATATATAAATAAAATAATTTCCAGAATATGTGTATCGAAGAAAATTGTTTTGAAAACAAATCATCAAAACATTTAAAACACAATTTTTATGGGATATCATCCCTTAACTCAATTCTAACTCATCAAAAATGTTTCTTATATTTTGGAATAATAAACCTTGGTTAATTATTAATTTTCTCAAGAAATTTTTTCATTTTTCGTATTCCTTTTTTATCAATTAACATGTCATATAAAATTAGATAATCCATTAAGTTTATGTGGGATGTTTTTATGATAATCAACTAATATGTCCAAAATGAATGTGGTTGTTTGACTACGGTCAAATAGGTCATTATTCAATAATATCAAAAATAATAATCGTGATTTAATTTTAATTTTAGTATATATATATATATATTAATTATAAATTAAAACCATCTATTAATAGTGGTTGGTAAAAATGAAATACCTCACAATCATGAAGATTGTAGGTTGTATGTACGAATTTTTAGCATTTCCATTTTTCAACGATCCAGATTGAAAAGATGTAAATATAAATTTGTATTTGTATAATGATTATATCATCATAAATACTATATTATAACTTTATTTAAACATATATATTGTAGTCATGTAATATGGTTATATAAAATAATTCACATATATTTTGTGGAGGTGGTAATCCACATATATTTACAAAGAACATTACTATTCGACAATGGATTGAAAACTAAAAAAGTAGATAATATATTCACATAAAAAATTATAACTATTTCATATATATATATATATATTAAATTCATCATTTTAACCATCAATGGTAGACTATGAAGGGAAATAAATTACATTGGCTCGTGAGTCAGCTGTTTTCTATACACACAAAAAATGGTTTCATTTCATATTGGATGGAAGATGAGATATTAACAATTTACAAAATTAAAATAATAAAATATTATTTTATATAATATACTACTTCTATAATTTAAATATCATTTTGGAATATTTTATTTTAGTAAAATAATAACTAAATCGAAAACAATTAGTTAAAAACTATACCTCTTATTCATACAACATCTTAAGGTTTACCCTAAAAGATTTATTATAATAGATATCTAGGGAATCTAATTCCTTTAAAGTATGTGAAGGGTTGTATTTAATGGATTAATTATTTATTGGATAAAATAACTTTCTAAAAATATGGTTGGAGGAGAGGAGAGGTGGTTCCATATTATATGTGAGGTGATGGGTACTCTTGAAATTAATTAAAATATTAAATTAATATAAATTATTTTTCAAGGAAATATGACTCCAAATTTCAATAATTAAATGATAATATGAATATTAGTCTAAATACTATCAATAAAGAATATGTGGATAATTTTAGTCAATTTTACCACCCTTAACACTTTATTTTAATCCCCTGGTTATCCCTTTTAAAACATATGTATCGAGGAATTTTTTTAAAAAAATAGTCAAAATGTTACTATAAATGTCATGTAGTAGAAGATAATATATCAATTAATTTTAGAACATTTTATAACAAATTATTTATTATAAACTATCAGAAATGGAATTTTTTTAAATATTCATTTAATTTTACATTAAAAAAATAGGAAACTATGAGATTAGAATATTATACATAAATAAATATTCAAAATGTTATATTTATCATTAAATTAACTTAACATTGTAATTAATTCAATTATATAAAATTTAAAATGTGTAAAGTTATTTATTTTATTTTTCTTGTAATTGATTAAATAATATATTGGTCATTTATAAAAAATTACGATAATTAATTGATCACTAAATATTATAATTAAATTATCACAGTAAATAAAATTTATTTTTCTATATAATCACTAGTTATAATTTTAAAAATCATTTTAATCCCTACCACTAAATTTTATAGATATTCACAATAAGAGAGTAATAGTTTTAAATTTTTCCATTACTTAAATATTAGAAAGGTCAAAATCAATGATTAGTGGAAAGGGTAATATTTTCAATTTTTATGGTTATTGATGAAATATAATCATTAAATTAAATAAAGTAATGTTTTGGGGTTATTGTTTTTAGTCCATATCATATAAATTTTTACATGAATTACTGGATGTAAGCTTACCGAGGTGACAAATTTTTTACCATGGTTAATATTCATAACAAAAAAGGTTTCATATTTACTAAAGATGGAAATAGTAATTAAAGATATGGATAATATTTTTTAGGATTCAATTTATAGAATTTTAAGAAACTAACCCTATAACTAAGGGGAAAAAGGTAATACAAAATAGTTCATCAGAAAAATGTCTGTTAAGTATAAATGTTTTTATACCAAATTCAAATATAAAATTCATTCAAAATACCAAAACTATATTATGTTTATTAAAAATGTATAAATTAATTTTTATAACTAACAGAATTTGGTATTTTAAATTTTAAATAATTGAAATGAAAATATATTTTTTTTTTTAAATTATTATCATTTTCTATCCGTTGAAAAATCAATCTTATAAGAAAATAATAACATTTCACACTATTATTTCTCTAACCTACTGTAAAAGATAAATTTAATTAAATGAAATTTAAATATTATAATTGTTATGAAAATATTTAAAAAACACACACATTTTTTTGTTACCAAATTTTAATTGAAATAATGTTTTCTCTTTTTACTCAATATTTTGCTAATATTTTTATAATAAATATAACACTATAAAATTTTATTAATGAATATTAATAAAACAAGAAATTTATTTATCATAAAATAACCATGGTTGTTGAAATATACTTTAAAATTTCTATAATTTGATCAAATGAATGAAAAGTGGGAAAATTTCATGGGAAGGATGTAACCCTTACCTAAACTTCTATTGAAAATGCAAGAAATCACTATGGACTTTTTAACTAGTATTTTAAATCTATCAAAATGAAATAATTTTATAAAGGGTTTAGTTGATTATTTTTATGAAGTCTTATAACTTCATAGAATATTTATATGAAACTAACCCAATCATTTTATAGGGATATACAGCTATGTAGTTGTAATTATGCATGGTACACCACAATCTATTTTTTCGTTAAAGATATAATATTGACCTCTATGTTTTACAAGTGAATCCAAAAAAGCATTAAATAAATATTTGGACTATTATATATCTTATCATCTCTAAAAGGGTGGCTAGTACGATTAGAATATATATACACTTGAGGACATGTTGAGATCAAGCTTGATAGACTTTAAAGGTGGAGGACATCAGAATATTTATCAGATAGAGTTCTCATGAAATAATATATTTAACTCAAGTTTCTAAATTGACCGATATAAATCCATTTTTTGGATAAGTTGTAAAACACCTATATTATATGATGATGCTGGTGAAATACCCCTTTGAGGATTTGAAATGGCTAGAGAAATGGTTGAAATGGTCAATGCCATTCTAGAACAACAAGGGTCTTCTTAGTCTATATAGAATGGTTATGTTAATAACCATCAGGATGCCATATAGATTTATGTTGGTGATAATTTTTTACGTCCACAAATCTCCCTAGATGTGGGTCATAATATTTTGGAATAATGGAAAAAAATGTACCATGTACATAATCCCCTTTTAAATTCTTGATAACATGGGATATTTTCCTCATCAACAAGAATTCCAACAAATATATTATCAGGGACATGTGGTATTTCATGTATCCCTTTTACGGAAGTACATACTGTATCCTTAAAATTTTCTAAATTAAATGGTGGTATAGTAAAAAATGATATATCTATGAGTATCAACAAGGTATGATCTTGGACCATAGGGATAATGTTCGTTATAACTATAAAACTAACCAAGTCAATGAATAATGGCAGAACCATATGTATGAGGAGGTGATATGGTAATTGTAGGAAGCAAGTAATCATAATAACCCTCACATTATTTCAAAATAGTGTTTGAAATAAATTTTGGATGTCTAAAATTAGTTATGGGAGAATAATGTAATGCCTAAAAAATTATAACAATGTAATTTCCCTTCTTATATAATCATTTCATACATATTAATGCTGCATTATATAAATCCCATGCACTATAATATAGATCCAGAAACATTTTTCCATATCAATTTTAAAACAAATTGGAAAAAATATATTCATAATAATTAAATATATTTCAATGGGATATAAAATAGAAATAATACAACCAAAATATGAAAATTTAGAAGTTCTTGATCTACCAGAATAACTGAAATCCTAAAAAAACTATATACATGAAAAAAACATTATTAATACAATATTATCCATGAGACAAATAAATATATCATTGAGACAAAATAGATACAAATAATGAATTATTTATATATAAGGTATTTATAAAATGTAGGGAAGCTATACAACTGTTAAAAATCTTTCTAGTAGAATAGTTATCTGACAGTTAGAATAATAATATAACTTTGGTAATAGTAATTTGAACATTAAGAATAGTAATATAATAGTTATAATAGTATCCTCACCTAAGAAAGTGTAAAATAATATTTAATTATCATATAAAATGAAAATATTTTATGATTTATATATTGATACACATAGTATTTTTTTAAAAATAAAATAAATGTTTTCATTTTTATAGAAAAATACGTTTTATTTTTGATACATAAAAAATATAAAGCTTTTGAATAAAATTTATTTGAATAAAATATGATAATGTAATATTAGGTTGTTTTATAAGGATAATATAATTTAATGCTACCAGAAGTAATTTTACAAAGGGACAAATTTTAATCCTAATATTAAAATATTTATTTCTCAAATAAATATTGATTTTATTTTAAAATAAATTCTATCATATTTAGAAAATTATTTTCGTAAAATGGATTTCATTCTTGGAAAATAATGGTTATAAATGGTGATGGTTCTTTTTTTGGTATTATTCTAAAATAGTAGATTTTTTTGGTGAATAATGAAATATAAAAAAAACCCATATTTAACATAAATAATTAAATGCATGAATTATTGTATAAGGGGTGATGTAAGAACAAATTATTTAGATATCACATATTCCATTAAATTTATATAGTCACATGAATAATCATTATTGGTTTCCTTGAGCCTAAATAATAAACTAATGTATTTAATATTAAAAAAGCACCCCTCTTATCCCCTTTAAAATATCACCCCTTATCCAAAATACATTTAAGTATTGGAGCTTATGGAAACACTAAAAAAGTATCCCCTCAACTATCCTCAACATCCTCATAGTGTTGTCCCCACCAAAATGATACACCAATTTTTGTTAATGTGTATTTTAGGTTATTACATTCAAGCAATTATATTTTCAAACTATTTTTATTAATTCATATAATCTTCTACCACCTACTCACATCCCCCAACCATCATGATACAATGAATCAAGTATCATATATATATTGGTAATTCATTAAATTAATTGTATATCTATCATCTATCGTCTTAAATTCTCCCCTTATTCTAAAAATGAAAATAATGTCCATAGTTTTTCGATTTAACTTCTCCATAGAAGATTTTGTTTCATTAACAACATCATGAAACGTTTAACTACACAAATAATGGTAAAAAATGACCTAAATAAATATATCATATATTTTTAACATTATATAATTAATATATATCCACAATATTATATAATAAAAATCATGTTCATGATGGTTTGTAAAACCACCTAAATTAGAAAACAATACAATGCTAGCATATTTACTAAATGAAGCATCCCTATGTTGCAATATATATGGGTATCTGGGTAAATTTAAATTTATATACGGAAATTTATAATATTTTTTAATGTCTATATTTTAAGTCCTATTTTAATATAACATCATCTAATATCTAGAAATGACCAATCCTTGGAAACATTGAATGAAAACCCTCAGAGTAATGAAATTAAATGTGATATCTAAATAAAATTGATATTAAAAAACATAATATAAATATTTTAAACCCAATATTTATGGTAAAGGGTTTTGAATTACGTTAATAATGAGTCTAATTTAATTATCTATTTTATTGAGTGCATGATCAAAATGATTGTCAACAAAAGGTAAGACAACACTCTGAACAATCCAACATTCATTTGGTTATTCTTTATCTTTCTTTTACCCTCATTTAATATCTACTATAATTAATAACATATTATAAATTATTATTACATTTTACATTCTTATATTCCTTGTATAAATTATATTTATTTTTTGGAGATTAATATATTTTAAATATTCCCTTCAAAATTTCATTCATCGTGAAAACATGATTAATGGGAATATCTTTACTTTTTACCCATTTCCTGTATGAATCCATAAAATCTTATAAACCATATTTGTTTTATATAATTTATTATTATATTTTGGGAAATAAATTTAATTTCATTTCTTGTTTTAAATAAATTAATATTTTTTTCACTAGTTTAATTAGTCCTTACAAATTTTCACAAAACCCCTCTTAATACTTATACTCTTGATTTGATTACATTAATATTTTTTACATATTCACTTAACATGGAAAAAATATTTCATATAATATTAGTATTTTACAAATATAAATATAAATATTTATTTAATAAATTATTTCATTTAAACCATTTTTATAATCCATCTTGTTATGCTACAAGACATTTCTATGTGACCAATCACCTTCCAGGATAAGCCTTATGTTTACACATTCCAATTGATTTCCTTACAACAAATAAAAAACATATACAAGTAATTATTTTAATGGATCCACAAAGATTTATCTCCAATGAATTTGGTAATGTTAGTTTCTCATGAGATGATATTTATGGGATCAAGGAATAAACCATGTCCATGATAAAACTCTATCCATTTTGTGATATTGTCATGGTAGTTTTCATTAACTTATTATTATGTCATGATTCATATTTTTTATTTATTCTAATGTTACTATGATATTATGATTAAATGAAACATTTATTATGCTCCCATATTATTATTCTTGAGCGTTATCTATTATGATATTATATTATACCTCTAGAACTATATGTTGTTATTTTTTCAATTTAATTTCATCAGTGGAAATTTTATCTCACCACTTTTTTATGTATTCCCCGTGTCATCTTCTAATTTTTTTGGGAGATTAGATGGAATTAAGATCTCATTATAGTTATTAAATTAATGTTTTTTTTCATAATTCAAATTCTTTATGAAAATAATAATCCAAATACACTATGCCTCACAATCATTGGGTTGTTTGTATTGGATATTCATGTAAAAAACATGTAATAATATGTTTAAAAGGATTGGGTAGATATAATATTTCACTATAAAAAATATTAAATCACCCGTGAATTCATAATTAATAAAATTTATCATACTAATATCTTTAAAAATCTCTTGAGAATTGAGAAAATTAACAATATCATGCATGAATTGTGATTGACATATTATTACATATATGTTTATGGGTTAGATCAGTTTTATTAATTTGAATGGATTATATCTTTATTTTATATATTTAAAATTTATTTTCTATATAATATAAAAAATATTGATTATATTTATAACTTATTATATACTGAAATAATTTTTACCTTTTTATCAAGTTCATCAGTATTTTAAATCATTGCAAACTTTTTCACAAGGATTTGTAACTTATACAAAATAAAAATAAAATTCATGGTCACCTGAACCTTTCATGGTGTAAAAACAACCTTATAGTGGCTATAATTTATATTGTATTATAATAACATTGAATATATTAATACTAACTATTTAATTTTTTAATTCATTAGCTATTAAATTTTTCTTTAATTTAATTTTTTATTATTTTAACCATAAAATAAATAAATCTATATTTTATTTTGAATATATCACAATATATAAAACCTTGATTTTCCAATCAAGATTATTAAAATTTGAAACCACTTTAATATACATTAATATAATAAGTTTTTCAAGACAATATTTATATGTATCATCTTATATGCTATTTTTTATTATAGGTTTTTCATTTTATGATAACTTTGATATTATGAAATTATTAATTAGTTGGAAGGTTATTAGACATGACTTTGTTGAACAAGGGTAAATCCTTATTCATTATTCATAACAGATACGTTGAGTATTATATTTTTGAAAATGTTTTTTGTAATCCAGATTTTTATGTGAAAGTATATCTTAATTTATATACTAGTTTTATTACTCTTAGAAAGAAATTTTTTTAGTTTAATAATGAAAATATCCTTTTATAATTATTTAACATAATTTTTATCCATTAAATGTTGATATGTATCATTTGAGGTTTATGGATACACTATTTATTAACTTTCATATACTGACTATAATATAAAAGAATTATCAACACAATGGCATTTACTAATTGGTATGAATACATATGGGTTCCTTATAACTAATAAATTGAGTGTTATTTTAATTAATTTCTAGATAGGTAGACATATTTTAGTGTAAAATTGGTTTGATATTATATATTGGTCATATTATACTTAGAATCCATAATATTATTCAAATAAATAATGAAAATGTGTTTTTTGATTAAAATAATTCATCAAATTTACTGAAATGAAATATTTTTTTAATTATTTAATAACACAGAGAAAAATTATTTAATTTACAAAACCCAATGATTATATCAATTTTATTAGTATCAAGTGACCCTATTACGTGATGAAATAGTACTATTGGTATATTGAATGTAAAAAATATTAATAATGTAATTTTAATTAAAATGATAATGAACCATAATCTATGGAGTATGTGTTGGATTAGAGATAAAGAGAACTATTTTAAAATATACACACATATCATATTGACCCTCCTTTTGGCATAAGGTTTCTTGAATTGGAACCATATGAGTTCATTTGTTATATTGAAAACAAGGTACTCATGATTTCATATTGATATATAAAATAAAATATGAATATATGAATGAATATGAGGAAAACATGATTTTAGTCTAACCATACAGAAAATTTATTCTTAACTTGTAATGTTTTCTAAAATTATTGATTTTTTGATTCTCCTATAACACCAAACACAATTCTATATGGGAGTTCAGTTTATTAATTTACATGGATAAAATAATTAATATTATAATATTATTTGGATTTGAATCAATCTCACTATTATGTTATTTATTATAATTAATATTGACTTCTTACTCAAAAGAAACCACTTATTTCTTTATTATTTGCATATCCACTATCTATTCTAAAAGATGTTGATGAAACAACTGTGTGGCTAAATCTCATAGATATGATAGTATTTGAAGGAATTATTTTATACTGCCTTAAAATTTTTCAGGTGGATTCTCATTATATAATCTAAAATTATAAAATTAATTCCAATACATATCAAACTCAATATCATTTTTCATGAAAAGCTACCAAACAATTTTCAGTTGATTAAAAAAATATTGAGACAAAAATTAATCACATGTGAAATGTATTAATGGTAAAGTAATAAATCCAATTGAGATTAAACCTACAATCCATATGATTTAATACCCAATATATTCTATATATATTATAATAAAATTCCCCTACCTCTAAATTTAATTATAGAAAAGTGGTTGTTTTCAAACATTCCATGTACCAAATAAAATAATCCACACTCCCATAAGTCCTAATAATATTCTAGTAGAATCCCACCATCAAAATATATGTGAGTTAAATAGTAATGATCATAACGTATCTATTAAAAATGATTTTTTCATATAAGAAAGAATTTACCCATTCCATTAATGAATATACATATCAAAAGGAGATAAAAAATCAAAGGAAAACAAACCACTCTTATCATGAACAACATTTTTCTTAAAAATAATCGAATAAAAAATGTATATTTTACTTTTAAGATTATAAAATTCACATTAAAGGAGTATTTAAACCCATAAAAATTATATAATATGATAAAATTTATCTATACAATGTTATTCCATAGGATTATTGTGGATAAACCCAAAAGGATAAAAAACCTTGAAGGAATTTATTTATATATGTTTTATGAGGAATAAGAATTTGATGATACATAATTTATAGAATTATCAATTTCTATTAAAGGAATTGTAAAATATTAAAAATAATTAGCCAATGAATAGTATAAAAATTATTTTCCATTGAATTTGGAAAGAGGGGTTATAATAGGGTTATTCAGTGTCTTGGTCCTAGTTATATAATAGTACCCACTTTAAGAATATGTACTCACTTCACTATTGAGGTTATTTAAAATTTATATAAAATTTATTTGATGCATAATATTTTAGAAAATGTACTTATATGATAGGATCATGCGAATTTTCTATGAATAGTTGACCTAGTTATTTTATTTATTAATCAAGGAAGACCGTTATATACTAAAAATTATTATTAACAATTTTTTATTTGAGAAAATTGATTGTTTCCCATAATTTATACAAAAACTATATGAAAGGTAGGAGTATCCCTATCCAAATAGTAGATGTATCCATATTTGAAACTAATATATTTCAGATTCATTAATTGTATGTTGGATGATTTATCACAATGTTTTACCTTAAAAAAGATTGAGGTATTAAGATTAGGGAATCCTCTATTTTTTTCAATATTGATCTCTTTCTATTTAGAATGATTGATCATATTAAAATGAGAATCAATGATATAATATAGTACACATATTTGTATCAGATAAAGAGAACATTGATAGATATTTATGGGGAAAAGGTTTTCCTATGAAGGTATGTGGTAAAATTATACAACATCACATGTGGATCTATTAGAATAAATATATTTTAATAGGTAGGTCATTGATGATAAAATGGTTATAATTATAATAATGCATTCCTCTTTTCTTACACTAACAGTACATATACATGATATGGTTTAGCTAAGGAATGAAATTTGTGTTGTATTTACAACCTATGCAGGATAATTTTATTTTTCATTCATTATTCTTGATTTTATAGGAATATTTTATTGAATTTAGTCAAATATATATCTCCTTAAAATAATTTGGTTACCATGAATTATCATGATCAATTAATGGTTATATTGGATATATTTCATGAATAATTTGAAATTGTAATGGACCACATGTTTTATAAGAAACAAGTATTCTTATATTATTATATATTTTTTAAAAAAAAATTATAAAAAAAATTACATGTAAAACCAATTATATTCTTACATGTCTAATATATAACATAAAAAATTCTAAAATTATTTTATAGAAAAAGTGGTAGAATGTATTTATCAAGAAATAACTTGGAGTGTACAATTAAAAAAAATATATATGTTTTTTGGGGTATGTGTTTGAAATATTATAGAATTTTATTATATTTTAAAAAATACTTCATAAATGATATGATGAGTGTGAAGGATGAGGTTAGGAATTTTATGGTACTATTTGAAAATAATTAATTGAAATTACAAACTAGACCAATGAATCATTTGATTTTTTAGATAATTAGAACATCAAATTATCCCTTTACAGAATAGAAATAACCTTTATACGATAAATGGTAAGAAAATACTTCAATTTATAATTTTTATATTACTTATTCCAACCAGGAATGAATATTTTATCTTTTTTATTTATTGAACTATGGAATTTGCTTTTGGTTTTCCTTTTTTAGATTTTTTTATACGAAAAAACATAACTTTAGTGTCTTTTTATAATGATATTTAATATTTTTTTTATTTAATATCATATCTCTCCATTTAACATTTAAGGTCACATCCCAACCCCTAGATCATAATTTTTGTTGTCAAATAAATTCAACATAATCCTTAAATCCTACCACTAATAGGCCATGATTTTGTGACAAAAACCAACTGTATAAAATTTGTATGGTGGTTGAATTATACATTCTCTATATAAAAAAACATAAAAATGACCATAAATATAAAAAAACTTAAATATAACTATATGTATTATATAATCGTATTTTAAAATAAATACTATATTCGGTTACATAAAAGATACACAATACCATGCTTTAATGATCCATTATGTGTTATTATATAAATATGACAATTATGACATATTGATTAATTCAATATCAATGAATAATAGTAATCATATTATGAATTATATATAAATTTATCAATCATTAAAATTTTGTTGATTAATTATTAGGAAATTTGAACCCTTTTTTAGTATTTTCATCTTATTCTTTGTAAATTAGTTTTCTACAAAATGGGTTTTGTTGATTTTTGTGAGAAAATAATTTAAGAAATATCTAGAAATGTTTGTTAATTTATTTCTTAAAAGGGACATAATTTCATAAATAGACATTTCAAAATTATCTTAGTGTGAATTTTTGTGGTTTTATTTAAAAGATTGATTTTTCAATGAATAGTGAAAACACATATTTTTATTGAAAACTATATTTTTTCAAGAATTTAAAATGTATATTTTTTTAATGTGGTTTTAATATTAAATTATTTATCATAAATTATTTATAATCCATTGATGTTCATTGGATTTTATTCTCTGGATAAATTAGGTATAAGAACATTTTATATATGTAACAAGATTTTTTTGAGAAGCCCTATATATTGTGTATTGTGTTTAAATATAAAAAACTTTTAAGATATTTATATAAATTGAATCCAAAAAAATAAATTCCATATTTGGAATCATGATGTCTAGATTTGATTAACAACCCTCTTTTATTTTTAGTCATTATAAATAGTAAGCGTAGTAAACAATTGTCACAATAGTAATGGTAAATCAGGTAATAATTGTTTAAAATCATATGATAAAGACTAGAAAATGACATAACATTTGCCTTTATACTATTGCATGAGTGTATTTCACGTTTTTTCATCCCTGTTTTAAAAATATAAAATATTTGAGCCATGTTTATTAGTTTTTACCTTTATAATATTAATGTAATGGATAATATAAAAAATGTCACTTTCTTTCATTTTTTTCTATAATATATTATGATGCAAATAAAAATAAATTATTTTAGGTTATAGCTGGATATTTTAATGATAAATTATTTTATTTTATCATGGTAATTTTCTTTTTAATCTATTATGATGAAATACTTACATTAAATTCTGTGGGTACACATAAAAAATATTTATTTAATTAATAGAAAAATTAAAAAACTAATTATAAAAATATCAATTGTAAAATAATTTGAATGAATAATTTATTTCTATGTATTTTCTAGATAAATATATAATTTTACTGATGGTTTAAAGGATTATATTTTTATTTCCTTTTCTTGGAATGTTTTTTTTCAATTCCTAATTAAATGATTAATTTCAAAAAATTATATTAATGATATTTTATAATAAAAAATATTTTATTAAATGCTAAATAATTATTAAAAATTCTATATTATACCATGTTATTTATATATGGTTTAATTTATCAATAATGTCTCATTTATGGGTCATTTTATCTTTTATATTAACCAAAATGAACCGTAATTAGAAAAACAATTATATTGCAATTGCGAGAATTGTAAAAAAAGAATTTACACGGGGTAAAAATGATAAGGGTAAAAAATCATATAAACATTTAAAAATTATATTTTGTGATATAATATTTAAAAATAATCATCTAAAATGAAAATTATATATTTTTTGATACAATTATAATATAATATTAATTTACATTAATTTAATACTTAATGTAATTGAAAAAGTGACCCTCCCCTCCCATATAAAATGATACCTCATATCCTCTATTCATAAAACATAAAAATCATTTTTATTTATCCAATATCATCCAAATTTACTTAAATACAACCCTATATGGGTCCTATAGTCCCTAGTTTTGATCAAAAAACTAATCTTGGAAGTATTTTAGTACAATAATAAAGTGGTTATTTGGAGTAGAGATATAGATCGTTACAGAGTCATTCGATTTTATTTCTTCTTATGGCCCTCAAAATATTATTAAAAATAAAAAAAATATTTAACCAAGTAAACTCCATGAACTTATATTTTTTATTTTAAATAAATAACCTATATTAATATCCCTTTTTCATGAATTGTGAAAACAAAACCATCATTCATGTTTATTATAGAGTACAACCTCAAAAAACAATGTAACACTACTACAAATAATGATTTTAAAAGAACTAAAAAATTCTTTTAATAGTGATATAAAATCATCTTGAATCTCAGAGAAAATAATGGTCGGTCACCTTTAATAGCACTAAAATTCCAATAATGGTTGTCTTTTATCAGTGCTAAAAAGTGTTGATAAATCCCCCTATCACAACTAATTTAGCACGAAAAATGACATTTTAATCAGTGAAAATTTTGGCACTGATAAAGGGTGTCTTTATGAGTGGTCGAAATATTGATGAAAAAGTGGGCCTTTAACAGCACTATAAATAACACTGATAAAGGCATAGCTACCTGTGGTTATTGATTATATAATAACAAACCCACCAACACCTACATAGTTGAATCACACACCACCAGCATAACGATGATTTGAACAAAGAAGCACACATAAGAATAAAGTAGTGCACACAAGGGTATGGAAAAAAGTATATATACATTTAAACTAATGTTTTATATATTTATATTGACAATTATCCAATGAAAAATTAAAAACATTAATGTTTTATCCTATTACATATGTGATCACCTATAAAAAAATGTCTTCACATGGTATTAGTTTCCAAAAAAAGCATCCCTACTTAAGAAAAAGGTTCCACCTATATAAGAAAAAAAATATTATAAATGTTATACTATAAAAAATAATTTAAATATTAATATGAAATAATACCATAAAATTTTAAATTTTTGATAAAAAAAGACACATTTAGAGTTATATAGGTCTCATTGTGCACAATATAGCAGTAGAGTTGATTTCTACTTGTCACAAATGAGTTATAGATCATTTTACTAAAATATCAAATCAATTCAAATGTGCTTTCTTGGTTTTGAGTATATCCCATGTTTTGTTAGGAAATTTAAAATCAAATTTAAATGACACATTGGGATTTATACCAGCCATATTATTCTTTATATTGAGGTGTGATTTATTGAAACACATCGCAAATGAGTCATGAATTCGTTTGAGATGATACAACTTCATACATGTCACAAAGGACATAAAAATCTCCCTCCTAATTAATGAAGACAATCAAATTGTCTTTTCTTGGTTTTCCGTAAGTTAATATGTTTTATCTAAAATGTAAATTTTGAACTAATAATGGACATTGAAGTCATACTAGTCACACCATACATCAAATTATGGTGTGGTTGATTCTTACACATAATAATGGACTCGTGGAACATTATCCTAAAGTATCAAAACAATCCAAATTATTTTACATGATTTTCAGCATGTTACTTGTTCTTTTTTACTTAAATTAATGTAAATTTTAAATAAAAACACATTTGGATTTATACCGGTCTCATAGATTGTTTGATTGAGGTGTGGTTTATTCCAAAACATCATAGATGATTCATGGATTCTTTTTATAAGGTATCAAAAAAATCCAAATTTGTTTTCTTTGTTTTCAGTATATTAGTTTTATTTTTTATTAAAATAACATTTTAAACTAGAAAACACTTTTTTGAGTCATAATGGTCACATTGTGAATCAATTTGATGTGAGATCACCTCATTCAAATCATAAAGTAATTAAGAATAAAATTACTAAAGAATATGGACAATAGGAATGCATTTTATTGGTTTTTAGTGAGTGACATGTTTTGTGATAAATTTTAAATTTTAAATTAATAACATACACATTTAGTAAAAATGGTCACATCATGCATCAAATTTAGGTACAATTTATTTTTACACATAAAAAATTAATCATGGATAATTTTCATAATGTATCAAAACAATAGGAATACGTTTCCCCTTTTTTTAGTATGTTAGTTTTTCTTTTTTTAGAAATTAATGTCATTTTTCAATAATAAGAATCATTTGGATTTATACCAATCACATTGTGCATTTTAGTGAGTTGGGAATGATTTGTACACATCAAGAAATATTAAATGATCACTTTTCTAAATATTCGAAACAATATGAATGCATTTGATTGGTTTTCAATATACTAGTTTGGGTTTTTACTAAAATGAATGACAATTTTATGTAAAAAATGACACTTTGATTCATACACATCATACTACACATCATATTGAGGTGAAGTTTATTACTACACATCAAGAAAGATATACAGATCATTTTACTAATGTATCAGAACAATTGGAAAGTGTTTCCGTAGTTTTTAGTATGTTAGATGTGTTTTTCTTAGTAAAATATCATTTCAAACTAGAAAAACACATTTTGAGTCATGACAGTCATATCATGCATTTTATTGAAAGGATACTGCTTCATTAACATCAAAAATTACTTAAGAATTGTTTTCCTAAATTATAAAAAAAAATTGGAATGAGTTTTCATATATTTCAGTGACTGATAAGTATTGAACCAAAATGTTAATTAAAAATTGATAAATGTCACTTTTATTCAAATCAGTCACACCATTCATAGTATTGATATGTGGTTTATTCCTACATATAAAAAATGACTAATGTATCATTATAATAAAGTAACAAAACAATACGAATTCATTTTCTCAGTTTTCAGTATGTTAGATGAAAGAACAGACCATAAACATTACATAATCTTGAATTAAATGAATAATACATATTGGGGATCTTTTAAGGTTTAGAGTTTTAAATAATTATTTCATAACTTATACATAACAAAATGAATATTAAATATATAAAATTCTACTAAGTATATATATTTTTCATAAAATATAAACTCTTAAAAAAGAGTCATGTCTGGTTCAAAGTTCTAGACCGCATGACTTTTCCTTGATCCCATCTGCGACCATTATTCTTCTTTAATTCCTGTGAAAAACATTTCAAAAAACTAGAATGAACATAAAAATATCAGTAAGGGATATAAAATAAGGAATGAAAAAATTATCCCGTCAATAAATACAAAACAATGAAACCATACTTTTCAATCATAACATACCTCATGAAATCATAAGATTTATGAATAACACACAAAAATCATAAATCATAAAGGTAAATTGTTAAATCAATATCAAAAAAACATATTATCTCTCACAAATACATAGGTAGTTACATTTGGAATACCCATAATAATATAATCCCTAAATCTCTTAGAGGAAACATTCACATTTACCTCTGTCATGTTACCCAATGCATTGGTGAGCTATGCTGGGCTCACCCCCCTTAGGTTTATCATAGAACCACTTGTATACATAAAAAATGACTAATATCCATAAAATATTCATAAGACATAAAATAAATATAAATGGAAGATAAAATTTCTACATTGCAATCACAGTACATCATTCCAAAATATTGAAAAAATCAAGGCTTTATTCATACCATTTTTAAAACTATTTAAAATATTAAATAAATAGATTTTTGAATCAAAGTGCCCCATACCACATTGATGATTTTGAATGAAATTTTAATTTCAAAAAAATGATGTCCATATGAATAAATCTTTAATTTTTTTTAATACATGGATATAAATATGAACTATTTAGAAGACTAAAACATTACATCATTTAAAATGATATTTTAGTTAAATAGTTTTTAACAAAATGGGAGATTCTACAATTCAAATAATTGAAGAATAATATTTAATTAGAAATCAATAATATCATGAGAATAAAGGTATTAAAGATATAAAATTCCAAAGGATAGTATATAAACCATATAAGAGTGAATTGATTCAAATAAATAATGAAGTCTCAATGGAAATGTAAATTGAGACGAAATCCTTTATAACGAAGGTATCGTTATATTAAGGATAAATCAATTTCATAATTATATGTAAAAAATATAAATACACCCAATTGAAGTGGATATTATGTTTAAAACAATCAGAGGTTAATCACACATTTTCATAGCATGACATAATCAAGAAGTAGATGTTTAATCAAAAAATTGAGATTGGGTTAAGAAGTTTTCTTACATTAATTCGACAGAATAACGGCGTCACATTAAAATTAAGAAAATAAGGTGATGAGACAAAAAAGGATATATCATCACTTGGACATACAATTTATATCATTAAGGATATAGAATAACATATCCCAACATAGTATGATGTAAATTAAAAGACATACAAAAAGAAGTCTTTTAAAAAGA
The DNA here is from genome assembly GCA_963277665.1 of Viscum album. Classification (NCBI taxonomy): domain Eukaryota; kingdom Viridiplantae; phylum Streptophyta; class Magnoliopsida; order Santalales; family Viscaceae; genus Viscum; species Viscum album. The sequence continues at coordinate 1,206,775,580 of OY728138.1, forward strand.
GGAGGGTGAAAGGTTCCCTTACCGATTGGGTAACTTATGAAAAATACACCCCATGAAAGAAATATCACACATTGAATACATAAATACCCATTAATTAAATTATATTAAACAATGAATACAATCATGGGTAAACATTCACCATATAAAAGAAAATAGTGGCTAATATAGCATGAATCTCATGGGAATAAAAAGGGAGATGAAAAACAATTACCATGTTGTAAAAAATAAAGTTGTATGAGAAAAAGTTAATAATTACCAACTGAATCACAAAATACCTTGAATATAAATTTAATCATGAACATATATATAATATGTCCGTACACAATACTACACATGCAATAAATAAGTGGTGAACAATGGAAATCTCACAGAATTAAAAGTGAGACAAGAAATCACTTACATCGTGTCCGACATGACTCGATCATTCTTTAATATCTTGAATAATAAACTAAAGTTAATTTCTACATTATTAAGAACAATTTTGAAGTTTATTATTCATTTTATATCACTTATTATCATGTTATTAGCATTTTGTAATCATTTAAGTTATTAATGGTTGTTTCTTCGATATTTAGTTCCTGAGTAAAAATGAACACCTTATAATTACAAGTTGTCCATGTTGTCAACAATCCATTATCTCTATAATTATATTCATGATTTATAATTCATATAAATAATATTTATCTAGTATGTATATGTATTTATAACAGAACATAACATTTAAAGATAAGAAATGAAATTCACGGTTCATGGAGATGGTAAGTCGTATGTACACAAGAACACTACTTTCATTTCTATTTTGTTCTTTAATGGAATTAAAACATAATGATACATAGTTATATTATAATTAAAGTATAATATTATATATAATTTAATTAATTACATCCTTTCTACACCCCACATAATTCATTAATGAGTCATATTACTTTGAGGGGGCAGTAGTACGCACTGCCTAAAATGAAATTCTCATGTTTACCCATTATGGAACCCTTAAAAGGTATGCAATAAATAAAAAATGATGTTTCATAAAGAAAACAAAAACATAATATATATCATATATGAATACAGTTCCATCATAATGGACACCATGATAGGCGGTAGGAGTTAATTGAACAATCATCGTTTCACGAGCCGTTAGTTTTCCATCAATAGAGACATTATGTTCTATACCCATTCGACGGAGGTGTGTGTAAGTTTAGTTCAAATACATATCATAAAAACATCCTAGTATATTTAGGATACTTGTGTTATTATAAAAAAATGAATAAAGTAGTTTATGGGGTTGGAGAAGTAAAATAAAACAAAATAACTTAGGAGAATATGTTTCCTTTAAATCGGGTAACTCCCTTGGGTTTGAACCAAAAGGGTTTCTTGGAGTGTTTTATGACTATTTTAAGGCTTATAGGATGAAGATAAGGATCATGTGAGATTATTTAAGTGTAGTTTTCACAAGCCAAAGTCTAGAGAAGTTCGAGAAATTGGTAGAAAGTTAGGGCTTATTATAAGGGAGAGGAGAGGCTATTGAGGAATGTTTGAAACAATAATTTTATTATAACGTCATATTCGGTTTTAGAATGACAAATAATCATTAAAGTATAATATAAGATGACTCATGGTCCTAATAAAATCAACCAATACGAATTGGATTTGTTTTGGATATTATTTTAACATTTATAATATTATTTATTTAAATCATTTATTAATGAGGTAAATATTTCGTCATTATTGTGTCAAAAATAATTTAATTTATAAGATGTCAAAAAATTATAAAACAAATACCATGATGTAGGAAATATTTTAAGATTTTCAAAAATATTTATAGTTGAAAAGATAACTTATATTACCTCATGTAAAAATTTATTAACTAAAAGATATATTTTTTGTCATTTTTGTCTTTACTTTAAATTAATTAATATAATGTGTCATTATTACTCCCTTGTGGCTCCATGGGGTCCGAAATTCTACCCAAGGATTACCATAGAAAAATATGTATCATAAAATAATATTAATACACATGTTAGGGTAATTTAATATTATTATAATATTATATTTTAATTTTATTTACTATATTTATCCTTAAAAAATGTTAAATATAATATTTACTGAAGTAAATATTTAAAATTTCTAAAATTAAAAGTTAGGTATTTACACAATTTTTAACTAATGATTTATAATATAAAATACATTTTTCTAAATTAAAAACATATAAGTGGTGGAAATTGATATAATATTAATTCCTGCTGTCAAAACAAAAATAATGTTTTTATGAAATAATAACTATCAAAAGATTTACACTTTTTTATGTCCAATTTCAAAGTGAAATTAATTCCTTTGTCCAAAATTGTATTAATTTATAAAAATATATTCTAAATAATCTTTAGAACCAATTAAAAATATAATATAACCATATAAATATTTTTCATTAAAAGAAACCTTTGAATTAAAATTTAGTATTTTTCACTATTCATTAAAAAATGAACTTTTTCAGAAAAATACCAAAAATTACCCAAAGAGAAATTTCATATCCTAAATCTAAAGAAAAATTCTATTTTGTCAAATATAATATATAAAAATGACCAAAACAATATTTAAAGAGGGCTCTCCATCAGAAGGTAGTATATCGTTCTTTTAAAGAATATTAGAGTATTTATTCTCAAATTCATTCACGTTTTAAGCCCTTAAATTTTATTGGATAAATGTAAAAAAATTTAACAAAAATGTATAATCATATTTTAGTTAGTTCTATATATTCCTATCATTGTAACGTCTTTGCGTTAACAATCATTTAAAATAATAATATTATATTATTAGTGTGAAACGTAAGAATTGAATGCAAAACCAGTTGTTGCATATCAGGTATGCCTTCGAACATAGCATCCCCCTTAAATTAAAATTAATATTTAATTCAAAAATATTATTAAATATAATCAATTTCATGTTCTTTATTTACTTGGGATGTTACATCCTTCCCCCATTTGGGAATTGCGTCCTCTCAATTTTAAAATTGGGCTCAAAAACTTCATTTAATGTCCCACATGGGAAAAAGAGTCAATAAAACTATCACTTAAAATGAATGAAAAAGAAACAAAAGCGTTACCTTAGATAACCTATACTAGGATTCCATGTAGGAAAACATGGATATGGAAGAGAAAAAAACTATCATATTTTTATGGAGAGTGATAGAAAACAAGATTAGGGGAAAGTTAACAACCATAAAATCACAAACATGTGATGTGTTAAGTGGTCATTGATAACCCAGGCGGAAATGTAAAATGACAATGTTTTTGTTTTAAGTCTATTTTCATTATATTATGAATTCATTTAATATATAGTATAAGAACAAAATAAAATATACTTACCTTCAAGTATAGTTTAATCCTTTAATAAGTTTCTACCAAAAAATAATCTTTTCTCCAAACAATGAATATTCAGAAAGACTTGGTCACATAAAAGGCATAAGAATCAACTTCTAGAGAATCACACAATCCACAGAAGAAAAAAATATTTCCCTTGTATTTATACATCAACTAAAACCAAAATTGTTAGTATGAGATCATATAATCCCCCTAAAAGGGTAATCCTTTATAACAAAAAGTACCCAAATTTCATGAAAGGCCATTCAATACACAATTGTCCTTAGAAATCTTCCAAAGAATCCAAAATAAAATTGAAACCCAAAATGTTGAAGGATCTAATCAGATAGTCTTCCACAATAAATTTTAACATTTAACTCCAAAAAACATAGACTACTGTTAAAGTCTCATACTAAAGCATAATTAACCAAATCATATATTCCCTATGATAGGTTAATCATTTCTATAAATAACCCAAATCTCAATATGTCCACAATAAAAACATAGATTCCCCAAAAAAATTGTTACACCATTACTCATCAGAAGAAAATACAATTATTCCTTGAATAAAATTTTCATATATCAAACTTCAGGGTTACACAAACTATAAAAATTCTTCCTATGTAATCCCATCATCAAAACATCCTTAATAATTTTAAGCATTTCACCATCCTAAAATCTACCATAAATCTTTAATCCCTTATATGTTCACTTCTTACTCATTAAAAGTTTTTCATGATCCATTAAACATTCATTACAAAATTATTCTAAAATACTTCTTTCATACAAAAAAATCATGAATCATATTCAATGATTCTATAATTTAAAAACATATATTAAGAAATAATCCATACCATTCATTTTTCATTGTATGTTTCTTCAAACACAATTATAATGGCATTAGGTATTGTTAAAAATATATTTATATGATCCTGGTGATCCCATTTCCGAAACTTATTCCTAGGACAACTGTTTGAATAATGACCATGCACACAACATTTAAAACATTCAATTGATCCCTCATATATAACTTGATTCCCATTCCTATATTAAACCCGATGCTTCCTTTTTCCATGACTGGTTCTTACTTTATGAACATCACTTACACATTTATAGAATCTTCTCACCCCTCTAAATCATTTTCCTATGTGTTTCTCTCCACATCCTTAACACATAGGTATTTTAATATACTTTCCTTTATGACTATTATCTTAATATCCGTGGGGATTTGTTTCTCGCATATGGTATGCCTTATGAAAATCACCAAGGACCTGGTGGTCAATCATGAATCTAGATAGTTGGTTGAGAATAACCACAAGAGTTCTCATTACAGCTCCCATTTCATTAAGTTTCTCATTCAGAAAACAATCACAGTTTTCTTCACATCCACTGTTACTTTGGTGCCTGCAAGATCTAACCATTTACTAACACCAAAAAGGTAAGTGTGAGTATATCAGTAAAATCATCATATAATATCTTATGAGGAGGTTATAGAAAAAGATATACTTATTCATGTTATCTTAAACTACTTCAAATTATCTAAAATAACTATTACTCTTTCTAAAATCCTATCCATTATTGTAATGTCAGTAATTCCTAAAGAACACCCTACCCTCTAATGTTATCTATATCGACCTCTGATACCAACTATAAGGACCTGGCCATAAACATTACATAATCTTTAATTAAGCGTATAATTTATATTGAGGATAAATGTAGTTTTATTGTTTTAGAGAAATTGGTCATAACATTTTCATAACAATATGAATGTTGCATGTAGAAAATTCTACTCAGTATCCATTTTTTTCATAAAATAAAAACTCTTGAAAAAATTATTCATGTCCAGTTTCATGTTTTAGATAACATAACTTTTTTTTGATCTCATACTTGACCCTTATTCATCTTTATGTCCTATGGAAAGCATTTCAAATACCTAGGATGAGCATAAAAATCTCAGTGAGGGATATAAAATAAAGAATAAAAACATTATCCCATCAATAAATACAAAACAATGAAACCATACTTTTCAATCATAAAATATCTCATGGAATCATATGATTTATAAATAACACACAGAAATTATAAATCATAAAGTTAACTTGTGTAATCCATATCAAACTTACATTATAGCTATCACAGATACATAGGGAGTCACATTTGGAATACCCATCACAGTATACTCCTTACATCTCTTAGGAGAAATATTCACGTTTACCTCCGTCATGTTACCCAATTCATTGGAGAGCTATCTCGGGCTCACCCACCCTAGGTTTATCACAAAACCCCTAGTATACGTATACAATGCCCAATATCCATAAAATATTCCCAACACATAAAATAAACATATATTAAAGATAACATTTCCACATTGCCATCACAATATATCATTTCAAAATATTGATAAAATCAATGCTTTTTTCAAACCATTTTCAGATCCATTTAAAATATAAAATATATTGATTTTTGAATCAAAGTGTCCAATACCACTTTTAATCTTTTGAAAGAAATTTAAATTTTAAAAAATTCATATCCATATGTATAAATCCATGAAACCATTTTTAAAACATGGAAATTAATGTGAAATATTTAGAATAATAATCATCTTAAACATTTAAAATGATATTTTAGTTAACGAGTTATTAACAAAATGGGAGATCCTATAATTCAAATAAATGAGGAATAACATTTAATCAGAACTCAATTATATCATTAGAATATAGTTATTCATTAAATAATATTCCAAAAGATAGTATATACAACATATAAGAGTGAATTGGTGCATATAAACAATGAAGTCTCAATGTAAATGTAAATTGAGATGAAATACCTTATAAAGAATGTATCCTTAGATTAAGGATAAATAAATTACCTAATTATGCATTAAAAATATAAAAACACCCAGTAGAAGTGGATATTAAGTTTAAAACAATGATAGGTTATTCAAACTTATTCATATCACTATATAATCAAGAAGTATATGTTTAACCCAAAAATTGAAATTGGGATAAGAAGTTTTCTTATAGAAATTCGATAGCCTAATGACATCACTTTAAAATTATGAAAATAAGTTGATGAGAGAGAAAAGGATATCTCATCACTTGGATATAAAATTTACATCAATATGGATATAGAAGAACATATCCAAACATAATAAGATGTAAATTAAAAGGCATACAAAAAAGTCTCTTAAAAAGTGGAGAGTGAATGGTTCCCTTTCTGATTAGGTAACTTAAGAAACATACACCCCATGAAAGAAATATCACACATTGAATATTTAAATATCGATAAAATAATATATATTAGACAAGGAATACAAGCATGGGTAGTACATACACTAAACAAATGGAAATAGAGGCTAATATAGCATGAATATCACAGGAATAAAAAGTGAGATGAAAAACCCTTACCAGGTTGTAATCAATCAAGTTGTATGAGAAAAAGTTAATAATGACCAAATAAATCTTAGAATACATTTAATATGAATATAATAATTATTATATATATCAAATTTCAGTTAAAAATACACCACATATAATAAATAAGTGGTTAACAATGGAAATCTCACGTAATTAAAAGTGAGATAAGAAATCACTTACATCATGTACGAATTGACTAGATCATTATTTAATATCCTAAATAATAAACTAAAGTTAATTTATAATTGATTAAGAACGTTTTTCAAGTTCATTATTCCTTTTATATTACTTATTACCATGTTATAAACATTATGTAATTGTTGATGTTATTAACGGTTGTTTCGTCGATATTTGGCACTTGAGTAAAAATGAATAACTTATAATTACATGTTGTCCACGTCATCAATGGTACATTATCTCTAGATTAATATTCATGATTTATATATCATATAAATCATATATATCTAGTATATATATATGTATTTATAATAGTAAATAACATTTAGAGATAAGAAATGAAATTCACCGTTCATGGAGACGGTAAGCCGTACGTATGCATTAACATTACTTTCATTTACATTTAGTTATTTTATGGAATTAAAACATAATAAGACATAGGTATATTATAATTACAATATAATATCATATATAATATTATTAAATATATCCTTTTTACATCCCACATTATGCATTAATGAGTCATATCACTTTGAGGGGGCGGTAGTCCACACATCCTAAAATGAAATTATCGCCTTTACCCATTATGGAAACCATAATGGTATGGAATAAATGAAAAATATAGAAGCATAAAAAAATCATTAACATAATATATGTCATATATAAATATAGTTCCATCATAATGGCGACCATGATAGGCTGTAGGAGTTAATTGAACAACCATCATTTCGTGAGGTGTTAGTTTTCCATCCACAGAAACGTTATGTTCTTTATCCATTAGATAGATGCGTGTGTATGTTTAGTTCCAATAATTTTCATAAAAACATAATAGTATATTTAGTATACTGGTGTTGTAATAATTAAAGGAATAATAGTGTTTAGGTGGTTGGATAAGTACAATAAAACAAAAGAACTTAAGAGAAGACGTTACCTTTAAATCGGGTAACTCCCTTGGGTTTGACCCAAAAGTGATTCTTGAAGTGTTTTATGTCAATGGTAAGGCTTTTAAAATGAAGATAGGGATATTGGGATATTATTGGAGCATAGGTTACAATATCCAATGGCGTGAGAAGTTTGAGAAATAGTTAGGAAGTGAGGGCTTTTTATAAGAGAGAGGAGGGGCTCTTTAAGAAAGTTTGAAACAATTTTTTTTATTATAACCGCATATTTGGTTTGAAAATGAAATATCATTATTAAAAATGAATTTAAGATGACTCATGGTCTAAATAAAATCATCCCATAACAATTTTACAGGTTTTAGATACTATTTTAATATTTATAATCTTATTTATTTAAATCATTTATTTATGAGGTAAATATTGCATCATTATTGTGATATAAATAATTTAATATATTTGATGTCCAAAAATTATGAAAAAATACCATGATTTAGGAAATATTTCTATCTTTCCAAAAAATATTTATAGTCGAAATTATAACTTATATAACCCCATGTAAAAACTTATTTACAAAAAGATATTTGTTTTTGTCCTTTTTGTCTTCACTTTAAATTAATTTATATAAAGTGTTATTGTTACTCTCATGTGGCTCCATGGGGTCCCAAATTTGACCCAAGGATTCCCATGGTTGGATATGTATCATCCAGCAGAATTAAGATACATGTTATGGTATTTTAATATTATTACAATGTTATATTTTACCATTATTTACTATATTTACCCTTTAATAATGGTAAATAAAATATTTACTAAATTACATATATAAAATGTCTAAAAATAAAAGATAATTATTTACAAAATTTAGACCTACTAATTATAAATATGGAATCCATTTTACTAAATTCAAAACACCGAAGTGGTAGAAATTAATTTAAAAATAATTCCCACTGTCAAAATAAAAATCCCGTTTTTAATAAATAATAACTATCAAAATATTGACACTTATTTATGTCCAAATTCAATGTGAAATTAATTCCAATGTTTAAAATAGGATAAAATGGTGAAACTATTCTCTAATAACACCTTATAACCAATTTAAATGATAATATAATCATGTAAATAAATTATTTTAAAAGGAACTTTTGAATTAAAATATAGTATTTTTCACTATTTATTAAAAATGAACTTTATCAGAAAAATACCAAAAATTACCCAAAGTAAATTTTGATGACCTGAATCTACAGAATAATTTTATTTTGTTGAATAGAACATATAAAAATGACCAAATCGTTATTTAAAGTTGTTTATCCCTCAAAAGGTAGTAAATCGTCCTTTTAAAGAATATTAGAGTATTTATGCTTTGATTCATTCACATTTTAAGACTCTAACCATTATTGGATAAATGTAAAATCATTTAACAAACATGTATAATCATATTTTTTTAGTTATATTTATTCTTGACTTTATAATGGCTAGTCATAAACTACCATTTAAAATAATAATATTATATTATTAGTGTGCAACGTAATATTTCAAGGAAACCCCATTTTTGCATATCGGGTATGCCATTGAACATGACGTCACCTTTCAAGTAAAATTAATATTTTATTCACAAATACTAATAAATATGAAAATTTTCATGTTCTTTATTTACCTGGGATGTTACATCAGATGTGTTTTTCTTACAATATTTATTGTTAATTTAATATAAAAATGCACACTTAAAGTCATAATTTTCACACCATTAATCGGATTTCAGTGCAGTTGATTCCTACACATCATATTTTACTCATAGATCATTTTCCTAAATTTTCAATTCAATCCTAACACATTTTCATTGTTTTTAGTATGTAACATGTTTTGTTTTACTAAAAATAATATCATTTTAAAATAAAAATAGACACATAAAGTTATATCGGTCATATCATCATAATATCATTAAACATTATTCCTTCAGGTATACTACCCATTCATTTATAAAGGAATCTATATCATCATGGAAATGTGATTCAATTCAATAATCATTTTTTACTCAAAAAAATATAAATACACCAAGTATTAATAAATAATTTAATTGAAATATTAACTATTTTGGAAAATACCTTTTCAGGGATGATTTCTTTCATCAAATATGATCGTTTTCATAAATTTACAATATAATAATGTCTGTGTTTATCCTTGGTGCTTCTCAAACACTACAAAATCATTGAAAAAATAATTTATTTTTTAAATATATTTTTTGATTATGAAATCTTATTTTATATACACTGAATTGTATCTAGTCTTTTTAATGATGATGTTTATTTCATTTTCCCCTAGCCTCATTCCCTCATGAAGATGATATTCATGCCCCACCATATCAAAATAAAATACATATTAAAATATAATATAAATTATATAACTATACGTTTATTTCCAAAATTACGGCTGTAGTGTATTAAAAATTGGAAAACACCGTCATGTGTGGATGGTCTATTGGAAATTGGTGCATTGACGCTAAGAAATAAATATTTGGAGTATCCAAATTGACCCCAATGAGCTTCCAATATTGCCTAAGAGCAGAAAAAGTAATAATTAATTATTTTTTTGAAATTTATTTCATATGATTAAATTGTATATTTTTACCCCTACATCATTTGTATTATAAAGATTCTATAATCTATAATTTTTTTTATTTAACAATTTGAGAAGGCCTGACACTATTTCACCCCCTTTTATGGATTCTATTTTTGATTGTTCTTTAGAGGTGACATGAGGACAAATGGGTCCAAATTTTTATTCATCGGGACATCCATTCAATTTTTTTCATAAAAATTCCTATAAAAAATATGAAATGTATTTAGTTATAATTACAATATTATATCCGCTTTGGGAAATAAAATCATTAAAACATTCCTCATGTATACATTTAAAAACATGCTGCCTAGCCAATCATAATCTAGGATTTCACTTACACTGTCAACGCTAATTAAATATAGATATTCCCCTTTTTACATAATTTCATAAAAATGAAATGTGTGTGTACCATCGTATTTCAACTTTTTTATTCACAAGATCATGTCAGGATAATAAATTCAGATATAGAACTGGTGTGTTAAGGTGCTTTTAGTCGATTGTTTTGATTTGTTGTTTGATCATTGAGGTAGTTGTGATCTATTCATTCTTTTCACCCCATCCCTTTTATACTTCTATAATAACATTCATCAGTTCAAACTTTTTTAAATAAATGTTAAAGGATTATCTTGAAATATAAATTAGGTATTAATACCACTTTATCGAAATGTTTTTTAGTATATGTGACAACCATGAAATCGATGTTCCAAGAGATTGTTCGACCTTATAAATATCATCATCATAAATTGGAATAGGTAGCTCAGGGTTTGGATTATAGGATATTTTAATCAACAATTTGACATAACCTATAAGAAGTTGTTTGTTGTGTATAATGGAATTATGGATATTGAACAACATGGCCCTCACTACAATGTGATGGGTGGGTGTTGATAGATATAAATCAAAGTAATTTTCACCCTTTACAATATCCATAAATTAATGGTATCATTGTCTATCTAATTCACAATTCACACAAAATTATTAAAACGTTTATTTCTTAAACTATGATAGGTTTTTAAGGGAATGGGTCACCTCTAATCTAGTGGGAGTGGGGTGGAATCTTCATGTATTGGTTGTCCTTGAGTTGGTTATTCTCTTTTCCCCATTCGATGAAATATTCTATGAACTCTCTCTACAATTTCATATTTTCTTTAATGATAATTGTTATTTCTCTAATCATTTTGATTTAATCACTTTTATCTTCCTTTTGTTTATTTTATAAAATATAGTTTGTGGTGTCACCCCAAAACCCACACCATTAATGTAGGCAAACATATATGGCTATTCCAAGGCCCTCAAAAGTATGTCTAATTCCGGTTTAGATTTTGGTGATTCAAATGACTATGTCAGATAAAAAATGTAGAAAATAAGTAATCATTGTTATTTAATGTATATTTAAATAAAAACAAATATTGATTATGTAATATATATAAAAATATTACCCACACATTAGATGTGTTATCATCTATTAGTATTCTATCATTTTTTTCACATGCCTCCTTACATAGCACCTGTCATGGAATGGAAGTGACATTGGAAATAGATTCATAAATATTTTTATAAATAGAGGAACATAGTTATGTTGTTGTTTTATATCCCATAAGTGTATTATGATAGATTTAATATATGTACCAATTTTTTTTTCAAGTGAGGAGTACCTCATTAATTCATTATGGTATGTGTACACTATTATTGCTTCTCTTTCATTTTTAGCACTCAGTTGATGTTTCATAAATAACAAAAATCAATCCAAGTGATGAATACAAGTATCGTCAAAAATTGTGAGAAAACCTCTATAAATCCTTCCAATAACCCTTAATACATAGTCCTTTTGAGATTAATACATTATAAATGCACCCTAAAATGGATGATGAAGAGTAAGTGAATGTTTCATTATTTAATTATGTAGGAAATTAAAGTAATGATAATATAATGTCACCATAATATCTCCCCACATCAAGGTCATAAGCCCAAGGACAATATAGTTCCTTGACTTTACATCATTCGACGCACATTTCCTAGTGAATATTCAAATTTAACTTCTGAAAATGGACTTGTTGGGGTTAACATAATAGCCTTGCTTATTTATTCCGACCTTGTATTTAATGCATTTCAATTTTTTCCCTTATGATATCTTCTAACACTATCATACTATAGTGCTCCTATTTTTTCTGCTCCTCCAATGTTTCATTTCCTAAAATTTCCATAGTTTCAATATCATCAATATGTTCCTAAGAGAACTATAATAGATATATGAAGATTATGGTTGTACCTATGCGCTTGGAGCATTAGTTTCAATAGGCTGATAAACCTATTGGTCCTCTCTATTGTGAGAAGAAGTTGGTTTTGAGACCTGTTGTTCCACTTCACTATGAGCAGTAGTAGGTTGAGAGACCTATTTTGTATCTGTATTGGGAGCTTCATTACATGTAGTAGTCATTATATATCAAAGATTATTAAATGTTAATATAGATTACATAAAAGTAGCAGTGAATGGATAATAACATTAGGTAACATGAATTATATTACTGAAAAACATAACATGATTATTGAACACTTTTTTAAAGCCTTAATGGATTTTACCCCTCTATCAACTATCCAAATCCCTTCATTGTGGTCTCATATAACATAAAAAAATCATATAAATTGGGACCCCTCCTGAATGATTGTGACTTCCTAATGAAAGGGTAATCATACGTTGAATTTTTATCTGACCCTTCAGTGGTTTTGGTTGATAACAGAACAATTGAAAACATTTAGTTTATGGGATCTACAACATATTATAATAGTAATACGTGTGATGCCATTATGAATGGTTCTTCCTTATACCCGTTCTTAGTGACACCAACTTTCATGAATCCCAAATATTTTATTTTTAACAGAACTTATGTTATCAAACCTCTTACATAGAAAAATTGTCACATGGATGTTTTTATAACCCATCAACCAATTTTTTTTATGATGCCAAAGTATAATATATTCGCATAAATTAGATTCATGTCCTTTTCACTGGAAACATTATTTTCTTCACCCAAAAGTGTAACTCCACTATTATGCATGGTATTATCTTCATCACATTCATTATTAATGATTGTATAACAATTAATTAGATAATAATTATAAGATAATACATACACACTTGGTCCTCCAAGTTTCCATCGAAGTCATTATAAAATTAGTTCTGGAATATCATCTGAATTCCTAAATATATGGTCAAACCACCATTCTAAAAACTATCTATTATATTTATTTGATCTCCACTTTTAATTCCCTAATGAATTAAAATGATTATGATTTTTTTGGGTTTCTATATATTGGTCATCCATCAAACAATTATGAAAAATATTAAGGTAGGCCTACTTGTAATCTGTAATATCAATTATTACACCCTCTCTTCGTGAAATACCTTCACCCACAAGCCACCCAGTGTAAAAGGATTTTTTGGACGAATGCATTCCACACTAAATTGGTATTCAATACAGAATTCAATGAATTCCTCCAAAATATATCTCTCTACAATATAACCCTTTTGGATGAATTTAATTTTTTACATACCCCTTCAAAATCATCATATACTAATGAATGTGGTAAATCCATTTATTGTGTAAAAGACCACATAGTCAAATCTATTTCACCAATTGAACCACCAAATGAACCATCATATCAAATAATATTGGTGGGAAGAATATTTAAAAATTAAAAAAATATAAATTTCCCTTTCCATACTCAAATTATTTTTCAGGTCTATAAAATTATTGTATATTCATTTGAATAAGAAATATGTAATTATAAATTTATAACAAAAATTCATGGTAAAAAAGCAATGAAAAGCTATATGAATTAGATCTTTCATCAAAACATGGTGGTCTTGTGATTTTATAACTTTTAAATTTAAATCATACACTGACACTATGTTCTTGATATCCAATGAATACCACTCTATACATTTTATGTCATTCAAGATGTTGAAAAAATGTTACCTCTCCTTCCTCGAATGATTGTAAGAAGCTGGATGAAGAAAATATTTTATTTCACCCTTCACTGGTGCCAAATGTTATTGTATTCCAATGTCAACAATGTTAGACCTAGATTTAATTCCATACTTTTTTTGGTGCATTCAGAAATGTGCTGCTAAAACTGTCACATACCTTTTATTGAACATAATAACATTAAGAAAGTGTCTTATGTCCATAAAATTATAGTATTATAATTCAAAAAAAACTTTTCACCCAACTGGTTTTTGTATGGATCTTTGAAAACAGTTTACCAAAAGTAGTGTCTAAATATTTTACATTCTCAAACCGTTGATCACATATTAGTAGATATGGTGATGTATGTTCAGATGAACATTCATCGAATGATGTCATCCAAAATCGGAAATAATGTCATCAGGGTAAAAATCCATGATGTCCTAGAAACAAGGTTTTTGATGAATACTTCACCTTTATTGACTGTGTATCTTGTTTATATATAAGAAAACCCTAACTTCCTTTAATGATATATCCTGAAAAATTCCTTTAACAAGGAAATTCATTTATTATCCTACAAAACATGGACCTAAAAATGAAATCTTCATTTCTATAATGATTATACAATGTAATACCTTAATCCAACAATAATTTAAAATCCTCAATAAATAGATCCAAACAAACATCAATATCATTACCGAGTTGTCTTTGTCCTAATATAAGAATAGATAGCATGATGTGATATCATTTTATGGAAAAAATGGTGGAAAGTTATAATTTAATATCCTAACCGGCCATATAATATGAGTGATGATTTAAAAACCATAAGGATTTGCACCATCTACAGATAACACAATAACAAGGTTTCATGGCTCATTCTAAAATTCAAGATACTCCTAATCAATTCTCTTCCACTATGGAGATTATGTTGGGTGATGTAGTTCCCCTTCTTTATTTCTTCTGTATGTGTTCCACATCAATTTCCATGTGGTCTCCTCACTTCTCTATAGTCACCTAATCCATAGAATGATTGGAATGTACCAGACAATGTTCATTGGACCAGATCCAACATTCTTCTATTGAGAAACATCACACATTGATAATCATATATGTAATTTGGGGTCATTAAGATAAATTATACAGTCATCCGTGTAGTGTTTTTTTCCGTTACATATCATACCCATTTAATGTAGCATATTTCGGTGTCGTGTGTTTAGATAGGGAGTTCATTATCTTCTGGGATAATATCATTCAACAGATAAAGTAATTATGTAAAAATAGCATCACACAATCTGTTACCTTCATTCAAATTATATAGAATTAGTATGGATGAAAATGTTGTAGATTTAGTGCGACCAAAATAAAAATGCTTCTTTTCAGAACACTCTAACTACTAAATATAATTTGGGAAATCACAAAGTTCATCTCCAACTACCACAATGATTTACTTAATATAATCTTCATCATCATTCACATCTATAATCACATCCTCGATAAGGTTTTCTTCATTTACCACAATTGTAATCATATCAGATGATCCATAAAATACATTGTTATCATAACTATTATATACATATTATTTTCACTATTTTTATTTAAACATTTAAAACCTTGATCAATTATTTTATAGATCAGTTATTATTCAAAATTCTCTTGACCAACATGACTTTAATATCAATATCTTAGACACATAAAAAGGATTTGAGAAGGTTCATATACAAGATATTTTGTAAACATGATGACCTCTTTCACTCCATCATTATAATATATTTTCAAATGATTGGAATAAATCCATTTAAAATTTATATCCATACTATTTTATTCTATGATATTAGCATTTAACAATCTAAATACAGAAAATATTGATATAATGTAATGGTTTTCCTAATTCTAAAAAAAATCTAAACATAAAATAATATGTAAAAAACTACATTTCAAAAGTCAATTGAAAACTATTTAAAAATTTACAATTTAAATCTATTTAAAAAAACAAACCACTTACCAAAATTCCTCTATAAAATAACACACCCTTTTTAAAATAAATCAATTAGTTCCAACCTATATTTCACAAAACCAAAATTCTTTATTTGAAATCATCCAATAAAACTTCATGACCCAACAATATAAATCATTTAAAATGAGAAACATCCCTATAATAATCATTTCAAAACTCCAAAATCTTTTTAAAAGATCCACATAGGAATTTTTACAACGTCATAGATCCTAATAGAGACACATTATAAATTAAAGATAGAAAATAAGCTGATTCATCCCAAATCAATTGGTGTTTTATGATTTCATCAGATTATTCTAAAGGTAGGGGTAATAATAATAATTACCATAAGAAAATGACATTGTTCTCCCCATCATTGGATATCCCTTATCCATTCTACCATTGTCTAGTTATATCAATAATGCATCACCATAACACTAGATGCTAATAGATAGGATCCTTAGTCAATGACCAAACTCACAACCATGAATAAATCATGTTCTAGTTTACAATAAACACTATATTATCACAATGACCCTTGGATCACACCAAATAATTTGGTTGTACACCGTAATAACAATGTATATTAATCTCACATGAAGTAATATTTGTTCATTACATTATAAATACACTCATTAAAACATATAAGAATGAACCCATTAAATAATAAAAAGATTCCCATTTTTCATTCCATTCACTCACAAAAATTTCCTATAACACCCATGAGTAGATGAAACTGTGTTGGTTTCCTGGTCCTCTTAAGTACATCATGTTTCATGTCAAAAAAAAGAAACAAACTATGGTACTAAACTATTATTTTTTATTATTTTCCATAGAATATCTTCTAAAATCTAAAAAAGAATTTATTTATGACCTTATAAGGACTTGTCATTCTAACATTCTTAATTGAACTCATATTTTTAATAACTAGAATGAAAGGGATGATAATATCATTATTATCATCCAGACAATTATGACTTCTCGAAGACTCATTCATGAGGTTAACAACATAAGGTCCCAAAATATATTAGATCATTTTGAAGAAAATTTCTAAAAAATAATCTAGTTTGGGAACCTTTGATGGATGAAAGAACCTAAATATCATGACCACTTCGTTACATTGAATATTAATAGTTAATAATTCCTTCATATAAGTTGTTAAATTGGTAATGAAATATTCATTCATATATTTTGTTATAAAATTATGTTAAGAAGAAAATATTATTTGATAAATACTCGAATTATATCATTTTCCCCATTGAGGGGATTCACCATAATGTGATTGTGGGTGGAAGGATATACTACATGTGTTGTTATAATTATTTGACTAGGGTTCCCGGAATATGTCTGATGTAGCTCTGTATGGTTGGACTAACAAATATATGTTTACCTTATAAATAAATTTATCCCTTAATAAAAATATCAATATATTCCCCTATGAAGTATGATTGTCATCAAAACAACAAAAAATTCATGTGGTGTGTTTATTCCATTTATGTCAAGCATTTATCCTTTATTTCTCATTTTCCTATGGGGTAAGTATTTTCAAAACCATGATGTTACAAGAAGTAGAAGGGAGAAAAATAATTTAGTGACTTAGATGTATATTAACTTCTATTTTAAGGTATATCAGGTTTGGGGATTTTTTTCATGTTAGATATGTTATGGAATTTATTCTTCTATATTCATGTTTTGGTGGTTTAATTTAGGTTTAGGGGGTTTATCCTTTGGATTGGTGTTTTGAACAAAATACACCTAGTGGTATTAGACATTTCTCTTATTATACTCTCATTTTCCAAAAATAGGTATTAAATATCAGTTACGTAACATATGATTATTATTTTATCAAGGCTTGATATAATGTCTTGGATTCAAGAATACTATGTTTTCTCTTATGAAGTGGTGTTCTATGATTTAGTGGAATTGAACTTGTAACAATGTGGTGGATCCATTGAAATGGTTATGGTTTGGATTCATATTCAATGGTGGAGGATTTATACATTGGGTCAAATATCCTACCTACTCTTGGAGAGTTAAAAAGATACATTGATTTTTAATTAGTCATAAGTGATGTGTTCAGTAGAATAGTATACAATGAAATGAAAGCATTATATTTGTTAAAAAAATGTGTGTTAAATAAAATTTGAATCCATGATGGAATAAGTAAATTCCTTAATGATATTTAGCATTAAAGGTGGATTTTTAATAAATGTAGGGATCAAGGAATATATATTGGTCGCAGTTTTGGTGCAATAGTGGTTCTTAGTTAGAATGAATCAATGCCTAGAAAGTGAAGAGTTTCGATCTATATTTATGGAGAGAATATTTATTCCTAGTATGTGTGGGGATGTAATACCATTCTAGGAAGAGCAGATCAATTTATAGAATGTTCCTATCCTTGGTCCCAACTATATAACAAGGGTTCTCATAATAAATGAAATAGAGAAGATAAAAATAATTCAGAAAGGCAATCACAAAAAATCTGAATGACATTTAAAAACTATTCCACTCACCACTAAACACTCTTCACTAAAAGAACCACTTTTTACCCATGTAAAACACATTACAAAAGAAAATCAACCCACATTATATAAAAATCAAAATTCAAATGAAATATAGATAAAATTTTCAATAATTAAAAATGCTTTTTATAATGATCCAAATAGGCCTTTAAGAATTCATTAATAACAAAAACCTGAAATTATTTTTAATAATTTTACAACAAAAATAAATATTTCACCCAATTTGAACACCTAAAATATTTTATTGGAGACCGAACATCATTCAATACGTAATTAACAACTCCTTTAAATAATAAATGAATTAAATTCCAACATAAATATAACAAACATATATAATGAGGTGTCCAAAAATAATATAATATATCATTACATGTTACTAAATAAAATTAATATATACGATTCATGAAATGATAAATAAAATATCCATAGTTCAATAACAATCCAATCCCCTTCAAAAAGTGTAATTTATTTGGGAAATAAAGTTGAAATATTAATTTATTTCTTGTAGAAAATGGTTCAAGGTCATTAGTAGTCTTGGAAATTTGTTCAAAAATATAAGTGCAAGAAAATGTCCTATAAGGAATTTACAAAAAATCATAGAGTGAATTAGAAAGTGGCTCTATAAATATATAGATAAATAAATATTGGGAAACCCATTTTAGTTAACATGACGGTCCCCTAGATAAAGAATCATTATTTAATCATCTAAACTGGCATGATTCAATATAATTTTGATGAATAACGGGGACAAAATACTCAAACACTCAATGAATTACAAATAAAATGAGTTTTATACAAACAACTTGCTAAAAAAAGTTTATATAATAAGAAAATTTTAAGGAAGTCAAGAGAATTATTGTATTATGAATTTCTTTGGATAAACCCATCAAGTGATTGGAAAACAATTAAACAGTTTATTAGAATTTATCAGTGAAAACCATATGATAAACCCAAAAACATGATCACTATGATATATTCATATGATGAATAAACTTTCCCATGTTCTTAAACACACACATGTAGAGTAAATGATCATGTTTCCCTAAGGTACCAACAATTTCTTTTCAAAATCCAATAAAAAAATTAATTTATGGTGAAAAAATGACCTCCAACTACCATGATTCTCAGCAAGAAATTTTACATTATAATTCACAACATCACCATCAAACTACAAGAAAGGAGAAAAAACTCTTCGCGAAGGTGTCGTTCTGCACGCGACGGAGGAGAGGTGGGTAAGAAAAGAGTCCTCTGGTTGAGGAGAGGTACCCAAAAGAAGAAAGGAACATAGTGGAGGTGTGGAGCAAAGTGGATGTGTGGCGTGTGGTAAACGCATGGTGCACAGAGGAGGAGAGGAGCATGGTGGTCTGGTTCACACATGGATGTGGTGTATCACACAACAAAAGAAATGTGCATGGGGGAGGTGTGGTTTGAGAGAGAGGAGAAGTTGCAGGAGGGGAGGAGGATGAGGATGAGGAGGAGGCATGGATGTTGTGATCAGATTTCGTGAGAGCTTGAGGGGTGCGATGAAGGAGGAGAAAGTTAGGGTTTTTATAAAGCCCAGTGATCCTTTTATTAGCACTAGTTTAAATCACTAAAAAATGAATGTTTTATCAGCTCCAAAATAGAATGAACTAATAAAGCATGCCTGTATCAGCGCTTTTTAATGCTGATGATGATAAGCCTTTTTGAGTGCTTTTTTTAGCAATGATAAGGATCAGTCTTTATCAGCATTAAAAACATGTTGATAAAGATATAATGTTAATAATTTATTTATATTAAATTATATTTATTAAATTATATTCATGATATATAAATATATTTATATTTATTAAATTATTATTTAAATTGATAGAAAATTATATGAAATATACTTATTATGTTTATAAGCTTAGAAATATATATAATAAATATCTAAATTATATACATTTATAATATTAAAGATGTTTGTAACTATATTTCTTATAATTTTATAATTATTTATATGAATTTATATATACATTTATAATTATCATTAAAAATGAATACATATTTATTTATTTAAATACTTAAAAATTTATAAAAATTTACATTTTTAATATTAATAATTTTATTGATATTAAAATTTAATATATTCTCTATTATTTTATAATTATTAAAATTTAACTATATTGATTTATAACTACAAATATAAATATTTCTATTTACTTCTCAGTATGTCTATATATTTATTAAATTATTAATAAAAATATATATGAAAATAATAAATATATTTTTTGTGAATTAATAACTAATTATTTAAATATGTATTTATTTATATTTATTACTAATAAATAAAGATATATATATCTGTAATTAAAAATTATAATAAATAAATAATTTATATTTGTAATTATATATATAGGAATATGAAATTATTACAAACACATAAATAATCATATACATATAATTAATTTAATTATTATAATTATTTAATTATTTTAATATAAATTCATTTTTTGGAATTATATTTTTACCAATTTTTATTTTATTATTTATGTTTTTAATAAATATATATAATTTATATATTTATTATAATTTTCTAATTATTTGAATATAACTATAATTTTTTAGGAATTATAATTATATATATTTTTAATTTTTTATATATTTTTTATATGTATTTAAATATATTTATCAAATTATATATTTACAAATTTATAAGTAGTATAATGGATATATTTTCTATAATCTTATAATTAATTTCATATATATATTTATTTATTGTCATAATTATAACAATTGGAAGTATATTTATAAATATTTGTATATGTTAATAAATATATAAATATATATATTAATTAATTTATAATATATTTATTTATTGTAATTTTATTATTATTTAAATATATATATTTATAATTATAATTACAAATAAATATATTTAAAAAGTATTTATATACACGTAAAATTTAATAGTTAAAATATATTAAATAAAGTCATTCTTTAAATATATTTAATTTAATATTAAATTCATTGAGAACATAATATATTATACACATGGGTAACATGAATTAATCAAATACACATAGTAAGATATATATAAATAAATGAGACATCAATGGACAAGATGAATAATAAGAAGAGTGTAATGTATAAATGATCATTCATGATGATAAAAAAAATATGCATGCATGGTCAATATATTAATTGAACAAATTCATTGGAAAATATATATATTTAGTTTCAATCTTATACTTTTATTAAAACTATATATATATATTAATAATTAAAATATATATTAATTATAAGCATCCGTTTTTTTTATTTATAAAAATAAACAATATTTTTCAATATAAATATAATAATTCTATATAAATTATTATTGAAAACATTTATCATCACTAAGACTACAACTGGTAAATCTACCCTTTATCAGTGCTTTTAGTTAGCGCCGATAAAGCCCCCCCAATCATCACTTTCTATTTAGCACTGATAAACTGATGTGTGTCCCTTGCCCCATTTTGTGGTAGTGTATTTCATTTTCCATCACCACCTATGAAGGTAGAACATAATGAATGATTATATATATATATACATGATATTTTGGACTTATATAACATTTTGTAAAAATGATATATCATTTACTTTCTTACCTTTCAATCTATTCAAATATGATAAATTGCTTCTGCGCATTTGTGGATTAGCACATCCACAAAGCGAAATGATCAATTTATCATCACCACACAACATGGATGGTATATATAAGTATATTTAAATAAATAATTTCATATCTATCATATAATATATCTTTCATAAATTATAATATTAAACATACATTATTTCCATCAGGATTGTTCAAAAATTAAAATGTTACTCCTGAAAATGTATGGATTACTATTTCCAAGATTGTGTGATACATCATTTTTCATGAAAATCGTTCATGGATGATTTAAATATTATAATTAATATATATAAGTGATTATTATTTTATTTTAAATATTATAGAAGTGAAAAAATAACTTTTTTGACCATATTCAACTTACCAAAGTGATTTTGGACATATGAGTTGAATATCATAAAAACATCATCTGATAACTTACATGAATATTTAATTAAATATAACATGTAAATAAATAAAATAAAAGAAATAAAAAACATAAAACAATTTCTTGATAAATTAAATAATTATTTTTTTTCTTGATGATAAGGAACCCACCTGATGAGTCAAACTCAATATAAGGGCCACATTAACATAATACACCACTTGAAACAATTTAATGACTTGTTTTAGAAATCATTTTATTACATTACCATATTTTTTAAAGTATTTTATGGATGGATCAATAATAAATACATTGAATTTTTAAGCGTCATTTAACATTCATTTAATGTTCTTCAAAAGGAATATTTTTAATGATTTTTTTTGAAACTCATCACAAAAGGAAAAATGAATTTAGGATTTCAAAACAAATGAAATTAATTGATTATCACATTGCCACAAATTTATTTTATATTTGGGATCCATTATAATATATCCAGAATTTATCAATGAAAAAAATCCATCCATTTACTTTTTATATTATAAAAATTTGGTTTAAAGAGTTTGGAGAATTTAAAATATGGAAATAATTTCTTATTGGTGAGTGAAATATATGTTTATGTATGTTTGATTTAATGTGTTTTGATTTTATTATGTCTCTTGGGAATTATTTATGATTGAGTGTCATTATGTTATAAACCATGCATGGTTGGATCCATTATAATCCATATACGGGTGGTAAAATTGTAAACCTTGGGCAGGTGGGTCTGTTATATCCTGAAAATCCGTCATGTTCTCTTGATAATTTTGATACAAATTGTATGTATTGGTTATTTCATTTGTAATATAGATATAGAATATTATTTCCCATGTTACCTACATATTAGTTATGCTTTCTATAGTTCAATAAAAAATAATATAATCTCAAAAGTTATGGTAACATGTTTATGTTTAAAGAAATGTATTTTCTAATTCTTAAGGTTGAAATCTATAAATTTTTAAACCCTTTTCCTAAATATACCATGAATGAAATGTAACCATAATGCAATTAATTTTTACAATATGATTTATTATTAAAGTTTTAAGAAAATCCTAGGTACAAAATTTTATTTCTTGAGTATGAAATTATTTATTTCGAGCGCAAATTTTATTTTGAAAAAAAAAATTTATGAATGCATTGAATAAAATGGTGTTGTATTTTTTATAGATCTATTACCGAGATTTTGGTACTCATACCATATTTTAGAACATTTTTATTATTATTTAAAGTATGAGTTGGGGAAATGGTAATGTTATAATGAAATTTTAGAATATGTGTTATGAAAAGAAAAGTAGTTAAATATAAAATATATTATTTTGTTAGAAAAATGGATGCTAAGATGAAATTTTTGCTATTTAATGTAATGTTTATTTATCTAAGAATGATGGAATAATTATCAAAATCAACAATCCATAAAGATCATCAATGGTAAGAGAATTAATTATCTTCATAAAACTCAAGATTGTGTAATGTTTATGGTCGAGTCCTTATAGTTGGTATAAGGGTAATGGTTATATTACTCTGGAGATTATGATATATTCTTGTGGGATTTTATTATAGGGTATGAATACTATCATGGTTTTATAATTTAAATAGTGTTAAAATGTGAAAAGGTATAGACACCCCTTATGTGGTTTTCTGTTATATGATTTTAAGGTGACTAATGATATTTTAGGAGACGTCTTATTTGGTCAAAATGTATGTAAAAATTAGGTTTATTGTAAAGGATAGTTACAGAAATATAATTTTAAATTTTTGGGGATGTAATTTAAAAGGAATGAGATAACCGTTGAGGTTAAAGCATTATTTAATATTGAAATTATTAACATCATTTTGATGATGTTAATAAATTTTTTGGGAATACTATAAAAAATATATTTGTATTGTTTTTATAAATAGAAAACCTGTAACATATAACTAAGGGTTTGGGCATGAACCAACAACTGAAGGGTAACTTGGGCACATCACCTACTGTTGGGCTATGTGATTTCATAGTTACTATGAATTTTCTTTTACATAATTTTTTTTAGAATACTTGCAATTATTTTAAAGAAATTTTTTTATCTTATAGATAACCATGAGATTAAAAATTTACGAGGTTACTAACTATAACAACCTAGAAAAAAATGAGATTATATTTTTCATTCTATAAATATTTTGACTAATTTATAATCAACATTAAAAATTATTTATTATTTATGTTAATGATTTAAAATTATATGTTATGGATTTAAATTATCTCATCAATTATTCTTTTATGAAATTTATCTTCGAATAAATTACTATTTTAAATTATAATACTTATTTCATTTTTGCAATATCATTTCGAAATAATATAATTTGATTATTTTTCCTTAAAAAATTAATTTTGAGGGACACTAGACCACCAAGAGTGGGGTGAATCTGGTAGTCAACTTTTTCTCTCCTTTTATGTATCTTGTTCCCCTGTTGGTAGGAAATTATTTTATTCTGTATGATGTATATGTGTAGTAATTAAAACTTGCAGAAGTACAACACAACACTTTTTCACTTGGTTTAGCACAAAGGGCTTCGACTAAGGAGTATATGCCGACAAGTTTTCAGTCATACGAAATTATAATAATCTTCACAAGCTATGGATTACAATGGTTTGGGAACAGTCACATTGTCCTAGGATCACTGCCCTTATAGAGGTTTAGGGAGAGCTTGTTGCATCCCTCAGGTCACTCCTGTGGACTCCACTAGCTCATTGCCTTGGGTGAAGTCCCACTTAGTATATAGACATGGTGGTATCTTCCACATATTTTCATTGATGTATTTTCCTCAGTCCAAAACGAGACACTACTTACATCATAGTCCTTGATTAATGCACTTGAAAGCACAAAACACATAAGCTTAATACTCAAATGATCATCACAATTGTACTTCCCTAAATAATTCACAATCTTTAGTTGGAAAAAATCTGTTCTTCGGCTTCTTCTCTTCCTTTAATTCCCAATACCAACATAAAAGTTTATTGGTATACATACTTCATTAAGTGAAGATCTGAATATAGTTTCATGTGTTGTTATTCTTCTCTTCGCAAAGCACACTGGTGGTGTTAAACACTATTTGTTTGTGTGCAGTACTACTTCTCTTCATAAATCCGAATGGTTCACGATACGTTCTTCTTCTCAAAGCATCATTGAAAGTGATAACCACCTATCAAAGGTTTGGAGAACCCCTAAATTTTTCATACACATTACTAGGTGTCTTGCACATAAAATTGAAGACATGCGCATTAAAAAACTTTTTGGTGCAAAAAAGGCTTTTTGCACAACACTTATTTTATTCACAGAACTTTTCTTTTTCACAGAACACTTTCTCTTTCGTGCAACACTTCTTCTTTTTGTACACAATTTTGTACTTCTGTTTTTTCACACTTCAGAGATCTTGATTTGTGTACATGTTGAGCCTACATCAATGAGAGTAGTGACCTCCCACTTATAGGAATTTTGACCCTACGTGTAAAACCCCTTCCTTTGAATAAAACCATCTCTCACTTATATATATTATGTGCACCTTCCTTTATTTTCACACACCACATAGATTTTTTGCACACCTCATGAATCCTCCATTTTTCATCATTCTGAATGTGAATCCTCTCTTGTGGGTAAAACATCTAAATAGTATTTCACCCACTGAATTCCAATTTTGCGTACATCTTAGATTATTTCGTGCTCATAATTCCTTTTGTGAGTTTTCTCCCTTGAGTCTAGGGAAATATATTTCTCATTTGTTTTCAAATATTCCCAACATATCGAGAAGATTATGAGAGAAAAATATTGCCTCACCTATATAAATGATACTATGAATATTGGCAGTAGTATTAAAATATAACGAATATTTTTTCCCATGGCTCTTAAATGAAAATTTTCCCTAACTACTTCTTCATAAAAACATATTTTATCATAGAACTCGATGAGAAGTTCATGATAAACAATATCCTAAATCTTCTTCTTAGAAACACAAAAACTCTCCAATTGATTCAACTGGATATTCATTGTAAGAAAATAATTATACATAGAAATGAAATTTGGGTCATCCAGTCTTTCCATGTGTATTTTACACTCCTTGATTTCCTTATTTGTAGACATCTGATTCTATGAGGAAACTTCAAGCGACATTCAAAATGAAAAACATCATAGCAAACTGAACGAATGATTTGAAGATGAGAATATTTTTAGTTCACAAAATCAATAAAACCTGACATGAGAGAAGAAATATGGGGCCTTTAAATATGCTTCGAGGGGATGGTTCAAATTCTCAATTTGATACAATGGATTAAATAAGAAAGATCTGATCTGATAGTTGAGATTAATACTGATGAAGGATTTTTTAGGTTCCAATCTATTATGGTTTTAGTGAAAATTTGGATTTAAAGAATGTAAATCTGATAAAGATTTCATAAAACTATGTAAAAATACCAACAAGTATAAAAAATTACAAAAACTATATGAAAGGAAGCATACCATCAAGATTACATAGAAAGAATTGTTAATATAGATATGATTTTTCATTAAGAACATAGATTCCAAAAAAAATTAATAAGGAAAGGAAATTATTTATTTAGGAATTTGGGTTCTGAACAATACTTATTCAGAATTACAAAATTTGGATTCTCAGTAAATTTCATCAATAAAGAAGAAATTTGGGATCCAAACAATTTTATTAAACCCAAAAAAATGGATAGAAAAAAACGAACTCCCACTATGAAAAAAGTGGTTCATAATGTATGTAGATAAGATTTAATAAAAAGATAATATAAAAGATTACTTTTTAGTTATCTTTCCTAATGTTTGTTTAATGTATTCAAATCTATCGTTGGGTAAATATTTTGTACAAATATCTATATGTTGATCTTTTGTTCTGATAAATTAATGAATGATATCTCTTTTAAGTGTGTTATCCTTAAGAATGTGATTCATAATATCTAAATGTTTTTCAGAAGAGTGATGTGTAGGGGTTTTTCTTAAGGAAATTGAACATTTATTATCACACAATATCTACATTTTGGTAAAACCCATTCCATAGTCTGTGAGGGTGTGTTCCATCCAAATCACTTGAGCACAACAACTTCTAGCTACTATATATTTAGCTTTAGTAATAGAAAGTGATACAAATTTTTCTTTTCGCATGACCAACATACTAATGAATCTATTAAGAAATTTAATTTTCTAGATTAAATTTTCTATTCATTATATATCCACCAAAATCAACATCTGAAACAATTTTTAAAACATAAACATTTCTACAAAAATAAAAATTCTTAAATTCATGGTTCCCATTAAATAGAGAAGAATTACATTCACTTCTTTTAAATAAGATACATTTGGATTATATTCATATGTTTTTGATAAGAATACATAAAACATTATCTCTATATGTTTTACTGTTATGTATAACAAAATTCCCATCATACCTTTAATAGATGTTTTATATACTGCTTTCCCAGCTTCATCAAGATCAATAGAATTTGAGGTACCGATTAGAGTTCTTATACATTTAGTATTTTCCTATCAATAAATTTTAAGAAGATATTTAATATAATCATTTTGAGATATTTTTGTTATTTCTTGTTTTCATGAAATTTGAAAAAAAATGTTACCTCACAAATCCTACTAATTTGAAATTTATATTTCATAATATTTCCAAATGAATCTGTTAAAGATTACTGAGTTGGTCAGAATAGAATGTCATAAATATATATTTGAACAATGAAAACATACATACTATCTTTCTTTATAAAATGTGTTGATTTAGTAGTTCATTTAACATAATACTTTTGTATCAAAAATCCTTTAAGTCTATTATACCAGGCTATAGGGGCTTATTTAAATCCATATAAAGAATTTGTATGTTTTAAAACACGTTCTTGATATTTTGTGTCTTCAAATTCAGAAGTTTGATCAACATAAACTTCCTCGTGAATATATATGTTAAGGTAACAACACTTCACATCCATTTTAAAATAGTTTAAATTAAAGAATACTACAAAGTAAAGAAAAATATCAAATATATTTAAGTCTATCTGCTAGAGCATAGATTTCTTCATAGTCTATTCCTTCTTTTTGATTTTATCCTTTGGCGTCTATTCTATTTATATCATACTATGATTCCATTTTAATCAAATTTATTTCATAAGACCCATTTTAATCCAATTAAATAAGTTTCCTTAGGTCTTTCAACCAAGGTCTAGACTAAGTTCTATTCGAACTCATTTATCTCATATTGCATAGATTTGATCCAATCATCATCACCAAAAGAATCATCAATTGTTTTTCATTCTAATTGGGAAAGAAATGATAGATGTTATGCTTTATTTCTTAAATAAAACCTATTCCTTAGAGGTTTATTAACATAAAAATGATACTAACACTTTGATGATTCTTAGGAAACAACTTATTTGGGTTTTGTAATGCTGGTTCATCAACATAAAGTAGAATGTATTATAGGGTAAATAATTCAAAATAAAATTCATGATTATTTTCATTACTATATGAATATTATATCAATGATTTATAATCAGTTTTTGAAGACACATTTGAGGATTTAGGTTGGGGTTTTTTTAAAATAAAAGGATCAGTTTCATTAAATTAATCATGCACTATTTCTTTAAAAGTTATAGTATTTTTGTTAAAAACTATATAAGACATATAATTAGTATAATAACCTAAGAAAATTACATCATTGGATTTAGGTGTGAAATTATGTATGTTATTTTAGTATTCAATTTTAATACATTGCATCAAAATAATTTTAAGTAAGAATGTCTATGTTTTTTACCAGTCTACAATTCATAAGGTTTTTTGTTAAGAAAAGGTGAAATTAAAAATCAATTTATAGTATAACTAGTAATACTAATATATTCAACACAAAAATAATTAGCAATATAATATTCAGTCAACATGGTTCTAGTTATCTCTTGAATAATTTTATTTCTTATTTCAGCAACACCATTTTATTGAGGAGTTGATGAGGATGAGAAATTATGAGTAATGTATTTCTGACTAAAAAAAGATTTAAAATATTAATTTTGAAATTCCCCTCTATGATCATTATGAATAGTTATTAATGGAATATTTTTTTTCCATTTTTAACACTGGATCTAAATGTTTTAAAAGACGAAAATTCTTCAGTCTTATTTAATATAAAATACACCCATATAAATATGTTTTAATCATCATGTAAAGAAAATACATAGTATTTTCCTCCAATAATTAGAGTTTTTGTTGGACCAAAAAGATCCATATGCACTAGATGTAATGAATAAGAATATGAAACTTCACCAATTGATTAAAACTTGGCTTATGTTTCTTACCCAATTGATAAGGATCAAAAACTTTTGAATAATCAAATATAATCTGTATTATATCATTAAAAAAGTATTTTCATTGAGAGTTTTCATTGGTTCCTATGGTTACAGTGTCCTAGTATTCAATTCCACAACAAATATTGTTATTTCATAGCACTATGAAATGGTATATCATGTCTCATAAGGTATTCTATGTTATGTGTGTATACATTCTCATGCCTATGGGTAAAGAGATTAAATTGTTCTGTGGAATTATGAACTACACATTTATCATTCCTAAAATTTACAAGGTAACCTTCATCAAATAATTAGATTATGCTCATGAGGTTTCTCTTAAGAACATTGAAAAATAAAACATTTGAAATTAATTTTTGTCCAAGAATAGAAATGTCACATATAAAAATAATTTATCCCAAAGAATTATTTCTAAAAGATACTTCTCTGCCTTTCAACATGATAATATTTTCAAAGAAATTTTTATTACCATTCATATTATGAGAACATCCATTATCCATTTACAATGCCTTTTTGTTTCTATATTCTTTATTTCCATAAAAATAATAGAGTTTGAATTTCAAAATCCAATATTTCTTGGTCTAAAAAATTTATAAAGTTAAATCTTAGTAATCTACATTTTCATTGAAAAATAAGATTTTTGGAAACCTAAATATAGGGGTTTATTTAAAAAATAAAATTTCTCTCACTGTCTACCACATTTACACTTTGTGCACAAGGTAGCACTTTGGGGTAAAAAATAATTATTACTAAAAATTGGTTTCGAGTTTCTGTAACTAATTGATGAACTATTACAAAGAGGAATAATTTGTGAATACATTTTATCAAATTATTTCATTCATGGATTGAAATTTTATAAGAGTTTTTTTATGGAAGAAATTTCTGAATCTAGTCTAATGACACAATTTTTATCCTCAAATTCATTAGATTTAAAACATGAGTTAGCCACTGAAATATTTTTATTAAATGTAAATTGTTTTATATCCTCATAAATTTTATACTTCTCAGAATTAACACCATTAAGGTATTTATAACATCATTAAAAATAAAAAGTTATCAAATCAACATCTTTATAATGACACGATACTTCGTTTTGTTAAATAGAAATTCTAGAATTTTATTTCTCTAACATATTCTATATATTAAAATTCTCATTTTCATGTAATTTACAAAATCTAGGAATGTATTCAAATGAAGGTAAAATATTATCATCATATGAAAAATATTCTTCCTCTAAAGATTCATAATATTATTCATTTGTAAAGTTATCATTTAAATAAATATTGGTGAAGGATTATGCATTGTGAACCATCACCATTAGACAATGGTTTTCAATGGGTAATCTAGCTATAAGACCAATATTATTCTTACCATAAGATTCATATTTTAAAGATTCATCTATAGAGTCCCTACCACTAGAACTCTATGTGTCATTTTATTTCAATACATTATTTAGCCTTAGATTTATCATACTTCTTTCTATTTTTTCAGAATATTTTTCCTTCCTATCTTTTCAAATATGAAATGGACAATCCGGATTGTTGTGTCCAAACCTTTGGAATTCATAACAAGTTGAATCAGAATCATTATTTTCATTTCTCTATTTCTTCTTTAATATGTATTAAAAATAATTTTTTCCACGATCTTGTTCATCCATTGATAAATATTAGATAATTAATTCTCATAATGATCACGGTCACATGATTTATATATAACAAAAGCTTTATTAGCTTTAGATTTAGTCACCCTTTCTAGAGTCTTGGCATTATATATAGTAGTGAAAGCTATACTTATATTACCATTCTTCTTTTTAGTTGAAATCAGCATCTCCCTTCAACCTTGTTTCTTACTGATGAAGATCTCCAAATAACTCATCAAGATTAATGTTAGATACTTTTATATTCTCATCAATAGTCTTACTTTTATATTCTCACACATTGGGCATGATATCAATTATCTTATCCAAATAAATTCATCCTCAAGACCTTTCTCTCCCATATATTTAAGACTATTGACAATGGTCCTACATCATTGTTGTAATTTGAAAACAGGTTCTCCATAAAGAAACAAGAATTCATGATATATTTCGCTTAACGTATCTCTTCTAGTTTTTATCACTTTAGATGTTCCAAAATGTTTAACTTCATGTTTCTTCCAAATGAAATTGGGAGATTCAAAAAAAGATGTCAGACTATATATATATTTGGTCATTGAACACAAAAAATGTATTGTGTACCTTTTAGTTTAGTTGATATTTTGTTTTCATGGTTTGTGAAAGTTATGACTTCCATTTCTAGAATTTTTTAATCTCCAGTGAGAATTACAATGTTTTATAATCTAGTGTTAATGAAAATTGTATTCATCCTACCTCACAAGTACTCATAATCATTGATATCAGAGGTTGGTGGTTCGGTACGATTACGGTTGTCTACTTAACCAACATTTATACCTTTCATTAGAATGTAAAATACATTTCTAAAATATTTTTTATTTATAAATTTTTATAAACAAAGACCAAGTTCATTAAGAAAAACATGGATAAAGAAACATAAGAAAGAAAATTTATACAAGGAAAAAACATG
This sequence comes from Viscum album, assembly GCA_963277665.1. Lineage (NCBI taxonomy): Eukaryota > Viridiplantae > Streptophyta > Magnoliopsida > Santalales > Viscaceae > Viscum > Viscum album. Next base: position 1,206,808,488 of record OY728138.1, read on the forward strand.
ACCAAGAAAACTTATATGTAAGTATAAGTATATCAAATAACTAGATCTGATACGAATTCTCGGATCAAAATAGTATACATAGATTCTCAATTATAGTATAGGAAATTTTAGGTTTAAAAACGTTCATTTTAAACCTTATCGAAAAACTATGTTCAACATTGTTAAAAAGTTAAATTCACAAACCCTCTTTAGATATTAACTATGAAAAAAACATTATTAGTGTTAGGAAATATTGATCTAGAAATGTAACTTAAGAACATTTTACTTAGAGAAATAATCTACCTTAAAGCATATGAAATATTATTAACAAAGTGAGTTTATGTACAAGAAAGCATAAGAAAACTATTATTAATTTCAGTGTCAAAATACAGCCGAAACAAAACATGAAACAACAATCATGAAAAAAAACTGAACTCTTTTAACCAAAAGATAAGGGTATCTGACAACCATGGATAAAGGTCCCTTGATTTATATATTCAAGAAAGTCTATATTACCCACATTAGTTTATATCCTTGATATGAATATCAAAGTCTGTATTTCTGTACCTACAAGCATAAAAACATTATGGTAGTTGGAACCTTAGTCTTCCTATCCCCGGAAGCCATTTATTGTACTCAATGATACCCAGAGTCACCCAAATAAATATGAACAAGATGTTCATAGTTGAAAAATATTTTCATGAATCACACAAGTCATAAGAGTCTTTCTCTATATATAAATCACACAATAGCATGTAATCTCTATGATCTTGTATTGATAATGAGGTCGTTCACATGAGATCCTATTTATAGGAAAAACATCAATGATCAGCTCCCCCCTCCAATGATGATATTTATCCCTGAATCTCATAGGTACCTATACACATTTCACTCAACCAATGGTCAGTTAGAAACAAAGTGTATAAATTTTTTTCATTGTAACAAAATCGTAAAAATCATTATAATGCTTGAGAATCAATAATATATAAGAAAAAAGTAGCTTACCAAAAACTAAATAATAGGAATATAATAAAAATAGAATTCTGAGTCCAAATAAACTATCAGATTGTAAAAAAACAAATATTTCGACTTTGAATATTAGAGAATTCAGAGTCTGAATTTCGTAAAAATTGGAGTTTGAAAATAGTAAGACATGGTGGCTTAAGGAATTGTACGATTCCATGGTTTTTTATAAGGTTTATAATTTTTAGATTTTTTAAAAATAATATATACTTGGTTATGAAAATAAATTGAATAATACATTAAAAACATGATAAGGATAAACCTTTTCATTGAGAAATAAAATATCCTTTCTCAAAATAATTCAAGGAGAAAGTTAATTTTCTTTAACAAAATGGTTTCGTGATTTTTTAAACAGATAGGAATGGAAAATTATTGATGAAACCTTATTGGCTCAACAAAGGAAAAGATAATTCTAATTATTTTCACCAAAAATCCTTTTTCATATTATTTTTTGGTACATTTTTAGGTGAAAAAATGAATGATATAATGTTTGTAGGGTTCCATAGTGAACCCCTATTTAAAAATTATATATTCCCAATAAACTAATTTAACCAAGATAAAATTCAAATCATTAATTTGTGTTATCAAACAATCCAAACCATTTGGATTATCTATCCAAGATATCTACCAACTACTTATAATGATGAATCAACTGGTCATAAATCAAAATAGACCACCTCTAGTACACAATGATGGAATTTGTGCCAATATCTCTCTGTATGCGACATTCTAAAGGACATACATACACAAGGGAATAACTATAATTCAAATTTATTTCTTCTTACACTTATATTAATCCATTATCTATAACTATAATGTTGAATAAACCAACTATAATGTATTTTGATTGCATTTTTTCTTACATCAATCCATGATCTTGGTCTAACAAGATTCCTGGATAACCTGAGTGATCTTGAACCAAGATTTAACTAAATCATTCATGGTTAAAATCTGAGTGGGAATATATTATATTTAAATTTCCCATTGAAGGATTAATAAGTATTTTATTGGTGAACAAATAATTAAGAGTAGCGATAAATGAAATATAGTAAGTGAGTTCGGAAACAATTATTTTAATTCACCAAGAGAGTATGGACTTCAACAATTCAAAAAATCTCCACAAAAATATCATAAAAACAAGGGTATCATATTATAAATTACAAAGAGGCAAAAAAGTGCTCATGTAACTATAAGAAATATGAAATTTTAATTCTGTAAAAAGTCGGCAGGGAATCCTTAGCCAATGACTGGATAAGGATTATCTTGTCCTCTATAGAGGAATTCAATATTGTTTTCTCTTCCTTTTGACATACCATGTGTTCATCCCCAATCACATTCTTAGTTATGAGAATCTATTTCTCAAGATCAATTGGTTCATAATGAACTCAATAGAATGAATCTTATTATCAAAAAAATTTATGTTCCCACATCACCATGATAGAATGTTTCAAATGTATTTTATATTATTTTGATGATTAGAAATTGGTATATTTCATAGTAAACCACCATTCAAACTACTCTGCATGGATGAAATAATTCACCACATTATAAATGTCTTGGTAGTCAAACCCACCGTGCTCTAGTATGGTAACCATGCAATAGGTTCTATTTAAAATCATTATTAGTCGATGCACACTGGTCAAAGGGAGTGAAAAGTTAAATTATTATGTTTTCTTACTGAAACACATTGGTTGAAAAATTTGATCTCACTTGAGGAGATTTCTCCTTCTATTCAAATAATCAAATTTAGTTGTGAACTATTTTTTATTATTTATATTAATAATATGGTATTTAAATAAAAATAATAATTAAACGCTAAAAAGAAAAAATGCAATGATAGAATGATGTAATATATAAAGGAGATGATCCAGGGAGAATAACTAGAGTGAACCTTCATCAAATATTTATTAGTTTCAAATGTAATTAATGAACAACATATAGTGAATGCATTATTTTAATATTCTAATTATTGTTTTGTGTACAATGCACTCAACAATAATGGAGGGACCATAAATCCACCTCTTTGGTCGAGGAAAAATATTTATGAAGATAAATTTATGCCTTGGGTGTAATGCGGAGACCAAAAGACACAATATCTTCTATGACCGCCTTGACCTAACTTTAAGAAATTTAGAAACAGTAAGAATAAATAATAAATGAATTGGTTTTAACACTGTATTGATCCCCCATTAACATCCTTGGGTCAGTTACTCATGATCTTAAGTATTATAGATCCTAGAAGTGAATATTGGGGTGGAATGAAAATCAAATAGAATAATAGAAAATAAGAATTTGAAGAATGTTTGTGCGGAAGAAGACAAAAAAAATACATGCATGAATTAAATAATATATAAAATAAAATATATTTAAATTACAAAAGATAATAAGACTAAAATAAATACAACTAAAAAATAGAGACAAAATGGGGGAGATTAAGGATTTCCTCCCTCAGTGTATATCTCTTCCTTGGTGCCTTGGATAAAATATAATATAATTTTATAGAATAATTTGGGAAGGAGGAGATCTACTTATTTTATAGTCTAAAATCTATCCTCCTTAATTTTTTTTCATTTTTGACCAAAAAAACAGACTATTAATGCATTCCATCCTTTATAAATTATGTCCATAAATGTGTTTTTCATTCACCCTCAAAGGTTCAATGTACTCTACAACCAAAAATATGAGTTATAATATTTATAATATGTAAGAAATTTTCCTTACATGATTTTAAGGAATTATATTTCAAATGATTTTGATAAATAGACAATTAAATGGATGTGAAACTATATAGAATTTATTGGGGGAATTACTATGGGAGTTTATATTTACTAATGGTTGAATAACCTCAATTAGATATGTGTATACAGACTTGTAATTCCATTGCGGAGGTGGGGTCCACACTGTCCTCCTAAAAAACATTCCAAATTGATGATTTTTTTGGGCCTAACTATGGTGGAATAAGATCTTTCTCTCGTTGAAAAATTTTATGTAAATGAATCTTTGAATCCTTTTTTAAATAAAAATTCTTTAAATTGGAAAAAAAATTAAATTTTATTCACAAAATACCTTTGTGATTAAAATCTATTTGATGTCCAGAATTATGCAATTTTCACATTTTAGCTCAAAACACACCATGAATCCAATTTTTTTAAATAAGATAAAATTTAAAAATAGTGAGTGTTAAAATAGTAAAAATTCAAATATAAAATGAGTAATATTATAGATCAGTCAGTAGACCTTCTAGTGGAGTCTTGGAATTGAGCTTGTTGATGTATATACCTTTGGATCTATAGGTAGTCTGTTGATATTTATGAACATCCTAATTTTTATCAAAGTATCATTTTGATTGTGGTATTTTATATAAAAATAATATATATATATATATAAACTTCAATTATAATTTTTAATATTGATATAGAGTCAAATTTTTTTCCCACTGTTGGATGACATTATCAAACCAGGGTATTCATATCCTTGATTTCTTAAATTAAGTGAAGAACCATCTAATTCATATAAATATAACATGGTATTCATAATAAATGAAACTTCTTCATAATTTTGTGTTAGGAACATTAATTATTTGATGGAGAGGTGGTGGAATTTTCATCTTCCACTACCTCACCAAAGGGGATGATATAAGTTCCTTCTAACAAAAGGTATATCCATTTTGAGTGATACTAGTTTAAACATCATCCTAGGAATTATTAATAACAAATATCACCATGAATGAATTTTATTAAAATCATTTTTCATCTAAATATAAAAGTTTTTTTGTAATTTTAGAGGAAATGTACTTTCCAATAATGACACTCCAATTTTGGTATGATGAACCTTAAATTAACCTATTGGGACATTAAAAAGTAGAACAATAGTTCATATCCAAAAGTTATTAGGATGATGGATAAGGTGTCTAAATAAATGTATATTGTGGAAGATTCTAGAGAATAATTTCCTAAAAATTATATAAGTTCTAGAACCATATCTCTAGGAACTACTACGAAATCCTTAGTCTTTTTCAGTACTTATATATGTGATGATAAAACTTATTTAGGTATCCCTTCCATTTCTTTGTTCCCCGTGTTATTTCTATATCTGCTTCCTCCATATAATCCTTTCTACATGTACTATACTTTCATATTTTTTATGCTTGTCCCGTATTTTCCATCCCATGAATGTGTCATTTATTTAGAAATAATCTAATGAATATTATATAATGGAATAGATAAAATAAGAAGATGGGTATATTCAAGTGACTTCCATAATAGAATTTGAGCCAAAAATATAATCACTCATTCCTACTTTTTGAAACTCATTTGAGATAGTTTTGGGGGAGGGATCATCAGCAGTGATACCAACATTATTTGAGCATTAGTAGATAATGACTCATTCATCTAAAAAACGTTTTGGACTCCTCTACATAAGAATTTTTCACTAAATTATGATTATTACCCTTAACAATCCCTCTAGATTGGTATTAAAAAAGTTAAATTGGTAATTAATCCACTTATATATCCTAAAATGGTTAAATATAAGATTTATTTATAATAATTATGATAGATTTTATCGGATGATATTTCCCTTTCCTCATCTAAAGAACACCAATACATTGTTTCTTCTTCCATTGAACTTATATGGGCCCCATCACCAAGCATTACTATGATGGGTAACGAACTGAACCAATGAAAACATGGATGAATACCTCAAAAACAAAAAAAATTAGAATATACTAAATTGGTTTGGTATCTCAAATAGATTTACATGAGTACTGATATTATAATAAACTCCATAAAATTATTCTACCTCAATTGAAGAGATTCCATAGGGTTATTTGCTGATAAACTATATCCCCATGAATCCCACTCTTTCAAAGATCAAGGATCAATCATATACTCATGAACGATTGGAATATGCGTTATTTATTGTATCATAAGAAATATTCTCCTTGAAAGATGAAAAATTTCATATCTACCTTATTTTACTGGAATTAAAGAAACATGAATTACATGACTCAAGATCCCTACAGGTCTATTTACATAATTCAGTCTTCCAGATAAAATATTTTAGTATACTCATGGCCACCCTTTATCATCTGAAATATACACCACCATCTTGGTAGGCTAAAAAATGAGTCGTTTCAACAACCCATTTGGGTATAATCATGTCATTAACCATGAATATTCTTACACAAGTGTAGTATCTATATTCGTAAGTAAAAAAGAAAACATAATATTTTATATTTTTAGCAAATTGCTTTTAAAATAATTACTGTCAAATATAAAGTTCATATCATATCACAGGTTACATTAGAGAGTAGGAAATCACTATTTAATATAATTGATTTGTTTCTCAATCTACAATTAGTGTATCCTTTACTGACTAGTCCCCCTTCAACTCACACAACTATCACAAAATATAGTACTGATATAAAATATACAATTTCATTATGTTTTTGTATGAAATTGTCTATAATCGTTTTTATTTTTGAGTAGTATAACATGAAGAACTACTTTTCATGATGGTTTATCATAGATTTGATAACATATTCCTTCAACTCCAAAGGATTAATCCAATATAAATTAGAAAGATAGGGTTGTAATTTTACATATTAGATTCCATCACTGGTATCGAATTGATAACCTCTAACATGGAATGTGATCCATCCAAAAAGGAAAGGTTGGTTGTTAAAAACCTAAAAGGGGGCATTTCCCTAATATACATTTCCACTAAGGAAATATAACTTGGAAAATAAAAGTACCTTTATGTTAACCATTATTTCGATGGCCATCTTGGATTCAATTAACAAAATATTACATTATTAATGTGGACTTCCAATAATAGATTAGGGTAAGGTACCTGTTGATGAATTGTATAGGAAATGCCTCAATGTGGGTGAGTTAGATAACTTCATGAAAAAATTCCAAACTTATGAGGTTTGATTTTGAAACTCTAATGTTGGCAGGTATGTTCCATGGTGACTTCAATATTCAAGATATTTAATGGTATCTTAACTTTGTACATGGTATCTTGATATGAAATATTTTTGAAAAACTCAGTCAAAGCACGAAAGAAGACACCATTCTAGTATTTAATTCCTTCAATCAATGGAATACTGAAAATCTTATGTATGTCCCTTTATAAGGGAGGAGTCTCCTCTAGGTTTTCCATTTAGAGGTATGGTAAATTAATCTATCATAAATATCTAATAAAATAAGAGATCCATAAAAAATTCACATTTTCCAAATGATTATAATGACTTCATTATGAATTGTGTGAATTTTATTAATGTTAGTAATTTAGTGACTAAAGAGGTATAGGAAAATGTTATGAAAAATATGAAATGAAAACTTTAAAAATTATACAGACATGAAGGGACTCAAAAAACGATTCTTCCTTCCAAATTCCACAAAACAGAGTTTCAACTACAATTGCCAACATAATTCCATCCCAAATGAGCCTCTATAGTGCATGTCCTTGTCACAAATCCATCCTAATTTATGTTCATTTGTTGTCTTGAATATGATTGTAGAAGAATTTTCCATGTCTATGTATGGTGAATGTATTCCTCCTTCAAAATGTTTAGGGTGATACCATAAGGAATTTCCACCTATTTCTTCTTTATAGATAATGTGACCAATTGAAGAAATAGTTTTACATAGTATATTTTGTTATAGTTAATCCATAACAATGTTAGGTTCATGGATCATGGTTTTTTTTATGTGAAATCATCTAGAAATCCAAACCTATACATGGGAAAACATTCACACACTAGATATCCCATAGGGGTAGCCCAATTGAGTCATGTTATAAGTAATGGTGTGGTGTATTATGTGAACACTAGGAGGTGTCAATTTTATTTTTAAACTCTATCCTCATTAGTGTTGTAGGGTGAGAAAATATTATGGATTCATATAATTTCTTGTAAATTATATAGAAAAAATGATCAAAGAATGTTGAAATCATATATATGGAGAAAAACTATAAAAATTTATCATAGGGTAGCTCATAGGGAGGCTACACATGTAAATGATGAGGAAAATGAGGGAATTGGGAGCCTAACCACTCAGATAGAATCAATGGGATCATGACTAATTTCTATCTTAATATATGATAAATTCATTAATAATGATACAATGTCAACCATTTTATTGAAACTATGTAGGGAAATATACCAATGACATGATTGAATATTTATTTTTTTATAATGGAAATTTTTTATATGAAATCATGAAGAGTTATCACCTTAGTGAATTATTTTAATGAAAACATGTATTATTATCCTATTTATTTGGACAGACCTCAAATTAAAACATGAAAATATTGTGATCTTATTGATATTATGGGAATTAAATCCACATCATTCTTATCAGACTCAATTCCGACGTAGGGATTCTGTTGAACATGAAAACCTAAAATCGAATCTAATAGTTACCAAAAACAAATGGATGGTGATTAATAGTAGGGTTTTTATAAATATTTAAAAAGGAACGATGTGTTATTGAATGGTCTCTAGTTAGTCTATCATGAAAATTCTATGATCGAAACACAAGGGTATCGAATCACATGGTGTATAGAACTAACATCAGTACTATGAGGTGAATTAGAAACATATCTCTAAAGAAAAAAAAATTCATTACTCTAAGGTAGAACCATCATCACATATCTAACACAGACCATGCCTCATGAATCTATAGTAAAACCAAGAATGTTCCTCTACAATGTGGTTTAACTATATGGAACATAATGACTACATAATTATGGAGACATAAAGACTTAGGAAGTTAATTAAATACCACTTCCAAGTGAAGAGAGACATAAAGAGTATTATATTAGAGGGGTGGAGAATAAATAGATGAGTGGGGATACACTTAAATAAATTTCCTTATCTGTATAAAATTAAAAAAGGATATATGGTTGAAGGAGGTCAATCCTAACCATACAATATAAAAATTGATTACATGGTAGGATCTTAAATCAGTAATAAGGATTCTCTAACCATATGGTATTCATATTAACAGCATGATGTTCTGGAAAACAATGTGGTCAGAAAGTCGACTACACAGGGTCGGTCCAACCATGTGATAGGATAAACTTCCGTGTGGAGGGAAGTATAAACATGTGGTGGTAACCCTAAAACATAGTAGGTAGGATGATCATATAGGTACTATGTTCTGACCTATACATGCTAGATATTTCCCCACAAATAAGTTATGTTAAATCCCTCCAACTAGTGTAGCCTTTTTTACTTTGGAATAATTCCTTATAGATGACATTACATTGTAGTTAGACTAATGAAATTTCAATTTCCTATTTCATATAGGAAAATTATAAGAACACATTGGAATCTATTCAATGTGAACAAAACATAAAAATTACTACATTATACCATTCTTTCGAACCAGCAGACCACCACAGTCTGAGAATGAACACTACTTTGATAACTTTTAGATCTAATATACTATTGATAAATGGTGTGTGTAAAATTCCCCCTTAAAAGATAGGAAAATTATGGTTTGTGAAATAATTAATGTTGTAGATATTTTTTATTTTAATCAGATGTGTAATGATGATACTTACCTGGGAATATATAGTGACACATGACTGACCTAGTCCTAAACCTAACCAACTAGGTGACTGGTGAATTCCTAAGTCAAAAATAAAGGGATATGGATTCACCATTAGTGTAACTAATACATCAACATTTCCAGTCCCATGATAATGAGAGATCACAATGAATGATACGTAAAAAAAGTGGTGTTTACACCTTATGAATTCGAATATATAGATGCATAAGTCCTAATAATGGCTTTAAGAATGACAATGTAACTTCATTTCCCTATTTCCTACACAATTATCTTATTTTGAAATTTTATAAAATAGACATCTCACAAATAACACATTAAACTACATTGAAAAATACTAGTGACATTTTTATAAACTAAATAGTGAAAACCTAAACTATTGATGTTATATTTTATCCACTAGAAATTATAGGCATTAGAAAATAAATACTACCATTGAGAACACACAATATGTGGAACACCCATTATAGAAAAAGAAGATAATTTTAAGTCAAAATTTTGTATAAATATATAATAATTCCTAACATGTTTTCCATTAATAATTCTTTCATCTAAAATGTAAATAATTAGTAGAAGTGAATATTGAGAAAGGTTTGCGTTTGGTAAAAAAAGTTTCATTATATCATATATTTTCCATTGAAATTGTAATTTAAGATGTCAATAATTTAAATATTGTAAAATTAAATAAAATTTTAAATTTCATATGTCAAAAATTATATAGAATTATTTTTAGTATTTTCATTAAGGATTTATTTTCAGTAATAAAATAGTGTATTTTAAAAAAAATATAATTTTTATGATTTTACAATTTTATAAGAGTATACTATAATTTTAAATATTATTTTAATTAATAAAATATATATTTATGGAAAAAAATTATTTGTTTTAACATATTCATTGATTTTATAAATCAAATTTGTATCATTGTTAGAACAATATAAAATAATTTCATTTAAAATTGTTTTTAGTATTTTAATTAAACGATGAATTTTTAATTTGAGAATTATTCATAGATTTATTTGATATTTAATTAGATTATATTTTAACATAGTAAACAAATTTATTTCCTGTGAATTTATAATTTTAATAACCATGTATTGAACATATTTTTTAATCATTAAGACATTATTTTTCTATAATCAATTTTTACACATTATGCGTGATGATTTTAAAATTAACATTTCAAATAAATATTAATTTTATTTTTTAAAATGGTTTACACATTTTAAATAATAATTATCAAATTAGGTATATCAAAAAATCTTATTTTTTCATTTATATTAATTTCTATGATTAAAATTTAATAACCATTATAAAAGCTAAAATTTTAAATTAAAAATAATTAAAAACTCTATGTTTTATGCAAAAATTAGTGTGTGAGGAGAATATCAACATACAAAAATATCCCCTCCAATTTTCTAATATTTTATTAATTAAAATTTGAATATTAAAAATTTATTTTTTATAATATTTTTGTTACATCTAAAACTATCAGTATTTTTCTTATAAAATGTTAGCACTTAAACTACATCAATACTCCCATATCCTTTCAATTTTAAATTGAAATTACATCAAATATTTTCTCCCAGAACCTCTCCCACGTTAATACATTTCTTGTCAAATTTACTTTTCTTAATATCCTCATTTCAATGTTGGTTATAAATAAAACTACATCAGCTTCCAACTTGAGTATTTCAGGTAATCCATTTATTTACCCTACACCTCCCTAAATCATATATATCCTTATTAGTATATATAATCAAGTATAAATTATTTGTTTAAATTTAATTATATTAATTTTTCAATAATTATTAAATCATTTCCATCCAGTATGAAAAAACAACAACGTTGATGGTTCATACATATTTACTATAGTCTCCATGAACAATGAATTCTGTGTGTCATCACATTCAATTTTATATATTTCTAAGAATTAATTTACTCTATATGTAAGTTAATTATAAAATTTATTATTATTATTTATATTTTTTTTACATTTTCTACAAAAATTCTCTTAATCATTAAAACATTATAATATATCACTGTTTCGATAAATTTATCCACCTATATAGATATTATAAATATTAGGTCATATATTATTTTTAGATTTTATATAATTATAATATAATGATTTAATGATATATTAATGATATATTTATTTATTCTTGAATGTTTATGTTAATATTTAAAATATGTATTCATATATCATCTTCTAATCGTTAAACATAAAAAAAAACAACTTCATTGCGATTTAAATTTTTACAATTCATATTCATGTATTTCACCTAATGAAAATACCATTTCTATAACAAATAAAAATACTTAATATTTTACATTGAAGGATCTAGTGGAAATGATCTTGAATTAAATTAGTTAGAATAAATCCTATCTCCCTTAATTTTGTATAAAAACTAACAAAATGGTCTAATAGTGGATAATGAAAAAATTGAAAATTAGTGGATATATTTGTAATATATGATTATATAAAATTTTTAAAATGGTATTCTGATTAATTTATGGTTCTTATATTTGTGAATAATATATTTAAGTTATTTATACAAGAATATAGTGCACATTCCAGTAAGCAGAAATATATGCTAATGGATTTTCATCTCAATATCCCTTCCATAGGACATTGTTTGTATATATTAAAAAAATTAAATTAACAGATGTGTATATTACCTTTTTGAAAATTTATATCAAGAATTAACTAGTTTAGTTTCCAGTTTACATGTTAATGTAAGAAATTATTCTTCATGTACTTAAACTATTTTATATTTTCCTCTAGTATCAATGTAATGTCATTGGTGACCTTTTTCCTATTATTTAATGTTTAATTAAAATTCTCCAACCGATTCGAGCATTCATTTATTATTAAATTTTCTTCTTTATCATCTTTCAGTTGATAAGGACCTACTTAATGTTGATCAATAAAATATTATGGTTCTTTCAAGAAATATCTCAAAATTATATTTCTCTTTCATTGATCATTACACTCATCAAGAGAACCCTCAAGTTCCCCCTTCAGATCAATAACACCGACCAACTTATTATCTTCATATTTTATAGTTTATACAATTTAAATTGTATCCACCATGGATTAATCAATTTAATATTTATGCTATAGTTCAATAACCTCCAAAAACTAATTATTATCCTATACTTTTTTCTATATTAAGATCGTTCGCTGAAATTATAATTAAAATTTAAACACTCCTTTATTAGATTAAAACTTATATGGTTTATGTATAATTCATTATTCACATTAAACTTCATCAAATTCCCATAGTAATTTATAAACATTTTTCCCCACTTTACCATATTGAAAACAATCCCACAAAATATTTTGTTCAAATGTACTTTTTGCTCTCTTGAATTTTGTTGAAAATAGAGAAATATGTTCTTCTTCCCAATCAACACTTACTCAGGCAACCTAATTTTTTTAAATATATTTTAATTCCATTTCCCCTATTAACCTAGTGGATGCATCTTCTGGTTTGACTCTCATTTCATAAGAAACCTGAATTTTTAGCAGATCATCCAGAATATTCTTAAGTGTATCTATTTCCACATTAGATACATTAATGGTATTATATAGATATTGGATCCATCATAAGATTTTTTTTCACAGTATTTATATCCTCAATTTCTTCCCAATGTCCATGAATATATCAAGAAAATTCAATTATGTGATTAATGAAGTTATCGACATTCTCTACTGGATTCGTTTTCATATCATCAAATTGAATAGGATAGACTTTAAGTTTGGCCTCATTTACCTTGTTATCCCATGTGTATATAGTTTACTATTTCTCTATCATGGACTTGGATATATTCAAACTCATCACTTTAAAATATATTTGATCAATAAGCTACATGGTAATGTAATTTTGTCCTTTTTTATCTCCATTATGAATTTTATTTTCTGTTTAAATCATAGAAAGACTTGACACATTAGTGACCTAAAACACATAATTGGTGAAACAAAAAAACATACATTAAAAGGGTTATTAGATAATATCTCATTATATTCTTCCAAATCTATAATTTTCTTCCATCAATGAGGATGACTCCCATATAATTCACAGAATTCTCCATGAAAACATTAGAGGAAGGATTTAAATCTAATAACATGTACCCTGTGATACTACTTATATAATCTTAGAACACCCTGAGTGGGGAGCGGTGAATCAAGGTGTGATAATTTTATTTTAATGAGATAGATCACTTTCCCACATCGGTTAGAACATGTTAAAATTTTCTGATGTAATCATGTTGTTATTAAACATTTATATTAAATGAGACAACACAAATGTTTTACATTGTTCACCACTAAGTGGAATATTTATTTATTATATATTTACATATCACATTTTTATTAAAAATTTACATTGAATATTTATATTTAACCTTTACATTTAACATGTAAATACTGTATTTACACTATATAGTTAGTTTAAACATTTACATTAAACAAGACAACACAACTATTGTTCTATCAAGATTATTTATTTAAATGTTACCCATTTCTGGATGATGTATTTTCTACTAATTTAAAAACATTTTGATATAACTCAAATGTGATAATACATCCAGATAATTTTTATGACAATAAATTCTCAACACTATAACATTTTTAATACTCTATATTTTTTTATGGAAATTTATTTTTATTAAGTAATTTTAAATTGGATAATTTTAATTTTTATTAGATGTTGTTTTAAATAATTTTTTAAAAATTATTTTCACACATAATTTTAAAATCAAATCTATATTTTATATGTATTTCATTATTCGTTTTCAAAAAATTGGGAAAGGTTATTATAAATTACAATCAAATTATATATATATGATTTAAAATAAACTCTTTTATTATTTTGAATATGGGTCATTTTTGGAAAAAAATATTACTTATATTTACTGTATTAGTCTGAATAAATATTTATTTTTTTCATTTATAATCATATTTTAAAAAATATTTTCTATGTTATTAGGATTTATAACGGAAAATGACACCACTATATTTTTATAAAATGTTTCTTTTGAAATTATTTAAATAGATCATGTGTATTCATTCTTTTCAAAATTTTATTTTCCAAATCATCACTAAAATAATTTTTCATCCATGTCTATTTCCTTGGGAATATATTATGAATGATCAATGATATTTTCAAATGAGATCATAAACATACTTTCTATGGATTATTTATACTTTTATCATTCTACTAAAGACATGATTTTCTCTACCTTCAGTTTTACTAATCATCCAATATATATAAACATGATTTTTCTTCTAATACCTTTCCTATATGAGTAACTTATTATTGAATCCTTTGACAAAAGTGTGTTATACTAATTTCCTATAAATTTATTTATTAGATAAATTGTTCACTAAAACATTTTTAATTTATCTATACGATGTGAATGTTACGTATTATCATATTTGGATACTTATTTATATATAATATTTGTTTATTTTATGGGTTATCCTTTTATTTTCAATAGTTTTATCATGATAACATATTTTACATAATTATCAATTATATTTTTATATAACTTCTAGTAAGGTAATAAGCATAAAAATAAAGCTTTAGAACATGTGTTTGGAGGCATGACATAATGATATAAAAATTAAAGGAACATATGGAAACAAATATATAAAAACAAGGTTATATAAACATAGTATCATATAAAAATTAATTCATAATAATGTGGAAGAGACATAATAAATTAATTTATCATGAGTAAAGTCTTGTTTCACATAGAGGATCACACTTCAAGGACAACACTAAGACTATTGCACATTGTAGCATGATTCAAAGCTGACCTCCAATATTGTAGCGGATAAAATATCATGAGACTCAACTTTACCAAATTAATTAAAGTGTTATCCAGAAGAATAATTTATAACATGTTCATGAATATTCTATCCACATACAAAATTATAAAAAATAAATCATATATAAACATAATGGTACCCTTGGAATGAAATGGGTATAATAGTCATGTTGTAAACCATAATAACCAAGAGTATCATAAAAGTGTATATAAAATAATGGAATTAAAACATACATGAAAATTCATAAGGAAAAATAATAATATATCATGGTAAGTTATGCCAAATAGGAATTAAAAGATTAATGAAGATAATTTAAGAAATTTTAGAATTAAATCATTTTTGTTCGGTTTTTTAAGAAAAAACAAATGAAAATTTTAAATAGATAGGGAATAGTATTTTATATAAAACCATAAGTGAGCCAATAAGGTTTCTATAATATAAATACTTATTTTATAAATAAAATTGTTTCTTATAATAGATGATTTAGTGCATTGAAATTGGGTAAGAATTCAAGAAGTTCCCTTTAAACAGATCTACTTTTCAAGAAGTATTGAGAGAGAAACCATTTAAAAACATATATAGCCCTGAAACTGAATGATGAATGGATCAATATAAATTCATCAGGATAATAGACACATCATTTATAAAATTTTTATAAAAAATAAACTATAACTTCTTTTGGGTAAAAAATATTGTTTGAGCTACATGAATGAATAATGGTGGTTCAAGTAGAAACCATTTCCTTAAGTATGAAAGTGTTCTTCCCTTGAGTGTAATTTCCCAGATAATATAATTACTTTCATTAATTAGTATTTATATAACCCCTTGTTCATATAATTGATTTATTATAGCCTTATGAAGTTCATTAATTACATTTTTCATGGGTTAAGAGGTTCAATTTTATTATTTGGCAACATTTATTTCAATGGATTTTAGGATTGATTTACATATATACATGTAAGGATAAACATTTAAGATGATAATGCTAGTACAAAATTTTTGTTGTATGTTATTAGTGAATATACAGAAGATTACATGGTTATAAAATTCATTTGGTTATTTTCATTGAATATAAGTAATTATATAACACTTTATTGATAACTGTTTTGGTTAAATAGAGGTTCTTGACCACATATTACTCAATTTTATTTATAAATTAATCTCATATGTAAAAAATATTACAAAACCTTAAATTAGTCATTATACATATTTTATAATCTGTTTCGACAATAAAAATGGTTTCATTTCCATAATTAAAGGCCTTAATAGAAATTGAAAACCTTTCTCCCTTGAATGTGATAAATTAACACATCATAGATGGTGTTTCCATTTCTCATATAAAATTTGGGGAAATGAAAGATGATGATTAATTATTCCACTATAATAAAAACAATTCAGTGCATGTATTGTACTAGAGTAATCTAAGCATTTATATGAAAGGAGGTTAAGAAAGAAAAAAATGGATGAAAATTAGAAGAAAGTAAATGAAATGAAAAATAGGAGTTTGCCTCTTGAATATAATATCGTTGAGAATGAATTTAGGGGAGAAGATTTGGTATTTTTAAAATACCAAGGGATTTTTCAGGTTGGAGAGGGGATTAGGGAGATAATTTTGTAGAATTTAGACAAGGAACAAGGATTGAGTAGAATAAATAGAATAAGTAAAATGGGGTGGTATATATAGTGGGAGAGAGGAGTGGTATTCCATTGTTCTAATCATTAGATTAATATTTTTCCAAAGACAAGGAAAAATGATAATTCATGAGACTAAAAACCATATGTGGGAATGTGATTTCGAGATAATGTCAATACATTAGCCAAAAATCATCTAATGTCATCTTAATTCATCTAATTAATATTTATCATAAATTATTGTACATTATTATTCATAAAAAATTCATGTATTTTAGAAAAAACTCTAAAATATACCCTAAACATTTTTACATGTGTATAATCGAAAAATTAAATCAATCTTTCAAAAAAAAATTCTATATGTGATAAATTTAATTTTTAATTAAAATGGTAATTTACATGAAAAATAAAAAATTTGAAATAATAACTTCTTTTCTAAAACTTTTAAAAATTAAGTAATGTCTTGTAACGTTATATTGTATTCTTAAGACATTAAAATATAATTTTATTAAAACATTATATGAAAATTCATTTTCATTTAAATTATTATATTATTCAAAAAATTATAATTAAATATACATTTTTGACAAAAATATCAACACTTTATTAATAGTATTTAAAATATTTACATACCTATACAATGATATATTTTTATCATATTGTCACTTATAATATGTATAAATTTTATTGATAATTTCATTAGTAGAGTTATTATTCAATTGGTTGGTTTACTATTTATGAAGGTCGAATTACTATTACAAAGGCTAAGTTAATATATCATTTGTATGAGTTCCTTAACTTCTAGGGATACCATTTATTTCACCCATACTTCATTTATTAGGTTTTTTTTGTGTTTTATAATTAATCTTAAATGATTATACTATGAGACATAATTATAAGAATGTAATTACATTGACAAAATATTTGTTCTTTACATTCATCCCCCCTTTTGATGTTTTTCCCTCAAAATATTATTTTACACTCTAAGTTGTAAAAAATTGTACATACTTTTTCTTCATTGGTTTTTTCAGATCCCAGGTTTCCTCTGTGTACTTATGGTTCCACCATAGTAATATGACCAAGTGAGTGGTCTTGTTGTGTATAAAATATTCTCTATGATCCAAGATCTTCACTATTTTCTCCGTTTAAGAAAAATCATTCTCCAACAGCACCACCATTGAAGACATTTCATGTGAAGGATATAGTATATACTTCCCTAAGAGGGATACATATAAGAAATCATGTACATTATACATGGTAGGTGGAAGTGATAGTCGATATGCCATATCTCTAACATGATCAAGAATCTCTAAGGGGATGTTGTACATAGAACGTAGCTTTCCTTTATTCTAAATCATCATGAACTTATTCTATGGAGATATGTAGATGAATACCATGTATCCAACATTATAATCAAGGTCTTTTCAATGATTGTATTTGTAACACTTTTTATGAATTTGGGGTACCTTGATGTGTTTGTGAATTTTTTTCACCTTATACACCATTTATTTAACCATTTTATGCCCGAGACACTTATTGTCACCAACTTCAACCCAACATGCTTGTGTTCTGCATCTTTTCCCATAAAGGGATTTGTTTGGTGCCATTTATATACTTGAGTATAAAATATGTTTGTGATATAATTAAATCAATGGAAGATGTTAGTCCCATCCTTTCTAACGATTATAGAACATTGTCTCAAAATATAATCCAGTGACAGAATATTTTGCTTAGACTGGACATCAGTTTGAGGATAATAGGTCAAATTGAAGTTTAATTCAGTTCTTAGATCACGTCGGAGTCTTTTCCAAAACATCGAGGTGAATTATGGATCTCTATAAGATAAAATATAAAGTGGCATACCATTAAAACTTAACACATCATTTATATATTTTCATGAATTTATATCCAATGATAAGTTTTCTTGAATTGAGATAAATTTAGCTATCTTTATAAGATGATCCATAATGACCCATATAGTACTGTATCCTCTAGATGTCCGTGGATGTCCAGTGACAGAGTCCATGGTAGTATTTTCCCACATCCATGTTGGTATGTATAGTGGTTTCATCATCCCCTTATAATTGTTTATTTCAACCATAACTTGTTGAAATACCAAGAAACTTGATGTATACACATCAATATCATTCATTATAATGCCCCACAAAAATATATCTCAGAGAAATTGTAACATCATTATGATTATTGGGTGAATAATTAATGTTGGGAAATTTTCATCAATAAAAATATCTTTTGTTATATTTTTATTAAATGGTACACATAATCATGACCAATTCATACAACTCCTTCCTCTTCAATCTTAAACATATAGGATTTCAAATTTCTATTCGCTTCCAATCATTTCAGACTTTTTACATCTTTTCTTTGAGCATCTTTTATTTTCTTGCATGAGGGATGGTCAAGAAACCATTTGAAAAAGGATCGATGATGTTCCTCCCTTAATGATTTCCATGTTTATCCTCTTCACATCTAAGAAGATTGTATCCGTATCAATTATCATCATTCATAATGTTGTATGACCATTTTTACTTAGATCATCTACCACCTAATTTTCTATACTATGATGGTAGTGGATTGAGTAGTCAAAATCCTTGATGATCTTTAACCATATTCAATAGTTAATATTGTGATATTTATTTGTGAATATATTTTTGAGACTTTTGTGGTTAGTATGTATATCACACCTCTTCACATCGAGATAATTCTGCCATATTTTTACCAGAAAGATCACATCTGCCAACTCCAAATCATGCGAGGGATAGTCTTGCTCATGGGTTTTCAAATACCATGAGGTATAGGATATCACTATATCATTTATCATTACTACACAACATAATCCTTTTTTGAAGAATCATTGTATACAACAAAGAGTTCTACAACTGTTGGGAGTGTGAGTATTGGTACAATGATAATCCTTTTTTTAAACTCTTTAAAGCATTCCTTGCATTCTTGAGTCCAGAAAAACATTAATCCCTTTGGTTCCATCTTGTTCATTGGGTTTGATAATCATGATGTTTTCTTCAGAAGTCATTGATAATAAATGGCGTAAACTAGAATGTGGTGTATCTTCATTATATATGATGTCTTGGTCCACTCTTCAATTGACTTTGTCGGGGAAGGGTCCACATATATTTCTTCCCTAGTGATCACCTGCCCCAAGAATGATAGATCCTCCATTAAGAACACACATTTACTATACATGGAATAAATATTATCCCTTATCAATGTCATAAACACTATACTCCTATCCTCCTCATGTTCCTCCTTACTATTGTAGTAAATCAGAATTTCATCGATAAAGACTAGAAAAAAATTGTTGAGGTAATCTCTAAAGACTCTATTAATTAAATTCATGAATATTTCTGGAGAATTAGTGAGTATAAATAGAATTAATATGAAATCATAGTGTCTATACATAGTTCAAAGGGTATTTTTTTTAATATTTTACTTCCTCACATTTAATTGGTAATATCCGCACCAAAGGTCCACCGTAGAGAAATAAAAATCTCCACAAATCTGATCGAACATGTCATCTATCAAAGGAGGTGGATACTTGTTGTTTTTCATAATTTTATTGGGCACATTTTAGTCAAAGTAGATTCAAATTTAACTAACCATGTTCTTTGAAAAGTGGAATGGAACTCTCCATAGTGATGCATTGAGGCGTATAAAACTAGTGTTAAGATTCTCCTGCAACTGCTAAATCAGTTCATTAAGCTCTACGTTGTCTAGTATATATGGTTCCTTTGATTTAGATTGGGATCCTTGAATAAGTTCAATAGATAAATAAACATATTGATCAAGATAAATACTAGGAAATTATTTAGGTAATACATCTATGTGATCCCTCATGATGGTTATGCATTTGAGTAATAACATTTCCTTTATCTCAACCAGTTGAGATAGACTTTCTTGTTAGTTGGGAAGTAATTATCCACACATTAAAAAATGATTCTAAGGGAGATTCAAATTCCTCCTTACACTTGTAAATAATTGTAGGATGATTTCGGATGTGAAGAGTGATATCCCTTTCTTCAAAGTAGATGTTGTATTTGTATAATGATATACAATCCATGCACAAGATAACATCGAACTCCACTATAGAAATAATGATGATATTTTCTGAGAGGTTGACTTCACAAAAATTTACCATGGGATATAATACTTGTATTAAATAATTTCCTATTTTTCTGTTATCATATATAACCCGGACTCCAAATTCTAAGGTATTTTTTCAATAGTTCTTCTAAATATGCATGATATGAAAGAATTCTTAGAAAAAAAATCAAATAGCACATTCACTATTCTTGAATGAATAAATAGCATACCTATCACAAAATAATTGTCCAGAACCACCTTATAAGTAGTGATATAATAATCCCACCATTTTTTACTAGGAAGTAGTTGTTAATTTCCTCAAAAAACCCTTGGATATGAGAAATGTTTTTCATAATTCCCATGATCCTTGTAGTTTTAACATCACACTATAGGATGAGTGGTGACAAGAACATTCATTTGTTCTTCCATGTTAGTGGAATTCTTCTTATCCCTTCTGTAGTTTTTAGCCATATGTCTCATTATTCCACATTTGAAGCATTTATTGGTTCTTTCAAGACTGTTTCTAGGATTCTTATTCCCCTTATTTTGACACGCCGGATGTTCTGTCTTCATTCAATTAGGGGATTTATTTTTCAAAACACCCATATTAGACCCCATTAAACACATTTTTCACTAGGCTGATTATTCCATTGAGAGTCTCTGATACCCATTTCAATATTTATGGGAAAATTAAAAATATACTCATAATTGTCGAATTCTTAAATCTACAACACTTTTCGTAGACTAGGATTTAGCTAGGTAAATAAGAGATCCACATTGCTCTCAATGTTCATAACAAAGTTGGTAAATTTTTTTAAATAATTGTGATGTTTTAATCATATGCCTGATAGACTGATATTCCTTATTATTTAGTCCTAGGAACTCTATTTTAATCTTCAGATGGAGGGTTTAGGGAAAATAAATATTAAAAAACATTTTTCAATAATTCATCACAATCCATGGAAGCAGTTTCCTCTTTAGACAATGTATTCCCGATTAGTGTCCACCACTGTTCATATTCCCCCACCAATATGATAAACCTCCAATATGAATTTCTTTTATTCTAGGGACTAGAGGAAAAAGAATATTTTTTCAATTTTGCTAATCCACTATTTTGTGTGGAGCGGCTCAGAAGATCCACTAAACATCGACATCCTTTTCTGTATGAAAAATTCAATGACAAATTGCTCTTTCAATAGAGGAGTAGGGGGTTACACATGATTCATGTTATTATTAGTAACTTGATATAGGTGAGGGATTACTATTATAATTATTTATCACCCATTCCAATCATATTAGGCATGTAATTAGGGAAATAATCACATTTTCTACCACATTGAATATTGGAACGTGGTCCTCTATTTCCTCATTATATACGAAAAAGAATATACAATTAGTGCACTTGAATAATTAACTATTAATCCTAAAAAGGAAACAATAAACATAAAAGGATAAAATCATAAAGGAAAATTACAACCCAACTTTTGACTCTCTAGGATTCAATCTAGCTTACCAATTATCTATTTCATCATAATTATTCTTAGGGGTTTCTTTTATTGTTCCCATAATAAAAGTTTGTACTAATCTTATGAACATACCAACACATATCTGATGGCTGGGACAAACCAACAGTGAATCAAGGCCCATTGTCATGCACTAATTTCAATTTTAGTCTCGATCAGAGAGGTGGTTTCCGGTTTTCTCTATAGATTCATTTTTTCCTGAGCCACCCCAACTTGTTTTTATCTAGACAGGGATTTATTTTCATGATAACCCACTAACTCTATACTTCAAAAAATTTATGGATATTTTCTTATACATTGTCGTGTCCCTATGGTGATTACTAAAGGATTATATTCCAAATATATTTAAATAACTACACCATCCTCTGATACCAAATATAGAGACACAAGTTATTTACACATGACATTATGTGATTTTACGAACAAGAAAACATCATATTAAAATACATTGATCGTAAAGTCTAATTTCTTGGATTAATAAGTTCATAAAAATAAAAAACATGGTAATAAATAAATCATTAATTTAATTAATCTTCATAGAGTTCTTATAAATTCCAATATACTCATATATATTAATAGGATATCCTGGGCATAAAATAAAAAAATGGATGATCTAAAATCCTGGTAAGGGAATAAGCATAATAATAAGGCTTTATCACTTGGGTTAGAAGAAAATAAATAATGATATAAAAAATAACGAAACATATAGAAACATAAAATATATAAATGGGATAATATAAACATGGAATCATTATAATGTGTAAGCGGTATAAAACATGAATTCAGCATTATTCAAGACTCATTTCACATAGAAGAGAACAAGACAGGGTTAGCCACCAAGTTGTTTCACATTGTAGCACGAGTCACGAACAACAACCAAGACCATTGCACATAATGTCTCATGAGTCTCAAATTTACCCAATGAATTATATTTCTATCTGGGTGCACCCATAATAAAATGTACATAAATATTTTTCCCACCAATAAAATCATACATAATAAATTATACAAAAACATAAGTGTACCCATGGAAATAAATGGGTTTCTTAGTCATGTCATAAAGCATAATAAATTGTTGTATAATACAAGTGTCAATGAAATAAAGGAATTATAATATTAATGGCCATTAATAAGGAAAAATATCCATATATAAATGTAATTTAATTAAAATGAAAGTGACAACATTTAAGGAGAGTATTTAAATAAAATAGAATTGAAAAATTATTGTGAGGTTTTAGGGAAAATAGTAAAGGAAATTTTATATATATAATGGAATATTATTTTATATAAAACCATAAGTGAAACAAGAATGTTTTAATACTAATTTCTAAAAATAAATTTTTCATAAAATAGATGATTGAGTGCATATTAAATTGGGTAAAAATTCAGGATGGTCCCTTAAAATGGGTTTTCTTTTTAGAAAGTATTGAGGAACAATAAATTTAATAACTTGTATATCCCCAAAAAATAATGATTAATGGATCTTTATACATAAATTTTTGGAATATAAATATAATTTATAATATTTTTATAAAATTAATAGTTAAATACATTTGGGAAAACTTAAGGATAGAGAAACCTGAAGGAATAATGGATGATTGGGTTGAATCCCTTACCTTATGTGTGACGGTGTTCTTCACTTCTTCTTAACTTCCTTGATAACAAAATTAAATTCCTTAATGTGTGTTTTTTGAACCACTTATTCATTTAATTTAATTATCATAGACTTATAACGTTCATTAGTGTCCTTTTTTATGGGTTAAGTGGTTTAATTTAATTGTTTGGGAGCGTTTGTTTCATGGGTTTTCATCATTTATTTACTTTTACTCATGTAAGGATAAACATATATCATGATAATGGTTGTCAAGAATTTAAGTTTTATGTTATTATTAATCAAAAATAATATTACATGGTAATAAAATTCATTTGGTTATTTAGAGTGATGATGAATCTTTAAATAAACATTAATGATAATCGTTTTGGTCAAATGGCGATTTTTGACCACATCAAACAAATTTTACTTTATATATTTATATGAAGTGTAAAAAAGTTATAGAACCTTAAATTAGTCATAATATATATATTATAGTCTAGTTTAACCATAAAAATGATTTCATGACTATAACTAAAGATGATAAATGAAATTGAAAACCCTTTATCTTTGAATGTGATAAAGTAACACATCTCAGATTGAGTTTTCATTTCGTTTAAAAAGGTGGGGAAAGAAGTTATTATGATAAATTATTCCGTTATAAAAAATAATTAAGGTACATTTACGGTACTGATGTAATCATAAAATTTTGATTAAAGGAGGTGGGGAAAGAAAAAGAAAGAAAGGATGCTGAAAGAAAATTAATGAAATAAAATGTGGAGTTTACCTCTTGAATATAACATCCTTGAGATCCACTTTAGGTGAGTGTAATTTTTCTTTTGAAGATACCTAGGGATTATTGATGTGGGTTAGGGGATTAGGGAGATATTTTCATATTGTTTAGATAAGTTACAAGGCCTTAAAGGACTGAAAAGAAGAGGAAAATGTGTTGTATTTATATTGGATGAGAGGAGGGTTTCCAATTATTCTAATAATTAGTTTGATGTTTTGATCAAGAAAGGAAATAGTGCAGATTCTGGGAAAAAATAGTAATTGGGAATGTGGATTTGAGATTATTGCCTTCAATCATCCCTACATCAACCGACAACATCATAATTCAGGTATTTAGTATTCATCGTAAATTACTAAACTTTACTATTCAAAAAAATTCATGTATTTTTTAAAACTACCAAAAATTCACCCCAACAATTTTTTGATGTTAGGAATTCAAAAATGATCTCAATTTTTTGAAATAATTTTCTCTGTATAAGAAATTTAACTTTTCATTAAAATCAAAATTTATTTGAAAAATACAAATTTAATAATTAAAACTAATTTTCTAACATGTTGAAAAATTAAGTAAGGCCTTGTTAAATTGAATTATATTTATAATACATAAAGATCTTATTTTATTAATATAATATAAAAAATTATTATTTTTTAAATTATTAAATTAATTAGAATATTATAATTAAATATACATTCATTACACAAATACTAACACTTTATTAACAATTTATATAATATTGATTTATTTAAACTATATTATTTTTTTATCATATTTTCACATATAAAATATATAGATTTTATTTATACTTTCATTAGTGAGATTACTATTCAATTTGTCAATTTACTATTTATAAGGGTCACATTACTATTACAAGGGTCAGGATAATATTTCATCAGTATGGGTTCTTTAGCTTCTGTTGATACCATTTATTTCACTAAATTTTTAATTATAAGGTTTTTATTGTGTTCTATATGTAATATTATGTGATAATACTATAATACATAATTATAATATGGTAATTCCATTGATAAAACAGTGGGTTATTACATGTTCCTTACGATATAAGGAAGGATTGAATTCGAGTGGAACACATGGGATTGTTGGATGATGGGTGATACCAATATCTACCTAAAATTCATTGGCTAAGGATTTAAATATCATGAGACAAGATTTTTTTCATTAAATTTTTTTTCACAATATTAATCTGGTGAATTTTATTTTTTCACAATGTGATGTTTCATTATTTTTTTTCACATTAATAAGTGTAGAATTTTATTTTCTCCCATCAAGAATCATGTAAAAAATATTTTCACTACATGAAGAATCATCATTTTTAGTTCCCATCATAATTAGTGGGAATTTTTTATAACATGAATATGGATCATTTTTAAATCATAATTTTTTATTTCACATGAATATGATTGACCAAAATATCATTTTCAAGATATGTTTCCCAGAATGATATGTTTACAAGTCATATTCCTATAATTATACTCGCATAAGTCATGTTAATCTACATATGATTCCAAAAAATAATGATTTTTGTTATTATTATATTCCAATCCCCATTCCAGGATTTTTGATCCATGAATTATTGGGTATAAGTCTATTATTTCTCTTGATTATACACCAATGCTCATAAAATATTAACTTTTGATTCTTGATTTTTAAAAATTATGTTTACCTTTATAAATGATTTGAGATCACCCCTTTTTATTTTTACTTACCATGTATATTAAATATTATTGTAACATAGGATTTTTCTAAAAGTATATGTACTATTATTTGAATATGGAGTAATGTTAACAAGTAAATTAAAATAAGGTCTTTATTTATGTGATCCTCAATGAAATTAAACCTTCATTTCAGGGGATTGTGAAATGTTTTTGACTTTTGAATATTATAATATATTATTACTTCCATATAAATATATTCCATCTCACTATATATCAATGAATGCTTTTAAAAAATCTGTTTTAGCACTATACTCTAAAGATTGATTTTGTTTTTAATAAATTAGAATTAGTTTATTGTTTATTTAATTATGAATATTAGTTTGTTTATTTTTAGAGACTATTTTAGTTAACATTGGTATTAGGGTTAGATAATAATAATTAAAACCATACATATGAGTCTATATAATGAATGATAACCTAAAATATTTCTAATGTATAGATTTTGGGGATTTACTTATGATACAAATATTGGAATTTAGAAGAGGTTGTGGTGTATTTTCACCTAAGATTAATCACCCAAAAAGGGTTATATTATAATTAACTTGATTTTCACTATGATTCAACCTATATGGTCTTAATAATAAAAATGTTGTTTGAAACTCCTTGGGTATATTAATTAGTTAATCACATTCTATTTACAATCCATTTAAAAGTAATTTTTAAAGGAATTAGGTTATTGATTGTTTTAGAACATATCCTAATGAAAAAAATATTGATAAAAGTTTAATAAAGATTGAAATTAAATATATTATGAATTATTTAATGGGATATAAATATAGAGCTTAATATCTTTATAATCCTCATATTATGTTAACACTGAACCCTCATAATGAACTCCTTTTGGTTTTAGTAATGATTGAAACCTAATGAAACAAAGTTAATAATTTATAAAATAAACAATCATTATATTTTATGAACATTGAAAAATTATGATAAGAGTTATTGTGGGAAAAAAATTTATTTTTAAAACCCATCCATCAATAATTATGATTAACAATGTTGAACATGATGACTTTTAAAATACACTAAGGAAGAGAAAGATAAACTCTCATGAATGATCAATTAATGAATATGTTGAAGGAAAGAATATTCAATTAAATAATTTTCAATACTATTGGAGGAATGAAGCATTCATATTTACATAAGGAACTGCAAAATAATTTAATTATGGTAATGGATGTTATATAGAAGATAACTATTTTAAAAATGAAGAGTTTAGTCAGCAAGATTTGATGAAATAGTGTTCATAAAATGGTACTATTAACAATTAAATTTCTCATCTGAGGGGAACATAGGAATTATCTATGAAAATTACATAAAAAAGGAAATAAAAAATATAATGATGTTCACTAAAATCCAGGATTAAGAGGAAAATTTAACGATTTTTTAATAGCAACTCCTAATGTGGATCGTGTTATTTAAGGTATATGTACCCTCAAATCTAAAGATATAGATATCTTTTTTCAATTATATAATAGGAACTCCAATATATCTAAGATGTGTTCTAATATAATTTAATCATGACCTTTATTATTTTAATTGAAATGAAATATTATAGTGGAATGATTTTTTTATCTCTGTTGATATTTGTAATACTATTCATTGCTGAGTTTTTCAATCCATACATTAGATATATTTAACTGATTGTATTGATTTATTGGATCCCTACACCTAATAGAAATGTTATCCTAGTTATGGAAATAAAATTTCAAATTATCCCATAATGATTTATCAATGAATTAATAATATTAAACAACCTTTAAATACACATTATATAAAGTGGGTCTTGATAATAAATAATAGTGAAATCATTACCCTAATAACTGGAGACCAAATCCATATTAGGGATAAGAGTATTTGAGGAAGGAGACATTTTTTCGGAAAATATATGGTAGATATATCTCTATAAATTACATCCCATGTCTTATTTATAATTTTAATTTTAATTTCTATTTTTGTTGGTATGTGATTATTAAATATTCTGAATAAATAATTCATTTAAGAGAGTATAATTTAAATAACTTAATTTCATGACCATGTAAAATTGATTCTATGTCTGATAACCTACATTTCATGATACACCAAACATAAACGTTTCAAAAAATATTATCAATTTGTTTTTAAAAAAACTACAATAAATATAAAAATGGTAAACAATTAATAATTATTACCATTTTACAGTACTTAATTAATAACATTTAATATTGAACATGTATTATTTCAATAAAATTTCTTATATATATTATATATTTTCTTTTAAAATATATTTTTAAAATAAAATCACATTAATGTGATAAATTATAATAATTTTTTAATTATTCACATTATAATTTAAATAGAATGAGTTTTTGATTCTTTTCTAAAAATATTGATTGAAATTAAAAAAATATGGTTTTGAGAAAATTATAACATTTTAATTGTTATGAACCAATAGAATTAATGTTTAATAACATTTAAAGTTTTAAAATATATATTTGAGAAATAAAATTATGAATTTCATGATATTCTTTGGGCATATTTATCTTACGTCGATCCTTTTTTGAACTACATTAAAATGTAAAATTAACAAAAATAGTTTTCCGTCATTAATTTTAATATAGTATATTTATGAGTATAATCTATTAAGGATATCAATAAGATACCAATTGTTGTATTAAAAAAATTATAAAAAATTATAAATATATATAGATAATGTATTATAAAAAAATTTCATGTATACATTATTTTTATTAAAAAAATTAACTTGTAATGTTTTTTTTAATAAAAATAACATTTCAAATCCATAAAAAAGATTTTTTCCTTAAATAATTCACAAATTCTTAGTAATAAGTTCAAAATTTGGTTAAAATTACAATATTAATATTTTCATTAATATAAATTATTAAGGTATCAAATAAATTACCATGACAAAAATTAAATTTCAGTAAATGGTAAAATATTAAAATAGAGTCACTAAAAACTCAGAGTTGTATATGAAAGGATATTTTGATGAGAATATATATCTCAAAAAGTTTACCCTCCACTTTTTCCCATTTTTGAGTCATTTACCATTGAATTGTAATATTGAATTATTAAAAATCAAATGGTTACTTCCAAAACTACCTTTCTCCACAATTATAAGATGGTAAAACATTCACCAAATCAAGATAAACATATCCTTATTGTTTAAAAACTATAACATTAATCATATGAGAATACTATTAGGTGTTTATAAGCATGGTTTCAGCTTTATTTTTCTTTTGGCCTTCATTTCCATGGAGTTTTCCAATGTAAACCTAAAGCTTCCAACATGATTGTTACTTTCACATACTCATTTATTTTACTCTAATCATTACTAAATCATTTATATCCATATTTTAATAGTGAAAAAAATTTCATTAACATTATAAAATTTAATTATATGAATTTTCCAAAAATTATTCAATCTTATCTATCCACTATGAAAATAAACATCAATAATTGTACATATGTACAGACTACTGTTTCCATAATCAAGGAATTTAATTGATCATAACCCCCCATTATGGATGAATCTATTAATTAATTTATAGTAGAGATGGGTAATTAAGACATGATTATGCTTCTAAATATGTAATATTATCATTGCCTAAATACATTCATGTAGTCATTAAAAAAATCACAATACGTTTTTTTGGATTGTTTTACCACCTATGTAAACAATGTTATAAATATTATATCATAAATGATAAGGTAATTTTATTTAATTAAAACATAAAATAATAATTTATTATTTCTTATTATTTAATAATTCTTGTATGGTGTTGTGAATATTTATAGTATTTGTTAATATATTTTCTTTACATTGTTAAACACCTCAAAAACTAGTTCTACAAGATTTACATTTTCAGAAGTTGTATTAATGTATTTTACCAAATTAAAAATATTATCATATATGCATTGAAAGATGTTATTATTATATCTTCAATGATATTGGAATGAATAAATTGTTACCACTTAGTCAGAATTGCTCCCATATTTGTGATGTCTGAAGAAAACAAACAACCAAATATTCTAACACCCGATAATCAATAAAAATGATATTTAGTTAATATATTTGTAAAATATGGTAATTAAATAATTATAAAAATTGAGGTATGATTTTACTATGTTTCTGAGTTAAGTGATTACAAATTTTTTGTTGAATGTGTAGGAGAACAGATAAATTTTGAGTAAGCTATAATACATGTTAAGGCATTTTCGTCACAATTTTTCTTTATTGAGACATAGTTTGTATTTATCAACATATTTTTTTATTATGTGTGTAAAATACCTATTTGATATATTATATCATGATTTAGTTATTTATTCTTGTTATTTGATGTTCAATTTCAACGTTTATATCCTTAAATAGTTTTGATTTATATTTTCTCAGGTTGTAATGATTTATTTTAAACCTCTCTATAAAATTATAGATATAAAAAATGTTACAATCCATCTTGGTAATTTGTATAGTCATTCATTATAAATCTGATATCATTTTATTTCAATTTTTATTTCCATGGAGAATCTATATATCTTTATACCTATTTCTAAATCATTTATTCAATTTTTTATCAAAAAATATATTTTGGAAATATAATTTTCCATTGTATTATTATATTCAATTTCAAAATTTGTAGATAATCCATTCATTGTTTAAAATTATAGATAATGTTTATTCTCTATTATGTTTACTTTTATTAATAAATTAGTTATAGTAATAAACTTCAAAATTTTCTAAATGTGTTATTTTCTATTAAAACAACAGATTTTTAATGTTTATTTATGAAGGAATATATATGTCACCATTGTAGTTTAATTGGAAACATATTATGGATTTTTTCAGAATTAATAAAGAAAATTATTTTCTTCAAGTTTGAAAAAAAACGTAAAAAATAATTTTAATATTTCAATTATATTTATTATTTATTGAATTTCATTTCCAAAATGTTCTTTAAAATTAATTTACATCCATGCCTACTTCCTTTGACATACCATAATCTTGATTGATGAAATTCATTATGTAAAATACACAAGAAAGTATCCACTAAACCAGCGCTCAAATTCTTGAAACAAAATTAAATCAGTCAATCCTTCCCTTACACTAGAGGTAACCAAATAACAGTGAGGGTCTAATAAGTCACGTAGAGAGAATATACTCACTTTATCAGAGTAAGACATAATGAATAGAATAATTAATAACAGATGAAATAAAAAATAAACAATTAAGAATAACCAAGCACTAACAACCATTTCCCAAAACTGTGTATAAGACCATGACTGATGGAAAGTATGTTATTTCATGTCATACAGTGTTAAGTGTAACAAAATTCCAAAATAAAGTTAAAATAAAGAATTTGAAAAATTGGTTCTGACATCATATCTGGTCACCTCCTCTATTCACATACCATTCCCAATCAACCCTCTAGAATAGGTCCCTTTCCCTTATCCTGACAGGGAGCCTAGAAATCTACTCAGGTATCTAATGGAGACCTATATAGAGATTGAGTACAACTTAGTAGGCCACAATCAACATTGCCTATAAAATATCCAGTCTAATAGATAGTTTATGCATGTACTAAAATAAAATCAAGGTAATGAAAAAGATAAATTTTTCTATTAGTTAGCAACAATCACTTAAACCATTTACATTATTTAATGAAATGCTTAATTTACTACACAATGGTCAATTTTTTTCATCTGCTAAACATGAAAAAAATAAATCATGTATCCTATATCACTTGGGAAACCCTTTCAAAATCAAATACATAACACTTCTTTAGATCCCCATTATAGGTTATCTCATCCAATGCATCTATTTTGAGCTGAACCATTAGTCTGGATCCCAAACCTATGCATCATATGGGTGGTGTTTAGAGCATCATCCCAACCCAACATATAGGAGGATACTCAGTCCAATACCATACATACCCCTAGTTCGTGTCCACTTTTTTTATTATCAATTAATTACATAAACCATTTCAATAAACCATAATAAAACAAACACATAACATAATAAATTCATATTTTCGTTTATGACCATAATTCATTTAACAAATTCACTTAACATAAATTAACACATTCATTTTATTCCAAACAAACATTTATCCTAAGATAACAACCAACACAATCACTATTAGTTTCCAATTCCAAACCCAAGCTAACATGTAAACAAAATTAGTCTAGGATTGATGTCCTAAAAATTTTATCCCACACCTTCATTTCAACATTCTTGTTAAATAGAGGCTCACCCCATTGGTGGCCCTTAACTAGATCAAATCAACCTCAACACATCACATTGGAATAGTGGGGGTTCTAATAAATTTTTACTTTATCAATTAATCATTATTACAAAATAAATGCAAAAAGGGAAACACAATCACAAAAAATCACATACACACACACAAAAAAAACCAAAAAAATTATGAGATATAACTTGTATACCACCTACCAAGATCCAAAATATGACCTCTCTCAAAATCATGTTCACTGATATTTGTTTTAAGACCCTTCAATGCCCCCTAATTAGATCCACAATAAAAGTGGGTTTTATGAATTCAAAATAAGAAGTGAAATGAAACATGAACTAATCATATATATAATGAAGAGGAGTGTTAGAATCATCCATATATTCGATTAAAAACCAAACACACTCCAAACATCCCAAAATGAGGGAGATTGATTATTTGGATGTTTCGTCCATTTTGGTTCATAATTAGGGCTATAGGAGTATGAAATGAGGGAAATACCAAGTGTGAACACTTAAGTATTGATATGAAAAATTGGGAAATTTCCACATTTAATGGTGTGTATGGTTTGGCCATATGGTTGTCCAATCAATGCCCTCATTGTTTGAAACCCTCTTTCCAATAGGGGATAGGTTACATGATAACCTTAGGATCCAGCATTGTATGAAAAATTATGCTCAAACCATACATGATGGATCAATGAAATCCCACGCAATTGGTTCATCACCTTTTTATTGTTTTTTGAAAGCATTCACCCCTCCTCAAGGGATGAATTATTTGGGAGCACAATTACTACTAATTGTGCGTCAACCATGATACATGAATTGGGTGGCCAATTTAGCATTTCTTTCGTGTCTCGAAACCCTGTAACACCCTTGAGACTCCATAAACATTCCAAAAAATATTCAATTTACCAAAATAAAGAGACTTAAACCAAAACCCATGAAAAATAATATGTCATGAATGTCAAGGATGTTAAAACTATCCCACCTTATAATAGCTCTTCCCCAATATACCCTTCCCAGGAATCATCTACCAACCATGGTGAAAAGATTTGGACACTAGGCCAACATATCTGTCTCCCACTCCCATGGTACTTCCTAAACATTACCACACTAAAAAAAACATGAACCAAAGGAAAATTATTCCCTCATATGGATTTTTTAGTAAAATCCAGAATATGAATTAGATGCTCAACAAAGGATGCATATAAAAAAACCATAACATCATCAACATCAATCACATGAGATGGGTAATGGTGATAATACCAAAGTTGTGACATAATAAATACATCGTGCAAGGAACAATATGACTACAGGAGACCTATTTAGTATTACACTTGTTATATCCTCTCTACTATCTCAAATAGAACACATTCCATTGTTCAATCTTACCATCATTTTTAGATTCGATGGTGACACATCCTTGGAGAAATATAAAAAACAAAAGATCATAAACCATAAACTAAAGAGTTCGATGATACTTCTTCTAACTCTATGTCGTATCCATTAATTTATGAATCAAGTAATCCTATTGTGATTTTCCATGCATGAGAATCATCCCCAACAACTCTGATTCACTAATCTTCATCCCACACAATTGTGACCTACACAGTTTCTCGTAGAGCGCCTAATATAGTGTCATCAGAATTTTCTATCAGTAACAATTATTTTGAGAACACTCAACAAGATACAATTGATTCTCCCAAGATTCACCAAAATATAGGACACAAGACATCAAAATTTTCTCTATCACCTGAATGGTATGCTCTAACTTCCCATCTATTGATGAGTGGATATTTTTACTAAAAATAGATTTACCAAGAGCTCTCTGTATCCCCAGCAAGAAGGATGAAGTAAAATGGGGATCACTATTTGAAACATTCATTTTGGGACCCGGCGAAATAATACTATCTCATGGACATAAATCTATCCTAAATGATCAACAATAATGGTCTGTTGAATTGATATGAAATATTACACCTAGTAAAATGGTCCACAACTACATAGATTGCATCATTCCTCTGAGCCTTCCTTGGTCGACCCACCACAATATCCACTATCACGTCATCCTAGTTCCCTTTAGGAATGAGAATTGACTATAAAAAATTACCATGTAGCACCCCCAGTTTGAGATATATTTCATTTTTATGTC
Organism: Viscum album; assembly: GCA_963277665.1. Classification (NCBI taxonomy): domain Eukaryota; kingdom Viridiplantae; phylum Streptophyta; class Magnoliopsida; order Santalales; family Viscaceae; genus Viscum; species Viscum album. The sequence goes on from OY728138.1 coordinate 1,206,843,701, forward strand.
TTTATATATGTTTAACGTTTTAGGGATGAGTTTGGATGAGTTTTGGAGAGTTTGGGAAGGTTTTTGGAAAACCTTTGAGGCTTTTTAAGGCCACACGATTTGAGCATGGTTAGAAGAAACAATGTGAGATGAATCTTATGGGTAGTGGGTTACACACGTCATGTGCATTGTTTTCCTAGACATTTGGGGGTGGGGTGTGAGGTTCCCCTTATATGATAAAACAGGTGCACAATTAGTACATGGTTATTCTAACTCTGCGAGCTATCCAGGTTGCCCGTAAAATGGGGTTTTCTAGAAATATAAGGTTAGTTAAGATTCCCTAAAGATAACCAAACATTCTCCCACATGAGCCTAAATAATGATTTCATCTTCTAAATGGTTAGGGGTTATCTCCCACTAGATTTAGAATAAAATCTATGGGTTTCATTGGGTGTTTGTGCCAATTATTCTATTATAAGTCTCCTTACTTAGTTCAGTGTGGTTTTCTGTATATCTACTCTTCCCTCTCTCTCAGTTTTCTAGATCTAACACAGTTATGTATATATCTTGTGTTTTATTCCATGTTTGTTGATTTTAATATTTTATATGATAGTGAAGGAGATCTATAGATATTTTGGTGGTGTGTTTTCTAGATTGGGTTGCGGTTGCATGTGGGTTGATTTTGCAAGAACCCGAAAGGTAGGTGGCTTCGCTCTCAACTCCACTTGGTATGAAATTTCTGTTTTAGTTAGAATTTATATTTTCTCTTGGAAATTAATATTGATAAATATGTTTAAATCTCATTGGAAACCCATTTTGTGAGGATTTGGGGAACATTGAAAAAAATGGGTTATTATTGGTAAAGTGGCTTTTTTGTGTGATTTTAAAATGTTGATTTTAAAATAATTATTCATTGATTATGAAAAATGATTTGTGAAAGATATTTTTCAATAAAATTATTGTTTATTGACATTTGGTTGGGCATGTAATGTGTGTTAAAGGTTGTTTCAATAAGTGGGTTATTTATGGATGTGAATTTTCATGTGTTGGTAATGATGGTGTACTTATTGAGTGAAATTGATGCTTTGTTCATGTTGGATGACTAAGTGTAATGGATTGGGTGGGTTTTGTGGAAGTGAGTGGGATGTTTCATGATCAAAGGTGATGGATTGTGGATGGAAGATCGACCATTATGGATAGTGTATTGGAAGCACCAATAGTTTGGAATGTAGTGAATGGGTTGGATGGAAGCTCCACTGTTTTGGATTCCTTGTTGTGTGTTTCTTTACAAGATGGAATTTTTGTGCTAATAGGAAATGTTTGAATGTATTTATTCATGGTTTTTTGGGTTTCGATGAGTTTTAGGCATTTGGGTGAAGAAAGATTTGTAATGGAGTGTTTTTATAGATGTATGTTTTTGAACTATTTAATGTTTTATATATATTATTTTATATATATGTTCTAATAGTTTAATCCTAGTGGTGTGTATAGGGAAGTAGTTTATGGAAATAATTGGAGGTATTTTTACTCACCTCCTAAATTTGGCACTTGGGTTCTTTTGGAGAAGTTGAATTCCCTGACACAGGTAAGGGTAAAGCATCTATTTTTGTTATTAATTAAACATGATGTTTTTGTGATGTTGTGGTGCTTGGAGCATGGAACTTAGTGTAATTATTTGAGTGGGTTCCTTGTTATTTTGGGTCTTGTTGTGTGTTATTCCTCTTGGTATTTAAATTTATTTCTTGGTTATTTTTGTTTTTTGTGATTTGTTATGGAAACAATTGGTTTTATAATGTAAATTTATTGTTTCGGTTTCTATGTTATCTGGAATCATGTAGTTTTGTAAGTCATGGCTTGTTTAGTTGGTTGATTTTATCTCAAGGAAAAATATATCTCCCATTCATTGTTGAAGCCTTTGAGATTTATTACCATCCTTTAGCACCATGGGGACATTTCTTAAGTCCATGTAGCATTAATCCCCCCTCTCAAGCTAAGGAGAGAGGGTGGAATGTTACAAGTGGTGTCAGTTTGTTTGGTCCTTGGATTTCAAGTGACAGTCGTTGTTTGGTCCATTGGTGTAGATTGTTGGTCATGGTGTTGAAATAATTTCTTGGCCAATTACTCATGTCAGTATGGTATCAAGGCATAGGATTATCAGTATATGGAATGTATAGAATAAATGGATGTAATTAACCCTTTTATGATGAACTTCATGTTACAAGGGATCTGGGTACATAAGTGATTGGTGACACTTATAGGAGTTGGAAATATTATTTTCATGGGTGGAGTCAATGGGATGAGCCTAGAATGCATGGTTGAAATGACTTCCCACTAAATGCATATTTCTTTGGGGTGTACTGATTTATGGTGGGATATGAATGCATGGATTTTGGAAATCATAATTGGGTTTCAAAATATAATGATTTGAATCCTTAAATCCTTTGGTAGTTTATAAATTGGTTGGTTTTCAAAACATTGTGTATTTTAAAGAATAATAAAACTTGTAAAACATGATCTTTTGGAAATCATGGTTGTGATAGTTTTTATACAATTGAACATTTAAAATTGTATAAATTTTCTTATTATGGGTGTGGGACTTATGGTTGTTTTTGGGTTGGTAGAAATGGAACCGTGTAGGCGTCATATAGAACAACTGGAGGAAGATTTTAAAAATGCGGTTTCACCTGAGACCCAGGTTAACAAGATGCTAGTGTAGAGTATAGTGAATGTTTTTTATGTTGTGGAATGTGGGAATAAGTTAATTAATGAAAGCATGTGGATAATGCGACTCACTTTCAAATCTAGGATCCACCCATATTTGTGGGAGAATCAGATCCATAATTGGATAAAGCATGGATAAATAGAATAAAAAAGATATTTGACTTCATAGGAACACTGACAGTGCTGAAAGTTGAGTTAGCCACGTACATGTGGGATGGTCTCTCCCTTTAGAATTGGGATATGGAGATCCAATCTGGGATTCAGTAAGGTGCGACATGGGAGGGTTTTGAGGAATTTTTTAATAAACACTTTTACCTTCATATGTTAGGAATTCAGTGTATAATATATTTCTTCATTTTGAAGAAAGAGAACATGGAAATGACCGGATATGAGGCCATTCATAAGAACATAGTGCGGTTTTCACCTTAGGTGTTGGGTTGTACATCGTTAGAGGCACAAAGTTTTTAAGCTGGATTATCCAGAAAAATTGTTCCATGATAGCAGCATTGTGTCAGGTTGATTACACTGAAATGACAAATAGAGTTATGGTGGATGAGAGAGTCCTTTTGGGGGATATAGGAGGAGGAAGTAAGTAAGTACCTATAGGGAATTGTGGGAAATCGAACGCTGCGTTTAAGAAGAAGAGGGACATTAATTTCTAGGGTGGGATCATGGCTCATAATCTGATTGCAGTATTACTGTTTTTTCCTCGAAATCTAGAGAGTATGCCTGAATTTTTTCAGTGTGCTTATATGAGAAATATAAAGGGAGAGTATACTCACAACCTCGAGAATTTCATAATTGTGAGCATATCGGGCATCTGTAGCATTAATGTTGGAATGCTCTGGGTTCGGGTGTCTGTTTCACTCCTCAGTGGTCGTAGGGGACTTATGCCTCGATGAGACATGGATAGAAGAATACCCATCACTATCAAAATAATGTTGGTCATAGAGATTCTAGAAATACCCTAAAACCTCTGAAGGGTAATAATAAGTATAGCATGGAAAGCAATATGTTTTTTTGTGGATGAACATGATGTGATGGCTGATCAGTCAGGAGCATCCATGGTGATAGGTAAAATTCTTTTAAATTCAACATTGATGCAACCATTGTTTGGTATGGGTTCTTCCCATTATTTTATTTCTTCTATCATCATTAATTTATTGGGTTTACCAGTTATGGGTTTCCAATCAGGGAGGCGCTTTGGGACGGGGGGAGCTCACATCATCATTCTCATTTCCTGATAGTGAAGACAACCACACCGGTCCCTCCCCCATCCGTGGGGGAGGGACCCTCATCATTCTCCAAGGGAACATATCCTTCCTTTTTCCCCTTTCCAAACCTGAGATGCTCCCGACGTTTTTGGAATGTTCTCTACAACCGAAGGTCCCCAATTTTTACAAGGGAAACCCTAACCTACCATTGTCCCTTGAGGAGTTCTATGAAGCTTCAGCATTGCTCAACTGGACATTGATTGCTCATTTTTCATAGAGAAGGCCATTAATGGATTCATTTTATAGATGTGTCTTTGGTTCATGGAACCTCCAGGAAAGGGCTAATGTGGGTTTACTCGACCATAGAAACCTAATGGTGTGCTTCACATCAGAGGAAGACTTGATCAAGTCATGGTTGTATGTGCCTCGCAGCTGAAAATGGTCCAGATTTTACCTACACAGATGGACTTACGACTTTCGCATGAAATGGGACATCCCTTCAGCAGCAATCTGGGTGAGTTTTCCTAATATCCCTCTTCCATTTTAGAATCCCTCGATTATTAAGATGGTGGGTAATCTCATCGGAATGTTTCTATGTCCTGGTAGTCGTACCAATGTTGTATGTCATCTAGTCAATCCAAGGGTGTGTGTCGAGGGTGATGTTTCTCGACATCTCCCAGATATCATTTGGATCACTATTGGAGAGGAATACCGTTATAAACAGCATGTTATGTATGAGTCTTGGGTAGATTGTTTCTCTGTTTTCAAGCGGTTAGGTCAATTGGAGGAGGTCTACAGATGTTGGTCGAGGTAGCATGGGGCTGGGACTAGTGGTATGGATGTGTCCATGAGTCAGGGGAAAGGAGGAATGTTGTTCGATGAAGGAGTGAATGGTGAACCTCGAGCTAGGTGGAACCCAATACAAAATCTGGATACTACTTTGGATGGAAATGTTAAGGTTTATGAAAGTGGTCCCATACCTGGTATGGATGCGATGCTTAAGGAACCTACACAGGGAGGTGTCAACTATAATCATGACCAAAAGTTGGGGTTAGTTTCATTGGGTTTACAGGAGTGTGGGGGGGAAAGCAAGCACGGGGTCAACTGCTAATGCAGGAGTGGGTATACCCTCTTCCTTATACAAGTTCCCAAGAAATAGAACTATAGGTCCTTCTAAGGATGCAGCAGAAGAGACCAATCTAGAGGAGGAAGTGGAGTTTCAACAAGTTGATGAGGGCCAAAATGCAAGGGTTTCTACCACTACTGAATGCAGTAAGGTCTGGGTGATGGAATTAGGAAGAGTGAGTTTGGAAAATCCCAAAATGAATGTCCATGTTTGCAACCGTTTTTAGTGTCTTGAAGTTGATGAAATAGGTCTAGATTTGGAGGGGGTAGGACTTGGGAATTTGCTATTAAGGAGATCTTTGACTTATAGCCTTTGGAATTGAGGTTGAAGGAGGTTCTTGATGAGCTTATCGATGGAGAGGGAATGTTGAAAGATTGTAACAGTACGGTTCATGAGATGGATGGTGTTTTGGTCAGGACATATTTGGAAAGGCGGAAGGGAAGTCATAAGGGGATGAAGGATTATTCCTACTTTCCTCTTCTTATGGAGAAACGATCAGCAAAGAAATTGAAATAAAAATAGTTGGACAAACACAACAACACATGTGTTGTGGATGAACACTCCTTGGATTTCATCATGAGTTTAGAAGAAGAACTGGGGGAACATGTTTTGTATATTAATGCAATTGAAGATGAAGCCACTAAATTTATGGAGAGACCACTAATGTTTTCCCTTAATGAGGAACAATATGCTTGGATAGACAGACCAGACTAGATATATGTTGAGGGCATCAGTATTGGGAAGATTAATCTTGAAGAGTATATACAGACTTGGGACAAGCTGACCATCCGTGTAGAGGTTCTTCATAAGGATGCGCCTTCCACTCAGATTTCATTAATTTATTAGAAATTTTTTAGGGATATGGACTTGGGTAAAATACTTTTAATCTTTATTGAATTTGGTTATGTTTTTGGTATTGACTTACTTGAATGAGAGTAATTATTGTACGTGTAGTTTCTGTTTCTAGATTCCTTTTGCTCGATGCTATTGCAATGTTTGGTGCTTTGTATCCAGCAATCTACTTGGATCTACTTAGAAGGGGATCAGAGCATAAAGTCTTCACTCGGCCGGGCCTTTATTACTTGGATGATTGAGATGGTATGGCTTGTTATCAGTTTCGTGCCCGTGAATTTTTTTATGGGACTTCTTTTTAAAGGGTCCATATTGGTAAAGTCTTGAATTCCTAGAGTATTTGCTTGGGAGGGGTAGATCATGTAGTTTTTCTAGGTTTTCTCTACATGAGGTGTTTCATTTCTTTCCTTATGACTTCTTGGTTTCTCACTTTTTCCTTAAAAAGTTTTCATAAAAAAAGTAATTTTCAGTCAGTCACGTGGAAATGATGCCTTATCTTTTGAAACTAAAAACTCCTCTAGGTCAAAGATAGTTGTCACCCTTCCTATGTAGAGCATTTGGTTTAGTTGTGCTTGAAATTGAATTTGTGTGGGATTTATCAGTTATTTATGTTGATTATTTTCATAAAATTCGGGGAATGTATTGGATGATTATTTTTAGGGCCCACATTGATTTCTATGTGTGAACTATTTTTTTCATGATGGGGGATGGCATTAGATATATCATTAGGGGGAGAAGTGTGAGAAGAAGGTTGAAACATTCTTTTTGGAACTAGCAGATGACACAATATTATATCAGTTGGCGGCTTTGTCTTTGGCAATAGTTGAAGGTGTTGTGATGAGTGTTTTCCAGCAGTTATGGATCTGTTTATAGATGTATTTCCCAAAGAATTATCAGGGTTTCCAACCATGATAGAAGTGAAGTTTATGATTGATCTTTTTCTGGGGATCAGTCATATCAGACTTCTATCTTACCAGGGAGAACTAGAAGAATTGTGGGGATAATATGTGCAGTTAGAAGAGTTAGACAACAAAATGTTAATCTGACCTAGCACATCCCCATGGAGAGCATTGTTTTTGTTTGTTAAAAAAGAATATGGATCTTTATGGCACATTTTTGATTATCGTAGGCTTCATCAGGTAATGATAAATATATGATATCCACTTCCATGAATTTAATATTATTTTGACCAGTTTAGGGGAGATCAGTGGTTCTCCAAGATTGACATGAGACTCGAATATCATCAGTTGCAGGTAAGTAAGGAGGACATTCCAAATACAGCTTTCGAATGTAGATATAGCCATTACGAGTGTGTGTTCATGTTTTTTGGTCTAACGAATTCACCAGTAGTGTATATAGAAATGATGAATCAGATATTTCATATATAACTGGCTTCATTTTTTGTGGTATTTTTGGATGACATACATGTGTATTTGAGGACAAGCGTAGATCATGAGAATCCCATGGTTATAGTGTTTGGGATCTTTAGGGATCATTTGTTGAATGAAAAACTATCAAAGTGTGACTTTTGGATACAGGAGGATCATTTCTTTGGCCATGTTATTTCTGATAAAGGTGTTTCAATTGATCCAAAAAAGATAGAGGCTATTATCTCATGGAAACTGCCAATGAATGTTTTCAAGATACATAGAATTCTGGATCTATCTTGGTATTATCAATGTTTTTTTTTCACGATTTCTATCAATTGGGCTTGCTGATGATAGCTATGATAGGGAATAATATCCACCATCAATGGGATGACCAGTTTTAGAAATTCTTTGATGATATAAAGGGTCTCCTTACATCATCATCAATCTTGGATTTTCCTGAACCAGATAAAGGGTACTTCGTGTATTGTGATGCATAAAGATTATGTTTGTGGTGTGTTCTCATGAGGGGGGGGGGGGTGTTTTAATTGCATATATCTTATGGATGTTGAGTTTTCATGAGAATAACAACCCAATACATGATTTGGAGTTTGCAGGAGGGATACATTATTTAAAAATGTGGCTTCAATATCTCTTAGGTTAGAAATTCACATTTTTTACCTATCATAATAGATTAAAAGATATTTTACCATAGAGATATTTGAACATTATGCAATGGAGATAAATATAAGATCTTTATATGTTTGATTTAGACTTAATGTACACACCATTTAAGGAAAATTTGGTTGCGGATGCATTAAGAATAAAATAATATGCTCAGGTAGAGAAACATTAATGGATCAGTGGTAGTTGATGTTAGTCATAAAAGACATGTAGTTGGAATATGAGGACCAGGGTGGAAGAGTAGTCTTTTTTCTGTTTTCATTAGTTCCAAACTTGGTTTATTTGGGTATAGAGGAACAATATTCTGATTCTTAATGTCTGGTGATGAGATCAAAACTAAATGGTGGGGAGACCATTGAGTGATGGGAACTGAAGGGGAATTCATAATTGTTTATTCAAAATTGGATGGCGGTACTCATGGCTTGTCTAGAATAACTTCATATAGATTATCATCATTCCAAGTGGGTTGTCCGTCCTGGAATTCAAAAAACATCTAAGGCGTTGAATGCACAGTTTTGGTGTGCGGGTATAAAAAGGATATTGTCAGGTTTTTCTCGAGATTCTGTATTTTCATTGAGTCAAGAAAGAGAATTTGTGTCTAACACTAATGTTTTAGTCATTACATATCCCATTACTAAAATGTGAGAAAATAGAAATGGATTTTTTGATGGGTATCCCAAGAATGGTTAGGAAGCACGTTTCCATATGGGTGATTGTGGATCACCTCACAATGTCAACCCATTTAATTATGATTTTTGAATCCCATATATCAGAGGATCTATCGAAAATTTATATATGAGAAGTGATAACATGGCATGGTGTTCCAGTTTCGATTGTATTAGATAGAGACCTAAGGTTCACATATTGTTTTTGGAAATCCTCGCAGGAATCCCTTTTGACATAGTTGAAGATGAGCACGATGTATCATCCTCAGTTAGATGGACAATCAAAAAGGATGATACAAAATTTAGAGATATGTTATGGGATTATGTGATGTATTTTGGTGGTTCATGGGAGGATCACTTACCATTTGTGGAGTTCTATAGTAATAATAGTTATTAGGCTTCGATACATATGAACCCCTTTGAGGCATTGCATTGGTGTCTGTGTCATTGTCCAATATGTTTGGTGGAAACGGGGGAGACATCGATGATTACACTGAGCATTATTGAAGAGACTATAGAGAAGATAAACTTGATTGGAAATTGGATGTAGATGGAAGAATGTCATTAGAAATCGAATGAGAACCATCTTCGATGACCCTTGTTGTTCGAGGTGGGTGATCATGTGTTTTTTAGAATATCACCTAGGTTGGGAAATCGTTGATTTGGAAAGAAGGGTATGTTATCTATAAGGTATATTTTTCCATTGTTGATAATACAAAGGATTGGAGAGTTGTCTTATCGTATGTCTTTTCCACAAAGTTTTAGTGTAGTGCACAATGTGTTTTATGTGTTGTAGTTGAACTAGTATCAGTCAGATCATGACATTGTATTTTTCTAGGATCATGTTGAGCTAGAACTCGATTTTTATTGGGTGAAAAAATAGTGAAGATTTTTAATAGGAAAGATAAAGTATTTCATGATAAAATCATCGGTTTAGTTTGGGATTTTTGGAAGCATGTTCATATTTAGGAGGAGACGTGGGAGTAGGAAATATATATGGTTGAGAAATGGCTCGAGCTATTTTGACAACAAGAAGGTTATCTACATTCTAGGGATGGAAATTCCAATGATGGGGAGAATGTATCACCCAATGTTTGTGGTATATGTCCTTTTTATTCCATTTTATGTCTTAATGGTCTTGGGATGATTTTGGATGAGTTTAGGAGAGTTTGGGATGGTTTTGAAAAATATTGGAGGCCTTTTTAAGGCCGAACAGTTTGATCATGGTAAGTAGAAACCTTGTGATATAGACCCTGCAGGTAGTGGGGTGTGCACAGCTTATTCATGTTCTTCCTAACTATGTGGAGTGGGTTATGTGATGTAGCCCTTCGAGATAGCAGCAGCCGCACGGTTTGTTCATGATATTTCTAAACGTGCGAGCTAACCGTGCAGCCTGTAAAATGGGTTTTTTTAATATGAGATTAGTTGGTATTTCCCTAAAGATGTCCAAATTTTATCCCACTATATTCTCACATAGTATTTCTTATTCTCAATGGTTAGGGGTGCTCACCCACTCGTTTTGGATGGAAGTCAAAAGGTTTTCTTGGTGCTGTTGATCTGATTATTCTACGTTATGTCTTATCACATAGTTATCTGTAGTTTTTTTCTAGATATACTATTCTCTCTCTCTCTCATTTATCTATATCTACACCTGTTATGTGTATATGTTGGGTTAATTTTTTCTTGGGTTCATTTTAAGTATTGTTTGTGATAGATAAGGATACCTTGAGTGGTTTTAGTAGAGCATTTTCTGGATTGGAGTGTGGTTGCGTGTGGGTTGATTACTCTGGAATCCAAAAGTAGGTCGATTATCTCTCAACTTTACATGGTTATAACTAGATGATTTGGTTAAAGTTAATTTTTAACCTTGAAAATTAATTGTGATAATTATTTTTAAGACTTTTTGGAAACCCATTTGGTGAGTATTTGGGGGACTCTAGGAAAAATGGGTTATTTTTTCAAAATGGGGCTTTGTTGTGTGATTTTAAAATCAGTAGTGATTGATTATAAAAAAATATGAAAGATGGTTTTCATTAAAGATGGTTTTTATTGAAATCTGGTTTGGCAGGAAATGTTGGTTAAAGAGTGTTTTCAATATGTGGGTGATTTATTGAAGTGAATTGGCATGTGTTGTGAAGGATGGTGTACTTATAGTGTGGCCTTTTTTAGTTGTTGGTTGATTAAGTGCGATGGATTGTGTGTATTGTGTGTAAGTGTGTGGGATGTATCACGATAAAAGGTGATGGATAGTGGATGGAAGATCCACCATCATGGGTACTGGTTAAGAATGACCACCTGTATGGAATGTTGTGAATGGGTTGGATGGAAGATCCACTGTTTTGGTTTCCCTGTTGTGTTATGATTTATAAGATTGAATTTTGTTGCTAATATAAAATGGTGAAATGGATTATTTCATAGTAATTTGGATTTCTTAGGTGTTTTAAGAATTTTGGTGAAAATATCTCTGTAAAGGAGTGTTTGGATTGTTGTAATTTGATTCACTATTTAATGTTTTATTAAAATTATTTAATATAAATGTGATAATGTTTTTATCCTGGTGTAATGTGTAGGAATTCCATTTCAAGAAAACCTACTATGTGTTTGTACTCACCCCCTGTATTGGAGCATGGGTGCTTTAAAAGATATTGTATTTTGGGACACAGGTAAGTGTAAATAATATCATTTTTCTAGTGGTCCAACATGACGGTTTAGTGATTTTGTGGTGCTTGAAGCATAGAACATTGTGTGTAGCTATGGGTAGTGTCCAATTTCATTGGGGTCTTGTTGTGTAGTCTCCCGCTTGCTACTCCGATTTTGGTCTTGGTTGATTTTTTTCTTTGTAAATTTCTATGAAACAAATTGGTTTTCTTTTGGCAATGTATTGTTTGGGTTGCTCTATTAACATGCATCATGTAGTTTTGTTATTCATGGATTGTTGGGTTGGTTGATTTTATTTCAAGTAAATATTGATCCCCAATTTATTATCGACGACCTAGGCATTTATTTGAAGCCTTTGGCACTTTGGGAATGTCACATAAGGCCATGTATAATTCCACCACCCTATGTAGACAATGAGAGGAGGTAGGATATTACACCCCTAGTCTCTGATTCTTGGAATTCACCTTCTTACATGTATAACATCACATCCAAATACTTATTACATAACTCTTCATAAATGAACATAAATTCTCCCTATGAAGATATCAATACATTTTGGTTAAGGAAATATTTACCACACACTTTAAATCATTGAACAAACACATCAAATCTCCACACAAACATATTGTCAAGAAAACATGGCCACAAACATACAATATCTTCTCCTCACCAATACTTCCATCGAAAGTCGACTCCCCACATTCAATACATTCCATCAAATCCAACCACTTTGGGTCCTCATACTGTCTTTTCTGTATTGTGTTTATAAAGACTGACACAACAACCAATAATGCAAGGATAAACATCCCTTGAAAATATTGTACTTATTTAAGAATCTCAACAATGAACACCATAATTATCCATTTTAAATCTTATTCATTAACCAAATGGTTTTGAGTATCCCAATTCAAATAATCAGTAACGCTACTTCCCTTCCATGGTTTCTAACCCAGATCCAAATCAATGTATTCCATGTAATCAACCAATAGTCATTATTGAATATTGTGCCCATTTTGGGAGAATATGTACTTATTACTTTCATGATCAGTATACATTTGAACCCTATCTCCCAACAAATAATGTCAAAACAAATGTTATAAACCACCGTGACCAATTCAAAATCATGTGTAGTGCAATTCTGTTGTTGAGGACTCAAATACTGTGAACTATAATCCACATCCTAATCATTATTCATCAATAATACCCCAATACCATCAGTTAATACATCAAAAAAAAGATATAATCATTATATGGCTCAGTTAATATCAAAATTAGTGCATTTTTCAGCTACATATTTAACTCCTGAAAACCATTCTCACATGCCTGATAACATTCATAATTCATTCCCTTAATAGTTAATCTCAAATGTGGGGCTTCCAAAGGGAAAATTTCTTTGATGAAACATTTTTAAGATCCCACTAAACCCAATAAACATCAAAAATAAAAATCATTATTAAGATGCTCCAATTATACAATATCATGCACTTTCTCTAGGTCCACTAAAAAACTATCCTCATAGATGATGTGACTTAGTAAATGTACCATGTTGATCAAAAAATGAGACTCTGGTAGCTTTGAATATAGCCTATGATGTATTAGTGTACCCAAAATGATGTGAATATGTTTGGGAAGATCAGCATGAGTCTTGTAGTACACGAAGATGCCATCAACAAACACAATTATGATCTGGTCTAGGTACTAGTGAAATATTTGGTTCATTAGGGCCATAAATACTACTGGTACAATGGTGATACCAAATGGAATCACAAGAATCTCATATAAATTCCAGCTAAACCAGAAGGAAATAAAAAGGTATATTATAAGTTCTCACCCCCAGCAGATGATACCCTAATCTCAAATCTATCTTTGAGAACGCATAAGCACCCATTATACAGTAAAAATGATCATCGATTGATGGAAGATGTTATCATTTCATAACTCTCACCTGATTACTCATCATATAATAAACACACAATAGAAAGGATCCATTATCCTTCTTGAATGAAACACTAGAAATTCCTATGGTTATGTACTCATATGAATAAAACAGTTGTTCACAAGTTCCTCCAACTGAGTTTTATGTTCCTGGATTTCATATAGTGCCATTATATATGGTTGAATAAAATCTGGTTCTACTTCCAGAAATAAATATATCATGAAATCAACCTCCCTCTTTGGTGGTAGCCCCAAAAATTATTTATGAAACTAATGATAAATCTAATCTAATAGAGGAGGAAACACAATCTTCTCTACTACCCCAACATCTAGCCTTATAGAAGCTCCTTGTGTTGTGAGTTTACCCAACTACTAATAGACAGGCTAGGTATGACTATCTCTTAAATCCCAATCCCCACAGAGAACAAACAAACTCCACTAAATACACATAAATGTTACCCTATGGAAGTAAAAATATATATGGGACTATTACATCACCATAAAATCCATTCCCAAAATCAGATCAAAACCTGATATCTCTAGTTCAAAATAGTAAAAAGAAAATGGTACCCTCTATATCGGGGGAACAACCCTTACACTAGCATATATTTTCTACACAAAATCCCAACAGTTTATTAGTCGACATAACTCTATGCATACATTCCATTGGTTGGACTAAAAAACTAAAAAACTGAGAAGAGATAAAACAATATGAGTCCCCTTAATTGAACAAATAAATATAAAGAGTGTAAGATAGAAGAATCATACCTTTAACTATTGATGGCCCAACGTCACCTACTCTATGTGCTGGATATGATGCATGGAGGAAATTCAAAATTCTTACCTAGGCTCTGGTGTGATCACAGAGTGATTCATTACCCTAATGATATAAGAACACTTTCCCAAGAGTACTATATCAATTACCCAATGTGATATGGATGGTAGAGCTTCATCTACCAGCCTTTCATGTGGTAAACAATCACCTTAATCCATTTTCATTGGCCATGATCCACCATTAATACCCATCAATAAAGCATTCTTATAGAACATATTCCCATTACCCATCCCATTACATGATATACACTCAACTAGTTATTGGAGGCATTGACCCTACATATATCTTGGATTGACTCATTGGAAACCAAAAACTCTATCACTATCATGAGAAGAAAGTTAGATTTTTTGACACTCTTTATCATACCTCTCTTGTTTAAAATAAAGAAGCAATGATTCCTACCTTTAGAAACCACACCACTGAGTTACCCAACTAGAGCAACATATCCATCACTAGAAGCCTCATTGATATTTCCTTCTAAAATAATAGATTAATCCTCCACCTCAGAAAAACTATTTAAATGGAATATATACACATGTTGAATAATCTCATATATAATTCTACCCTGGAAACATCACATCCAGGCTACTACATCCCCTGCCAATGTTTGGACAAAGCATTACAAGTTCGTAAAGCGGCTATCAAAATCCATCATCGACATGTATCCCTATGTTAACCTCATCAACATTGCATACTTCTTATACCATAAGGTCTCTTGATAGAAATATCCCAGAAACATTTCCTAAATATATTTCAACATCATACTGACATTTTTCTTGGTCTGATGAAAAACATCCCACAAGTGTTTTTCCTGTCATCACAACATGTAACCCATCACATTTACTCTCTTATTAGTATAATTCCATAAGTGATCAAGATTCACCTAAATGTATTGTATCTATAATTTCATAGCATCAGGACCAACGTCTCTATAAATATTATGAGGGTTATGAAGCTAGAATTCCCTAATTAGCTTAGACATACTCAACACAACACTCTCGGGGACCCACACCACTATTTTCATAAAATGAGTGATGTTCTCTTTTAAATGCTCATTTCCCCTATTACACTGGACCATCGGGTTTTCTTGTTCAACTTATTTAGAAGAATTATAATTGACATATTATTTCCTTTCAATTAGCACATCGCATTGTGGTGGCATTTTCCTACAATTCCAATCACACATCTCAGAACAAATAACAGAAAACACCAATAGTTTTCACAAACAAAGGCTCCCCAGAAGCCTCAAGAAGCCCTTCTATATACACTATAACAAGTGTATCATTACATCCCTATCACTACCACTATCCATACCTACTACAGGTCATGGTCAACATGGGTTAATCAACCCACACATCCACAAGCCTCTACATTACACACATTTTTTACCATTTCTACATACACAGTGCTATCATTTTACTTATAGGTATCTTTCTATATTTTAAACATTTCACAACTAGTATTTTAACCCATTTTTGAAATTTCATTAAACACAACACATTAACCTTTCTTTCAAATTAGTTCCATTTACCCATTCACATCATCTTTACTAGACACCACTTCATTTAAATTTTCAAATAGAAAGTAATAAATCATACCCTTCAAGACCCACACATCCTCCCTTTGTGTGACTAACATGTGCATTACATCTATATCCTTACCTTAATAAAATGACTCATAAATAAACAACCTCATACCATTTCACCCATAATAATAATATCATAAAATTATAAAATCACAAAACAACTACATTACCCAATGGTGTAATATCAATCAACTATAACAACACACATCAAGAACAAAAATCCAGCTTGGGGGTACTTTGGTTTTACATTGTATAAGGTTTTCATACTCATATTTATGAGATCATTTCCATGGACTGACATGTCCTAGTATTCCATATATAATCCCCAAATTAATTTAAAATAGAATATAACCTCATCTGTTACCACACCGTAACATCCCAACCTAGAAGCCACTAAACTGATGCTTCAAGTTGGGTCACCACATTACCTCTATCGTGCTTCCCCTTATGCTCATGGCTACTGACTAGCAGTGAGTGTCTAATTAGTCACATGGGCAGACTATTCTCTTTTTATTAGAGTAATCCACCATTGATAGAATACAAAAAAATGAAATAATAGAATAATCAATAACCATGAATTAACAACCATTTTTCGAAAACTAGGTATAATCCCACAACTGAATAACATGAATATCTTTCCATATCATATGGTGGTATGTTTATGGAAAACCCAGAAAATTAAAAACTGAATAATCCACAAAATGGTTTTTCAAACCAATTATAGTATCCTCTTCCATGAATATCCCATGCCCAATAAACCCTATAGAATAGGGCCCTTTCCATTTGTTAGACCTTAGACCATGAATTCTACAATGGTACCAGATGGTGGCACAGATAGGGTGTGGGTACAACATAGTAGGCCACAACCAATGGTGTGTATAAAATATAAAGTCTAATAGATAATGCATGTAATATAAAACAAGTTAATGAAAATATAAACCAAACCACTAGTCCACAAAATTCACATAAAACATTAACATATTTTTATCAGAGGGTTAGGGAAATCATTTATAACACAATAGCCAATGCTGATCAACTACGAATCATAAATAAAATAAAAGTAAATTCCTATATATCTAGGGAATCCATTTACTAATAAATTAAAACACACTAACTTGGAGGTTCAATATAGGTCGTCTCATCTAATGAATCCATTAGGGGCCTAGAGCATTAGTACGGATCCCAATCCCATGCATCCTATCGGCGGGGTTTAGTGCCAAAATCTAGTTGTATTAATGACAAGATCCTTAGTCCAAGACTATACATGCAACCAAGCCATGCGCACAAGAATTACTAACAATTCATCACATAAAACATTTCATGAAACCTTAATCAAACAATACACATACCATTAATGATTCATAGTTTATTCACTACATAATTCATCTTTATGACTTTCCCAATTAAATTATCTCATTTACGACAATATGTAATTTAAAATTTTCATTTTAATTTATTTATCCCACTCATGATATTCCAAACAACCATTTAAGTCTAGATAACAGCCAACAAAATCATCATTACATTCCAATTCAGGACCGAAGCTAACATGAAAACACATTCATCATGGGATATTTGTTATAAAAATTCTACCCTACAACTCCATTTCAAAACCCATTTTCATGAAGTGGAACACCCCATGTATGGACCTTACCTCCCTCAAAACAACCTCAACAAATCTCATGGGAATCATGATGGGTTAAATTAAACATTTACCCCCCAATTCATTATTCCAAATAAGTGAAACTAAAAAGGGCAACAGAAGCACACCAATGAACATATATATACACAAAAATATTCAACAAGACTATGTGATATTACTTATATATTACATACCTTGATTCTATACACGAACAATATCTTAACTTCAGTCTCTGACTCAAATATGAACAATCACTGAAGCCACAACCTATGATCCATAGGAATGAAGAGTGTTTTAGGGATACAGATGAATAAATTCAAATACACATTCCCTAATAAAAATAATAGAAGGAATTGGGGTGATAAATTTGCTTGGAGTTTCTATATACAACCAAAGGCCCATAAAATGGCCTAGAAGTGAGGGATATTTATCCTTGGGATGCTAGGGGCGTTTTTTTAATCGCTATGGATGTAAGATAATGAAATATTTGAAATGAAAAGTTATAAAACATATGTACTAATGGGAAAATGTTGAATTTTTCCACCATTAACATGGAATGAAGATTGGATATAGGGTTTTCCAAACCCCACACCACCCTTTCTCTAGGAATGGGATAGGCTACATGGTTACCTAACGATCTTGCACAATATTAACAACTGTTCTTAGACTGGGCAAGGTGGCTCTGCGAAATCCCACACTGTTTTCTCATTCCCCTTGCATGGGTTGTTAAAAATTTAAACCCCACCTCTAGGAATGAAATATTTTGGTGTAAGAATACTACTAACCATAGGAAAACCATGAAACATGAGCTAGATGGCAATTTTTCTGTTTCATTGTTGTCTTAAACCCCCAAATCACCATCGAGACTCCTTATATATTCCGAAAACATCCCTTAACCAAAATAAAGATACTTAAACCAACATCTAATCAAGAGTATACCTAATAAAATTCGTGGACCTAACACATTAAATGATACAATCCACCATATTTCTATGGATGGATTATATAATGTTTTTTTCTGTCAATGGATTAATTCATCAAAACCATTATTTATCAAAATAATCCACTCTTTATAAACATGAATTTTATTATAATACCTTTACTCTATGAACACCCTATTTCTGATTACTTTTATTAAATTGTGTACACTGTGTAACCTATACATCTATTTATTGGATAAATGGTTAATGAAAATTGATACACACTAACAATACAGTGTGAATACTACATATTTTCTTATTTAAATGGTTTTTACATTGAATTATTTTGGTTTAAATAAGATATAAAATTATCTTCCATAGGTTTATCATGTTATGATTATTAATGGAATTATGTTCATTCACATTCATGTTTCCATTTTAAAATTACATAGAACACATTTTACATGGACTGTTTATTTTTTGATGAAGGATTAGCTTCAAGTGGCACCTAAACTTATGGACGATAATGGGTGTGATCTTATATCACCCTAAAATGAATTGTTTTGGGTTTTATATCTCAGGATAAATGGATATTTTTCCAGGGAATTTTTATTTCACACAGCTTGAATCATGATCATATTTTATATTCAAAATGTTATAGTTTCTATAGGCATATGTTTGATCCAATGTTTATTAATATGATGGGTTTCAATGGAATGTTAAAATTTTAACCCTTATTCCAATGATTATATTATCATGGCTCGTGTTTGTTGACTAATGTGTCAAAAAGTTTTAAATTTATATCATATGATATTTCAAATCATATTCCTTGATTTATCAACCATACTTTGTTTCGTGTAGGTTTATTATGTATCATTATTATATTCGTATTCACATTTCATTATCACTTACGAAACATCATAACTAAAACTTATGTTTTCCCTCAATGAAATAATAGATCAAACCTTTCTAATGTCTTTATATATAAGGTTATAAATATTTTTAGAATATAAAATATCTCTACAAGTATATCTACTATAGTAAAGATATAGATAATGTTTATAAGTATTCTAAAATAAGAAGATTTTATAGCTAATCCTCAATAACAATTGACCTATGTTCATGAAATTCTATGTTATTTTTGAGGTGTATTTATTGTAATATTTTAATTTTCTAAAATAATGAAAGGTTCATCTGACACGACATCAAAGATACTATTTTATGAACATGTTTTGATCTTCATAAAG
Source organism: Viscum album (assembly GCA_963277665.1). Taxonomy (NCBI): domain Eukaryota; kingdom Viridiplantae; phylum Streptophyta; class Magnoliopsida; order Santalales; family Viscaceae; genus Viscum; species Viscum album. Next base: position 1,206,863,131 of record OY728138.1, read on the forward strand.
GGTATAATGGTTTTGGATATTCATATAAGCCAAATGGTAAAATATTTTCATTGGAACTATAACTCGGCCAATATAATTACATTGGAATTGATTCATGTTTAGATGGGACACATATGTTTCCACTTTTAGGATCAAGACAAACAAAATAATGTTTTTATTCCCATCCTCATGGTTTCATTTACTTAACGAGACAACTCGCATCAACTGACACCTAGCAAAATTCCATTGAATTAGAATATCCTATTAAATTTGTTTGTTTTCCTTATGGACCATTATTTCATCACGACATATACCAATAATATTATACCGCCACATAGATGTTACTATTTCTTCTAGGTGATAATTATATATTTCTTATCACTGACTTATTCTTAATGAGGACAAACATATATTGTTAGGGTAATACTATAATCAAAATCAGTTGATCTTTGTCGACTCATATTCTTTTTCATGCCAACCATAAAAGTGATTCTCATGAATAAGTCCCACAACTACCATTACTAAAAAACTTTCATATACTCCACATTAATATATGATGTTGAACTACATGAATCAATCTATATCACATGACCATAATAGGTATGTTATTATTTATTTATTAGATCCAAAATTCATCAGCTATGATTAATTTTTCAAGGATACATATGATTTAATTTTCATGTGTCTGATCCTGGAACCAAAAATATTAACAACTACATTAGAAACAGTATACTCCAAATTTCTCATTCATGTGGAATTAAACCACATTCACTTATATCCCATTTATGTAGCCTTAAAAACACATGTTTTGCCACATCATTTTAAATATTTTTTTTCAATTTAATTACATATTTCAACACTATTTAATAAATAATGTATATTCTGTATTTTTATTATTAACATTAATAATTAATCAATTTTTATAATTAATAGTTTATTTAAAGCATTAAATTAGTTAATTTATATCATACTTTAATTTTATAGACTAATAACTTATTATTTACATTGATGTTTTTGTCTGCATATTTGACAAATTAACATTAATTAAATAATTAATGAGTATTGATTCTACACTTAGATAATGAAGCCTAATTTTAGATCCATTTCACTTTCATCCCACATCATGGCTGTAAGGGGGATCGTGGTAGGTATTAAAGAAGGGATGGAAGGCAGAAGTTAGTTACGAGGGAAATACAAGTGCGACTTGCCTGTTGGGAAAGAACGAACATGTGCGGTGCACAACTAAGGGACTTTTTGAAGTCAATTGAAGTGATCAATGACAAGCAGCAGATGACGAAGGATCCAAAACAGTTCAATCAGCAGAATTTGGGGAAGATTCATTCGTCATTCCACGATCACATCATAAGGGAGCTGAGGCTCTCATTTTTTTCATTCTATGAACACATCCATCTGAGATCAGACTCCAAGGAGCAGTACAGAAGTCATGTGGGAGACTACGGTGCCCGAAGGCAAGGCAACACTAAGGGAGTTCTTCCTTCCCCTTTCATTAATTATTGCACTCTAATTTCTGATGTTTTCAAAGATATATTTCATTATGATCATAAGATGATTTGTTTAACTCAGTAATTTTATACTATGTTGGTTTATTCTTTAAATTACATAAATTATTTCTTTTATGACATTAGAATTGATCGGCGAGATCAATTTTAATGATCATGTAAGTTGGTCAAACATTACATTTCTATAAAAAAAATTATACTTTCAAGTTTAATCAGCGAGATTGAACATAATCATCATCTTGTTGATGCATTGATGACATTTCAGTTAGAATTTTACAGTGAGTTTTATTTCAACATTATTCTTCTTCAAATTCTTAGTAGTAGATGAATTTTGGAGTGGTGAAATCTAAATGGAATACCTCTATTTGATCTATCTTCTGGCTAGGAAGATATATCAGTCTACTCTTAAGATGTGATTCATTAAATTTTAGTGGAGAATTATCTTTTTAACCGTCATGTTTAGAATTTCTGAGTGTTATTTCTGGATCATTGTTCCTTGTCTTGTTGCTTAATATTAGTATATTGTATTTCTCTAGTTTATCTTACTTAGTGTAAATTTTAGTTTCTCTGTAAAAATAATTCTTTCATCATCCGATTTATATGTAATCATAAAAATAAAAAAAATATAAAATGTAGGAAGATGTTTTCCCCACTACTAAAAATAGTGGGGGTTTAAGATTCACAAAAAACCTTAGAAATCACTCATCTTACTTCTTTGTGGATTGACCCTGCACTGCTGTACTAGTGTAAGATTAATAAATGTAATTCTGAGGACCGTGATGACATCCGAGCTGTTCAAAATTTGGTTCCATTTTTGGGGAAGGCACGCATTGGGTGTTCTTTGTTTTAGATAATTCAAAGAAAATAAATAAAAAAACATAAAAAAATCATATATATAAAAAATTGCTAAAAAGCTATTAAATTGAATATGCTGCTTTACATGAATTATAAGAAAGATATGATTGAATTTTTGTGTGTGTTTGATCTAAACAATATATAAAAATGGAACATTATGAAGGATCAAAATACTGCACTAGACATTATTGTGTCTGTTGTGGAGATTATGGGCATAATGCTTGGTAGTTTGTCTATAACCAACTAAAATGATTGATTACATCGAAGAAAATGAACAATAAGAGTCATGTCCTGACACCCTATCTAAAATTGAACTAATTGATTCTATATTGGATTCTAGGGTGGAACTAATTAACAATTGGTTAACTAAAACTCTTGAAATTCAACTTAGATATTCTCAAGAGCAAGATAAAAGAATAAAAATATTGGAAAACATGATCTTGGAATTACAAAAAACAGTTAAAGAACAAAAATAATTTGAAGAAAAAGAAAAAGAAAATGTTTTTAGAAGATTTGAAAATCAAGTAGAAGAGTAAATGGACAGTGAAATTGGGCAACAAACCATTTAATTTGAAAAATCTAAATCTTTTGAACAAAATATAGAAATAACCAACTCATAAAATAAATAACACATTGATGAAGAACCTAGAATGATCTTTAATGTTGTTGAGATGGACAATTTTGAAGGTGAATTGAAACAGATTAAAAATGAATGCCATGTTATCTTCATAATTCCTACATTGGAGAGAAATTATTATTTATAATCTTTGAGAATTAAGTCATTTGGGTAGAACCGATTCTTGAAACTGAAAATTTGAATGTTAAAAACTCTTCACCCAACTTTTCTGAATTTGTGAATAATTATTCTAAACTTGATATTGTGTACAATCTGGATGAGAACATTAAACTGGATAACATGGAATATGAAATTTTTGAGCCTTAATTAAAAAACCCTCTTCCATGTTTTGAAACTCCAAACCCAATAATCTCTAAAATATTGTTGGATGATGAGGATGTGGGAATTACATTTGATGAATGTCTAACTGAGGAGTTCTCATTTGCCTATTCTCATTGTAATGAATTTTTTGAAACATTGTGCAGTGAAATGAATATCAGCATTGGAAAACTTGAGGAGAATTGTCTTAATTTAAACATTATGGAAACTGAATTTATTGGAATTGAATTGTACAATTCTTCTTCTGAAATTGAATTGAAACACTCAAATAACATGGTTTTAGAAAGTGAGCTTCTTGAATAGAAACATCAAAGAGAGAATGAACACACTCTTGATCTAGGAAAAACTGATTTGATAGAATCAGTAGATTTTTAGTGTGACTTAATAAATGAAGATATTTTGGACGAGATTTATAAAATTGTTAGACTTGAATCTGTTGGGGATAAAAGAAATTCTTTTCCCTGACTATCACTTCCACCCTCACCTGTGATGGGTTCTGAGACTTCTCATTATTCTGATAGTAGTCCATTGGGGGAATCACACTTGTGTTCCATTTTCTATGATTCTATTCAGCACTTGATTGAATTCACTCTTGATCCTGCAAATCAGAACTCACCCATGAGCACATTTGATGTTGAATATTTTAATGATGAAGCTGAGAGAGATGGATTTGAGAATAATGCCACACCCTTTAAAGAACCTAAATCTATATTGTCCCTTCACGTGTATTAAAATCTTGAAATGTCATAACTTATTCTAGAAATGGACAAAACTATAACTACTACTATTAAAGGGTGCATCTTAGGGGTTATTTTAGGATGTGAGAATTCAGTTATTGATGTGTCAAGTCTTTTTGCCCACAAATCTCATCTTTCTGTTAAAAATTGTTGGGCCAAACACATTTGGCGGTTCCTAGTAAAGGAAAAACATCCACTTAGTGACTATATTTAGTTGCTAGGTCAGTTCATTTGGGGAATTTAAAACTAAAATTTCATGGGATGCAACCCATGTCTTTTCTTTTGTTAATAAATAAATTTTTTTATTAAATAATGTCTAACTGAAGACATAAAAATCAGTGGTTCTTGGGAGTCAACCCATTCTCTTTCTTTGTTTTCACCTTTTTACTGTTTTGTGTTGAATAAAGTTCTTCCATGTTGCCTAGTAAATGTACTTCCTATGCTAGTTATTTGTCTGTGGTGTTCATGCTTTGTATTTTTAGGATGTTGTAGTTAGTTTCCTGAATGAGTTGAATTCCAATACTAGAGGGAAATTAACAAATATAGTCAGGGAAGTATTTCAACTTTTTTTCATGTATTTCTGCTCCTGTATTAGTTAATAGAATTCTTCTCACTGAAAATTCTTCGTAGAAAATTCTGCTCCATGTGTATTGAAAATTATGTTGCATGATTTGAACTGTATTAAATTTTGTTTCTTTTATTTCTACCGAAATAAAGATTCTTCATATGTTTAAAATTATGCACATATTGGAATGGAATTTTGCTGTATTTCAATGTTTAAATAAACAAATCTGTACGTACTTCACTACTAAAATATGAATTTAATTATTATTAGAATCTTTTCCACTACTTGAAACTAAGTGTGTAGGAGTACATGTTTTAGATATTTTAAATCTTATTAATGTTGGTGTGTTTAGCATGAACTTTTTCTGGTTTATTGAATATCTAACAAAATAAATTCTGCTAAACTTTCTTTCACCAAATTAATTGTGCACCCACACCTCATATGCTAATTTTTTATCTGCGTTGAAAATCTTTGCCACTGGACCAATGTTAATTCATGTATTTCTTAATGAACCTTCTGTTAAGTTATTCATTGTGGAAAACTAAATTTTTTAACATTAATGTGACATTTATATATTTCATCTATCTACTTAATTGAAAATCTATTTTGTATTTTAATTGTTTAATTGTTCTTCAACATATTTAGAATTCCACTTTGGGGAAAAAGTTGGTTTTTAAGTGTGGGGTAGGGGGTCAATTCATGACTGTGCATAACTGTGCTTTAGTGAGCCCATCAATTCCCACTACAAATTCAATCATTTTGTTAAAAATGGGAAAAAAATTCCAAATTCTTGCATAATTTTAGTCTTTACACTGTATTCAAATGGATCTTTCCTTAGGAAAAGTTCCTTGCTGGCAGTTAAGAATTGTTTTGAGTCTGAAATTGATGAGGTTGGATGATTGTTGAGTGGTCTTATTTAGTGATTGATTGGAAATATGGTTTAGGACCTACTTTTTAAAGGGATATGGGTAACATGTTTGTAGAGCTACAATCATAACCCTTGGAACATGAAGTTCAATTCTGATATTAGGGGCCTCTTTCATTTTTTTAATTATTCAAAGTAATTTCCTTAATGAGCCAATGTAAATGGTTTCTATATAAATCTTTTGAAACTGGATTAATTTGGGCATATGGGATCCCAAGATAATTTTTTGAGACCCTAGATGCTGGGTGCATTTCTTTTTAATATAATCCCTCTGTTCACTTTAAATAAGTGCATATGCACAGTGCTGAGGACAACGATACATGGCATGGGAAAAATAAAATAAAGTGTCTGGGGTCAAAAACGAGTTCATTAAGGTGAGGGGAATGATGAATTCTAGATGAAGAATGGGTTAACTGGTTTATATGGTAGTCATTTAAGATGTTTCATTGAGGTGATTCACAAAATAAATATTTTTTTGGATGCTAAGTGATGATTCAAATGCAAGGTATCTATATTTTTTTTCTTAATTTCACATAAATTTTACCCTTTTTCACTCTTGGACTTTGGACATGAGCCTGGATTGAAGTTAGTCACTATTCAATATCACATATGAGGCATGACACTTTCATTTCACACTAATTCATTGCTTTCTTGACTACCAGTGAGTATTTGTTCTAGGAAATGTTCATATGAGCAATTTAGTCTCTAAAAGCATATTGACATGTTTTTGAAGTCCTTTGTTTAATGTCCTGGACAAGATAAATTTTGGCCTGAATAATAAACATACTTCTCTTTTCAAGTTTAATAAAACATGGAATTGTTTCTGGACAAACAATGTTTATGTGTGGGGGAATTTTATGTGGCCTTAAAAATAGATGTTTTGCCACATATTTTTAATTAATTTTTATCAATTTAATTACTTATTTTAACACTTTTTAATAAATAATTTCTCCTTTGTATTTTTATTATTAACTTTAATAATTAATCAATTTTTATAATTAATATTGTATTGTAAGACTTAAATTAGTTAATGTATCTCTTACTTTAATTTTATATACTAAGAACTTATTATTTACTTTGATGTTTTTGTCAACATATTTGATAAATTAACATTAATTAAATAATTAATGAGTTTTGATTCTGCACATAGATAATGAATCCTATTTTTTGTATTTCATGTTTTAAATATCATTCGATTAAAGTATAATAATATAATTATTAGCTGTCTTATAATAATTTTTTAACTATAAATTTATGTTTAAAAAGTCGCTACTCTTATTTTAGTCTATTTAATTTAATTCCATTAATTAACATAAGTGTTTTATTACAAATTAACTAACTTTTTACATCAATTTGTTAAAGTAACTTTTTTAAATAATTTAACTTTGTAATTTAAATATCTAAATATTATAATTAAATTGATTTTTAATTATAGTGTTAGTATAGTAATAATTTAAGTTATACGAATTAAAGTCATCAATAATTTAACTTAAGTTTAAATGGTTTTATAAATTTATTAATGTTTATGTTAAAAATAAGTTTTGAATTGTTTTAATTCAAATTTAGTTTTTATTAATTACATTGTTCATATTTTATTTATGTTTTAATTTAATTTATTTACTCTTTTTGTTTTTGCAGGTTCACGGTTTTATTCTGGGAACTGTGTCTCCATGCACCGTATCTCTTAATGTCTCACCGTAATCCTTTTACGATGACACATCTACCTTAATCCATCTTTACTGTCTCACCGTAACCCATGACACCGTAAACTTTTCCAATAGTTAGATTTTTCTTCTCACTGGTTCATCTCACACTATTTATTTCATTTATGGCCTCACTGTAACCTAACTCACAGTGCCACCATCTATCTCTCTTACTGTTTCACCTTTAATCTGTGCCACCGTATTCAAATTCCCAGTGCCATAGCCACCAGGATTCTCTTCCTGGACTCACTGTAACCCCTTTAACGGATGCACTGTTTCTCTTTGCACCGTAACCTATTTTACTATCTCACTGTAATTCAATTTTACTATCACTCTGTATCTTTATGATGCCACTACAAACCTCACACAACGTTTTTCTTTCATTCCACTGTGAGTGTCGCTTCACTGTTTCACCATTCCACTTCTAATTTGCTTGGTACCGTATCCCTGCATCACCGTTATAGTCTCCTACACAACATCTCTGCAAACACCAATGGTGCCTCTTCCTCAACACATGCTTTTTCCCATGTCACCACTTCTGTTTTCATTTTTAGCTCTATTTCACTTTCATCCTGCAGGATGGTTGTAAGGGGGCTCATGGTCGGTATTGAAGAATGGAGCGAAGGCGGCTGCTTGAGGTAGAGAAATAAGGATAAGACTATGAACCTAATGTGCAGTGGTGTGAATGGTGTCTACTAAATGTTATTGGAGAGGCTATGGTTTTTTGGTGGTGAGAAATGACACACAACAGCAAAGGAGCAAGACCGAGCTCGACAGACTCATTGTGTAAGAACAGAGGAGCAGTTGAGGCCGAGTCCACTGGAGCCCGCTGTTGTCACAGATTCTTGAACAAGGAACCCTTACTGCCTTGTTGTAGAGAAGAAGATACATGGGGGAGTGAAATAATTAATAAAAAAACATAATAAAGATATTAAAGTTAAAGTTAAAGTAAATAATTAATAATCTAAACAAATAAATATAATATAATTCATAAAAGATTTTGTAATATTTATAAATAGATAAGTTATAAAATAAAATTAAGATAACTACTAAGAATTTATTAAATTATTAACAATTATAATTTATAAATAAAATTAATTATTAACATAATTAAATGTGCTAAACACTTTAATTATAAATTAATTACAACAAAATAAAAATAATAAATAAATTTTATTAATTTAATTTATGAATCAAATTAGGTTATACTCTCTAATTATAAATAATACACAAACTAATAACTCAAGTTTTAATAGTAAATTAAAAACATATTTATTCTATTTTATTAAGTTTTTAATAATAAGTTAATAATCATAATAATAATATTTAATAATTTTTACCTATTATGATTTATATTATTTGACGGTTAGTTAAATTTTAATTAGTAATATAACATTAAATTAAAAAGAATACTTCTTTTCTTTCATTGCATATTAATTTATTTATTTCCTATTTTAACAATTTATGTTCATCTAAGGGATGAAAACACATCCATATTCATCTAACTAACTCACTGAGAGTCAGTTACGAGAAAAATAATAGTGTGATGTGCATGTCGTGAAAGAACGCACATGTGCAGTTCACAACTGAGGGACTTTTTGATGTCAGTTTAATTGATCGGTGACAAGTAGTAGATGATGAAGGATCCAAAATAGATCATGCAGTAGAATTTGGGGGAGATTCATTTGTTATTCCACGATCACATCAGACTAGAGTGGAGGCTCTCATTTTTTTCATTCCACGAACACATCTATTCGAGATCAGAATCTGAGGAGTAGTACAAAAGTCAAGCGGGAGGCTAAGGATCTCGTAGGCAGAGCAGCACTAGGGGAGTTCTTCCTTCCCCTTTCTTTAATTATTTTACTTTGCTTTTGGTTATATTCAATTCTATATTTCATTATGATCATAGGCTGAATTGTTTAACTTAAGAATTTTATACTTTGTTGGTTTATTCTTTAAAATTATTCACTTAATTCTTTTCTGACATTAGAATTGATCCTTGAGATGAATTTTAATGATCATGTATATTGTTTACACCATAAATGTTTTTATAAAAAATCATTGTTTTATGGTTAATCAGTGATATTGAACTTGATCATCATCTTGTTGAAGCATTAATGTCATTTCAGTTGGAATTTTACGGTGAGTTTTAGTTCAACTGTATTCTTCTTCAAATTCTTAGAAGTGGATGAATTTTGTAGTAGCAAACTCTAAAAGTCATACCTCTGTTTGATGCATCTTCTGGCGAGGAATATATATCAATCTACTCTTAAGATTTGATTCAATAAATTTTAGTGGAGAATTATCTTTTTAATAGACATGTTTAGAATTCCTGAGTGTTATTTCTAGATCGATGATCCTTGTTTTGCTGCTTAAAATTATTATACTGTATTTCTCTAGTTTATCATACTTAGTGTAAATTTTAGTTTCTATATAAAAATACTCGTTTCATCATCGTTTTTCCATATCATGATATATATAAAAAAATATAAAAGTTAAGAAGATTTTTTACCCACTGCTATCTAAAGTGGGGGTTTAAAATTCAAAAAAAACCATAGAAATCACTTTTCTTCCTTCTCTATGGATCGACCCTGCACTGATGTACTAGTGTTGGTGTAATAAATGCAATTTTCTGGGTCGTGACAACCTCTGGCTGGTTCACCCATCAATACAATGTAATAATAATATAATGATGCATAACATCTAATAATAAATTATATTATCATCAATGGAGAACCACTGATACTTAGAGATGTTTACATGTATTGTATATATCTGATACATAAAAATATTTTCATCAAAACATGTTAAAAACAAGTTACATTCATGGGTAACCTATTTTATACTAGAATACAGGGAGGATTAGTGAAGTTGGATTAAATATATAACTGAACCCTTTAGTAATTAATAATTACCCAAAATAAGCAGTGATAAGCCCAATTTCCCATCATCTCAACGAATGTTATTTCATTAGAGTAGTTGGAATGAAACCCGGGTTTCTAACTATCTTTAAGAAGAATGTCTATATAAAATCATCATACTATAGATGTTGGAGTCATTTGGTGTTTTTTATACAATAAATTTTTCCCATTGAAATCTATTCAAAATAAGAGTAGTGCTCCAAAGCAATATACAACCACAACCAATATTTAAAAATAACAAACCATTCCAATCATGTATCAAATTTTAGTTAAAAGAAATCATGAAATCTTTCACTAGAATTTTTATCTACATTTAACTATTTTTGGACCTTAAATTATGATTCCCTATTCCAAACCATGGTTTACATCAGATATTATTATATTTATATATGAGTCTATGGGGTTTTAAAATTTTATCAGCATTGTGTAAGAATTTTTTTAGGGGGGATTTTTTTCTGGATAGTGACCATAAATGATTATAGAGAGATTAAATGGTGTTTACCACTAAAATAAAATAATATTTTGTGATGAATTAAGGGGATGAATTTCATTATTTATTATGCTGCATATCATAAAATGATATGGGTTTCTTTTAATTTTTCATATAAATTTATTTTTTCTCTCAAATTCACTTCATGTCTTTAAAATTTCTCTAGTGGATTGGTTCCATTTTCAATGATATTGGTTTCTTCTCATTATTTTTTGGATAATCATTTCTCTTCAAAACATGAGATAATATCAAAAAAATTCACAATGCTTACCTCTTGGTGTAATTTTATCAATTAATTTTTCCATTTTGAATGGTATGGTAATGGTGGGTGTTTTTTAAGATTTTGGCCATCTATTTAATAAATTTATTTATATATATTAAAATTGGACGAATATTTTAGTACTATTTATGGATATTGAAATTTTATTCCTCTACTTTCATATCATGTAAAAATTGGGAAATGCATACATATATTTATTATGATACTTTAGTGTAACCTTTAATTTTTTCCCCTGGGTAAATAGTAATGATTTTACTAATGAAAATAACAGTCAGGATATGAATAATTATTCTAAATAGTGTTATAAAGAAATATTTATTTATTTTTTATTTTTATTTCTAATCATGGAATGTTCTTTTGTTTATTATATAAATTTCGTTCTTCATTTAATCAGGTCAATGATTACATATTGTAACTTGGATAACACTGGATAAAATATTCAAATATGGTATCATAAAAGAAAAATGAGAACATCGAAATTATAATTTTTTGATATTATTATTTCTAGAGGAAGTGTGATTCTATTTTCTAAATATATTTTTTATAGTATAGTTTTTCCACATTTCATTGTTTCTAAATTCCAAATAGTCTTAGTAATGATGGACTAATATAATTTTTTCATGGGAATATTAGGACATGATATGGTTTTGTATATAACCTAAAATTATTATATGTAGTGGTCGATGTGGAAAATGGTTTAGCTTCCTTGAATATTGAATATTCAATAATAACTAATAATAATTATTATAATTTTCTGAGATGACATAAATTAGTGGTATCATAATAAAAATTAATTACTATGAAATTGATCTTGTGTGTAAAAAAATAATTTTTAAATATTTTAATTGATGTTTATGGTTTATTTGGGTATTTTTTTAAATAAATGTTTAATAAAGAATATAATTTTTCCATTAAATAATAAATTCTAATTGGTAATAAATACCCAAGGGGAGTTTTTATGGTTATCATACAGATTTTCTGTGCTGGAAGTGTGCTAGGAATGATTTGAGAATTTTTTAGTAGGGGTTTTTCATATCTGGTGGATGTGATAAAGTAACATTTATATTTTGTTGTAGTGTAAGTTGTGTAGCTATGTGTTCACCCATAGAATGTGTTTTTCTTCTATTATATATTCATTTTATTTCCTTTTATACATATTCATCAGCACACAATCTTTGTAACATTACTAACACGCATTTATGTTTTTTGTTTTTTTTTTGTTTTTTTCCAACATCTTGGCTGTAGGGAATAAATATGTCTAGATACCCCCTCATCGTAACTCTATTGATTATATTTAGTATGGGATGATATTGCGTGATGATATAGTGTAGTATAATGTTGTAATGATTTGATAATGATGATGCATTAAGGTGGTTGATTGGAACTGATATACATCGGATAAAGTTCACATTGTGAATTTCTATCCTGTTTATATTCTTATTCACAATGTGGTAAATTATATGACGTTGTTTCATGGTTTTAGATATTTGATACTAATATTTTATGATTATTTTTTCATGTGGATTCAAATCTCTTATAGTTAATGGGTATATGACTATGAGGATATATAATGGATATAAGTGCTAAGGCATATGCCGTAGGAAATAATGGATACTAGTTCTTGGGGGAAGTAGATGTAGGGTTCCTTTATTTTAATATATTATAGTTATTATGATATTATATTATTGTTTTATTTTTTATTAAATTATTTGTGAGGTTTGGTTGTACAGTATTTGGTTCAATAAAAATGTTAGTTTTGGTGATTATTTATAGAACTATATATATAATTCTTCCATATTTTCACATGGGAGTTTTGGGTGATCTTATATAGTATACATATATATATATATATATATCATTCTATATATATTTGTAGGATTTATTCAATGATAATGTTGGATATTAATGACTAACAGAGTTCAGTATTAGCATTGGTGTTTCTTTCTTAGGACATGAATAGGATTTTTAATTTTATATAAATTTGTTTATAAATAACTTTATTTGTATTATTGAATAGGGTTAATCACAAAAATTAGGTAGTTTTTGGTGGTTTGTTATAGCAGAACCAACTATAGTATACTAGAGTTGGTTGTTACTTTAGTACAGTTTCATGGGATCTCAATAATCTCATCCCAAAAGGCATCATAGTTTAGTAGTCATTGAATACTAGATATAATCTCAAATATTTTGTTACAATTGAAAACATAAATTACATCATAATATTTCATACCATTATTATCTAATATTACCATAAATATCAATCATAATATACATCTTGTTATCCTATGAAAAAATAAACCAAATAAGAATAGAGAAACTAGATGCCTACTGATGGTATGTTTAAAACAGGATCTGAAAAATTTATGGATAATATTATATTAAATAAATGAAAATAAAATAATACCAAAATCACATGAGAAAAAAATTATTTATCGATATCATATCTAATGACGGAATCCAATCGAATTTAATAACTAATCTCATAATAAGGTAAATTTATATTCATTAAGACCGTAAAAATACCATCAAGACCTCATGGAAAGAAAACTTAGATAAATGGTTAAGGCCTCTACCAATAACGGGGAATGTTTGTGTCATGAGACCCACTGATGCATCGAGGGGCTGTAAAGAGTCCCACCCATCACATATTTGGTATAATAAATTCCTCGTATTAAAGTGGTGAAACATAATAAAAATAAAAATTCATATAGAAATTATCATATTAAATTTTAATACATTACATAATAAATAATCATAATCCTAAATCATCCAATGTATTATGGAGAATTGTATCAAAATAGTATTTCCCCAGTCAAATAGATAATAACCCATATAGTGAAAAAATAAGGATTATATCATCAAAACATTTCACCAGTGGAACATAATTAAGATAAGGTTTTTGAATATTAAGAATTTAAATAAAATTGAAACATTATTTTTTAAAAAAGTCTTGATAAAAATAACCTTCTCGCTTTGAAAAAAACATATTTTTAAAAAATTTCACAATCATGATGGGAAAAATGTTATTTAAAATGAAAATTGTAATCATGTAAAGATATATTTTTAAAAAATATTATTAAAAAATGTGGGAAACTAAATTCATGCACTTTATGTTAGAAAAAAATTCCCATCACACATTTTTGGTAAATGTTGAAATATACCATGTTCGGAAAACAACAAGAATATTTTTTAAAACATTTTATTAAATCGTAAAACATGGGTGAACATTATTCCAAAAAAAATCAGAAATTAATGAAAATATTATTTATAATACTTTATGTAACATATGTGTTTGAAAAAATTCTCTTATAGAGACTTAAGCATTAAAAATCCCAAATATTGATGAGATTGTAAAATAAACCCTTACCTCTAGTCCAAATTCTTTCATATGAATTCAGCACTCTGGTATATTAAATATATATTTATTATAAATCAATTATAGAACCATAATCATATACATGATAACATTTATTATATACTTATAAAAATTTATCATATTTTCTTAAAATTCCTTTATTATAACACAATTTTGGGTAAACATTACTTCATTTTTTATTACATGTTTTGGTCTGGTAGTTTCAGTATTTATACATTGATTGTAGTTAAATAATATTTATAATGTTAATATTGATATAAATATAATTAATATTAATATTATATGTATTCCAAGTATTTCAATAAAGGTATAAATTGAAAATTTTATTACACTATTCATGGTGATGATAGGTTGTATGTACGCCTGAACAATATTTTAATTATTCTAAAGATGAAGAGAATGAAATATAAATAATAATTATCATTCATTGAAACATTATTATATCAAGAACATAATATATATTAACTAAATAAATCCTCATTTTCATCCATGTAAAATATAAATGAAAAACAATTCAATTCAATTCATGGAGGTGTAATCAACACATACACACGAGTAAAATTATCATTTACCAACTATTTATTATGTAACAAGGTGAATTGGTTATTATTATTTATTATGTATAAATATTTTATAAAAATCATCATTAAATATTGGTCCTATAATTATTACCATCTATGAAATATTGTAATGAAAAATTAATTTTAACGTTATGTGGAGATGGTAAGTCATTCATACGCACAAGAGAAATATTCACATATTATTTAATTGGAAATAAGGTTTCTAATGATTGTTTAATAATAATAATAATAATAATAATTTTTACAATATTGATGATACATTAATTATTTAATTATGATAACTTTTATTTATTATAAACTTGTTGAACATGGAATACATTTTAACGAGGTCAGGTAATTAAATTACTACTTCTTCCAGAGAACTTCTTTAGAAACATTCATAAGGGACTTAAGGATGACCTATTAGGGAAACAAAAACCTCCATAACTTAGATAAGTTTTTCATAATACATATTGATGGGCATTTGTTAAAATATATTTTATAATGTGGTGTGAAGAAGTGAGGGAGGTGGTCCCCTTTTATAATTTTGGCGAGGGAAATTTTTGGACTTTCTCAAAATATAAAATTATTAAAAAATTAAATTTCATTCAAAATTCCACCAAAAGGTTTTTTATTTGAATATAATGTAGAAGAGAGTTATAATAACACAAAATGATAAAATTTATACATGTAGGGTTCCATTTTCAACCTTATCATTTTGATTAAATATTAGGTAATCAATTTTAAATTTCACTATTGTAACAAATTTTTCAATATTATAGAGTTGTAAAATTTACTTATATGGTAAAATTTCATTTATAAAAGAACAATTTATGACATTATAGACTATATCATATCTAGGATATCTTATTTATATATTATATGTCTTTTAAAACATTTAATACAATATTATTCTGATAAAATATAATTTTTTTCAATTTTGACACAATTATTTTAATACGACATCAAATACATCAAAAAAGGGATTAATTAGAACCTAATGATTTAAAAGATATCTAATATTTTATATTTATCTATAAAATTAGTTGGGAAAAATTAATGTATCATGAAGCATACCTGATACCCTAGTACTTTAATACCCTAGCTAACTCTTATATGGACCGAAGGGTTTACCCAATCCCCTTGTGTTAGTGACTAGAACCTAGTATCATAAAAAAATAAACAGGGAATGTTTTTTCACAAAATAGTTGATGATAATGATGTTAATAAGTATTCCTAACACTCCAAAGGTATAAGTTAACAGAAATAGAACATGTATAAAAAAACAAATAAATACATCATCATTGTACTTAATATCTAACAATATGAAAAATCAAGCATCCCATGAAATAAGGGGATAAAATATCCACTAGTCACCCCTAACACTATATGGAAAAAAGGATAAAGATCTTCCACCACCTCCAAGTGGCACATTCCCTTTACTGAGAGATAGATAAATAAAATCTACCAACACCTGAAGGATATGACAGGGTGTGAACTATAAACCCCAGTAGGGTCCCACCAAGTGTTCCTTAATCAATTACATAACAATTTACAATTTATGGAATCTTATAAAAAAATAAGAAAATATATTTCCCTTTTAATTTTTATAAAAAACATTCTTCCATTTCAAATAGATATACGATATATCAAAACAACTATCAAGAATTCTTAAATGAAAATTTTATATAGAACAGTTTATATAAATTAGTTGGAATAAATTAAACAATTTAATAATCAACAGTATTTTTATCAAGTGAAAAACTCCTAGATAATCCCCATATACAAAATCCCCATGTAATATTAAATTATCAGGTAATTGGATCCTTAAAAATATCCCAAATATCTCAAATCTTGTCAGTAATTCACACACAAATACAACCAAAGGGGGAACATATCAAGGGTAGTCTATACACTAATAAGGGAACCCATAACAATTAGTTCTACTAATTTTTTTTGTAATATTTATCATAATCAATCCATTTCTAGAGAGTCGTGTTCCTAGAATGATTTTCCTAGTTACCACTATCTTCCCAGGATAACATGCATTTAAAAAAATCAATCCCTCTAACTGGGAATCAACCATATTTAAACACTTTAAAATACAATTCACCAATTTAATTTTCCATCATACCTTCACATTTTGAAAATATTTTATAGTTTTTCATCATTTCATTTCATTTCAATTAAATATTCTTTTTAATCGATTTTCTCAAGACCAGAATACAATAATTTCATGAAAATGATTTTTTAATTATTCGATTAATTTTCATAAATCCATCACACAACATCAATTCTACTGATTTTGTGGTTTTTCTAAATTTTCAATCCCATTTCAAATCAAAGATCAATTTCTATATAATAAATTTTCTTTAATAATTTTAAAAATCATTTAAATTTACTCTATACATTTAATGATTCAATAATAGTGGAAGTAATTATGAAGCCACCTACCTATAAATCAATTATATAGACATGAACGCCCCCAACAGGGCTCACCAATAGAGAACTAAAGAGTTATAGTATGGGAATAAAACCTTGAATCAATATCCAATTAAACATATTCTATGTACAAATATTTCAATATGGTCCATAAAAATATTAGGAGTAGATAACGAAAGAACAAAAAAAACTATGTGATAGGATATATATATAATTGGAGGAGATCGACTGATAACTAATTTTCATTAATCTTCCCAAAAAAGGGTTTGGAGGACAAAAAACTACCTCAAGTGAACCTTCAACACACATAAAAATGTCATAGTTTTGATTAATGTTATTATTTTCTAAAATTAAGTGGTTCCGAATTCTAAAATACATTTTCAAAACTTTTTAATCCCACATGCATGATTAGATGAAGGGGGTAAATTGTTAGGGGAAACCATTCACCATCTATGCATCTCTAATTATTATAACACGTATTTTCCCATATGTTGGTTCATGGTTTTGGAAACCATGAGACACCTATAAATTCTTCCCTATGTACAGGGTCATGGTTTTCACAGGGAGAAGAATTTTTGAAAACAAATATCCAACCATGCACAACCCTATATGGTTCCAAATATTCCCAAAAACATCCTAGCATGGCCACTAAACACTACCCATATCAAAGGGGATCATAATAATTCCATAGAATATCAAAAATAAGTTAATTTATGTCAAAGATAATCCCTAAAATATTAAATTTTGACCCCCACTCAAATCACATTATGAAGATTCCACATCGAACAGTTTAGGCCTCCAATATCTCATTAGTGAATCATTCTCCTAGGTCTAATGAGAGTGAGACCCATTATTATATAACACATATAAAAAAGGTTTTTACATCCAATAATGTTACTTTTTCTATAAATCATCAATCTGGAAAAGATGGACTGTATTAGATTAATTAGTCTCAACATCAAGATCCTCTCAAATAAAGTCATGAGATGAATGAAAAAGATAATTTTGAAGGTACTATACATAGTACATGTTGTGTATAAAAATATTTTTTTCAGGAAGTGATAATTTGTATTCCAATTTCCTCACATAGTTAAAACACTCAAATGTTTCAAAAAATTGAGTATAAATCTTCCCTTACATCCTAAAAAATTACAGACCCACCTGAGGTGAAAATTTTCGGAACACCTGGTTAATAATAGAAATTATATTATAAATAAAATTTATATTCAATATCAGATAATGGAAATAACTCAGTCAAACCATGCCAAACTCACCCATCTTTTACCGACACAATCGATATTTATATGGTCTGTAATAAAATGACTCAAAAGGACCCATTCGAATTGTGGACAAGTAACTATTGTTATAAAAAAAGGAAATAGTACTAAGTGGCCATCCTATTCTACAAAAAATAATATAATATAAGAAAAATTAATATAATCATGAATCTATATACCTCTCTCTATCTCTAGTGATCCAATTATGGATGGCATGTCGTACTCAGAATATACTAAGATCCCTTCACCTACTGCTATGCTTTATAAAAATGAGAGGTAAAATGAGAATCTCTATAAGAGAATATAATATATGGATCTCCAAGAAATCCAAAAAAATATATCACATAGATATTTTTGAACTCTTCAACATTGTTTCTATCATTTAAGTGTATAAAGTGATCTGATTTGGTCATTTGATTGATCACTACCCACGTCAAATTCCTCTTCATGGGGTATGGGGGAACCCCCCCTAAGATTCCATAGATATGTCATTAAAATTAAAAATCAGCATTGGATGTGGATGATGTAATTCCAAATGTATTTGGTAAAAATCTTGGAGCTATTTGAAAGTATAATAATAAGAAACAAATTAGCAATGTATCATCCCATAATTGACAACTGGAATTATTGATGCATGTGAGAAAACAAATTTTTTGTTTCATGGTGTAATTACCACTAAGAGTTATGTGAAATAGCACATAACATGTTTTTATAATAAAAAATGGATTAATGTACATATTTTAAAAACATATTATACATTTAGAAGATAAAAATCATTCACCAATGGTCTTCTCACCATAACATGAGTCCCAAATGCCATAGAATTCATCATCAATCTGTTGTTCCATAATATTGAACTCAATTAGATCAAAGTTCAATTGAGCAGTTTCAATTACAATATTTTCATCTTCCTCCACATATCCTAAATAGATATATTAAAAAAGAACAAAAAGTTCCACACATCATGTTATTCTTTCATGGTCTCAGTTAAAATCATCAACCTCAAATCCACTACATGAAACTTATCCTCCCTATAGTATAAGAAATTTTGAGATGATAAGGCTGTAAAGACCCAATTCCTATTCAAAAGGATCAATTAATTTTGGCAGAAGACATATCTCAGGATCTTGTATTGAAAAACCAATGTGAACCTTTATCTAAAAAGTTTGTGCCACTAACTCCTAAGAACATACATCATAAATGTGATTTCAGTGTCATGGTACATGTACTTATTCATGTTTTTATTAAGATGTGGAGAAACATAGACTACCACATGATAAACATTAATAATAATAAATCCCAAAAATAACCCCAATATGTCACAAACAAACCTATATAACTCTTCTTATGCACTAGAAGATGGAACACCAGTACAGATGTATGAATACATTTCAACTCAATAAAATAACAATAACACTTATCATCCTATAAGAAAATCACATCAGTACAAGTGATATCATTCATAAAATAATTTAACTTTGAGAAATCCTTTACGAACTAATGATAATACCTCACTAGACTAAAGAACCTAATAATGTCAAAAACATTTCTTGGTTTTCCCACATCATAACAGCTTTCACATTTTCAAGGTCAACTAAGATGAAATTTTTTAAGACCACATGTCACAATAACATCACTTCCAGAATCCATTAATCAAAATTTGATAGACTATAATTGAGTTAACCATTTATCAACATTTTCAAAACTTCTCTTAGATGATGCCAATTATCCCCCTCCGATTGAAGGTAAACTAGGATGTCATCCACAAATACCACCATGAACATAAAAAGATACATATGGAAGTTCTTATTTTAAAAATCCATATAGACTACAACAGAATTGTTAAGAACAAATGGCATAAAAATGTACTCATAATGGACATACCTCATTGGAAAACAAGCTTTCAAAATGTCATATTATTTTATTCTCAACTCATGGTAACCGAGTGAAAGCTTAATCTTACAAAACCACTTATCCTTTTTCAATTTTACTAATACATCATCTGTCCACGAAAATAAATTCTTTTTCTTTTCCATAATCAATTTAGCATTCAACATCATTACAAAATAGATATCTGGCATATTATTTTATTGAGAAATGTACATTCATTTCCAATGGCGACACACCTGAGTCTATGAAAACATTGTAAAAAAGTAATCCAACTGAATCTTCAACTCCTTTAATTTATCTAGTTCCATACAATAATAAAAAGTAGATTCAATTGGAGTACTAATCACTAAATTTAAAAAATATACCTATCATATTGATGGAAAACTAGATATGGTTCCAAAAAACACAAAAAAAACTCGACAAAAAATAAAGGGAGATTATCACTCAAAAGCCCTCACTCCAGATCCAAAGAAAACACTGATATCATATTCTAAAACTCCAGATAAGAATGACAATCTCTAGTCGAACTCATCTCTCAATGTCCATAAATGATATGACACACCCCAAGAGGAAGAGTAATAGAAATATGTATAAGATAACATTCAATTCATACATTTTTATCCATTAGCCAACCCATAAAAAAAAATAACAATAGTTTTCAGATAATGAAATAGAAAAAACCAGATAAGATAAATCACTAATAAATAGAAAAAAAGCAGTATAAAAGAGTACTTGATCTCTCATTTTTTTGGGTGTAGTAATATCCATCACATAGGATAAAATCTTCATAGATTGGTTATGTTGGTTCACAAAAAGAATTGATGTAAGCAATTGAGATACACTAGTATCAAATAAATTAGTCACTAATTATGAAGCTATAGTGATGGACCAGATCACATTTTTTGTACATGTATTAGATTTATATGGATTCTTTTCCACTGCGTGAAATGATTTATTTGGGATTCCTTTGGATGGAACTCCTTAGATAACAAATAATGATACTATACCACCAAAAATTTAGGTGTTAATGAGAACATGATTCAAGGTGGGGCTAAAAAAAATTCATAATTTATATATGTTTCCTAAGAGACCACAATAACTATAGATCTTTGGTTCCTTAGTAAAAACTTGTCCTAAATTAACGATCATTCAACATTGGAATAATGTCAAATGGCCTATTCCATGATTTTCAGGAGGTATAGAGGACCAATTATATCTAGAACCACCACAAGGATCATCATACATCCTATTTTCTATAAAGGAGCTCATAGATCTAAAACATGTAGAATAAGAAACTCAGATCAACCCTGATATACAATCTAGTTTATGCTAAACCATAATCTCCCTATCTAGAAAATGAGAATAAAAAGAAATTTTTAATAAGAATACCAATAAATTAATTTTGGGTCAGTAAAACATATGAACCTGTCATGTCATTATCTTCTCATTCAACACAATCACACATTAAAACTGAAAAATCTCAGAAAAATGATTCAAAACCTCTGTCATTATCCAATATGGCTGATAGATGTTAAAAACACTATACACTTATCTATATCCATGGATTTTATATAGATCATATCGTGGAAAAGAACTATAACCTCCTCCCACACTAAACACTTGTGTTTCTTATCAATTAGCATTGAATCCCACTGTCTCATTCTAGGTCACTTTATCATGAAGGTTGAACATTTCACCTTTATAAAATTTATATTTTCTAATAAATCAAATAGAATATCAATATTTCTCATCCATTACTTAATATCCTAGGGATCATTTGATCCATGGATAAATAGTGTCTTCTGCTGAAAGAACTATTGAGAATTATTACAAGATTCACCCCTTTAACGCTCCATAGATAGACCATGTACAATAATTGGTTTTGGTTCCTATCACAAAGCATTGATAACACACACAAAAATCTCAAATACATTATCGTACCTAGGATGATCTAAATGATGTGGTTCACCAGTAGCTTCCTCATGGAGCCCATTTTGATATATTATTAAAGGCATGATGCTAAAAAACATCAATAGAGAACACTAAAGACATAATAATATCACTACGATCAATAACTCCAGAAAGAGAAATAAGAATATTATTTCCATCATATAAGATATCAATATTGGGATTTAAAACATTCCAAATCTAAATCATGGAAATAAAAATAATAAGATCAAATTATTCATCAAAATACCTTTTTGCAAATAACCATTGTGAATCAAGAATCATTACGATGATAGATAGTCAGGAAATTTCTTGAAACTAACTCTTATCTCCCAACAAGAAATCCCAATTTGTATCATAACATCAAAGAAGATTCCATTACTTGATCCTATATAACCACATTTTTACAAACTAGACTGGATACCTTAGTACCATTTTAAATAAGTAAACACTAATATGGCATGAGGATTGTTCCTGACCCCCATGGGTTTTAGACTAGCGCTTAGATTCATAAAAGAATTAAGAGAGAATATATTTTCCAAAAAACGAATATAAAGATAATAGTATGTATGATCAACCTTATAAAGGGATAAATTACTAGAAAGAGAATCGGTATAAAAAACCAGATATCTATATCATCAAATTACTCTGTATCTAACAACATGAAAACTCCAACATCCAAGGCATCAAGTGGATAAAATATCGACTGGTCACTTCTATCACTCCACATTTAAATGGTTCAAGAACTTCTATCACATCGAGGTGGAACATTCCCTTTTGTTAAAAACTATTGTAAATGATTTAAAAAATTCCCAATGTCAAAGGTAGGGCGTTAGCTACAAACCCCTATTAGGTCTCACTAATTATTAAATATTCAATATCATTACAATTAAGAATTTATGTTATTTTGTCACATTAAAACAAGGAATTGAATTTCAATTTTCATATTTAAAAAAGAATATTCTTTCATTTATAATATATAGTTGTAATATCACAAAAAATTAAAATAGAGTTAAATGAACAATTTATATAGAACATTTTATATAAATTAATGGGAATGATAAAATTAGTTAATAATCCGTGGAATGTGAATCAAATCAAACAACTCAAGTTAAGTAAATATATAATATAGTATGATCCTAAAATATTTCAAAATGTTCTCAAATCTATTTATATGTGGGAAAACAAAGACATCCCAACAAGGGGGAACCCATCAAGGGCAGTATACACACCAAAAGGGACCCATAATATGTCGTTACGGATCCGTTTTTTAGTAATAGTCATCATCATCAATCTTAGAATAAAAACTCAAGGTCCTAGCCTTCATATCATAGTTACCTATAACATCAAATTATGAAACGTATGTCAAAAAAATGCTTATAAAATTAGAAATTAACAATTTTATAAAAAATTAAATTATAATTTTTTCTTAATTCCAATTTTTACCTTGCCATATCATTTTGAAACCAAATCATAGGTTTTCCTCATTTCATTCCATTTATATCACATTTCTATTTTATCTACATTATCAAGATCAATGTAAAATAATTTCCAAAAAAACAATTAATATATCAATAAATCATATTTCATAAATCCGCACTGCAATTTCAATTACCTTAAAATTTTGATTTTCCCAATTTCTATACACATTTCAAATCTGTGATCGAATTACCTCATATAAATGATTCTAAATAATGTAAAAACATATTTATATTTATTTATGAAATTTAAGGTTTCAATCATCGAGAAAATAATTATGAAACCACCTAAATTTAAATCAATTATCCATAAATTATTACCCATAATGGGACTTGGAATGTGAGAATAAATGCACAGAAGATCTTGAAACATAACCTAGAATCAAGTTAAAATCAAATGAAGTTTATGTATATAAATTAAATGAAGATTTATCAAACTCTTATGAGGATAAAAAGTGAGTATAGATGAATCTACATGAGTGTAGATCATCTTATGAAAAGGAAATTGAATGAGATCAATATAGCTTTGATCAACCCCAAAAATGGTTTAGAGAAAACATAACCACCTCTATATATACTTATCCTCCATGGAAAATATCATAATGTCAAGTAGGGTTATTAGGTACATAAACTAGGGGGTTTGGGACTTTAAAATAATTTTTAATTTTTTTAATAATATACACAAATTGAAATAGACAATCTTTGTGGTTATGGAAGACCATGTTCCAACCATTATCCCCTAAATTCGTGTCCATATGGTTTCAACAAGGTGGGGTAATTGTTTAAACAATTTTTCCCCAACCATGAATTCCTTAGTTTCCATGGGTGTATGGTTTTCATTGGGGGAACACCATCTTGAAAAATTGTGCTCCAATGATAAAATTCCCAAAAGGATTCCAAAAATTTAAAAAATATCTTATTTGCAACCCCAAAAAAATAAGCTACTCAAAAGGGTTAAAAAAGGATCAAACAATACCTAAAACAAGGTAATGAGATTTCACAAACTCATTCATATTAAATCAAAAACAATATTTTTAATGTCATTTTATTTATTTTTCTTTTAATTAATTAAATATTGTATTAACATTTCATAATTATTTAATGTTACTATATAATTTATATAAACTGATAATATAATTATATAAGGAAAATAATTTCATTTATCTCTATATATATATTTGGGTTCATTTATTTATCTGTTTTTCCCCTATGTGGATACATTAGAGATATTAAAAACAATGAGAGGTGCATTTTGTAACTATATTTGATTAGATAATATGAAAGTAATTTGCAAAGAAAAATATTAATTAAATAACTTAATTTATATCATACGATAATTAGAATCATTCAAAAGGAATAATAATGAATGTTTTTGGATTTATTACTTAGTTTTTACCTAGATTAACCTATTTATACTCTAATTAATAGATTAAATATAACATGTTCACAATTCATAATATCAAAAATTAAATAGGACCTATTAACTAAATTTACTCTCTAAGATTAAAAATGTAAATTAAATTTTAAAAAGTCAATATATCTAAATTGATAAATTGATTTTGAAATAATTTTTAAAAATATTATAAAATTACATAGTTAAAATGTAGTTTTTAAGAAAAAAACTATTTTCTTATCACATGTATAATAAAAACGTTATTTGAATGATGAAAAATGTAATTGAATATATAATGTATAAATTGAATTAAAAAAATTCATTAATAGTGACTAAATCAATTTATAATGATATAAATATATTAGGTGTTCAAAAATAGTTTTTCAAAACAACACTTATTTTAAAATTTTTTTAGTTTTTACTTCTAATGAATTGATAATATGTGAATTTAATATATAAAAAAATAAACCATATATTTTATAAAATATATTTATTCATATTTTATACATTCCAATTTAATGATTGGGTTTTAATGGTAACATAATAATATATCTTTTTATCATAAAATTGGTTTTGGGTGAAACACAATATATCTAAGTGACTTAATTTATTTAAAAATATATGTACCCTAAAATCTAGGGGTGTTACATTTTCAATAATTTTAATATGATATATGATGTAAATTCCAAATATTCATGTGCTTTATAGACATAATTTTAGTTTGAAAACCATTTTCAATTACTAGGGTAATTTTGGGGATCCCATACAGCTTCTCTAATGACCCAATATGGGTTCTATTAGATATGGGTCCTGACAGTTCACTTTTCATTTGATTTTCTCTTTCAGTGGGTTAATATAGTCAATAATGATTATTTTTTGAGAATGAAAACTAAAATAAAGTTTTATCAAGGTTTTTAAAAATGATTTATTTAATATATATTTAATTTATAAAGGTTATTTATATTGTTAATATTTCCATGTCTTATTATATACTCATTTTAATGATTTTATATGAAATGTGCATAATTTGTGTGAAATATTAATGTTTTAATACTAAGTATAATTTTTGAGCATTTTTAGAAGTAGTTCAATTGAGTCAGTTTACTGTTTTAATAATAATTATCACTATACTGATCCACATTGTGTGGTTCTTGTTTTATAAGATTCTAATTTCAATATAAAACATTTCATTAAAAGGTACCATGAGACAATTCTTCCATTTGAGGGGTTATATGGTCCTAACAAACAAGACCAAAGAATCTGTGATGAAACTGGTCTATTCATGAAGATTGATTTACTGGGATAATTACAAAAGTCCAAAATACATTATTCTCTACAATATTTTTGGAGACAATGTCAGGAGGCTTGGATAAAAATTTCAAATCTCAACACCAAAAAAATGTTCCCAAAATATGCTTTGAAGTCCAGCCCATCATTCTGGTCAAGAAATAAAATCAATACAGTATTCATGACATATCTCATGATGTAAGCATCAAATCAAGCTGATATTTTGCAGTGTGAAATATGAGATATATTTTTCAGACTTTGTTAAATAAATCATTCAGATTTGAAGGCATATTACTATTACAAAATCCATTCACATTTTGGCCATCAAAAAAGCATGGATAGAAATGGACAGTTTACCTTTGTTTAACAAAACCTCCATAACATTGTCCCCACTTGTACAAATGCCTCCAATGTTTGAAATTAGTTGGCCAACTTTATTATCTACAACTTTGATGAAAGTGATATTATGATATTCAGCTGTCTGAATAGCCAAATTGGTAATGAAAGTGGAGGGACAGATTTGGAATGCAAACAATCCACTCCTTGGGCTATAAATACTCTCCCCATCTCTCCTTGAGAGGGGATGGCATTTTATAAGAGAGGAGATTATATTGGAATGACCAAAGCCTTTACAAAGGCTTGGGAGGACAATAAATACTCATTTTTTTCACTTGAGAGACCTTTTATC
The DNA here is from genome assembly GCA_963277665.1 of Viscum album. NCBI lineage: Eukaryota > Viridiplantae > Streptophyta > Magnoliopsida > Santalales > Viscaceae > Viscum > Viscum album. Next base: position 1,206,890,399 of record OY728138.1, read on the forward strand.
CTCTCTTTGTTTTCACTTAATTTCATGTTCTTCGTTTTTGTAATTTTGTAAGTCTCCTTCTTTGTAATTCTGTTTTAATGCAAGTTACTTATTCAATATCTCTTATTCTCATCCACGTTATGTAGTTTAATATTTATGTTATTAAAATAGTTTAAATATATTTGAATCCCCTTCCCTTCTTTTGCTTCCTTATTCAATTTAATGTTTGTTTTTAATTATCATCATTGTTCGTGTGTGTGTGACGACGTACCACTCTTTTCTTATCCCTTTCTTTTTCTTCTCTTCTAAATTAATAATCATAATAATTATAACCAGATTATTAAACACCCAAATGGCTGAGTAAATCTCTAATTGGGGTGAGTTATAATTTGGGGATGTTAATTGATTGAGATTTTTGCTCGAGGGGTATTATTTAAATTAATATTGTGCATGTTAAACTTATATGTCATGGATTAATTATATGTTTTGTTTAACGAGTGGTTTCCATGGATTATTGGAACCATAAATACAGTACCATAAATATGTTTTGATTGATATTCGAACCCTATGTTAAGTTAAGGCTTGGATTAAAGCCTTAACACTTAGGAATTCCAATCAACATCAACTTATGACATGGGTGTTAATTTAATGCAATACAAAGTAAGGCTCAAGGATATCATTAGCTTAACTCTCCATTAATGAACTCACCCCAATAATTATCAATTTATTAAGTCAATCATAATCAATTAGCCATTTCAATTATTCTCTACAATCAATCCCCCCAATCAGAATACAATCAACTAAAAACAAACGACTATTTCAAAGTATCATCGCCGAGGATTCGACCCGAGTGCTGCTTTACACATTAGCAGAACACCAGAACATTGACCGGTCGATAGGTGACAATCGGCTGTGCGTTTCAAAAGGCGCCACTTCCGGGGATGGTGATTTAATTAATCGTTAGTTTTTTTTATTCTAATAAAAAACAAAAATAAAATAAAATTGAAAAAGAAATTGAAAAAAAAACACAAAGAAAAACTTGTCTTCTCATAAAAATCATAAACTGAAAAAAATAGAAAGAAAAAACTGTCTTCCTCTTTCTACTAAAATCTCTCTTAATTCCCCATAGCCTTTCAAATAATCCCTCATATTTGTTTGGCCCTAAAATTGATCAATCATTTCACCAAATTAGAAGGAACATAAGAGATAATCAACTCATTCAAGAACCAGTCCTCATCCAACCAGTTGAATTTTAAATGGCCAATCCTTGAACAAACCCTTAAAGAACTCACTACCCCTGATATGAATTACCAACCTCTTGGTTTTCAATATCCAAATATAGAAGCTGGATTCAAACTCAAATCAGGTTTGATTCATCTTCTCCCTCATTTTCACGGGCTAGCCGGTGAGGATCCATATCTCCACCATAAAGAGTTCCAAGTGGTGTGCTCTACCATGAAACCTCAAGGGGTTTCTGAAGAACAAATAAAACTTCGAGCATTACCTTTCTCAGTAGCTGACACTACTATGTCATGGCTTTAATACCTACCTCCTAGTTCCATAACCACATGGAATGACATGAAGCGACTCTTCTTAGAGAAATTATTTCCTGCATCTCGTACTACTTTTATCTGAAAGGAAATATGTGGTATCCGTCAGTTCCCATGTAAATCACTCCATGAGTACTAGGAGAGGATCAAAAAACTTGTAGCAACCTGTCCACACCATCAAATCCTGGACCAACTCGTGATCCAATACTTATATGAGGGGTTATTGGCTATGGAGAGAACTCTCATTGATGCCGCAATTGGCGGTACTCTTGTTGATTAAACTCTTAGAGCATCAAGAGATCTCATAAGTAACATGGTTTCAAACACACAACAATTCCATACTTGAGAACATGCTCAATTCAAACAAGCCCAAGATAATCAATCAATTGATCCAAACAAAATGACTGAGTGGATGAGTGAACTTATAGGTCTTGTGCGACAACTAGTTGTGGCTACAAAATTCCCAACCTCGTCTTCTCTATAATCAATGATTCTTGGACCTGTCAAAAACTATGGAATCTGCAACTCTTCATCTCGTCCAGCTGACACATGTCCAAAACTTCAAGAGGATCAATCAGATTCATCATCACAATTGGAGCTCAATGCAGCATATGCTCAGTGGAACACCTATCCTCAACAATCAGGTCAGTTTGTTAGAAATTTCAACCAACCTCACTCTGAGCCCTTCTCTTCTTCCTATAACCACGGCCTGGGGTATGGTAATCCCGTCAGTCATCCCCCTCAATTCCCTCTTCAAAACCCGAAACAAATTCCAATATTGTCAAGGTGGTGGTAACTTCCATCAACCTTATCCTTTTGTTCCTCAACCTCAGAGGAACAATCCTCCCCCTGGATTCCATTATCCTAGTGATCCTTCCCAATTCCAAAACCAATATAATCTATTTTCCAAGAACCCAAATCAAGGAAATCCCAATCCGGGACAAGCCTATTTTTACAAGAATCAATGGGAATGTGCAGTAGAAGATCTTGGCTCCTTCACCTGTTCTAGCCTTAACAACATTGAAACTCAAATAGGTCAAATTGCATCCCACCTGAGCTAGAAACAACAATCAAATTCTTCCCAACTCCTAGCTCAACCATTACCCAACCCCAAGGGTAATGTAAGTGCAATTGCACTTAGACCAGGAAAGAAAGTTGTTATGCCTCAAGATAAATCCTCAAACCCTCTTTTGAATGTTGACCTAGAAAACGAAATAAAAAGAAACTTGAAAAGGAGCCTAAATCCATTCCCTCACATCCTTCCATTCCCCTTAGGAATCCAATTAATTTTCCACAAGCTGTCTCTAAGACAAAGAAGTCATTTGAACCTGATCCTGAAATGCTCGACATGTTTAGATGTGTTGAAGTCACCATTCATATATTAGATGCCATCAAACAATTTCCTAAGTACACCAAGTTTCTTATGGAATTGTGCACCCACAAGACGCAACATAGGACCTTTGAAAATGTTTCCACCCATTAGTCTGTTCCCATAAAGTTCAAATATCCAGGGACCTTTACGGTTCCATGCCAAATTGGAAGTTCCAACATTGATGATGCACTCATAGACCTAGGAGCCTCAATTAATGTCATGCCCAAATCCATATTCTCTAACCTTGGTCTAGGTCCCTTGCACCCAATGAGTGTTGTAATTTAGTTAGCCAATCGAAGCACAACCAGTCATGAGGGAATAATTGAGGAAGTCCTTGTCCGAGTCAATGATCTTATCCTACCTGCTGATTTTTATGTCCTTGACATGGAAGGTGAGAGAAACTCTTCTCGATCTCCCCTAATTCTAGGAAGTCCATTCCTTATGACTGCAAGAACCAATATTGATGTCCATTCTGGCATCTTATCCGTGGAATTTGGTGACCAACTGTTCAACTTCAACATTTTCCAAGCCATGTAATACCCATCTGAGGATCACTCTGAATTCTCAATCCATGCTTCTGAGTACTCTTCTAAGAGTATAACTAACCCCATCCCACCATGTTCTTCATGTTCTAATGACAAAGGATCTTTTCAAATCTACACCATGATTAAAAATGTCATAAATGGTGAATTTGATGTAGACCATTCATTTATAGAGTCTATCAATCTAGAAGAACATGAAAACTCGCTTGAATCCCACATCAACTCTAATATCTACTGCTCCACCTTGGACAGTATTAAGGAGAATGAATCTGAAGCAACTGAACTGCCTTCATCCATTAGTGAGATGTCTAACCCCCCAAATAAAATATGAGACTGATCTGAAACCTCTTCCTGAACACTTGAAATATGCATTACTTTTCCATGATCACTCTTATCCTGTCATTATCTCTTCTTCACTTAATGAAACAAAGGAGTCCAAACTTTTTCAAGTGTTATATGAAAACAAAAAACCTTAGGTTGGACCCTATATGACATACTAGAAATCAACCCTTCCCTTTGCATGCATCACATCCATCTGGAGGAGTCATCCAAACCAATTAGACAACCACAAAGAAGACTCAATCCACTCATACATGAGGTAGTTAAGGAATAGATCACCAAGCTTCTTCAAGCTGGTATTATCTACCCAATTGCTGATAGTGAATGGGTTAGTCCAATTCAAGTTGTACCTAAGAAGGGTGGGATAACTATTGTCACAAATGAACTTGGAGAGGTAGTCAGAACTCGAGTGAAGAACAAATGGTGTGTGTGCATCGACTATAGAAAATTGAATGCTAAAACATGAAAAGATCACTACCCTCTTCCATTCCTTGATCAAATGCAAGAAATATTGTCAAGAAAGTCACCCTATTTCTTTCTTGATGCATACACCGATTATTTTCAAATACCAATCGCACCTCAAGATCAAGAAAAGACTACTTGCACATGCTCCTTTGGAACATATGCATAAAGAAGAATGCCTTTTGGACTTTGCAATGCTCTTGAAACATTCTAGAGGTGTATGATGAGTATCTTTTCAAAACTCATTAAACACTACATGGAACTCTTCATGGATGACTTCACCATTTATGGCGAGTCATTTGAGTCATGCTTGCATTTACTCTCTATAGTCTTTCAAAAGTGTGTCAAGTGTAACCTTGTGTTAAATTTTGAAAAATTTCACTTCATGGTTGCAAATGGGATTGTTATAGGGCACATAGTTTCAAAAGATTGTATTTAAGTTGATCCTACCAAAATTGAAGTGATCCAATCACTTCCTAAACCAAATTCTATTCAGGAAATCCGTTCAATTCTCAGTCATGCTTGTTTTTATCAGCGATTCATCCATAACTATAGTAAAATTTACCCCCATCCCACTCACTCGTTTTCTCCAAAATGATGTCACTTTCTATTTTGGTGAGGTTTGCAAGAGAGCCTTCATTAAACTCAAAACTTCTCTCACATCTGCCCCGATAATCCAACCCCCTGATTGGTCCTTACCCTTTGTGTTGATGTGTGATGCTTCTGATAGATCTGTTGGGGCTGTTCTTGGTCATAGAAGATAAATAGTTCCTCAGGCCATCTATTATGCCTCAAAAACATTGAATTAAACTCATTCTCACTACACTGTCACTGAAAAAGAACATTTAGCAGTTGTTTATGCCTTAGATAAATTCCAGCCTTATCTCTTAGGTGCCAAAATCATTATCTTCACAGACCATTCTGTTATAATGTTCTTTCTCAAGAAATGTAATTCTAAACTGAGGATAATAATATGGATCCTAATGCTCCAAGTTTTTGACCTTGAAATGAAATATAGACCTGGAAAATAAAACCCTATGGTTGATCACGTGAGTATAATTTCTAATTCTTCTCATTCAGAAATCATTGATCTTGAATTCCCCATTAAGAACCTTTCATCTTTCACTCCAAAGTTACTATGGTATTCCCCAATTGTAAATTATTGGGTTTCTGGTATTTTTCCTAAAATGTATTCAGAAGAACAAAAAATGAAGTTGAAAAGTGTTTCAAAATAATATTTTTGGGTAGAAAATAAACTTTGGAAAACTAGGGCAGACATGGTAATTAGGAGATGTGTTGATAATGATGAACATTCTTCCATATTAGAATTTTGTCACTCACTTCTTGGAGGTGGCCAATTTGGACCACAAAGGACCTCTTGAATGGTCCTAGACTCTAGATTCTTCTGGAATTCACTCTTTAAGGACTCACATGAGTTCAGTCAATCATGTCCCACCTGCCAAAAGTTTGGCACAATTTCAAAGAGAAATGAAATTCCCCAAAAGCCTTTAATTTTTTGTGAGATCTTTGATGTTTGGGGTATCGATTTCATGCAACCATTTCCTCCTTCCAATGGATTCTCATACATCCTTCTTGTAGTTGATTATGTTTCTAGGTGGGTTGAGGCCAAAACCACTAGAAAGGATGATTCACATACTATTAGTGAGTTCCTAAAGACACACATCTTCCATAGATTTGGCACACCTCGTGCCTTGATAAGTGACTTAGGAACCCATTTTTGTAATAAAACCATGGAATCTCTTTTGAAATATAATGGGTTTGTTCATAAAACATCAAATTCATATCACCCCCAAACAAATTCCATGGCTGAACTTTCTAATAGAGAAGTGAAAATAGTTCTTGAGAGAATTGTAAAAACCACCAGAAAAGACTGGCCTAAAAGACTTGGTGAAGCACTTTGGGCTTATCGAACTGCCCATAAAACACCCATTAGGATGTCTACTTTTAGGCTAGTTTTTGGTAAAGCATGTCATCTACCAGTTGAAATCCAACATAAGTCTTTTTGGGATATGAAAACCTGTAATTTTGATCTTGAAAAATCCAGTGAGTAAATATTGTTGCAATTAGCTGAACTGGAGGAGCGTCGTCTTGATTCTTATGAGAATTCTAATCTCTACAAAGAAAAATCCAAGGAACTCCATGATAAACACATCCCGAGAAAGGAATTTCATGAAGGTGAAAATATAATGCTCTTCAATTCTCGATTTCTGCTTCACCGAGGTAAGAATAATTCTCATTGGGACGGTCCTTTTGTTATTACTAATGTTTACCCATTTGGTGTAGTGCAAGTCCAAGACCCTTCTTCCAAAAGGACATTCACAGTTAATCGACATAGGTTAAAGCATCACCCTGAGAGGACACACAATCCTGGATCCACATCAACTTCCATTGGATTCCCAACTTCTGTAGTCAACCTACCACTAGATGGAGATGGGAACCCGCCAAATCCAAACCAGGGGGAACCACTTTCCCTTTAACTCTCTCTCTATATTTTCCCCTCTCTACCTATTTCTACTTCTTCCTCTCTCTTTAATTTTTTACCACATTCTTTATCAAAACCTTTATTTTCACTTTTTCTTTTGTGTGGGTTTATCTTTATAAAAACACAAAAATAAATAAAAACCTAAAAAAAGACAACAACAAAAAACTATCACATAAAACAAATAAAAAAACACAAGAGTCATGATTTCTCACCTTCCAATTTTCAGATTTTGTCCAACCATTTTGGGGAGTTAACAGAAATGTTTTCATCTCAAAAAAAATTGTATTTTCATCATGACTTTGGAAAAAGTATTGTGTTTCAAAATTAACAAAATTTGAATGCTCAATTTTTTATTTGGAAAATGATTTTCCCAAACCGTGAGGAACAACATTTTCTTTCATGCCAGGGCCACCTATGGCCATCGATTCAAAATGTGTGTTTTTCACCACCATTTGTGAGCCTTGAGTTTGTGGACCTTCGAGCTAAATTTCTTACTTTAGTGTGCATAAATATGATAGAGGCATTTTATGAACCACATGAGAATCACAATAGCCAAATAGCCTCCAATTTCCCTTATATTAATCCTCCTTTTGAAAGCCCCTTCAAGCATATGAAAACGTTTTCATTGATAGCCACATTTCAAGCCCAATACATTATCCCACCCAATATCATCATGAATTTTCATTGCATATTTTTTTTTTGAAATTTATGTGTGCGGGGAATGTATTTTATTTTTGGGGTACCCTATTAATGATTTTCAACGATTTGTTATCTGCTTGGGGGCAAGCATCCATTTTAGTGTGGGAGAGAGGTTGTCATTCAGTGTGTTTTGGGGAATGTAATGTACTTCCATTTATGTAATTTTGTAAATGTTTTTAACAAGTGTTAAAAAAAATCAAAAATGATTAAAAAAAATAAAAAATAAATGAAAAAAATGGGTTGTGTCCTGGGTAGGTCAAAAATCACTCCTCCTTAACCTTTTATCTTATTATAACGATTACAAGTAGTGTTGTGAGGAGATCAAACATGGGTTGGGATATGAGTGTGAGATCTGTTTCAATGTCAACTTTTGAAAAAAAAGAAAATAAAGGAAAAGAAAAAAAAAGAACACTTGCATTAAATTATTATTGGAATAAGTATGTCTTTTGTAAATATTCCATCTTCCCATTATCATCATATTTTCTTCCTCTATTTTGGCTTTCTTCACACAATCATTCCCTTGTAAATATGTGTTTTCATTCTCTTCCATGTTTTATTTCAAAAAAAATGTGCATTGCTTTTTCTATGTTGGTATTTTAACCCTCTTCATCTGTCTCTTTGACATTATATTCCTACCATCCCATAGCCATAGAAAAACCCCTTAAAAAGAAACTTGTATTCTTGTGAACTTTGGATAGGGATTGTAAGCTATGATATCTTTCAAACTCTAAGATTTTTACTTTTGGTTGGTGAAAGAGTGATCCTCCACAAATGAGTTTTATCATCTTAAGAGGTGTGAGTTTTGAGTGTCCACATTTTCAATTTCTAAATTTGAGCATGAAAAAAAGAATTAGTTTTGAAACATTGTTTCTGTAACAACTTGCGGTGGAATTAAAAATGGATGAGTGAAATAGTCTAAACCTCCCATGACTGGATAAAACAAAATTTTAATATTTGTTGGTGAGTAAAAATGATTTTGTAATGTTTTTATATTTGTTGCACATGAGGACATGCACAAGACTAAGTGTGGGGGATTTGATATTGGTAATATTTTCATGTCTTATTATATACCCCCTTAAATGATTTTATATGAAATGTGCATAATTTGTGTGAAATATTAATGTTTTAATATTAAGTATAATTTTTGAGCATTTTTAGAAGTAGTTCAATTCAGTCAGTTTACTGTTTTAATAAAAAAAATCACTATACTAATCCAAATTGTTTGGTTCTTGTTTTTTAGGATTCTATGTTTAATATACAACATTTCATTAGAAATTACCATGTGCCAATTCTGCCATTTGAGGGGACATATTGTCCTCACAAACAAGACCATAGAATCTGTGAAGAAACTGGACTATTAATGAAGATTGATTTACTGGGTTAAATAAAGAAGTCCAAATTTAATTATTCTACACCATAGTTTGGGGGATAATATAAGGAGTCTAGGATAAACATTTCAAGGCCCAACTCCAAAAACAATGTTCCCAACATATGATTTGAAGTCCAGCCCACCATTCTATCTAAGAAATAAAATCAGTACAGTATTCATGACATATCTCATGTTGTAAGCATCAAATCAAGCTAAGATTCTTCAGTGCGTAAGAGAATATATAGGCTGCTGACTTTGTAGAATAAATCATTTGGATTTGAAGGCATATTTCAGTTCCAAAATCCATTCACATTTTGGCCATCAAAAAAGAATGGATTGAAATGGACAGTTTACATTTATTTAATTAAACCACCATACCTTTGGCTCCACTTGTCAAAATGCCACCAAATTTTGACCGTACTCTGAAAACATTATTATCTACAAATTTAAAGAGGATATATTAGGATATTCGGCTTTCTGAATAGCCAAATTGGCGATGAAAGTGGAGGGACAGATTGGGAATGCAAACAGTGCACTCCTTGGGCTATAAATACTCTCCCCTTCTCTCCTTGAGAGGGGTAGGCATTTCAGACGAGAAGAGATTATATTGGCATGAGAAAAGCCTTTCCAATGGTTTGGGGGTGGCTTACATACTCAATTTTTTACTTGAGAGACCTTTCCTCCTCTCTTTGTTTTAACTTAATTTCATGTTCGTCATTTTTATAATTTTGTAATTCTCTTTCTTTGTAATTTTGTTTTAATCCAAGTTACTTGTTCAATATCGCATATTCTAATCCACTTTATGTAGTTTAATATTTATGTTCTTAGAAAAGTTTTAATATAGTTGAGTCCCCTTCCCTTCTTTTTCTTCCTCATTCAATCGAATTTTTTTTTAATTATCATCATTGTTCGTGTGTGTGTGCCGACGTACCACTTTTTCATATCCCTTTCTTTTTCTTCTCCTCTTGATTTATAATCATCATAATTATAACCATATTATTAAACACCCAAATGGGTTAGTAAATCTCTTATTAGGGTGAGTTATAATTTGGGGATGTTAAGTGATTGAAAGTATTCCTCGATGAGTATTATTTAAATTAATATTTTGTATGTTAAACGTAATATGTCATGGATTAATGATATGTTTCGTTTAACGAGTGGTTTCCATGGATTATTGGAACCATAAATATAGTACCATAAATAAGTTTTGATTTTGATTAGAACCCTAAGTTAAGTTAAGGATTGGATTAAAGCATTAACACTTAGGAATTCCAATCAACATCAACTTATGACATGGGTGTTAATTTAATGCAATACAAAGTAAGGATCAAGGATATCACTATCTTAACTCCCCAATAATGAACTCACCCCAATCATTATCAATTTATTAAATAAATAATAACCAATTATTCATTTTAATTAAGCTCTGCAATCAAACCCCCCAATCAGAATACAATCAACTAAAAACAAAAAACTATTTCAAAGTATCATCGCTGAGGATTCGACCAGAGTGTTGCTTTACACATTAGTAGAGCACCGGAAATTTGACCTGTCGATAAGTGCAAATCGGTCGTGTGTTTCAGTTATTACAACTTATATTTCTAAAAAATTCATATCAATGACAATATTTACATAATTACATCATTCCTGATCTTAAATGAGTGGTATTTTTTTGACATTCTATTTTATATTACTTATGAATATTCATTTATATATTATTGAATTTAAATTCAATAATTTAATGATTGATATAATTTAAATGATTTCTTTTGATTTTAATACAAAATAAATTTTTTATTATTTGTATCAAAGTGTTCTAAAATTCTTGTTATTTCGATCAACACTATGACCATGGTAAATGTGTAATGGTAGAAGATTTATCTAAACAGAATACATCTTTTTGGATGATATTAAAATGGAATGTTATTTCAATATGTAGTAGATAAATAAAATAGATAGACCATCATCTATACTTTTAAAAAATAAAAAAATTACAATAATTAACCATGTTTCATAATAAAAATACTCTTTAGTATAATGATGGATGAAGGAATATTCACATATTACCATGTGAAATTATTAACTATTATCAATATCTAATTAAATTTTATGTATATAAGTTTTAGGATTAATATTTGGGAGTAGATATTTTTAGCACGATTTCTAAACACATAAAATTTTATGGTTACTATTGGGAGTAACATTAATGGTATGACCACCATGGGTCATAATATTGTCCAAGATATAGTTTTGACTAAAGATATTAGATTGAATAATTGCAGAAATATAAAAAACAATATAAAGTGTATAGGGTAAAATATATGTTATTTAATAGAGATAAAAAATAGTAAAGTGGATATACATAACTGATGCATAGTAAATTGGTAGGTCAGGGCCATGTCCATTGGATTTTTGGAAGAAATGATATATTATGTAACACTATAATGTCCTAAAATGTAAATTAAATTTGTTTTTCCAAATAATTTATCTAATATGGTGATAATAGATTATTGTTAAATTTTAAAAAATATATGAGTTATGGATCCTTTTCATTAGATCATAAATATTAAATTAAACCTATACAAGCACTTGAAGATTAGTTCTAAAAATACACAACATATGAATGTAATTTGATAATGGATAAAATGACTAAAAATGAAAATAATTAATTTTACATTATTAAAAAATTGATCAAAATGTTCAAACATAATCATAAAAACAAATTTTTTAATGTATCCAAATCTTAGATATATATAAATATTATATGTAAAAAAATTATATATTTATATCTTAAAATACTTCACAAAAGGATCCATTCTATATATATCATAACATTATAAATAAAAATGTAATAGGGACACATTAAAAATGGTGGTCTAAAATGACATAAAAGGTGGGAAACATTATAAATAAGTCAACGAATAGATTCCATTTAATCATTATAAAGTGGATACAAGAACTTCAGAGAATTGTAAATATTAATGGAATAAAATCATAAAATCTTAAGAAGTGATGTTGAGGAATTATATAATAATAATAGTTAATATAATTGAATTGATAAAATATTCGAGGATGTTCATGAAATTATAACACATATCTTTTTTATAAATATATAATAATAAATCAATAGTCATTATATCAGGTGATATAAGATATTAATGTGATTCATATATAATCATAATATAATCATAGTTTATTTCATGTTTAACCACTAATAAAATTATACTCTAGTAGATTGTATTCACTCCCCAATACAATAAGTATTTTGGATTATATATATTTTCTAGGCTCATTGAAATAAAGGATTTCTTGAACTTTTTAGTTATAGAAACAATATTATTTGGGTTTACTCCCATATCATGTAAAATTAATGGATTTAATCTCTTAAAAAGACCCATCAACCATGTTTCTGGGGTTCAATCCATAGTTGAATAATAATTATGGATTCATATCAGTCCTTAATCTCAAAATAAATTTAAATTTTATGTGGTTTAATGACATAAATAATGAATTATAATGTTATATAACTTTAGGAAAAATCCTCACATAATGATATATTCATACAAATTTCTTCTATATCAAAAAGAAATAAATCCGAAATATTTGAAAAGATTAACTATATTAACATTCTAAAATAAATCTGGTTGCATAAATATTTTTAAATGGTAAAAGAATTAATTATACAATTAATAAATTTGGATAGTACCACAACAGTAAGTAAATATATAAATTACTGTACAAATAACAGAATAGTATATTTAAATAGTTATTATTAAATAATTAATTGATATAAAATTATATTAACTGATTTAATGGTAAATAAAATTTTATATTAATATAGGTGAATAATTATTTATCAAAAGAAGTAATCATAGAATATTTATAATTGATTTATTTTTTATAATGGTTACATTTATCATATGGTAATACAATATAATTCCATGATTAATCCGCTAATATAGATTACTTTTTATAATTGTATGAAACTATTAGAATTTAGATAATTAATCATGGAATTATTTTTTAATAACAGACACTTCTGAAAAAAATGATTGAAATAGAATAAAAACGAGAATTTAAAATGGTGGTATAAAAATTAATATTTACATAGACTTAAATACTCTATAAAAATGTAAACAATTATAAAATATATAAGAAAACATTTATTTCCTTATGCGAAAAATATTTTTTAAAAAAAAATTAATCAAATTAAAAGTAAAAATAAAAAATGTGATGTAATTAGATAAATGAATATAAAATTATATAAATTATATTTTCATAAATGTATGGGAAAGAACATGGATATCATATAGAAAGATCATATTAAGAGAATCATTAGTACAATTTCTATTTAAACTTACCATAAAATAAGTTAGTTATGTAGTTGATCCAAAAATTCAGTAATAATTCAATTAAAGGGATAATGATATATTGTATGTTTTTCATTTCTTATCAAATGGTTATGGTATGTTATCAAATAAATGTAGGATTGCCTCACTCCATACCAAAATTAATTTAAAATGAATGGATTTTTATCTCAAGACTCGAGATTTTGATTCTTAGGTAATAAAATTGGTATTAGCACATCAATTTGTTAATTTCAAGAATTAGTTCTATTGTTTTTAGATATTAGGTTTTTTACCCTTGGTAGTATAGTTATAAAACCTTAATAAAACAGTAGATAATATTATATGCATAGGATGATATTAGAAAATTTTTTAGTCTTATGTTTGTGGATTTCTTAGTAATACAACTCAATATGAGTATTTTTAACTGAATTTAGATCTTGAATAAATTATGATAGGGTTAATAACCCTAAAAAGGGTTTGATGTGCATTTTATTGATCATATGTTTGATTCATGATGAGTCAGCCTAAGATTTCACACCTGAGTAGACTCTCTTTGGGGATATTATTTGAATAATCATATTATTTTTGCAATCCATTTTTAAGAATTTAAAATCTTATAAAACAAGGATATCTAATATTAGACAAACCAACCAAAAGAAATATATATGGACACTAGAGTGATTTAGGATGAACTAAAAGGCAATGTGACAGTTTCAAAGAGTAAGAGATTTAGAGGTTAATATTTTCATACATTCTATATGATTTAAATATTGAACCACTGTGATTAATTAAGTTTTCTTTTAGTAACAGATGAATCTTAAAGGAACCATGTAAAAAATATATGGAATTAACATTGAGGATATTGTCTCGTTTGAAAATAAAAAGGGATATGATTTGGTGTGGGAAAAGTTTTTATTTTTCAAAACATTCTATCAATAATTTCGATTAAAAATGTATACTTTGTTTAATTTCTAAATACAATAAATATGAGAATAATAGAGTCTCATGGATTATCTGGTAATGAAGATGAAGATGTAAAAATAATCAAATTATTATTTTTACAAACTATGGGACTATGCACAAAGGGATTTTTCTCGATGAATCTAGAATATGTTTTAATTAAGTTAATATATTCCTTCAATTACTAAAAAAATTGGGTTAAATGATGTGTTTGGTTGACACGATTGAATGAAATAGAGTTATTACAAAGACATGATTAATAATTCAATGTCTTGTGTTCGTGGAACATGGTCATTATCAAATTAAATTACCAAACAATGGGAAAAAATACAATGAAAATCACTATCCAATTAGACTAATAGGAAAAATTAATTTTTATACAATAAGAACACCTTAAGTGGATACTAATATTTATGGATGACGTACCATCCAATCCAGAGTTGTAGATAACTTTTTAAAATTTGATTATTAAAAATACCATATATCTAATAAGTTTTATAATTATATTTAATAAAAAACATGATTAATGAAATATTATAGTTGTATAAAAATTGAAATTTATGTTGATGTTTATTATATTATACATTATTGATATTTTATTATCCTTTAGATAAATATAAAATTATTTTTAGGATGTATTTGGTTTCATTCATCAGTTAAAAAATATATCTTGAGTTAAGACTTTTTTTTATAATATCCTATTATATTTTATCAATGAAAGGATAATAAAAACACAAACTAAAAAATTATATAATTTTTCTCTCGACCGTAAATAATGGTACACTTTTAGCCCAAATAGTTGGATAAAACCCAAATATTTAGGATATGCATCATTGAGGAAACATATTTCTTTCCAAAGTATTTTAGTATGATATATAGTAAGAAATTATACCCAAATTATACTATATAATTCTTATATACTTATCCATTTCAGTTGGTATTTTATTAATAAAAATATCATAGAAAATCTATTTAATAGATTAGAATGTAACTACCTAAATTTATTAACCTTGAAAAACTGATTTTATGTTTAATAACCTAAATTACATGAAACACCCTATATAACCACAACATAAAATATTAAGTCATATTTATTTATAAATCGATAATAAATATAAGTACATCAAATCATTAATATTTATTACCATTAGAAGGTAAATAATCAATATGCCTTATATAAAATAATTATAAAAACATATACTATACTTTTTATTATAAATTATGTTATTTAATACGTGTTTAAGAAATTAAATTATGAATATCAATATATTATTTATTTTTATAAATCATATTTCAAAACAAATTCAAACTGAATTATAATTTAAAATTAATAAGAACTATTTTTTATCATTAATATGAATGATGTATATTCAAGATGGGATTCACTTTTCAAATTATATAAAATAATCATATGTTTTATTAACCACCAATTAATTTCATTTGAACTAATAATTTTAATAAATATGTCTTACACATAAATTTTAATATTAAAACACAATTTCCATGAAAAATATTTTCATGTGTTATTATAATTTATAATAAAAAATTCATTAAAAATTATTAAAATTTTTATTTTGTAATATAATTATTAAAATTTTAAATATAAAACATTAAAAATAGGTAAATATTTGGACCATTTTTCATTAATATTAATTACCAATTTTAACTATAAATTAAGATAAAAGTAAAAATATAAAATATAAAATACTAAGAAAACTATGTATTGTATTCAAAAGTAGTGTAAGAAGAGAATATAAATACAAAAACACATCCCCAAAACTTATCGTTTTTTAGAAATTGATATTTGAATTGTAACATTAAATTAGTTTAAATTTAATGGATACTTCCAAACCACAATTAGCTGCACTTATAAGAACGTGACACATCCACTACATCAATAATACACTCCCTTTCATGTAGAATATCTAGAATATTCTCATTCTGTCTCCTTATCTCGATTCTATTAGTTTTATTTCACCTATAATTTTCTTAATGCTTTCATTAACATAGACTTATCCCACATCAAAATAATGTTTTCAATAGGAGTATTACTTTTACATAGTCATTTATTTTTCTATATACGTTCCTAAATATACTATAACATTATTAATAAATTAAATAAGTATATTTATTACTAAAAAAATATCATTATGTTATTTAAATAAAAATTCTTTTATTTTTATCCATCCAAAAATAAAACGAAATAATGTCAATCATGCGTACGTGAGTAAAACCATCGCCACAAATAATGAATTTTATTTTTCATCATCACAAATCATATATTTGTTTTATTAATGGATCTAATTGTATTTTTTTATAATTATGACATGAGTATGCTTACGAAAATGTAATATGATCATTTTCTAAACACATTGCCATAAAATTTAAAATGATATTACACGTTATAGTTTTTTTTCTTTTTTACCACTTATGTAAATGATATTATAACAGTTTTATTATAAATAATTATAAGATGTCATATAATTGTAATATCATATAATAGTGTTATTTTTATGGAAATCCAATGATTTAAGGATTTTTTTCTTAAAATTTAAAATATATATTTATATATCATTTTTTATTAAACATGGTGAAAACTAGTTCATTTTTATTTCCATTATCAAAATTTGTATTCGTGTGTTTTACCTAATGAAATTCAAACATAATTAACAATTCCAAAATAGTGATTATTCTACAAGGATCCATTCATAAAAAATTTTATAATATTGAATTTTAAATAAATAATTAATTTTATATTCATTCATGAAT
Source organism: Viscum album (assembly GCA_963277665.1). Taxonomy (NCBI): domain Eukaryota; kingdom Viridiplantae; phylum Streptophyta; class Magnoliopsida; order Santalales; family Viscaceae; genus Viscum; species Viscum album. Next base: position 1,206,907,292 of record OY728138.1, read on the forward strand.
ATCATTAAAGTTTTATAATTTATGTAATTATTTCATAAATATTACATAGGAGACACATATATTACATGATGGAATGATCCAATTAGTATCAAATTTTCAAATAATATAAAACATTTGAAACATGTTAAATTTTAATAAAAATGATCATGAATTGCAAAAAATCATTTTATTTTCTCTAACTCATCCTTATATCCCATTCAAAAAATTTGTAACTATTAGATAAGAAACAAATGATTAGTAAGGATATTAAATATTATAGAAATATGTAAGCCCATTTTAAAACAATTACACTATAAAAGAGAGTATGTATTTATCATATTAAGCATGAGATCAAATAAAAATTTTCATTCCCCTGAAATCATATTTATTAGAATTTTTTCATAAAACACCTTATAATAAGGGATAAAAGAAAAAATTGTTATCATTTGTGTTTATTAGAAAACAATATAACCCATAAAAAATGTTTCCTTTGATACATATATTTTTTACTTTAAAGTGAATATTCACTGGTTCAAAAACAATATCATCAAAATACATTTTTGAATCAATGGTTTTCTTATAAATATCAATAAAATGTATAAAAAATTACATACATGTCCAATTAAATCATCATAATAGAACTCTTACTGGAACCCTTAAACTTGCAATATCCAATATGATCAACTTCCAATAAAATTCTCTAAAGAACATAATCATTACAAATATAATTAGAATGTTATACCTACCTCCAAAAATGATAAACAATTTACTAGGACCATAACATGTATAACATTAATATAATCTTTAATTTTCATCATAATACTCATATAAATACACTTTTTAAGCCTTAGTAATTTTTTTGATATTTTTAAATCTTATTCTTTTTAAGACGGATTTTCCAAAATAAATTCCCCAGAAGAAATGAAATGTGGTTCTCTCTTTGAAAAAACAAGAAAATATAAAAAAGTAATACAATAATAAAATATTTTTTGTCATATTATGAAATTTTTTTGATACCATAAAATTTAAAATAGAACCTTCCTTTTACCTTTTTTATAGAATTTCATAATGTCCAATGTAATTTATGTAAAAATATATCACATAAATGGTTTTGAAATAAATAAAAAAAAAAAAAAATTTTATAAATAATTTTTTTCCTTATTGATAAATCAAAAAAACAATTTTATGAATATTTAAATATATTTAAATTTTTTAGAAAATAAACGATTAAATAATTTATAATTTTTTTATGTTATTGAGTCCTCTACCGCAACTATGACTCATCAGGTACATTTTGTGTCCTCCTAAATAACAATCTTATATTAACTATTTAATTTTTTATGAAACATTACTATATTTTTTATTCCATTAATTGAATTTATTACCATGTTATATTAAATATCATAATTAATTAAGTTAGCTTTAGGTGTTACGATGATATTTAGATAATTTATCAAAAAATGACTCTTGTAAGTTGAATATAGTAAAAATGTTCAATATAAAATCATTTACAGAATATTAATCATTAAAATAATTCAATTTTTATGAATTAATTATTTCTTTAAACCCAACCATGAATGATTGTTATGAAATAAAATCATGTCATAATCATAAATATGGTGGATCGTACTTAATCATGATTAATATTTTCCTTTTTCAAAAACCATTATAGAAATAATATATGTATTAATTTATCTTTATTGAATCAGGATTAATAATAAATATAAAATATATTTTTAAATACACTTATATATACCATCCAAGTGATGAAATGATGGCAAACTAATGATCACCTCATGGATGTTGTAATCCACTCGTATGAAAGAATGATGATATCATTTCTCAGTGGATGTATTGGTATGAAAATTTTTATATAATATCCTTAAATATAGAAAATTATTTCATTAAAACCATATATATTCATTTTAAACATAATTATAACTATTTTTTATGGGTGGTGATGGAAAATTAATTCATTGGTTTGTGAGGTAGTAGTCCACCACCCTCTTAAGGGATGAGATTATTTCCTATTTATTAGAGGATGAGAGGGATATATGTATTTGACTTATTATAATAAAATCATTTAAATTTTAAGATACTATGGTTGAAATGTTATCATGGTTGAAAAATATTTGAAGGTGTTAGAAGATTAAATATATTGGAAATGCACAAATAAGAGTTATACCTATTTTTCAAAAAATAACATTGGATTACACGTGAAGAAATATTAATTGTAATTTTAATGATACTAGAGCCTCAAGGTCATGAATAATAGGTTTGGGGTGTTTTTGGGTAAGTAATACTAAAAGTACAGTTCACAAAAGGTTTAAGGAAGAGAGAATATGATGCTCCCTTTAATAAGTATGGGGAGGGAAAATCTTGGAATTACTTGAAAGATTAACTAATATATATATATATATCATAATCTATTCAAGTGATGAAAAATAAATAAAAATTTATGATAAGTACTTATCTGTTCAAAATAATCTCAACAAATCACATTTATAAATATTTTGGATACATGTTAAGTCTTATATTATAGTTAAACCACTATTAACTCATTTTATCCTTAGACATGATAATATAACATTGTACCATGATATAAAATTATATGACCATAAATAAATGCGGAATTATAAAAAAATTAATTAAAGATAACATTTTTATTAATTTTATATTCTATAGGTGGAAAAAAATAATTTTTATATAATATCATAAAACACAAAAAAATGTTTTTATAAAGAGAACTGATTTATGTGTAAAAATGTATTAATATTTAAATCAAAAATTAAATTAGATTAATATATTATTTTAATTGAATTATAAATAAAGGACTGTGTTTATAAACTTTTTGAAATACAAAACTAAATGTAATCTTCCAAATATCCCATTATATGAAAATGAAAAAATTTAGGTTTTTATTAGAATAGAGTACAACATATTTTACCAGAAGACAATACCAGGTTCCTAATTTAAATATAATATTTTAAAATAAATTATTTAACTCATTCAAAATTCCTTTGGTTGAAAACCATTCATAAAATAATATAGAGTATACTATTAGGGTATGTTCTAAAAGATTTTGATGTTTTTTCATCCTTTTTTACAACATTGTATATTTCATCGAGGTGATAAATTTTACCATGATTAATAGTCATAATTAATAAAAATAAAAGTGACAAATTTACCATAATTATAACTTTTAATTCTAAATATGAAATTTTTTTCGTTATTCAATTTATATAAGTGGCATAATTTTTTAGGATTAAAATATAAAACATAATGCAAAAATGTTTTTAGAAAAACAATATGTGTCCTAAAAAATCTTAAAATATAAATTATAATAGTGATTAAAATATAATTAATTTGATTATATATAATTAGATAAGTCATATGTTACATTTATATGAAATTAAAATCACATTAGTTTTTTAATTAAAAGAAATTAGAGTTTTATAAAAATCATTATTTTCTCAAAATTACATAATATTCAATATTTACAAAAAGTTAAATACCCTAAATTATCACTAATAACCTCAAAATACAAAATATTCAAAATATTTAACCCCATAATATGATTCATATAAATAATGAATATACCATAAATATATATTTTCTAAAAAACAAGAAAATATTTTTTAAAATTAACATTTCTTCCACATAAATGTTATATGATTCCCATAATAAACATAATCTTTATCCATTAAATATTTTAATAAAAAACAATTTCTTACTAAATGGTACATCATGTTGGCCAATGGTAGGCATTGTACTCTTATCACCCTTTAGATTCAAGTTCATGTCCCACAAACTTGAATAATGTGATGACTTGTCACCCAACCATTGTGTTTTCCCTTCACTATATAATATTAATATTTTAACCTTTTAAATGTATAAAAATATGTGATCATAATATTCAAAATGAACTATGCTCCTTTAATACTACCAAAAAATATGAAGAAAATAATGAAAAAAAACATTAATCATCCAAAAAAATTCAACTTTCATGGGTTTATATGACGATTATTTTTCATATTAAAACAATTATTATAATTAATAAATGATATAGATTTACATTAATTTCTATAAAAGTTATCAACATTTCTCTACATTAACATTCAAATCTATCAATTTTATCTTACATTTGTAAATAAATTTTGAACAAAATCAATTATATAATAATCCTTTTATGTTTCATTAATGACCTAACATTTAAATATATTAGAATATCATTGATAAAACACCACTACATAATAATCCTAAAACTCAATAAATAAACACATCCTTCATTCAAATTCATTATGTATTCTTTAATTATGAATTTTTAATTTTCTTAATACATAATTTCTATAAATCATATATATGAATTACATCTTTTTGATTTAATATATAAACATCAATTCATATTTATTAATTTTAATATAAAAATAATTATTCATAGCTAAAATACATACATTAAAATTGTCTTAATATTCCCTTTAGCATTGGGCATGATTCCCATTATCAAAAAAATAAATGAAAATGTATAAAAGGTTATTTCTCATTTTGAGGTAGAAAATGTATTTTGATGTTAAAATAAAATGAAAATTATACCATGGCCAATATTATATTTAAATAATTTAAATTGAGTTAGGTAATTTAGAAAATATATTTCCAGTGATTTATATATTCACAAATATGACAAAATAAATTGAATGATATTTTGGAATAAATATGATGATTAATTCATCTATATGGTTTAAATGGTTTTATAAGATCACATTCCTTACATATTTCTAAAAAATACATAATTTCTCAAGAATAAAATCATATAATCTTGAAATTACATATAAAAGAAAGATAATCCGTAAGGGTAATGATAATACCATATAAATTTTATAATACATTAACCCTTCATGTATTATACATATTACTTTATTTATATTGATATTCTATTCCATAAATTAATATAAACCAAATTATACTAATAAAAATAGTTCCCCATAACATAGTAAACATTTGGTTTTTTAATAAATTTATTTTATGATCAAATAATATTAGAACCTCAAAAGTAATCTAAACCCTTTTTCTGGTAACAACTATAAAGAACCCTCATTATAACATTATATAATCATCCCTTTTTAATAAATTCTAAATCTTATTTCATTAAAAATTATCTTTATATGTTAATAGATTTAAAAAATTATTTTATAATGTAACAAACTCATACATTTCAAATTTGACACATCTACTCAATATCCATTTTTTTAGAAATAAAAATATTTTAAAACATGTTATCATTTCATGAAAATTAATCATTAAATTAAATTTAACTTAATAATGATTATTACATATCCTTATATATTTTTAGAATCATTTGGATTTGTGGGATGAACCCAAATTTCTCTATAAGGGACATAATATAATAAATAACCACCTTAGTCAATTATAAAAACAAGATATTATAAAGGACTATTTTCCAACAATATAATTCCCTTGAACTAAAATAAAAATTTACATACACCTTAAATAAAGATTATTTCCCCTATTATTTCATGAAACACATTGTAAGAAAACACAATGTAAAAATAATAATCCTAAGATATTCTAAAAAAATTAAGAACTAAAGAAAAAGTATTATTTAATACATATATTTTTAATCTAAAAGACCATAGTCATTACATTAAAATAAAATATCAATAGAATAATCTTTTAAATAATAATATTTAATGGAAAATTAATTTGTAAGAATATAATATACATACATATTTCAGGTGACATCTTATTCATAGATCCCTTACAGTAACACATAAAATTTGAATAACTAATACAGCTAATTTCGAACATAATTCCCTAGAGTACATACTCAATATCTTATATAGTAGATAGATATAACTTGATCAACATATGATAAAAAAATTTATGAACCATAACATGTATAAAACACATATAATATTGAATTTTCAACCTCAAACTCAATGATATACTCTTTAAAACCGTTATGATAAACCTTTTAAGACATTTATATAACCCTTTCCTTTATAACCTAAATATTAAAACTAAAATTCCCAAAAATGGAAGGATGGTTTTTTAATAATTAATATTATATATATATATATATAAACATAAAATATTGTTCATGGTATCTAGAATATTTGTTGAAGGCACATTTTTTTAAATAAAAAAGTTTGTTTTTACTTTTATAAAGAAATTTAAAAAGTATTACTATAAAATAAATAAAAATATTACTTTCAAAAAGCATTGAATGATATAAAATTTTAAAAAATAATTGTTAATAAATATTTAATTTCCATATAAATACATCTGTAAAATAATTTTTATAACACATATATGGAAAAAATATAAAAAAAATATACCAGTAAAGTCGTTAAAATATGGTTTTATGTTATGGTGTCCCTTTCTTCGTGCCTAAATTGTTAAAAAAGTATTTATCTTCCTGAATAATAAAATTGTGTTGATTATTTAATTTCTTAAGACCATTTTCATATTTATTATTCCATTTATATTATTTATTTCAACATTTTATTCAATTACATAATCATTTAGTATTTCCTCATTTTTTATTATATTTAGCACATATATCCCAAATGACAATGTTAAGAAGGATATGGATAAAAATATAATAATTAGATCTTCTAAATAATTATAAATAAATTATAATTATTATATTAATAAAATTATTATTCTTTTAAAACCAATGATTTTGGATAGTTATGAAAAATTAATGACATTATAATCATAGAGATAGTAGGCCATACATACACATGAGTAACATTTTCCATTTTTCAAAGAGCATGAAGGAAATAAAGAACATATTATTTTCTTGGTAAATAATAATTTTTATATAATAAATATCACATTGACTCTGTAAATATACTTATATATACCATCAATTATATGTGGTGATGAAAAATGAATCACATCACTTGATAGATGTGGTAATCCACAGATATTCATGAAAACATTATAATTTTTCTTTGGATTGAAAGGTAGGAAATTAAATTTTATAATATCATTCAAAAAATATAAAAATTAATGAAAATTAAATATAAAAACTAAATCCATTAATATAACTACATATAAGAGGTGGTCATGGAAAATGAATTTAATATGTTCACAAGGAGGTAGTCCACTCTACACATTAATGATTGTTTCATATCCTATTTTATAAAAGAAGATTCATATATAGATTATGTGATTAACAAAAAATAATATATGTATATTTAATTTAGTTATTTTATTATTCCATTATTTTTTATCAATATTAGAAGTTGGTAAGAGAATATGTTAAATGAAAACAAACAAAAAAGGAGTTATACCACAGATTTGGAAAACCACATTTTCCTTACAAGTTATGCCTTCTAGGATGGTATTTTTATGACACCAGGGCCCATAGGTGTTGGATAGTAGGTTTTTATGGTATTTGGGTATGTCATGGAGGAAATAGAGTTCTCAAAATGTGTGAGGAAGAGAGAATAGGAGGTTCCCTTTAATAAGTAATGGGAGGGGAACTCTCGGAACAATATACATTATTAAATTTTATATATATATATATATATCAGAATCATGTGATGTGGAAAAATGGCACAAAAAATTTTAATATTTTCTTTGATAGGGTTAAAAAACTCCAATAACAAATTTGGTTGTGCTTTGGATACATTTTAAGCCTCATATCCTTATTAAACCACATTATTCTCATTTTATCCTTAAACATGTTAACAATTTTTTTTCCATGATAACATAATTAAATAAAAAACAGAAATTTGAACCATAATTAACCATAATGATTAGATATTTTGAATCAATTTTATATGGTTCAAATTATATATAAGAAACAAATTAATTTTAATATAAGATCTTATAACACATGAAAAATAGTTTTTGGGAAAATACACAATTTATGGTTGAAAATTATATTTACATTGAATTAAAGTAATAAAAATTTCAAATAATTATTTTGGATAAAAAACTAATTTTTTCAGATTTTTTGAGAAGAAAAAAACATAACTTAATCTTCCAAAAATTCCATTAAATGAAAATACAATGTAACAGTTTTTAATTTGAAAAAAAATTTAAGATATCTTATCAAAAGTCAAGATAAACGTTCTATTATCGAAATAACATTTAAAAATTATGTAACCCCATAAAATATGTTTTTTTGGAAACCATTCCTAAAGTAGTGTAAATCCATGTGTTAGTGTTATTCTAAAATTTTACACTTTGTATTTATCATTATTTTCCAAATTTTACCTTTTACCTAGGTAATAATAACACAATAGTTAATATTCATAATTTCTAAAAATCTAAGAGACCATTTACAAAAATATAGGCATTTTAATTACAATAATATAACTTATATTTAAATTCAAATATTATATTTGAGGAAATAATTATTAAATGTTAATCACAAATCCCACTTAAAATATTGTTTTTAGAAAAAAGGGTTTTTAATATTATAAAAGTAATTATTCCAAAACTTGGTATAATAGATATTCAAATATTATTAATTAGAATATAAATAATAAATTATTACATGTATTAAAATTATATTGAATTATAATCATAGTGTTATTTTTTAACGAAATGAAATTAATGTTTTAGACAAATTGTTTTTTATTATTCATAGAAAAATAATTATTCAACAAAATCAAGAAAAATCACCCTAATAAAATTAGGATATTCAGATTTATAAAAACATGCTATTTTTTGAATTACATAAATTAATTATAATATTTTCTCATGAAAATACATACAAATTATTTTTGGGGATATAATATTTTTTAATAAATAAATGACTTTACAAATAATTCATTATTCATATCCTATGAATTGACAATAAATTTTTATTGAGAAGGTAGTATATACACAAACATATATATTTCATTATCTTGTAACTCATTTTTATATCATAAATTTCAATGACATGTTTATATAAATATTATATAAATTATAATATTTCATGGATAATTTTTAAACAGTGTTTCATGTTCTAAACACTATAAGAAAATAGTTTTATATTAAAATATAATTATGTTACATATTCTTTATTGAACGATCTTGGTATTATGGAAATGAAATAGCTTAGTGAGAGTAAAATCCATATTATTGAAATTTTTACAAAACAACAACCAAATGATCGAACACCTAATAATAAGAACAGACTGTGGTTAGTAAAAATATTTCAAATAAATAATTATAAAATAATTATAGAAAATTTATTACGATTATATTACGGTTATGATATAAGTGACTAATAATATTATGTTCATTTTACATGAGTTTATTTTATTTTTGAGTAAAGTTAAATACAAGGTAATATATTTTAATTTCAATTTATCATTATTAATACCTAATATGTATTTTGGCACCCACTTTTAAGTGGTGTGTATATAAAAATTTAAATTATTTTACAGTGAACGAATTATTTATTCGTGGTATTTTATTTTCAATTTTATTGTGTTTCTACTTCAAGAATTTTTCTTAAGTATTACTAAAGTCATAAGGTTTTATTTTAATCTTCTTTATAAAAATATAGATTTCTAAATTGTGACAATATATTTTAGAAATTTTTACACCCAATCATTTTCAAATTTATATTATTTTCTTCCAATTTGGATAGCATTGGTGAATCTCAATGTATGGTTATCTCATTCTGAATTAAAAATATTAAAATCATTTTGGAAATGCGGTTTTCAAAAATTTAATTTTAAAAACATAATTACCAAACAAATTATTGTCTTCAATTCAAATGTTTTATGGGTATTCCATTAATTTTCTTAGAAAAATATAAATGATATTTTCAAAAAGTTAAATTTATTTAAAATTGATTTAATTATTTTGTTTACATTTTCGACATGAGTCATTTTCCACCATAAGTGTCCATTGTTAATACTTCAACTTAAATGAATATTTTTAAAAAATGTTTAATTTTAATTTAAACATGATATAGAAATTTTTTATATTTATGAAGAAAATAATTTCACTTCTTGTTTTATAAAATAATTCATGTAAAATTATTTTAAGAAATTGATTGTATTTGTTTTTTTACAAATTTCATTTTGTAAAAGATACCTAAAACTATTTTTTATCCATGACTACTTCATTTCACATATCTTATACTTGATTGATGATATCATTAAAAAATTTCATACATCTTATATTTTTAGATTTCTTATATAATAATTTGTCTCTAAATGAAATGTTTCATAATAAATGATTTTTTTCCAATATTCTACTATTTATAAATTGTAATTTTTTTATTTAATACATTGTATCTATAAAAACATTATTCTTCAATGATTTTATTTTATGGTATTCACATAGTTACATGTAAATGAATTTAATATAGAAACTGTGGAAAATTGAATAAAAATTATTAAAATGGTATAAATAAAATATATTTTCTTATTTAATGGATTTTTACCAAGGATGATTCATTATGTCTTTGGGAATCCATTTATTTTACATTAGTTCATTATGTAATGATTTTTAATTGAATTGTGAACGTTCTCTTTATGTGATTCCATTTTAATTAGATATGAAACCAATTTTTAAAATGAGTTTATGTTGATTTCATAAATCATTAGCTTCAACTACAACATATTTATATAGATGATAATTAGTGGAGACCCATATCACTATATAATTTATTGGTTTTATTTCTATATATCAGGACATAATTATTTTATTCATGGAATTTTTTTTCATAGTATAAATCCTTAAAATTTTTTAAACAATGATATAATCGGTATATGTCTCTTATGTATCCAAATTATACCCATATGCTAATATTATGTCCACATAAAAAACATGATTGATAAGCTGTATATTTACTCTTATTGAGTATCTAATATCACCCCTTTAAAATTTCTCTATCTAGAAGGATATTATAAGGAATATAATATATAAAAAGTTATATATATGGATCTACTATAGATGGAATACATTGAAACATTCACACATGTATCCTAAAATATGATTCTTACATAGTTGATTTATAACGAAACAAATTATTCCTTTCTTAGGATTTTGAGATATTTGATGAGATGTATTTATTATCATATGGTAATATAGTAAATTAATTAATGTGTCATCTAACTCTTTATCAATGTTACTATTTTAGAAAAGTATTTCTAGCACTAGATTAGAGATCGTAGGTCTAGGAATTTATATAAACTATATTATATGGCCAGATCATATGAAATTAATCTATGTCAATATAATTAAATGGGATTTGATTCCTCTATTGATGTTATACTTTGTTTACCTTTCTATGGTTAAAAATCAATATATTAATCTATTTATTCTTATATTAATGGCTCGGTATTCCTCATGACACTACTCGCATCCACCAGCACCTGGCCATATTCTCATGAGATTGGATGTCCCATTAATTTTATCATGTTCGTTTTAGAATATAAATTCATCAATATATGTTACTGATAATATAATAATCCAAATTTTAGAATAATAATTTTTACTAGTGACAATTATAATAGCCTTATCGATGAAATATTTTTTGGAGGCCACATGTATCTATTAAAGGCTATATTCCATGAAAAAACTAGTTGATCTTAACTGATTAATATTCACTATAAGGATAACCATAAAATGTATTATCATGTATAATCACCACACCCACCATAACTATCAATCATTTATCTATTCATCCTTACATCATGAATTTTATCTATATGTATAGATCCTTGTCATATGAAAATTAAAGGTACAACATTATAGTAAAGTGGAACCATACTATGTGGTTTTATATCTCTTTTTTAAAGGCTATATGTAAATATATGTTTGTAGCCTCAATCATGAAACCAAAAAAATATACAACCTTCTAAAACAATAATAAACATAAGAGCTATCAACATGGGGTAATTAAACCATAGTGACCTATAACCTATCTATACTATATTAAAATAAAACAAATATATATAACATAAAATTAAAATAGTTGATTTCATCTATAGAGAACCACTGGCACATAAGAATTATCACAACTACTAGAAACATCTATTAAATATAAATATTGAGAACAACCCAAGATAATGACTCAATAAATCGATCATGTAGTGAAACCTACAATGATTATTTATTGTGGAAATATACTCTACCCACTACTTGTCTGAAGTTGAGTGAAACCACAGATGTTGAGCTCATCTTAATGGTAAATTAAACACTTTCTCTGGAGGAATTCTCCAAAATCAGTAAATTGAGTTTTTCCTCATGAAAAATTAAGTATTTCTATGAGGTATGTCCTTATTGTGACACATAAAATAACCCACTTACAATAAGACGATAAAAAACGAAACAATTTCATTCCCTTTAAAGTACCCATATTAGTTACTCTGATGGTTCTTCGAGTAGAAAAATTATGTCACAAAAAATATGGTCCCCCTCTCATGGAGTCTACTCCATCAATTCCCTCATAATAGGAAGTATTTTATGGATTGAGGTTGATCAATCTAGGACATCAATGAGAACTGATGGTACACCACTTGCATCAATAGATCAAAATACTGCCCTCTTAGATGAAGCATTAAATAAGAAGTTTTGATGCCTAGATCAAGTGGATTATGATTCCCTTAGATACAATGAATATTGAATATATATTTCAAATGAGTTATTCAAGAAGAACATTCTGATTATGTTCTATCCCATCATCACTCACTCTTATGACATCCCAAATATATTAAATGAAGAATTCAAGACCTTATTATGAAAAAACATGTTAGTGACCTTTTATAAAAAAAATCATAATCACTAGTATTATCATGTATGTAATGATTTTATTAATTAAGTAAAGAATTTTTACTGTTATATTGAACATTCTAGTATTTTTGTAGCCTTAAATGTTAGGTCTGAAACACAATGAATGGTTTTTCATTATCCCTATCTATAAATTCTAGTGGCACTCTAGTAAAGAATTGACGGTGCATTAGATGACAAATACATATGAGGTTGTGGTGAGTATGGATCTTTTCACATATTTTTTCCTAGTTTATCTGATTCACTTGATTAATACATCCAACAATTTCATCACTAAAGGAGAGGTCACAATAAAAAAATTTGTAAATTTCAATTAGCTGATCCAATTAAAAAATATCAACTCTAAGGTAAAAAAGTGGGCAAATCAAAAATTGTATTCAATTAGTACGATCTTAATGTAACTTCCCAGTTGTTCTATAATGTATCATAAATGTTATAAATAGATCCCTCATCTAACATCCCAAAAAAATAAATAAATAAAAAATTTTCATTTCAATTAATATTTTGTGAATTAAATATTAATTTTACATTAAAGGGGTTGCTATGATCACTATAGTACCCGATAAGAAACAATGGGTTTCGTTAAAATGGATTCAATATTTGGAAGCAGGAGGACCAAAATGTATAAATAGGTAACTTTTATTTTTAGACAATAAGAATATTTACTTCAGTAAAATTTTTATTTGCGATTGTTAAAAGGTAAATCTTGTAAATAAGGGTAACAAAATATTATAATAATAATATAACATTTCCCTAAAATGTGTCCTAATCCTATTGGTTAATACATGTCCGACCATAAGAATACTTGGGTCGATTTTGGGAAACCATGGAGCCACATAAAAGTGATAATGACACTTTATATTAATTTATTTAAAGTGGAAAAATGACATAAACATATATCTTTTAGTAAATCCATTTTTATAAGGGGTTATATAAGTTATCATTTAGAATACAAATATTACATGGAAAGATAAAATGATTTCATAAATCATAGTTTTTTATAATTTTTGGACATCAAATAAATCATATTATTTATGAAAAAGTAATGATGTAGTGTTTACATCATTAATAAATTATTTAAATAAATAAGATTATAAATATTATAATAATATCCAAAACCAATCAAATTATTATTTAATTATATTATTTCGACCATGACTCACATTATATTTTAATTTAATGTGTTTTGGATCTTTATAAACCTAAAATCATTATATAATAAAATAATATTTTCACACTTTCTTAAAGTGACCCTCCTCCCCCTTAAAAAAGGACATCATTTCTAACCCATTTCTCAATCCTATAAAGCCCATTGTCTTTTCCAAACCCAACCCAAATAAGCTCTAAAGATCCATATCTTCCTCTTATAGGCCTTACCATAGGCAGAAGGCACCTCAAGTAAACGTCTTGGTTCAATCCTAAGGGAGATACCCAATTTAAAGGTAACTTCTTCCCTAAAGTCCTTTTGTTTTATTTTACTTATCCTAACCCATAATATCTTTTAATGACCTTTTTATAACAAAACCAATATCCTAAATATTTTAGGAGGTTTTTATGAGAAGTATATGATCTATACATACACACATATCCATTTAATGGGTAATTAACATACTATTTTTTTGGACAGTGAACTACTGCCTCACGAAACGATGAGTGTTCAAATATCTCCTACTGCCTATCATGGTGGACATTATGATGGAATCTTATTTATATATGATATATTTATATATATATTATTTTTATTTTTTCTTTATGGTTCTTTATTTTTTCACTTATTGAATATATTTATAGTTTCTATTATGGGTAAATTGGACAGTTTCATTTTTAGAAGTGCGGACTACCGACACCTCAAAGTGATATGACTCATTCATGCCATCCATAGGACGTATAAAGAATGGAGTTAATGAAATTATATATTATATTATAATATAATTACAATATAACTATGTATCATTATTTTCACATTAAAACAAAATACTAAATATAAATGAATGTATTGTTCATGCGTACGTACGGCTTGCCATCTCCACGAACGGTGCATTTCATTTATTATCTCCAAATGTTATGTACTGTTATAAATACATATATATACTAGATATATTTGATTTATATGATATATAAATCATTAATATAATTCTGTATATAATGGAATATTGACCACTTGGACATCCTGTTATTGTAAGTTGTTCATTTTTTACTCAAGTACCAAATATCAACAAAAAAAACTATTTTTAAGGTAAATGATTTAATAATATTTATTACTTGTTATTGAGTGATATAAAAGTAATAGTAAAGTAGAAAAATTATATTAATTAAGTATAAATTAAGTTTAGTTTATTATTCAATAAGACCAAGGAACAAACAAGTCATGTTGGACACAACTTAAGGGGTTTCTTATCTCCTTTTTAATTCCATGAGATTTCAACTGTTCACCACTTTTTTCTTGCATGTGGTGTATTGTTTAATTACATTTTATATATTTTATCATTATTATATTTATATTCATGTTATTTTATGAATTAATTGGTTGTAATTTACTTTCAGTCATACGACTCAATTAATTACAACGTGACAAGGGATTTTCATCACACTTATTATTCCCGTGAGATGCATGATATATTTTCCACTATTTACATCTGTGTGGTCTATGTACTACCCATGATTGTATTCCTTGTGTAATATACTTAAATATTTGGGTATTTAAATCATCAATTTATGATCCTTATTTCATGGGTTGTATTTTTCGTATGTTACCAAACAGGTAAGGGAACCTTTTAACCCAATTTTCATTCCTCGGGTTAATCTTCTAATTCAAAATTATGTCATGCAATGATTATGTGTAGAATCAATATTTATTTATTTATGATTTAATTTCCACTCCCCTTTGTGTGGATATAATATTTTTACAGATAATAACTCCATTGATAAATTCTCATGTCATCGATATGAACTTGATAAGAATAATTATAACTCAATTTCCATTCATTGAGTTAAACATCCAAGTCATTGGTTTTGTCTTAAAAAGACCATGTGTGAATGTACTATGTTTTATTTACACAGAATATCAATTAATATTGAGTTTATTTATATTTTTCACACATTATTATGTAATTTACTTATCTTTAATCTAAGGATACATTTTTTATATGGGATTTCGTCTCAAATTACATTCCATTGAGACTTCATTGCTATTATGAACAAATTCATTATTATATGCTGTATATACTATCCTTGGAATATTATATCATTAATCCATTTGTTCTATTGATATTATAATGTTATGATTAAATTTTACTCTTCAATTATTTTTATTCAAGCATCTCTCATTTTGTTAAAAACGCTTTAACTAAAATATCGTTTTGAATGTTTTAAGGAATAATTATTATAAATATTTCTCAATAATGTACATGTTTTCAAAGTGTTTATTATGATTTATTTTTGTGTACATTCATATTTTCAAATGATAATTCATGTAAAAGATTCAAAGTGTTATGTGACACTTTAATTCAAAAATCTCTTTATTAAATGTTTTTAATGGTTTTGAAAATGGTTTGATAAAGTATTGTTTATTTCAATATCTTGATTTGATATATTTTGATGGGAATATGGAAATGTTATCTTTCCTTTATAAATATGTTTTTTGTTATGATTATGTTATGGTTATTGGTCATTATTTATTAATATGGGTAGTTCTGTGACATACTTAGGGAGGGTGAGCCCTAGATAGCTCTCCAATGCAATGGGTAACATGATGGAGGAAGGCATTATTGTTTGTCCTAAGAGATTTAGGGAATATATTGTGATGGATATTCCAAATGTGACTCCCCATGTAGCTGTGATAGCTACAATGTATGTATGTTATGGATTCCATAAGTTACCTTTATTATTTATGATTTCTATGTGTTATTCATAAATCTTATTATTTCATGAGGTATGTTATGATAGAAAATTATGGTTTCATTTATTTATATTTATTGATGGGTTAATGTTTCCTTTCCTTATTTTGTAACCCTTACTGAGCTTTTTGTTCTCATCCAATGTTTTTGAAATTTTTTCCACTGGACTTAAATATGAAGAGGGTCAAGGATGGGAATAAATAAAAGTCATGCTCTCTAAAAACATAGAACTAGATATGTTTCTTTTTAAGAGTTTTTATTTTATTAAAAAAATGGATACTGAGTAGTACTGTCTACATGTATTTTTCACGTTGATATGAAATCAATATGGCTTAATTCTCTAAAAATATAATCCTGAAAAGATCAATAATGTGAATTGTTCATTTAATTGAATATTATGTAATGTCTATGGTCAGGTGCATACAGTTGGTATTAGAGGTTGGTTTAGAGAACTTTAGAGGGTAGTGTATTCGTTAAACATAAGTGACCTTACCATAATGGTTCAGATTTTAGAAAGATTCATAACTGTTTTAGAAAAATTGAACGAGTTTAAGATAACATGAATAAATATATCTTAGTATTTACCCTCCTTATATGATATTATATGGTTATTTTATTAATATACTCATGCTGACCTTTTTTATTTTAGTAAATGGTTGGATCTAGCAGGTACCAAAGTTACAGTGGATGTGAAGAAAACTGTGACAATTTTCTATATGAGAAACATAATGAAATGAGAGCTTCAACAGGAACTCTTGTGGTTATTCTCAAACAACTATATAGATTCATGACTGACCACCGGAACCATGGTGATTTTTATAAGACATCGTATACGTGAGAATCAAATCCCTACAGAAGTTCAAGTAATAATCATAATGTTATGTATGATCAAAAAACTATGTGTCAAGGATGTGGAATGAAACACCAAGGATAATGCCTCAAAGGGACAAAAAGATCCTATAGATGTAGGAATGAAGGTCATAAAGCAAGAAGCATCCAGGGAAAAAATAATCATCTCGTAGAATCTAGGAAAGGGTAGGAAGTTATTTCTAAGGGATCATTTGAATGTTTTAAATGTCGTGTGCATTGTCATTATAAAATCATATTTCCTATGAAGATGTTTTGGGAATGGGATCACCATGATTGTACAAATATGTGTTTACCAATACCTAATTCCATTACGATTGAGGGTAAATAAACTGACAATGACCAAAGGATGGTATGGATTAATTCATAACATATGTTTTGATATTATTGAATCTTAGGATGTGATTCATGATTTTGTTAGTAGAAAAGAAGTATTTCAGAATAAGTTGGTAATGAATGGTTATTGGATCATGATGAACGTTGAATGAGTATGAAGTCAGTATATAATGGATTCAAGAGATATGGTTGATTTATGATGATGAAACGCTTAAAATTATTAAGGCTCTTTCGAGGATGAGATTACATTTGAATACTTTTTATAGTATGTGTAACCCTGAATATTGGTATATGAAAATGATATTCATCGAATAATTATCTTTTATTTTGATGATTAATGGTGGAATTTTATTTTGGAAGAATCAATGTTTTTATTATTTATATATGGTGATTTGGGTTATTTATGGAAATGATTAACCTATCATAGGAAATATGTGATTTTGTTAATTACACTTCAGTATGAGACTTTAAGAGGTGTCGACTTTATTTGTAGATAAATGTTGAGATTTACTATGGAATAATATGTGATTAAATCCATCTATGTTTTGGGTTACAATCTTAGTTAAGGTTACTTTGAAGGATTATATGGATAGTTTTGTATTTAATGGTATTTGTCAAACATTGGGTATTGTTTGACAAATTTTGGGGATTAAGTGTAGTTTTTCATTTGGTAAAAGATTATCCTTTTTGGGTATTATCTAATCTTCTACTGACCATTTTTTTTTGGTTGATTTCTAAAGACAAGGGAAATATACAGTTTATATTTTATTGATTATGTGATACTCTAGAATTTTATTTTAATGCTTTTAATGTGACCATGTAAATCTGAATACTCATCTTTTAGGGAAAATATGTCTTTGTGGTAAAAATTTAGTAACGTATAAATGTCCACACGATAAGTAAGTATGTTTCCTTATGTTTTTAGTTAATCTAATAAATAAATTCTTCAATGAAAAGTAACATAAAACAAAAACATTTTCTGCTAACTTTTCCTACTAGCTAATCAAATACTGTTTAACCCATTATAAATATCTTATTTTCTGGTGGTTATCTTTCACTTAATCATGTTTTATATCAATCTCCATTAAAAATTGATGGGTTTTTCTCCTCCAAATCCATGTTTTCATGGAATCCAAGTATCTGTAGTCTTGGGTGTCCTTTGTACTTCTCTTCCTATATTTTAAAGTGATAGATTTATTGACTCTTTTTCCAATATGGGACTTTTAATGATGTTTCCAAGACTAATTTTAAAATTGGAGGACGTTATTCTCAAAAGGGGGGAAGGATGTAACATCCCATGTAAATAAATAAATAAATAATAAATTTTTATTTTAATTAACATTTTTTGAATAAAATATTAATTTTACATTAAAGGGGTTTCTATGATCGATGGTGTACCCGATAAGCAACAATGGGTTTCTTTGAAATCTTCTATTGCACAATATTAATATAATATTATTATTTAGAATGGTAGTTAACGCCTAGCCATTGTATTAGAGGGAATGAATATAAATAACTAAAATATGATTATACACATTGGTTAAATGTTTTTACATTTATCTAATAAAATATATTGGCTTAAAATGTGAATGAATCTAGTTTTAAGCATAATTTACTTTAATAGGCTGATTAGCCTTTTGATGGAGTACCCTTTTTAAATCTATTTTTGGTCACTTTTATATATTATATTTGAAAAAATAAAATTATTCTTTAAAATTGGGATATAAAAATTCACTTTGGGTAAAATTATGGTATTTTTTGGAAAAAATTCATTTTTTTGATGAATAGTGAAAAATACAGTATTTAAATTCAAAATTGCTTTTTAATATAATTTAGTTATATAGTTAGATTATATTTTTAACTACTTTAAAAGCTTAATTAGATTATTTTTTTATCATTTAATCCAATTTCTATCATTATATGTAATTTCACTTTGAAATTGGATATAAATAACTATCAATATTTTGATAGTTATTAATTCATAAAAACACGCTTTTTTTAGAGGAGGAATTAATTTTAAATTAGTTTCTTCCACTTTTTTGTTTTGAATTTGTAAAAACAGATTCCATATTTGGAATCAAGAGGTATAAATTGTGTAAATAGTTATCTCTTATTTTTAGACAATTTGAATATTTACCTGAGTAAAAATTTTATTTACCGGGGTGGAAGGGTATATATGGTAAATAAGGGTAGAAAAATATTATTATTATAATATAAAATTACCCTAAAATGTGTTCTAATCCAATAATTTAAAACATTTTCGACCATGTTCATACTGGGGTTGATTTTGGGACCCCATGGAGCCACTTAATTGTGATAATGATACTTTATATTAATTTATTTAAAGTAAAGAAAAATATAACCTAAACATATATATTTTAGTAAATCAATTTTTATACTGGGTTATATAATTTATCTTTTTGACTATTATATTTCTTAAGAAATTTAAAAAAATTTATATATCATTGTATTTTTTTTACGATTTTTAGACATGAAATAGATTAAATTATCAATGAAAAAATAATATGCAGTGCTTACATCATTAATAAATTATTTAAATAAATAAGATTATAATGATTAAAATAATATAAAAACCCTATCATATTCATATTATATGATTTTATTTATTCCATTTAGTCATATTATCTTTGACTTTAATGAGTTTTGGATCTTTATAAACGAAAAATCATTATATAATAAAATAATATTTTCAAGCATTCTTAAAGAGCCCCTCTTCCCCCTTATAAAAGGACACCAATTCCAACCAATTTATCACACCTCTCAAGCCCCTTGACTCATTCAAAACCTGACCAAATAATCTCTCAATATCCCTCTATTCCAACTATATGCCTTATGTTAGGCAGAATGAATTTCAAGTAAACCATTTTGGTGAATCCAAAGGGAGATACCCAATTTAAAGGTAACACCATCTATTAAGTCCTTTTTTTAATTTTACTTCCCCTACCACTTAAAATATTTTTATTCATATATAATATAACAACACTTGTATCCATAATATAATAGTTTTTTTATGATAAGGTTCTTATTTACACTTACACACACCTCCATCTAATGGGTAAAGATCATAATGTTTCTTTGGACTGTGAACTACTACCTCACAAAATGATGATTGTTCAAATATCTTCTACCATCTCTCATCGTGGGCATTATGCTGGAAAAGTATTTATATTATATATATATATATTATTTTTATTTTATATATATTCTTTTATATTTTTTCATTTATAGCATACCTTTATGGTTTCCATTATGGGTAAAAGCGATAATTTTATTTGAGAAAGTGCGGAATACCGCCCCTCAAAGTGATATGACTTGTTCAAGCCATACATGGGACATATAAATAATGGAGTTAATGAAATTATATATTATATTACACCTAAATTATAATATAAATATTTTTCATTAAGATTTCATTCAATTAAAACAAAAAATATAAAATAAAGTTGCATCCATGCATACGTATGACTTACCGTCTCCATAAACGGTGCATTTCCTTTCTTATCTCAAAATGTTATGTAATAATATAAATACATATATATATATATATATATAAATACAAGATATTTATGATATATATGTTATCTTAATCATGAATATCATTATGGAGAAAATGGAATCTTGACCATATGGATAACATGTAATTATAAGGTGATCATTTTTTACTCAAATACAAAATATCGACAAAACGACTATTATTAACTTAAATGATTACATAATGTTTTTAAAAAGTTAATGAGAGATATAAAAGGAATAATAAAATATAAAAAGTTCTTTAATCATTTATAAATTAACTGATGTTTATTATTCAGGAAGAACAAGGAACAAACAATTCATGTCGGACACTAGGTAAGGGGTTTTTTATATCACTTTTAATTCTGCGAGACTTCCTTTTTTTCCACTTATTTCTTGCATGTGGTGTATTTTTTACTTCCATTTGAAATATATTATCATGATTATATTTATATTCATTTTATTCTATGAATAATTTGGTGGTTATTAAATTTCAATCATACAACTCGATTGATTACAACGTGGTAAGTGATTTTCATCTCACTTTTAATTCCTGAGAGATTCATGCTATATTTGCCAATATTTCCATTGTGTGTGGTGTATGTACTGCCCATGATTGTATTAATTGTGTAATATACTTAAATTTCTGGGTATTTAAATCTTAATTTTATGACCCTTCATTCATCAATTGTATGTTTCGTATGTTACCAAATCGATAAGGGAAACTTTTAACCCAATTTACATTCCTTGGGTTAATCATCTAATTCGTTATTAGGTCGTACTATGATTATGTGTAGAATAACTATTTATTTATTTACATTGTAATTTCCACTCCCATTTGTGTGGATATACTTTTGATGCATGGAATCAGTCTATTGAAAATTTCTTAATTCATCGATACGAACTTGATAACTGTAATTATAACAAAATTTCCATTCATTGAGTTAAACATCCAAGTCATTGGTTTTGTATTAAAAAGAATAGGTGTGAATGTCTTATGATTTATTTACAAAAAATACCAAATAATATTTATTTTATTTATATGAGTTACAAAATATTATGTAATTTATTTATCGTTAATCTAAGGATACCATTTTTATAAAGGATTTCGTCTCAAATTGAATTCCATTCTAACTTCATTTGTGTTATGCACCAATTCTCTCTTATATATTGTATATATTATCTTTTGGAATATTATATCAAAAATCCCTTTATTCTCTTGTTATTATAAACTTATTATTAAATGTTATTCTACAATTATTTTTATTCAAGAGTCTCTCATTTTGTTAAAAACTCTTTAACTAAAATATCATTTTAAATGTTTAAAATATATATTCTTCTAAATATTTCCCATTAATTCAAATATTTTAAAAAAGTTTTTTAGGATTTATTTATATGGAAATTAATGTTCTCCAATGATAATTCATTTAAATTCTTCAAAGTTGTATGGGACAATTTGATTCAAAAATATCATAATTATAAGTTTTAAATGGTTTTAAAAATGGTTTGATAAAGTATTGTTTAATTCAATATCCCGATTGGATATATTTTTATTGGAATGTGGAAATGTTATCTTTCTGTTTTTATTGTGTTATGTGTTACAATTATTTTATGTTGAAAAATAATTTTTTATGAATATTGGTGGTTCCGTGATAAACCTAGGGCGGGTGAGCCCAAGATAGCTCTCTAATTCATTTGGTAACATGAAAGAGGTAACCATTAATTTTTCTCCTAGATATTTAGGGAATATACTGTGATGGGTATTCAAAATTTTAATCCCTATGTATATGTGATAGCTACAATGTAAGTATGTGATGAATGCTATAATTTACCTTTATGTTTTATGATTTCAATTTGGTAATCATAAATATTATGATTTCATGAGGTATGTTATAATCAAAAAGTATAGTTTCATTTATTCGTATTTATTTGTGGGTTAAAGTTTCCTTTCATTATTTTTTAACCCTTAATGAGCTATTTATTATCATCCCATGTTTTTGAATTTTTTTCCACAGGACATAAAGAGGACCATGGTCAAAGATGGGATTAAGGAAAAGTCATGCTATTTAAAAACATGGAACTAGACATGTTTCTTTTTAAGCGTATTTATTTTCTGATAAAAATGGATACTGATTAGTAGTGTCTACTTGTAATTTACACGTTCATACGTAATTTCTATGCCCTAATTCTCTAAAATTCTAAACCTGAAAATATCCTCATTGTGAATTATTCATTTAATTCATGATTATGTAATGTTTAAGGCTGGGTCCTTATACCCCAACCATGATGTAGCTTACTATGGAATGGAGATCAAAAACATCAGAGTCACTACCCACAGAACATGATCTAGAATAAATATTACAAATTAATAAGACTTAATTACCAGCCAATATATAGGTTATCCAAGTGAAACCCAATCCCAAAGGCATTGGGATATTTTTACCACCACCACCCGTAGGGTCATAAAACCATTAATGATCATAGAAGATATCAGGGAAGATTAAAATTCAATTCCATACTACTAGGATAGTAAATTTTTACCACCAATAAAACTATAAGAATAGTTAAATCGTTATTAGGTTCAAGATGAATAGGTGGTTACACCATAGTAGATCCAACCCTCACGGATGGGCCTATTAGTATCATCTCCTCTATGAAAATTTATCTTTTCTATGATGGGTTCTGATTTATTTATCCAACATTATGTCATTCTAACCACCATAAATTACAATCCTACAACATTGGACATATTTATTGTGTATGGTAAACTATTTTTTCAATATAAATATTATCATAAAAATTCCCATGGATCAACTAACAAAGAAGATCACATTGATTCAGAAGTATATTTTAATTTTTACGTTCCTTTCATTTTTGAAATAGGAAACACTTTCATAAATACATAATTACTTACTCTTTTATCTCCAAACTGTTTTCAAAAGTTGTTACATAAAAATATTATCCCTTTAATTTACATATAATTTTATTTAATGAGATATGAAAATATACATTTTCATTATAATTATTATAATGAGACAGTATACAATATATTTATCATAATTATACTGGATATTATATGTTTATCCTAATGATATAGGATATTATAACAATCATACGTAGCTTTATCATACTCTACCTCATCAAATCAAATATAATATTTCATGTTTTGTATTTCAAACTAAAAAAAATATTATTTTTTATATTGATAAAGGATTGGATTAAAATCACAATTAGACTCCAAATATTTTTTCATAATGACATTCTCATAAACCAAAAATTCTTATCTCTAATATACGTAATGTATTTTACACTAAAAATGGGGTATGTCAAAATGATATCATAAATTATACTATAATATGGGAATCGACGTGCTAGGTGTCCTTGTCATCATGAAAAACTCATAGAAATGTGAATGTTGGAGGATCAAGATGACTGTTGAAATCATGGATATAAATACCTGTTCATTTAAGGAGTTGGAAGTTAAGTGTTGAGCCTTTCAATTGAAAAACTTCTCAGTGTATGAGATATCAAAAGCCTATAAAATTGAAATAATTATATCTCCCCCATGTAATCATTATGACATTTTTAATAATTTCATTTTTAGTATGATCATGTAAATATGATCGAGGGATTTTGATGTTAGGAATATAGATATATAGATCATCATATTGATTGAGGGACTACCAGGATAGAAAGAAAACACCCATCATCATATTGATCGAGGAACTTCTGGGACAGAAAGACTAATATAATCATTATATCGAGGACTTATAGGGATAATGAGAAAGAGAATGTAATCATAATATCGAGGGCCCACAGGGATAATGGGAATGAATGAAAAATAGGCACGCATGTCCATGATAAGAATTGGTTTTATACACTACAAAATCTGGAATACCATAATAATATGCTAGCATTTCAATCATTAATACAATCCACGTCCACTAACTCCTTTAAGCGGAGATGGTATTAGTTCATAGAACCTTGATGATACTATGAATTATTTAAATGATGTTTAAAAAAAAAGTTTCAAATATCTACCATCATAAACAATTTCCATTCCAATGGATCATAATTCATTTCCATGATGGGAAAAGAGCACATTTTGGATCCTACTAAGGTGAGTATTCCAAATAAATACATTCCATAGTCCTCATGGAGGTTTTTTTTCATAAAGGAAATACATAAAATTTCATATAACCAATGTAATAACCAAATGATGTTAACTTATATGGCCACTATCCTCATTTCATAACATAAAAGAAAAAATTGACATCCCAGACACATGATGTTAAACTGTGAAGAATGAGTTAATTTAGTACCATTTTAAAATACACAATTCATTTGCCTTCATCACATTAGTTTGAAATACAGGGTACATTATTCTATAATTTTATGTCATCACAAATTGGTATCCCAAGTTATTTTATTATACATAACATTGATTTTCTTAGAGTGAATAGTTTTAAGGACCCCATTCCCCTATAATAGATTTTTATTCTCACGAATATTTTGGGAAAAATGGTTTTTTTCCATTAGTGAATGAAACCCAAATAAATAAAGTTATATGTATGATTTTTCTTTGTGTCAATAAACATTCATGAATTACATGTTTTTTATTTTTATCCTCCAATTATACGTAGTGATTTTGTGAACCCATAACATATTATCAATGACAAAATACATTGATTAAATATTCCATCACCCTTATATAATATCTTTATCAACAGAAGTATTTTACATCACGAGAACTATGTGTGTCTAGAATCTTATCCCAATATGATATATTGTCACTCCTAGAATAATTAAACTGTGTATAACCATTGAAATATACAAATTCCTCATCCATATATTGGATCCTAAAAAAATCTATCTTCTTTTACAACTAGTGATTCCCTTTCTCAAAATAATAAAATTTTACTTTTCTTCATGTGTATCATGACATGTTTAATACTACATATTTTATAATGTTCCCTATTTTGTATGAGCTATATTTATATGGGATCCCACAATATGGGTTCCAAAATATTTGAGAATATGAAGAGAAAAATTTCCTTTCTATTATGTATGATTCAAATATATATTATTGACATTTTAATGATGCACAATATGTGGCTTGACTCATGATAAGAAATATTCGTTGTGATGATCATATATAGTGACCTAATTAGAAATAAAATTTACAAATAAATTCATTCCACCTACTTTTGAACAAGTCCTCTAAATGGGAAACCTATTAGAGAACTATGTGTATATTAATTAAGGTCGACACTAGATACATAGTGACACCAAAATCTATTTCTAGAAATTATAAAAAAAAATATGGAAAAATATTCATCCTCTTATATATATGTCAGATATATGCATTGGATTTCTAGTATAGAACTATGAGTGGGGTGAGTTCTATTGATTTAATATATGTTGTGACACCTAGCTCTCTTATACTAGTCATATCTACAGGAATTTACATGAGAAAATATTCTCTCTATTACCCTAATACTTTGGGGTGAGACTCTATTACACATCAGCTCTTCATCTAATTTTTATCTTTTCAGACAAATTTTTAGAATTATTAATTACATTATTTGAACATTTTTGACATATATAAGGATAAACGAGTCTCATATATCTGGAATTTGTGTGCACCATCGATAAGGAATATGACCGTTATACCCTAACATAGTATCTTAATGGGTTCATTATCATATCCTAGAATCTTTGAGTGTTGTTTCGATGAGAAAACATAGATATAATGGTTTATCTCACCCATGATAAAATAATTTCCTGTACTGATATAAGAGTTTTCTCTTTATGAGGATGTAAATTGAGTTCTTTTTGGATAGAATTAAAATATTAAACTGATCGCACATTCACATTCACTAAAAGGACCATCATTATCTATAATTTTTCAACCAATATTTCTATTTCCTCACTATATTTTGAAAAACAATTCAATACATAAATCAATTATTGTGACTCGGGTATCTTGAATCATCCTCAAACTTTCCATTGTCACCATTAATGAGTGTTTTAAATCCAAAAGGACAACACATATTGATAATGCATATTCTAAATGTGATATATCTTTATAATAAACCCTTATATGGACTATCAACTATAATTTTATTTATCTTTATAGGGGTGATTGTATACTTTATATACACCTTCATTGTACCTTACTAAGTCCCAACCTTTTATTATAGTCCACTTTTATCCCTTACCTACCCAATCTACCTCATTAATCATGATCCAATAACATCATGATGTGATTAATGATGATAAAACTCCCTATTTAGAATGTTTTCAGATATTCATTGACATTTTCTCTCATTTGGGTTGTTATTTTTATTCATCCATGAACTATGAACAAAAACAATGTGTACATACCTTTTGTGATAAAATGTATAGGCATTAAAGCCTCTATTGACATTGTGTTTTACCTTTCCCTTTCCATATAGGTTGTACCACTTCAAATGTTGTCAGTGTTGTGTGTCATTAAATGAAATAAAAATTTATTTTTCAATAATTTATTACCTTAAACTCTCTCCCCTTAGTGGCCCATACCACAATACACTAAATATCTAGTGAAAGAGACATTAAAATTTTTAGGTTGAAAACCCCTAGATTAGAGACCTAAAAACATATATTATTCATTTAAAATGATTTAATCTTAAAATTCATAGTTAAATTATAGAGAGTGCACAAAAGTGGATCAACGATCATGAAATCCACCTTTTAAAATTTTTATATTCCATGAAAAACATTGATGACCCCCCCCCCCCTTCAAGAAGAATTTAGAGAAATACTTTATCAAATATTACCCTTGATAACATGTTCAATACACAATGAGAAGATTGTTTGGGTACCAAAATCATCATTTAGTTCTATTTTATAAATCCAAGATTCATCAATTTATCATTTTTATACCCAAAAATCACTTATTTCTATCACAAATGAGTGTATAAATCTTCAAGGGAGACCGTTGTTTTGATATGAATACATGATCCAATTTAGATCCTTCATATACACCCCTAGTAAGTTCTCCCAACCAATAGTTATTTCATGTCATTGAACTCATACTATAGTACACATAAGTCCTTATAACATTGTAGTAGAACCCATCATTCGAATATGTTCAGTATATATCCTTTACAAGTGTGAATCTTCTCATCACCCATAAATGAAGCGCTATAGGTCCTAATTTAAATATTATTTTATTCCATAATTCAATACTAGTCAATAACAATGATATCATGCCCTCACATAGTGTTCCTTATAATAATTCATGGATTTAGTACCTCATTATTTAACACCATGATCATCATGGTCGTGTGACCCTAAACCACACAGTAAATGTTTAATGTTTTAATGACCTTAAAATATCCCATGGAAAGATACAAATAGAATTTTAGAATGAAATACCACAATGAAATTCATTGGAAACATTAGGGTAATCTCTCATTAGACATAGACATTATATAATCTATGAAAATATTAGTGCCTTAAATACAAGAGGTATAAAACATTTCTGGAAGAAAATATTTAAAGTTAGGACTTAGAGAATGTTAGTTCATTTCTTCCTAATCCTTCCCCATTTGAATCTCCAACAAATGTTTGGGAATGAAAATTAAAAATACCATGTCTTTAGGGCACCATAGTGATACCATCGGAAAAACCATGTTATTATCATTAGACCTATTTGAATAGGATAGAATTAATAAATATTATTTTGGTTACAAGAAAACTATAAAATATGTGGATCATCATTCCAAGAGATCTCCCCACTCTATGTAATGATGTTACATTTTTAAATCAATCCAAATGGATGAACAATAGTGTACAGTGATGGTATGGTATTCCTATTTATGTTAGTTCACCATGTTTATATGGAAATACTTCCCAAAAGAAACTAACTATTTTATTTATATAGTGGTGTTTATTCTTATATTCACTAGGAATCCACGACTAAGAGGATATATATATGGATGGAATAAATATAATGTATGTTGATGGTGTTTTTCCCATGTCCAGACATGTCTAAAATGATACCTCATTAAATAAAGTGATCATAATCCATTATTGATCTTGATCCTTTTATTCTATCTTCTATGTGGAATTATGTTATCTACAAATATCCCATTAACATTTTTACTCATTAATGAGAGATGAATAAATAATACATAGTAGAGATAATTCAAATCTAACATGTTTTTGGGGGCAACATGTGTTTTCATTTATCAATAAAATAGGAACTTTCATAATTTAAAGCATCTAAAATTAAATATAAAAATATAAAGTCATCATGAGATAAATCCTATATGGAAATAAAGGAGTTCAAGTGACTATTGGCACTGCATGACTATCATTCTATTCCATACCGACTGGGAAGGATCACCCTCAGTATGTAGAATGTGTATCATGGCCTCTAAAAAAGCACTCAATATTGATTTCTCTACCTCTTAAATTAGGAAAAAATATTCCTCAATATCCATCTTTGAAAATAAATTTTTTTATGGTCAACTATTTTGGGATGATGTCAACTAAACAAGGCATGTTCATACCCAAGAATTATTTCCACATCACTATTACCACTACATGGTGATAACATTCTTGGATAAGAGATTCCCAAGGTGTTGTAGTGTATGTTAATGATTTGATTTTTTTATGTTTCATAAAGAACCCTTGTTCATTACCTATTTCTTATATGGGATATTTCACCACATCATAATCAAACCCACCATAACATAGTTTGATGAACCTAAACTAGAGTCTTTTTTGATTCATTTATAGTTAGTCTAGAAGATTCTGATAAATTAGTTTTTGATGCTTCTTCCAATGTACTAATAGAGAACCATTTGAGAATCAATAAAATCATGATAATTATAAATGGTTCTTTTTGATTGTGGGATTTTCTTCACAACTATATTAAATAACGATTGACAGTATTCATCACTACTGAATAAGAGCATCACATAGTAAACATGTATCCCCAATATCACCCGTCATTGAATCACTAGAGTTGTCATATAATTAATTTATTCAATTGAGATAATTATTATCCATGTCATATACAGATTACATGTTATTGATGATAGGAATTAATGAAAAATAATTTAGAGTTTTGAGCCCTTAGTTACGAGTCAGGAGGGAATTGGCTTGATGTAAAATGTTTCAAAATAAATTGTTGTTGTTGAATATTCATGAATATCATTTCAAACCAATTCTGCAGGCACCAAGACCATATCCATGAGAACTTCTCGAATATCCATATTTTTTGTGACCACTTATTTAAGTGATTCTAAATATTATCTAGGTGTCACTTCGACATTAATATTCCAATTACAATTTCTAAAACCACTTCTTCAATATCATCCCCTCTAGAGGTTGTATAATTTTATAATTTTTTTCTTATGCTCATGTTAACTAAAATGGTCCCTAATTGAGTAAACGAGTTAGCAGTCAAATAATTATTTTGATTATTGTTTAAATTAATAAAATTATTAAAATTATATATTTTCATTTATTCCACAATAGAATGTTTTTCACTGATTAAATAATTCACTCCTACATTCCAAAACACTAGGGGGATAGATTATAATGAGGGACTATTGGTAGTGATATTGTAACTGTTTGAGAGTCATTATAAAATTACTCTATCTTCTTAAAGATTTATTTGGACTATTAATTCCTATTTTTATTGTCTAAATTTTCATCAGTACCATGAAATGTTACACCATGTGAGTATTGTAAATAGGTAATTTGTAAATAATCATCATCATTATACTTGAATTAATAAATAAGAAAATGATTTATAGGAAGGATAAAAACCAATATAGTTTTGTGAGAACCCTTAACTCCATGAGAGACTAACAATTAGTTTCATCTTATTCCCTTGAGATAGTATGAGTGCCATCATACATTTTTCTAATATATGTTATGAATTGAACCATTGAAATAGTGGATGGCTACCTTGACTTCATGAAAATTTTCGTTAAACTTTTTAGGATGGTATGACAAAGAGAAGTCATTACGTGTTGATATTAATAATAATTGCGTAAAAATATTATACATTCGATGAAGAAAGGGCCATGGCTTCATGGTAGATAGATTATATTTCCTGGAATCAAAATCATTATATTCTCAATAATCAGTCACATAATCATAGAAAATGGCATAATAGTCATTCAGTGTTTGAGAAGAACCCTCCTCATTGATAGAGAAATAGTGACATTTTTATACTTATATATATATATATATAAATGGTTATTTATGAGATTAAATTCTCCACTACGTTTCTTTATGGCATTGGGTATCAAGGATAAAAAATTACCGACTACTCCCAGATCCACTTCATCATGATTTCTAGAAAGAAGAAACCCATTGGGATGATGAATGACTATTTCTAGATACCTATTAGGGTAATATCATATCCAAAACCATGCATTGTCTATTGTAATTTATGCTTTCATATCCGAAGGCAATAAGGAAAACACGATCAGTCATCTATTCCATTATGTGAATTAAATAAAATGGTGATATGAAATTGCTTATTTACACTCACATGCAACATTAGTATATAGGTATTTTCTTTTTTATATAACTGATTTTTTCACCTACATATAAGGACTGTATTCTTAATATATCAATTAATATTTAATTCACATTACCAATAAAAAATATTTTAGTGATATGAAATATACATGTTTTATTCTTGGATTCATTGAGTTTTGAAAAATAGTATTTATTTTATTATTATAATAGGTTTTAAAAAATTTATTTATGGTTTATCATTTATTTGAGTTCATATCCCTATGATTAAAAAGGCCTAGCCCCACCTAAATAGAATGGTTTGGTTAGACTCATAAATATCTAATGTCATGAAGGGTACAAAATTGATAACTTCTTATATGTATTATTATTCAACCCTAGTAGACTTGAATGTGGATTACTATCCTAATAAGAGACTTTCCCAAATATAAATTCAGATGAAGTAATTATAACATGGATAATATAAACACATCTAGGTTAATTGACCATTTTGTGTCTAGTTGGGATTCAATTAAAAATTCCCTATTTTAACTTTACCCTTTACCTTATTCACTATAGGAAGGCGATCATTGATAGATTTTATTGTAAATCCCGCTAGGTGGGCAAGACTTCTCACTTTAGGATACAACTTCTATCACCACGATGCTTTATTTTCATCATATATTGTAGTTCACAATTTACCAAGGAGTCTATCTAAGAAGTTAGATGGAATGGTCCATTACAATTTAATTTCAATAATTGGCTGGGATGAATAATAAACATCTCTAACCAAGGACTAAATGTGACATGTTTTATTATGATGATAAACTTCCTTAGGATACCCTCATCTATCATGACTAATTAACATTCCAATAGTGGAGTCCCTTCACGGTTATCGTAGACAGAGATAGGGGAAAGTAATTCTCTAAAAATATCTCTTAAAATTTGATCTCAATAGACAATCCAAACATCCGAAAGATCTATAGTAACTTCAACATGAATCATTTAAAAGATTTCCATTTCATGACTCTAATAACTGATTATGTATATAAAAATTTGACTCTAATGATGGAAGAAACACTATGAAACCACGATTGACAAAAAAACTAGAATGATTGACATTGTCTTAAAATTTTCAAAAAAAATCATTTCACCCAAATGGCCATCCATATTCCATATCATTTTTTTAATCCAAAGTGAATTATCTTGTTGGAAATATTTCTTAATTTATGATCATAAATGGAATTATATATATTATTGAATAACTTTTCATATCTATGTCTAGTTCATATCTCTCTCATTCCAAATATATTGTGTAATACTATAGTAAATTCAATTCTATTTTTACATGATGAATAATGTGACTTTTTGATGAAATAATTTTACATATCATATATTGGTTATAGATAATCCTTCATAATTTCATATTCATGTCTCACAATGCTTGGATGGGTGAATAATCTAATAGACCAAAGCCATTCACAAGTAAGATATCTAAAACTGAATAATCTCATAGGTCTAACCCATAATGTTTAATGCATGATATAGTGTGGGGTCACATTTCTTACGATAGGGTTTCATTAGTATCATCTATATAAATCATCATTGAAGTTTTATTTCAAGAAACTTATTCTCGATTCATTTCCCATATTGAATATCATGTTGAAAAAATTGTAAAATAAACAAGAAACCACATACATGATTAAGAAGATCATAACTTATCAATGTTAAACTCCCTAAAAGGATTGTCATGTAAACCATTAGATTGACCACATGAACTTTTAGATTAACCATTCCAATTGAATCAACAAGATCAATCCTTGTAGCTATCGAAATAAGTGATAGAGTCATAAAAATACCATATGTTCCAATTTGAGAACAAAGCCATTTAAAGGAACTTATTGAATACGTGATCAAATCTGGGGTGTTTGATTACAGAAATAATATAAATGAAAATTCAAGGTGTTATCTAGAAAATGTGAGTTTAGATTAATGAATAGATTTAATTAAAAGGGGTTTTACTATCCACCATATACAAAAACACCTCAATATAAAACATGAAAATATCATGATCGTTTCAAAATAATTGGAATTGATACCATATTAATATAAACAGACTCAATTTGATGGTGGGTCATTTATTATATCCATAAACATGAAATCAATTCCAATATTTACTAATATCAAAACAGAGATGGATAAATGGATGAGTTTTCATAACTATTTAAAAAGTAAAGGTATGTTATAAAAATAGTAATCACCTAGAATGTGATTTCAGATCTATGAGCAAAAAAAATCCATACCTTTGGTTGGTCCCTAGAACTGACCTCATAACACTGATGGAGAATCAACTTCACATCCTTATGTTTATATAGACCCCATGAATATGAGGTGGAGTTGACCTCAACTATCAACGATGGTTTCAGCCTCATGACTCTATGGTAGATCCATCCTTGTGAATCTATGATGTGGGTTGGCTATATAGCACTCGATTCCCTCCTATTATTCAAGACCAACAGATTATAAAGTCTATAAAATAAAAAATTGTGATAAATATGGATATATTAGCAGATGATTAATTATATGTGAAGAATAAAGATAGGATCTTGAATCAACACATAGAAATATTTTCCTTTCTTTATGAAATTTAAAAGTAAAATATAATTAATAGAGTTCAATACCAATACTACATTATGAAACACAATCATCTGGTATGATATTAATCCTTATGTCAGTAAATCCCAGCCACATGGTTGTCAACCTAACTACATGAATTTCATGCCTGATATTTAGAGGGAAATAAGTCGATGTAGGTGTCACACCAACAGTTGGTAGAAACCTCAACATTTGGTAAGGTGGGATACCTTATCACATGATAGCATCGTAACCCATGCAGGGACATGGGTTGACCCTATATGGGAAAGGTATAGCAACAAAATACCCTCTCTATGGAATTTTCACACTATGAGTGGCCTTTTTATGATGAAAATAATATTACTTTTTGTGTTATTTCATGGTAGTGGGACTCATAATATTTAAATATCCCTTTTTGGAAAAATTGAAAGAGAACATTCAAATTCTGTTCATTGGAATCAGAATCTCCTAATGAAAATTTTATGACCTTCCCAAGAACCACCAGACTACCAATGCTAGGGCATGAACACTAGTGATAGTAATTTTTGACCCCATGTTCCCTTTATTAATGGTATATCTAGCATGGCCCCACTGATAGAAAAAATAAATAGGGTTAGTTATATTAGGTATTCCCATGATAAATTGGATTTTAATCATACTAACAGCTGTGACAATTCTTAGGTTATATACAACGTAACATGGTTTTTCTATAGGTGAACACAATTTGTCTTATTATCTAATAAATTCAATAGTCCACATAAGGATCAAGGTATCCAACAATGATTTAATCCATATATATACATTTCTAGACCATAGACGAGTAGAAATCCTTCAGTATTGTACCTAAAATAGAGGTTTCACACACCTTTTTCCTTTCAGTAATCATGTGTATAATCCAAAATAATGGAATTATAAAGGAATATGTTGCCTCATATTCTTATCTCCTACTGACTTATTGTGTTTCATATCATTCCTAAAATAGGTTTCCTTGAAACAAAACATAAAATTATAGGGAAAACAACCAAGTCGCATGATGTTAAACTGCATGACTATGTCCTAAACAAATGATGTGAAACTGTGTTGACATGAAATTCTAGGCCTCTGAATACAAAGGTTATGTTCCTAAAATTGTAACATATGTTACATATAAATTGAAAAATGAAACATGTTAGGATAACCTACTTGATAAAGAAATAATAAATCTACTAGGTAAACCATTAAATTTCATTTCATTTAAATTTAAGTAAAAACTTCTCATGAATATTAAGAAGTAGTTATTTTCAATAGAATTTGTTTTTAATATATTATATGCTTTAATTTTAACTTTATTTAGAAAATTATAATTTAAATATTATAAAATAAAACTGATTTATGAATTATGTAACTTTTTTTACTAAGTATGTTTTTTTGTTTTTTATGAAGTACTCATTTTTTGTCAAAAAGTATGATTTTTATGAAAATTATAATTTATGTTATTTTATAAATAATTAAGATTATCCTAGATTATTAAAAAAATATGGGTAATTAAATATATATTTTTTGTAATACCATTATTCATCTTAATATATTATTGGATCTTATAAATCCTACGTCCAATATTTTTTGAATTAAATTAAAAGATTAGTTTAATTGAAATCATTTTCATCCATTTATTTAAATAATGTATTTAAATGGAGATAATTAGATTTAGATTTCCTAAAACCTTCATAAATTATATTTATTAGTTTCGAACCAATTTATGTCTTCATATCCTATAAATTTAATAGCTACATCTTATAAATAAAATTTTACCATGAAATCACACTTTTTTTAAAAACTATTTTTACTACTAATGGAATTTATTTTAAAATTAAAATTGAAAAACCATAATAATTTTATATGGTAATGTTATTTCAATATTTGAAATTAAAATATTTATATTAGGTAAAATGGGAAATCTTAATTCTTTAATTAATATTAATATATTTCTATAAAATAAAATTTCCAATGTAAACGTATGTTAGGGAAATAGTTAAAATGTTAAATGAAAAATCATAAAAAACTCTATGTTTTATCATAAATTAGTTAATGAGGAGAATATAGGTACAAAAAAACATCCCCTTTACTTTTTTCAATAATTTAATCCTGAAGCGTTTAATATTAAAATTTCAATACTGAAAGTTTAAAGGTTACCTCCAAAATTATAACTCTCTTAACTTATAAAAAGATAACACTTCCACCACATCAAGACTCAAATATATGTTGAGTTTATCATTGAAAAATGACAACCTATCTACTCCTAAAACCATATCTCACTTCACACACACATTTCCATGAGAAAACTCAGGCTTCCAATATAAGAATTTCACAACATCTTTTCTTTTACACTACTCCTTCCAAAATCATATCTATAATCAACAATATATAGAATTATGTATCAATTTTATATATAAATTTATTTATAATAAAATTAAAGAAATTATAATATATTTTCCATCCATTATGAAACACAATAACATTGATAGTACATACTTGCATACAATAGACTACACAAAATAATTTTTTTGTTTGTCATCACCACCCATTATAGATAGTTATAGGAATGTATTTACTATGTCTGCATGATAAATATGAAATTTATATTAATATCAAACATTCATACTATCCGTATCTGTTAACATTTAATTACTCATTAAAACAAAATAATACATTACTATTTGATTTAGTTATACCACCATTGTAAATGATATAATAAAAATTAAGTCATAAATTATTATTTGTTGTTATATAATCATAATATACTTTAATATTGATAGAATTATTAGGTTTTAATGATTATTATAATTCATTTTTAGTAATTAAAAAATGTATTTATATATCACCTTATGATACTTAAATAGATCCAAAATTATCTCGTTGTTATTTTATTTTTCAAAAGTTTTATTAATTTCGTTAAATTAATGAGAATAATACCTGAATAACCTTTTAAAAAATTATAATTATATATTTAATGATATATAAATGATGATTTTAACACAATATAGTGATATTCAATCTAATCCCCATGATGTTTTTACAAAAAAAACAACCAAAAGTTGTAACACTCGATAATGAAAACAATTATAATTGGTTAATATATTTGTAACATATGTTTATGAAAAATTTATAAAAATGTATTATGATTATAATATTATTTCAAATAAGTAATTATGTTATAAATTTTCATTATACATGATTTCTGAGCACTTCTATGTATGCAGGAATACAAGATTAGTTATTTTCATCTCAATTTCATTTCACTGTGACATAGTATTTTTTGTTCACCTAAATTTAATTAAGTCATGTATAAAAAGCCTAATAGATATTTTGATGTTAGTAATTATTATCTTATTAATATAATTATTGTTCCAATTTAATGGTATTTTTTCAATAATAGATATTTAAATGTTACACATGTTGTGAGGATATATTTTCAACTTCACCCAAAAAAATGGATATCTCTCAAATGTGATAGTCCATTTAGATTTTTTTTCAATTTATTTATAAATAAACAATAAATTTTTATCCTACTAATATAATTGATGACCCTTTATTTCAATTTAACTTTCTCTGAATTGTGTGATTTTCAGTATTCTAATCAATTCAGTTTTCAATAATGATATTTTTAAAACAATTTTTCCATGGTATTATTATCTTCAACTATTATTTTATGAATATTATTGTATTTTTTTCCAAAAAAAATATAAAGGTTATTTTAAAAAAATTGAAATTATTAAAAAAAATTAAAATAAAATATTTAATAATTTTCTGAATGGGTCCTTTTAAATGAAAATAATTTCCTTTTAACTTTTCAATGTGAATGAATCTATCTTACAAAGTTAATTTATTTTTAAAAACATCCTAACTATGTTATTACAATTTATAATGTAAAATATCACAATTGATTATTTTTAAAATATTTCTTAGGAAAAAAATTAAAATTTCATTTGTATTTATTATTTAAAAAATTTCCCAAAAATAATTTATATCAATGTTTACTACCATTAAAATATCTAATACTATATCACTTATATTGTTCAAATTATTCCATACCAATTGTTTATATGGATTAATTTAATATCATTTCCCCTTTTATCATTGAACTTATTCATAACTCACATTACTTTTACCAGTCCTCCAATATTTATAAACACAATTTTTCTTTTAATTAAATTCCACCATTAAATTAATATTCTTTATTCCTTTTATTAAATCATGTCAACATAATAACCTATACATTAATTAATTCAATAAATTTTCCAATAAACCATTTTTAAATTATATATATTGTGTGAATACAATATATTATCTAAATGGAAGTGTATTTACTAAAAATTATTCTTTTTTTAATTAGATACTAATTTATTTTTCATTTGGTTTGTCATTTTATTGATTTTGGATGGAATTATTAATTATCCCTTTATATTATTCCACATTAAAATGTTAAGAAACCCATTTTTTCATGGCTAATTTATAAATTGTGTAATTATTTACTTTAAGTTGAACACTTATGAATAGATGATGATGGTTAGTGTCTTATATCATACCAAATTGTATTAGACAAGGAATTATACCTTAGGATACAAGGATGTTTTTCATGGGAATTTAGTTTTTAAAATCATAATGAGTGTATTTTTTTCATAATATGAAGGGTTAATTTTATTATCAGAACAAAATTTATGAAAATTCAGTTTATTTAAAACATGAAAAATACAATTTTTTCAGATAATCAAGTGTTGGAATTATTTTTTAGAACATTATATATATTTATTTCATATGGAAACGTTTTTCCAACATTTTATATGGGAATTTTTTTAATAATAAATTACTTATGAGTTTTATTTATTATCATATAGTAATGATTCTAGATAAATACATATTCATGAAGCTCTGTATCTCATCAAGTTTTAGAGGAATTGTTTTGTCATAAAAGACACAAGAGTGAGAGTTAGAGGAGATAAAATCTGAATCAGTGAAGTTTTAGTTAATTTTTTTGATTAGTTTGAATGATTTTAGAGAATTGATTAGTTATATTTTGTATTAAGGTTACATACCCTTAATTAAAACCCTAGAAATGAATCTATTTATATTATGTTATCCTAAAATAGTTTTAATGCATTTTTATGGGGTTTACCTTGTAATATATCTCTATATGGGTATTAAAACAATGTTTTGGTTGTGGGATAGATAGATCTATCAATAATAACCTTGAAAAGTCTGGATTAAAATTGAAATTAGCATCACTACAATACGCCATGTGTGTAACTAAACCTACTCTCCTAGGTAAACACTCTAAGGGAATATATCATTGGTAATAATATTTTTCTTAAAATCTATTATGAAATATTTAATATGTTTTGGTATTTGGTTAGGGATTAAGGGAGATCCAAACATAAAGATTGTTTTATTAGCCATAGAGTAATTTCATATTAAATGAAATAAAATATATTTATTTCAAGGAGGAACACATTGGAGGTTAATATTTTTATAATTTTCATATGATATAAATATTAAACCATCTCAATAAACATATTTTATTTTAGTAAAAGGTGAATCCTGATGGAAAAAATCTAAAAATTGATAAAATAGATAGTATAGAGATTGTTTAAATAGTAATCTAAATATGATAGGAGATGAGGAGAAACAAAATTGATAATTCAAAACCCGTTATTAATTATTATGATTAAAAAAATAGACTAATTTGAATTTCCAAATATGTTAACATATAGAAAGAGGGAGTCTGATAGATGATCATGTAATAAAGATGATGATTGAAGTAATATTAATTTTCTAATATGACATGTCTATGGGAGTAATAACCAAGAGAGTTTTATCAAATGTACTAAAATATGATTTAATTATTTTAGAGTAGATAATCAAGAAGAAAACTATTAATGAAATTGATGTGTTTAGTTAAAATGATTTATTAAAGTAGAGTTCATACAATGGTACAATTCATAATTTAATTTGTTATATATGGGTACCACCGGTATTATCGAATT
Source organism: Viscum album (assembly GCA_963277665.1). Taxonomy (NCBI): domain Eukaryota; kingdom Viridiplantae; phylum Streptophyta; class Magnoliopsida; order Santalales; family Viscaceae; genus Viscum; species Viscum album. Next base: position 1,206,947,856 of record OY728138.1, read on the forward strand.
CAATGACCAAATAAATAGAAAAAAAAATTTATTAGGATCACTAACATCCCTAACGAAGAGGACAATGGAATACCTAATAAATATCATCTCCAAAAGTGGATCTTGATAATTAAGGTACTTATACCCTCCAATCCATAGAAATAAATAATTTTTTTTGAATTTCATGTAGAAACTTATGTATATATAATAATTTTTATAATATATGTAAATAAAACAAAATTATGATGTTATCATAAAAAAATATTCTAGTTGATTAATGGTTTTCATCTAGGGTGATGTTTATAAAAAATTTCATTGTTTAAATCTATAACCCCACTTTCGTAAATTTTTATTGAAAACATATTGATAGATTGGTTCTACTCACTTAGAGTAACAATTTTCTAAAGCAAGGATAGAAAATATCATATTACATTATAATACATTATTAATTAAATAATAGTAATAAGCACCCTAAAAAAATAAATTATATAAAGTGGGTCTTAAAACTAAATAAAGTTAGACGAATAGCCCAAATAGTTGGAGAAAAACTCAATATTGGGCATAAACATATTAGATGAAAGAGTTATGTTTCAAAATATTATATGGTTTATAACTATATAGAAGTTTTATAATAATTATCATTTATAATTTTGATTCCTATATATATATTTATTTTTATTTAACAATTAGATATTGTGGGGACATAATTTAATTAATGGTAGAAAATATAACGAACCAAAATTATTGATCTTCTCAAACTGATATAATGTAATGTAACCTATATTAAAATATACACCTAATTTAATCACATAAAAAATGTTAATGTAAAATTATTATCAAATATATAATAAATTCCATGAAGGTAAACCGTTAACAATTATTATAATTGAATGGAATTTCATTAACATGAGTTAATATTGAAAAAGATGTGTGGTCTATAAAATCATATCTTTTTATATTATCTATTTTCATTAAAAATATAAATTATAATATTTTATAATATAAATTACCAATGATAAGTTACTATATAAATTATACACATCAAATTTTACATAGTATTATAATTTTATGTTTTTTTAAAAGATTGATTTTTATTAAAAAATTTAAGAAAATTATAATTATCATGATATTATCAATATTTTTAAAAATTATGCATAAAAAAATTATATTATATAAAATATATATTTAGGAAATTAAAAAATTAATTTCAACATATTCTTTGAGATTATATATCTTATGTTCACTAATTTTTGAATTAATTTAATATGGTAGTTTAAAAGAATATTTTCAGTCATTATTTTGAATCATGCATTTTCATGGTTATATTAGTTTTTATAATTACCAAAAATACTAATCAAGTTAATAATACAATTCATGTGATGGTAATATATGATTTTTAATAACTATGGCTATTATATTAATTTTATTAAATAAAAATGATTTTTTTTAAAACTATTTTCATGTTTTAAGTGCATTTACTATCATATAAATATTTCAAACTATTAAAAATTAAAATTAATAAAAATTATCCAATTTATTAATCATAAGGATCAAATTATGAAATTGATCGAATATATTTTTTTGTCATTAATATTAATTAAGAAGTTATCAAATAAATTTACTAGATAAAAGTAAATTAATGGAAAAGGTAAATATGTTAAAGGAAAATAACAAAAAATAATCTAGGCAGTTGAAAAATGAGTATATGTGGAAAATATTTAACTAAACACACTCACCCTCAACTTTTTTCCATTTTGGAGTCATTGACACTTCCATAGAAACATTAAATTTGTCAAAATTTATTGGTTACTTAAAAAACTACCCTTCTCCACACAAATTAAAGGGTAACGCTTCCTCCAAATCAAGCTTAACCACTCATTTATATATCAACACTAGAAATTTATTACTCCAATAAGCATACCCCATATTTATAAGTATATGTCACATATATGTTTTATAATTTCATTACTTCTATGGTTTTTTCGAAGATATAACTCAAACTTCTAACATGAGTATTACTTTCACATACTATTTTCTCTTACTATAATCCATCTAAAGTAATATATAACCATATAAAATATAGTTAAATCATTAGAATTTGTATTTTACAATTTAATTATATTAATTGTAAAAGAAAATCCAATCATATCCATTCATTATGAAAACCAAATAACATCAATCATTCTTACATGTGGACTTCCGTCTAAAAGAATAATAAATTTCATTTGTCATCTCAACCCTTTAAGGATAATAACAAGAATTTATTTATTGAGGATGTGGGATAATTATAAAAGTATTATGATTCTATTTATTTCTTATTATCTTCATCAAAATACATTACTATAATCATGACAACAATAAAATAATTTAAACTTTTGGTTGGTTTTTCCACATATATAAATGACGTTATATAATCATACTTTTATAAATGATTATATAATGTTATATAACTATAATATCAGATTATATTGGTATAATTAATATTATTTACTGATTTATGAATTTTTTTATTAATATTTAATATATTTCTTAATATATCATTGTTTCATCATTAGAGTGGTCGAAATTTAGTAATCACAATTTCATCTTTCACATGTTGTATTCATGTATTTCACTAAATTGAAATGGGAAGCAATTCAACATTGAAAAAAAATTCGGTATATCATTAATGATATTTTAATGATATAATTAAAACTACTTAATGGGAATCTATTTAATATTTTTACATTTCTATGAACCAAACTTCCCAAAGTACGAACACCCGATAATTAAAATAAAATATAATCTGATAATATAGTTGATATATATAGTTATAATATAATTATAAATAATGTAGTGTGATTATATTACAGATATTTGTAAAACATTATGTATATTATTTGAAATATTTAAAAGGTTATAACATGGATGATAAACTTAAATACAATGTAGTGGTTTTTCCTCTCAATTTCTCTTCATTCAGGATGAGTTTTTATTCTTTATGTATTTTTATTCAAATTTTACTCATGTAGTAAGGATTCATTCTAAAATTCTCTATAAAAATAAATATGTCTAAAATTTTATAGTCTATTAGGGGAATTTATATGGGCTTTCATTGTAAATCCTATATCATTTTATCCCAATTTGGATATCATTTGTGAATATATTTTTATACTTAACTCATTTTAGTTGACAAGTTTTGAAATATTTTATGTGATTTTGTTTTAAAGAAACATATTTTTAAACAATAATTATCACTGATATTTTTATCTTTAATTCAACATTTTAAAAAAATTTCTTCTATTATTTTAAAAAAATGATTAATTTTATTTTAAATACTATTTTTGTTTTTTATAAATTTTTTAAATTAATAACATGTAATTTTTTTGAATGAGTCACATTAGAAAAAATAATAATTTTTAATGCTGCGATGTGAACAAATATTTCTTCCATCTGTATATTTTTTTTGAAACTTCATGTTGTTGTTATTAGGATTTCTAATGTAATTGTTTTTATTCTAGTTTTTAAAAAATTATTTTAATATAATTTTATGATATGAAAAAATGTTATTATATTTTAATTTCCATTTTTAAATTCTCCCTAGAGTCAATTTTTATCCATGAATACCTCAATTAACATATCACATGCTCGATAAATGATATTAATTAAATGATAACATAATTGTACATTCTATGGATGTATTATATAATGTTTTTTTCTATCAATGAACTAATTCATCGAAACCATTGTTTTTCAAACTCAACCAATATTTAAAAACATGATTTTATCTTCCAAAACAATTATTTTTGAATACCTTATTCTTGATTCCTATGATTAAATGGTTGTCACCTACTTACCATTAAATAAATTAAATGGATATGTTGTTGAATTAAATTAATACCATTAACTATAATTTTTTAAGGTGATATATTTTCTTATTTAAAGTGTATTTACCTATAAGGATTATTAATGTCATTATATATATTTTTATTCTCCATGGGGTTTTAGTGTTATGTTTACTAATATAATTATTAATGATCATCTATGTTATTCTATTTTAAAATGATATGAAATCCATTTTTTAATGGGTTCATTATGATCAGAATAATGATTGGATTTAAGTGTCACATATTTGTAGGGATGATAATATTTGGGGTCTTATATTTTTATCCAATGTGTTGGTAATGGATATATATATATATATATATCCCGATACATCAATTATAGTGGTGGTAATTTTTTTATTCACTACATAAATCATGAACATTGTGTTTATACAAAATTTTATAATTTCCCTATGGGTGTTTGTACACAAAGTCCATTTTTATGTAACGTTTCAAGGACATGTTGAATTTATAGGCCATAAGAAAAAGATTATAATATATTGGAACATATTAATTATCTTTTTTTTCATCACTATTTTGATTCATGTATTATGATATTTCAAACCTCAAGACAAAGTCAATCATACATGTATTTTTTGGTATATGTTCCATATGTATCAAGGTTTTGTCTATGTTCTCAACTTATATTCAATTATAAAACCTGATTTATAACACTTATGTTTACTCATACTGAGTTCCTATAGTCAAACTATTCTAATATCATTATTCCCTAATTTATAGGGATGCGTATAATGTGAATGATTTTTAAATATAGACCTATTATGGTTCGAATATAGAAATATATTTCAAGGTATCCTAAAATATGATTCTTTTGTATATTATCTTAGAATACAGAAAACCATTCCTTCATGGGTTTCTGATTAATTTTATTGGCTATATTGATTCTAAAATTTAAATGTTTTAATATATTGATAGGTTTATATGACTATATTTCAAAGATATTGTTCAAAGAATATGATTTTATGACTGGTATTAGGAGCACTGGTTTTTCAATTTATATAAATTTTATGGTACAGTATTTTCATACCAAATTTAATTGTGAAAATATAATTACATAGGAATTGATTCTTATACTGATGAGGAACATATGTTCTATATTTCATATTCAAACCAAACCTACTAAAAAAATTGACATCAAAATCGTTCCATTTTACTAATGAGACCACTCGCATTCACCTTTACCTAACCATATTCCCTAGATCTTGAATGTCCTATTAAATAAGGTCATGATCAATATGTACCACCATTTCATCAAGACATATTTCTATTATCATCATCCCTCATGTAGATATGTATTTTCCTTATGAGTAATAATTATAAATTCCTTACCCAGACCTTTTTACCAATGGGGCCACATGTATCTTGGAAGGGTCATATTGTAGGTAAGTTAATCTAACAAATATAGAGTCATATTATCTCTATGGTCAATGATCATATTAAAGTGCCACACTGATCATTAATAACCCTCCTTTTTATAATCAACCTTACAACGGAAAGATAAAAATATGATTCATCCCTTATCATATGAAAGTAAAATGTATTCCATGAAATTTTATGCGGCACTAAACAATGTAGGATCAGATTCATTCTCATAGATATATAAAAATTCATTATCTTCGACTTGATCCAAACACCACCAATATCTACCACCTTCTTGGATAATGATAAACTCTTGTGTTCCCAATCAGATATTCTTAAACCATAGTGACCTATATCCTATCAACATTATCTAAAAATGATAGAATTTTAGATAACCTATAATACAAATAAATGATATCATCTATAGGGAACCACTTATATGTACATATGTTTATATTGATTAGATATATCTAATATATAAAAATATTTTCAATGATACATGATAATAACTAATCTCTTGGATGGTTTAATCAATCTTATACTGGGATTTGGGAAGGATTACCAGACATTACATAAATATATCAGAGAGTCTCATAGTATGTAATAGATATTTGAAATAGTGTGTGATGAGCCTAAACTCTTATCCTATTTAGAGAAAACGAGTATAGTAATATCTATATTCATGAATTTAGATTTCATTATATGTTTTATGTTTTAAAATTATTCCTTTGGAAAACATCAAAAAATGACAAAGGATATGAAATAAAAATTATAAAATCATTATGAATATTTCACAATAATTCCTCAAGCAACTCACATGTTTTATTTCAAGTAAAAAATTCATAATTTGATACGCAATGTTTTCTCTATGTTTATATATTTGTGAACATTACACTCTGATTCCCCTTTCCACATTATGGATTTCATTAATGATTATAATTTTCATGCATTGGAGGATGGGTTTTTAAATTTATTCCATAGTGTTAAAGAATATTTTAACAGATGTTTTTATTTGATGGTGACATAACTTATTTATATAGTGTTTAAATGGTTTTGACCATTAAAATACATAAATAATATGCAATGAATCAAGGGGTATAATTACATTATTTCTTAATTCCATGGATAATAAAATGATTTGGGTTTCATTTAATATTTAATTTAAATTTATGGGACCTCCCAAATTCTCATTATTATATTAAATTTTTCCTAGGTGTAGGTACCCTTTTGAATTATTTTTGATGATCTTGGTTATTTTTAAGAGAATATTCTGTCTTTAAACCATGAGATAAAATCCAACATTGGTATCAATTTTCACTCTTCTCATTCTTTTATTCCATGAATTTATTCTTTTAAATGTGCATTGTAATGATGGGTGGTTGGTTTTGATGGGTTTTTTTCATCACATTAATGGGGTTATAGGTATAATTTTGGACTTGTAGAAGGTTAATACACATTTAGTAACCGTTGATATTTTATTCCAATTCATTCATATTTTGTAATCATAAAAGAATTATTCAATTTAATAATTATATCTTTATGGAATAACAATTATCATATTTTTATTTCGTAAATGGTTAATATTCTCCTAATGAAACCGTCAAACTGTATATAAATAATTTTTCTTAATGGTGTTCTATGGAATGATTTATATATTTTACAATTTCATTACAAAGTATTTTTTGTCTTATCAGATATTATGTAAATTTCAATATTATTTTAATTATGTTAATGTGTACATATTACAATATAGATAACATTGGATAGAATTTATAAATATGGTATCATAAAATAATAATGAGAACTTAGAACTCAATATTTTGGGGCCATGTTGTTTTAAGAGGATTTTTTATTATGTTGTGGTAATTTTTTATATTTTATTGAATTTTTCATATTTAGTTCATTAATAAATTACCATAGTTGTATTGGTGGTGGACATGTGACATTTCCTCCCCCATATAGTGGTGCATTATATTGTATTGTGTCTATTTTATAATAGCAATGTGTAATGGATGATGTGGCTCTATTGTATAGTGAACTGGATTTTTTAATATTTCCAAGTGAGGGTTAAGAATTATTAGAATTTTATATGATGATATAAAGAATTAGTATCACCTTAAAAAATTACAATGTTGGATAATTAATAGTGTCTATAAATAACTAATGTATGAATATTTTAATTCAAGTTTGTGGTTTTTGTGTGTAGTTTTTGGGACAAAATGTTGAATAATAAATATAATGAGTCTATTTAATAATAAATGTTAATTGGTAATAAATTATGAAGGGTATTTTGTGTGGTTTTTGTGTTGGTTTTTTCTATTTATAGTGTGTTGGGTATACATTCTACCTCGATTTGGTTTTTTCTGTCGATATAAAGTTGATGTGATGAATTATTTGATATAGGTTATAATATTATAAGTGTTTCACATAAGACTTTACCATTATAATGTATTTTTTATATTATATGTTTATTATATTTTATTTTATTCTTACTCACTTCCACCCAATTTTGTTAACATGACTAACACTCATTTGAGATATTTTTTTAGTATTTTTTGACATATTATTTATAGTGAAATAAGATAGATGGGTGATCCATCATCCCCAGAATAATGACATGATTTATTATTGGATATTATTGAACAAGGATATAGTTAGGTATAATGGTTTACTTAGTTGATAATGATCATGAATTGATGGGGTTGATCAGCTGAGACATGCATGGTATAGAGGGAACACCATTGATGTCATCTTTGTTTATATTATTGTTCATAATTGGGTTTATGTTATGCGATCATTTCAATAAGATAGAAATTTGATATGTACATATAATAATGATATAGATTTTTTTTCACATATCTTGAAGTTAACTAGAATTTTACAATGGGAACATGAAAGGGATATAAGTGTTATGAAACCAGCCATAGGGAGTAAGGGAGATTTGTTCCCTGGGAAGTAGATGTAGTAAACCTTTATGTTTATATATTTTATTTATTATCTTAATACAATAGTGTCCAAACATAGTATATAATTATTTATGTGGTATGGCTGTATATTTTCATGTTTATTATACAAGTTAGTTTTGTTTCTTATTTATTCACCATTTAGTAATCTTTTTCCACATTTTCAAATGAGTGATTGGGTTTATATTACTTAGTATGCTATTATATATATATATATATATGATGATTTATTTTGGATTTTTCTGATTTATTCAATGATTGGGTTTGAAATTTATGAATCATTATGTTCGTGATTGGTGTTGAATTTTTTTATCATTGAACATGTATATGTTGGTATATTTTAGTGATTTTTTATAAAAATTATTATATGTACTAGGGAAATGGATTTATCATACAATGTATGGATTTTTTTGTGGTATTGTCTATTATTTATATGATTTATGTGGTTAATTACTCTAATTAATATATTTCAAACAATTGGAGATTGTTGTAAATCTCTAGGACAACAGTAGTGGTATTTATTCGATTAAATTAAGTATCTCTAGCAGGCCAAGATGGGTTATATCAGTAGTATATAAATGGGATTAAATATCATCAATTTCCTTTCATTTCTTTATGTTTAAATTTGAAAAGCACTAATATAATAATTTTAACATTGTTCATTCAGTAAAGGACATTAAATTCAATATTTTAACGTCAGTTCCTAAAAAAAAAACGTTAAATGTCCTCAGAGAATACTATAGCAAGGATTTTTTGAAAACACATCACTAAAAGGTGGAATTTAACATCATTTTTTCACAAGACCAATGTAAAAAACTGATAACCATGTTTTATTTCATTTCCCAATATTTTTTTGAATATTAAAGGTTCTAAAAAGGAATTTAGGATCATAATTCATGGTTATCAGAAGTTGTACTTCTCTAAGAGTCATCTTAGAGAATTCCACATTTCTACCTCCTAACATTTCATCTGTAATTCTATTTAAGAGACATTAAGAAGTTAGAATAAATCTTGCGAAACAAACTATAACTTGATAAAAAATTTAAATTTTGGTATTTAGTAAAATACATCATTGAATGCCTTAATAAAAGACTTTTGAAGTTATTTTTTTTAAACCATTTTCAAAAGTTGGTTTAACATCATATTGTAATAAAAAACTACATCAAAAATATTTAACAAGTTATATTCTTTTCCCAATATTAATTTTGAACACTTGTGGATCTAAAAATGACATATGGTCAAAAAGTTATTGTTAATGGATGTTTTAATTCTCAAATATAAGTCATATATAATTCAAAATTTTAATATTTATCACTTTTAATCTATAAGTTAATTTGATCTACTAGTGGTCAAAATGAATATTTCTAAAATAAATAATAATTAGAAAACATTTTGGTTGTATTTTTTTAGAATTTCATGTTAATAAAACTACATAAATAATTAGTTTTTATGAAAAACTGATCTCAAAAGTATTTTTCATACTTTGTATGTTGGATTTTAGTAAAAATGAACTTCAAAACATAGTTTTTACAATTCACATGAGTTTTATTTTGAAAATTTTGTGAAAAATGTTTTTTTGATCTATTAAATTTTCTTTTATAAAAAACATCATTAATGCCCCAATATGTGAAGGGTTTTAACTCTAGTTAAAATTTTCATAACATTAAAAGTTAAATTTAAAATAAACATGTCTAATATTTAAATTTTTTTACAATGTACATTTCACTTTTTAACATATTTCATAAAATTTTATACATTAATATTAAAAATATTTTCATTTACAACATATAAATCCACATTCTATTTCCTTAAACAATTTTTACCAATTAGATTCAATCAAATTTTCAACATGTTCTTAATCAATTATTTTTACATTGTATTTATTTTCATCATTTAATTTCATTATTATCATTTTCCATTATCACTAAAAATATGGATAAGTTTTCTTATAATGGTGAATAATTCATATGTTTAAGATACAAAAATAAAACTTTTGTAGGGGATTCCACAATTGAATTGTAAAATTTCTTATCAGTTATTAATGTCATTACCATGTGTGTTATTCCCAAAAAATAATGTAAATATATATAAGAAACATATAAATTTGATGGAACCCCACAAAATAACTGATATTATGTTGAAGCTTTGTGTTTATTTTTTCAAAAAAAAAATTCGTGTTGATAAATTTCAATTCATTTTTTTCATTACATAATTGAAGTGGGTAGTATTTATTGAGAGAAAGGGAGTTCCAAATACTTATGTTCACAACACTTGATCCATAATACAATTTTAGCTCTAAAAATAGTTAAATAAAATCATGGAAAAAAACTCTTGTATTCGGAGTTTCAATGTTTTGTTTTTTGTTTTTACTTAAACATATGTGAATTTGTTTTTCATTTCAAACAATTTTTTTTTTAATCTGGTGTGAAAACATACTTTTCACAATTTTACTTATAAAAACTAAATGTTTAAATCCATATTGAATTAGACATTCAACATTTGATTTCTAAAAAACTAATTTCAAAAGGTTAATATTTTACTTTTTGACATCTGTTTATAAATATTTGTGTCAAAATTCTCACTTTTGTGGTTGGTAGAAACAACATCGGTTAAAAATGATGTTACAATAAAGAATTACATTAAAACACATTTTTATACTTATTTATCAGGTATTGGATATGACATTACACATGTACTTTGTTTCTTAATATAAATAGGGAAATGTTGCAAATAAAGAGAATTGTGTGAGCTTTCCCACATAGATATTGTATTATCAAGTGTATTTGGATATTATTTAGTAAATATTTGTTTAATTTATAATAGTTAAAACCATATTTATAACATAAAAATTTCATATCAAGGATAATACTTAATTGAATTCTAAATTTCTTATCATAGAGGACTTTTATTTTATTTTATTATTTTTTTATCATTTGAGGATTCAATTCTATGTTTTGGAATGTAATAAAAAACATTAAAGGATTTATTATATTTAGCAGATAGATTTTATTTTCAATATGAAAATAATAATACATTAATTTTATAAAATATTAAAAAATTCTTATTATTTGGGTTCATGTCTGAGACACAGGAGAATAGAGAATGAGATATGATTAATACAAGTAAACTATGAATTTTTTTGTTTAGATTAACATGGAATATTTCTTTCAATATTTAATAGATAAATTAAATTTATAAAATGATGTATGTTGTTTAAAATTTTTTCAAAAAATAGATTATAATAAATAATAGGTTTTTTATATAACATATCTTCAGTCTTCAAATGGTTAATGGAATGTTGTTGGATGACCAAGATAACTTATTCACATTGATCAACATATAGTTAGCATATATATGTATAGTATTAATGATCAGAGTGTGTACATTTGAATTTTAACCCCATTTCTAGAGTCTTTTAATGTTATCCTTACTATATCGCGCAACACAACTGGAATAACAAACATAGTGTAAATGGTTTTTCGTGATCGATTTTTCAACAAAGATATTATATCGATAAGATATAGAAATAAAAAAATATATATATTTTAGAGTTTAATAAATATGATTTCATAGAGATTTATAATGGAGTAAAGTGGATTGGTAGAAATGATACAAGGTAAATTGGATGTTCTTGTAAATGTATATTGATATTGTATGAACAAATGAAAAAAATGATGAAATATTGTATGGACCCAAAATTATATAAAAGATAGATTTAAATAAATTCAATATCTAAAATGGAGATAGTATTTTATTGATAAATTTGAAAAATATAATTGATCTATTTATTATTGACTTTGGATTATTGCATTTAAAAAAACCCAAACCCTCACATCTATATTTTATTTTAAAAATATTTATATTATGATTATTATTTTATACAAAAATAAATTTCCGAAAAAAATAATTAACTATAAATGAATTAGAATTTCATAAAAAGGTTAAAAAATTCACTTAAAACAAAAATATTTGATGTATTTTGATATATTCTATATATTTATCATATTCAGTAAAAATGTATATGTATTTCTTAAAGTACATAAAAAGTTATTCTACTGTATATATATTACTACATTATAAATCATGATGATATAGGGACATGTATGAAATTTTTGAGATCAGATTATATATAAGGGGTAAAAAATTATCAACAAGGAAAAGAATATTTTTCATTACATCATAAAAAAGTCAAGATATGAATGTGAGAGAAATGGAAAGATTAATTGAATAAGATCATGGAATTATAATAAGTGACTTTAAGGTATTATTGAATAATCCTAGATCATATCATAAAAATAATAAACAATAAAATGATGTTCAAGAATGCATCAAACATACCATGCCTATGAATATAGAATAAAAAATTAATAATCATTATATTGAGTGATATAAAATTGGAATGTGAGGTATATATAATAATATTATATTCATATTATATGCCATGATTAACAACTAATTACATTATAATACAGTATATTGGGTTCAATTTGGAATATGATATGTGTTTTGGACTGTAAATAATCCCTAGAATAATTAAAATAGTGGATTGTGTTTAGTCCTTAATCACCAAAAATAGTGTTTTTTTGAGTTTACTAACACATATTATAAACATTTATGTTTATTTAATCTATCCAGTCCCATGAATAAATGGTTTTATTTTCACAAAGTAGTTGAATAATCATTCTGGATTGGGTTCACTCCATCAATTCCACACATAATGTATTTTTATGATATTTAAGTATTTATACAATGAATAAAATGGTTATACAATTTCCCAAAAAACCGTCACATAATGATATATCTATACTAAAGTCTTTTTTTTAAATGTGATCAATCCTAAAAATACTAAAATATTATAGAGATTAATGTGTGAAAAAATATGCTTATATATAAATCTTAAAGAGGAATAAGAAAAAATAATATAAAGTTATATGTCTTAATAATTAAATATTTGATTTAAATGGTGGTTTATAAATAATAAAAGGATATATAATAATAATATAAGAATCTAATTTAAATAAAATTATATCGTAATCAAGGTTAATATCTATTTTCAAAAGAAGTAATTATTGATTATTCATAATTGATTTATTTTTATAGAATGGTATGATTCATGCTTTATTGATTTTTAGGTAATAAAAAGTAATTCAATGACTAATTCACAAAAGATATTTTTTTCCTTATACATGTGGAAATATTTCATTTCCTTAAGAAAAAGGCAAGTTAGATTGAATGAAAATAAATTTAAAAATATTGGGATTTAAACTAATATTTGTATTAATGAATTTACTTTGTATGATGATATTAAATAATAAAATATATTAGAAACCATAATTTTATTATATATTTTTTAAAATAATATGTTTTGGGTTGAAAAAAAAATATAGAAAAAGAATGTGTCTTTAGAATACAAATTGATATAAAATATTTCAAATAAAATTTCATAAATATAAGATTAATAACATGAATGTGGTATATAAATACCAATTTGATATTAAAGAAATTTCTTGTATACAAGTATCATGAAATAACACACTTATGTTGGTGATCCTGAAAGATAGTAAGAATTCAATTAATGGGATTATGATATATTATTTGAGGTCCATTTCTTATCATATAGTAATTTTTTCAATCAAAGATAAATTTTCTCATTCTATTTATCATAAAGTTCTAAAATAATTTTTTAATCTTGAGACATGGGAGCATGAGATTTGGAAAATAAATTTGGTATTAGTGCTTTATTTAGTTAATTTCAAGGACTAATTTATTTATTTCTATAGATAGACTTGTTATCTATGGTAACAGGGTTATATATTCTTAGTGGAAACCCTAGAGATGATTTAATTATGAGAATGGTCATCTTAAATATTGGTGAGGTTTTTAGTAGGTGGTTTTCCTAGTAATACATTGATATTTTGAATCTGGCATGTGGATGTGTTTGTTGCACATATTTACCATGGGTGTTCACCCTATAAAGGTTTGGGTGAGAATTTTATTGATCCTCACTTTGATTCAAAAGGAGTGGGCCCAAAACAAGACACGTGGATGGAAACTAGTGGGTAATATTCTTTGATTAATCACATTATCTCCAAAATCCATCTTGAATTACATGTTATATTAACGATCATGGTTAGGGAATATGATAGAACCAATATTATAGAAACATATATTTATACAATATATATTTATATTTAACTAAAATATATTGTGTCACAGTCAATGAGTAATCAATTTAGAGGTCAATATTTTCATAATTATTATTTGATATAAAAAATAGATTTTCACAGCTATATATTGTTGGTATTAATAGTGGTTGAATCCTAATGGAACCATGTTAGAAAATGATGAAGTTAACAATTTATAGATTCTATTATTGATAATTAAAATTGGATAATAGTTGATTGTGGAATTTTCTTATTATACCAAAATAGAAATAAATAATTATAATTTAAAACATGGAATAAGATGAGTTTATGAATACACTAAATAAGAGAATAATTTAGTCTCATGGATGTACTTGTAATGGATATTATGAAATTATAAGATGAAATATCATATATGTTAAGACTATGGGAGTAATAACTCATATAGTTTTATCAAAGGAAACATGATATATTTTATGTTTTGTAAATGATACCATCAAACCAAAAACTATTGAGGAAAATGAATATTTCAATTAACACAATTGAATAAAATTTTGTTTGTCTGAATTTAAAAGTGATAATTCAATATCTTTTTTGTCCAGATAGAAATTAACCAATTCAATACCACAATATAACGAGTAATGGAGATGATGAACATCACTACCTTCTAAGACAAAGAGAACAATGGTATGACAACAGAAGAACAATTACATCAATGGATTATATTATTTAAGGTACATGTACTTTCGAATCAGGTGTTGTAGATGAATTTTTTAAATTTTATTTTAATAACTCCAAAAATATCTTTGATGTTTTTTAAGGACACATCCTTCAAAAAAAAATTATTCAACTATTTTTAAACTAGAATTCACATTTGAGGATTATTTTAGTTTAATGAATCATAAATAAAATTTAGACCCATATACTTGGAATAATTTTTTCAATCAGAGGAAACCCTTTTCAAAAAAAAAAGAATTCTTTTCTAGACATATATTCAATTCATGCTTAATGATATACTCTTTTACCTATCCAATCTTAAGACCTACGAAAAAATCAAAACCTGCGATTAGCACAAAAATCATAGCATGATACATTAAAAAAAACTATTTGTTTCGTGAAAACATATAAGTAGTTTCCTTAAAGACATAATTTTTTCGATGATTAAAGGATCACAATTTGAAAAAATATAATTATCTTACCATTTGAAAATCAAAAAATTTATATGAAAAATATGAAGAAAACATATAATGGACATGTTGGTAATGTGGGACATTATTATACAAAAATGTAATGACCATATGGTTAACATCCATTCATTTTAACATTACAAATGAAATAATCATATGATCGACATCCAAAGACAATGAATTGGTGGTTATAAAGTAACCATCATCCCTGGTTTATCATGGAACCACACATCCTTGGTTTATCAGGTAATCACCAATCAAATTTCCCAATACCATTATAGATAAAATCATGAATCATTCAACATTTATCTCTTTAAATTTCGTTTCCACTAATAAGAAAACATTTTATGTTATTTAAATAACAAATTCATATTCAATAACCAATTGAAAACATTTATAAAAGGGAGTTTTAAATTAAAATTTACCATACAATATTGAATAATTTTGAATAAATTAGAATATTCACATTTTAAAA
Organism: Viscum album; assembly: GCA_963277665.1. Lineage (NCBI taxonomy): Eukaryota > Viridiplantae > Streptophyta > Magnoliopsida > Santalales > Viscaceae > Viscum > Viscum album. The sequence goes on from OY728138.1 coordinate 1,206,963,846, forward strand.
CATTCATTTCCATATAAATAAACCCATATACCGATTTTAAAAACGTTGACATGAATGGGGATGAATTAGAAGAATAAATCATTAAAATACATAAAGTGATGTTTCAGTTAATGGGTCCCTTACTACGAGTCCAACTCATCATGTACCTTCTTTACAATCCTGAATAATAAACATTGGTGAATTTAAACATTAATTATAATATTTATTTAATTTTCATTATTCCTTTAATATCATTTATTACCAAGTTATAATAATTAATTATTCATTTATGTTCTAATTAGTTGTTTTTACACTATTCAGTACATGAGTTCAACATTACTTTGGTAAGTCGAATACGGTCAAATAGGTCATTATATCAACATATAAAGAATAATATTTTTGAAATGACAACCAATTTTATACATTAATTATAATTTTGAATACATCATTTACATTTGGACATGTAAAATGAATTGCATTATAATCATTATGATGGTAATCCATACGTATGTGTGCGTAATGTTTCCATTTTTCAAAGAAAATTATGAAAAGAAGGTATGAATTATTTTATATTAAAATAAGTATCATAATATAATTAATAAAATATTAATAATATAAGTATACTTATATATATTATCTATGTGATGGGGTTCTTAAAAAAGAAAGACATCACTTTGTGGATGTGATAGTTCACACATACGCATGAATGGTGTTATCATTTTTATGTGCATGGGAAGTAAGTACGTAATTGATATATTATTCACTGATAATGATAAATATGTCATTAATATCATATATAAAAGTTAATTCCATCATTCTAACATTTATTTAGATATAATAATGGGAAATGAATTATATTAGTTTGTGGAGGTAATAGTAAACACATATGCAGAAATGATTAGTACTTTTCTCATTTGATGGAAGTGGAAATGGATTTAGGTTATTCTATTAACACAATAAAATCCCATTGAAGGAGAGTGTTCTTTTAAAACTAAAGACTTTTTAATTTGGTTTTGAATTCTATGAATGGATTTGGGTAGAAATTTTATTGACATAATTGTTTTTAAACTGTGAAGAAATGATATAAATAGTTCTCTTTTATAATAGAGGTGTGAGGAACACAGAAAATTAATCCAAGTATTAAGTTAATATAATTTAATTTTATTTAAATAGTAAATAAAAATTGATATATAACGAATATAATTTTATTATTCCCCAAAATATATTCATAAAATGAAAACTATTCATCTATTTATTATTTTTTGTAATCATTCAATTTTTATCCCTTGTTTAACGTTTTCACCCTTATAATGTTATGTTGCGATTTATAATTTTAGGAATAATATAACAACCATAAAAAGAAAAAAGAAAAATAAATGAGTCATTTATGATATTTTATAAATTATTCAAATCATTTTGAAAAAAGTATAGTTTTAAGAAATTCTAAATGATATAATAAAATATTATTTAATTAAAAATTTCAGCATTGTCAGCTTTGACACTATTCATTTTAATAATTTTTAATATATAATTATAAATTAATATATTGGAAAATACTCTATTAAATAATCCTCAAAATGTCTAAGTAATCTTTAAAATTTGGCTCTAATATCAATTATTTGAAAATGTATTTATTTTTATATTATTAATATCATTTATTTGATATATCCATTGATAAAGAAATCATTTCATCATTATTATGACACCATTTAATTTAATATTTACTATGTAAATACTATATAAAAATTTCCATGATGTAGATAACCATATTATTTTTTAAAATACTATTTATAGTTCATAATATACCTTATATAACAAAATATTAAAAATATTTCTCATGTTAAAAACAAAAGAATGAAAAAATGACATTTCATTGAATATAATATTATAAAGGTTTTATTCTCATGAAAAATGATATAAATTATCTCATAATTGATCCTTTAATTAATAGGGATTAAAATTACTCATCCATTAAAATTATAACTTGTTTAATTGTAGTTTTATAATATTTATAATATTATTTATACCTTTAATTGATATATTTACCCTTGACTGTGGTAATAAAAACATTTACTAATGTTACCATTCATAATTTTAAAATATAAAGAAACATATGTAAATAATTTGGACCCACTAATTCCAAATATGAAATCAATTTTTAAAAATTTAAAACAAAGAATTTATTAGAAATTATATTAAAATTAATGACATTGAGAGAATGAGAAAATGAGTTTTTTAAAAGTAAATAACATCAAAAGATTGAAATATTTTTATATGCAATTTTAATGTGAAATTTATTTCAATTAATTAAAATTATTTTAATTGATAAAAAATAATCTACTTAATAATTAAAACCATTAAATGATATAGTTTACAAATATAAATAAATTTGAAGGAAAATCTATTTATAATTAAGATATAGTATTTTTTCATTATTCATTAAAAAATGAAAATCAATATAATAATATAAAAAACTAAAATTAAGTATATTTTAGATATTTCTTTTAAATAAAGTGTTTATTAGTTAAAATATAATTTAAAAAAGTGTCAACAACTACATTTAAAATTAGTGTTCCCCCAAAAGGCAGAAAAACTATCTTTTTAAAAAAACACTGCTTTTTTCCGTAATGTTGAATTTATTCTTATATCATTTCTCGAAAAAACCTAGTCATAATTTTAAAAATGATATTGAATAAATTATATATATATATATATATTTCCTTAATATAATCCAACATCAGGTATTTTTTTTGTTTTAAACACTCTTATTTAAATTTAAATGGGTTTTTACAATAATGATTCCCTTTTTATAAAAACATTTTATTATTGTTTATAAATAATTAATCAAAGAATAATAAATTATATATACATTTTTAAACCCTATTTTTATAATTATGATAAAAATGGTAGTTCCTTCAATTCAAATGGGAATGTTATAACGATAACATTTAAATTAGAATATGTTGTTATTCGCTTAAGATCAACGTGGTATATTAGCCACGCTATCAGAAATACTATTTTCTTTTAAAACACATAATTTTATACCCCGAATCCATTGTGTCATTGCACTCTGCACTCGAGATCAAATATTAGGGGCTTGAATTTTCAAAAAATATATATTGAAATCTAAGATACAAAAAAGGATTATTACAACATCATCATTATATGAATTAAAGGGAACTACGAAGGTTACGTAAGATAAAACATACCAGGGTTCTATGTTTTTTTCCTCATAGCATAACTATATCACTAAAAAAATGTTAATTATAAATAAATTGAATGTTATTTTCCTAAATATTAGATCAATTTTTTTATGTTAAAGTTTTATAAGAGAAAAATTACATTCTAGAGAAGAAAACAAAATACTTGAAAACATATTTTATGAATAGACCAAATTAATGTTTTAAAATAATTTTTCTTTGAAATCATGTCATAAATTGGATTCGAATTTTTTATTGGTTAAATTATAAACAATTTATTTTTTATATAATATTTTTGATTCAAAAAACAATTTAATCTTATTACTATTCTATTAAATACATATATATAAAAATATTTTCTTACTTATATAAATATAGATTATATTCTAAAAAGTCAAGATCTGGTCCCCAATTATAAATAATTGTTGGTTGGAGTGGTTTACTCAAGAGGGGGGTGAATTGAGTACAAATTAAAATTTCTGTATTTAAAAAAACTGTCTTAAAGACCCCCAAATAAAATAATAAATTAAACTGTAGTGAATTTATATTAAAGTAGAGGTTCTGTTAGATTCTAAAGGGATTGATTAATTCCCAGTTAATCAACACAGGAGTGTGTGATTATCTTTTGAAACTAACTTACTAATCTACACTTAACATAAACACTTGCTAATTTAATTATCAAAGTAACTTTAAAAACAGTATTAGTTTTAAAGTGATTAGCAGCGGAATAAAACATTGAAAGAGATGGCACAACAAATGTAACCAAGAGGTTCAGTCTCAAGCCGAGACTTAGTCCTCTCAAAAGTTTATATAAAAATGATCCACACCCTGTATCGGGGTTCAAAAGTTTACAACTGTCCAGGTCCAAGACCTCTACCACTGTTATTCGTGGGAAACAGTACAACAGCAACCAACTATCCAGGTCACACACGACCTTTACCACTGTTATTCGTGGGAAAGAATAGAATGCAAGAATTTGGTAAGGATTTACAAATCCTTCAGTTTAAGTACAGGAGACAGTGTATGTGTTAAATACAGCAGATAACACACACTTTTCGAAAAGAATAATAATAAATCACAGAACAAGAGATGTAGAGTTTAGAGATGATTCTGGTGATTTCAGTGTAGCTCTGGACTCCTTTGGATTCGATCAGAAGTGAGTCTGAGTCCTCTTCTCGTTTCTCTTTGAGAAACAGAGTGTCTTATGCTCCAGGTTCACAGACAGTAAAAATGTAGTGGTTGAAGTTCTTCAGTGTTCTTCTTGTATGCACAGAACACTTCTCGAGTATGCTTGATTGTCTATGAGCTTCTCTGTGTTCTTGATGGAACTGGTTTTCCTCTTGATTCTTCTTGTTCTTGTGTTTCTGGTATATTTCATCCACCACACACTTCTCTTCGGGTTGGGCAGCGTAGTCTTCTCGTATTTATCTCACGGGAAACAGGGGACAGAAAAGATTTCCTTTCTACAGGTACGAGGTACGGGTTCCTGACATCCGACAACCTTTATCAGATATTTGACAAATCATTAAAATGTACATGATATGACCGTTGGATAGATTAAATAAAGGAAATAAAGAAATTCAAACAGTGAGTCGAGCGATCGGTAGGTAATCAGCATCGGTAGCTTGGACATCGGTAGCTCAATGTCATTAGTTGCTTTGACTCTATCGGTGGCTCTATGCGTCGGTTGGTATATGCTTGTATCGGTGACTTTGTTTATCGGTAGCTCCATGCGTCGGTAGCTCTATGCGTCGGTAGCTCCATGCGTCGGTAGCTCCATGCGTCGGTAGCTCCATGCGTCAGTAGCTTAAGTCTATCGGTAGCTGTGAGTCCGTCAGTAGCTTCGTCCATCGGTGACTCTTATTCCATCGGTAGCTATTTATAATTACACTGGTAGCTCTATGTTTGTATCGGTAGCTGGCTGTAAGTTAGTAGCTTACATTTATAAGTACATCGGTAGCTCTGTGTTAAGTATATCGGTGACTCTGTCTGTCGGTAGACTAAGTCTATCGGTAGACTGGGTACCGGTAGCTCTTTATCAGTAGCTATAGGCAGATTACTTATCTGTTTTATGCAGAACACATCCGATTGTGTTAGAATTAATTTAGAACTTGTATGAAAATGGATAAATGAGAATTAACATATTCCAAAGACTATTTTAAAAATTATTATTGGTTTGATCACAGATTTGAAAGAATTAAAGTATAGATCAATGATACTTAAAAATATCATAGAGAATGAAAACATAATTGGGATTTTCAACACATATGAATACATGATTGAGATTATCAAAATAGGTGAGGTCAACAACTCCGCCTTTTTGATAATCACAATTTATGATATGGGCATTTAACATTAGTAAAGAGTATAATATTGAATTCAATTTTCTCAGAGAAAACAGCATCAAAGATAATAGAAATAGTATGATATAGATATAAGTTATCAGAGGTAACAATCATAAGGTACCGAAGGTAAAAAGAAATACAATAATATCAGAGATAAAATTGAAAAGAAGGTTATTTCTCTCCATTGAAAATATTTCTCATTCTCTCATTTTGTTCTCCCCCTTATCCCCTTTGTTCTCCCCCTTATCCGCCTTATTGTTCTCCCCCTTTGTGATAATCAAAAAGTGGGAAAGCATAGATAGGAGACAAATAAAACATGAGAAATAAAAAGAGTTCCTCTGTATTAGAGCAGTCAGAAAGTACAGAAACAGAATACAAATGACTTCCTATCAAAAATCCTGGCCACTGGATCAATCCACATCTTCCACGTGAGATTTTCCTTTGGGATCAGAAGAAGGTTCAGATGGTGAGGATGCAGGTGAAGGTTTTGGAATGCCAGAAAGGATCAAAGGAGGGTGAGCTACTGACACAGAGTCAGGCCTTTAGGTTGAAGATCTTTGGGTGATCATTGGTGTGAGGCTTCGAATAGCTTGAGCAGGAGTCAGCTGGACTGTGGAAGCAGCTGAGGCAGAAGCAGGCAAAGCAGGAAGTATGATGACTGGTCTGGCATCAACATGCAAGAAGGGCAGCAACAAATTTCTGAAATCCATAATAATTCCTCCTCCTCTTTCCACAGCAGAGATGAAATCATCTTTGTTCTCCATGAATTTCTCCAAGGCAGGAGTAAATTGTCTTAGTTGGCTCACTTGTTCTCTAAAAGCTTGAGTTACTGGAGGGAGCTTCATGTTTTCCAACATTAGCTTGAAGTGGTGATCGATTTGATTCTTGGTGAAAATTCTGGTGAAGTAGTAGTCCACTTTTCTCTTTATGGCTTCCTGAGAGGCAGAGGATTCTCGCATATAATCTTGAACAATATTCATTATTTCTCTAGCAAAATCTCTTGTAGAAAGCACCACTCAGCTCAACTCTGATGAGTCCACAGAGCCACTGGTTGAAATAGAACCAATCTCCTCCTTCAACATTGCTCGAACTAGATTCAGGTCAACTAAAAGTTTGGATGTGAGAGGGCCAAGAGAGAAGGAAACAGTTTCTTGGAAACTCTTAGACAAACCACTGATTAGGCTTTGAACTTGAGAGTCCTGTAATTGAACGTGATCCTTCAATGAGGTTTTGAAACTTTCAAACACCGAGACAAACTGGCTTACTACACTCTTCACATAGGCTAGGTCCTTGTCAGTTTGAGACTTGGAGCTCATATAAGAATCCAAAGCAGCAACTGATGTCTTGAGAGCTTCAAGATCTGCTTCGATTCTAGAAGACTGAGTCTGGCACTCTTTCACTTCTTCCATAAGCTGAGACACAAAAGAAGATAAATTACAAGCCAGAGATAGCTCTAAGGATCTCTCTAACATTTTCATTTCTTCATTAAAGCTTTGCTTCATCTCTGAAAATGATACACTGAATGATTCTTTCAGCTCATTCTTCATGGATTCAAGATCAGATTTAGAGACCAAATCATTAGGGACAACTGCAGCAGATCCCCCTGCTGAGGCCAAACTGACTACAGAATCAGTCATTATTGATTGAATTGAGGATGCAAGGGAGGTTTCCATTAACTTCACTTCTTCAACAAAACTGGTTTTGAGGTCCTCTTTCAGCTTATTCAGATCATGAAATCTGACCACATTATCGGGCAACAACTCAGATGCAAGATCATAATTGGTCTTCGGTCTATTCATAGACATCTCATTATCAGAATCCGGATAATCCAATCCGCAGAATATAAACCCTGGGTCTTCTACCCAGTCTCCAAACTCAACGGCTACTGTAAAATTTCCATGAACAGATTGATGCTCCCCCTCAATGGGTGCATTCTCATGTATCACAACAGCATTCAGCGCTGGATTCTCTTCATCAGAATCTTCTACTACAAGTTCCATCGGTGCAGCATCTAGAAGATCTTCTGATACAGGTACAGCTTCTTCTTTATCTCTTTCTACTTCAGCAGCAGGCATATCTGAGCTTCCAATCAAAGGACTCATACTTAAACTACCAGAAGTAGGCGATTCAGATACATTCTCCTTTTCCTCTTCTTCTTGGTGAGGTACAGACTGGTCTTCCTCATAAGTAGACACAATTTCCTCTACCTTTCATTTCCTAGAATAAACCAATTCTGCAACAGGACTTGGGGGAAAGTCTGGATCTCCTCCAACATCCATGGGAGTTTCTTCTTCTTCTTCTTCTGTTTCATCACTATAAACAGGTTCCTCTTCATCAGGTCTCAGACTTGGATCTCTCATATCCTTTGGTCTTGAGGGATGAACCACAGGATTAAACATATCATATATCTTCTGATCATCACTGACCCATTCTCCCTTCCATGGGTTCCAGTTAATTTTCATGTACTTACAAACAGTCGAGGTGATGCAGAAATTGTTCCTGACTACAACTGTCTCATCATGAGACTAAACTATTCCTTTCACTTTTATCATTACTGAAATCATCTTGGCAAAGAATAAAGCATTAGTCTTTGACTTTTGTCTAATCATGTCTTCCATTTGAAACATTAACAATCTGCACAGATTGATTTTCACACCATGTCTTAGCAGATGAAGAAGATAGATATCTTGATATCTCAGATTTGCAAAATCTCCTCGCCTCGGTATCAACACATGCTGAACAAACTTGAAGAGCAGTCGATTCTCTCCATCCATTTCAGCAGCAACCACTTGCCTTTGATTCCCATTACCGGTCAACTCTTTTATGGCGGTTTCATAATCAACAATGTCACTGCTAGGTGGCATTGCTCTTGATATGTACCCAGAGACACCTTCATGTGGTACTTTTAAACACTCAGACCACTCTGCTGAAGAAAAAGACATCTCTTTTCCATTTAAAAAAGAGCTTACCCGATTCTCATTTTCAGACTTCTCGAAGGTTATAAACTCGTAGAACTGTTTTACCAACTTCAGGTAGTATGGGCCATTGTTATTCGAGAAACAATCCACCCATTTCTGGTCTTCCAGAATCTCGAGTACCAACGATTTTCTAGGCAGTAGCCATTCCACGCACAGTTCCTTCTCGATTACTATGTCTCTATTCTGTAAGTGAGGATTCACTGGTCGCCTTCCCGATCTAGTTCTGACTTCACTAACACTGGCTTTATGCTGTGTCTTCTGCTTCTTAGCGTTTGGTTCTACACTTTCATCTCTGACGATAGGAAGCTTAGTTTTTTCCATCGCGGGTTTAGGGTTCTTGGCCGATTTGGGAGCTAAGGTTCGAGGGTGAGAGATTTTGAGCTCGGTGAGGTAAGAAGTGGCTTAGGCTTAGTTTTTATCATTTAGGAATTCCAAATAAACGACTAAAATAGTGTAAGATAAAATAAAATAAAGCGATTCGTATTCTTGGCGGCAGACAGATGTAAAACATTGCATCAGTGTGAGTTAATCATCGGTGAGAAAACAAAATCGGTGAGAATTGTACATAGGTGAGAATTTCACATCGGTGAGAATTTCACATCAGTGAGAATTTCACATCAGTGAGAATTTCACATCGGTGAGAATTTTCACATCGGTGAGAATTTCACAGCGGTGAGAATTTCACATCGGTGAGAATTTCACATCGGTGAGGATTTCACATCAGTGAGAATTTTCTGATCGGTTATGATTTAACATTCCCAATTCGTGTCTTATGTAACTTAGCATATCCGAACTTAAAGGTTTAGTGAAAATATCAGCCAACTGATGTTCAGTGCCAATAAATTCAAGAGAAATATCACCTTTTTGAAAGTGATCTCTTAGGAAGTGGTGTCCTACATCTATGTGTTTGGATCTAGAGTGAGATACAGGATTCTTAGAGATGTTTATTGCACTGGTGTTATCACAGTTGATTGAAACATGTCTAAAAACATATCCATAGTCCAAAAGAGTGTGTTTCATCCACAGAATTTGTGCACAGCAACTACCAGCAGCTATATATTCTGCTTCGGCAGTAGATAATGCAACTGATTTCTGTTTCTTACTACACCAAGAAACTAAGGATTTTCCAAGAAAATGACATGTTCCTGATGTGCTTTTTCTATCTAACTTACAACCAGCAAAGTCAGCATCTGAACAACTCATTAACTCAAAGGATTGTCCTTTTGGGTAAATCAAACCTAAGTTAACCGTGTGTTTGAGATATTTAAAAATTATTTTAACAGCAAGCAAATGAGATTCTTTTGGATTAGCTTGAAATCTAGTACACATACACACACTAAAAATAATATCAGGTCGACTAGCAGTAAGATAAAGTAAACTACCAATCATACCTCTGTAATTTGTTTGATCAATTGGTTTCCCAGTTTCATCTGCGTCCAATTTACAGGCAATACTCATAGGAGTTTCACTTTCCTTAATACTATCCAGACCAAAACGTTTTAAAAGATCCTTTGTATATTTACTTTGATTCAAAATAATACCATTTTCATTTTGAAATACTTGAAATCCAAGAAAGTACTTAAGCTCTCCCATTAAGCTCATTTCAAATTCATTTTGCATACTTTTTGAAAAATCAGTACATAAAGAGTGTTTAGAAGATCCAAAAATAATATCATCAACATATATTTGTACAACTAAAACATCTTTAAAAATTCTTTTAATGAAAAGAGTTGGATCAGCAATCCCTTTAGTAAAACCTTTTGAAATTAGGAAATTGCTATGTCTATCATACCAAGCTCTTGGAGCTTGTTTTAAACCATACAAAGCTTTAGAAAGTTTAAAAACTTGATTTGGAAAATGGGGGTTAGTAAATCCAGGTGGTTGTTCTACAAAAACATCTTCAATTATAAAACCATTTAGAAATTCACTTTTCACATCCATTTGATATAACATGAAATCCAGATGTGCAACATATGCAAGTAAGATCCTAATGACTTCTAGTCTAGCTACAGGTGAAAAAGTTTCCTCATAGTCTATACCTTCTTCTTGACTTTATCCTTGTGCAACTAGTATAGCTTTGTTTCCAACTATATTTCCAGATTCATCTACTTTATTTCTAAAAACCCATTCTGTGCCTATTGTCAAAGTGTCCTTAGGTTTGTCAACTAATTCCCAGACTTTGTTTCTTTCAAACTGATTTAATTCTTCCTGCATATCAATTACCCAGAATTCATCATTGATAGCATCATTGATATTTTTGGGTTCTAGCTGTGAAAGAAAAGCTTGATGTTCAACCTGGTTTCTTATAGAAGCTCTAGTTTGTGTTCCTCTATCAAGATTACCAACAACAGCTTCTAAAGGATGATTCTTTAGAATCCATGTTGATCTGCTAAAGGTTGGACTAGAAATTTCAGGTTCATCTATAGGTTTGGGTTCAACAGAAGCAGATTCTGGAGAAAGTCCAGAACTTGATGCTTTTATAACAGGTTCTTTAGATTTATCATTAAGGTCCAGAATAGACAAATCTTCTTCAAGATTCTCAAGAGAGGTTTTAGGCTCATGTGGATCAGTTTCATCGAATTTGATGTGAACAGATTCTTCCACACAGTTGGTTTTCTTATTGAATACTCTATAGGCTTTACTTGAAATAGAGTAACCCAGAAAAATTCCTTCATCACTTTTGGAAGAAAACTTATCCAGATTATCTTTAGTATTCAGAATAAATACTTTGCAACCAAAAACTTTAATGTAATTAACCTTAGGATTTCTATTGTTCCACAATTCATAAGGGTTTTTCTTAAGAACAGGTCTAATTAAGACTCTATTAATGACATAACAAGCTATATTTACAGCTTCAGCCCAAAAATAAATAGGCAGGTCATATTCATTGAGCATGGTTCTAGCAATTTCTTGAAGGGTTCGATTTCTTCTTTCTACTACACCATTCTGTTGGGGTGTTCTACGGGCAAAAAAGTTATGAGTATAGCCTTTGTGTGAGCAATAAGATTCAAAATCTTGATTTTCAAACTCACGACCATGATCACTTCTCAAAGTTTTAATCTTAAGTCCACTAAGGTTCTCTACAGATTTAGAGTATTTAACAAAAGATGAACAAGCTTCACTTTTGTGAGATAGAAAATATACCCAAGTATATCTAGAAAATTCATCTACAAGAACATAAACATAGTGCTTCCCATTTAAACTAGAAACTCTTGATGGTCCAAACAAATCCATGTGAACCAATTCAAGTGGTTGAGAAGTCGAAACTTCTTTATTTGATTTAAAAGAAACTTTGTGTTGTTTTCCCTTTTGACATAGGTTACACACTCTATCATTTGGGAATTCTAATTTAGGTAGGTCTCTAACTAGGTTTTTTTCTAGAGAGTTTTCTAAGTGAGTGAATGTTGAAATGTCCCAATCTTCTGTACCATATCCAAGATTCTTTATGAAAAGCATTCAAACAAGGAATATTCTGCTTAGCTAAAGAATTCAGATTAACAGCATAAACATTTTCATTTCTTAAGGCAGAAAATACCAAAACATTCTTAGAATTAAAAACTTTGCAGGAATCATTTTCAAATTTAACATGAAAAACATCATCACATAACTGAGAAATACTTAATAAATTGTATTTAAGGCCATCAACAAATAAAACTTTAGAAATTAAAATTGAATCAGTGTTACCAATCTGGCCTAGGCCGATGATTTTTCCTTTAGAGTTGTCACCAAAGGTGACAAAGCCTCCATCAACTTTTATTAAACTCCTGAAACAAGAGAAGTATCCTGACATATGTCTTGAACATCCACTGTCCAAATACCAGGTCTCTTTACAGGAGCTCTTTAAGCAAGTTCCCTACAAAACATATTCAGATGGGAGATGATTTTGGTACCCAGATTTTCTTGGGTCCAGACAGGTTATCCAATAACACTTTAGGTACCCATATTTGTCTAATGGGTCTCATATAATTTGTAGAATTGACATGCTTTGAAATATAAACTTTATTAGATCCATAGATATGTATATAACTGGTTGAAGCATATGAAGTTCCAGAATTACCTTCATTCTGTCCAGATTTAGAAATAAATCTAGTTTTGGCAATTTTCCTTTGTCCAGGTTGGTATCCTATACCAGTAGTATATTTAGGTGCTATTTGCTTTCCTAGAATCTGTGTTAGTGTATTTTTTCCATTGGTGAACTTCTCTAAGTCTTTATTGAGTTGCTTATTAGATATTTTCAGTTCAGTGTTTTCTTTTAACAATTGAGCATTTTTCTCTTTTTCAATAGTGAGTTCGGTTTTAACTGTAGTGGTGAGACCATGCTGTTTCTTTAATGACTTGTATTTATCCTTAAGTTCATTACATGTCTCTTCCAGCATATCACAGTACTCAAACAATTCATTTTTAGACATTGTTCCAGAATCAGAGTCAGATTCTGCATTATCTCCAGAGTAATAATTTAAAGCAGGAGTTTCAGCAGTTACCTGAGAAGTGTTTGTCATAAAGCACATATTTTCCTTATTTTTGTGTTCAGTTTCAGAGCTTTCAGATTCAGTAGAGCTATCCTCAGAAGCACTCCAAGTAGCCTTCATGGCTTTCTTAAACTTATTGTCCTTATATTCATATTTCTTTTTATACTTCAGCTTTGGACATTCGGTTTTAATGTGTCCTTTTCTCTTGCACTCATAGTAGACAACATCATCTGATTTGTCATTCTTCTTCCAGTCCTTTTTCCAATTACCTTGGTGATCATACATACCCTTATAATTTGTTTTTCTGAAGAACTTCTTTTTCCTATAAAATTTCTTAAATCTTCTAGCAATGGGAGCTATCTCAGCATAACTATCAGAATCACTTTCACTGTCTTCACAGCTTGAACTTTCAACTACATCTTGAAGCTTTTCTTTGTCCTTATTCTTTGAAGTTGAATATTTGAAAGCGACAGACTTTCTTGGAGGTTCATTTTCTTCCTCTTTATTCACTTTAAGCTCTTCTTCATACATCATCAGCTTGCCAATTAGTTCCTTGACAGGTAGAGCAGCAATGTCACATGATTCTCTGATTGAGACAGATGTGACTCTCCATCTATCAGGTAGACATCTCAAAATTCTCATAATTTGTTCCTTGGATGAGACATCCTTTCCCAGCGAGATCATTGTATTGACAATTTCATTGAACCTGAGATACATGTCATAAATGGGTTCGTTAGGCTTCATTTTAAAATTATCATACTTGATAGTATAAGTGTTCAATCTCATTTCTTTAACATTCGTTGTTCCTTCATGAGAAACAGCTAAGGTATCCCAAATTTCATATGCATTTTTACAAGAATAAATTCTATTAAAATCTTCATCGCATAGAGCACAGTACAAGGCATTCATAGATTTACAGTTGTTATTGTAAGCATTATTTATAGGTTCATCCCAAGTAGATCTAGCAGTAGAAGGAATTTTGTATTCTGATTCAATAGCAGTCCAAATATCAAAACCTATGCTTTCTAGATGAATTTTCATTTTCAGTTTCCACTGAGCATATTTAGTTCTATTGAAGAAAGGTGGCCGGTTAGTAGCAGCCCCCTCAAGTCTACTGTCCATGATGAGAAAATTTTAAAGAGATAAAAATTTAGATATAACAAAAAATTTAAGAACTTTAAAATACAACTAAAATCACAGTTCAAAAGCAGAGTACTTTTAGAGAGTATTTTCAATCCATTGATACCAAGTGTTGGTCAGAGTGGTTTACTCAAGAGGGGGTGAATTGAGTACAAATTAAAATTTCTGTATTTAAAAACACTGTCCGAAAGACCCCCAAATAAAATAATAAATTAAACTGTAGTGAATTTATATTAAAGTAGAGGTTCTGTTAGATTCTCAAGGGATTGATTAATTCCCAGTTAATCAACACAAGAGTGTGTGATTATCTTTTGAAACTAACTTACTAATCTACACTTAACATAAACACTTCCTAATTCAATTATCAAAGTAACTTTAAAAACAGTATTAGTTTTAAAGTGATTAGCAGTGGAATAAAACTTTGAAAGAGATGGCACAACAAGTGTAACCAAGAGGTTCAGTCTCAAGCCGAGAAATAGTCCTCTCAAAAGTTTATATAAAAATGATCCACACCCTGGATCGGGGTTCAACAGTTTACAACTGTCCAGGTCCAAGACCTCTACCACTGTTATTCGTGGGAAACAGTACAACAGCAACCAGCTGTCCAGGTCACACATGACCTCTACCACTATTATTCGTGGGAAAGAATAGAATGCACGAATTTGGTAAGGATTTACAAATCCTTCAGTTTAAGTATAGGAGACATTGTATGTGTTAAATACAGCAGATAACACACACTGTTCGAAAAGAATAATAATAAATCACAGAACAAGAGATGTAGAGTTTAGAGATGGTTCTGGTGATTTCAGTGTAGCTCTGGACTCCTTTGGATTCGATCAGAAGTGAGTCTGAGTCCTCTTCTCGTTTATGTTTGAGAAACAGAGTGTCGTATGCTCCAGGTTCACAGACAGTGAAAATGTAGTGGTTGAAGTTCTTCAGTGTTCTTCTTGTATGCACAGAAAACTTCTCGAGTATGCTTGATTGTCTAGGAGCTTCTCTATGTTCTTGATGGAATTGTTTTTTCTCTTGATTCTTCTTGTTCTTGTGTTTCTGGTATATTTCATCCACCACACACTTCTCTTCGGGTTGGGCAGTGTAGTCTTCTCGTATTTATCTCACGGGCAACAGGGGACAGAAAAGATTTCCTTTCTACAGGTACGAGGTACGGGTTCCTGACATCCGACAACCTTTATCAGATATTTGACAAATCATTAAAATGTACATGATATGACCGTTGGATAGATTAAATAAAGGAAATAAATAAATTCAAACAGTGAGTTGAGCGATCGGTAGGTAATCAGCATCGGTAGCTTGGACATCGGTAGCTCAATGTCATTAGTTGCTTTGACTCTATCGGTGGCTCTATGCGTCGGTTGGTATATGCTTGTATCGGTGACTTTGTTTATCGGTAGCTCCATGTGTCGGTAGCTATATGCATCGGTAGCTCCATGCGTCGGTAGCTCCATGCGTTGGTAGCTCCATGCGTCGGTAGCTTAAGTCTATCGGTAGCTGTGAGTCTGTCAGTAGCTTCGTCCATGGGTGACTCTTATTCCATCGGTAGCTATTTATACTTACACCGGTAGCTCTATGTTTGTATCGGTAGCTGTCTGTAAGTCAGTAGATTACATTTATAAGTACATCGGTAGCTCTGTGTTAAGTATATTGGTGACTCTTTCTGTCGGTAGACTAAGTCTATCGGTAGACTGGGTACCGGTAGCTCTTTATCAGTAGCTATAGGCAGATTACTTATCTGTTTTATGCAGAACACATCCGATTGTGTTAGAATTAATTTATAACTTGTATGAACATGGATAAATGAGAATTAACATATTCCAAAGACTATTTTAAAAATTATTATTGGTTTCATCACAGATTTGAAAGAATTAAAGTATAGATCAATGATACTTAAAAATATCATAGAGAATGAAAACATAATTGGGATTTTCAACACATATGAATACATGATTGAGATTATCAAAACAGGTGAGGTCAACAATAATGTTTTATGATCAATTATCCAACTCCATGAGAATAGTATTTCCAGAAATTGAGTCATCCAATGTGATTAATTTATGTGTTAGGATTATTTTAAAATTTATATATATTGTATTAACCTTGTTGACAACATTGAATAATTTTATAATTTGTTACATTTTACCTTAATTACTATTTATAATACATAAAAATAATTACAAATATTAACCAAATTCGGACATCCAAAATATGAATATGTAATTCAATTTTAAAGATTCAATTTCTATAATTAGTTGATAGTTTTTTTGATCATAAGGTTCAAGGAAATGAAAATGGTTTTTAGAAAAAAAATTAATTTTATTCCAAATAAAGCACAAATAAAAATCAATTATAACAGTGTTTAAAATGTAAATAATTAAAATATATATACTTAAATAATAATTATATTGATTAGAGATAAATTTAAAATCATAATTTCTCTATTTAATAAAAATAAATGAGACATTTGTAAAAATATTTAATTTTTAAAATAAAGTGAAAAAACCATATTTTGATGAATATATAAATAAATAAACCTAAAAAATTAATAGAATTAATTCAAAGAGGTATTTTTTTGTAATATATCATTTATAAATGTTTTATAAATTAATTATGACATTTTTTCAAATAAAAAAATAAAAATAATTTTTAAGGAAGAATAAAATGACTAAACTAAACTTGAGTTCTTATTTCTTAAGAATTAATCATAAAATTTATTTACTATTGGTAATATTTTAATAATAATATGTAATGGTTCATTTAAAATCTATTTTAAATGTTATATATACAATAAAACGCAATGTTATTTTAAAATACCATGGTGTTACATTATACCCCCATTAATAAATTGCATGTTCACAATTTGAACAGATCCTTAGTAATCATGGGCTTGTAATGTGAAAATTAATTTTTGGATAACCAACTTGGTAAAAGGGTTAATAAAACATCCCCTGAAAATATTTAAAGGGAAATACATTGTTTATTTGTAATAACAAATAACATGGTTTAAAAATAGTATAACATTAATGGGAGGTAAAAATTTCAATATGAAAGATACAAAAAAATTAAAAATAAAGCAAATTGAATGGAAATGTGGTCATGAGAAATTTATTGACGATAAATAATAAATCAAATAGATGTGATGAGGTCCATATATTCATCAAAAATGAATGTAATAGGATAACATTATTATTTCAAGAAAACATTCATATAGTTTTGGATTTCCATAACCATCTTGAATAATTAAAATAACAAAACATACTTAATTAATAAGTATAATTTCTTCCTTTAATTAATTTCCACAATTTTCTATTTTTTTCTCCCAATAATGGCTTCTATAGATAATTTTTTCATACCTGAATCACAATAATAAACATTTAATTTAACCAATAATTCTACAATGTGATAATAATATATTCCTCATGTATTTAAAAATTCAAAATAGTAAAAATGGTTAGATGAAATTAATAAAATCTCCCAAATGAATAATCCTTTATAGGAAAAAATATAACATTTTTCTCATAAATTTCTCTAATAACTCAAATTGTTTAATATAGATAATTCCATAGAAAATAAATATATATCCCAAATTTTTTAAATAACCTTAATATTAAATAATTATGGAAACCAAAGGTTATATCATTACACTAATATAATAGACTAAAACAATTATTAGAATTATTACGAAATAAGCATTCACATTCATCTTATGGGTTACATATACCTCAAACTAATAAAATATCACCAAAAATATCATTATTCACATAAAATTCCCAGATAATACAAAATAATTAAATCCATATTATACATGACATACATTAAAAGAATATATTTTAATAATTTATTATCTAAAAAAATATGAAAACATTTTTTCTAATATAACATGACCACTACATAAATTTTCCACGCATCCCATAACAAACGTAATCTTTATCTATTGATTCATTCAATAAAAAAATATTATACTGACTAGAAAATAATGTAGGCTCATGATATAAACTTTTCCTATATCACCCATCTCTGGTTTCATTATGTCTGATGACCTTTCCATATGTGATGGGTTGTAACATGACCTACAGGTTATACCTTTCTTCAAAAAATATAAAAATATTTCCTCTATAGATAGATAAATATATAATATATTCATATTCATAATTACATTTGATCTAATAATATTCCAAAAAAATTAGACATCCTCTAAATTTACATTAATTATAAAATTAATTTTTAATCATCTTGTTTTTTTATTAAATTATTTTGTTCTAAAAATTTATATTGTGTTATTCGCTCAAACATATGTCCATAAATGAAAAAAAATAAAATAATTTACTTTAATCTGCAAAGTATTTAAAAGGTAGAAATTCTATATAATAAATGATTTTATTTATAAAAAATCCACTAAAATAATACTTAAGAGTTTCATGTTTCTCACCACATTTATTATATATCAAAATATCATTGAAGAAAAACTACTACATCATCATTCATAAAATGTTATTCAAAAACATATCTTTCATTAATCTTTTCTCATGAACCATTAATCATGATTTGTCATCTTATTCCTCAATACCCCATTTATGAAAATCACATATAATAATTAAGAACATATGATTTCATCAATACAAACACAATAATTTTTTACTTATAATTTTTAAAATTTAATTCATACATAAAATTGATACATCAAATGTTTCTATAAATTCCATATATATTTTTTCATGATCCCAAAATATAATAAAAAATGGGAATGTCTTATGTAGTTTTTGAATTTTTGATAGAGATTAAAGTGCTGAGATTTTAAAATGAAATAAAACATATACCATTACCCATAATACTTTTATTGAAATGAAATGGTATTGCATAATTTAAATAGTTTCATATTGGTGATTTATGGACACAAGAATATTTTGATATCATTTGAACAACCTTTTGTAATCTAAATGATTATCAAATCCTCTAGATGGAATAATATGTTTATGAAACATCATTTAAATAAAAATATTATAATAATTAACCCCATCATTTCCATTATACTTCAGTAGATTTAATATTTTATCTAATCCCCTAAATTAACATTACCCTTATTAGAATATTAAAAATAATTCCCTAAAACATACATTACATTATTTTTTAAAAGTACATTATCTATTCCGGAAATAACATCCAAAACATTAATTTTATCTAAACCCCTTATATCATTCCAACTATAAGGACCTTACCTTGAGATATTATATATTATTGATTATGAATGAATGTTATATTTTTTATACTTTTGGTGACATTTTATGTTTGTTTATATAATTATGTCATAAATGTTTTATATAATATTCACACATTGAAAGTTGGACACTTCCACTTTGTATCCATTTTTTCAAAAATATAAAACATTTTAAACATGCATTTTTTATGGAAAATATTACTGAGATTCAGCATGAATTATTCTTTTTTATTAATCATATTTATACACAATAAAAAATTAAATTTATCAAAACAAATAAAATATTATTATGTGAAATAAAATAATATATAAACATAATTGTTTAGATTAGAACCATGAGATCATAAAAGAGACTATTTCATTAACTTAATAAACTAGAGCTCAAATAGACATTTAATTATAAATTAAATCAGCATTACTTCAGAAATTAGTTCAAAAAATTATATGAAAACATAAAATGAAAATGAAAATCCGGATTAATTCATTGAAAATAATATAACCCTTGATAAAATTATTCTTTAGTACTTATATTATCACTCTCTTAAGGAATAATCATTACTTAAAAAAATATCACTATATTACCTTTGGAAATAAAATTATGTCCTTGAAATATAATTAGAATGATTAGAAAATTAAAATATGTTCCTATAGAAAAAATATTCATAATACCATTATACGAAGAATTAAAAATTTATTAACCAATAAAGTAAACTTCTAATATAATTTTCTTGAGAACATAATCACTTCACAAAAAATTGGAGTCCTATCCCAAAAAATCTTAATCATACAAATTTAGTAATGACCATAAAATGTATAAGAATAAAATAATAATTCATTTTAATCATGTATATCATATAAATACACTTTATTACCTAAAATAAACTCATTTTAAGATATTGATATACCCATTTCCTCTTAAACTCAGTTTTTCAAACTAAAATTTCCACCAAAAATTGAAGACGGATATTTCATTAATGAAAATATATATTAATATAAAGTAATCTTAACATAAAATAATGGTTCTAGTGGAGGGACAATCAATTTATTCAATATACATTAAAATATATAATTCATTTTTTTCTTTAGAAAATAATGCCAAAACATTCCATAGAAAATAAGTAAAATTTTTCAAATTGAAAACTATTAAATGAATGTTTTAAGAGACAAAAAAAAATTTTGTTAATAATTAATTTCCATAAAAATACCTAAAAATAATAATTAAAATAATATGTATATGGAAGTAAAATATTAAGAATATATATATATATATATATTAATAATTTAAAATATGTTTTTATGTTAAATGGTCCCAAACATTGAGTTTGACTAATCATATATGTTATTTACCTTCTAGAATAATATAATTATCATAATATTTTTCTAATTAAGAACCATTTTCATTTATTATTCCATTTTTTTATTTATTACCATAGTAAATACAATTATTAAATAAATTCAGTTTACATCATTTATTTTGAAGATATTTGGCTCATGTGTCCTAAACAAAAAGGTAAAGATGTCTATGGTTGAAGAGTTAATTTTTATATTATCTCTTGGATAATAATCCTGAAATAATTATTTTTTTTATAAATTAAATATACTTTTATAACCTACCATTTAAGAAGGAAATAAAAAATAATTACATAATAATCATGGAGATGATATGATGTATATATGCATAAGCAATGTTATCTATTTTTCATTTAGAAAAAGGGAAGGAATGTAATAATTATTTTACAGTTTTAGAATTTTATTTATTCCATAAATATAATATTAAATCTTTAAATAATCATATGAAAACAATAAATATGATGCAATTATGAAAAAATAATCATATTTTAGTGTGGTGGAGGTAACCACACATATGTAAAAATCATGTTAAAATTTTTAAAGGGGTATAGAGGTAATAAAATAGATGTTATGTTATATATAAAAATTATAATTTTTTCATGAACATATTATATAGAAATAAAATACATCATTATAACCAATTTTGAGAGGTGGGGTGGAAAAAATAGTATATCGGTTTGCAAGGAGGTTGTCACCCTAACTCAAGAATTATGGTTTCATATCTGATTTTATAGAAGATTAGAGGGATATAGGCTATCGAATTAAATAAATTATATATATGTGTATATATTATAACTATATAATTATTTCAAAAAGTTTTATGAATTATTTATGTTTTTGGATGTAGAAGTTAAATGAAAATTCCTAAAATGGAGTTATACATTTTCCATAGAAAATAACCATATGCTTACACCGTAAGCCTTTAGGTTGTTCTTATGATGAAAGAAGTCCTATACATAATTGTTAAGATAATTTAGAAGGTATTTTACCCTTAATTATCAAAAAAATATCTCTTAAAAGGTTTTATTATGAAGTAATAAGAGTTTCCCATTAATTAGTAAGGTGTGGGTCACTCTTGGAGTTACGTAAAAGTTTATAGAATATATATATATATATATCTCAAAATTATTAAAATTGTAAAATAAGGACCCAAAATTAGAATATATTATATGATATAGTTTAAATAAACTTAAACAAAAACATTTAGATTTGATTTGGATACAATTTGATGCTTTACTCCCAGTGATATTACTTTGAACTCGTCTTAACAATAGTTGTGATAACAAAACTTATTTCCATTAAAAAGATAATTATATAACCAAAAATAAAACGGAAATTCTGAAAAAAAAATGAACATGATGATTAAAAAATTGGAATAAATATTATCTACTTCAAATTCCATAATTTGATGAATTTTCATTAAATATAAGGCACAAATCTCAAGGAAAATAGTTTTTTGAAAAATATGTGATTATTGACTAAAAATCAATTTACCTTGAAATTGAGTAATAAACATGTTTCCATGAATTTTTTAGATAAACAGTAATAAAATTTTTGTTTTTTAATTTTTGTAAAAATATAAAACTGGATTTCAATTTCCAACCATTGCAATTAACGGAAGGACACAGAAATAGTTTCTAATTTGAAATAGTATAACATAGATTATCAAAATTAAATCTTGGCATCCCAACTTGAAAATAACATTTTAAAATAACTTATGTTACTGCTTAATAATACCATTGGTTTAAAACCACTCATATAATGTGATAAATTTTAATTCTTTGGCGATTTTAATGTTTAACAAATATTTTTATCCTTATCTACCCCATTTTACCTTTTTCAAAGCTGATAAATATTACAAGCATTAAAATTTATAATGCCTAAAAATAAAAAGGTTCCTATTATTAAAATTATTATCATTCCAAATATGAAATATATGTGTTAATTAGAAACGTAAAAAAATATATAAATTTATTAAATACTAAAATGAAAAGCGTAATAACAAATATGTTTTAGAATAAATTCTCTTCTAACCCACAAAAAAACTCATAACCTTTTTATATTATAGTGATTACCATGATCTTAATTATATAATATCTAATTATATCATACATATATTACATAGATATCATATTAAAAACAATATGTGATTTTTAATAATAATATATTGTAGTTTTACAAAGAAAATTATTTTTCACTATTCATTGAAAAATCCATTTTCAAAAAATCCCAAATAACCACCATAAGATATTTTTTATATAATTATTTATAAAAAGATAATATATTAATCAAATAAAATTTATATAAATTCAATATTTTAATTTCAATATTCTTTCACAACATGTAATAAAAATAATTTTGGAAGGAAATGTATTTTCAAAGAAACAATTGACCTTACTAGATATTCAGGGAATGTTTCCTCAGAATTTATAAATAAAGATGTAATTAATAGGTAATTTATAATTATTTAATTATTTTGATACTCATACTCATATCCAAAAATTCAATGACAAAATTATATACACGATATTTGTATTATAATATTTCACAATTCATTTATAATTGTTGTTTCATGTTCTTTATACTATCAAACATAATATTTTTTAAAATAAAAATGTGTAAAATTTTATAAAATTAATGGTCATGGAGTTATTAAAATGAAATCAGTTATTGATTATCAATTCATTATTCATGATTTTTTATGAAACAAGAACCAACATATTTAACAACTGATAATGAAAAAAATCTATAACCAGTTAATTTTTCAGTAATATATGGTTGAAAATTAATTAAAAAATAATTTACATGATTATCTTAATATTCATAAATAATTAGTTATGAATATTTTGTTCATTATATAAGGGGATATTTCCCAATTGAGTAAGAATTAATACAAGGTATTGTATTTTTATCTCAATTTCCATTCATTGTGGTATAGACTATATTTATACTGTTATTTGTTTTATCTGGAATGTATACTACCTATAAGATATATAATATAATGATTTAAATTATTTTTTATGTTATTGGATGTTCAATATCAAGGTAATTCTCCTTTAATAGTTTTATTTAAATATTAATCAATCCATGATTTTGTTAACTTCTCTATAATAATTGATATCTCTCAAATGTGATTGTCCATATTAGAAGTTTGTATAAATTTTAATACTAAATACACTAACATAATCTTCCCATTTTTATATCATTGGTTAATATCAACATATATTTGACTTATTCTATATTATATGTTTTAAAATCATTTATACATTAATTTTTTTCTACAATGTTATTTTTTAGCATATTTATCACTCATATTTTTATCTTCAATTACACTAATTTGGATATTCTTTTATACATAAAAATAGTAATTTTTTTCAATTAATTTGAATATATTTTTTAATTACTTGAACAAAAAACTTCAAAAAAATTTAAAATGTGTCATTTTAGACAAAAATATTCTCTTTTTAATGTTTTAATGTGAATTAATATTTCATCTTCCTTTTTTATTTAGATTTAAATTTACTCTTGACATTTTGAATTTTTTTTAATATATAATTTCTCTTTATGTTTTATAAAATATTTATTTTAAAACAATTAGATCATATCAAGTATATTTATTAATTTTCTAAATATATTTTCATAAATTCTCTGTAAAATAATTCTATATTTATGCCTACTTTATTTGATATAACTTATTATGTGATCGATGATCTTTTTAAAATTTTATTGTCCATATTTGTTTCAGATTACTTATAGAATAGATTTTTTTATAAATGAAATGATTTTCCCAACATTTTTTCCCAAACCATAAACTACTTATAATGATGGTTTTTCGTCTAATGTATTTCTTCTTGGAATATTGTATTCTCTATACATTTATTTAATAATGTTTACTGAGTAACATATACATCAATTAATTATTGAAATTTTCAACAAAATTGAATACCTATTATCAATATGGTGTGAATACTATATATTTCTTTTTTAAATGTGTATTGAACTATAATGTTTCTATATGTAAATGGATATCCATTTTTTCTTGAATTTATCATATTATTATTATTATTTGTAATATTAATAATCACTTTATGTGATTATATTTTAAAAAGATATGAATCCCATTTTATCATGGGATTTTTTTGATTTGAGGAATTATTTTATTTATGTGGAGGATATATTCCTCGATGATAATTTTTTGGGTCCTATGTCCCCATTTAATAGATGGGATAATTATTTATTCCTCATGAGACAAGGAAATTTATAATGGGAATTTTTTTGTTCACAACATGAAACAAGAAAATTTATTTGGTTGATAATTTTATAATTTCAACAATCTTATGTTTTCCCCAAATTTCATTATTATGCAAGGTTTCCCTTGAATTTTACAATGCAATCTATCTTCCAATTATTATATTGTCATGAATAATTTTTATTGGCTTAAATTTCCCAAAAATTTGGATTCATGTATTATGATACCCCTTCATTGATTCAATTGTATATCATCCATTCATTATTGGGTGTATATTTCACATGTGTTTGGATTATACCCATAATATTATTTCATTATCACTTGTCAAAAAATATTGTTAATGCTTATTTTTACCCTTATAGAGTTTTATAGCTTAAAACATTCAAATTTATATTTCCATTTAGTTATAAAGATGTGTATAACATTTGATATTTCTAGAATTTGATTTATAATAGTTCGAATATGGAGAAATGTTAAAAAATATCATAAAATAAGATATATATATTAAGTATCCTAAAAGACAAAAAACTAGAAATTCATGGGATTTTGATATGTTTTATTAGTTATATTACTTATCTTATGTAAATGTTATAACATAATGATAGTTTTATCTGAATCTATATCAATTATACTATTTAATGAAACTTTTTTTATCCCTAGACTCTAGAGAATAGGTTTGGGTCTCTATATAAAGAGTATTATACATTGTTTTCATATGGCCTTAAGCCATTTAAATCTAACTAAAGGGGATTTTATTCCTCTTTTAATTGGATACCTAGGTTACCTATCTAAGGATAAATCCAATATAAAAAACTTATTATTCAAATTCTCATGGTTTCATATTCTTAATGACACCAGTCACATCCACACCCGCCTAGCCATATTCCCATGAGATTGGATGTCTAATTAATTTCGGTCATGATCATGTTGGACCATTGTTTCGTCATTTCATATTAGCAATAATATCATAACCTGACCCGTTGAATCACAATATATCTAATTGAAAATTATATCATCCTTATTTAGAACATATTCTCAATGAGGTAACATATATCTTGGAAATGGAATTCTCCATGCCAAAATAGTAGATCTTTTTAGAGTAAGGTTCCCTCTATAGTTCATCATAAATTAGTTTCTCAAGCATAATCCCTAAATTGACCGTTAATATTCATAATTATTCTAATCATTTTTTTAGATGACATCACAATACATGGATCAATCCATGTCATGTGATTATTAAGATTATGATTTTCAACATTATATGGAACTAAATAATACGGGTTTTGATTCATTTTCCAAGGATATATATGAATTCATTTTCATCATTATAACCATAAAATAAAATTCATATATCACTTACCTAGATAATGATAAAATCTTGAGTCCCCAACCAGGTGGCATTAATAAATAGTGACCTACAACATAGGAAAACTATATACAAATAATATAATGATAGAAAAACTCCAATATAAAAAATGGTGTCACCAATAGAGAACGATTGATATATAAAAATAATTACACTGATTGGAAATATATAATAAATATAAATATTTTTATCAACCCATGATAATAGATGATTACATGTAGTAGGAAACTAGTACCTTTCTTTGATTTTGGAAGGATTGATAAACATGAAATAAATATAAGAGAGAGTCCCATTAGGAATAAATTCTACTGAATATGGCATGATGAGACCAATCTACCATCCTCTTAGCCAATGTTATTCCCTAGGAGTCATTGGTATGAAATACTAGTAACCAACTACCTTTAGAATGAAAATCCACAGTGATATCTCTTGCATATAATGTGGTCATATATTTTTTCCTTTGGTGACAAAATTATTAACCATTATAATCTATCCAAAACATGAGAATTTATTCAAAATCAAAAATATGCAACCACTATAATACTCTCAATGTAATGCATAGGATGACTCGCATTTCACATTTTATGTTGAAACCATCCTTAATTTCATAGTTATGATTTTTTAGTATTTATATATGTGAAGAAATTATTGTGTTATTACCTTTTAAAAACCATGGTATTTGTCAAATATTATTCTATTTATGTGATGTAGGATGAAGTTTTTAATGTTTTTACTTAGTTGTAATCATAGTTTCTTGGATGTTACTATTTGGTGGTGACCTTAATTGTTTATATATAGTTTATTTGGTTTTTACCACTGAAATCCAAGAAAATAATTTCATAATTAAATAAGCCTAAATAAATTAATTATTGATTCAACATATTAAATAAGGATTTGGATTTATTTTTTGTTTTTATATAAATGTATTGGCCATATCAAATTATCTTCATTGCATTAAAATTCATCTCGATCGTTGGTTCCCATTGGAAGGATTTTGGGTGATCTTGGTCATTTTTAGAGATATTTTCTCTCCAAATTGTGATATAAAAACCTCTATATCTATGGTTTATCCCACTTAAAATACTGTTTTTAGGAACTGTTTCTCCTGAAATGACATGGTAGTGGTTTTATTTTAGTATGGGGGGATTTTCATTGTCAATTTCATATATATATATATATGTTATTAAGGAATATTATAATATTATAGATCATTTTGTGGCCCATGAACTTTGATTTCTATTTATTCCTGTCACGTATTCATGAAAATTTATATACTTATTGAATATATTATAATGGAATTTCCCTTATTTTTTTCCTTAAGTAAATAGTTGTGAGTAAACTAATAAAGATAATAATATATAATAATATAATTTTGAGAATAATAATATTGAAAAATATTTACCTATTTTAATTTTCATTCTAGTAATATATTATTCATTTTGGTCGGTATATAAATTTATTTCTGATTTTACTTTTATTAATGTTTAGAAATTGAAACTTTGTATAAAATAGATAAAAAATACAAATATTTTATCTAAAGAGAAGAATGAGAACATATAAATTATTATTACATGATATTATTATTTATAGAGGAAGTTTTATTATGATTTCAGGTAGTTTTGATATTTTTTAATGATATCATATTAATATATTAAATGAATTTTAATAGTGGTACTATTTGTGACCTTATGGTATTTTTTATGGATATAACATAGTGTGAAATGGACTTGTGTTTATACTATATTAATAATTGGTAGAGTTAAATGTGACTTGGTGTTGTACATACCATAATATGGAATTTTTATAACAAATGTAAAGAATTACTAGAATTTGATGTGATTATATAAATAGGTTGGATCTAAATAATAAAATGAATTATTGGGATATTGACCACATGGAAGAATCAATTGTATGAAAATTATATATAGTAGTTTTTTACTTGGTAAGAGTCCATAAATAGATAATGAAAAAATAAAATGTTCTTACTGAATAATAAATTTGAATAAGTACAAAATAGTGAATGATAGGATGTATGGGTTTGTTGTAGATTTTGGGTTCCTATACTGTGGTAGGTATGTTTTGTGACAATTTTGCTATTGGTTTTTCATATCAGATGGAAGTGAAGATGTGAATGTTATGTGTGGTAGTATTTTATCTATTTCAACTAAGATTTTACATTTATGGTATATTTTTTCTATTATAGATTCTTTTTCTTTCCTTTTATCCATTCTCTTCACCAAAGGATTTGGTATTGTATCTAACACCCAACTGTATTATCTTTTTCAATTATTGGTTGTATTGATTAAATATAGTTAAATAATCCCTTATATATTCTATATTAACTTGATATAGTATGTGTTTTTATTAATCAATGATATTGTGTAGTATAATGTTATAGTTGTAGGACCTAAGAACACCCTGAGAGGGGAGGGGTAAATACATGTGTAAAAAATTTTCTTTGAATATGATTAATATAGTTGTTCTATTGGTTGGAACTTTTAAACCTATATGGTGGAATAATTTAGTTGTTAAACATTTTAATATAGAGACAATGAAGAACAATTGTACATGGTTCACCACTAAGGACTAGTCCAAGGAGAATATGTCAAAAGTGTGTCGGTTGTACCTAAATCCACTTAACTCCACAAGTTATTTCGTAATATAGATGTTCATGAATAGTAAACCCATGATAGGTACACTTACTTAACATGATATTAGGGATAGAACAATACCTCCCTCAGAATACATCCATAAACTCCCCCTTTCCCACTGAATTGGGACATTTATTACCCATTTTAATGACTTTATGGTCACTTCAGTTGATATGAATTTAATTCTTTTCCCCTGACTAAAATGAGACTCTTCTTGAACTACACTGCTGATATTATGCACTTGAATGAGCATTTCAAAAGAACTAAACATTCAAATCAACTATTCTCAATACTCTAAAACATCATGAATCTTTTTTTATATTTTAAATAAATATATTCCTTCATGTTCCCATGCTGTTCATAATGCTCCCACCCATCAAAAATCATGTTTCCTTAACTGAGATAACTACCTTTACAAAGCTCACAGCTATCAAAAAACACTAAATCTTCACGAAACTACTAGTATTACAAAAACTACCAAACCCAAAAAGCATTAGCCTTAGTAAAGACCTAATTATCATTTTCGTAGTGCTCAAACATGCATAGAATTACGAATTTGTAAATCTCCCAACATTTATGAAATTAGAGGAATTTATCCTTTTTTCCAATTCTCTTTATGTGAAATGAATTGGGGTATCCTTTTATTTATATGAACATCTATTTTCGATGATCCCATGCCTCCGGTGGCCATTTCTCAATCCTAAAAAATCATGTTCATGATGCTCCTCTATTTATTACGCTCTAGTAGAATTTAGACAATTTTTTAAGCTTCTCATTTTGGTGAAAATTCATTATCAACCCATTTCAAAATCATGATACTGTTCATTGTTTCAAATAACCTTGTATTTCTATCAAATATTCACAAATATACACACATTAGTGAAGCTCAATCTCTTTTGACACCCAGTCTTTTTATAACCCAATAATCACGAAACTCATTTCGTTACCATATTTGAGATGGGTAAATACAAAAAAACAATATTTCAGGAATATTTATCCATATTAGTGATTTTTACCACAAAAAATTGAAAATATGGTGAAGAAACATAGCCTTAAACATAGTGGAAAATTTCTACCACAAGAACACTTTCCTTGATAACACCTAGATCAAACAAGTGTGTATTGGGAAGGAAAACATTGTAGAATATGTTTTCAACTGTGAATGGTCTGGGTTGAACAATAGTAATTTGATAATGATGTGTCATTGATGTGGCTGATCGAATGATATATAACTGGGTTGCTGAAAATAATGTTCATTCCCTTTATGATTATATTCTTATTAATAATGTGGTATATTCAATCAGGTTGTGTTAATGTGGTAGAGATATAATATATAGATACAATGATGACATGGAGTATAGTTTCACAACTACTATTGTTAAATTTAATGTGATTATGTGGATATAGAAGATACATAAGTTATAATATGTAATTATTTATGGTGAAAGGGAAACCAGTTCAGGGAAAAGTGTATGTAGGTTACCATTATATCAATAACTTCTTGTTATTATGAGACTATACTAATGTGAAGATTTGGTAAGTAATTATTAGTGTGGTATTGTTATAGATTATATTTTTTAGTAAAAAATAGTTTTATTATTTATTTACTTATCATTTATTATTATACTTCTATATTTTCACATAAGTATCCAAGGAAATCATAAATATTGTATTTAAATATATATATATAATCATGTTTCTTAGATAAGTATAAATGCATCAATTATTGGGATGAATATTATTAATACATTTATTTCATTATTAGTGTTAGAGATTAAATATTTGGATATATATATGTTATTTTATTTAGGATTCTTCTTTATAGGAGTCACCTTATATATATTATATAATTAGCTTTATTATGTGATTTATAGAGTTCTTTTGGATTTACTAGAATTGTTGTAAAAAATCACCTTCTTATTTTAATTAAACGTATTATTATTTATATGGGTATTGAAAAAACAAGTTTTTATATTATTATATTATATTTAATTATATTAAAATTACTATCATGTATCATTTCCATTTATATTATAGTCATTGAGTAGTGATCACAAGAATAGTATAAATATTGGGTTATAACAAATCCAATTGCCATGAAAGAGGAAATGATGGTGTCCACTAACAGGATCGTTTACAATGAAGCCCATTTATCGTTGCATATAAGGGATGTAGAGTTTATAGGATTTTTTCTTTAAAAATCCCAAGATGAGATCCAATAACATAAGCATGAGTGAAACCATTTATGGGAGAAGTTTGATCTCATCGAGATCACAGTCCAAACAATGTTCTCTAATCCACCCAAGTAAATTCCAACCATCATGCACCTTACAATTAGGCAATTTTCTATTTTATTAAAGGGATATGTAAAGATCCATTGAAATATGAGTTTGTATATTATTTTTTAAATACCAATGAATATATTTCCATCATATCATTGTTACATTATAAATGATTTTTTATTTTGATTCAACAAAACACAAATAGTATTTTTTTTTAATATTAAAATTAAATTAAGAATTTTTTTAATTAATGGATCCTTGAAATAAATAATATTTTAATAAAATATAATTATTTAATACTTTTTCTTAAATAAAAATGATCAAATAATTTTTATGAACTCAAATGTAATTTTTATAAGGGATCAAAAAAATTTACTATCAACAAACCTGGAATTTTAAATAAATTTCATTTGTTATTTTAGAAGTGAAAATTCATATTTTTATAAAATTATTTAGATAAATTGATTTATATTTTTTGAATCAAGTAGTTGAAATTATCCAATGGATAAATATTCATAATTTACTAATATAGTCAAGTGTTCAATTAAAAATTAAATATCGTAATATTTACTTTATGTTCAATAAAATAGAAATGAACCAAAAGTGATTTAACATGTAATATAAATAGAATACAAGAAAAAATAAAAATATTTAATTAAAAATAAATTTTTTATGTCTATTTTATTTTATTCATAAATCCATTATGAATAATCCAAAACATAAAATATATTTTTTGATTTTGAAATCATTTCATTAAAAGTGTGACTTGCCTCTACCTCACCGAGGGCAATTTTTTAATATGTTAGGATCTTGAAATTCTAAAATAATAAAAAATAACTCCCCTTAGGAAGAAACCATGGGAAGAAACTTGGGATGGATAGTTGTTTTGTATATTTTATTATGTAGAATCCAAAACCAAAATAATAAATAAATATCCCTCTTTTACTATAGAAAACCACAAAGGATCCCATTTCACTTCACTAAAACTCCTTGGAGCCCATATTTAATATTCCCTCCACAACCTACAGTCCATACATGGTACCCCAATCTTTTTAGAAGTCTCTCCCAATCCTTTGGATTCACACCCTAAAGTAGGCGATCTTCTAATATACTCTTTTATCAAGAAATCCTTTTATGTTATGCCTTTTCATTTCATTGTCACAATATGGGTTTTGATATTAAAAATTATTTTTTCTATCCAGATGATGTATAAATAATTATATATTCATTTAACTCTCATTAATCCTCCCATTATCCCTTATGTACACCCATTGTCTTGTATAAATTTCATACATATTCATTTCTCTATTAAAGTTTCTTAATTTACTTAGGCCTTCTATTTCAAAAATTATAATGTTGGGATATTATTTTTTAATTCCCTATTACATATAATGTAATGTTAAAAAACTAGATACCCCTATCACTCTCATCAAAAAATATTATGATTTTTTGAGTAATGACATTACCCTGATAAAATTTCACTGCAATTTTCTATTTCAAAACAATTCTATTATAAATATCACACCCACTATTCTATCATGTGTATTCACCTTTATTCACATATACATATTTATTGGGGACCTAAATGTATGTAATCCCTAACCATTGATCATGAAATAAAATATTATGATGAATGAATATATTTTTTATTATCTTTGTGGAAAAGTTAATCAGTAAAATTATGTGATTATGATGGGTGAACCCAAATAAAACTCTGATGCGTTGCGTAATGTTTAGTATCATTATATATATTTTTGGAAAAAGGGTGTACCTAATTCTTTTATGGAACAGTTTCAACTAAGATTTCTTGGTGGTTTATCCATGATCTGTTTTCAGTATTTACTGTGTTAATTTGTTTCAACATTTCCCATGTTATGATTATCATGTTATCTTATACCTTATTATTCATGGTCGTTTTATTCTCTATTTATATAAATATTTTTCTAACATGTGCTATATTCTTCATGTCATTATTTGTTTATTCACTCAATAGTATTTATATCTCTCTCCATTCTTATGTTTAACCTCTGGTTATCCTATGTAGTTTTATGTTTGAAAGAGTATTTGGAGAATGTTAAAGAAGTTCTAAATAAAGATGTTGTATTCCGTATTTTATGTTGTCCTCTAATATACCATATTCACAAATAAAATAGACTTATTAATCATCTATTTTTTATTATGTGTAGTATTATGTAATGAATTTTGTAGTAATTTAATATAAATATCGGGGTTGTTATATCTTTGGTAATTCTCTATTATGTTATTATTATTTCATTAGGTAATTCCTCTTAGGGATGTGTCTCATAAATTAAGTGTGAGATTCCAGCCCATGGATAATATGTTTTGATATTTTGGGGATCATAATCAACTGCTATAATGACCCATGTTTTGTTATAATACATTTGATTCATGACCGTTATCTTTCCATTTATTTACCTGTTTCTACATGCCAAAATAGTCTATAAAAAGCATTGTGAGGAATTTCTTTCTCAGTTACATTTTTATCGAGTGTCGTTGAAGATGACTTATTTAATATATATATATATATAATTTATATTACCATATTTTTAGAATAAAAAATTTATATCAAATCCAATATTTAAATAAAAGATTCATTCTTGATCATAGAGGATTTATATTTCTTTTTTATCATTTATTTTTCTAAAAATTAATTTTTAGATACCGGGATTTTGATGAAAAAAATTCAATTTTTGATACAATTTAAATGGTATATTTTCAGTAATAAATAAATAGTGGATTATTTGTATCAATGAGGTCTAAAATTCTTATTATTTATTTTTAATCTTGACACTATATGTAATATTGAATCCGAGAATATTTATCTAAATACACTATGTTTTCATTGATTAAATTAACATGGAATATTTCCCATAGAATCTAATAGTGAATGAAAAAATATATACTAAAATTTATATATTAAGAAAACTAAAAAAAAAGATCCAAAATAAAAAGGTGTTTTGATACCCAAGGCTCCTTAGTTAGAAGATGCCTGAAGTGTTTTTTTAGAAGTCCATGTGAATTTATTCATGCGATCTAGAACAATTTGGGGACTATACATAAAATATTTAAGAGTAAAGTGTTTAAATTGATATTTTTTATCCCCATTCATTGAGTTTTGTAATATTATGGTTATTGAAGACTGTAACTTTAATAATAAGACTAAAATAGTGCCTACAATGTTTCATAATCTTATATGGAATAAATATATTAGATTGAAGAATTAGATATACCCTAAAAAAATATTGTAGAGGGTATATGACATGCAATTCAATAAATATGAAAGAACGTTTAATGTGGATTTAGAGAATGTAGAATAGGTCATTTGTAAATATTAGGCTATGTTGTCATGACCCGTCTTCACCAAAAGGAGGGAAGGGACAACATATTTCCAGACCCTTTTTTCTTTATGTTGAAGGAGAGATAATGACCCCCAAAACCCTCCTTTTAGAGGTCTCGGAGTGGAGACTCGCACTATGGGTATATAATCACACACAAGATGGTAGGAATTACCCTTTTTATTTTTATATGATTGAGAGATATGATATCAAACCCAACAACACCAAATCTTACAGTAAAGGTAAAGCAAAAAGTAACCCATTACCATATGCATGTTCAATAGTAAATGATACAAGACACAAAAACTCCAATGGAAAGTACCATGAAAATGAAAAAGAGAATATCAAATGCCCCGAGGTCCGAGATAGTACTGTCCCGCAAGATCCCTGAAGTCCTCCTGGAAACCTGAAAGCAGTTTTATATACATAGGGTGGACATACAAGTATACTCAGTTGGGAAAACCAAAAGCTCCCATGCATATGTGGGAGAAGCATTCTAATGCCCTGTGAGAAAAGAGAAACCAAAGAACCTAACAAAGAAAACTATCCACCCAATCCTCACCAAGACACACTTCCCAAATAACGCAAGGCAAGTAGAGTATAGTAATAACACATAGATATTTTGTTACCCCGCACCACTTTCCCACTGGTTATTGAAGACATCCTACACATCGAACCAATCCCGCCATTCTCACTACAGTCCCACTGCCAAACCCCACCTGAACACACCTGGGTCATAACCGATATCCCGCCCTCAGAAGCTTGGGCCAAAACCACCACGTGTAACCCCACCTGCAAACACCTGGGTCAGAACAACTACTGCCACACCCGAAGACACCTGGTCCTCATCCTAAACACACTTGGGAAACAACCTTCCCGCAAACACCTGGTCCAACCACCAAAACTACCCTTCCTGAAGATTCTTTGGATAATAATGGTCTTCAGGCCATCACAACCTACCTGAAGAGTCTTGGGATATTCGGGAAAGGGAGTAGAAAAGGAGCTAATAACCATCCACTCATAGGAGTGTTGGAAAAAACACCATACCCCATTAAATTGGGGTGTTTGTAACTAAGTGCTCAACTTAGGTGGGGCATGAATAAGAAAACATGAAACTATATATATATATGTATAATTAATAAGAACACATCCCAACCTAGGGTTCCCAAGCCAGCCTTTGCATAATGGCATTATTACTATTCATTCATAAAATAAGCCACAACACTCACATCCAAGTCACAAAGCATCCCCCAAAACCTATTCCCCATTTAAAAAATTCTTGTTTTCATGTTCAAGTGATCTCATTTCGATGAAAACTACACTACTGGGCAAAAAAAGGCACTACCACATGCTAGAGAAGAAACAACCCAACAGCAATGTAAGCATTCACATTCGGTTCTCTTGTAAAGGTACAAGAACAAAAGGGGATTGGTGAGATCCCTCAAAGTACTGGAACCAATGGAAACCACACAAAAGGGATAAGTGTGATCTGTCAAAGTAGTGGAAATAGGGCAGACCCCGAGACACTGCCCCGTGTCCCCAAAATGAGGAACCAAATATTTCTCAACAGTAGAGGATCTCACTCAAGTTCGTGTCATAGCAGAGCAAACACACAGCTTCAGATTCACAACCAACAACCATACCAAAACGAAGGATCCCCTCCTCTCCCACTATCCCATATAAGCATTGAACAGAAAAACACCCACTACCAAAATATAGTAGGAAAACTTCGAGGTTCAAGCACATCATTTATTATTTTCTTCTTTCTATTGGTTAGCCGGGGTGACCACACAAGGGTTTATCTTCACTGGGCATCCATTTAATCCACTGAGTTTACATGATTAACCAATTTCCATGTTACCGACATTTAATCATCACATAAGACAATATTTTATTAGTTCACAAAGAAATACCATCAACGGACATGATTTTCAGTAGGCATAAACCTGCACAATTTACAAAATAATGATCATGTGTGAGGAGAAAACAGAACAACAACATATCGATCACAACCCTCCCCTTTATTTTTTTAATGTCTATTTTTTATCTTCGTTAAGGTTTGGTTTCATCCATCCCCCCTAGAAAATCATATATTACCCACACCACATGATACATAAAAAGAATATATGAAGGAAAAATCCCTACCTGGTTGATAAATGATCGATGTTTTTCTCCGCGCGCCATGAACATGGGATGCGCAGCTTGCTGGGGATGAATTACGGGGACTCGAAGAGGTGCAAAAACTTCCAGCAGAGGTGCACAATAAGCCATGGGAAGAGAGGAACTCCAGGAACACTAGGGTGAAGAACGAAATCCAGCCGAGAAGAAAAAAATAAACTCTAGAGGGAGGTATAAAGAAAAGATCCTACAATTATGTGACATGCAATTTTGAATGCCTACAATGTCAGATCGCGGTTTCCTAAGTGGGTGGGCAGTTACACATGATGATATTAAGGTGTTATTTAATACTCCCCATCGAGAAGGCTTCTCAGTATTTTTAGGAATTAATTATGGGCTTTTAATGGCTTTAAAAAGGTAAAAGAATTAATTTACTTCAAAACTTTACGTTGCAGGAGCGGGACTGGAAAAACGAAAACAGAGGGCTAGGTGAGGACATGGTGTCACCGTCATGGTGCCACTGTTTTTGTGGAGTCTTATTTTGGAAATGTAATTTTCCAGAAGGTTCTGGGCCATTGCATTAGATACCTATCAAACTATTCTCACCCTCAAGAATCGAAATCAAACCAGAAGAAAAGAGAGGTTCCGAAAAACCACCACCAAAGACACCACTCAGGAGTGAACCATACTGTCATTTAGAAACACCTCTCCCTCAAGAAACCAGACAACATAAAAGGGTCAAATTGTCCAGTCATATGGGTTGGGGAGTCACTTATTCCATGTCAAGATATTATTTGATTTGGGCGGCACTGACTCGAACACACGGGTTTAATCACATCCAACTTAATGCGTCTTGATTATGTATTAGGTCCTCCCCTCCCCATAGACATGATTTTTCACAAACATTCAGAGAATAAGGAAAACCACATATTTCATAGTCATCAATGTAAATCATTCCATCACAAACAAGTAAAAACATAACAGCACGAAACTCAAAACAACTCTGGGTACTGGGCACCCATCTGTGCTTCCCGTTCCCAGGTACACTCTTCAAGCACACCATGCCTCCACAACACACGAACCAGAGGAATTGTTCATCAACATGGCACCTTCTTCTCACGATCCTCGATCATCACTGGTGACTCCACAAACGTTTCATTGTATTTGATATCTAGCTCTCCCCGGTCAAGGACGAGTGATTCGTCGTCCAGATAACGATGAAGCTGGGACACATGGAAGACATCGTGCACCCTTTGTAGCTGTGGTGGCAACGCATGCGGGTAGGACACCTTACCGACCCACTGCAACACCTCGAAGGGCCTGAAGAACCTAGGGGGAAAGTTTACTTCCTCTGTCGAACCTCCACTACCCACACTGAGGGGAGACCTTCAAGAACACGGGGTCCCCAACCTCAAACTCTAAGGGTCTCCTCCTATCGTCTTCATACGACTTCTGCCGGTCCTAATCCACCTTCATCATCTCTGATATAAGCTGCACCTTCTCTATCATGCTCTGCACTACCACCAGGTAAGGATGCCTACCTATCTGACTTCGGTCTAGCACACGAGTGAGCGACATGGCATCCCGTACAGGTCTTGGAATGGAACCATACCAATGGTAGAGTGATAGCTGTTATTGTAGGAAAACTCTACCAGTGGAAAGTGTCACACCCATGATCCTCCAAAATCCAGGACACATACCTGTAGCATTTTCCCCAATGTCTGGATGGTGCGCTCTGTCTGTCCATCTGTCTGGGGGTGGAAGGTAGTTCTAAGTCATAGTTGGGTGCCAAAAGCATGATGAAATCCCCTCCAGACTCGTGAGGTAAAGGGTACATCCCTATCCAAGACTATAGACCTCAGAACACCATGAATCCACACCACCTCATCCACATACCTCCGTGAAAAGGCATCCACTGTGCCAGACTCCTTGATTTCCAGAAAGTGGGCCAATTTCATCAACTGATCCACCAAATCCTAGATAACGTCGCAACCTCCTTGAACCTTGGGTAGCCCCGTGACGAAATACTTTGAGATGTCATCCCACTTCCACTTGGGAAAGTCTAAAGGTTGCAACAAGCCTCTAGAAACATGGTGTTCAGCCTTCACCTAATGACACACTAGTCACATTGCTACGAAATCTTCTACTTCCCGTTTCAACCCGGGCCACCAAAAATATCTCCTCAGACCCTGATACATCTTAGAAAACTATTGGGTGCACCGCTAGGGGTGAGTTGTGGAACTCACTAGGAACTCTCTCGCGCATTGTCTCTAGAACAAAGAGAATTCCTCAGAAAAGCACATGATTCTGACCATCCTCCTTCCACCCTTTCGGAGCATCACCTTGGTTAACCTGGTCAGGCACCACATTGCTTTCTGAGTCTCCCCACAAAGACTCCTCCACCTGCTACAGTAGAGAATATTGCACTATCATCTGATACAGGCATCCTCTTCCACCTTCCACCCCTCCATCTAGGTGCAAGGTAGCCAACTCCTCAATTTCTTTCCAAGTATATACCGACTCTCGAACCGCATCCTTCTATGACTTCTTGGTCAAGGCATCAGCTACCACATTCTCCTTTCTTGAGTTGTATGAAATAATGAAGTCGTAGTCTGGAAATATTTCCATCCACCTTCGCTGTCACAAGTTCATGTCCCATTGAGAGAAGAAATAATCCATGCTCGTGTGATCAGTGAAGACCACGAACCGCTCCCCGACAAGGTATTTCTGCCAAAAAATTAGTGCGAACAAGACCACCGCAAGCTCCAGATCATGGGTGGCGTAGTTACACTCATGGGGGAATAACTGCCTAGACGTATAGGAGATCACCCCTTGTCGTTGCATCAACACACATAGGAGGCCTTGCCCTGAAGCGTCACTGAACACCTCATACGCCACCCCTTCTTATGGAAACCTCAACACTGGGGCACTAACCAATTTCTTCTTCAGATTACTAAAGGCCGCCTCACACTACTCAACCCATACGAAATCCTGGTCCTTATTGGTCAAAGCTTTCAAAGGTGATGCAACGCAGGAGAAGTAGGGCACAAATCTCCAGTAGTAACCTGCATGCCCGGGGAAACTACGAACCTCCACAATGTTCTTGGGTGCTGCCCAGGAAACAATCGCCTCGACCTTCGATGGGTCCACTGCTATCCCCTTCTCGAACACCACGTGCCTAAGGAAGTGCACTTCTCGGGTTCAGAACATGCACTTGGACAACCTTCTATAGAGTTGGTGTCGTCAGAGGACCTCCAAAACCGTTCTCAAGTGCTCAGCGTGATCCTCCTCTATTCTTGAGTAGATCAAGATATCATCAATAAACATGACTACGAACTGGTTCAGATATTCCCAAAATATGGAATTCATGAGTCCCATGAACATAGATGGAGATTTCGTAATGCCGAACGACATGACTAAACATTCAAAGTGCCTGTATCTGCACCTGAAGGAAGTCTTAGAGATTTCACCCTCCTTCACCCTCAAATAGTGATATACTGATCGCATGTCAATCTTAGAGAACCATCATGCTCCCTTCAGCTGTTCAAAGAGATCGTATATCCTCTGGAGGTGGTAGTGCTTTTTTATTGGTACCTAGTTTAGTGTCTGGTAGTCTATTCATAACCTGGGACCACCATTCGCCTTCTTAGAAAATAATACTGGAGCACCCCATGGCGACACACATGGTCAAACAAAACCCTTCTTCATTAGATCGTCAATCTGAATCCGTAACACCCGTAGCACCGAAGGTGCCATCTGATAGGGGGCCATTGAAATCAGAAGAGCACTAGGTTGTAAGTCAATCCCAAACTCGATGCCACGTTGAGGGGGTAGAGTTGTAACCTCTTCAAGGAAGATGTCCATAAACTCACTGACGACCCTTGGAACTTCCACCATCTCTGCATCCACCGACTCTACTGATAGTTCAGCTAACAAGGAGAGGAGGGGTTCCCCTCGCTTTCTTCCCCCTTGGAAACTCCTCTCACCGATGAAATTCACCCGTCAACCACCCATGTCAGAAAACAGAGCCATTACTCTGAAGCAGTCAATGACGGCACATACAGAGAACATCCAGTCAATACCTAGGATTACATCTTATAGAAGTATCTTCCAAAGTAGAAGATCCTTGACTGACTGATGTGGCCCTATCATCAGTCTGTATAGTGGACTTCTGCCTCGTGAACCAAATAAATTTATTCACATCACTATTTATCAAGACTGGTTATAATGATTAAATTAATGATTATATATGATATTCATAACATATTTATCATTGTTATATATTAATATATCATCAATGTTCTTATATTTCTATGCACAAAAAAATTATAACATCATCCGTCCGTACGTGTGGATTACCACCTCTAGGAAAAAATGTAATTTATTTTTCATCGCCACAATGTAGGGATGATATATATTAGTTTATAGGAATAATTAATATAATTTTTTTATATTATTGTCATTATAAACTAATAAAATAGTAATTACATTCTTTCTAAAGTTATCTTTGATAGAAAATGTTACTCTTGTGTATGTACAACTTACCATGTCCATGATTGCATCATAATTAATTTTTCATAACCATTATTCATAGTTGGATTTAAAAGTATAATTTGAGTATAAAACTAATGAAAATATCCTGAATATTATTCCTCATATAGTGTAATATTTATCTTCTTAATAATATTCTTTATATAAAATTCTCTTTAGACATAAGTAATGAATATCATCAAGACATCTAACATGAACATATTTGAATATGTAATGGAATATAAAAATTTATTAAGTGAAATAAAATGATTAATAAATAGGAAAACGTTCTTAATTATGTAAATAATTCTCCAATTTTTATTAATTTGGTGGATAAAAAATGTGTGTTAAAATTAAAATATATGGCAAGTGGATTTATTATAAAAAACCCCCATTTAGAGTTCCTATTTATACTAATTTTACAAAACATAATAGGATTCTTTAAAATTATATATCATGATAGAATTTTCCAACCACGCATACACTTTAATTTGTAAAAGATTTATTAATATTTCTTAAAATTTCTTTTCAATGAAAATGGATTCTTTATCATATGTTTAGTTTTTAGATTTTAAATATTAATTTAACAATAAAATGGGTATTTTGATAACTGAAAGTGTTTTTCAAATGGGTTTAAAAGTGTTTTCAAGTATTTTATACAATATATGTCACTTAAATATTATTCATGATGGTTTAAGACCTATTATAGCTCATTGGTTAGCTTGATATAGTTTATACGAAAGCTTGAACCCCATTATGACTCATGGGTGAGCCTAATACAACTTATATAAAGGGCTAAGCCCCATTATAACTAATAACTGAGCTCGACATAGAATACACTAAGGGTTGATCCCCATTATATCACATAAAAAATGGTTCATCTGAAAATATATTATAATAAGGGTGGTCCCCATTATAACTCTCTAATTTATTGATTGTTGATTATGTTCTCTAGATATTTAT
This sequence comes from Viscum album, assembly GCA_963277665.1. NCBI lineage: Eukaryota > Viridiplantae > Streptophyta > Magnoliopsida > Santalales > Viscaceae > Viscum > Viscum album. The sequence goes on from OY728138.1 coordinate 1,207,006,052, forward strand.
ATTAGAAGTAGGTCATATTGTAATTACAATGTCAATGGTTTTGAATTATTTTTGTGAATATGATTTCATGATTTTCCCAAAGGGTTATTATTTTCTCACAATTGGTTTTAAATTTACAATTTGATAAAAAAAATTACATGTTTTCTTTTTCATGTAGAGAAGTTTTATTTAATATTCTAAAATAACATTCATGATTAAGATAAACATTACATAGGTTTCATTTTTTTCACAAGAAAAAATAGTTTTCTTATTCTGTGTCCCATATAGAGTTTTTTATGGTCACCCCACACTTTTATTTAAAACAAATATAGGATTTAAATAATATTAGTGTAAAATATGAGTTCAAGGTGAAAATTTTAAATATTTATCAGAAAATGAAGCTATATTTTGTTTAAATTTTTTTTGATTTGTGGAAAAATTGTTATTGAATTTCAGTTTCCACTTTTAATGCATGGGTTTACTCTAAAATAAAAATTGTTATAAATTTCTAGAAAAATAAACCTAAAAGATCCTAATGATTTTAGGAAATTGAGGTATATCACAAAGACACTATAATATGTAATGATTATGGTCATATATTTATAGTCGGTGTAAGAGGAGGTTTTAGAAATCTATGATGATTATGATGATTTATTGAGATATTTTATTAAGAGTTATAGATATGATCATGGGTCTATAATTTTAATATTCATCATTAATTCTATCTATTTATATCCTCTTATGTGGGTCGTAGTTATTAAATTTTAAGGCGACTAAGGAAATTTTTAGATATATTATTATTTTAGATAATTCTCATTTGCTACAATTTGGGAATATCTGTTTTGTCATAAGTTTTTTAGTGATCAATGTTATTTTGGGAACCTTATATGATACTATGTAATTTTATTTGATAAATAAATATTGAATTATCTTTTGGAAGAATATATGATCACAATGAAAATTTATGGGGGATTATTTTATTTATATATATGATTATAAAATCAGGGAGATCACATGATTTAGGTAATTAAATATTTAGTGTTATATAATTAGAGTGATTGGTTTTATTTGGAGATAAATTTTAAAATTTATCTTGGAAGACTATGTGATCAAATAATTTTTAGTTTTAGGTTTAAATATTAGTTCAAATTGTTTTTGAGGAATTTTAAGGAGAGTTATTTATTGAATGATATATGTAAAACTATGGGTATTACTATTGAATTTTGGAGATTAAAGTGGGTTTTTATTGTATAATGGTTTTTTTTATTATTGTATCATATACTAACCTATTTTTTATTACTTTATAAATACATGTGGAATATATAGTTATTTATTATTAAATATATTTATTTGTAGAAGATGAATATAAATCTTGATTCATGAAAAATGAATCTTGAATACTCAAAATTTTGAGAAAAAATGTGATTGTGATATAAATTGATTAATGTATGAAATTTTAATTGTCATGTATTTATATCTCTTTATATTATTAGCCATGGAAGTAAAACAATAATTAAATTTTGTGAAACTTTATCTTGAAAGAAAATGTTATCCAATTACATTTCTTAATAAGAAATCAATAGCCTTTAAAACCATTAAATATTTATGGTGTTGTCATGGTTAATTTTCTCATATTCATGTCCTCTGTCACTCTATATCAGTGTTTGGGAGTTATTGTTCACTTTTATTTCTATGTTTTCCTTCATGTAAACCATCTATGTGTTATCTTAGGTGAAAATTTTAATTTATTTTTAATCTTATCATATTGATGTTTTATTAATCCTTTTTATAATGTCGGTTTTTAACAATGTTATTTTGATAGGTTAACCAATTTTTTAGCCCACCCATGTTCAAATTGAGAGGATTAAATTTCATAATTGGGGAATAATGTATTATCATGTTTTTTAAGAAAAAACTACATCTGATAGCATACAAAGTACGTAACCATGGGATTAAACAAACACGGAAATATTTTTATTTAAATGTGACCATTTAAACCTTGTTGAACTATTATAGATAATTAATAATATTAAACAACTTATGAAATAAATTATAGTATTTCAAATTTATAATGTATTAATTAATAATATTTATATAAATACTCATTTTTTATAAATCATTTTATTATTCATAAAATATTGTTTCTTCAAAATTAATTTTTATTGGTTTTCATAGGTTATTATTAAAGTTTGTTTTTTGAAAAATTTTAAAACTAATTTTATAAAATAAATTCATTGTTCAAGTCATCATCCCAAAATTATTTTAGGTTGATTAAATGATAATTTTATGACATTATTGATTTTTCTGGGAATTGTGAACATTATTGGTTTATTAAAACAATATTTTATATTAATGTATTCATAAAGAAAAATTATGTTTTGGATTAGTGTTAAATTTTAATTAGATTAATTTTATTCAAAATAACACATATATGGTTCTTAAAATTAATTTTATCTTTAATTTTGTATAAAAAATATTATATTAAAAGGGAATTTTTCAAAAAACCTATTTCCTGTTACAATTTTCCAGTTTAATTTTAAATTAAATTCTGTAACATCTATGATTTGAATGTCAAAAAATGGATTTAATAATTTTTGACTCAATTGTTACAATTTCTTTATATGATTTTCTTTTATTTATATGGTATATATGAATACTGAACTTAAAAATTGTATTACCATGATAATGGGTTAATCGGATAATTTAGGATCCAAATAAAATAACAAGAAATATAAAATTACATAATAACATACCTAAATATTATTTTATGATTATATATCTATCATAATCATAAAATTGTATAATTTATGATCTTTTTGTTCCACTTGTATTATTGTGACATTTATAGTATTTTAATTAAAGAAATGTCAATCATGTCACACTCTTGTTTTTAAAAAGTCTAATGTTTTTAATATGGTTTCTTAATTCATATATATTTGACTATATATTTTAATTTGAAATATAATATAAATATATTCACCATTGTAATTTATTTTTAATTTTTAGTGAGGATATAATTACGCTAAATTCTTTAATAATAATAATAAATTTAAAAAAAATAAATGATATTAAAAATATTAAAATAAATAAATTTCAGATATTTGAGGTGTTACATGATTTAAATATATGGTAATTAAATTTTTATGACATTATAATATATTTTTTAATTTTTATTGTTTTCCATATGTTTTTAAATTCAAGGAAATAACTAGTTCTAAAATTCACAATAATGATATTTTATGCAATTAATATTTTATTAAATTATCTATACATCATAAAAATATTAAATAAACACCCAGGGGTTAATATATGGTATAAAATTCAAAAAATATACATTTATATTCCATTTCAAATCATTTTAATCTATAATAGTCTTATTATATTTTCATCTTCTTAGAAATTTTAAGAGTGACCCTCCCCTTTCTTATGAAAATGATATTTTTATTCTCATTTAATCACAAATAAAAAACCATTTTGTTAATAAAATAATTTTTTTATAATCCCTATGCTCATCTAGATGAATTTGTTTCACATCAAACCAACCATATCTTTATTAATGTGTTAAGGAAATGAGATTTTCTGAAGTAGACATATCATTTTTTATTGGGCATTTTTATTTAATTTAATATTAAACATTCCCAAAACCTCATAAAAAAAGATAAAAGTGTAACTAATATAACCTCAAAATACTTGAATTATTTTATGTTAGTGGTACAACCTATATCCATCTCCACTTTCATCAAATGGGAAATGTATTCATCGTTCGTGTGTACAACAGACCACGACCTGATGAGCTGATTTAATTTGTTTTCCATCACCATCTCTAAAGAATAGTAATAATGATGTAATTAACGTTCATATATATTATATTAATGAAATATTTATTATTATTAGGATAAAATATATTATTTATACTACTAAATTCCCATGGATAGAAAAATAATAATGCCATTTGTTCGTACTTGTTGATTACCACCTCCATGAAAAATGTGATTAATTTTTCATAACCACATCATATGTATGATATATATATATGTTAATATGAAGAATTAATATTTTCTATATTATATTATTCTAATTATTTAAATAATAAAGATTATGTACAGTCTTGGTTTATTATCATTGAAAAAATGAGAATGTTACACACACGTACGTACGACCTACCATCACCATGATTGTGTCATAGTTCAATTTTTATAAAAATAATTAATTTTTTGATTTAAAAGTATTATTGAGATATAAATGTGATAATTATGACATTAATCTTGTTTTTGATATGGTGTAAAAATGACCACTTAGATTATATTCAACCTCCTAAATTAATTTCGGGTATAATTACCAATGATCATCATTACATTTTTAGTGAACTGAAATGATTATGTAATTGTATTTTCACTAAAATAAGGTACATGAAAAACTAATACACATTAAAATGATCTTAATAAATTTTATAATTAAACTATATTTATCATTTAATATGATAAACAATATAAATTACATGTTGGGTTCATGGAAAGTGGCTTTCTTTAAAAAAACAATTTTAATGTTCCTCTTTCATCTTGTCTTTCAAAATTCAAAAGAAAAATTTTTAACCTAAATATAATTATCATAATTTCTCACCAAAATGATGCTTCAATGAGAATTTTTCTTTCTTATTTGTGCATTTTTATATTTTAAATGTTATTTTTTCCAAATAAAAGTAGGTATTTTTATATCTGAATGTGTTTTTATAGGGTTGTAAATAAAATTTCAATGGTTTTATTCATGATGCGGTCCATATAAATTACTCATGAAGTTTTTTTCCCCATTATAACTCTTTTTTGATCCTAATATATCTTATACAAAGGGTTGATCCCCATTATAGCTCATTAGTGAGCCCGATATAGATTATACAACGCATTGATTTCCATGATATCTCTCAAAAAATGGGTGAGCGTGATATGACTTTTATGAAGGTTGAGACTCATTATATATCACCAATAAATTGGGAAATGATTATGTTTTTAGAGAGTTTTATTGGATATTGGTGGTATTATTGTTAAAATATCAATGGTTTTTAATGGTTTTAATGAATTTTATGATCTAAATTTACTAAATGGATCTGATTTCCATTATATGGTTTTGAAGGGTTCTATTTTTTTTAAAGGAAGTGTTTATTTTAAATGTTTATTTTTTATTTCATATTCTAAAATAGAATAGAATAAAAAGATAAAAATTACATTGGTTTTCATTTTTTCATGGGACTAATATTTTTTTATTTTATGTCCCTTACAATGATTTTTGAACTCACCCCAGATAAATTTTTTTTCTATTGGTTTATGGAAGATAGAGGTAAACAATGAGGCCAATAGGAAAAATGTGATGATTTACCATTAAAACAATCCATGCATTGTTTAAACAAAATTATTTAGTCAAAAAATGGATACTGGGAATAAGTATCTACATGTAATGTATGGGTTTTATATGTAAGAGTTTATCAAAAGTTTCTAAATTTATAAACAAAAAAGATCTTTGGGATTATACTAAAGTTAATTAAATCTCATATAAAATATAATATATAACTATTAAAGTCATTTATTTAAACATATATATTTTTTACCATTTAATTTTATCAAAATATTTTACCTTTATAAATTCTATAGTTATAATTACTTTATTTATCATTAAATTTTAGTGATTTCTATACTTTTAGGAATCTATCAAAATCATAGTCTAATTATTGTTAATTTTTCATGATTTCATAATCACTATAATAGTAAAGGTAGTATGTTAATAATCTAAAATTTAGTTTTCAACAATTAAATTTATTCCATATTAGTTATGGGCATGTTCTATGAAGAATAATTTTATTTGACACTCATTTTAGTTAATTTCAACAACCTTGAAAAATATTTAACAAACATGTTAAATATGATATCTTCAATTAAAAATATATTTAAAAAATTCAATATTATCTACTATAAATAATCATTATATGTTTTTTAACCAACCATTATTACAATTATGAAAATATATGGCATCATTCATGTTGGTACATAATTAAACCCAATTATGAAAATGATAAATAAATATAATTTTTAAAAATCCATCAATTTTTCATTATTTCAATGATATTACTAAATTATATTTATTTTATTATGATTATCTTAAATGTTATATGTAGGAATTAATAATATATATATGAGTAATATAAAAAATAGGAACTATAAAAGGTATTACTGGACATTAAGAGCTTGATTCATCACACAATAAAATTAATTAATTTAATGTCCATGGGACTAATTGTATAACCACTAATCTAAAATTTTGGAAGGAGTTTTAGATGAATGAATTTTGGTAGATTAATAGTAGAAATTTAATTATTTATAAGTTTTTGGGGTAGGAAAATTTTCTAATTTTTTTTTAGAATATCATCATAAACATTATATAGGTGATGAAAAAATAAGGGATAACATTTTTTTCTGAGTTTCATGGGTTATGTGAGGGAGTTCTTATTATGAAAATAAAACTATCCTACAAAGATGAATTATTTATTCAAAAAATTTGAAATATGAATTTATTTATTTAATAAAGATAACATGATATATTTATTTTTTTCATTTTTTTAAATTATTCAATTATTTATCAAATTAATTAATTTAAAAACGTAAAATATATAACCTCTATTTTAAATTTTAATTTCAGATTCCAATTTTGTGATATGGTTTATCATTTCACAGTACAAATATTAAATATGTTACTTTTAAATTAAAACTTATAAACCATAATAATTTTTATCAAAATGGAATCATTTATTTTCTAAAATGGGGTTATATTTGTTTAACTGTTATCCTTAATTATTACTTGGTTTTTAATTGTTCAAAAACCTTATTATTATTATCTTAGTTACAAGTATATATATTTTTTATAAAAATATTATTAATAAAAAAAATTTAAATGAATCTAGAAAATATTAATTATTATATTTTGATAACACCCTTTATTAGACTTATTAAGCATCAAAATAGATAAACATATACATGAATATTGAGAGAAGAAATGGTGGTTTTTTGGCTGATTCACATAAAATAGATCTCAATGAAATTTAAACTATTAATAACTTCAGCCATAGATGACTCAATTAAAATTACTTTTTTGGGTTTTTCAACACTTCATTATTTAATTATATAGTTCTATAAAGTTAAATTTTATTTCTTTGATATCTCTCGTTACACGCGGCAACGAGTTTTAATAAAGTGAGATATGTTAATAAAACATATAACATGATAATTATTGCCAAGTTATTGGATTATAAGTTATAAATACTAGTAACTATATTTATAAAAATATATGGTTTACAATTGTATGAAATTAATTTTTTAGGTAGAAATTAACTAAAAATAAAAAATAAAAGTCATTTGAAATTAAAGGAGGTTTTTTTGAAGAACTACTTTTATGCATGCAATGTGTTATTATCTTAATTAAAATTAGTGAATTATGTTAATAAATTTCATATATTACATATTCAATAAAATATTTTATAATTCATTAAAAAAATTATAGGAAAGATATATGAATATATATCTAGTTTATTTCTTAAGAATGTATTTTTTAAATGGTTTTCATAGTGTTTTGGCCACGTATTTTGAAATGAATTCCTACCACTTATAAAAACCCAATTTTTTAAAATTAATTCAATATTTGTAATTAAGAGGCTAAAATTTGCTAAATAATTGTCTTTTATTTTAGTTCAAGATGAATCCTAACCATAGTAAACTTTAGTTACCCTAATAAGGGTAAAATGAGAAAAATATGTTTTAAACTATGTTATAAGGCTTTAAAATTTATATAAAACAGACAATTAAAAAAAAATTGGGTATAGATCAGATATTGACATCCATTTATTGAATATATTACCACATTTTCCAATATTTCTTCGATTATGAACAATATCTCAATTGAAGAGTAAAATAAATAGAAAATGTCTCTCTCTCAACTTTAATTATGTAAGTATTTTATTATAATGATAAAAAGATATAGTATTTAGTCACAAATATTTATTTAAAATATAAATTAATTTTATTTATCATAATAATTTATTTTTAATTATAGTAATTTCATAATTAACCAAGATTATTACACCACATCGATATAATATTTATTTAGTAAATAAAAAAATAAAATTAATATATTAAAAAATACAAAAATTTCCAAAATTAAGATACTATTTTGTGTTCTACATGTTATGTGCATAAAAATGAAATATTTTGGATGTTTTAAATGATGATATTCTAGTTTCATAATTATCATTGGATATTTAATGTAATAATAAATGAATAGTTTTCAAAATTACATTATTGATAATTTATATAAAATAATATTTAATCATATTACATAATAAGTAAAGATTTTGGAAGAGGTAAATTATATTGAAAATTAGTAATTAAATTAATCACTTGTCTATTAATGTGATAAATTTTACATTTTATGTAAATTTATATCCCATTTAGGGTGTCAAAATCATTACAACAGTTAAGACTACAATGGGTTTATTAGGGGTTAAATCAAAATATTATGATTCAAACACTATATAAAAATTTTAAAATTTTATTATTTCATATATTTTTTAGCTCATCATGCCTTATATTGTTTTCTGTAGTAATTTGTATGATTTTTTCTAGAAAATGATTTTATTATATTATAATATTTTAAGAAATTCCATGAGTGGTCCTCTTCTCATGTATAAAAAAGAAATCCGTTATTCTCTTATTTACAACACATTTAGACATTTATCTCAATAAAACCCTGCATAAAACACTCATCAATTTCTCTAGAAACAAATTATAGGTTCTATACTTCGTAAAATAGAATTCTAAGGGTCCTTAAGAAGGGATCTAAAGCATTCCTTCGAAAGAAGAGAAAATCCTAGTACCAAAACAAATTAAATTTATTTCTTATTCAAGATAATCAAAATTCAATGAAACTATTAATAAATAATAATTTTTAAAACCAAAAAATAATTAAATGTTATTTTTTTTGAAACATGATTTCTTCACCCCCTATTCCATCAAATGTGAAGTGAAGTTATTGATCATTCATAAGTACAGCTTGTTCTCCCTATGTAGCAATACAATTCATTTTATGTAATCATATTTAATGAATGGTTATTATGATAGATTTAATTTTTTTCATCTGATATTTTTGACATATTTTTTCTTTTTTAATTATAATACCGTTTCTACCCTTTACTGTTCCATACATTGGAAAACGATTACATCGCTTGTGTATACTTGTAGACTAACACATCTATGATGTGATGTAATTACTTTTTAATTTTGTCTTTAGATGAATGCTAAAAAGGACATATATAATTAATATATATGATATATATGATATAATAATTGTTCAATAAATTTTATTTATTATTTACCTTTCTTTTGTTTCATCCAAAAAAATGAAAGGAAACAACATTCATGATCACATATAGTCTACTATCTCAATGAATGGTGTAATTTTGTTTTATATATTTACCAATTATACATGACAGTAAATATATATATAATAAATATATATTAAAATTAATATTATGATTAAGAAAAATTATACCAGTGTATCAAAGCTGAAACATTCATAAAAAATGAAATAGTTATCATAGATAACTACTATTTTAATAACAAATAATTAAGAAACAATAGATAAGATATCATGAGTAAATCAAAAATATAATTATATGCATGATTATGGTTATGGAATATGTTAATAATAAATCTATAATTATTATATGATATGTTTTAAAATATATATATAAGGATGATACTTGAGGTAAATGTTTTATATTACAATAATAATTTAATCTAGATTGGTTATGATTGATTTTTCATTGAGTAAACTATTTAATAATTATCTATTAAATACCATTAATTTTAATCCCCATATGGTTATTTATATTGAATTTTATTTTGTTTCATTTTCATCAATATTAGTACATAAGAGATCAAAATAATATTTTTATGGAAATATGACATTGTTTATTATTCGATCAAAATCGTTTTTCTTCCATGTACACATTTTCACTAAAAATATTTAAATAATATTTTATTATACATATATAGTCATTTAAAGTTATTTTTACCAATTATTGAAATTATATAAAAAAATTCAAGGAATTTTCATTTTATTTTTGGAATGAGTTACTTTTGACTTCTTACAAAAATGTGGATAGAATATTTGGTTTTAACATACATATAATGGCTATAATATACATCCTTCATAACATCATAATGACTTGGACATTCATTAAAAATATTCATGGTCATTTTCAAAGAATATTTTTCCATAATATTTTCTAAATTTATATATTTTAAAATTTTGATTTCAAAATGAAAACAATATGTTCTGAAAAAAATGATATATTGATTCATTTATAAATGAATACAATTTATAATAAATTTATTTTATTTTAATTATATTTTAATATCATCATCAACATTACAATTTTTATTCAAAATGAGAATGAAAATGGGGAAGAGTAAATGTCTAAGGAGGAAAAAAATAGTGTAGGCCATGAGAATCACATCCAATTAGGTTTACCCCCTTAGACTAAAATTGTAAAACATTAGACAGACACATGTCCAGAACACTAGGGTACTCTAGAGATGGCAAGTGATCTGCCACTTTATTCCCCTCTATCCAAGTGTTGGTGAGACTATTGCTTCTTTCAAGGTGGTATTTTTCTTTCATAATGGTATAGTTTATTGATATGGGAATGTTACCATTTTCGTGGAGGGAATCATGAATTATCATTGATTTAGACTCCACTTGCTAAATGAAAATATCCCTCAAACTAGAAATAGCAATGCATGTATTAATAGCATGCACCATCCCCTACATAGAATTTATACTCCCATAATGTTCTTTGAAAAATAGGATCACACTGCCTATTGAATCTCGAACCACCACTCCACCTCAAATCTCATACTAGATATATGAACTATCATCATTTAATTTCATCACAGCATTCAGAGGACTCCACTAGACCCATTTCCCATGTGTCCTGTTTCCTGTCTACCAGCCCACAATTTGAGGCGTGTGCATCATCCATGAGGAGGGGGCCTCTTTCCAACATCCCTCATGGGAAAACATATCATCCAAGATGCACCATAACCTTGTTAAAATGGCTCTACCGATGGATTTAATTCTCCCTATCATTTCCCAATATAATTCTTTCTAGATTCACCAATAGCCGATGTTAAAGATAATTTGTCTCACCATTTTTTATTTCCTTGCACTACCATCTCCTTGAAATTAGAACTCAATAAATGCATCATAGATTTTAGTTAGGTAGGATTACCCTGTAAAATCTCCCAATAATTCTTAAAGATGGTGGGCCGAGTACCCAAGGAAGAAAATGTGGATAATGGTTTCTTCTTACTTGTTTATAAAACAATGGAAGCATGAGTCCATTTTTATTCCAAGACATTTGATGTTGTCATCAGAGGGCAGTGCACAGTTATGGATCCTCTAGAGGGGAAATTGAACTCTTTAGGTATCCTATTACAACATGCCATATTGTTCCACCCCTCCCTATTATCCTTAAAGAGTTCCAATCCTCTAAAAATCCATCAAATTGAACATCCCCAATGTAGATGGAGTGAAGAAAAACCGGTCCTGCTCTGAGTTGATGACGTCTGAGTTGAAAACCTCACGTAAAGGTATATCCATAATTTCTATAATGAACAGAGGGTATTGTAATGACTCCTTAAAAGAGATCATTGCAGCTGGCCATCCAAGGTAACCAAGGATCATTCCCAACCAATTTTGATACCAAAACAAAATGTTTCCCTACCAAATTATCTATTTTGAATGGTGTAGAAACATTAGAATCATGCTGCAAACTGAAGACCATAGGAGAGATCCTCTTTCTGATGCGAATTTAGTATTTTATCTCCACCTAAATACATAATAAATCCCTACAATGTATGTTCATCTATTACTTTGAAATCTTACTTCACATTCATGCCATTGATAATGGTTGATAAGATTTTAACATTAACCCCTCTCTCTATGATAGGCCGAGCTATCTTCCCCTAGAGACACATTGTCTCTTCTGGTAAAATACCTCATCCCATATGAAACAAGCAATAAGATTATCAGTGGACCTCATAAAATTATTTGGTACGTTGGTAGATGACTACGTGTGCACCAATATGGCTGAAAGGGTTCTTTTCAGAAGAGAAATGAGGCCCCTAATGGATAAATTGTGGTTTTTTCAATTCATAATAAGCCCCAAAATTCTTCTCACCACCTGGTCAAAGTCACTGATACACATTCTTCCTAGAGACACAGGGTTAACAAGTTACTATATGGGAAACATATTGCAACTCAAACCCAACCTTGTACCTATATTAGTCACCCTTCTCACATTACATTATTTAGACACTTAGAATCTAGTCTTCTCCCCGGTGATAATTTGGTCTCTCCAGTGTAAGTATATCTAAACTATCATTTTAATTCTCTACACATATTTCCACCATGCATTGATGAAAATTATTGTATCGTCCAAAAACATCAAGTGATATATAGTTGGTAGGCTCAACATCTTCAAGTTAGGAAGAATGTCCCTGTTAGACAATCATTTGTTGATCAACCGACTCAATTTGTCATACATAAGAAAAAAATACATGGAGATAATTGATATACTTGCTGAAGTCCATGAACCGACTAGAATAAACCATTTGTGAACCCATTAAATGAATCATATATTCATTCCAAACCGAAACACCTAAAAATATTTTCACAATCCTTTCTAGAGAACCCCATCTTCTTTAAAACTCTATTAATAAATCCCCACTCAAGCATGTTATATGCCCTGTTCATATCCAACAGGATTACCATATTTTACCCATGACCCTTTATATTAATGTCTCTATGTATCTACTGATCCAACGCTATAGCTCCCTAAATTGAGCGGTCTTTTAAGAACTCATGCTGCTCTATGGAGATCCTTCGAGGGAGATGTCATGATAGCCTCCTGTTGATTATGCTCACCAATATTTTGTAATGGAAGTTACATATACTAAATAGTCAGTAATGAAGGAGGTTAGAGTTGTCTTTTATCTTTGGTAATCACTGGATACGTTGAAGATGCTATCTAGGGTAGGATTCCCCTTCTAAAAAATTCCTATATTACATAGAAGGTATCCCACTTGACCACCTCCCAAGAGATCCTATAGAAATCACCAAGAAATCCATCTAGACCTACATTACTCTCATGATTGAGGTTCATGACAGCCACATTAATATCTTCCTCATCCAGGATACCTTCCAACATATCAATATCTTGAGAGGAAACAAGGTTCAGTATCCCCTCCTAGAACCCAATACCCCGTAAGGGTAGCCTTATAGCATTTTTTTCAGACCAGCAAGAATATACTTAAAGTAAGAAAGTTCCAATCGGGCCAGAACATTCATTTCCTCAGTAAAGGATCCATTATCTAGCCTTATGATTTATTTAACAGCCCATTGTATCCCCCATAATCAAGAACGGAAGAACAATATATTCTTATCTCCCTCTTTCAGCCATTTAATTCTTGAGAATTCCCTCACCCTACGTTTCTAAGAGATGATTATAACCAAAATGTAACACTTCTTCTCAGAGAGATCTTCAAAGACAGCATCATTGCAGGCCTCCTCTATGTTAACCTCAAGCTTCTCAATATATTGTTTAAGCACATCCACCTCCAAAACCAAGGGGGGAATGCTCCTAGCCCACAACTATAGGGAATACTTCATACATATCATCATAGAGTGAAAGGACGCACAAGAATGACCCTAAATAGATTCTTCCCAACTCGTCCTCACCAAATAATGATATTCTAGAATGCTTGACCACAGGTTCATAAACTTGAAGCCTTCCAACGTGGACTCCCTCTTTCTTAGAGTGATCAAAACTAGAGAGTGATAAGAAATTCATCAAGTCAGGTGCTCCACCATCGTATTTGAGAACATAGAAATATCCTTTGCATTGGATATACAATGGTCGATCCTACTTCAGTAACATGTACCACCCCTTCTGTTATTACACAATGTGCATGTTCCACATGAGTAAACCAAATCCATCAGCCCTTTACCAGCCATGAACTGAGTGAAGGAGCTTCTAGACCTCCTTGTGAATTCACCTCTCCCTTTATTCTCCTCGGGATACATTATATTATTGAAATCACCTCCCAATAGCCAAGGCTAATACCCTAGGTCAAACTCATTCAGTTTGCTCTATAATACCTCTTTTCTCTGTGAATCTCAACTGCCATAAATAAATGACACAAGAATAGTGTCCCTTTCACATGACACTCTTATTGTTATATGATAGTCCCCTGATGGGAGAAACTCCACCACAGTATCTATGTTCTATAATATAGAGATGAACTTGTTAATTGGATCCGCATGCATATATGCATGTAACATTACCCTATGGGAAAACTCATAAATTTTTTCAAAATTCTACTTGTACTCAAGACACATAGAAACATTAATAGGGATATATTCTAATGATAAAAAATATATTCATTATCTGGATTTTGATAATTATGAGGATGATATTTTAATGAAATGTATTTGTTTTCTATCAATTTTAATTGATCAAATTTGGAAATATTTTGGAAACCCATTTTCATTGTATGGGTATTGATGTGGTGATATTATGAATTTTTAAGATATTTTGGAACACATATTTTTGTTTTACATTATCTAAATGGTGGACCCGAAATTATATAACCATCCTTTTTATTAGGAAATCATTTATATCTAATTATATTAGAGTGGAAAACATGTCTATGTGCTTAATCCACTATAAGAAATAGGTAGGGGTTCTTGATCCACTATATTAAATATGTGACGCTTCCTATCCCCCTATTTACCACACATTTATAAAATGAACAAATGGTTCATGATTTCATTATGATTATTTCTTACTCTTATTTTTTTTTTCTAAGGTTCAATTTTCATAGTGTGGCCCATGTTTACTATCAATGATGGATTTGGTGTAAATTTTTTTATTTATGTCAGAAATATGATATAATTTTTATTATATTCTGATTTTATATGATCATCGATTAATATCTCTCATGATTATCCATACTGAATATCTGACATAACCTTTTCTTATTTTTCTTTTCCATAGTTTATGAATAATGGTTTTAGTAGAATATATATATGAAGAGTACTATCAAAGAAGATATTTATGGAATATAATAATGATCTGTAATGAAATAAGACGATTTTGAATACAGTATCCTAAGAAACTAGTCATTTATAGTCTTCGAGAAAGTATTTATGAATTGTATTGAATATTTATCTAAAATATCTAATATTTTTTTACAAACTACATGTTTCACTATAGTTGAATTAGGGGATATGTTTATTAAATCATTGAATATTTGTATATGAAAACAATTGTGAAAACCCTAGGGAAATATCAATGTATAGTATAACATCCTTATGTATTGGTAATGACCATGGATATCATTGGATTAAAATAATATTCTATAAAATGATAAAATGTATAAATGATTTATACATACTATTAATGATATTTCATGATAATTTTATAGCTTGTTATTATTATAGTTTGATGCTTACAATTTTCATTATTATTTTTTTCAATTGATGGAAGAAGAAGAAATCATTATAATAATGAATTTGATGTAAAATGAAAAGGATTTCCCACCGAAGTAACCAAATCGTACAAGATAAATAATGATGACTCTTGTTACCATGCTCTCATTAAATTCACTATTCATGAATAATACTAATCATTCAAATGATCAAAGGTGGGAATGGGGTACTGTGGACTAATTTTCTTGGGAAACATATACTTTAATTTCATGGATATTTTATTCAACTAGTGTATGAATTATGGATCAAAATAGTTAAAAAATATGTTCTATTCTATAGTACTAGAAACATGAAAAAACGTTCCAATAAAATTATCATTTTTATGGATAAGATGATCAATGATGAAACCCTATTAATAATATGAGTCAATGGTAAAAATTAAATCTATGATATGGGATGATTTAAAGAGTATTTTTAAATTAAGTAAATTAATATAGTTGTACATAAAAAGGATGAGAAGTAATTACCTATGCTTAATAAAAAATGTATTGAATCAATTAGAACATATGAAGAAATTTTACAAGCCTTTCATGATATGCTTTTGGAATAATCATTAGCACTAAAAGAGAAATTTCTTGATTCTTTGGTGTCTTAAATCAAAGTATCTAAATGTTTTAAGCTATAAGATAATTCTTTGTCAAAAAATAAATTTTTTTATTTTCACTCAATATTCAAATGAAAATTAAGGCTTCACACCATTCCCATTATTTTGATTATAAAAGGATGATCAAATCTCATTTAAAATTGAATAAATATTATGGTGGGATTAAATATCATACATATAAATGGAATAAATTTGGGAGGAAACAATAATAAAATTTCATAAATGGAACATGGAGGTGCTTCAAATATGGAATGGTTTGTCATGACCCTTCCCCCGAGGCCCGTATCGTGACTACCCCAAGCCCTCTTCCCATAGGCCAGGGGATTCCGACCAGCACCAAAGAGGTAAATCCCTAAAATGGGAAGGAATTTCCTTTATAACTATAAACAAACACATTAGAATACACAACTATAAGAAAAACACTATGTAAAACTTTATAAAAATAAGTGCTGGAATGTAAAAAGGGGATGGAAATACAAGCCCTACGGGAAAGTACAAGTACAACTGAAAACATAGTAAAGTAGCTACTAGGTCATCCTCTGGGGTTCCTACCTGAAGGTTAGGTACGGATGGCATCCTCATCAATCCATGTCCAACCGTCTGCTCCATGTTTTGTTATGTTGAGTGGTCCACCTCCAGGTAATGTCCAGTCCTACTACTCTCTGCTTGAGTCTGTGCTGTTCATTGTCTGCAACCCACACAACCAGGTG
Source organism: Viscum album (assembly GCA_963277665.1). NCBI lineage: Eukaryota > Viridiplantae > Streptophyta > Magnoliopsida > Santalales > Viscaceae > Viscum > Viscum album. The sequence goes on from OY728138.1 coordinate 1,207,022,996, forward strand.
CAGGCATAGCCCATGCAGGGGTGAGTATAACGATACTCAGTACGGACCCCTAGACCCTCAAGGTCTCACAAAATCCAACAAGGGTAAACCAAAAATTATGAAATCAACGGATAACCATTACTTAGGTATATGCCCATACATATACCTAAGTTATCTAGTAACCCATCTCAAACATGTGCAAAACACAAAAGTCATTGACTTAGCTCAAACTAAGATTTTCATTATCGAAACCACGACTACTGGAGAACTCCTCCTCTGTCGAGTGCAATGGCATGTTCCAACACCGAGGCACTTCTCACTAACATCGGACCACTGAGGTACTCCTCCGGTCGAGTACTGCATGTTTTCTGCCAACTACCAGGTGCTCCTCTGTTGTGGGTCTGCCACCAACTACCAGGAGCACCCCCTAATAGCCTATAGAGGTAATCCTCCTATCGAGTTCCGTGGTTTTGCCACCAAATAAAAGGCACTCCTCCATCACGGGTCTACCGCCAACTACATGGTGCTCCCCACTGGGCTAGTCGAATCACTCCGAGTCGAATCAGTCAAGCAGTCATCACGTCTGCCTGCTACTAGGTCTCTACACTCTGTCTGCTCATCACTAGAAGGATCTGCTCCACGACATACTAGAAAAAACTCCCACTGTCGCGATGTTCCATGAAAAAGTATCTTAAAGGACATCAATGTCATAGGTGTCTCAACGCAAAAGAAGGCCCATCAATCGAATTCCCGGTCTGTTCGTTATTAGCCATTTAGTCCCGAGGGCCCGGTTGGATTCATGTAATATTCAACCTGACTGTAACTCAAATATACCCCGAACACTTGTGGGGTATTCTCAAAGGGACAGATTCGTTCCAATAATATTGGCACTCCAGACAGTTCATCAATGGGTCATCCGGTGCCAATGATATGGCCAACAGAATGTAGAGGGGTCGGTAATGGGACTGGGCCCGGTGTGACCCGGTCGGACCGTCTTAGCGCAACGCAGACTGGGCTATCCTGGTCTGGGTCGACCCGGTCTGTCATGTGGGGTCTGACCTAGCCCATTGGGCATTTCAGCCTACTTTGTTTTGGCCCTGTATGCTGGGCATGGCCCAGAGGACTGTGAGGCTGATTCTGCCTGGAGGTCTCCACGTAATTGACACAGCCCGAAGGCCGGGGCCAGTTTGGCCAGCAACGGGAAGGGCGCATCTCGGGAGACTCGGCCTGGGAGGTCAGTGGAAGGCCGCTTTTGTCGTGAGCAGGCCGCGGGGGCACTGGGATGGGTGCGGCAGGGATGAGTAGGCCGCAGGAGCATGCGGGCAGCGTGCAGGGGTGCCAGGAAGCGTGCGAGGCAGAGTACGAGGGTGTGGGCTGTGTGTGAGACACCAAGAAGGGTGCCGGTGAGGCTGGGCAGGCTGCGGGGCCGGTCGTGGGTTTAGCTGGGGTGCGTGGTACTCTGCGGGGCTGTGCGCGGGGGTGTGGGGAGTGCACGGGACGCTGAGAAGGGTGTCGGGCGGGCCGGGCAAACCGTGGGGATTCGCGGGCAGCACACGTGGCCGTCGGGCTATGCGTGGGATGTCGGGCAGGGCGCATGTGGGGCCGGGCAGGCCATGGGGTAGGCAGCCAGTTCAGTCGGGGTGCGTGGGGCACTACGGGTGTGCTATTGTTCACGGAGGCCCCGTGTAGTGTGGCCATCATCATTGCCTCCTTTGTCTCCTCGTCGAAGATCACAAAAAACAAGTATTGAGGCGGGGGGTCGAGCCATGTTGGTTTGGCTCGCTCCCTCCGTTTTTAGGTTGGTATCATGTAGTTCATCAAGATTTTATGAAATAAGATAATCATTAAATGTTTCTTTTCAATATCTACAACATTTCCATTCAACCAAAGGTGAGAATAAGAAATGGATTATTACATATATAAACCCCCTACCTTTGTTTCCTTGCTCGTTGACATCGCGGAAAGAGAATGAAGGAGTTCACCATACTTCATGTTCGTCACAAACTCCTAATCCCAGCTACGTCGGTTGTGGAAGACACTCCACATCGGTTGGATTCGATGGAGGAAGTATAAGGAAGAATTCAAAGAAGTTTCTTGGCATTGCACATCTGTGGAGTATTCTTTGTTCTTCGTTGGGAGCTTTTCTCCCATGTTCCTCTTCTCAAGTTCCACCAAAAAGAATATGCCAACCTAATAATAGATTGAAAATTACTATTAATTTATTTGGCAAAATATTTTAATTGGACTCATTAATTTGGTAGGCTCCCCTTAAATAATGTGGTTAGTTGGAACAATTATTTAACTGGGAGTTGGCTCCATAAAGGTCAAGAGGCTCCAATGGTGGTGGAACTATTAGGTGAAGAGGGTTGGCATAAATTAAATAAGTGGACTTGAAGAGTTTCTCCACCTTTAATGGGGGGTTCCAAGGTGTTACAAGCCTAGGTGGTCCCAACCAAAATTATCCTCCCAAGGGAGGTTTTGTTCGGGTGGGCCCCACCACCATACCCTCTCATGGGATGTTAAGGTGTGTTGGCCGCCCACCTCCAACAACCTCTTGTAGGTTTTAACCTCCACACACCAAAAGGTGTACCAAATAAAATAAAGTTGTTGCACACTTTATTTTATTTTTTTCATAAAATACCAAAACTAACATTTATTATCGATCATCCGCCATCGAGGTGAAAGTCTTATTAAGAAAATACCGGCCCTACGAGTTCAACTGTGACCTTGTATTTCAGTTCCAAGAACCAGTTCAAAAGTTATAAAAAAACACGCTCGTACACTTACAGAACGTACCCGAACAATACTTCAAAAATTGATTCCGGGCACACCAGGCCTCAGAATCATGCACTGTAAAAATATGCAGACTCGTAAAAATCCCAAGATTCACAAAAACATTCCACATAATTTCTACATATTTACTTTCTCCCCACCTCAGGGCTTTACCTCCACATAATCTAAAACTCGAACTATGGGAACAAATGGGGGTACTGAGCACACATCTGATCCACCCAATCTCATGTGCTCACTTGGAGGTTCTCGTGCTGACAGTGAATGCACACCAGAGGTATCGACCATCCATGTACGACCTGCTCCTGTCGATCCTCAATCTCCACTGGATCCCTTGTAAAAGTCACCTCAATGTCGAAGTCCAGCTCTCCATGTTCAATGATGTGGGAAGGGTAATTCACATATCTCCTCGGCTAAGATACATGGAAGACATCATGCACCTGGTTCAACTGAGGTGGAAGAGTTAATAGGTAAGCCACCTTTCCAACTCTGGTGAGGACTTGAAATGGTCTAATGAACCTAGGATATAACTTACTACCTCATCCAAATCTCTATAGACCTCATGTAGGTGAGACCCGTAGAAAGACATGGTCTCAATCCTCGAACTCCAGAGGTCTCCATATATTGTCAGCATATGACTTTTGTCTGCTCTGTGCAATCTTCATCATCACTTGGATGATCTTCACCTTCTCCATGGTAGCTCGCACCATCTCCGGTCCCACTCGTGCTGACTCTCCAGGGTCAGTACAACACAAGGGTGATCTGCAAGGTCGCTCGTACAATGCCTCAAAAGGTTTCATATAGATGGTGGAGTGATAGCTGTTGTTTTATGAAAACTCCACCAAAGGCAAGTGATCCTCCCAGCTCTGAATGAAGTCAAGGACATATCCACAGAACATGTTCTCGAGGGTCTGAATGGTCTGCTCAGTCTGACCATCTTTTTTAGGATGGAAGGAGGTTCTCAAGAGAAGTTGTTTCCTGAAAGCATCCTGCAACCCCTTCCATAGTCGGGAAGTAAACCATGCATCACAGTCGGAGACAATATAGGAAGTTACTCCATATAGATGCACATTCTCCTGCATATAGATGCATCCCTTGATCATTAATGAACCCTGCTCTCTGATCGGTAGGAAGTGAGATGACTTTGTGAGTCGGTCGACGATAACCCAAATCATGTCATGACCCATGGATGTAGGTGGAATAACCATCACAAAGTCCATGTATATCCCATCAAACATCCACTATGGGAACTCTAAGGGTTGAACCAAGCCTTCTAGTACCTAGTGCACTACCTTCACTTGTTGGCAAGTGAGGAACCGTGAGGAAAAATCCGCTTCTACCTTATTCATACCCAGCCACCAGTGTTGTCATCGATGATCCTGGTACATCTTCACCACTCCTAGATGTACCTTTAGAGGGGATGTGTGGAACATTCTCAACACTTCCTTCTGATGAGCCACTGGTACCAAGGTACATCCTCTGAAGTGGATGACATTCTCCTCACCATCAAAAAATCCATTAGGTGCTTTCCCTGTGGATATCTGAGCACGTTGTGTCTCACAGTCAGCATCCCCATGTTGTGCCTCCCTGACTCGGTGAAGAAGCGGAGGAGTGACTGTAAGAGACTGTAGGTAGGCTACTCTATCTCTATCCATAAATGATATCTGTAAGGCAGCCATCTACTTTATCACGTCTCCTAGAAGTTGTATACTATATCTCTTGCTGAGAGCATCTACTACAATGTTCTTGTTACCATGAGTATAGAATATATCAATGTCATAGTCCTGGAGGAACTCAAGCCATCGCCGTTGTCTCAGGTTCATGTCCTTCTGAGAAAACATATACATGAGACTCTTGTGATCAGAGTACATGGTAAAACGTTCACCCATCAGATGGTGCTGCCAAATATTCAAGGTGAAGATCACTACTGCTAACTATAGGTCATGGGTAGTGTAGTTCTTCTCATGTTGTATCAACTGCCAAGAACCATACGTGATCATTATTCGCTCCTGCATCAGGACACACCCGAGTCCGGTCCCTGATATGTTGCATTAGACTACATACCCTACACCTACCTCTAGAAGTCTCATGATATGGTCACTAGTAAGCCTATGCCTCAGCTCTTGAAAGCTCTGCTGGCATCTCTCTAACCACATAAAGTGTTTCCCCTTCTTCGTCAAGGCTGTTAGTTGTGCTTCTACTCTAGAGAAGTTTGAAATGAACCTCTGATAGTATCCATCCAAACACAGGAAACTCCGTAACTTCGTCACACTCCTGGGTGGCATCCAAGAAAGTATCACATTGATCTTCCCTAGATCCACTACAAATCCAACCTCCCAGATGACGTGTCCCAAGAACTGAACCTCTCGATTCCAAAACTGGAATTTCGGGAGCGAACCATAAATCTGGTGCTCTCAGAGTGTGTCTCGTACTACCTGCACATGGTAGGCATGCTCCTCCTTAGTAGTCCAGTAGATCAGAATGTCGTTGATGGAGACTATGACAAAGTGATCAATGTAATTCTAGAAGATCCTGTTCATGCTTCCCATGAACAATGTCGGAGCACTTGTTATGCCGCAAAGCATAACCAAGTTCTCGTAGTGGTCATACCAACATCTGAAGGTCGTCTTCTGCACAACCTCATCTTGAACTCTGATCTGGTGATAGCCTGATATGAGGTCTATCTTTGAGAGCCACCGTACTCCCTTCAGCTGATCAAATTGGTTATCAATCCACAGGAGTGGGTATTTGTTATTCATGGTAACATGGTTTAGGTTACGATAGTCAACACAGAGCCTCAAAATCATATATGCCTTCTTGGTGAACTGAGTTGGGGAAAACCAGGGAGAAACACTGGGCTGAATGAATCCTTTTCCAATTAAGTCCTTTAGTTGTACCCTCAGCTCATGAAGCCCAGAAGGAGCCATCCGATATGCTGGAGTAGATATCGTTGTCATCCAGTAGTATAGGTCGGTATAGATGTCCACCTCTCTGTGAAGAGATAGTCCTGGGACACTGTTAGGGAAAACATCTACATACTGGTCCACCACAATAGGATAAGTTTGACTCTCCACATCAACTGCTCTGAGGGTAAGGAGAGCCTACCGGTGATTGATCTGCTGCACCCTCCAATGAGAAAGTTCTTCTGGTGCTGGAAAGGCTCCATTCCCACCGGTGAAGGTAAACCTGGTCCCATCTGTGTGGAAACACCGAAATTTTTCCCTAATACAATCAATATGAGAATGGACTGTAGATAACCAGTCCATACCATAGATGACGTCGTAAGGCCTCGACGTTGCTACTAGGAGATCCCAGTAGAAGATCTTTCCTCCTAGAGTAAGCTCGCACTACTGAAACCAGTACATAATCGTCAAATATTCTCTTGTAGGAGTCTCTTGCAGTAAGGATTGAACTAATGTATCCTTCAGAATCTCTGAGTTCCAAATGAGGGATATGATAATGAAAGAGTGACTAGAACCTATGTCTATAAGAACTGCATCTATGGTGGAGTAGACACAGATAGTACCTTGAATCATCACTAGAGCACTATGATCATAAGCCTCAGTTGCCTGTTGTTGAGCTCTCTCCTATCCACATTCTCCCTACGGTCTGGGTGGAACTCCGAGTTGTGGTGGTGGTAACACCTCATAATGTCGTCCACCACTAGCTATATTCCTAGCTCCTTTTCCATGTCTCCCTCCACCCTACAGACCACCTCGATCGAACCTCTACCTCTACTTGGGATTTCACTCAAATGTCTGCTGATCATTAGAACAGTGGGTCAGATAGTCACGAGCCATGTGTCCATGCCCGTTACATGATTAACACTGCCCGCTCCCGGCATGAATGGCTCTGTCTCCAATCTGGGTTCTCCCCACAACTGATCCTAAGTCATGCAGTCAAACACCTCTAGGTCTGGTCCTCTTGGACCTCTGTGAAATTTGTCTACTTCCAGCTGCAGAAGACTCCACTGCATGTCAGCTAGTAGTGTGTCCCACTACTGGTGACTACTCAGCAAGTAAAATCTCCACTAGGAGGGATCTATCTAGAACCCCCTCTTGCGTCAGGATGTTGAGTGAGATCATTGATTCTCTGATCTCCCGTCTGAGACCCTACTCGAAGGTCTGAGCCCTAAAGAATGGGTCCCGCAACATATATGTAGTGTAGCTTGAGAGTTCGGTGAACCTCACTGAGTACTATGATACAGTCATGCTACCCTACTATATATGTAGTATCTCCTGTATATGCACCACTCAAAGTATGGGTGGGACAAACTCTACATGAAATCGACTCTCGATGTCTATCCATAGTAGTGTCACCTCGTCATGCACCTTGAGCATCAAGCCCCTCCATCTGCATGTTGTTTCTTTAAGGAGACATGCATAAAGGATCACCATGAAGTCTGTTGGTGTCCCTACTACCATAAAAACTCTCACCAGAGTCTCCTGCCCATCCTCAGACACCTAGGGGTCCGTCTCTCCCCTAAACCTTGGTGGCCTATGGTGCTGGAACTTGTGCAATGTGCTCAAGCGGCGTTCATCATCTACTGATCGGGCTGGTGACATTGGTGGTCCAATGGGAAGTAGTACCACTGGTGCCTCTGACGGTTAAGGACCCTGCACCAAGGCCTCATCACTCGGTGGGCTGTCAGTATGTATGACTCTCGGGGCTCTAACTAATCGTCAAGGGGAGGCAACTTGAATGAAACAGACGTGACACAGTGAAAATATGATACCTGGTGAGCTAACCTAGTTGAGCTGACTTAAAGAAAACATTTCAAAACATGCATGCATTCAGTGTTTTCATACACTAAGTCATAAATTAGAAGTCAGGGTCTTGAGGTATGGATACGTCGGCCGCCCGCACCAACACTGGACTCCCTGAACTGAAAACCACACTTAGTACCCTTAACAATATTTCTTCACAGAAATGATATATTAGAGTTATATGTTTTTCGGTAGAACTGACTCCTCAGAAACCAAATTGTCAAGACCCATCCCCCGGGGCCTGTATCATGACTACCCCAAGCCCGCCTTTCATTGGTCAGGGTTTGGAAACTAGCACTAAAGACGTAAATCCATAAACTGGGAAGGAATTGACTTTATCACTACAAAAAACCCATCATAGTACACAACTGAATTCAAAACACTCTGTAAAAATGTATACACAATAAGTACTGGAATGTAAAAAGGGGCTGGAAAAAATAGCTCAATAAGAAAGTACAAGTACAGCTGAAAAAAATGAAAGTAGCTACTAGGTCATCCTCCTGGGTTCCTACCTAAAGGGTATGTACATATGGCCTCCTCCACACTTCACATCTGTCCGACTGCTTCGTATATCGTCACACTAAGTGGTCCACCTCTGGGTACCATCTAGTCCTACTACTGTCTTCCTCAGTCAGCATTGTCCATCATCTACAACCAACACAACCAGGTGCGGGCATAGCCCATGTAGGGGTGAGTATAACGATACTCAGTAGGGACCTAGAGACCCTCAAGGTCTCACAAAATCCAACAAGGACAAACCAAAAAGTATGAAATCAATGGAAAACTATTAATTAGGTATATTACCATGCATATACCTAAGTTATCTAGTAACCCATATTAAACATGAGGAAAACACAAAAGTCATTAACTCATCTCAAACCAGGATTTACATTATCGATACCAAGACTCCTGGAGAACTCCCCCTCTATTGAGTACAGTTTCCTACCGTGACACTGAGGTGCTTCTCACTAACCTTGGACTGCTGAGGTACTCTTCCTGTCGAGTACCGTGGGTCTGCTGCCAACTACCAGGCGCTCCTCTATTGTGAGTCTTCCACAAACTACTAGGTGCTCCTCCTCCATGGGTCTGCCGCCAACTACCAGGCACTCCCCACTGGGCTAGTCAAATCACTTCGAGTCGAATCGGTCAATCAGACATCAGGTCTCCCATCTACTAGGTCTCCACACTCTACCTGCTCTTCACTGGAAGGATCTGCTCCGCGAGCTACTGGGAAAAACTCTAACTGTCACGATGTGCCATGAAGAAGTATATCAAAGTTCCTCCATGTCATAGGGGTCTCAATACAACAAATAGAATGTCAATCGAACGCCTGGTCAATCAGTTATTAGCCTTTTAGTCTCGTGGTCCTAGTTGGATTCGTGTTTGATCCTACTAGAATGTAACTCAAATATTTCTCAAACTCTAGTAGGTTATTATCAAAGGGACGTCTTAGATCAAAGAATACCGGCGCAGCTGATGGTTCATCAAATGGTCATCTGGTGCCAAAGATTTGGCCATCAGAAAACAGAGGGCTCCGTAATGGGCCTGGGCTGGGTCCGACCCGATCGGACCATCTTGGCCCAACTGAGACTGGGCTGACCCAGTCTGGGTCGACCCGGTCAGTCACGCTGTGTCGGACCCAGCCTGTTGGGTGGGTCAGCCCGCTATGTTTTGGCCCAGTCCACTGGGCCCAGCCGGGCGTACTGCGAGGGCGGTTCAGCCCGAAGGTCGCCACGTAGCTGACTCATCCTGAAGGCCGAGGCTGTTTTGGATAGCGCCGTGAGGGGGGAGTCTCGTGAAACTCATCCCGAGAGGTCAGCGGCAGGTCGTGCAGGTCGCGAGCAGGCTGCGGGGGCACCACGCATATCACAGTAGTAGCTGGGTATGACGCGGGGGTGAGCAGGCAGCGCGCAGGGGCATCGGGAAACGCGTGGGGGAATATGTAATGTGTGGGGTTCTAGGAAGGATGCCGACGGGGCCGGGAAAGTCGCAGGGCAGGCCATAGGTTTGGCTGGTGCGAACGGTGCTTCGCGGGTAGTGTGTGGGGGCACGGGCAGCGCGCGGGACGCCATCCAAGGCACAGGTGGGGCTGGGAAGGCTGCTGCGACACGTGGGTAGTGCGTGGGGCCACCAGGCAATGCGCGGGGTAGCACGCGGGGGTATGGGTAGCACGCGTGATGCCGGGTAAGGCGCTGGCGGTGCCGGGCGGGCCGCGGGTTTGGCCGGGGCGTGCGGGGCACTGTGGGGGAGGCATTATTCACAGAGGTCATGAGTAGCGCAACCATCATCAATGTCGCCATCATCGCCTCATCGAGTATCACCAAAAACAAGAATGGTGGAGGGGGGTCCGGCCATGTTGGTTTGGCCCGCTCACTCCGAGTTTTGGGTGGTAGCTTGCGGTTCATCAAGATTTTAAGAAAGAAGATAATATTTAAATGTTTCTTTTCAATATCTGCAATGTTTCCATTCAACCAAAGGTGATAATAAGAAATTTATTATTAAATAGATAAACCCCCAACCTTTGTTTCATCGCTCATTGACATCGCAGAAAGAGAACAAAGGAGTTCACTGTTCGTCGTGATCGTCACGCACTCCCAATCCCAGCTGTGTTGGTAGTGGAAGAAGCTCCACGTTGGTAGGATTGGTGGGAGGAAGTCTGAGGGAGAATTCAATGAAGGTCCTTGGAATTCTTCATCGATAGAGCATTCTTCGTTCTTCGTTGGGAGCTTCTCTCCCATGTTCATATTCTCATGTTCCACCAAAAATAATATTCCAACAAAATAATAGATTGAAATATCCTATTAATTTTTTGGCACAATATTCGAATTGGACTCATTAATTTGGTAGGCTCCGCTTAATTAATGTGGAGAATTGGCATAATTAATTAAAGGGTAGTTGGATCCATAAAGGTGAAGAGGATCTAAGGGTGGTGGAACTGTTATTTGAATAGGGTTGGAATAAATTAAATAAGGGGTGTTGAAGAGTTTATTCACCTTAATTGGGGGGTTCCAAGGGGTGGCAACCCCAGGTGGTCCCCACGAAAATTATCCTCCCAAGGGAGGTTATGTTCGGGTGGGACCTACCACCATAACCTCTCATGGGAGGTTAAGGTGTGGTGGCCCCCACCTCCAACCTCCTCTTGGAGGTTTCAAATTACACACACCAAATGGTGGCTCAAATAAAATAAAGCAGTTGGACACTTTATTTTATTAGTTTTTAAAAAATGCCAAAAACTAACTTTTATTCTCGACCATCCGTCGTCGAGGTGAATGTCTTCTTAAGATAATACCAACACTACAAGTTCAACTGTGCCCTTAGATTTCAGTTCTGAGCACCAGTTCAAAAGTTATAGACAACCCACTCATACGTTTACTGAACGTACCCGAACAAAACTTCATAAATTGATTCCGGGAAAACCAGGCCTCAGAATCAAGTGTTGTAAAAATTTACAAAATCGTAAAAATCCCATCAATTTAAAAACAAATCCAATGAATTTTCGGGTCTTTACATGGTGGGTTATAAATCCCATGAATCTCAAAAGGATATTAATATATGAGTAAATATAATAGAGGAAAAGTTGTCACCCATTAATTAACCACCAACAATTAAATGCTTAAAATTCAAGGACTAAAGGAATTATACCAACTAGTGAATGACTCAATTTGTTTATGATGATTGTTGGGATCAACATTCGCATAACCTCAATGATAGAGGAAGATATAATGCAATGAAATATGTCGATAGAGGTTAAAAGAAGTACGATGTGAAATGTACACATATAATCTATTATAGAATGGAAAATGTTTTATTTGACACTAGGTATACCTACTCATTTAAATATGAGGAATCTGAATATGGTATTGAATTACCAACTCAATTATTATATATTGAGTTATAGTTGAAATATTTTAATGTTGTAATGGTTGTATCTAAAATATATAGTTCATCATTGATTTAAGTTTGTGGTAAATTGGTTCCATAAGATCTTGTAATTATACATTTAGTTGAATTTTTTGTAACTATAGGGATGTATTAACTAACATTTTATAGATACCATATCAATTTATGAGAAATTAAAGTCATATTTTATATACCAAATGAACTTATGATCATTTATCTTTGCAAATATGAATGAAATCTATTAATCTAATCTACTTCTATCTTGTGGGTTTTAATTATAATAAATGAAGGTTATATATGTATAATGGGTTGAGAGAAAATAAAAATTGAGATTAACCTTGTATTATGTTAATTTTTTAATTTATTTCCATAATAACCTCTTAGTCATCCTCAGATTCTTCAAGATTAGTTTTTAATAGAAGTCGTACTTAATCATACAGATGTTTCAAAGTCTCCTTATAAAATGAACCTAATTGATTTGTTGGAATTGAAGACATAACCTTAGGAGATAAATTATGAAGGGTTCATACAACCTAGTGAGATACCAAGAAGTGAACCAATTCTTTTATCAAAGGATTAAGGGTGTTAATGACCCTTTTAATTCATTATCAGAATCATAACAAGATCACTAACAAGAATAATTATCTTATAGCCCATAAAGATGATTTATTTCATAATTTTATTAGTAGATATATACTTTTCAAATATTGGAATATTTTTTAAATATCATAAATTGAGGGTTGATATGGAATATATACCTAAGAAAAACATCCATACGATTCTTGAGTTTTGTATATTTATAATGATGATATTTCAAATTACTAATTCCTTGATTATATTCATGGATTACTGATTTTTTTTCTTTAGAGAATACACTCAATTGTTTTTTAGTGTTTATAAATGGTATTCTTATGTACTTAATGATTAAGGAATATAACAAATATCATTTTTCAATTATGTTAAACACCATGAATAATGAGTGGTTGTTAGAAAATTTTTCCATCTGTGAATTTGGATTTATAATGTTTCATTAATCTGAGATAGAATCTCATGTGAGGGTATATCAGTGGATCTTTCAAAGATTAATGTTTTTTTAGAAATTCCATACACCAACAATAATTACTAAAATACATATATTTATTAGGTTTGTTGTTAGTTTCTGATGCTTTTTGAGATATTTATCATGACTATCTAATCCACACTCCGTGTTGACTCAAAATAGGGTTAGGTTTCCATATAATGATGAATATAAATAAAATTTCAACGATTTGAGGTGATGGTTATTCATTGAGCGTTTTCTTACACTACCCTAAAGTGTAAAATTGTTTTTGTTATATAGTTATTTATTTTTTAAGGGACTAGGATGCATCCACATGTAGAAGGATGTAGTGATTACACACACCAATTAAAAAAATATGAAAAACATTTACAAAATATTTATTTGGTGCTAGGATTGGTAATTTTGGAATTTATGATTTGTATAAATTTTTATTAATGTTGAAAGATGTGATATATACAAAAATTATAAAATACTGATTTATAAAATTATATATAAACAACTAAATATTCACCAGAGAAGAAGGTGGGTATTGATTAATTTTTTTGACTTCTCAATACATTACCACCCTTGGAAGGATAATGATGTGGCTTATGATTTGGTTTGGAAATAAAACTCAAGTATATCTATGCTATGGACATAAAAATATCAAATAAATATAGTTATTTACAATATCAAACTTGAAATATTTAGAAAATTGGAAGGATACAACCTCTCTATGATAAATGTTAAACCATATATCCTTGTGAGGATTAAAGGGGTACATAAAGAATATGCATTGCTTTTGAATGGGGTGATAATTGTTTCAGTGTTTAACGTTGATTTTTTTTGTTAATAACATGTTTCAATAAAAATTTTATATTTTCCATCAATAACTCACATGAATTAAAAGATATTTGATGATGCTCATGGTTATTTTTTTCATACTAAATGTATGAATAATTAAATGGATCTGAAAGAGTATTTCTATAATAAAAATAGGAAAAGTGCTATAACATAGTAAATATACCAGTGGTTGGTATGTTATAAAGTTGATGATGAGAGAAATAAATTTTTGGGGTAATTACAACCATTACCCATATAAATGAAAACTAAAAAACATCACGATGGTTTTTGTCTTTAGACTCCAAAAAATATCTAAAGGCTATAATTTTTTTTTGTAGTTGATAAAAATGAAAAGTAACCACATTTCATTGATATCAGATAATATTAATATATTGATCTAATTTTTATGATATACATCATATAATTGATAAAATTATATATATTATTACATCCTATTATATCTAATAGGGATCTGAGGATTTCCTCAATGTTTGGGAAAAGACTTCAGTAGGATCTCCATAAACACTGAGGTTTCGGCACTACTAATCAACTTTAGAAAGATTCCAAGTCTAACAAAAACATTAAAACCCTAGAGGATATTTTTAGAACTCTTTCTATGTATTTAAAATCTATTTGGTATCTACACTATTCTTCGATCGATTTTCCTTAAAATTATAGATTTCACATGATCGTTGAGATGGATTCTTATGAATCCCTCTATAGAAAGAGGTTTCAAAATATAATGTGCTATATTAAAGTTGGATAAATAAATATTCTAGGACTTACATAGATTCTGAATTGTCATATAATGTTAAACATATTCAAAAACATATACAAGAGTCTTTGATTCAATGTTAATATTGTTTTTTGATAATCAATACTGATGTTTGAAATTCATATTTAGTGCAAGAGGATGTTTATGAATCTCTACAGTGGAGAATGTTTTGATATTCAGGAAGAAAAGAGATCTTATCCAAATTTATATTTCCCCCTAATGATTCTTGATCATGTATTTTTTCTAGTTTATTTCTTGGTTCATCCAAAAAATAACCTTTAGGTTTGTGATGTGTTCTATATATGTATCTAGATGAAGTACCTAATTGATCCATTATATATACATAACTCAGAGGTCGTACCAGTGGTGCATGATTTACCCTACTAAGAAAAACATATATAAATCACAGATCATATAAATAATGTGATATAAAACAAGACTACTAAGATTCTCAATGTCCTATGATGGAATAAAAAATTTTATAAAGTTACTTAGAAACTTTTGGTTGTTGAAAAATAGTGGTATCCTTGATTTGTTTGATTAGTGTAATGGAATTTTGAAGGAAAATTCATTGAAATGGGAGAGGAAGAAAAAACCCCCATGATTTCAACTTATAGTGGTCAATAATAAAATTTTATTTCTTTTATATCTTTATTTATACGTATCCATGTGTTTAAATGAAAGTCAATATACTATTAAAATATTTAATGTCATAAATATCACTAGGATGATAGATTGGATGGTATGAATAGTAGTGATGATATTTTTAATATATATATATATATTTATTTATAAAATTAATTCATTGGTTATCAATTAATTATATATTAAAATAAAAATCATTATAAAAATAAAGGTGTTGTTTTTCTGAAAAACATTGTTTTTCACTAAATGAGTTGTTATATTAATAAATTTAATTAATAAATATTTTTTATTTATATTTATGGAATTTTATATATAATATATAAAAAAAATTATTAATATTCATTTAATATTTTTCATAAATGATATATATATATATATAGTTTTATACTTAAAAATTTATATATCTAAATAAAGTTTCCATCTCTTTATACACAATTGTTTAAAAATTAATTTATGTCAAATATAGAAATTGAAAATTTTAAAATGGATTCTATAATTTGAATATGGAATTTTAGATTTGGTAAATATATTCCATTTATTTTTGGTTGATTTGGATAGTAACCGTATTAAAGTTTTCTCACCTCGGTAATGGTAAAATTCGTAAAATAGGGTTAAAACATTGAGATAGAATTTAAAATTTATGTAACAATTTCATTTTTCCTAATGGATGGTTGGAATTTTCTATTTACCCTCATGTATCAAATAGATGACCACTAGGATACATATTTATTTCATTATAACATTTTTATTAATTTAATAAAATAATAAATACAAAATGACACTACCCTAAAATTAAAATTTATAATTTTTTATCAAAATTTTATTTAGATGTTTTGTTCATTTATAAGTTTTTATTTTAAATATAAATTATTTTTCAATATAATTGTAATATATTTCATATATTTAGTTATTTAATAATTAACCTAAATTATTTTTCTATGGTAATAAAATATTTATTCAATTAATTGAAAAGGAAAATAAATAATTTTAAAAAATTATAAAATTAATATAATTTGGTGGAATTTTTTGTTCTGAGATTATCTTAGGAAAATATAAAATTTAAGTGATGTTTTAAAAGATTTATTCAAATTCCTTATATTTAATAGGGACATTATTTTCAAATTGAATTAATATTGTCAAAAACATCTTTAACAATATTTTATGTATAATTATATTTTTTTAATTTTTTTTAAAAATTGTAAAAGTCTTTAATGATTTCAATACAAATGATTATTGTCAAAAATTTTAATTTTTTTCTATTTAAGATTAAAGTTTTACCTTTTTATAAAATTATATCCCTTTTAGGGTGGTAAAATCATTACCATTTTTGTGGATAAAGCATGTTAACTAAGGGGTTAAAACAAAAGATAAGGTTTAAGCCCCAAATAATTATTTCAAAATTTTATTATTACGTGGTAATTCTACAATATTTTACAATAAATTTGAATATATATCCATTTGGAATCATATTTCAAGATAATTACTTCATTATATTTTAATATTTTATGTAATTCCCATAGTCCCCTCTCATCGTTTATAAGATGCAACCGCCCCTTTCTCTTCCTCACACCATGTTGAGTCATTAGGATCAACCAAAACCCACACCAATACTCTTACCAACTTCACAAAATATAATTTAGATGTGATGTTTTTCTTAAAATACCTTTCCAATGGTTCTTAAGGAGGGATCCAACAGAGTCCTACTGAAGAATAAGAAATCGTATTAATCAACCCTTTTCAATTTGTTTATTAATATTTCAACTTGAAATATTTGATATTATTCAGAAACTAAAATATTAAATATCCATAAATGGTATTATTATAATGAAAACCCCTTTATTTACATTAATTTTTATCAAATGGGATGTGAATGTATCGTGCAGGCATAAGTACGTCTTACTATCAAAACATAATGATAAATTAAATTTTCCATCATTATATTTTATTAATATTAATAATTATAGATTCAATATTTATATATGATATTTATTATATAATTATTCTTCTATTTAATTAATATCTTATCTACATATGGGTTTTCCATATGTTGTAAAATGACAATGTGGCTTGTGTATACATGTAGACTACCACCTACACGAAGCGATGCTAATCATTTTTTGTTTTATTTTCACATGGATGGTAATAATATAATATTTAATGATAATAAATTATATATATGGTATAATTATGATTCAATAGAGTTGAATTACTATTTACTTTTATTCTATTCCATATGTCAAAAGATATAAACATCATTCATGCCTACGTACGTCCTATTATCTCGATGAATGGTGTAAATTATTTTTCTATGAGATCATTTTACATTTTAAACTATATATATAATTAATATATGTGATATTTATTTCATTATAACATTTTTTATATGATTAAATAATGATCAAATTTCTCTGATCGATACAATTTAATAGAAACATACATGGAAAACAAAGCAGTTATCACAAAAAATAATGATTTTCATAACAATTTTTTATTAAATGTGTAATAAGATATCAGAAATAAATCATATTTAGAATGGTATATATTATTATGGTTCTAGTAAATATATATATATATATATATATTATAGCAGTATCAAACATGTAATAATAATGATGAATGTTGAGGTAACAGATTCATATTTTAATCCTATTTTTTCAGAATTTTTTATGCTAAAATTTACATTAAGGAATTTATATAACCCTTATATTATAAATACATTTTAATTTAATATTCGATATTTATATCCTGATAATAAGTTTTTTCCTTTCACTTTATTAAATTTATTAACTCAATAGATCTAATGGATATTTTAATTGAACTCCAATTATGTTTTACTATTACTACAAAAATAAATTTTATTACATGTTTATGTTCTCTATATAATAATACAAGGAATGTACTATTATCATACTATTAACACTAGAAGCCATTTCTATTCATTTTTAAGTGTTATAAAAAAATTAATTGTATCATCCTATTTTTTTCTAAATGAGTTTCTTCTGGACTACTTGAAAAAGAGAAAAAGAAATGATTTCTTTTAACTTGTATGGATAGAATGGAATTTTTTTCCATCTTGATCACTCTATGATATGATGATTTCATGTCAATATTTCCATGTTTCTATAAAAATATTTTAAAATATTTTTTAAAATTTTAAATTTTAGAAAAGTCATTTGTAAATGAAAATGGTGTGTTTCTCAAGAAATATTAAACTGATTCTTTATATGGAATTTTAATCTACAACAAAATCAATACATTTAATTATTCCTTACTAGGGTTATATACCAATGACACCATCATTACTATTTATTTGGGTGTTTAGTTATTATGATTATATGATTTTTTGAAGCCCATTTTTTTTAAACAAGTTTTGATACGATAAAATTATTAAATGATTAATAAATCATATTTATTTTAATGTATTTTGGTATAATAATATGATGAATTTTTTATGATATCGTGACACACATAATAATTTTTTTAATTATGTTTTTTTGGGAAATTAATTATATATTTATCTTATACATTGGGTAATATTATATATCTCATGGGGAAATTATTAGAAACAAGTTGATTTACTTGATCCGCTATAGGAATCTTGTGGGGATGCCTTATACACTTGGGGAAGTTTTTTATGATTACTAATCCAATATAATGAGACATTATTATAATATGAAATAATGGTTCATTATTTATTTATGATGATTTTCAATTTTATGATTCATTCCTTTTGAAATTATAATGTCTCATTCCATGAATCATGTTTAGGATTCCTGATAGATTTGATACAAATATTATATGTTATGTTCATGATATCATAAACTTATTTTCATTATATAATTTCATATGAACCTTGGTTGATATATCCCGGGTCCAGCCTTACTATTCATCTAAACATTCCCTTTCTTATGTTTTCTTTCCACTAGGTTATGAAGATTTTATTATCTTGGGAATGTCTGTAATGTTAAATATGTGAGGAGATATTTACGATATAGGTTGAAGGTTATTCATGAAATAATAATATTTTGTATCTCTACTAAAATGAAACTAACCATTTATGCTATTTAGGTGTGTATTTAGGAAATGTATTGAATTTTCATCAAAAAAGATGTTTTATTTGTGTATGAAAAGTATGGGTCACTATTTTTTATTATTGTTCATTCTTTGGTTAAAACCCTAATTATGATATCTATTTCCTAGTATCAAATAAATGATACTCAAAATAAGATATTCTACTAAATGATTCAATTTCTTCTATTTAATATGAATTATAAAATGACTTATCCTTTTTTCACTAACTATATAATTGAATAAATGATAAATATTATATTTCATTTTTACTTTATTTATGTCTCAACTACTCCCATTCACATAATGAATAAATTATTCTACTAATTTCAGTTACCCGATTACTATATCTACCCAATGAACATATCATAATGATATTAAAATGTTGAATTCCATTATATATGAGGACTTGACCTTAAACATTACATAAAATTCATTTTTTAGTTTATAATTCATTCTATTTCATTTGAGGATCTTTTAGGTATTAATTATTAGTGAATTCTGTTATAACATATAATTTACAAAACTATATAATAAAAAGTGTACACATCCATTCAATATCCATTATTTCTACTATATAATACTTTTAAGAAAACTTGATTCATTTTTAGGAAAACACTTCATGAAATTCAACATGGCTCATTACATTACCTTACCCACCCATAAATCATGTGAAACTAATTTTAAAACAATACGCTGAGCCGGAAAAGTTTAATAAAAAACATAAAAGAAATAAAAATATTACACCAATGAAAACCATAAAACCCATGAAAAATTATTTCATACAAACACAACATTTTACTTCGAAATGGATTTTCCATTCTTTTGAAAAGATAATTTATATTTTATTTCTAAAAAATGATTCCCATGAATAATAATCATCAATAATATAATATTCCAGTAGGTATCATTGCGAATGTTCTCATGGTACCCTTATAGACCCACTAACAAATCATTATAAATTTCAGAAACCATATAGCCAACATTCGATATAATTATCTATACCACATAACAATTACCCAACACATTGATGGTCTATATAGGTGCACCCATAATATAATCTATAACACGATAACCTAATTAAATATAAGTGTACAGATCATATATAATAAACACTAATGACATCATGAATATAATATTTTAGGCATTATATTTTTCATTATAAAATGTTTGAAAAAACATTTAAAACTCATATGAACATTAATTTCATATTTGAACATACCATTATCTTTAGAAATTCATTTTCTATGCCAAAATACCTCAAAAAGATAGATAGGATTTTTTCATTGAAGAAAACATGAAAGTTTGAAATAGAATACGGAAATCAGATAACATCCATGGGAATGGAAAAAATCATTTTCTTTATGTACCTTAAAAATAGATACTTTTTTTCATTTCTCAAAACATTAGATACCAAAAACATAAATGTATTTCATTTGAATTCCATTTAAAATAAAATAAATATGTAAAATATAATTTATAATTATTTTATGTTAATATAAATACTTTTATAAAATCATTATAAAAATATGGACATGGGAAAAGAAGATTTGGAAGGACAACATTAACTGGTGATTTTTTAATGAAAAGTCCCATGTGACGTAGGAACAATTGGAATCATAATTCGTATAAAATAATTACCTTAAAAAAATAAATTCCATGAGAATAGATAAATTTATCATATAACATGTCAAAGTGTCTATATATACACCTTATAAAATAATATACATTTACAACATCAAAATATGCCTCAACAAAAGGAGATTGAGAGGAAGTCTCTTACCTTGAGTCAGACTCGTCACATACATTCATTATCATCATGAATAATAAAATAATATAAATTATTTACATAACTAAAAACATTTTTCAGGTTTATTATTCAACTTATTTTACTTATAACCATTTTATATATGAATATTTATTCAATTAGTATTATGTCGGATGTTAAGATGATATTTAGTTTTTGTGAAAAAAATTACATTAGTAGAGTGACAACGATAAATGTGGTCATTAATAAAAAATATATATAATAATTTTCATGAAATAATTTTCATATTTATAGAAATATTATAAATTTGAAAAAAATAATAAAATATTTTTTTAGAAATGAAGTGTGTTACAATCATGGAGTTTGTATGACACACTTGTGAATAACTTCTGTTTCCATCTTTAAATGATCATTATTTAGAAGAGGTGTGTAAAATGTTACCCTTTTAGAATGATCATCATAACATATATTCCATAGTATATCTTTAAATATAATTATATATATCATTTATCTAGTGTGGTGATGAAACGATAGTCACATTTATTTATGAAGGTGGTAGTCTACCATTCACAAACGACGTTATCATTTTTCATTGAGTGAAAATGTAAGAAATAATATTATATATTATCTTTAATTAATTGTAAAACTATCCTGAATATCATAATTATTCCATTTATATAAAAAAAATTAAATATATTTTCTCTTATTATCTTCAATTTCATGTGTTAGTTAATAACAAATAACATTATTTTGTGAGGCAGTTGTCCATTGTATACATGGGAGACGTTATCCTACCCCCTACCAAAATGGAACGTAAGAATAGTACATATGATATAATTAATAAATTGAAATAATTATGTTATAAAAATATTATATATTATATATATCCATATTCATACCCAACCATTATAGGAATATTTATAAAAAATAATGAGATCGTTTTATGACGTGGTAATCCACTATACACATAAATGATGATTTCGTAACACAATTTTTTAAAGAGGAGAAAGATTTATGTTATCAAATTAATATTATAACATATCAGTATATGTAAGATACTAATTAAATTATATAATAATTGTCTAATAATAATAAAATAGGGAATTGGCATAAATAAAAGAAAAAAATTCATTGATTATTATAATGTCTTCTTAGGGTAAATTCTATTGGATTACACTAAAATTATTATTAGGATGGATTTATAAAAAACCAATTCTTATAGGATAGTATTATACAAATAATAAATTAAATTAAGTAGGATAAATCATCAAAAGAGATTTTCTATTAGGAAGATGATAGGAGAGGTGGTGGATATTTATAATTGAGGTGAGTGGCACACTTATAATTTTAAAATGAAATTGTTTTACGGTATTTTTCAGATGCCATAGGGGATGAAAATAGAGTATAATAGAGAATTAGAAATTTTAAGGTAGATATAGATCCATAAAATCAATTCTATACAGTTCCTTAGGTCATTTTAACCCTTATATTTTTTAAACCCTTGGTAAATCCATTTTCACATTATCCACGATAATTAATTTTTAAAATTTTCAAAATTATATTTTACAAAATAATATGTTGCAATTATTAGGTAATATAAATCATGATATAAATAATATGGAATCCATATTTAGAAATTAAATTCATAGAAGTAGAAAATATAAATTTTAAATAAAACCCACAGATACAACGAAGTGTGGGACTTTTAACATTGCCTTTTCATGAAAAAATTTTATTTTATATTTACTCATTCAGTAATAATATTAATTTTATAAATATAAATTAATATTTCTTTATATGTAATATAAAGTTTTATTTTAAAGCTTTTCACAATGCATATTACATTAATTAATTTAAATTTAAAATCATTAAACATTTCAAAATAATGTTTAAAAAAATATTCTATTTAAGAAAAAATAATTATACTAAAAACCAATATAATGTTTATTAAAAAGTAATTAATTGGATTAAATATAACAAAATAATTTGTATTTCCCTCAAAATTGTTTTAAAAACATATTTTTACTTTTAAAATTTTTAAATTATTGAAAATAAATTCATTTGATTCAAAAATATGTATTTTTTTCAATTCAGTGAAAAATAAATATTTTCCAAAAAATACCAAAATTTTATAATAATTGTATTTTGATATTAAATTTTAAAAAAACATATTTATAATGTCATATTGAAATTTTAAAACCTTGAAATTAATATTTTAAATAGAACCTTATATTAGAATAGTTCAGTTAAAACTACTACCTATTTTATTTAAAAATTACTAATTATTTTTATAAAAAATATAAATATCTATTTCATGTTAATAATTTTTAAAATTATTTATTCTATAATTACCAGGATTATTACATTATTCCCCCTATTATAAATTTCATCCTTAAATTTTTTTTCACTTATTAAATAAGTGGTGATATCTTTCACCCAATGCATTTTCGTATTCCCATGTTGCATCTTTAACCATATGGTTTCATAAAAAAAACCTTAACCAGATGAATCACCTTATTCTATAGAATATTACATATATGGTAAAGTATTTTAGGTTTTCATTACTCATATAAAACATACTCTTATAACTAAACTACTTCAGGGATCAATACATTATATGAATTTGGAACATATTTTCACTACATTGAAACATGAAATATGTTGTATACATGAGATAAAATAAAATGTGAATCAATTCATTCGGTAATTGTATAATATCCTATAGGATTTTATACAACTTAATGAACCACATTCTTAGTTTCCCATTTTAAAAAAATTCCTAACAATTTTCTATTGAGATACTACGACAAATACATAATAAACTACTTGAAAATAAATGTCATTCCTCTGGTTATCTACGTATATTTTCTGTCTTTCTTAGGATTTTCTTGTATATTACTAAACCGATTGAAAATTTTAAACCATTTCCACTACCAAATATTTTTTTCATAAACATCCTTTCTCATAAATTATCCCAATGATATAACATCCTACACCACTTTCCAGGTAATTCCACAAATGGATCCATCTGTATACTAAATTCAAACTATTATTTTAAAAAAACTCGACCAAAAAAAGATGTTTATACTAAATTCTTTTGTTATTTATTGAAGGAAAATGAAGAATATATTCTATTTTTAGAATTTTGTATTCATATTTTCCATCATATTGTGGATGAAAATAAATTCTTTATTTTAATTATATCTCCAATGACATCTAATGACCATTCTAGAAATTAAATGTGAACCTAGTATCATGGTTTGAATAATGAAGAGAGGAAATTAGTGTGGCCTAAATATTTATTTTATATATTTTCCTTAAATTTAAAATAAAAATTAATTTTATCACAATTAGGATGTGAATATTTAGATTTTGTAAATTGGTAAACAATAACCCAAATCTTATAATTACCTAAAAAATTATTTTAAAATCAAATAATGAAATCCATTTCTCTATTTTCCCATTTCCACTATATAATAGGAAAAGGGTAAATGATTCCTTCAGTAACTATCATTATTCCTGGAAATAGAAAAATTTAAAACAAATTAGGGTAAATACATCAAAATCATTTCTCATTCCATGTGAGCAATAATACTCGCAGTGGTCTTTTTACTCATTAGTGCTACCTGAATGAATTGAAAACAGAAAAATATGAGCTTAAATAAACATCTCTTTATTCAACTATTAATTACATGGGAAACATAATCATATTAAAAAAATTTAACCACTATATTAATTAATATTAAAATCAAGAAACATATCATTATTATTGGATTTTACCTTTTAAAGAAAATATTAATCCTTTTTTATAGAAAGATTAATTCTATTTGATAATGTCGACTATAGTGAAACCTGAAACAAAATAAAATATTTTCCTTCATCTATAAATTCTAAGAAAATATTTATAAAACCATTTACCAAATTTTCCCAATACAAACAAAACATGTTTTATGAAGTTTTATTATTTTTGAATCAAAGCATAAACCACATTGTATTATTTTATAATATGGTAATGAATTATGAGGATTAAACTAACATGATTCACAAGAAGTTTCCTAATAATTTTTCAAGAAGACCCAGACATGTTATTTTAAATAATAATCACTATATATTTTAAATTATCTATTATTTAATCTATTATCCTAAAATAGATCACTCCTCTATATTATTTTTAGTTACATAAAACAATCATTACAATCTTTTGTCTAAAAGAAGTTAACTCCTTCTGAATTAACATATTAAGGGGATAAAAAACTGATAAATGTTTTTAAAAATTCTTTTATAGTTACATAGTAATACATGAAATATACGAATATATGTTATATTTGTGGGTATTGGCTATTTTAAAAAAAAATTATTTACTGGTACCAACAATTCTTTCATAATGAGAAAAAATATATCCAAGTAAAGAACATTTTTTAACCAAAATTCACACTTAAGAAATTTACAATACAATTTATATTATTTTATGATTTTAAAAACAATCCATAGGATTCTTTCATATTCTTCCTCACTTTTAGAACTTACTAAAATTTTATCAACAATCACAACCAAAAACATATCCAATAACTCATGAATGTGCCTATCTATAAGGTAATAAAATATAGCACATTCATTAGAAAACCCATTAGGCATAACTAAAAACCCAATGTACCCATATCTAGTCAGAAATGCAGTCTTCGTAATTATATTATTTTTTACCTTCATTTGATGGTACTTGGAACTCATGTCATCATTCAAAAAATCTTGTGTACCTAGTATCTGATCAGTAATATTATTTTTTTTGGGAAAGGATAAATGTTAAATAAAGAGATTTTTTTTCAAATCACTATAGTCAATTAAGATACTCATTTAATTTTATTTAGTTTAAACAATAAAATTGGGGAACACCATATTGAAGTGTTGAGTTTAATGACTCCATTATCTCATAATTCCTTTAATTTATTTTTCTATTCTAAAAATTCCACTTGATCCCTTAGATAATGGGGTCTAGAAATAGGCTAAGAACCAGTAACTAAGAAAATATTAATTTCATCCTTTTGATCTGAAATAAAAATAAGAAAATATCTTCAAAATTAGTAATGTATTCAGTCACTACTAGAAAATCACTAATTTGAACAGTTTCATTATTTTCATCAGTTAGAGCTCGATAAATTTCATGGCTATCCCAACCAAATTTAACTTCTTCTTTTAATTTTATCAAAGGTATGAAATAACTAAGAAAAACATTATTGGATATGTAATTTCTAAAATAATAATAAATTGTAATCCAATCTATAATAAAAATGGTATCAATCCATATAATGTCTAGTTCAATAATATTTGTCAGAAATACCATCCCATTGATAGTAACAGGGAAATACCAATAAATATTATTTTCTTTAATATTTCCACCTGGAGTTTTAACCAACATTTATATATTATATTCATAAAGAGATATTCCCAATTTATATGTAAATTTCTATGAAATAAATGAATGAAAAGATCTATATTTAAATGATATATTAGAATAATTAAAAGTCAAAAGTAAATACCTATCACCGATTCATTTAGAACATCCCACATCAACCGTAATAGAAGAAAAACATATTTTTCCACACCCATTTTCCTTGGATCATGATGATTTGTATCAAGAGATACCATCTTTTGTCACACATTATCATAATGAACCAATTCATTGAAACTAAAACGTCAACTATTTTATGGATTTTAATTACCCCATTCATTTATTCTTAAACATTAATTTCCTTGAAATAACTATCCATTTAGAAAAAAATTCTACATTACTAACACTTCCCTGATTTTATAATACATTCTCAAGTGTTATTTTTTACAACACATACATCAAAATCGCAACTTCATTTTCTCATGTTAAATATTCTTTTTAATGATTCCAAATCATCATCTATAATGACCATTTCTTCCGTTCAAAATAATGAGGTATATAAGTGTCAAAAAAGAGTGTCTCAAATTTTTCAACACTAAGGAAAAAATTATCATTGCATTTAAATTATCAATTGACCAACAATCATTGAAGAAGATTTTAGTCTACAACCAAATAATTAAGTATACTATCAAATTACTAAAAAATTATAGAGTGTACATGAACAGTCTTGTAAAATTGGCTTCATACAATGCCGCATAATGATATTATTTTTCATTAAATCCTATAAATTATTTTCTCATCCAAGGTCGAACAATTTTATGGATATATTTCTCAACAATAATATCCTTAACTATTTATAACTCTATGTAATAAATATCATATTTATCTCTAGAATTGTTTACTAGATACAACCATTGATCCTCTTCACATTTAAAATAATAAATGGAAAGGCCTACCTTTTGATTTTCCAAACATCACATGACAATAATTATCTTCTCTTGATCATTGATCCGTCCCCCATCCACCACATGGTAATATTACCCACTAATTATGGGGGTCTAATCCCCAAGAAATGATACACAATATAAATGTCACGTTGAAGTATATTGTCTTCATTTAAATCTTGAATACCAACACCATTTTTATCTTGTGTCAACTAATACATTATTAGAAAAAGTTGTTCTATTCTAATTCAATGAATATCAGGATGCTGATATGGGAAGATATTTTCCTCTCAATTATGTCTCAGTATTACTTCAATATTTCCTTTGTGGAATACTATCCTAGAAATAAATATTTTAGATTAATAAAGAAGGTAATTTTAAAATAAAATATCATTCCAAAATAACCTTAAGGTAAAATATTTCAAGGTTGTGTTATTAAAATTATCATAACCCAAAATATTATCTAAACCATCCTCTAATAATAATGATAGAGATACAGCCATAAAAATTAAATAATCATAATGTTTAAGTCAAGAATTCATAATATTAAATTTGAGGATCTTTTTAGGTTTAAATTTTTATGGAATTATGTCATAACACAAACATAACAGAACAATATAATATAAAGTGGACACATTCATTTAAAATTCATGTAAAACCCCTTTAATTTAAAATAATAAAAATATATTTCAAAGAGTAAAGGACGCAAAGTAATAAGTTTATCTTATGTCACATGATACATTCATATTTTCGTGAATCACAGACAATAGTATTAACTAAATTATGATATATATATATATATATATTTCCAACACAATAAAAATAATTTGATAAATTTTTATTAAAGAATAAATAAATATTATATAAATTGATTTTATTTTAAAAAAAATGTTTTCAAGAAAATAATTTTTATTTATTTTTATAAAAAATTAATAAATTTTTTAAAATGTCAGAATATTAATTCGATAAAATTAAAATAATTTGTAGAATCATAATATCAAAATTTACTTTGGGTAAAATTAACGGACTTTTTTTATAATATTTATTTTTTAGAGATTAGTAAATAATCGATTTTTGTATGACGTTATTTCCCTTCCTTAAATTAATAATTTAAAAGAACCAATGACATTTCAATTTTTTAAAGAAAAATTATATTTATTTACTTTTATTAAATCATAATAATTTCATTGAATAATATTTATATTGGTTTTTTGTATAGGATTTTTTTAGCATTAAAATGTGTTTTCCTAAAAATTATTATATAATGCACAATGTTTCTCCATTTTAATAAACTAAAATAATCCCTAATGGGGGATGGTTTATATTAAATTTATATAATATATATCAGTGAATAATAATTTATTTTTATAAAATTATTTTTATTATTAGTCGTATAGTTAATAAAGAATCATATATTTCCCAAAAAATACACTTCTTAAAAAATCATTGTCTCACAGCTTCTGATGGATTAATTTTATATTAAATTCCACCACTTATGTGTGTTTAATTGGGATAAATGTATTAAATAATTTTTATTAGAATAATTAATATTATCTAACATGGTCAACATAATTTATCATCATAATTATTATCTAAAATAATTGAAATTAATTACAGTGATTACGGTTAAAATATAGTTTTTCGTATTGCATGTGTTTATGCTAAAATTAATTTTTAACAAACTATAGAGTTTCTTTAATAAATTAGATTTTATATTTATAATTAGAATTTTAAATTTTTCTAGTCCAACTGATTTTAATTTTAGTCTAGAAGTGTAAATTACTTTGTTAAAAAAACTTACAAGTTGCCACGGTAAAAACTAAAAGGGTAAAATTTAGTAAAATTAATGACTAAGAAATAATGTGATTAAAATGTATTTTTTGAGTTTTAAAGGTTACTAATGGAAAAATAAACCCTCCCCTCAATTAGAAATGGAAATTCACTCCCTTACCTTCCTTAAAACATTAATGAAATATGGGTTAAAAAAACTACAAAAATAACATCCAATGTTCAATCCTCAAATCCAAGAATCATTATTGTGGGAATAAATCTAACCATGTAAGTCCTTTTACTGAAATCTAAGTAGGATGCGTGATGAATAGGTCACATTTATCAAGGAGTGTTTTTATTTTATTTCATTATCTTTCCCTTAAATAATTCATAAACCATTAATAAATAATATCCTCATTATTTTAGAAAAAGTAAATTATTATATGTTAATTGTATGATCTACAAACACACACACTACCATCAAATGAGTTTTTAAATCATTATTCGTGTGTACAGTGAACTACTTCCTCGCGAACCGATATCATTTGATTTTACATTACCACCACCCATTGTTGGGTATGATGATGGATATAAAGTTTATATATGATAATCATAAAATAATTCAAGACATTATGTCTTTAAATCATATATACCTTTTTAAATTCCATTCCGTAAGGGATTTGATAATATCGGTTGTGTGTACAGAGGACTAACTCATCACAAAGTGATGTTATTCCTTTTTCAATAACGTGTTACATTGAAGGTAAAAATGGTAGAGTTTAAAAATATATGTAATATAAATGACATATTATTCATTCTGTAAATATAATAAATAATTTTACTTTTACTTTTTCACTTCTTTGGAATAATGATAACGTCGTTCATGGATGTGTGGACCACCGTCTCCTCACAACAATATGATTACTTATTTTGAATCCACATAATAATATATATATATATATTAATAAAAATTTATTTATGATATTATTATCATTCTTTATATATAAAATATGACATTACTTCTTTCCAAAGTGGTCATTGAAAACTAGATTCATTACTCTTGAGTATATATGACCTACTATCTCCATAACTGTAATTTTTTTTCATTTTTTATGAAAATATTTTATGTATTGATTAAAAAGTGTAATTTATGTATCAATTACATAATTATTTCATGATTATTACTTTTTATATTTTTTAATAATGATCACGTTGACCATATTGAACCCGCCTATGTCATTTTTGAAACAACATCCAAATATGGTCAAAACATGCAATGTAAAATTAATCGATTAAATAAATGTATATAACATTTTAATAAGAAAAATAAAAGTATTAATAAACATGAAAATTTTTATTGAGAAAGAAAATAATTAACATATATTTATTATTAATTGATATAACGATACACATGATAAGTCTGACTCATTGTATGGTTTTTCTCATCTAACATTTATTTCTTGGCGACATATTCCATACTCAATAATATTTTTTTGTGGTGTATATAATGACCTTAAATGTATTTTATGATTATTATTAGTATTATTATATTTATATGGATTTAAAAATACATTTTAGGATCCCTCTTTTACATTGTTTATGTTTATGAAGTTACCAAAGAGGTAAGATATTATTGGTTCAAATTTTGTTATTTGAGATGTAAGTTATGTTATACACCTATCATATTTTTTAAGGTGTATATAATTATCATTTGACATGTTAAATTATGAATATAATTATTTTAATTATATTATGTATTTATTTTTATTTTATTATGTAATTTGGAATATTATTTAATGTGACAAAAGTATTAAGAACTTCTTTGTTACAATTTCTTCATTTAAAAAGATTTTTTTACTAAGCCTCCAATGTTAAAATATTATGATATATATATAAATAAAAATCATGAATATTATTATCCTTTTATTACTTCATGAGAATACATGTTTACCATTAATGTTACTTTTCTTTATGAATTCTATAGTTCAAATAATTTTTTTATTGAAAAATGAATTTTCAGTCGAATGTTCTTTTTCTTCCAAAACCTTGTTTTTTAAAAATGATTTCAAATAGATATTAAAAATTATTTTTCATTGAAAAAATGATATATTCATAAAAAAATTCAAATGTTCTTTTATAGAATCATTTATAATATTTCAAGGATATTTTCAAATAAAATGTTTTATGTTTTAAAAAGTGATTTTCAAATTGAGAAGGGTATTTTCTGAAAAATGTATATAATTCTATTTTAATGGTATTAACATTCATCAACACCATACCCTTATTTTACTTATAATCCAATGGGATTTTTTAATTATACTATTATCATTCATTTATAAGATGTATAATGATTTTTTACATAGTTTTTTATGTAAGTAGTTTCTTTTCCATGGGTTAATCATGTTTCAAGGAGATTAATATAAAACATATTTTATTTCTAAATATTAATCTTGTTTAAATGAGACAATTAGGGGTCACATTTATATATACAAGTTAATCATGTGTTAATTATATTATTATGTATCCTTTTTCATTTCAACAAGTTAATTATGCATAAAATATATTTCTACGGAACGCATTTTTTTCTACGAGCTAATAATATTTCAAATAGATAATTATGGACCCCGTCTATTTCCACGTTTTATTAATGTTGCAAAGGGATTAATTTTGTAACCATTTTTTTCCACAGGGAAAACATTTTATAGTGATATTTTTATGGAACATGTTTCTTTTCCCAAGTTTAATCATGTTTCAAATAGTTTTTTATAGAAACCATTTCATTTTCATGAGTTAAAATTGATTCAAATATATTTTTATGGAATCATTTCTATTCCATGTCTTAATCATGATTAAAAGAGATTTTTTATGGAACACATTTTTTTAAATTAGTTAATCATGATTCCAGGAGATTGTTATGGTGCCCATTTCTTTTCCACTGTTTAATCATGTTTCAAATATATTTATATGGAACATGTTTATTTTCCATGATTTAATATTGTTTCATCCCAACCAATATGGAGGATGTTCATGATGAGTTTTTTTCATATATAAGGATCCAAGTAAATTTGCAGACTCGGTTTATATATGTATTATAACTTTTTGGTTAATAAATGTCCCTTGGGGAAAACTATCTATTAAATAATCAATCCAATTTTTTTATCTGATGGGTTTAGAACCACATGTTACCAACTAATGTAGAGATTATGGGGAATGGAATTCTTATATACTCTATATGAGCTTTTTTTTGTTTCACACAAATATAAATCTACAACTCACATGTTTTCCCCTAGTGAGTGGATGATCATGTTTTAGATGAATCTTGGTATTTTTTTCATATCTTTTAATTCTGTTGGATTCCATTTAATATCTAATTCCATGGTGGTTCAGTGGAGTGAATGTTAATGTTCATTAAATTAGTTATTGGACACTTTTTTATAGAGAGAGCTTTTGGTGTATCTGGGAAGCGAGGAACTGGTATCGCAACACTATTCATCATTCTTCCAAGGCATCTATGGGGGTGAAGGCCAATATTTTGGTGTTCGAGCTTATGTATCTTCTCATGAATAAGAATGAGGAACACTAACATAGGAATTTATTATACTATGTATAAGGACCCAGCCTTAAACCTTACTTAATATTGAATTAAATGAGTAATTCACATTGAGGATCTTTTTAGGTTTAGAGTTTTAGAGAATTAGGACATAACTATTACATCTCAAAAGATTACAAAGTTTTCGCTTCTACTAAATTTCCATAAAATAAAAACTCTTTAAAAGAAACATGTATAGTTCCATGTTTTAGGTAGCATGACTTTCCCTTGATCCCATCCTTGACCCTATTCCACGCTATGTCATATGAAAAACATTTCAAAAACTTGGGATGAGCATAAGAAGCTCAGTAAGGGATACACAAAGAATGAAAACTGTTAGTTTTTCAAAACAACAAGTAAACCATGAATACATTATCAATATAATACTTTTCACCTTCATGAAGTAGTAAAAACTTTTCACTGAAAAAAAAAGTATCATTACTTACCTTTTTGTAACCAAAGGATTACCATAAAACCCATATAAAGAACACATACCATATATAAAGGTAACTTGGGACATAAACATACTTAAGTGGAATAACCATACGGTCGAATTCCACACATATCACTTAATGGAATAGCAATACGGCTAATTTCCATACATACTTAATGGAATAGCCATACGGCCGACTTCCATACCCAATGCATTGGAGGTTATAACGTAACCACCCGTCCTGGTATTCACGGCACCAGCCGTCATAATGTCCAAGTACCATTATTACATATAAAATATTGAAAATATAAACATTTCAATAACAACATTTCATTTTCAATCACAATAAGTAATTCCCAGATATTGAATTAATCAATCCATTTTCAAAAACCATTTAAAATTGATTTTTGAATCAAAGTGTCCCATACCATTTTGAATCTTTTAATGGAATTATAATTTTAAAACATTAATGTCCATATAAATAAATACTGAAAACCATTTTGAAAACATGGACATTAAATATAAAGATTTAGAATAATAAATCTTTAAAACATTTAAAACGATATTTTTGTTAAAGAGTTTTTAACAAACTGAGAGACTCTTGAATACAAATAATGGGAGAATAACATTTAATCCGAACTTTATAATATCATGAGAATAAAGGGATTCATGATATAATATGTCAAAGGACAGTATACACACCATATAAGAGTTAATTGGTGCATAACAACAATGAAGTCTCAATAGAAATGTCAAATGTGATGAAATCCCTTATAAAAAAGGTATCCATAAATTAAGGACAAACAAATCGCAAAAATATGTTTGAAAAGTATAAATACACCCAATATAAGTGGATATTAAGTGTAAAATAATAAAACTTCATTCACACATATTAAATGGATGACATATTCAATGACTACATGTTGAACCCAATGAAATCGAAATTGGGTTAAAAAGTTCCCTTGACAGCCTAACGGCATCACATCAAAATGAGTTGATGAGAGATAAAAAAAGTGTATCTCATCACTTGGACATAAAATTTACATCAACAAGGATATATGAGAACATATCCCAACATAACAATATGTAAATTAAAAGACCCAACAAAATAAGTCTTTTAAAAAAGAGGAGGGTGAAAGGTTCCCTTACCGACTTGGGTATCTTTCAAAACATACACCCCATGAAGGAAGGACAATAGATCATTGATGTAAATACTCATAAATAAAATTATATTACACAAATAGTAGAATAATGGACAGTACATACACCACTCAATGGAATTTGTGGCAAATGTAGCTTAAATCTAACGGGAATAAAAGTGAGATGAAAAATCCCTTACGAAAACTTGGCAGCCTAACGGCGCTGTTGCTGATGCTCTTGCCAACAAAGGAGTTCATCAACACATGACTTGGATGGACTCTATTCCTTATGACTTATTTTACCTTATTGATAGAGATTGTAAAAAAATCCCATCTTTTCGCCTCTTGTAACCCTGTTTTGTTTATCAATAAATTTTTCTATGGTCTTTGACCAAAGCACTACCATTAAAAAAAAGTGACATAAAGGAGAGTACTTAAAAAGAAAGAGAGAGGTTAGATCTCTTACGAAAGTTCGGCAGCCTAACAGCGCCACTCAAAACGTCCAAAATGGATTGATGAGAGAGAATAGGGTCTCTCATCACATGAACATAAAAAATTACAGTAAGATTAATATAAAAGAACATCCCAATAACAATAAATATGAGCTTTAAAAGGAATGACATAAAAGAGTGTACTTAAAAAGAAAGAGTGGAGTAGGATCCCTTACCTCGGGTCCGACTTGACTCGATCGTTCCTTAATCTCCTGAATAATAAACTTGAGTTAATTTATACTTCCTTAAGAACCTTTTTAAAGTTCATTATTCTTTTTATATCACTTATTACCATGTTATAAACATTATTTAATCATTTAAGTTAATCATGTTTGTTTTGTCGATATTTGGTTCTTAAGTCGAAAGTGGACTTCTTACAATTACATGTTGTTCGTGTGGTCAAAGGTTCTTCATATCCAAAAATGAAATTACTGATTTGGATATCATATATATCATATATATCCAGCATATACACGTATTTATAAAATCACGTAATCATTTAGAGGAAAGAAATGAAATGCACCGTTCATGGAGACGGTAAGCCGTACGTACGCATGAACGCTACTTTCATTTCTATCTCATTCTTTAATGGAAAGAAATAATAATGATATAGAGGTAAATAATAATTCCAGAATAAAATAATATATAATAACATTAAATCCATCCTTTATACGTCCCACGTATGGCATTAACGAATCACATCACTTTGAGGGGGCGGTAGTCCGCACTTCCTAAAATGAAGATATCGCGTATACCCATAATGGAAGCCATAAAGGTAAGACACAAATGAAAAATAAAGAATCATAAGTAAAACATAAACATATTATATATCATATATAAAAATAGTGACATAATAATGGCCACCTTTGAAGGGGTTAAATGAGTATTGAACAATCATCGTTTCGGGAGGCACAATTTCGCCATCCACGGAAACCGTATGTTCTTCAACCATTTGATGTAGTTGTGTGAGAGTGTAGCTCGAATAAATCTTATAAAAACATCCTAGTATATTGAATATACTGGTGTTGTTACAAATGAAAAAAATAAAAAGAGTTTAGGGGGTTGGAGAAGCAAAATAAAACAAATGAACATGAGAGAATGAATTACCTTTAAAAGTGTAACTCCTTTTGATTTGAGCCTAAAGGCTTCCTTTGAAAGGATTATTCCCAACGGTAATCCTCTAGGATGAGTAGAGGGATGTGAAGAGAGTAAATGGGCAGGGGTTGGCCGAGCCAAAGGCTTGAGGAGTGTGTGAAATGAGGTAGAGGTGGGGGCCTTTTATAAGAGGAGAGGAGGGTCACTTTTGGAAAGTAAGAAATATTACTTTATTTGAAAATGTGTTTCGGTTTTAAAAGGTCCCACATTGATATAATTCGTGGATAAGGTGATAATGGTTCGAAATCCTCTCATTAAATAAGTTTTAGACATGTTTAGTTCATAGATTTTACATTATCTTTCCATTTTATTTAAATCATCAAATAATGATGTCATCGCTGCATCATTATTATGTCATAAATAATTTATTTTATTTAATGTCTAAAAATTATAAAAAAATCACTATGATGTAGGAAATATTTTTAGCTTTCCAATTATTATTTGTAATCAAAATTTGGACTTGTGTAACCCCACTTAAAAACTGTTTTAGTAAAACAACTCATGTTTGTGTCAATTTAATTTTAACATTAAATAAAAATATATTACTGTCATTTTCCAACTAAAGTGGCTCCATGGGGTCCCCTAGTTGGCCCATGGCTTGTATTGGTCGGCCATGACTCACCCAATAGGTGTAGTACATGTTTCATGGTGTTTTCACATTCTTATAATATCATTTTTACCCTAAATGACACTAATTACCTCTAATCGCGATTAATGAAAAAAGTTACTATTCACCAAAAAATTATTTTCATCCCATTGAACCACATTTTACATACTAATGACAACCATGTATGTCGGATTTTCAAAATTCAATACACATTAGTGGTAAACTTTCATTTAACTGAAAAATCAGTTTGCTTGATTACCACTTAGTGGTTTCACTATTCATCAAAAATTGGAGTTTTTCCGAAGAATACCAAAACTTCACCCTAAGATATATTTGATATTCCGAATGAAAAAATGAAGTCCGTTTTACAAAATTCAAAACATATTAGTCACATTAATTAATTTAATAATTAATTCCCACTGTCAGAGCAAATAGCGTGTTTTTATAAAACAATAAGTATCAAAAGATTGACACTAGTTTAAGTCTGATTTCAAAGTGAAATTAATTCCAACGACCACTATTGGATTTAATGGTAAAAATATTTTCTAATTTCACTTTAAAACCAATTCAAAATATAATATAATCATATAAATAAATTAGATTAAAAAGAGGTTTTGAATTAAAATACAACATTTTACACTATTCATTAAAAAAATGAACATTATCGGAAAGATACCAAAAATTTACACAAAGTAAATTTTGATGTCCCGATTCTTAAGAAGAGTATTATTTGGTCCAATAGAATGTATAAGAGTGAACAAAACTATATTTAATGACGGTTCGCCATCAAAAGGTGATAAGTGAACCTTTAGTGAAAACTAGGGCATATATGCCTAAAATTGAATTCTTTCCGTATTTTAAGCCTCTATCCTTTATTGGATAAATGTGAAAACATTTAAAAACATATATAATAATATTTTAGTTATTTCTATCCATTCCCTCCATTACAACGGCTACATGTTAACTACCATTTAAAATAATATTATTTTATTATTAGAGTGCAACGTAAGATTCCCAAGAAACTCGTTGTTGCGTGTTGGGTACGCCATCGAGCATAGCATCCCATTTAAAGTCATTTAAATATTTTATTCACAAATATTGATAAATATGAAATGTCATATTATTTATTTACCTGGGGTGTTACATCCATCCCCCCTTTTGGGAATTTCATCCTCGCAATTTTAAAATTGCGCTTGGAAACATCCTTGAAAGTCCCACATCGGAACAAAAGTCGGTAAAACAAACACGTTAAAATAAAGAAATATAAGTACAAAGGTCACACGAGTTAACCCATACTAGGATTCCAAGAATGAAAATATGGACATGGAGGAAAAAACAAACGGTCATGTTCTGATGGAGAGTGATAGAAAACATGTTTAGGAGAAAGTTAACCACGAGAAAATCACAAACTTGTGATGGGTTAAACGGTATTCGATTCCCCAGTAGGAAAAGTTAATAGACAACATTTTTGTTTTAAGTTACTTTTTATTGAGGAATTTATTCATAAGGAAACATAATCACTTATCATATTGACTTTCAACTTTTATTAGATTCCTTACACAAACTCATATTTTCTCCAAAAGACGAGTATTTAGGAAGACTTGTTCACACTAAGAGTACTATAATCAACTTCTAGAGAATCACCTAATCCACAAAATAGAACTATATACTTCCAATGTCTTTAGACTTTAACCAAAACCAAAACCAAAAAAGGCTATTACAAGATCAGATAATCCAGAAAAGGATAACCCTTTATAAAAAGAAAATCTATTCTTAATCTCCAAAATTTGTCCAACAAAACCCAAAGTTCAACGAGGACCATTCTATAATCAATTTGTCCATAAAATTCTTCAAAGTAAACCAATATAATATTGAAACCCAAATATTTGAAGGATTTAGTCACATAGTCTTCCAAGATAAATCATAACATTTATCTCCAAACAATATCAGTTGCTCCTAAAGTCTCATTTTGAAAAGTAATTAACCTAATCACATATCCTCCATGATAGGTTAATCATTTTCGTAAATAACCCAAAATCAACTTAGTCTTAATTCATAAAATCATATAACTAGAATGAATCAGTCAAACTAACCAGGGACTTCACGTAGTCCAGTGGTAGGTGATAAATACCAGTCGCACATTGGTTGTGGGTTCGATTCCCGCAGCTTTGTCCGACGCGACGGGATGTCACACGGTCTACGTGTTGTCCTTCTTCCAAAACTATATAATTCTTAAAACATTCCCCAAAATATGATAAAATCTTCAAGAATAATCATAACATATTTTAATCTCAAGTTTATCTCATTTCTTTCATTTTCCATCATATCATAGAGTAACCCATAATTACCTAAAAATTAAGTATCATATAAACCCTAATGGTTACCTTAATAATTATTACCTGAATTTCCACATCGAGTTGGCCATCTCGTACATGATGCATTAGAGAACTCACCAAGGTTGAAGTGGTTGATCATGGCTCCTTGATATTTGGTTTAGAACAACCACGAGTTTCCTCATTGAATCCTCCATTTTATCTAGTATCTTAATCAGAGAACCACCACAGTTTCCTTCAAACCTGTTGTCTCTTTGGTGCCTGCTAGAGCCATCCATTCACTAAAAATAGAAATGTCAGTGTGAGTATATCAACAAAACCATCATGTACTAATGAGGAAGGTAAACACTAAGATACACTTACTCATTCACTTTATCTAAAACTAGGACTCTTTCTGAAATCCTAACCATTATGGTAATGTCACTTATGCTTAAAGAATACCCTAACCTCTAAAGTTATCTAAACCGACCTTTGATACCAACTATAAGGCCCCAGCCTTAAACCTTACTTAATATTGAATTAAATGATTAATTCACATTGAGGATCTTTTCAGGTTTAGAGTTTTAGAGAATTAGGACATAACTATTACATCTCAAAAGATTACAAAGTAGTCACTTCTACTAAATTTCCATAAAATAAAAACTCTTTAAAAGAAACATGTATAGTTCCATGTTTTAGGTAGCATGACTTTCCCATGATCCCATCCTTGACCCTATTCCATGCTATGTCCTGTGAAAAACATTTCAAAAACTTTGGATGAGCATAAGAAGCTCAGTAAGGGATACACAAAGAATGAAAACTTTTAGTTTTTAAAAACAACAAGTAAACCATGAATAATTTATCAATATAATACTTTTCACCTTCATGAAGTAGTAAAAACTTTTCACTGAAAAAAAAGTATCATTACTTACCTTTTTGTAACCAAAGGATTACCATAAAACCCATATAAAGAACACATAACATATATAAAGGTAACTTGGGACATAAACATACTTAAGTGGAATAACCATACGGTCGACTTCCAAACATATCACTTAATGGAATAGCCATACGGCCAATTTCCATACATACTTAATGGAATAGCCATACGGCCGACTTCCATACCCAATGCATTGGAGGTTATAACGTAACCACCCGTCCTGGTATTCACGACACCACCCGTCATAATGTCCAAGTACCATTATTACATATAAAATATTGAAAATATAAACATTTCAATAACAACATTTCATTTTCAATCACAATAAGTAATTCCCAGATATTTAATTAATCAATCCATTTTCAAAAACCATTTAAAATAGATTTTTGAATCAAAGTGTCCCATACCACTTTGAAGCTTTTAATGGAATTATAATTTTAAAACATTAATGTCCATATAAAAAAATACTGAAAACCATTTTGAAAACATGGACATTAAATATAAAGATTTAGAATAATAAATATTTAAAACATTTAAAACGATATTTTTGTTAAAGAGTTTTTAACAAACTGAGAGACTCTTGAATACAAATAATGGCAGAATAACATTTAATCCGAACTTTATAATATGATGAGAATAAAGGGATCATGATATAATATGTCAAAGGAAAGTATACACACCATATAAGAGTTAATTGGTGCATAACAACAATGAAGTCTCAATAGAAATGTCAAATGTGATGAAATCCCTTATAAAGAAGGTATCCTTAAATTAAGGACAAATAAATCACAAAAATATGTGTGACAAATATAAATACACCCAATGTAAGTGGATATAACGTGTAAAATAATAAAAGGTCATTCACACATATTCAATGGATGACATATTAAATGACTACATGTTGAACCCAAAGAAATCGAAATTGGGTTAAAAATTTCCCTTGACAGCCTAACGACATCAAATCAAAATGAGTTGATGAGAGATAAAAAAGTGTATCTCATCACTTGAACATAACATTTACATCAATAAGGATATATGATAACATATCCCAACATAACAATATGTAGATTAAAAGACCCAACAAAAGAAGTCTATTAAAAAAGAGGAGGGTGAAAGGTTCCCTTACCGACTTGGGTATCTTCCAAAACATACACCCCATGAAAGAAGGACAATAGATCATTGATGTAAATACTCATAAATGAAATTATATTACACAAATAGTAGAATAATGGACAGTACATACACCACTCAATGGAATTTGTGGCAAATGTAGCATAAATCTCACGGGAATAAAAGTGAGATGAAAAATCCCTTACGAAAACTTGGCAGCCTAACGGCGCCACATAAAACTTCCGAATATGGATTGATGAGATCAAATAGGGTATCTCATCACATTACAATAATATTTACAGCACGAGGAATATAAAAGAGCACCCCCTAACATTACAAAGTGGAGCTTAAAAGAAGTGACATAAAGGAGAGTACTTAAAAAGAAAGAGAGAGGTTAGATCTCTTACGAAAGTTCGGCAGCCTAACGGTGCCACTCAAAACATCCAAAATGGATTGATGATAGAGAATAGGGTCTCTCATAACATGAACATAAAAAATTACAGTAATATTAATATAAAATAACATGCCAATAACAATAAATATGAGCTTTAAAAGGAATGACATAAAAGAGTGTACTTAAAAAGAAAGAGTGGAGTAGGATCCCTTACCTCGGGTCCGACTTGACTCGATCGTTCTTTAATATCCTGAATAATAAACTTGAGTTAATTTATACTTCCTTAAGAACATTTTTAAACTTCATTATTCCTTTTATATCACTTATTACCATGTTATAAACATTATTTAATCATTTAAGTTAATCATGTTTGTTTTGTCGATATTTGGTTCTTAAGTCGAAATTGGACTTCTTAAAATTACATGTTGTTCGTGTGGTCAAAGGTTATTCATATCCAAAAATGACATTACTGATTTGGATATCATATATATCATATATATCCAGAATATACATGTATTTATAAAATCACATAATCATTTAGAGGAAAGAAATGAAATGCACCGTTCATGGAGACGGTAAGCCGTACGTACACATGAATGCTACTTTCGTTTCTATCTCATACTTTAATGGAAAGAAATAATAATGATATAGAGGTAAATAATAATTACAGTATAACATCATATATAATAACATTAAATCCATCCTTTATACGTCCCACGTATGGCATTAACGAATCACATCACTTTGAGGGGCGGTAGTCCGCACTTCCTAAAATGAAGATATCACGTATACCCATAATGGAAGCCATAAAGGTAAGACAAAAATGAAAAATAAAGAAGCATAAGTAAAACATAAACATATTATATATCATATATAAAAATAGTGACATCATAATGGCCACCTTTGAAGGTGTTAAATGAGTATTGAACAATCATCGTTTCAGGAGGCACAATTTCACCATCCATGGAAACCGTATGTCCTTTAACCATTTGATGTAGTTGTGTGAGAGTGTAGCTCGAATAAATCTTATAACAACATACTAGTATATTGAAGATACTGGTTTTGTTACAAATGAAATATATAAAAAGAGTTTATGGGGTTGCAGAAGCAAAATAAAACAAATGAACATGAGAGAATGAATTACCTTTAAAAGTGTAACTCCTTTTGATTTGAGCCTAAAGGATTCCTTTGAAAGGATTATGCCCAAAGTAAATCCTCTAGGATAAGGAGAGGGATGTGGAGAGAGTAAATGGGGAGGGGTTGGCCGAGCCAAAGGCTTTAGGAGTTTGTTAAATGAGGTAGAGGTGGGGGCCTTTTATAAGAGGAGAGGAGGGGCACTTTTGGAAAGTAAGAAATATAATTTTATTTGAAAATGTTTTCGGTTTTAAAAGGTCCCACATTGATATAATTCGTGGATAAGGTGATAAGGGTTCAAAATCCACCCATCCAATAAGTTTTGGACATGTGTAGTTTATAGATTTTACATTATCTTTCCATTTTATTTAAATCGTCGAATAATGATGTCATCGCTGCATCATTATTATGTCATAAATAATTTATATTATTTAATGTCTAAAAATTATACAAAAATCACTATGATGTATGAAATATTATTAGCTTTCCAATGAATATTTGTAATCACAATTTGGACTTGTGTAACCCCACTTAAAAACTGTTTTAGTAAAACAACTCATGTTTGTGTCAATTTAATTTTAACATTAAATAAAAATATATTATTTTCATTTTCCAACTAAAGTGGATCCATGGGGTCCCCAAGTTGGCCCATGGCTTGTCTTGGTCGGCCATGACTCACCCAATAGGTGTAGTACAAGTTTCATGGTGTTTTCACATTCTTATAATATCATTTTTACCTTAAATGACACTAATTACCTCTAATCGCGATTAATGAAAAAAAGTTACTATTCACCAAAAAAAATTTCATCCCATTGAACCACATTTTACATATTAATGAAAACCATGTATTTCGGATTTTCAAAATTCAATACACATTAGTGGTAAACTTTCATTTACCTGAAAAATCAGTTTGCTTGATTACCACTTAGTGGTTTCACTATTCATAAAAAATTGGAGTTTTCAGAAGAATACCAAAACATCACCCTAAGCTATATTTGATATTACAAATTCAAAAATGAAGTATGTTTTACAAAATTCAAAACATATTAGTCACATTAATTAATTTAATAATTAATTCCCGCTGTCAGAGCAAATAGCGTGTTTTTATAAAACAATAAGTATCAGAAGATTGACACTAGTTTAAGTCTGATTTCAAAGTGAAATTAATTCCAACGACCACTATTGGATTTAATGGTAAAAATATTTTCTAATTTCACTTTAAAACCAATTCAAAATATAATCTAATCATATAAATAAATTAGATTAAAAAGGGGTTTTGAATTAAAATACAACATTTTACACTATTCATTAAAAAAAATGAACATTATCGGAAAGATACCAAAAATTTACACAAAGTAAATTTTGATGTCCCGATTCTTAAGAAGAGTTTTATTTGGTCCAATAGAATGTATAAGAGTGAACAAAACTATATTTAATGACGGTTCACCATCAAAAGTTGATAAGTGAACCTTTAGTGAAAACTAGGGCATATATGCCTAAAATTGAATTCTTTCCGTATTTTAAGCCTCTATACTTTATTGGATAAATGTAAAAACATTTAAAAATATATATAATAATATTTTAGTTATTTCTATCCATTCCCGCCATTACAACGGCTACATGTTAACTACCATTTAAAATAATATTATTTTATTATTAGAGTGCAACGTAAGATTCCCAAGAAACTCGTTGTTGCGTGTTGGGTACGCCATCGAGCATAGCGTCCCCATTAAAGTCATTTAAATATTTTATTCCCAAATATGGATAAATATGAAATGTCATATTCTTTATTTACCTGGAGTGTTACACTATGGTAGTGTTATACGCGCTTCTAGATCATATTTGATGTTTTAATAGGTTAAATGGAACCCTCTTAACCATGGCCTGAAATTGAATATTGATGGATCTAGCAATAACAGTTTCATGTGTATGTGGCTGTTGTTCCTGATTAACATGGTTTAGTAAACATCGTCGTTAGTGAATTTTCTGGTTCTAGTGACTCCCATAGGGTAAATTAAAACATAATTATTCATTGGATTGAACTATGTCATTCCAAAAACAATCTATTGAAATCGGTTGACACTGATTCAAATATCCTTTATAGTTCTCTCAATGGGATTACATCCATTCCATGGTATATCACTTAAACAATCAAGAAATTTAAATAATTCATGGAAAATGGTATAGAATTTCTTCACATGTGCTGTGAACGCAAAAATGTAGCTAGATTTATTGCTTCCAAGGCTTTATATGATGTACCTTTTAGAGAGTTTTGTACAAATTGTTCCCTTCCACTAGGTGGTGTTGAAATTGTTATCGGGGATGATCTTGGCCTTCAATTTTTTAAGCCTTCATGATCCTCACCCTATATTTTTTTATCTTTTATTCACTATTATTATAAAATTTATTTAGTTGTAGTTAATAGTTTTTCAAAAATATTTTTCAGTAACCCAATACATTTCCACAGGTTAATCATGTTTCAAATAGATTGTTATGAAACCCTTTTATTTTCCATGGGCTATTTTAATTTCAATGATAATTTTATAGAACTAGTTTCATTTCCATGGGTTAGTCCTGACTAAATGAGATTATTATAAACCCAATTTCTTTTCCACAGGATAATCAGGTTTCCAATATATTATTATAGATTTTTTTTTCCTTATATAGGTTAATCATGGTATAAAAGGAAATTTTGATTTTTCTATTAGTTTTTTGAAGACATATCTATTTAATATATTCATGGTGTAGTTAT
Organism: Viscum album; assembly: GCA_963277665.1. NCBI lineage: Eukaryota > Viridiplantae > Streptophyta > Magnoliopsida > Santalales > Viscaceae > Viscum > Viscum album. Next base: position 1,207,067,725 of record OY728138.1, read on the forward strand.
TAGATATATTATATTATAGTGTGGCTTAAATAGGACTAGCTGAGAATGTTATATAATAGACAATGGGTACACCTAGATCACACACTAATAAATTGGGTAATGATTATGTTCATCAAATAATTATAATTGAAAATTTTCATGTATAGTTTTTTGAATTATAAGGGATTAGTAAGGGTTCAAAAGGGTTTTATGATATGATTCTCTAAGAAACCAATATCTTTTAATTGCACTTTAAATGGGTTCATTAATTTTCATTTTCCAGGATTGATATCCAATGGCTCATGATTATTGATTTCCTTTATTAAATCCATATTACATGTTTTCTTGTTTGATGATCTAGATATTAACGGTCACTATAATCTTATGTTTTACTCATGAACCTTGATTATGATGTCATACTGTTATGATCTTCTTATGCTCATTCATGAAATTCATTTGTTAATTATTACATTTTCCCTTAAAGATCATTTGAGATCACCCTTCTTATATTTTCTTTTAACAATGGTATTAATAATGTGGGTGAACAAGTTATGTCTAAATGGGATTTCTTATGGATGATGATGATGTCTAAATCTAAAAAATAAAATCACGGTTAACTGGGAAAATTATCATTTTAATTCATGTGAAATATTTTTTTAGGATAATCTCAGAATTCTAAGAAACAATGAACCAACAATTTCCTCTAAGATGTATGTTATTTATGTTTAAATTTTGATTTTGTATGGTTTTGATGGAAAAATATAGTCATAAATATCAACATCAAATCTGATAATCTGAATTTGACAATTTCAAATCTAAATTTGGGAGTATGGTTTTTGGGATTTTATAGTTAGTAATAAAGGAATGGTTTAGATTAAAGCAGAGATTAGGATTTTTTATGTGAGGTTATATTGTGAGTTATAGATACCACCATAGGTAAATAAGATTAAGGTTGATAATAATTTCAAAGTCCTAGACACCTTATTCAAAGGTTTTTTATTGTAAAACTATTTTGAGTTTATTGATGAAAATTTTGGTGATTTTGTATTCGGTAAACGAATTAGTATCACCAATGATCAAAATGAAGTGTTTTTTAATGAATAATTTATTTTAATTTTTATAGAAATATATGAAAACACATATTCTATGTAACAACATGTTTCATCAAGAAAGGTTTTGGGCATTGAACCAATTACTTAACGATGATAAGGGTTTTTCACCTACCTCTAACCTTTGTGATGTTTGGGTTAGTATGAAATATTTACATGAAAAAATTAATTTTAATTCAGAAACATTTGGTATTTTATTTGAGGAATAATGATTGATTTATCTTGGATGAATATATTATCAAATAATTTTAATCATTGGTTTTTATACTTATTTATGACATAATTAAATAATTTTTATAATAGGTATTTGTGAATTTTTTTTCTGGAAATTTTAGTATTACTATTGAAATTTCCATATTAGGGATGAAGGTATATTGATTTATTTTTATATGATATAATATTTTTGTTTCTTGCTAATGTCTAAAAATGGGAAGAATATATATTTTTGATTTTGGTGACTTGTGGTCCTCTAAAGTTTATTTTGGTTCTTCATGGCTTAAAACATCATCTAGAATAAAACAAATTTGCGAGTAAGACTTGGTTGTGGTAGAAATTGTTTAATGTATGAAATTATACACATTAAGAAAGTATAATTCTATATTCTATTAGTCTATATAGTGAAATAATTACCAATCAATTGGAAAAAGGTTCTCTTAACCAAAATGGTAACCTAGTACCTTCAATTTTATTGAACTAGTAGTATTTTAGATAATCATAGATTTACGATTTTTAGTCTTTTAACGTTCAATTAATCACTCACATTCTTATGATCAATGACCTATATCACGTTATATTATCATTTAATCATTTCCTCCATGTGCATATCTTTACTTACCACCTATGTTATACTAAATGGAATGTTAGTTATGTGGTATTATAGATGTCCATCATACATACTTTTCCCTCTTTTCAAGTGGTTGTTTTTTCTTTATTTTTACAATGTGTGAATCAATAAAAGGTATTTTCAAAAATCCAACATTTGATTACACAGATAAATTCCAAATTTTGAGGAAGATATCTCTAAAATTGGGGGAGAATATAACACCCAAAGATTTTAAAATAATAAAATTATTTTTGATAAAATAAAAGACACACCACACGAAATTTATTATTTTTTATAGGAACCAATCATTTTATACTTCATTACACACAACCCCAAGATTTTAATGTTCGATGGCATGTTAAACACTCAACACTAAACAGAAATGAACCTTTTATTTATATTACTTCTATAACATAGCGTTAAATTGGTGGGTATGAATAATATTAAATATTTTGTGGAATATATAAATATATAAACATATAATTGTCTAACTCAATATAAATTATTGATAAATGTCTACTGAATTATCCATATATTTTTAGTAATGTGATATTATTCGTCACAAATATGTTCTCTTTAAAAATGGTTTTTATTACCTTTCTTGAACAAATTATTAGAATTAATTTTTTTAACTAGAAGAAAATTTATTTTAAAAATTAACTTCATTTTTTTAATTTTAATAATAAAATTTTCTTGGGTGAAATATTTCATCTTTTTTGAAAAATGTTGATTTTTTAGTGAATAGTGAAAAAAATGGTTTTCATAAAAAGTATCTTCCCTTCAATAAATTATGTAATTTAAAAGTCCCAATATTTTTTTTTTAAATTTTTTAAATTAATATAAGTATTATTTAGTTATATTTAATACACATAATTAAATTTAATGAAATTTAAATTAGTTTTTAGTTTAATTTTGGTATTTGCGTTTAAAAATGGGGTTTTTCTGAAACCACATTTAAAATGAATAATGTTGTATTATTTTAATTAATTAAAATTAAACATAATCCAGAATGTTATAAATTAAACATATATAATATTTATAATAAAATATTAAATTATTTTAATCCAATTATTACTAACCATAGAGTCAATATGGAATTATCCTTTTCTAGAAAAACTCTTCTTAAAAACATGTTTCTTCACCATGTCAGTGGGGTTAATTTTAAATTATATTTTGTCACTTCTGTGAGTTGAATTTGATAAAATGGATTCCAGAATTTTAATAATAATATATTATATTATCATGTATGGTATACTTAATTTATTACTATAATGAATAGTGAAAATATTTGAAAATATTTATTCTGATTAAGATTAAAATAAGGTTATGTTCATTACATGAGTTTATATTAACAATAATTTTATACACACATTGGAGTTATATTTAATAAAATTTATTTCATATTCATAATCATATGGTCGAAATTTTCTAATAAAATAAATTTTAATTTTAATGGTTATGGTTAAATTAGCAAGCTATTTAAAAAGATACAAGTTACCGTTGAAAAACCTACAAGGGAAACTTGAAAATTTGAGTATGGTTGAGGAATAAGGAATAAAATGAAACAAATGTATTTATTTCTTTATTTTGTACTTGTGTATCAAACTAATAAACCATCCCCTCCAATATTGATATATTTTGGAGCCAAATGAGCTAATTAAAACCTCCTGATAGTGAATATTTTTTGTATTAACAAGAATCTCAATCCTCTATTATAAAAGAGTATTCACTACTCTCGCTTATTCTCACCTCTCAAGAAATTTCAATTAACAAAAACATCCCAAAATAACTTCCCAAATTCCATAACATCATCTTATGATCCCTAGGGTGGGAATAAATCCATCCTATGAATGAAGTTTGTGGAAACCAAAGGAGGATACCTGAATATGAGGTAATGTTCACAAACAAGAGTTTTTGATTAATTTCTTTTTACACCGTAATAATTTATTATAAAACCATGATTATATAATAACCTATCAATATTACATATAATGAATATTTTCTATGTCAATGTTACAACCTAAAACCATATATTCTTCAATAAAATTGATTATGGATTCATTATTCTTTGATATGGTGGACCACCTCCTCACGAACCGATATCATTCCATTTTCCCTAACCACCTCTCACAGCTTGAAATAATGATAGATCTTAAGTTGATATATGAAATTTTTATAATAATTACACCTATGTAGTCATAATATATATTATAAATGTAACACACTGAGATTTTATGAAAAATATTCTTTTTTAATTTCATTAATGTCTTGTGTTGTACGCTACACCAAAAAGAGCTTTCACAACACACATTCTTGACTTTCCTTGCATTACACGCAATCGCGACCTTTCCTCGATAGCGTGTGTAGTACGCAATACCGAGTTTCATTAAACAACGATATGCTATTAAAATATTAATAAAACTAGTCGTTATGAATAGTAATAACCACTTTTTAAAATTTTTTAAATTTTATTTTTTAAAATGGACTTCATTTGGGATTCGGAATATCAAAATTAGCTTAGAGTGAAATTTTGGTAATTTTCAGATAACTTTCATTTTCTGATGAATAGTGAAAATTACTAAATTTATTTAAAAACAACCTTTTTAATCGAAATAATTAATAGTGATAAATTATTAATTTTAGTGGTTTTAGAGTATATTTAGAATATATTTTTACAATTTAATACAATGTTGGTCATTGGATGTAATTTCACATTTAAACCAGACATAAACAAGTGTCAGTCTTTTGATAGTTATTATCTCTTAAAAACTCGCTATTTGTTTAAATGACGGGAACTAATTTTAAAATTAATTAATGAAACTTATATATTTTGAATTTGGTAAAATAGACATCATTTTTGAGTTCATAATATCAAATATAGCTTAGGCCTAATTTTTGGTATTTTTCGGGAAACTTTCATTTTTTGATAAATAGTGAAACCACTAAGTAGTAGTTAAAATAAATAAATTTTTCATAAAACATAATTTTACTGCTTATGTGAGTGGAATTTAAAAAATCCTAGAGACAAAATTGATGTCAGTATGTAAAATGTTGTTCAATGAGATGAAAATAATTTTTGGTGAATAGTAACTTTTTACTTTTTTTTACCACGGTTAAAAGTAAATAGGGTAATTAATGGTAAATATGATATTATTATTAACATAACACATGTCCTAATTCCATTGGATAAGTATAATTCGACCAAAAACAACCTTAGGAATAAAATATGACCATTTATCCCCACTTGGAATAGATTAGGACATTTGATATTAATTTATTTAAAGAAGGGTTAAAATAGATAAAAACAAAATTTAAAACGTAAAACATTTTTAATATAGGATTATACATAAGATAAATTCGACTATAAATATTAATTAGAAAGCTAAAAGTATTTACTACATAATGGTATTTTATTTGTAATTTTTAGACATTATATAATTTAATTTATTTATGACACAATGGTGATGCAGTAATTATCTTATTAATGAAATATTGACATAATCGATGTTATAAATTCACAAATAAATGTAATTTTGGACTTTTTATGAATTACATTAATTTTATATGTTAACATGACATGTTATTATTGATTTAATTAACTTTTTTCGAACTAATAATTCTGTTATGAATTTCAAAAAAATCAATTACTAAATAGTGTCAAAATTGACATAAAATATTTTTTTAAAACAAATATTATATTATTAATTGTTATTTTATTCCTAAAAATCTATGGTTCGGCCAAATGACTTAGATAAGGTTATATATACTAATAATAAACAACTTGGGGTTCGTTTGTCTTGTTATAGTAAGTTTATTAACCTTATAGTGTAAGAAAACAAGAAGACAAGGTAAGAGTAAAATTATTTAACTTAAAGTTAAATCTAATTGATAAGGTTAAAATATAAATCTAAACTTGTCCAAATTCTATTGGATGAAGGTATTTCGAAAAATACCCACCTTAGCTTAGAAATAAATCAATTTGGATCTATTTAAAATCGAATATTACTTTATAATAAATTAATATGTTTCGTTTTTCCAAAGGTGCCCCTCTCCTCCCTTATAAAAGGGCACCTCCTCCCTCTCTTCTTCACACCAATTTGAGAATTCAAGCTCGGCCAACCCCTGAGAATTTCTCCCCTCCACTTCCCTGGAATCATCCTAGAGGTTCTGGTCTTCTTCAAAGACCATTCTTAGTTCCCTAAGAGGAGGTTTCAAAGAGGCGTATCGAAGAAGAGGAAATTTCTTCTACTGATTCTTTCAAGCTTCTTTCTTCTTAAGATTCTTCTTATTAGGTTGTTTAATTATTAAGTAATAACATCTGTATCACTTATATGCTGATATGTTATTATAATTATGAAACAACCGTATTTCACCATCTATCCATCCTATGGAAAACGAAATCACCGCGCGTGCGTACGTACGGAATACCGTCTCCACGCCGTGGTGTAATCTATTTTCCACCACCACCTTACTTGGATGGGTATAATGGTGTACATAATAACTATATATGATTATTTTAAAGTGATATTGATTCTGAAATAGTATACATTCACTCCAATACAATTCCACGATCATGATAATGATATCATCGCTCGTGCGTACGTACGGACTACCGTCTCCACGACGTGATGAGATTCATTCTCCATGTTAACCATTCATGAATGATTATAAAATATATATAATAAGTAATAATGAAATATATGAAAAAATAATGATACTATATTTATGTGTATATATATGTCTATCATCTACTTAATTCCATTCAACTCAATAAGGAAACAAAAACAGCGTTCATGCGTACGTACGGCCTACCGTCTCCATGAACGGTGTATTTCTTTCTATTTACTGATCTATTATATATATGTATATTATGAATATATATTATATATAAATCATGTTTTATATTCTGTAATTAAGTAATCATGATCTATGAAATCATATGAATAATTACAAGTCAAAACACGGACGACAAATGAAACGATTTTACCCAAAACGCTCTTTAACATGGAATTTACAAAAGAACGGGTAATATAATGTCATAAGTGAACAATATATGATATAATAACAATGAATATGATTCTGGAATAAGTAAATAACATTATTTAAATCATTATACAAGAGGTTCAGACACTTACGAAGCAAATCAGACCTAAGGTAAGGAAAATATCACAATCTCATTTTTATCTGAGATTGTTTATACTTTGGTATTTACTGGGTTGTATTTTATCATCCACATCCATGTTTCCTCAGTATGTAATATTATTTCCATCCACCTACAATTTTTTAAATCCAATTTTACCCTTCTATGAGTTTTTAGTAAAAGATATGAAAGGAATCTTTTGTCGTTTTTTGTACGAGGTACTTTTTGACTTTTCCGACAAAAGTACGAAAAGAATGTTTTTTAACTTATACGACATGAATGGGTTTTTAAAACATTATTTCCAAGAATCTTCCTTTACAATTTTTCAAGTTTATTTTTAATAAACTTCTTTTAGTTTAGAATTTCATGACATGTTAAGAAAGGAAATGTGTTTTTGAAGTAGAAAGGATATTTTCCTAAAGAATGGAGTTCAAGTGTTTCATCAAATTTATTTTCCATCTTAGATAATAAAGGGTTCTGTTTTTATCCCTGTTATTACATTGATTTGATTATGTTGTGATGGAATTATTTTTATGAATTTCATTATCTTATATGAATTGTTCTATGATGTCACGATGTTTAAGAATCCCATTTTTATTACATGGGTTATGCTATGAAGTATGGTTTATGATTTTGTGGCACACATAATAGTGGTATCATTATGAGATGGGTGGGACCTATATCTCCCTCCAATGCATTGGTTAAAGATTTTATATCTCATGAGATAGACATGGATGGAACGGAAGGTTAAACCGGTTCAGTGAAACAGGACTGAAACGAGGAGTGAACTCGGTTTAGAAATGGACATTGTCCCCTAAGATAGTCTTGGAAATGAGTCTTGACTAATAAGAAATGATTCTCTATGATTATTTGTGTATGCCACAAAGTTCCATGTTTTAAGTTATGATTTTTGGGATTACATTTCACTTCTATAATTTATCCCATGTTATTATATTATGATATCTTTTGCAGGTTAAGATTTCCAAAATGTTATGTTCTTATTAATATGATGTGATTGATATTTCTTTTTGTTTACCCTTACTGAGCATTTGATCTCACCCTTTTATGTTTTCTTTTCCCCGGGATATAAAGAAAGGTTTTAGGTAGAAAAAAAAGGAAGATCTTTATGGGAGATGTTGAAGATCTTTCACCATGATTAGAAGTTTATATTCTGAGTTTCCAAAGACAATAAACTATTACGGTCCTTGTGTGTGTGTTTTTGTTATGTACTAAGTATTTCACAAAAGTAATGTAATTTCCAGGTATGTTAAGCTTCGGGTCTCTACAGTTGGTAACAGAGGAAAGGTTTAGTCAACCTTTGGAAACAAGGATGCAAGAACATTAGTGAGATCCCTAGAGATATTTCTAAGGTATGTCTAGGGATGTCCTTAAGATTAAGTATAAGTATAGGTTATAGTACTAGAATTACGGTGACCCAAGATGTTAGATATTGAAGGTTCTCCCCCTTTATTATATTGTTTTCCCTAGCATGATTTTTTCCTCTCACGCTATTCTTTTTGTGTTTTCGACGATGGATGAAACCCGAATAAACCGTGTTGATCAATGTAATGGACAATGAAATGATTTTCCTCTTGAACAAACAAATGTTGTGGGAGATGGAGTGAAAAATCTTATTGCTATACTTACACAAGATATAAATCATTCTGGACTTCCAAATGAGTAGAGAAGGGAACAATATTCTATTGAGTCCTTCATTAGGCAACGTACACCTTCTTTGAGTGGGTCTTCTGATCCACATGTTGCTGAACAACGGATCATTACCACTGAAATGATATTTTCAGTTCTTCAATGTTCTGAACATGATAAAGTCATCTTAGAAGTATATCATTTGTAAGGTGATGCTGATCAATGGTGGAATCTTATCAAGAATACAAGGCCAAGATATGAAATTGAGCCCATGGAATGGGACGAGTTCAAGAACTTATTTTTCAATAAGTACATCCCTCGTATTCTTCGAACAAAGATGGAGAAAGAGTTTCTTGAACTAAAGAAAAAGGATGATGAATCTGTTGGTATATACGAAGCGAATTTTACATGGCTTGCAAGTTATGCATCTGGCATTATCATCCAACCTGAAAGTAAAGTTGATCGATTCTTCATTGTGTTAGAACAAAATCTTCGAAGGGCATTAGCTATAAGAGACTTCAGTAGCTATGAAAAAATTGTGCATTGTGCTATCAAGATAGAAATGGAAGTTGGTGTTACTTATCCATCTCATATTTTTGACAAGAAACGAAAGATGGATTTCAAGGAGAAATCTCAGAATAATGGTGAAAAGAAGATGAATGTTTCCATATGCTAAAAGTGTGGAAAGATGCATGGTTGAGGTTGTCTTAAAGGGACTAGAAAATGTTTTAAGTGTGGAAAAGAAGGTCATCGAGAAACTGAGTGTCGAAGTAATGGAAAAAGGGTTTCTAATGATGTGAATAAAGAAAAGACTACAGAGAACGCACCGCCAACACTTCAATGCTTCAAGTGCAAGGAAATGGGGCATTATGCTAATAAATGCCCTAATCCAAGGGTTAGTGATGATCGACATGAGAAACCGCTTAAGGCAAAGGATAAAGGGAAGTCACATGAGATCACTATTGGCGATGTTAAATATGACAACGATGTGGTGGAATGATAAAGTTTTTATGCAATGAGATTCCAAAATATTGTTTTATATAGTATCAAGGAATATTGGAGTATTTATATATTGGTCTATTGTGGTATTCAATAATTTTATGGTATCAGTAACCTTGGAAAGTGATTGAGATATTTTTGGAAATAATATGATATGCACATAATGAAGGGAAAACAGGAAAATGAAATGTTTAACAGTATTCAAGAGCTCATGATTGATATAAGGACTAAGTGATATCATGGTTTGAGTATATAAAATTTTGAGGATTTTGGTATGTGTAAAGAGTTAACTTTTGGCAGCACTCATGTTTTCACTAAGATTCAATGGGTATTCATTCTTCAAGAGAATACATGATTAATGTATTCACATGTTTGTAATTTGACCAACAAGATATATCTTATGATATATGGGGGATAAATGATGGCATTCACGTGATTGTTATGTGACATTTCCAGTAATCATTTTATTTATACTATGAGCTTGGACCAAAGTATTTTAGATAATCCTAAAGATTGTAATGGATTATGTTGGACATAAGTTAGTATTTTTCGATATTATTGATGGGATGTTATAGTATTATAGTTTTAGAAAAAGAACAAACTGCAGGACGGGCGACAGCCCATCGCGTCGGACAAGGCTGTGGGAATCGAACCCACAACCGAAGTGCGACTGGCCTTTATCGCCTACCACTGGCCTACAGGAAGTCTCTGTTTAGTATAAACTAGTTTCATTATATCAACCAGTATGATATATGAAGTATAAGTCCATTTTAGGAACCATATATGATTAAGCGCACTATAGATGGACTTATGTATTTTTTGATAACTTTTCAAACCTTTTGTTTGAGACAGATAGAATGACCCATCATTCTATCACATGATCTTCTAACACATCACGAATGAAAAATTCAACTTCATTTCTTTAAGAGATGAAGTGGATGTTTTCCAAATAATGACGAATGGTGAGACTATACCAAAATCACGAAAGTATTTCTTCTAATTCCAATTTCATCATCTTTAGGGAAATGATCCTGAGAACCAAAAATGTTGTCCTAGTGCCCTTATATCTGATGAATCTGATGGTACCTTAGATCATCACAAATCTATGGCTTTGTTATTGATGGATTTTTCATATCCATGTTCTCTACCACTCTCCATCGGAACATAATGGTTAGATCTTTCTTCCATATCCATATTTTCACCTATGTTCTCTTATATGGAAACCCAGTGATGAGTTACTTTGGGTAATTATTACATTTCATACTGTAATTTTTAAAATTTGTTTTATAATTCCTTTTTACGATGTGGGTTTCTATAAATAGTAAACTATTTATAACCCCGACAAATTTCGAGGGCGATATTCATTTTAAGGGGGGCAGAATGTAACACCCTGAGATTTTATGAAAAATATTATTTTTTAATTTCATTAATGTCTAGTGTTTTATGCTACACCAAAAGGATCTTTCACAACACACATCCTTGACTTGCCTTGCATTACACGCAATCACGACCTTTCCTCGATAGCGTGTGTAGTACGCAATACCGAGTTTCACTAAACAATGATATGATATTAAAATATTATTAAAACTAGTCGTCATGAATAGTAATAACAACTTTTTGAAATTTTGTAAATTTTATTTTTCAAAATGGACTTCATTTTTGGATTCGGAATATCGAAATTATCTTAGGGTGAAATTTTGGTAATTTTCGGATAACATTCATTTTCTGATGAATAGTGAAAATTTCTAAATTTTAATTAAAAACAACCTTTTTAATCGAAATGATTAATAGTGATAAATTATTAATTTTAGTGGTTTTAAAGTATATTTAGAATATATTTTTATAATTTAATACAATTTTTGTCATTGGATATAATTTCACATTTAAACCAGACATAAACTAGTGTCAATCTTTTGATAGTTATTATCTCTTAAAAACACGCTATTTGTTTTAACGACAGGAATTAATTTTTAAATTAATTAATGAAACCGATATGTTTGGAATTTGTTAAAATAGAAATCATTTTTGAGTTCATAATATCAAATATAGCTTATGCCTAATTTTTGGTATTTTTCTGGAAACTTTCAATTTATGATGAATAGTGAAACCACTAAGTGGTAGTTAAAAAAAATGAATTTTTCATAAAACATAATTTTACCGCTTCTGTGAGTGGAATTTAAAAAATCCAAGAAACACGGTTGATGTTAGTAAGTATAATGTGGTTCAATGAGATGAAAATAATTTTTTTTTGAATAGTAACTTTTTACTTTTTTACCATGGTTAAAAGTAAATAGGGTAATTAAGGGTAAAAAAGATATTATTATTACCATAAAACATGTCCTAATTCTATTGGATAAGTGTAATTATACCTCAAACAACCTTAGGAATAAACTATGACCATTTAAACCCACTTGGATTAGATTAGGACATTTAATATTAATTTATTTAAAGAAGGGTTAAAATAGTTAAAATCAAAATTTAATAAGTAAAACATTTTTAATATAGGGTTACATATAAGTTAAATTCGACTATAAATATTAATTAGAAATATAACAAGCTTTCCTACATAATGGTATTTTATTTATAATTTTTAGATGTTAAATAAGTTAAATTATTTATGACACAATGATGATGCAGTAATTATCTTATTAATGCAATATTGACATAATTGATGTTATAAATACCCAAATAAATGTAATTTCGGACTTTTTATGAATTCCATTAAATTTCTATGTTAATATGACATGTTATTAGTGATTTAATTAACTTTTTTTCGAACTAATCATTCTTTTATGATTTTAACAAAAATCAATTACTAAATAGTGTCAAAATTGACATAAAATAGTTTTTAAAACAAATATTATATTATTAATTGTTATTTTATTCCTAAAAATATATGGTTCGGACAAATGACTTAGATACGGTTATAGATATTAATAATAAACAATTTGGGGTTCGTTTGGCATGTTATAGTATGTTTATTAACCTTATAGTGTAAGAAAAAAAGAAGACAAGGTAAGAGTAAAATTATTTAACTTAAAGTTAAATCTAATTCATAAGGTTAAAATAGAAACCTAAACTTGTCAAAATTCTTTTGGATGAAGGTCTTTCGACCCATCCCCACCTTAGATTCGAAATAAATCAATTTGGAGCTATTTAAAACCGAATAGGACTTTATAATAAATTAATATTTTTGGTTTTTTCAAAGGTGCCCCTCTCCTCCCTTATAAAAGGGCACCTCCTCCCTCTCTTCCTCACACCAATTTGAGCCTTCAAGCTCGGCCAAACCCCTCCAATTTCTACCCTCAACTTCCCTAGAAACATACTATAGGTTCTGGTCTTCTTCAAAGACCAATCTTAGTACCTTAAGAGGAGGTTTCAAATAGGCGTATCGAAGAAGAGGTAATTTCTTCTACCGATTATTTCAAGCTTCTTTCTTCTTCAACGTCTTCTTCTTAGGTTGTTTCATTATGAATTAATAACATAAGTATAACTCATATACTGATCTTTAATTATAATTATGAAACAACCCTATTTCACCATCTATCCATCCTACAGAAAACGAAATCACCGTGCGTGCGTACGTACGGAATATCGTCTCCACACCATGGTGTAATCTATTTTCCCCCACCACCTTACTTGGATGAGTATAATGGTGTAAATAATAACTATATATGATTATTGTAAAGTGATATTTATTCTTAAATTGTATACATACACTCCAATACAATTCCATGATCATGAGAATGATGTCATCGCTCGTGCGTACGTACGGACTACCGTCTCCACGACGCGATGAGATTCATTCTCCACGTTAACAATTCATGAATGATTATAAAGTATATATAATAAATAATCATGAAATATATGACATAATAATGATAATGGATTTATATGTATATATATGTATGTCATCTACTTAATTCCATTCAACTCAATAAGGAAACGAAAACAGCGTTCATGGGTACGTACGGCCTACCGTATCCATGAACGGTGTTTTTCTTTCCATTTACTTATCTATTATATATATGTATATTCTGAATATATATTATATATAAATAATGTTTTATATTATGGAATTAGTTAATCATGATCTAAGTAATCATATGAATAATTACATGTCAAAACACGGACGACAAATGAAACGATTTTACCCAAAACGCTCTTTAACATGGAATTTACAAAAGAACGAGTAATATAAAGTCATAAGTGAACCATATATGATATCATAACAATGAGTATGATTCTTGAATAAGTCAATAAAATTATTTAAATCATTATACAGGAGGTTCGGACACTTACGAAGAAAATCGGACCTAAGGTAAGGAAAATATCACAATCTCATTTTTATCCGAGATTGTTTATACTTTGGTATTTACTGGGGTGTATTTTATCATCCACATCAATGTTTCCTCAATATGTAATGTTATTTCCATCCACCTAAAATTTTTCGAATCCAATTTTACCCTTCAGTGAGTTTTTAGTAAAATATATGAAAGGAATATTTTGTCGTTTTTCGTACGAGGTACTTTTTGACTTTTCCGACAAAAGTACGAAAAGAATGTTTTTTAACTTATACAGCATGAATGGATTTTTAAAACATTATTTCCATGAATCATCTTTTACAAGTTTTAAAGTTTATTTTTAATCAAATTCTTTTAGTTTAGAATTTTATGAAATGTTAAGAAAGGAAAATTGTTTTTGACGTAAAAATGATATTTTCCTCAAGAATGGAGTTCAAGTGTTTTATCAAAATTATTTTCCATATAAGATAATAAAGGGCTCTGTTTTTATCCCTATTATTAAATTGATTTGATTATGTTGTTATGGAATTATTTTTATGAATTCCTTTATCTTATATGAATTGTTTTATGATGTCACGATGTTTAAAAATCCCATTTTTATTACATGGGTTATGCTATGATGTATAGTTTATGATTTTGTGGCACACATAAGAACGGTATCATTAGAAGATGGGTGGGACCTATATCTCCCTCCAATTCATTGGGTAAAGATTTTATATCTCATGAGATAGACATGGATGGAACGGCAGGTTAAACCGGTTCAGTGAAATAGTACTGAAACGAGGGGTGAACTCGGTTTAGAAATAGACTTTGTCCACTAAGATAGTCTTGGCAATAAGTCTTGACTAATAAGAAATGATTCTCTATGATTATCTGTGTATGCCACAAAGATTCATGTTTTATGTTATGATTATTTTGATTACATTTCACTTCTATGATTTATACCATGTTATTATATTATGATATATTTTGCAGGTTAAGATTTCCAAAATGTTATGTTCTTATGAATATGATGTGATTGATATTTCTTTTTGCTTACCCTTAATGAGCATTTGAGCTCACACTTTTATGTTTTATTTTCCCCATGATATAAAGAAAGGTTTTAGGTAGAAAAAAAGGAAGATCTTTGTGGGAGATGTTGAAGATCTTTCACCATGATTAGAAGATTATATTCCAAGTTTCCAAAGACACTATACTATTACAGTCCTTGTATGTGTGTTTTTTATGTACTAAGTATTACGCAAAAGTAATGTAATTTCTATGTACGTTAAGCTTCAGGTCTCAATAATAAACTTTTAAATTCATTCCAAAATAGATGATAAAACATCATTCATGTGTTTGGAAGACTATCATATCGCGAAGCAATGTGATTCAGTCTTCACTAACGCACTACTTGAAAGGTAATATGATTATAGATAATAAATATACATTGTATAAATTACATATTCATGCTATTAGTGATATATTTATAATTTTTGAAAAATAATATCTCATTTTCATTTCACCTTGTTACCCGCTGAAAAAAATAATTTCATTGTTCGTGGATGTGTGAACTGTCTCCTCCAAAGAGTGGTGTGATTCTTTTTTTCACTTCTACATCAAAATAATGAAATATATAATTATATATAACAAAATAAAATTATATTTATGATATTATTATATTTATTTATAGTTAAAATATTACAAACCATTTTTCCATAATGATCATTGACGAATGGAAATGATACTCACGAATATATACAACTCACTGTCTTCATGATCATAATGATAGTTCCTTTTTCATCACCATATTTAATGATGGGTTTATAAAGTATAGTGTATTTATGACTACAATTAATATTTTATTATTTTAATACATTATATGTTTACAAATTTACCACTTTTTCTATAGTCATTCCCCTACTGTAGTTTTTTATAGACTTGCCGAATATAGTAAAAACATCAATTTTAAACAAAATCAATAAAATAATCCTACATAAAATATTAATAAGATAAATAAAATAACTAATAAATTATAAAAATTTAATTAATTAGTTAATTAATTAACATAGATTTATTATTTAGGATCATAAAGACACACTATAAAAGTCTGACTCAAAGTAATGGTTTTCTCATCTCACTTTTATTTTAGTGAAATGCAGGCCATACTCTCCACTTATTTATTTGTGTATAGTATATATTACCCATGAATTTATATTGTATTTATTAAAAATATATATGTGGATTAATATTTACATTTTTTTATCTCTCTTTAATGGGGTTTTATATTTCAAAGTTACAAAACCTTTAAGGAATGTTTTTCCCAATTTTCTTTCATTGATACGTAAGTTATGTTTCACAAATATTTTATTTTTTGAGGATTATATATAGAAAATTTCATATTATAAATCATAGATCTCATTATTTTAATGAGATTGTAATATACATGTATTTATATTGTTTCATGTATATTAGGATTCAAACATACAAATGTAGTAAGAGTTTTATGTTACAATCTCTTCATTTGATGAGATTATTTGTAATTACGTCTACAATTTTGAAATAATGTGATCTATCTATAAATAATTATCATGAATTTTATTCTCTGATTATTATTTTATGAGAATAAATGTTCTCCCATCATTTTCCTCCCTTTATGAACTAAATATTTTTAAATAATTATTTTATAGGAACTCATTTTCTCAGTCAAAACTGGTTTTTCTTGCAATACAAGATTATGTGAAAATGATATAATATTTTTTAAACATGAATTGATATTTATATAAATAAATTTTTTAAAAGTTAATTCATTCCATTATAAAATTTCATATTTATTTTCAAATAAATGTATTTTCATTAAATTATTTATTTAAAAATTGATATTCAAAATTAAAGGGGTATTTTCCTGAAAATGTATTTAATTATATTTTTATGGTAATCCGATTCGACAACATCAAAAAGTATGTTTTTTATTATGATATCATTAGGGTATTTTTTAATGATTCTATTTATATCCTTTATTTCGATGTATTATTAATGCTTTAAAGATATTTTTTTGGAATCCATTTCATTTCTATGGGATAATCATGTTTCAAAAATATTGGTATGGAACCCTTTTCTTTTACACCTATTAATCATGATAGAATGACATTGTTATAGTACAGTTTTCTTTTTCAATGATTGAACACGTTTCAATGATATTTTTATGGAACCTTTTTCTTTTCCATGGGATAATAATGTGTCAAAAAGATATTTATGGAACTTGTTTCTTTTCCATACAGTAATCATATTTCAAATAGATTGTTTTGGTGCCCATTTATTTTCCACATGTTAATCACGACTCAATGCGATTTTCATACAACCTATTTTTTCACTAGTTAATTGATTTTATATAATACTTTTATGGAACCCATATTCTTTTCCATAGGTTAATCTTGCTTCAAATAGATTTTTATTGAACCTATTTCTTTTCCATAGGTTAATCATGTTTTAAATATAATTTTATGGAATCTTTTTTGTCATGGGTTAATAATGATTCAAATATATTTTTAAGGAATATAGTTATTTTACATGGGTTAATCATGTTTCAAATAAATTGTTATGAACCTTGTTTATTTTCTACTTGTTATTAAAATTTCAAAGAGATTGTAATGGGACCTATTTATTTTCAATGGGTTAATAATGTATCAATGAGATTGTTATAGGAACCATCACTTTTCCACTAGTTAATCATATTTCAAATAGATTTCTATGGAACCCGTTTCTTTTAAATGGATTCATATTGTTTCATATATATTTTTAGGAAACACATTTTATTTTTACAAGTTAATCATGTTTCATATATATTGTTATGGAACCCATTTCTTTTCTATGGTTCAATAATGTTTAAAATATATTTTTATGGAACAAATTTATTTTACATTGGTTAATCAAGTTTTAAAATTAGAAATCTTTGTTTCTATGAATTTTTTTAATGGAAAATCTATGAATTTTATTTATGATGGTGTTCTTAGATATCATATACAATGGGGAGGCCCAGATAGCATTCGATGAGCCCATTATAGAATAGATGTTTGATACACCCTGAGATATCTCTAATATTTTGGATAATGATTATATTCTACATATGATTATATTTGAAGTCAATTGTATTGTTATTCTAATTATAATGGGTTTATAAGGGTTCTATAAGGGTTCTTTGATAAAATGATCTAGGATACAATATGTTTTATTTATGATTTCTATGGGCTTTGATGTTTCATTTGATTTAGATTTATATCACTTGGGTCACGATTATTATGTTCCTTTATTATAGTCTTAGACCTTGTATTCATGTACGGTGATATTAGTATTGATGGATATAAATATTCCTATATTATGCTAATTCACTTTGCGAATTCCATCATACCATTATTATCTTATAATACTTAAAATTGATATTCATTTATTTATTCATACATTTACATTAATGATCATTGATCTCACCCTTATTATGTTTTCATTTACCATGATTATAAATAATGATGTTGAATGAGGTATTTCTATAATGGGTTTTATATGCGTGATAAAGAAGTATTAATGTGGAAAAAAATCAAGGTTAAGTGCGAGAAATAGTAATTTAATTTCATGAGAATTGTTTATTTATCAATTTTATCAATTAAATATAAATTTTTTCCTAAGAGATCTTTGAGGATGTAAGTTATCAATATTTTTATTTTTATTTTTATATATTTTTATGGAAGAAACAGTGTTACAATTATTTTCATAAATTCTAAAAATGTAATACTTATGACTTAAGAATCATATCTTGGAGTGCAGGTTATCAGTTGATGCAATCCATTTTCACCCAATATAAAGATTTTAAAAGAAAAAATAGTTTGTTTTATTGAAAACTATTCATGAATTTAAACATTAACTCTATCTTTCACTCACCGATCCTTAAATATTGTGAAAAATATTTTAAATTCATAGGATGGGAACAAAAACCTCAATAAGTATCATAAAGAAGACAAAAAACACAAGTTCAATGGAAAACATGAAAACCAATAAAAACTCAATTCTTAAAATCACAATTTTTTTACCATAAATATAAATAACATTCGTTGGAAAAGATAATTTATATTACATTATGAAAAAAAATTATTTGAAGAAAACTCATTTGAAATCATAGAATTTCATGTAGGTATTGTAATGTCCTGGAACATATATGAAAGGTTTTTGAAATTATAAGGGATTATTTCGAGACCAAGCACTGAGATGACACATGATTCCATGGTATGGTGAGGAAAAAATATACATTTGAATTTTTTTAAGGATATCTAATATAGAAAATGTTTTCTATTTTGGAATCTTCCAAGTAGGTACTGAAATTTGAAATCGGAGGTCACTGTTTCATCTTGAATTAAAACATAACCTAATAAAGGACCAAAAGACAACTAACATAGGTGGAGAGTAAATGTTAATTTTTGATAATTTTAAATAAAAATAAAATGAAATAATGAATGTTTATTTTATTTAAAAAAATTACTGGGACGCAATGCTGATCATGCTGTTTCATTTAATAAATTAATAGCATAACAGAACTATAAATAAATTATGACAGAAACATTTATTCATTTCACAAATGAAACAAGCTAATGACGAAGTGAGTCAATGTAACTGAGAATGATGAAACACATTTCCCCCATTTAATTGTTTAATAGAGATAGAGGATCTTTGGCACGATCCTCAAACCACTCTGAACTATTGGAGGATTTTCATTAGTGATTGATGAAAAACGAATCACCTCCAATGATAGATTGAGGATTAAGAGAAAACGGATGATGACTGTGTCACTCTAAGCGTCGCCATTGAACAATCCAACTTCAAGGTAGGGGGTTTGTTCTATGTGATTTTTTTCACTATTCACTAATTTTAAATGATGAATATGGATTAAAAAACTAACAGGTTTATCTTTGTGTCGTTCATTCATGAGGGAGTTGTTGTTTATTGTAGGGTATGATAGTTTAGAAAATGGGTTTTATTAATTTACCTTTTATTTTAATAAGACAAATGAAGGTCGAACGAACAAAGAAAATATCTTCCCCTTAGGTGTTCTTGTTGCTTTTCAGATCCCTATTCTTACATTCATTGCTGATGGACCCACGTGGTCATGTCGAACATTGTTGGGGGGTGGGGGGATGGAGCACGACTAGCACCCCAGATTTATGTAAAGACGAGTAGGACCCCGCGGAAGGAGAGATGACGAAGAGAGGATGCCCGAACAGCTTCCGGATCGTGGAATGAACCACTAGAGTGATTCAAGTGCCTCATGGCAGAAACCACTAGTGCACTTACATCGGTGAAAACTACGTGCATGTGCTAGTGGGCATTAATTACACATAGTAGAAATGGATGAGTACCATGAAAATGTTGAGATTGGAGAAAAGGGGGCATTGAAAATGGTCTGCGACAGTGTGAGCATAATCATATACTAAGATCAATCATGTGGTGTTGACTCCTAGAACAAGTCACATGTAGGGTGGATAAGACCGACCCACTCCAGTAGGCCGAGTTGGTTAGGCAGGTATCCCCAGGGTCGGCCCCAGTGCCTTGGGCCAGGCTGGCAATGCAGGTCAGTTTAGCTCGACTAGGTGAGACTGGACCCAGACCCAACCAGTCCCTTTCCACCAGAATGCTTATTTCATTGATATTTTATGTCTGATTGATGATTTTTTGTGGTGATGGAACCCCCACAATGAGGTGGTCCTTTAGAAATAAAATAAGTGGGTTTTCAAGGAAATTGTGATATGACTGATGCATTTAATATTTTATTCTCCCATAATAAAGAACTCTACGAGGACGAATCTTATGTCTAGCTGTGATGAGAAGATAGTGACAAGAGGTGTTGGGTGCCATAATAGGTTGAGGTGATGAGTGTGTCTAGGTTCACTGAAAAGTGGGTTTTCGAGGATATTGAGATATTACTGATGGATTGATGAATTTATTCTCCTGAAATAAAGCGGCCAATTAGTTAGAATAATTTGACTAGGTGTGACTAAAAGACAATGATGAGCGGGTCTAGGTTCCCCTACTAGAAAAAGTGATGAGAGGGTCTAGGTTCCCCAGCAGGCCAAAGAGATTAGCTAGTCTGCATTCCCTAGTAGTCCTAAGTGATGAGGGTTTCTAGTTTCCAAAAGAGGCCCATGTGACTATCTGGTCTACACGACCTAGTGGGACTATGTGACATGTGTTTCTAAGTGTCTCAGTAGGACTAAGTGACTCGTCAAGGATGAGTGCCTTAGTATTCAAAGGTGTTCAGTGTTTACGAATGATTGTCTTCTTTTTCATACAATATATGTGTACTTGTGTGAGCTAACTCTTTTGAGTCTCTATATCTTCATTTTACTTCGTGGGGGATATAGTTCATGTAATTTTTGGTAGTCTACTTCGTGCATGCTTTCCTTTTGGGTATTACCTATTTGTTTTGGGGCCCTTACTGATTATTCTGTTATTCACCCCTGTACAGGCTCCTCCCACACATGTCATGTCTTGTATAAACAAAAAATGCATCAATAGTGACCTTGGTGGTCTGGGTCCTAATAGTTCCCAGTGAGATCTGACAGATGAGGCGTACTTCTATTGATTTAGGTGGAACCCCCTTCACTTACCCTTTAGGTAGGTTTTACCGCTGTAGGATTTTTGGATTATGTACATGTCTTTTGTTCGACTTGTATTATGGCCACTTCACTTTATGTTTTGTAAAAGTATTCTCTATGGTTCTCTTAGTGGAATGCTTGTTTACTTTCCAGCATGGTGGATAGGGGATGTGTCTCGTTGTTCTTATACATACACAATAAAATTCCTCTAACTTGGGGGATAATACCTTTGGCGCTAGTCTCCAGCCCCTGTCATTTGAAGGTGAGCTTGGGATTGTCATATCACATGCCATGGTGATGGTTATTGATAGGTACCAAAGGAATTAATTTTGACAAAAACATATAAAACCTTTTCGAAACCCTTACAATATAGAATAATCACATGGTAAAATTTCAATAAAAATCTATAAAGAACATAATCATTACCTAAAGCATTGGAGCACTATCTGGTTTCACCCGTATTATAAGATATAAGAGTATCACTCGGTGCTATCTGGGTGTACTAGTCATATATAATTTTCAATAATGACAACATGAATTAAAATATTATTATTTCACTTTTACATCATAAAACTTTTTCAACGGACTTTTAAACCCCTTTGCAGATCAATTTTTGTTATCCAAGTACCATTTTTTTAAAACACAATTTTCAATAACATAATAAAAAAATGGAAAGGGGGTTTCCTTTATTTAATAAATCAAAAATAATTTCACAAGAAACCCAAAATCCAATAATGATCAAAGTGATAGAAATTTTCTCTGTCTTCAAGTACATTAATAAATGAACATTGCATTTTTTATAGGTCAAAAAAATCCATATAAACAATATATAATGAATTATTTTTAAAACATTTGAAAATAAAGAAAAAAATATATATTAAATATAATTTATAAATAATTTGGGTTCATATAAGAAACATTCACAAACAAATTTTAAAATCATGGACATGGAGAATAAAGAGTTTGAATGAAAATAATAAAATTGAGTTTTTTGAAGAAAAGTCCCCTTCCAATATTGAAATATTTGAATCATAAGAACATGAAATAATAACATTAAAAATAAGTTTATATACCCTGTCAAAATAGAAATTTATTATTTAACTTTTCAAAATATGTTAATAAATATCTCTTAAAAATCATTGGTTTATAACGTCAAAATATGACTTAATAAAAACAAAATTGGGATGAAGTCCCTTACCTTGAGTGGGAATCATCATGTATGTTTTTTATATTCCGAATTGATAAAATTATGATAATTATTTACATACATAAGAACTTTTTTCAAGAATATTATTCAATTTATTTCAATGAATTCCATGAAAAATTTGATTACATAATCAATTAATTATATGTTAAATGTTTTGATGATATTTAGATTATGTGTTAGATAATTACTTTGGTAGGTTGACTATGGTAAAAAAATAAAATTATTTAAACGCCTACCCAATAATAATCATGACATAATTATCACATTTATTCAACAATTGTGATTTTAGATCTTATAATGAATGTTGTTTTTGAGAAATTATGTAGGTTATAATACCAGGGATGGTATGTAGTATGTATGAATGAGTGACGTTTCAATTTTTCAATGATAAATTTAGAAAAGTGGAAAGTAATATTTTACCATTATAGAATTATAATAATATCATATATTGGATATTATTTATTTAAACAGACATATATATATCATAAATTTGATTTGGTGATAAAATTATTTTTACAACTCTTCATCAAGGCTGTAGTCCACAAATTCACTAACGACATGATAATTTTTGTGTGAGTGAAAAGTTAAGAAATAAAATGATATATAATCATTTAATAATGATAAAAATACATTAATATCATAATTATTCTATATATATCACACATATTCCTTATCATTATCCTTATTACCTTCCATGTACAACATTAATGAAAAAATGAATCGTATCTCATAGTGAAGTGGTAGTCTATCGTACACATGCGTTACATCAGTATATACCCTAAAGAATGGAAATAAAAAATAGATATATACGATATAGTGAATCTAGAGTTATAATGGTGCTATAAATATCATATATATAATTTATATCCATCATCATTTCTAGACATGAGATGTTGTAATGGAAAAAACCAATCACATCAATTTGTGAGGCGGCAATCCACCATATACAAAAAAGATGATTTTATAAACAATTTGATAGAATATGAGAAGGATTTATGATATTATATTAACATAATAACATATTATAATATGTAAAATAATGAAGGTATTATATAATCATGAATTAATTATAAAGTAAGTGGGTGGTGTAAAAAAATATATAGAAATCCTCATTTAAGAACTTTACCTCTTCTTTGGGTAACTTCTTCTATTTTTGACTAAAAGGATTTATATGTTAGATTTCATCCCATAATAAGGATTATTGGATAATATTATGGAATTTTGGAATTTATTTGGTTAGGTATCTTCATAAACATATGTTATTTATGGTGTGAATATTAAAGGAGAAGAGGTGTCCTTTGGTAAGTGAGGTTAGTGTCAAACTTGAAATTTTATTAAAGAAAAATGTATAACTAAAATTTTCACACACTAGAAGGGTCCCAAATGTGTTATTCTATTAATATATACATGGTAAAGTCTAAATATTTCAATAAAATAAATTTTAGAAAAAA
The DNA here is from genome assembly GCA_963277665.1 of Viscum album. Classification (NCBI taxonomy): domain Eukaryota; kingdom Viridiplantae; phylum Streptophyta; class Magnoliopsida; order Santalales; family Viscaceae; genus Viscum; species Viscum album. The sequence goes on from OY728138.1 coordinate 1,207,092,000, forward strand.
AAATTAGGAAATTTTAACAAATATTGTTTTACATTATTCCCTGACAAATCAATTAGTACCTTAACCGTTATACTTTTTTTCACTATTCATTTTGGAAAAAATTTAATTTGAAAATATTATATAATATAAAGTTTAAATATTCAAAAAAATTATCCCACTTTATAAATTTCAATTAAATAATTTGGAATAATTATATTTAAAATAAAATTCAAAAACATAACGAAAGATAATTATTTAAGAATTATATTTTTAATGAAAAATAGTATATTTTATATTAACTCAATGAATAACAATAATAATATTATAAACCACATTTTATATTTACTGATAAAGTATATATAAATTTAATTACAAACATTTTTCATTAGTTTATATTTTACATATTAAAATGTTTAAAAAATATTCCTTTTCATATAGTTTTCAAAAAAATGATGTTTTTCAATCCAAAAAACTAACTTAAACTGAAAAAATATAATATTGATTCTTAAGAAATACAGTGGATTAAATATAATGAAATAATACTTATTTTAATTTTTATCATACTAAAATAAAATTCTAAATTTTAAATTAGTTAAATTATTTAAATAGAATGAATTTTTTATAAATAAGATATATATATATATATTTCAATATTCATTGAAAAATAAAAATTATTCAAAAAAAGAAGAAAAAACATTAATATGTATTTATATTCTAATTTAAAAAAATATTAATCTTTTAAAATTAAATGTAGAAAAAACTTTAAAATTTAACCTTTTAAATATTTCATTATAGGAAAAAGAGTTAAGATAAAATTATTTCCTTTTTCATTTAAAACACCCTTAATACATTTATCATAAATATAACTATATAATTCAAATTAATAAATATAAAAAGGATATATTCAATCATTACCTAGTATTTTAAATTATATACTATAAATAGTCATATAAAATCATTCAGCTTACTATATTATTCAATATTTTCATATATTTATAATTTGTTTCAATTTTCTATTTGGTATAGTTTCCCCAATGATTATCATGGGTGACCTCATGAAAGTGGATTTAAATAATATTGTGTTTTTATTTAAATATTTTTATATTACTTTGTAATTATATAATTTATGTATAATATATTCATCATTCATATTCAATGTCATATAATTATCATTTCAAGTTGTGTTCCGTATGACTAATTTTATACATGTATCCGATTCTATAAAAAATTAAAAATAAATTTATAAACAATCGAAGAATATTTATACAATTATTAGTGGACATAAAATTTTACACTACCCCATAGAGGGGATTATATAATAATTCTATTTTAGGATGTTTTATTAATGCTCAACATACCAATGATGAAGAATTAATTTTTTTCTTAATATTTGATTTTGATGTTTTGGAAAAATAAGTGATACATGGTAATGTTGTTAGAGGATGGAAAAATACTAATATTGATGAGAAATATTACATTATTAGGCCTTATAAAGGTATTTTGGTCTTGTATAATATTTTGATATGGATTTATGAAACTCACTTGGGGTGTCATGGAGGTCTCCAATGGTGTGATTGATATAAATTGTATTTGATAATAATATTAGGTAAAAATAATTTTTGTTTGAAGTATTAATGATTTATTATTATGGAATTACAATATTTATCACATGATTGAAAAATATGAAATAGTTTTTGTTATAAATTTCATAACAAAACCTTCATATCCATTGTATGGAACATGTGATGAATTTATACTTGTAAATCACATTGGCATGTCATTATTTATGTGAAGATAAACAACAATATATAGAGTGAAGGAGGTTGTACATAATATTGTATATGGAATAACACTGTTAAACATTCATATTGGTCCAATATTATATGATAACATTATTGATGAGGCTACATGTAAACATGGGTTAATAGTATGGAGGAATACTTTGTAATCCTTAATCAATTTTAATAAATGGTGAACCATAGTGGATGATGATGCCAATTTAAAGAAAAAATAATTATTCTCATATAATGGTGATGACAAATTTACATATAATTAATAATATTTAGATAAAAAGGTAAATTAAGTTAAAAAATATCACACACATGACAATAAAAAAAATATTCTGACAGAATGGATAAATTAGACACTCAAATCATGATCCAGAAGATTGCTATTATATTTTTGCTTTCTAAAGGAGTTTGGGATGTGATAAGTTAAAACTATGATTTTAACAATAATTATAATAATCCATTAACTAAAATATTATTATTTTTATATAATTATAGTAATTATATATGAATCAAACACATTGTTCAATGTTCTTGATGGAACAATGTCCATGTCCATTCAGTTATAGGGTATCTTTTGGCTTGGGGATTTGGTTTGACAGAACATAGTCGACATCGTGGGTTGGCTACCCAAGTAGAATTAGGTTTAACTGAGAGGAAAGTGGTGATGAAATATTTTTCTAGGATTTTAGGATTGGTTACTCTAATCAATATTTCGTCGAACCATTTGTTAATGTAGTTGGTGAGTTATTCCTACCAAAAAAATTAAATTTATTTGTTAGGACCATGTCAAGGATATGAGTAGGTGAATATGGTTCATTGACAATATAATATAAAGGAATGTGTATATTCTAAAACTAGTATTGACTTATATTATGTTATTACATAATTTTAGGATAGTAGTATTGTTTTTAATTTAATATTTTTACATAATCTATAATCAATAATGTATTAATAATTTTCTCTTAAATTTTATTGATATTTAAAACCAAATCACTTCAACTATATCATCATTATCAATAATAGAAAAGTAAAACCTTCACACTATCATTATATTCCCATAAGGGTGTAGATACTGACACAATGTATATAACCATTAATTCAAATCATACATGCTAAAAACCCCAATTTTCGAGCCTCTTCCTAAAAAGTCTTACGTGGATGGCTTACATCTCTAGATAAAACATGTGGATGATGAAATGGATGTCTAGTAAATTATGATATCCTCTATGTACATTGAATGTCTATTAAAATATGATTATATAAAAGAATATAAAATAACGTACCTCCATCATGATCATTATTAGGATAAGGTGAAACAAGATAGTTATGATATCCCCAATGAAGTATTCGTGTCAATGCTTGAATAATCAGTATTAACTTGACCTCATGTTTTAAATCTTACTGGATACCTAAAATAATTATTCATCTTAGGGTTTACAATATTTGATGAGTTGTGCACAAATATTATTCTATCTTCACTACCTAAAACCACTACCAATTTCTTTATGAATTTTAATATTATAAATAGTGACAAGATGATTTCATAAATTTCAACACATATTTTACATGTTTATCAAGACATGGGTGGGAAAATACATTGTTATTGTAATGAATATGAAATTAAACTATAGGGAGATGATTTTGATGCCTCATTCTAATTATAAGGCTCCAGGGAAACATTATTCAAGTATAGAGAATATATAACATATAACAATTGAGTATAATGAGGTGTATTTTTCACGTAGAAATTAAAAACACTAGAAGAGGAACTGACCCTAACCATATAATCATGATGAATATATATGTGTGATCATTATCCATTGTAATACTTCTAAATATATATTTTGGGTATTAAATACAATATGTAGTTCCCTCATGTTCATCAAAATATAGAAACCAAGTTTATTTTGAAATTTTTCTATAGGATATGTGATTCTAAATAAGGCCAAAGGTTTGAGGCTAGCTACACTATCCATTATAGTGTACAATAAAAAATTTATAATAGTGGTTATTTTAGATTTATAAAACCATTATTATGTGTCTGGTATTATTAAAAACTTTATCTAATTCTCTTATTTATACATTGATTGATTTATATTCATTTTTTTAATAAGGTATGACACATTTTTAAAGTTAACTTATATTATGGTCTGGAAAAATTAATATTGGTCTCAACTAATTAAATTGAAGAAACCTAATATTTTCAATTCATAAGGAATAAAATTCACTCAACTCATCTCACACTTTGTTTTGGAATAACTGTCATGGTCATATAAAAGATAAGTGTTTGAAAATTATCTATAAAGATTATTACTCATACTCATTAGGTATTAAAATACATAAAATTTTCTAATTTTTTTTATAAGTCAAAATGATCAAACCAAAATTTAATTGTCAATTTTAGAGTTCTATAGTGTTTCTATAATTGATATACATTGATGTGTGTTAACCATATCAAGTAGAATCTAGTAGTTTATTATCAAAAATTATGTATTTTATCGATAACTCTAGAAGTTACTCTTATGTATACATAATGAGGTATAAATCTAGATCCTTTGAGTAGTTCATGGAGTTGAAATATGATGTTTTGAATTACCTTTAAAATAAGATAACGATAATATAATCAGATCATGGTTGTGAATATATTAACCGAGAGTTTATTCAATTACCACCAGAGTAAGATATTTGAGGTTAACTAACTCTCCCCTGTATTCCACAATTAAATTTTTTTCTATGAAAGTAGGATACATACCGTGATGGACATGGTATATTCTATCACTTGTCACAAAATCCAACAATTATACTTTTAGAAATATTAATTACACATGACACCAAACATTTTAGACTGAGTACCAAATAAATCAAAAAATGGTATTCTTTTTGAGTTATGGAGATAAAATAAACTTTTATTTCACATACTCATTAATATGTGTGTGAGGGTGATTTTAAGAATATCTCAATAAATAAACTAACAATTTGGGAAATATTCTATATATTTCTAGTTTATCCATAGGAAACAAGGGGATACCACTTATATGATATCTTATATAAAAAGACTATTGTAATTAGGAAATATATATTACATGAGTTGAAACACATATTCAAAAAGGATATGAATACATAGATAATCTTCAAGAATTTTATGTTCAATATATTTACTATTTAGTACAAGAAGTGAATCTATAATTAGTAATGGAATATGTTTTTATGAAAATAACTGTAATGACAAGGACCACCAGAGTGGATAAGGAATTGGGATGATATTATTTCAAAATAAAACAATATTTTTAATCATTATTGGTTGATAACAATGGGAACATTTTTACAAGGATGTAGTAGAGAGCTCAGAAGCTATAAATTTGAAATATTTCATGAAATATGAGATGGGTTCTATGTAGAAATACCATCATTGATTTTGGGTTAATCCTAAAATAAGTGAAAATAATATTTTGTGTAAATGGATATTAAATAGAAAACTAGCCATGGATGGTGAAGTTATAACCTATAAAGAACTGAATACTGGAAAATATTTTATATAATTTTAGGGAATATACTATCAAAAAACTGATTATATAGTTTCCATGTATAAATCCATTAGAATCCAACATTCCATTATAGCTTCCAAAGACGATAATATTTTGTATATATATGCCAAAACAAAATTATTTATTGGGATCTTTTAGAAGATGTGTATTTTACACAATCAAAAGGATTTTTGAAGTTAGGAAATGCAAAAATTTTATGAAAGTTGAAAAGATCCATTTATATATTAAATAAAGAGACTAGAACTTGTAATATTGAGTTCGATGAAGTGAACAAACAATTTATTTTCATTAAGAAAGAATTTCTTCCAAGTGTTGAAAAGTGGTTAAGTGGGATTACATATGTCTTCATAGTCATATATGTTGACTATAAATTACTAATTGCAAATGAGATACCATCCCTATAAGAGTTTAACATGTAATTAAGAAGGTGATTCTATATGTAAGACATAGTAACAGAAAGATACATTATAGAGATCAAGATAATTTTTAATTGAGAAAAAGGGTTTGTTAGACTATGTAAAAGTTTATACATTGACTAAATTCAGAATAGGTTTAGGATGGAAAATCTCAAATGGGATTAGTTTCATTGCCATGTGGTATACATCATTCAATGAAGATGTCTCCACATACTCAATAGTAATGAGAGAATATTATTATGATCTAAAATACTTATATATTAGGGTATATCCTTTATTTCATTTTATGTATAGTTACTTATATTTCCAATACATTTTTCATGGTAAGAAGATATCATACAAATTCATATAAATACAATTTTTATTCTATAACAGATATCCATAATTTTCTAAGGAAACCTAAGGATATGATCTTAGCATATACAGAAAAAAAAATCCTTTTATTAGGGGTTATACAAATAAAATAATTCATATAGATCAAAATGATATAAAGTCACATTCAATATATGTATTTATTTTCAATCGAGGAGTTATTAGATTAAGAGTTCCAAGAACCTAGTTTTTTACAATTCTAATATAGATTTAAAGTATATTACAGCCTTTGAGGAATCAAAGGAAGGGTTTTGGATTCATAACCTTATCTAAAATATTTATGTGGTTCATAGTAATCAAGATATTTTCATATTTTACTATCATAAAACCATAGTAGTGGATATTTCTAAAGAGTCAATGTCACATAAAAAAACATACAATATTATTTTTATCAATTAATAGATATTTTTAATATATGGGGATTTCTATTTGAAAATAGATTCCAAGGAGGTAAATATACTGATCCCATTGATGAAAGGTCAATCTCAGTATTTTCATGAGTATATTTTCAGTGTTAATGATATGAAGGTTATTAAATGTTGTATCTACTATAAGTTGGTGTCTAAAGAAGTTTTCTTCCTAGAACAAAAATCATTCTACATGATGATTACATTTATTGGTTTTATTGAGTGTTAATAATATTTTCTTTTCACATCATTGTTGTTCCTATGTAGAAAATAGAATATAATATTGTCCTAATAATATTAATAACAATGAAAGGTCAAATTAGTTTCCTACTATGGTAAGAACCAAGAGGTTCTATGATAACATTACTGAATATATATTATACAGTGAGACGATATCATTTGATAGGATATAAATGTTATAGGATATCTTTGTCAAAGACTCATAATACATTGAGGAGCCTTCTCCTGGGGTGTTCCCGTGGAAATTACCTGAGAAATATAATAAGATGAAAACACCCACTAGTTGTAATTCAACATTTATATGATTAATTATATGTTCATCTTCATTGAAATGTGTATTTACCCAAAGATATAAATATTTTCATTAATGAATAACATAATATATAGAGTTTGATTTATTATTGAAACCCATGATGAAATATTCTTTCAGAAATGTAGGATACATTTGTTTATTCATACATGGTGTTCTATTTATGGATAATATTAGAAAAGATTTATCCTATCCATCCAATTATAGAAGATGATATCTAAAGTCCTCTAATGGGAATGGAATAGTCTGGATGAATCTATGGCGTTGGAGTTCTATGGGATAGTTCATTTTTTGTAATACATAAATGATATGTCAACCATATTTGTATATGAAACCAGAAAACAACCAAATTGATTAAATATATCATGAAATTAGATTATATTTCCTGTTTAGTATTTTTATGAGGTTTTATATCATTATGACATTAAATAATTTTCTTATTGGATCCTTGGGGTATTTATTGATGCTAATCTTGAGCTTTAGGCGTCACTACCTATTTCTAATGAGAATTTGGAATGTTGTTTAACATATTATGTGTATACAGAATATCAATTAAATTCAATGATTAATATTAAATCTTAGAATACATTTTATTAGTACTTTTTGTATAATAATATCAAGTGCGGTAAATTTATATGTATTTATAATGAGTTATTCAAATAAATATGAGAGTTAAAAAATAATTATTATTTATTTTTATGGTTAGGGAAATAAAATATTTTTTATAGTAATATATGAATAATCAAGTGAACTATATTTTTTACATAAATTTTCATTATTCATGGTTTGGTAAATGTCAAGGGTGATAAGTGGAAACAATTATATGATCAGATAGTACAATATATAAATGATATTTATATAATCTTAATAAATAGACATTTCATATGAATAAATATTAAATTTTTATGAAGACATAGTGTTTACTAATAATTAAGCAATATGAATGAGAAATTATCTTAAAATATGAAACAATAAATATTCCCCAATTTATATAAAGTTATATCTATTTCATTTGAGATAATAGTTAACTATGACTAATACATAGAAATTATCCCAATCCTTAGAGAGATTTATATAGATCTAGAGTGTGGTCTCTCTTCTACACAATGAAGAAACCAAGATAACATAAACAATATTTCATCCTCGATTAGAATTCTATAGAGATCAACCATGAATGATAAAAGAGAATCAGATCAATGATGATAGCATCTAGTGATTCTATATATAAATTTAGTGATTATGGTTCTTGTGTGGATAGCCACTATAGTGATCGTTCACATTGAACATAGAAGAAAATATTTTGATGGTGAGACCGATTAAACCAAATCATTAGTAAATAAATAATTAAAATACTATTTAATTCTAGAAATAATATAAACTAATTATGAATTACATGTTATAATATACCTCTTCTTGTTCATGCATTCATATAAAATAATAATTGCATTAATTCCATTTTTCATGAAATTTTTGTTGAATAACTCTCATGTTATTCAATGATTATAAAAAATATCTAATTTTTCTGTGACTAATTTGGTCCTTGCATTGCACCCAAAAACTAAACTAGTTGCCACCATCATTGGTTCATTGAGGGAGACATTGAAAAGATAAAATTTAATATGATTTACTGGTTTTATGAGTATATATTCATGTATTTTTGTCTAATTAATGATACCACTATGTTTATGAATCACATGAATGGATATTTTGTAACATACCAAGATTTCATAGTATTTTATTTCTTCAAAGTAATTCAATAACTTTCACTACATACAACACTGAGTTCGAGCGCACCATGACATACCTAACTAGCTGTTCAAAAGTGGTTATGAATAATATTAATCGATTTTTTAACTTTATATAATCTTTATAATTTTAGAGTCTATATTATGAGTTTATGAGACATAATGTAAGAAAAATTTCATTTTTCAGATAAAAGAAGTATTTTTCAAAAAATTAAAGTTTAATATCTTTTAATGGAGAACCCTATTTAAATCCAATATTTGAAACTATTATATATTAAATATTACAAAATAAACATCCTCTATAGAATAGGGACATAATAATGTAGTTTCAACAAATTTTTGGTGTCTTTTTGATAAGTTTAATATTTGGGTGGATAGTGAATAATATTATATTTTAACTAAAAACAACTTTGTTAATCAAAATAATATATAGTGTTGAATTAATAATTTTAATGGTTTATAAGTATAATTAAATATTATTTTTAACATTTAATCCAGTGTTATTCATTGGATGTAATTTTAATTTGAAATCTGATTTAAACAAGTGTCAATCATTTGGTAGTTATTATTTCTTAAAAATACGTTTTTGGGTTTTGACAACGAGAATTAATTTTAATTTGGTAAATGAAATATATATGTTTTTGTGTATGGTAAAATATAATTCATTTTGTAATTATGAATATTAAAATTAGCTTAGGGTGATATTTTGGTATTATTATAAAAACATTCACTTTTTTATGGAAAGTGAAAACACAAAGTTATTGGATAAAACCAACTTTTTATTCAAATAATTATTTATTTCTTTTAAATTTATTTTATATAAAAATAGATAAATAATAACTATATAAGTTCAATATAATTCATTGGAGTCATTTTATAATAAGTTTAGATATATAAAAAGTTTATTGAACTTTTCACCGTCTTTTACCCACCTCCTATGAGAATTTAAAATTTCTTATAAAACTTAATTTTATCGCTTCTAAGAGTGGAATTTCAAAAATCATAGAGGCACTGTTATCCTCGGTAAGTAAAATGGGGATCAATAAGATGAAAATAATTTCTGGTGAACCATATTTTTTGACATTTATTTACCGCGGTTAAAGGTAAATAGGGTAATTCAAGTTAAAAAAGAATATTACAATTATACAAAATTACCTTAACCCTTGTCCTAATATTATTGGATAAGTCAGGGCCAACCGTGGACATCCTTGGGTCTATTTAGGGATACCATGTAGCCACTTATAAATGATAATGACACTTTATTTTAATTAACTTAAAGTAAAGGGAAAATTGACCGAAACAAATATCTTTTAGTAAATCAATTTTTAAATGGGTTATATGATTCATCTTTTAGAATATAAATATTAATTTGAAAGAAAAAAATATTTCATAAATAATTTTATTTTATTTATATTTTTTAGACATTAAATAATTTAATTTATTTATGGCACAATGATGGTGCAATAATTACCTAATTAATGAAATATTAAAATATTTTATATTAATAATATCTAAATAAAAGTAGTTTGAGATTTTTTTGGAATTAAAAGAATTTTATAGGTTAACATGACATGTTAGGGTTGGTTAGATGAATTGTTTTCAATGTAATAGAGTTGTTATAAATTTAGCAAAAACAATATACTAAATAGTGTGAAAATTGACATAAAAAAGTTTTAAAAACAAATATTATATTATTAATTTATATTCTATTTATACAAATTTTAGGTTCATCCAAATGACATATATAATTATATATTTATCATTAATTAACCACTTGGTGTTCTCTTGTATGTTTATAGTATTTTTATTAACCATATAATATAAAAATACAAATAGACATGGTAAATGTCAAACTATTTATCTAAAAGTTAAATCTAACAAATAAAGGTAATATATTGACCCAAACCTATCTAAAACCTATTGGTTGAGTGTTTTTGAACCCATAACCACCATATACTTTATATAATCTACTTTTGATCTGTTAGAAACCGAAAATTATTTTATTATAAAATTAGATTTCTAGATTTTCCTAAGGTTCCTCTCACCCCTCTTATAAAAGGGAACTCCCCCTTCTCTCTAATTCACGCCTTTAAATCCATTTGGCTTCGCAAAACCCTACCAAAATACCCCATAAACTTACCTCAATTTATCATAGTGGCCTTCCATTAGTCATAAATCCAACATTAAGAGTGGTTTTCATCAAATCAAAAGAAATAACCCGAAGAAGAGGTAAATATTTCATCACCTCTTTCATGTTCCTTTCTTTTTACACTTCCTATTTTTTTGTTGTTTCCATTATAAAATAATAACTCCAGTATATTCTATATTCCCGTGATGTTATTATAAATTTTATACAACCATATACATTATTCTATCCCACCTTTGCATGACATGTCACCATACATGCATACGTACGGATTACCATCTCTGTGTCGTGGTGTAATTGTTTTTCAATACATTATTATTTGAATAGGTATAATAATGATTTTTAATTGATGTAAATAATAAATATAACATGATAATGATTGTTTATATATGATATACTATAGAATTATTTATTATTTTATTATTAAAAAATTATATTTTTACTCATGCGTACGTACAGATTACCGTCGCCACGAACACAATGAGATTCATTACCCATCATAATATACTCAAGAATAATTTTCATTAGATGATTAAAAATAATGTTTAATGACTTAATATAATTCTGAATATGAATAATATACATTCTATCATTAATAAACATTACTTATGTAACAAAGTATATAAATGAAAACGAATCAGTTAACACCCGAGACAATGATCGTACTAAAATATCGTTAACAAAACATAATTATAAGATCATAATTGATTTCATATTAATGTATATAGTTCTTGTATAATTTAATAATAATGAATTCAACATTATATAAGAGTTTAACCTACCCTCGACCAAGGAAATGAACAAGGTAAGGGTTAATTTAACAATCTATTTATTATCTGAGGTTTTTTTTACGTAAGTATCTACTGGGACCTCTTTATAATCCACATCCATGTTTCATAAAATTATTTTCAAAAAGAATATTTTAAGGGAATATTTAACTAGATAATCATTTTAAATGGTTGAAAATATTTATTCTTCATAATCATTATCATTAATGTCCATGTTTTCAAAATGGGTTTTAAGGATTTATTTATATGGACATGAATGTTTTTAAAATTTTAATTCCTTTCGAAAGAATCAAAGTGGTATGGGACACTTTGATTTAAAAATGTCTTTAAATGTATTCCTATATAAATTGTTTTAATTTGAAATGTTTTTATGAAAGAGGTATATTTCTCTGAAAGAGTTTTACAAATAATTTTCATCTATATCAACATCCATTGATGGATTTCAAACTTATTTGAAGTTCATTTATTATGATACGAAACATCCATATTGTATTGAAGGTTTTGTGATATGTTTGGATGTTGATGGGTTATTTTTATACCATTCATGGTTTATAGATAATGTATTGACTTTTTGTATGAAATTTTTAATATGAATATTTATGTTATGTTTAAACCTTTTCATATTAGGAATGCATTTGACTTAGAAAGTGACGGGTGGAGCCCGATATAGCACATTGATTCATCATTAAGTCTCATGAGAATAACTAGTGTCTTGTCACAAGGCCTTGAAAAAATCTTATTTGTAGTCTTGGTAAAAGGCCTTAACTATGTGGTTATGAAAGTCTAGACTTATGCATTCCATCATTATGAATGTGGCTATTGATATTTCATGTGATTATTCAACTAGTAGAATATCTTTGTGGGTAATTAATTAACATTATTTGATTCTACCTTTGCTATATTATGCTGAAGTTCAATTTTAAAAGGCTTTTGTTTTATCCTGATACATTTCCTTAAATGTTTATTCTTATTTATGAAAGTTTCCTCTACATTGTTATTCCTACTGAGCATCTGAGCTCACCCCTTTCTATGTTTTATTTTTCCCATGATGCAAAGAGGTATTTCCTGACTGACCTATAGGGATAGTCTAAAGGGATATGAGTGAGGTATATGGAAATAATGTTGTTGTAGTTTTTCATTTTATGATGTAATGTATGCCTTATGAATGTATCTATTACTTCAAAGGCTAATAAACTAATCGGTCATTCGAGACATGATCTTTTGTGATCATTCCGATGTTATTTAATAATGCATCGACTCTGGGTAACTAGGGTCAAGGTGTTACAGTTGGTATCAGTGAATGTTTAGTAAAAACCATGGAAACTAGATTTAGACAAGCTCTAATTAGATTACATAGCCCTAAGATAAACATTGAGGAGTAGTATAGAAGAACTTCCTAGAATTTTTCTGTTGTAGATATTTTGTGAGTTTTCCAAGCAATACATCCTGGGGGATATGATTAGGATAATTCTAATTTTCATTATAAACCATTATGAAGGGGTTTATGAGTACATACCTCCTCAATGAAAATATTTTTATGATTATGGATTATATCCATAGACTGTTAAACTTACGTTAGGTATTTTACAAGTTTGGAATTATTCATTGCAATTCATAAACTGACGTAGTGTATGCCATTGTATAGAAATGGCACCCAGTAGAAGGAATTGAACTCCAGTAATATGTCTGATCCAAATAGTATGAAGGATCATATATTTCATAATATTAATCCAACATTTAGAAGGGAAATAGTCTCCCATGTATTCTCAACATATGAAGAAATAGTATCATGTGTTAATAAGAGAAGTAATGAATTATCTAAGTCCTATGGATTTGATGGGAATAAAGAGAAGAAAAGTATGGTAGAGAGAATGATGGATAAAGGGAAGAGAGGAAAGAAGGATTTTCCTATATGTGACAACTGTGGAAAGAATCACCTTGGTAAATTCTTGAAGGGAATGGGATTTTGTAATAAGTGTGGTGGAAAATGACACTAAGTACATGATTTCAAGGGAGGGAAAAATGTCTCAAATGTATAATGATTCACCTGAAAGGAATTGGGACAGTACGCGAATCAATGTCCAAATCATCAGAGTATACCCCAAATGCTGCTATTAGATAATAATCATGTTATTATACTATAAAAGATGAAGGGGAATGATTAAGAGTTCTTATGTTTTTATTAAAGTATTGTTTCATTTTGAGTGTTGTATCAACGATTTACTGGTTATATGAATTATGGAAATAAATTTGTATTTTACTGCAGTACTATTTCATTAAGGACTTGAGATTCTGTGGAACTATGAAAAGTGACTCAATCGTAGGTCAAATTTTTGGATAATATATGGTTGAAAGAATGATAAACCATAATATGTATCTGATACCAAGGTAGTGATTTTTGAATAATAGATGATTGATTTGAAGAAATTATATTAGATATTATTGACTACTGTGAAACTGATTAATGATTTGAATATTCCATCATTATTGGAGTCTAAAAATATTTTGTATAGAAGGATTATATCCAGTATTCTCTAAGGAATAAGGGAGCATGAATGTAATCAATAAGGCTTTATGGTAATTCAAGATGTTGGATTGTTTTAAAAGAATACATGATAATGGTGTTTAATGTTACTATGTGGAAAAAATGATCTTCATTGTGATTACCTTCCTTATAAATTTTGTACTATGATTTTGGAAAAAAGTATTTTGGGTAATTCTACTTTGAGATTTTTTTTGATCTCCAAAAAAAGGATAACCCAAAGTTCGGGCGGCAACCCATCGCGTCTGATAAGGCCATGAGACTTGAACCCGCAACTGACAGGAAACAAAGGTGTAACACCTACCACTAGCCCACATGTTGTCCAGGATTGAATAATGTAGTTTTTTTAAAATATCTGGTAGATGAACTATAAATTAATTTTTTTTGGAACCCTATACGAATAGGATAAATAGAATATTTTTCTATGTTTTGTTATCTTTAAGAGGGAAAGATGAGTTTGCGGTAGAAATTAGTTAAAGGATGGGACTCTCCTTGTCAAGTATATTTTTTTTCTTCTCTTATTCTATAAATAAATTAATTCTTAAACTATAGGTAAGGGATCTTAAAACTAAAAATGTGTTATCCAAATACCCTAAGTTTTGTTGAACCGATGATATTTTAAATCATCATAGATTAATGGATTTGAGGCCCTCAATACTACAATTGTTTGTGACTGATGACCTCAATCACAACCTCTAAATATTTATGTTTTCCTCAGATTATGTTTCCCTAATTCCACCAATGTTCTCTTAATCAAGATCATAATTTGGTGGTGACTTTTTCATTCTTATTTTCCTCTTATTGAGGCTAAATTTTATTAACCCAATTTCTAATGTGGGTTTTCCCACAATAGTTATTTCTATTTTCATCCTTTTATTTTCGAAGAACAATTTCAAATTGTGACGACGCAATTTATTGAAGGAGGGAATAATGTAACATCTCATGATTTTATAGTATGTTATTTTTTCAAAGTAATTTAATAACCTTCACTACACGCAACACTGAGTTAAAGAGCACTACGACTTACCTAACTTGCCGTAAAAGAGTGGTTATGAATTGTATTAAATGAATTTTGAACTTTATATAATACTTATAATTTTTTAATCCATATTATTAGTTTCTTATAGATAATGTAAGAACAAATTCATTTTTTTAGATAAAAGATGTAATTTTAAAAAAATGCAATTTAAACTTATTTTAATCGAAAACCCTTTTTAAATATAATATTTGAAACTTTTATATATTCAATTTTACAAAATAAACTTCTCCCTTAGAATCTGGAAATAATAATTTAGTTTCAATAAATATTTGGTGTTTTTCTGATAACATTCATAATTAACTGAATAGTGAAAAATACTCTATTTTAACTAATAACAAGTTTTTTAATCGAAATAAATTATAGTGTTGAATTATAAATTTGAATGGTTTCGAAGTATAATAAAATTATATTTTTACCATTTAATCCAATGTTGGCCTTTGTATGTAATTTCACATTAAAATTAGACATAAACAAGTGTCAATCTTTTGGTAATTATTATTTATTAAAAATACGCTTTTTGGTTTTAACAATGGGAATTAATTTTAAATTATTAAATTAAATTTATATGTTCTATGTTTGGTAAAATCATTTTCATTTTTGAATTCGGAATATCAGAATTAGCTTAGGTGAAAATTTTGGAATTTTCTGAAAACATTTAATTTTTGATGAATAGTGAAAAACACTAAGTTATTGGTTAAAACTGACTTTTTAATTAAATAATTAATTATTTATTTAAAATAATTTTAGGTAAAAATAGATACATAATACCTATATATGTTCAATATAATTCATTGGATTCATTTTATAATATGTTTAGATATATATAAACATTATTGAACTTTTCACTATCTTTCACCCACCTCCTAGGAGAATTTACAAATTTTGATGAAACATAATTTTACGGACACTGTGAGTGGAATTTCAAAAATCGTAGAGACACGGTTAACATTAGTATGTAAAATTTTTTCCAATAAGATGAAAATAATTTTTGGTGAACAGTAGCTTTTGACTTTTATTTACCACGGTTAAAGGTAAATAGTGTAATTCAAGTTAAAAAGAATATTATAATAATTCAAATTAACATAACACTTATCTTAACATTATTGGATGAGTCAGGGCTGACCATGGGCATCCTTGTGTTGAATTTGGGACCCCATGGAGCCACTTATGAATGATAATGACACTTTATTTTTATTAACTTAAAGTAAAGGCAAAAATAACGTAAACAAACAAATTATAGTAAATCAATTTTTACATGTGGTAATATAATTTATATTTTCAAAAATAAATATTCATTGGAAGTATAAAAATATTTCCTACATAATGGTATTTTATTTTCATTTTTTAGACATTATATAATTTATTTTATTTATGACACCATGATGATGCAGTAATTACCTTATTAATGAAATATTAAAATATTTGATATTATAAATATCTCAATAAATGTAATTTCAGCATTTTTTTGAATTAAACTGATTTTATAGGTTAATATGACATGTATTGTTTAGTTAGATGAATTGTTCTGGAATTAATAATGCGGTTATAAATTTAGGAAAAACAAAATACCAAATAGTGTCAAAATTGACATAAAAGAGTTTTTAAAATAAATATTATATTATTAATTGATATTCTATTCATAAAAATCTATGGTTCGGCAAAAATAATTATATAATTATAGGTGTATGATTAATGAACCACTTGGGTTATGCTTCTATGTTTATAGTATTTTTTTAACTATATAATTTAAGAATACAAAGAGTCTTGGGAAATGTCATGCTATTTAACTAAGAGTTAAATCTAAAAAATAAATTTAATATAGAGACCCAAACCTATCTAAAACCTATTGGATGAGTGGTTTCCAACACATCCCCACCATATACTTTACATAATATACTTCGGAGCCATTATAAACCAAAAATTATTTTATTATAAAATAATATTTCAATTTTTTCCGAAGGTTCCCCTCACCCATATTATAAAAGGGTACTCCCCCTTATCTCTAATTCACACCTTCAAAGTCGTTTTTCTCACCCACCCCCTTCCCAAATACCCTATAAACTATCCTCCCTTTTTCTTTGAGGCCTTTATTTAGTTATAAATTTAACTTAAGTATCTCTTTTGATCAAATTGATAGGAAGAACCCGAAGAAGAGGTAAATATTTTATCACCTCATTCATGTTCCTTTCTCCTTCTGCTTCCTCTTTATTTGTTGATTCAATTCTAAAATAATTACCCCAGTATCATTTATATACTTTGATTTTATTATAAATATGATACAACCATATTCATTATTCTACCCATCCTTTGAATGACATGTCACAATACATGCGTACGTACGACTTACCGTCTCCACGTCGTGGTGTAATTGTAATTCAATACATTATTATTTGTATGAGTATAAAAATTAAGATTAATTGATGTAAATAATAAATATAACATGAAAATGATTCTGTATATATAATATACCATCCAATTATATATTATTTTAATATCAAAATAATCATATAGTCACTCGTATGTATGTATGGATTACCGTCTCCACGAAAATGATGAGATTCATTCCCCATCATAATCCATTCAAGAATAATTTTCATTAGATGATTAAAAATAATGTTCAAAGACTTAATATAAAACATAATATGAATATGATACATCCTATATTTAATAAACATTACTTATGTAACAAAGCTTATATATGAAAATGAATCAGTTAACACATGAAACAATGATACTACTGAAATATCATTAACAAAGAAATATTGAAAGATCATATATGATATCATATTAATGTATATGGTTCTTTTATAATTTAATAACAGTAATTTCAACATTATACTGGAGGATAACCTACCATCGACCAAGGAAAAGAACAATTTAAGGGTTAATTTTACAATCTCTTTATTATCCAAGGTTTTTTTTTACATAAGTATTTATTGGGACATCTTTATCATCCACATCCATGCTTAATAAAAATATTTTAAAAAGGAATATTTTAAGGGACACTTTAACTAGATCATCATTTTATATGGTTTAAAATATTTATTATTAAAAATCATTCTCATTAATGTCCATGTTTTCAAAATGGGTTTTAAAGATTTATTTATATGGACATCAATGTTTTTAAAATGTTAATTACTTTAAAAAATTTCAAACTATTATGGTAAACATTGATTCAAAAATGTATTTAAATGTCTTCCTTTATAAATAGTTTGACTTTTAAATGTTTTTAGGGAAAATTTTTATTTCTCTCAAAGAGTTTTAAAAATAATTTTTATCAATATCATCATCTTTTGAGGGATTTTAATCTTATTTTATGTTTATTTATTATGATATGAAACTTCCATATCGTATTGAAGTTTTTGTGACATGTTTTAATGTGGATGTGTTATTTTTCTACCATTAATGGTTTATGGATAATGTATTGACATTTTTTATGATAATTTTATTATGAATTTTATGTTATGTTTCAACCTTTTCATATGAGGAATGAATTGGACTTAATAAGTGATGAGTGGAGCCCACAATAGCACTTCGATGCATCGATAGGTCTCATGAGACAAACTAGTGTCTTGGAAGAAGGCCTTGACAAAATATTATTTTTATTCTTGGCACAAGGCCTTGACTATATTGTTTTAAATGTATGGCATTATGCATTCCATCATTATAAAAGTGTCTATGGATGTTCAATTTGATTATTCGACTACTAAAATATCCATGTGAGTAAGTATATGAAATTTTTTGATTTTATCTTTTTCATATTATTCAGAAGTACATGTTTAAAAGAATTTTGGTTTAGTCTTATACATTGCCTTAAATGCTTATGATTATTTATGAATGATTCCTCTATATTTTTATCCTTATTGAGCATCTGAGCTCACCCCTTTCTATGTTTTATTTTTCCTAGGATGTGAAGATGTATTTTATGACCGACCTACAGGGATAGTCTGAGAGTATATGATTTTTGTCTATGGATTCAATGTTTTTGTAGTTATTTATTTTATGATGTAATGTAAACCTTATGAATGTATCTCGTACTTCCAAGGCTACTAAACTAATCAAACTTTCAAGACATGATCTTTTGTGATCATGCCAATGTTATGTAACAACGCACTAACTCTGGGTAACTGGGGTCGGGGTGTTACATCTTTAGCTTATAAATATCATTCAAAATTATGTATTTTGGTAACATCATGATATATTCAAAGATGCAGGATTCACATGATAGATACCTTGAGATAATTTTGACCATGTTACATGCACATTAAATAAATGATAACTGACCTGAGTGTCATGTTTTGATATATTAGGTGAACATAAAAGGTTATGTCATTCAACTAGAATAAATATATATTTGAACCACAAGATTTGTTGGTATTTTTTCTCCTAGCATGAATTGATTTATTATCATATTCAGTTGGTGTAATAATTTCATACATTTAAATTTGATATGTAGTTTTCTCCTTGGAACTACAATATCGTTAAAGTCTCCATTAGTAGGAAGGAACATGGATTTGGAAAGTGGACATCATAATTTGGTTTCATTCATATGTGTTTTATAGATGAGTAGATGGAGATCATAATTTTGGATTGTTGGGATGTGGGTTATACCCATCTATTTATCACATCGTCATTGGTAGAGTGAGTGACGAATAGTTAAAATATTGATCCAAAGTGGATCATGATGCATTGGAGGATTTAAGACAATTGTTACATTATAAGATGTGATATATATGTACAAGGGTACAATATAGTTTAGAGTAGATTAATGGTTCTTTAATCCATGATGTAATATATAACAGGTTACCTCGATGCTTCATAGTAGGTAGTGAACCCTGGATGGACCAAAATGTATCAAGATGGCAGATGAATTTTTTTGGGAACTGACATGAAAGGAAACATCACAAACCTTATCCCATATTATCTGGATTTTCAGAGGATCAAGGTTAAGAATCATAACCAGAACTGGATACTTGTGCCACATCTAGTGAAAGTGATGAAGTGGTATGAGGTGATCACAGAAATTGTAAATGGTTTTCCTAGAGCCCTGAGATGTCAGTATACTAGGTGGGTTTTAGTGGATCAGTTGACTAAAGTAGCTCACATCATACCAATCATGGTGGATAAATCAATACATGAGATAAGAAAAATCAATGTTCAAGAACTCATGTGGATGTGTATAGTAACTTCAATAATGATATATGATTGGGACTCCTACTCCAATTCCTTGTCTTTACAAGGATTGAAGAAGGTAATGGGGGCTTAGGTGAAGTTGAGTATGGATTATCATCCTCATATTGATGTTCATTCTGAGAGAGATATCTATACATCAGAGGATATATTTCTACTATGGGCTATGGATATTTGAGCAGTATGGGACTTTCACATGGCATTGATATTTTTCTCTATAAAACATATTCAAATCTCCAATTCTTATTTTTAGGATATCTATTGAAATTCATATCATTGGCCACTATATTTTCATGTCGAATATGTGTCCTTATTTGATTTCCAGGGAATGATGCAAGTGACCTTAAAAAATAATAGTTTTTTAGTATGTTTATGGTTATATAAAATGTTAGAGTGATGTCATATAAAATTATATGAGATTAATCTAGGATTTCAAAATATTGAATAGTGTTTTTGATGGTGTCCCCTCAGTAAGGGAAATAGAATTTGAGGAGATAATTAAAATTTACAGTTGTTATATTAGTCCATTAAATAACATAAAACACATTAGGATACTCGAAAATAAGCTGAATATTTTTCCATGATACTGTAGTATTAATATATTTTTTTGTTTTTTCTGCATTAGAGATAAAATCTCAATCTTTTTCATGTGATTGACTGAAAATAAGATGAGCTCAAAACGAATGAATGCATTATATAGTGTCCCATTTGGATTGAATATCTATGTGCGATAGGGTAGTGAGAGAAAAAATTTATTTTATTCTATATTATTGGAAACATTATCCTTTTTGGATGATATGTAGGAGTGGGGTAGAGATTGTTAGCTTAAGTGTCTCTATTTTTCTGATAAAACTGCCAGGGATTCTTCTTGAGGAAGATAAGTCATTAAAGGGGGGAGAAGTATGAAACTGTATATTTTAGTTAACCCTCTCTCTAATAATTATACATATATATATTTATTTATTTAATATGATTATTTTTATTTAAATTTATCTATAGTTATTTAGGAGGATAGATTTGGAAATGGACTAGGCTAGTGGATATGGTGTAGGTTCAAAATTCTAGAGGAGATCCTCTGACTTATTGATAGGTTCCATTATCCAACCAGTGGAGTTTATAGGATATATATCCGTACTAAAGAACCCATAGGCTATATACTAGAAATAAATCATCATTATGGTGGGGCTGCATGGTATATTCAGTTCTTCCCAGATACCACCAGTCAATTGGGGGATATCATAAGTCCAACAGTCGGTCTCTTAGGTAAAAATTATTATAACTAACATCCATCAGCCCTCTATTGGAGGTTACCATATCCTTGATGACGTCATTCGTGGACTAGTAAATATAGAAGGTATTATTAATTTTTTAAAAATTCTTAACCTCTGCCCCACATAATTCCTTTATACCTCCTTTAACCATCAATGCCAATCTTCTAGTGATTTGGTAAAATGTGTCTTCTTTTATCTATATTTATTGATTCTTGGACAATAGTTCAATCCACCAATTTCAATCAAGTGATTTTAATCTATATATAGATAAATCCACTCGCATTATCCTTTGTCAAAACAAATTAGATCCTTAATGTATTGATAATATCTAAATGTTTTAACATGTTCCAGAAATGGAATAGTTGATCATTAAAAAATCGATATCTAGATTCATAGAATTGTCATTTTCACATATTTTGGACATAGATTGATGTAAAAAATGAATCAACAGAGGTTTTCATTATCTTTTCCTACCTTTTGGGTTCGGTTTTTTGTATAACCTTGCTCCTAAAATTCTAATTTACATGGATTGAGAATGGTTTAATGATTTATAGGGGTAAAATTAGATTTATATGGTGACCCTTACCATCAAGACATAATTTCACCTATGGTATGAAGTCATTGTCATTAACGCAGGTCTACACAAGTCCCAACCTGATTTTGTACAATTTTTTGTATCCCAAGAGACCAATGATTTATTATTTATCATAATTGATGTTTGTGTGTATCCCTATGAGAAATTTTCTTGATTTTATCTTTCATGTTCATTTTGATGTTTACAAAAATATCTTGATATAATGTGATGTTTGATTTATAATTTTTATCTTAAAAAAAATATGGTGTTCTATTGTTTTTTTATTTTATTTTATAGGTTGATCCATACAGACTATCTCATGTGGTGTTATGTCTCATGTTTGGAATTAATGTCAGTGAAATATCCCTTCAATGATGATTTGTGTTTATTATTCATGGAATATCCCATCAACAAGGTTTTTTAGGTGGTAGTTCAGTGTTAATACCTTCTTAGAGTCGAGGCAAGTTGAGTCTGTCAATGAGGACCCAACATATATTTTGTGATTTCATTTTATAGTTTTTCCTTTTTATTTTAATTTATTTTATTTTATGGCACGCAAAAGTATATATAATGAATATTTGTTATGGTTTATTGATGGTGTTTTATTGATTTTAATACACACTCCCAATTAAGAATCTTGTTTTCTATGTATATTTAATGACTAGGGATCCTGGGAATTGCAAATGAATATTTGTGGGACGTTGAAGAAGTTTAGTTGGTGGTTTTTGGAGTTTCTTGATGGACATCATGGATAATGTTTACTAATATTTTTACATTGTTAAATTTTTCTCATACATTGATCTACCGCTAATGGGGATCCTAGTTTTATTATTTTGATGTTATTGGAATGCCTTGATACTTATCATGGGTTGGTATAATATTATTATATATCTAATCTCTTAGTTACTGTCTCATTATTTTTTGAATCTATTATTAAAACTTCCATTTTATTTTGATGTTTACCAGATATAGGGGGAATAATCCCACCATGATGTGCCTCATTTCCCTCTGGACTAGTTGAAAAAAAATCCATATTGGGAGGTGTGCATTAGGTCACGTGGAATTTGGTCCCAAACTATGCAATTTGGTTTAGAGTGCTTGAAATTCAAATCATATCCCCAGATTCATTGACCTTTTCTTTTTGTGCCTTGTTTTATGATAATTTAGAAATAATATACGATGGGTGGGACATGGGAAGGGGAACTATGTATTTTCCAAGATAATATTACATTAATGGTCTCTCAGTTTTGATAGTAATAAGAATTTAATCTTTTGATTCACATTATATTTGATATTAATTTCTAATAAAATTCATCATGGGTGATGCACATGATGTTAGTATTATTATTTTTGGGATTCCATGTGCATTCATGAATAACATATTTTCACGTGTGATGAAATTCCATACATTTGTTACCTGCATTAGGTAGAGATGAAATAGTTGATGTACATATTGAAAATATTAAATTTAGTTTTATTGAAATATTTTTTAAATTAATTTATTTTAGCATGAATATTTAATTCTCAACTGTATATAAATGGATGTGATTATTGTGTAAGTATCTAAGGAATGGCATGTGTCTCGGGTAGTTATTTATGGTATATGCCTTTGTTTTATGCGTATCCTCTTTGAATGAGGCCTGTTTTTTCATCTCTTTTCTATGTTTTCCAATGATATGTTATGATTATTTAGGCTAACATACATATTTCTCTAAAATAATGTTTCGTATTTCGGGAAATGTTTCCTTATAGACATTGTGCAGCACCAATTATATAATAATATGTCTCTATGAATCTACACATGGTAATTCCATTAGACCATGTTATATAACCGATTCATTTTTGGATCTTATATTTCATACTTCTTTAGGGAGGAGGGCCCAATAGTGTGGGCTAATGATGGTCAACTCCTATAATGACTTCTTACTACAGTATAGCCCTTTCTTCAAGGATATTAGAGGCCCCCAATATGTAAAGGACTATATATGGTTCCTCAAGAAGGTATTGAACCTAGTAAATAGCCTAGAGGATATTCATGTGAATATTTCCATTTTAATTATTTATGGAGTCATTGGATGGTGGTGGAATGTTATGCTTCAAGATGGTAGACATGAGATTATGAAGTGGGTGGAATTCAAGGACCAATTTTTTGAGGATTTATTTCGAGATGCTCTATTGTTGTATAAGGCTCGGTGGTTCATGGATATCCATAATTGTTTGATTACAGTGCCTACATATTCAATATGGTTAACCAAATAGACAATATCTACTATTCGTTTAGATGGGAATAATGGATATATGGATTGTAAATTGGATACCAATATTAATCCATATATAAAACCTTAGGTCATGAGAATTTATCACAAAACCTATTATGTAGTTCTCTTTAAGGATCTGATGATTGATAAGTCCATCATTGAAGACAATGCTTTCAGTTTCTTACAACTACTAGTGGTTTTACAAGTACATATTCTCATGTTGTCCCATAATCATTTTCTAAGAGTAAGAAAAGTTAATTAGAGGATGGATTCAAGGGGTACCATTGAAATTTTGAGTAGAGTTGAGTTTTTTTCACTCTATATGTGAGTGGTGACTATGGTAGGTGCTTTAACTATGGGGATAATAAAAATTAACTCAAGGAATATCATGTTTCCCCCATCAATTATCACTAATGGGGAAATATTAGTTATCTAATGAATTTCTTTTATAAGATTCTATAGATGGACAAAAACCATTCTTATTATGGTATAGATGGTTGACATTTACATAGGTGAAGACCCCACTAGGGTCATTGAATTAGGTTACTCATGATCCTATGGTTTGTCATGGGGATATTTTTAGTGTGTTATATGTGGAAAATAATTTATTAGCTAATGGTCAAGAGGGAACCTCTATAGTTTGACATATAATAAAATATTCATATACAATATCTTTTACTTTTTTTCATATAAGTGCAACCCATTTGTTTATATCAACTCTACTAGTTGCTGTGTAAGTCCAACCACTTATGTTCTATAATGAAAAATTATCTATTGATAAACCTTTGAGGTGGAATTTGAAACATCTTTGTTTCTTACAAGAATGTCTAATAGTGATATCAATATTTGATCAAGTGGAACGATTCATAATTATATATATGTATGATCTTGATGTCACTATTTTCATCGAATAGATGACTAGAAACTAGTCACAAATGAATTTTTATCAGAGAAATGAATCTTTTACATAATATAAAGGGGAGAAGTATGTCTAAACATATGAATTTGACTTCTAAAAAGGTAGAATAGGACCGACCCATCATCAAATAGATGAATATTCAATTCATATGGCTATCTTGGTTCCTATAGTGGATCCAGTGAGGAATCCCTCTACTTTTCCTCATATATTTGAAATGTACCAATATATTTTTCTAGTAGATTAAGTAGGTTTACCTTCAAATGGGAGTTTTTAGTTTGAAATGGATCTAACGTTGGGTTCATGACCATTATTGATTCCACCATTTATCATTGAACAAGATGAGTTGATTGATTTCAAGGAGAAGCTTAAAGAACATGATGTTAAAGTTCTCATTGGAACATGAACATCATAATGGGGTTCTCTGGTGTTACTTTCCTATAATTTAGATATTAATATTAATATTTTTTGTGGAAAATATAATGGTAGATCAATTCATTATGAAATATGAAAACTTTTTTCCAAAGAATTATGGCTTATTAGACATGTGAGGAGACTTCATAGTGGTGTAAGATACAAGTTTAGTCATGAGGTATATATCTCATACATGTAAATTAAAATCATTAATTTCATCAAAATGGAGTTCTTAATGATGACAAACAGGTTTAACCTGTCTTAGGGCTTGATTCAGGGGTGCCGATTCTTGGTTTTTGGATGAACATGATGCTGAGCAGGATTGATGAAATTTTAGTACTAACTCCCTTTCCCAACTGTATGTTCTTGTAAGAATTAGAATAGATTATTTAATTATGAAAAAGAATTAAAATGGCCCCTATAATCATACGATTAAATGTAAAGGGAAGTCACATGGTTTGTGTAGGGTTTTTATAACCATGCACCTAGTACATGGGGGGTTGTGGGGAGTGTGAGAGGGCTAAAAACACTATTTTCACATTGTTTGTCAAACAATTATCCTGAACCATGGAGGTTGTGGCTCATAGGAAATGGGTGATATACAAATGGTGCATAGTTTGGAAATCTGTATAGTCAAATAATGAACCCATTTATAAAGTAATATTTTATCATTTCCCCAAGTTTCATTGTACCTACCTTACTTCATTTTTACTCCTCTTAGAAAAATATAGAATCCCACTAAGAGATAGCTATCATCCTTCCCTCTCCAAGGCTTTGTTGTCACTCCTCCATCTAATCTCCAATTTTAGTAATATTTGTTTTCTTGGATTCAACTCAGTATTTTTATGGTTCTTCTTACTAATTTTCTTAATTTCATACATTGTATTTGATTTTTTATGATATATCATATACCCTCTTTTTTGATAGTTTGTATATATTCTCTATTTTTTATAATTCTAAACCAAATTAAAGGTCATTATAGGATGATGAATCCTTTTCCCTTCTAAGGAAGGGAATATGTTAATTTTCAATCAAAAAGTGATTTCTGTAACATGTTTTCATGTTCCACACACTAGAACATTTGTGTGTTACTCATTAAATTTCAAATACCATCAAATTAAATTCATATATCATGATCCTGATGTTACTTTAGATCCTATGAAGTCACTGGAGGGTTTCGATGAAAACCCAAACTAATATATAAGGTGGGTTTGAATAAACATATTTTTCCTATTGTTTTTTCCATGTGACTAAGCTACCCGTTGGGCGTGTTGATATTTCTGCTTAACAACAAAAGATTTAAATGAACTAAATGAATTGATAAATTGTTAAATACCTCTCTTATCCCATTTCTATATAAAAATTAAAAGGATGATTTGTTAGACACCTATAGTGTTAATGCTCACAAATACTGATTAATCTTGTTTCATTATATTTCATTATGTGTATTTGTAATATTAATCTATTATGTTAAGTATTACATTATAAGATTGTTTAAAAATATATGACTATGAATGAGTCACTAATAAGATAACTCATAGCCAATGTTCAAGACTCAGAGTCACCATTTTAGTGACCTATATATTCTAAATTTTTAGAAAGGACCAGACTCTGTTTATATAGACCAGTCACCATTGAATCGATCTACTAGTTCAGAATTTTCATAATGGACCAGACACCATTCTAGAATTGTATAATTTCACAATGATTAAGACATCATTCCATAATTCCATATTTTCACAAAGTTTAAGCCACCATTCTATAGACACTATTCCTGAATTTAATAACTCTCACAATGGGTAGGACACTGTTTTGAAGGCTCAATTCATAGAAAAATGTTAATTCATCGCTCCTATCTCACCACTCCTGTGGCAAAATTCCAAACTTTTTCATGACTTTCATCACCATTTAATTCAAAATTATTATTAACAATCATATTTGATTTATTTAATGAAATTTATTTTATTAATGTACTTTTCACAGACAATATTCATGACCTTGACCGTAGGTTGTATGAGGTATGAGAAACCTACACATAATATACATCATGCTCCATGTCGGCCAAGGGAAAACAACAATAAGTAAATAAGGTGGTGCATGATCAGATCGACACACACATGAGACCTAGTAGTAAAAAACACAGAATATATTCATTCTACTAGAAGTGAAAAAGGAAGAACTTGGTGTGAACCAAAGTGCGAACATCCATAAATAAACATATCCAAGTGAAAATAATTTTTGAGTAGTTTCTCACCTCACTAGAAACCGTAACACAGGTCATTGAAAACACTCTTTTTTAGTGTTTTCTTATATAACTAGACTCGAGAATCTCATTTTCTATATCCATGATGTCTAGAAGCATCATGAACATCACACAAATCTTTCTAAACCCATTATCATTTTTTCTACTCTATTGTGTGCATTTTTGCTACTTTTTGAGCAGTGATTGCGTCTCCAACACAAACACATATTGTCTCCTTAGCTAAACAAAAAAAAATATGATATCCTCACTCACTCTTCATTCTACACCATTTTTATCCCATGAATATCTATTGAATAGGTATTTTTGTGGCCTGATTTTATTTTTCTTCCCATGAAAAAATGTGGTAGATGTCTCGTTGGCCTAGATATCCTTATATGATATTGAGAACCCCAATCTAGGGTGTGGATCATGTTTATTAATATAATTCACTTGGTGTTCGGTGATCACCAAGTAGAGAGTAGTAGGTTTCTTCTTTATATTGAACCTCTTGAATTTATCCACAGTGTTTTTTGACAAAATATTACCTCTATTTTCACCCATAATTAATAAAATTAAATATCACATTGATTGTTAAAAACAGTTAGTGTTTATAAATTCTTTTGATTTAGTTATTTAATTTTAAAATATGTATCAATCCTTCAACATTATGTACATGAGAATTAATAAATATTTTTATAAATAAATTTATCATTCAAAACTATTGTAAATTTACTCCTTCAGTTAAATGGGTAATTTATACATTAATTGGGGGAAATTTAAATAATTTTTTTAAAATAAAATATTTATATGTTTTCAATTCTCCCCCTTATTGGCTGTCCTACTCAGACAAACATTTTATATCATAGGTTGGTTTTAATCTTCTAATTTTTAATTTTTCAAATATTGTTTTAAAAACATTTCAATTGCGATTTTAGTTGTGTTTTAAGGATTTCTAAATTTCAATTAGTTCGAAATTTTTTTCTTTTTAAAAAACTTTTCATTATTATTTATTATGGATAATAGATTTGAAGGTTATTCTACCACTAGACCAGCATTTTTAATTAATCTTATTATACTCAATAAAAATTATGATGAAAATTCATTAAGAAAGTACGGGTTTGGAATTTTGTTCTTCATTTGTAGATGAATAAAAGATTCCTAATACTTCTCAAAATAAATGGGATGAACCAAATAAAAATTATTATAATAAAAATTACAATGGTGTGAATGCCTTATATTTTTCTTTATGAGATGATGAATTCAATAAGATTTCTGCATATAAGACAACCCATGAAATTTGAGATACTTTGTTGTTTATCATGAGGGAACAAATAATGTTAAGAAAATAATACTCAATAGATATAATATTAAATATAATAAATTAAAAATTCATCCTAATAAACCTATATTTGACATTTATCTCAGGTTCAATTATATTTTAAACACTATAATCTCTCTGGGATAAGATGTTATATCTAAAGAACAACTCATGTGAACCCTCAATGTCTACTAGACTGATTGAGTGGAACCTCAGTGTCAAATAGATAATCATGTGATATCTAATAGTTTCATGTAAAGAATATGATAGGTATGATGATGATGTATAAGGAATATTTAAATGTCAATAAGGAATAGGATGATGAATTCAATAGAATATCAGTGGCTTTCAAATATAATGATGTTAAAAATAAAGAAAAGGAGAAGGAATAAAATCATTATGAAATTTCATGAAATGGAGAAGCACCCAGTGAAAGTGATGAATAAATGGATCAAATAGCTATAATAATCAAAAAAAAATATTGAGAGAAGAATTTTTTCATAAATATCTGCAAAACAAGAAAGTATAACAACAAGGGAAACATAAAATTGGTCTGGAAAAGATATTAAAATACTAATGAGATAGATTGATATGAGTGAATGAGTAAATGACATTTAAAGGATGATTTTCCATAAATTAAAATGGAAAAAAAGAAATATTATGATAAGGATAAAATATATAAAAATAAAATTCTGGAAACATGGAGTTCATATGTAGATAGCTCTCACGAGTCAAAATCATCACGTGATGAAAATGTTAATAAATCCAATTTGTGTTTTCTGAAATACACATCTGAGGTAACACTAGAATATCTTATACATAATTCATAGTATTCTGTAGATGAATATGATTATAAAAATATGAATAATAAAGAAATGTTTGAGTATTATAGAATTCTTGAGGATACATGAAATGAATTAAAAGATAAATATAATGTTTTAAATAAACAATATTTCTTTACCTATACTTTAAAATCCAATATTATTGTGGATACATAAAATAACAATCAGTTGCATAAATAAAACAATGAACTCAAATAGTTTAATGAGATATTGAAAAAGGATAGAATATTTTACAAATGTAAAGAATAATCTCACCAAAATTATTTGTAATCATGTTTCACCAAGATATACTACTAGTATTGGATACCAACTTGGATAGAGAAACATTGCAACAAAACCTAGAATTTTTTTTCCAAGATGGATTGATTTTCTACATGCTCCATCAATGGAAAATATTTCATTAAATATAGTATTTATAGACCAAATAAATTTTTTTTCTAAATACATGCAAGTTTCTTATAGGAATCACATGAAATGAATGTGGGTTCCCAAATAATTTATCACTAATGTTATTAACCTAAGAAAATATGGGTACCAATGTTATTTAATAGTTAAATTATTTTTGTATGAATTCTTCTTGAAGAGTTCCTATATAATCATGTTGTATGTGGACTGTAGATTTTCAAGACATATGACAGGATACTATTCATGCTTCAAGAACATAATCAAAACAGTAGGTGGTCATGTCGCCATTGGAGAAAAAACAAAATAAACAAAATCATTGGCCTCATCTATATTGGTAACACTAATTAAACATTAATTTCTAAAGTACTTTTTCTTGATTGTTTAAAATACAATCTACTTTGTATCTCTCAATTATGTGATGTTTTTTTAATTTCATATTTGAAATTGATTTTTTCAATGTTTCTATTTCCAAAATTGATTTAATTTTTACTACCTTAATGAATGAAAATTTCTATATTGTTAATTAGGATTCATTAGTTTCTCAAAATGCATATATTTTATTTAACATTCATTATGAATATTTTCTTTGGAATAGGGCACCATGACATTGTAATATTCACTAACATATAATGATCAATATAATAGGATTATTCAAGGACCTCCCAATGCTTGAGTTTTCAAATAAAAAAGTCTGAAATTCTTTACAAAAAGAAAAACAATAGAAAATATCATTCAACCCAAAAATTGTTGTTTTAACTTCTCAAACTCTATAGTTGGTTCTCATGAATTTTTTTATACCTTCCAGAGATTTAGGTTTTTGTGGGATTAACTATGTCTATGTTCTAGTAGAAAAATTTTATAGGTATACTTGGAATTTTTTCATAGCTCACAAAAGTGGATCTTTTTCTCATTTTATCATGTATGCAAGAATAATAGAAATATTAAGTGGTCTTAGAATTAATTTCTAAATATGTTTCCATGTCCATGAGTTTGAAAATCAAGAGTTTGAATATGTTTTCTCAAAGAATGGCTATAGTCATAAATTCTCTACTCCGAGGACACCCCAGCAGAATTTAGTTGTTGAAAGTAGAAATAGAAACCTACAAGAAATAGTCATGGATATGCTTATTGACTATGATTTACCTATTTATTTTTAGGGAGAATCAGAGGAAAATCTTGTTATACTATTGATAGTGTCTTAATATAAATATCCTTTTGAAAGCCCCATACGATTTGTGGAACAATAGAAAAAATTTGTTAGTTACGTAAAAGTCACTAGTTTTGAATTTTTTATTATTAACACTAAAGATAAAATTGAAAATTTTGATTCCAAAATTAATGGAGGAATTTTTCTTTGTTATTTAACCTCTCAAAAATCATAATGTATTTGTAATAAAAGAACTAAAAGTGTGGAATAATTTGTGCATATAAAATTTGATGAAACAGATCCAATTAAATGTAAGACCTACTTAGAAAACCTTGAGGATGATATGTTAAATCAGGATCTTAATCATAAACCTTCTAATTTTTTTGAGAAACAACCAGATAGTTCTGTAAGATCTCCAAATTCAGACCATAGTGAACCTAAACCTATAGAAGAACCTAGAGTGACTTTTCCATCACTTTTCTAAACATGTTAGAACCCTTAAAAACCATCACTTCTATGCAATAGTTGGAGATTTAGAAAAAGGGATTCTGACTACAGATTCTCTCAGAAATTAGGTTAATCATTAATCCTTCTATTCATATATTGAATCTATGAACATCAATGATGCAATACAAAAATGAATTTTGGGTAATGTCTATGGAAAAAATAATTAAATTAGTTTTGAAAATAATGTTTAGAAACTATTGGATAGTCCCAAAGACATCATTACAATAGGCACTAAATGGGTGTTTAAAAATAAAGTGGATGAAGATAGACCCATAGTATGCAATAATTATAGACTAGTTTCACAATGATATAGTTAAGAGGAAGGCATTGACTATGAGGAATCCTTTTCACCTATTGCAAGTCTTGAATCCATTATGTTCTTGTCATCTTATGCAACACATTGGAATGTCAGGCTATATAAAATGGAAGTCAAGGGTTCATTCCTAAATGTTCATATAGTTGAGGATGGTTTTTTTGAAAAACACCCAAGTTTCACAAATCGTGACTTTATAAATCATGTTTTGAATTTAACAAAATATTCTTATGGTTTAAAACCAGATCCAAGAGCATATTATGATAAGCTTAGAACATTTTTTATTTCGAAAACTTTTACAAAAGAGATAGGTGATCCTAATCTTTTTATAATATTAGGTACTATAGATTTTTAGGTATTTCAAATCTATGTTGATGATATTGTTTTTGGATCATCAAAAAAAATTCATGCGTCGATTTTTAAAAAATGATGATAAATGAGTGTGAAATGAGTTTAATGGGTGAACTTATATTCTTTATTGGATTTAAAATATCTCAAAATAGAGAAGGTATTATCTTAAATCATTGTATATACAACAAAATATCTTTTAAAAAGTTTTGGATTTGATAGTAAAAAACATAGTGATACTCCAATGAGTACCACCTGTGTGTTTGATCATTATTAATATGGAATGTCTATTAATGAAACCAATTAGAGATAGATGACTGAAAGTGTAATATAGTTTACTACTATCCAGCATGATATTATGATTAGTATATCTTTCTGTTCTATTTCTTCCAAAAAATCCTAAATAGTCACATATTCTTACTATTAAAATAATTTTCAAATACCACAAATATACTATAAAATTAAGATTTTTCTATCCTGCAAGACAATTATTTGTCTTAGTTTTCTACTCTGATGATGATTTTTGGGGGTTTCATGTTAGATAGAAATAACACCTATATAACATGTCACTATTTTGGAAAGTCACTAGTATCATGGTGTAGTAAAAAGAAAATATTGTTGCATTATCTAAAACTAAAGCTAAATAATTAATTCATACTAATTTTTGGGCTTAGATTTTTTTGATGAAACACACTTTTCTAGATTATGGATATCAATTTGTACATGACCCTATAAACTGTAATAACACAAGTTCTATTAACATATCTAAAAATCTAGTTTCTCAGTCAAGAATAAAATATATTGTATTAAGACATAAAAATTTTATAGATAATTATCAAAATGGTGATATTACTTTAGAATTCATTGGCATAGAACATCATCTTGCTAACATATTCACTAAGCCTTTAAATTATGAAATAATTAGCTACATCATACGTGGATTAGGTATGATAAATTTTAAGAAACTTTTTTATGTCTCACAAGGTGTTGCCTCACCTGTTGTTGTCTCACCATTTGCAGTTGCACCAGTTGATGTATTATAGTTTGATATGACACCATTGACAACACACTGTAAGGACTCACTATTTTATACTTGGAAATTATTCAGGCATTTATATTATAATTATTTTATTTAATTTAATTTCATACCTCATTTTTTATTTAGGACATTAAAATCCACAAATGATTAAAAATCATCCCTCTATAACACATCTCATTTCACTCTTTCTCTCGAACTCCTGAAACCAAACTTTTTTCACTTGAACCCTTAATTACCCTTTAAAATATATCTACATGTTTGGAATGGTTTTACAAAAGAAAACATCTTATTCAACCCCAGACAATTGTTGTTCTATGAAGATATTAAAAAGGGAACTGATCAATGTGTGTGAGTAACCACTGAACCATTGTCTCAAAAAAATAATGATTGTGTTGTAGATGTAATTTTTCCAATGTGTATTCTTTCAAGTATGTAACTGGATCTTAGGGTATTAGAAGAGAAGGGTTGGCTAGATTAGTTTACCAATAACAAGGGACCCTATACCTAAATTTTTTTTCATGTTTCATCAGTATGTTGAGTTTTATTTTACTGTCAATGATAATTTCATGGTTAGAATTTGGTTATATGAACAATGATTTTCCATATATTTAAGGATATGGAAATATTTCATAAAAGTACCTCATGATGGTATCTTCAGAAATGATCATATGATAAAATTTTGAAAATATCTTCATCCTTTGTATGTGTGATATAATCAAAACCACCACAAAATCCACATCCTTATTTTATTCAACTTTTGTCTCTACAATGATGCTAGAAAACTGATTGGTAAGGGAAAATAAAGAAACTATTGTGGATTATGGTTTTTGTTTGTCCATGGAAATATGTATGTAGATGAAGATGAATTTTAATCCTTATATGATAAAATCGGTTGAAAACAATGAAAATATTTATACAGATTTTAATACTGTTGATCATCACTCAAGACCTAAGGATATCACTAACTTCGGTTTTGAATCAAATGAAATAGCAGAATATTTACATGTTGAAATGGAAGCTGAAGTTGAAAAAGAGAATTTTTATGGTAGGAAAATAAGTGAAGGTGATGATGATGAAAGTGGTAAAAATGTAGCAAAGGGTGATGGTGATATTGATGAAGAGGT
The DNA here is from genome assembly GCA_963277665.1 of Viscum album. Classification (NCBI taxonomy): domain Eukaryota; kingdom Viridiplantae; phylum Streptophyta; class Magnoliopsida; order Santalales; family Viscaceae; genus Viscum; species Viscum album. The sequence goes on from OY728138.1 coordinate 1,207,127,227, forward strand.
TGCTATGGATGAAAATACTGATAATGAGAAACATTAGAAGGATAAACTGTAGAATGAGAATCCGTTATTGGTAAATCCAACGAATCTAATAAATTATAAGTCTCTTTATATGATAGACATATTATTTAATAGGATTAGAAATTATGAGTAACTATAGCTAAAACTAAATTTCATCACGATATGAAAGATATGATGGAATGAGATCAAGATATAGAGTCTCTTAATTCTCAAAGGGAAGCATCAGTTAAGGGAGAGGAGGAACTCATTTTCGAAATTTTTGATGTTCAAAAAAACCTTGATCCAAGTTTAGTGGATTCCTAGTAAATGTTTCCCATCTATTTTGATGGTGTTATCTCATAGAGATCCTCATTTAATTAAATCAACCTTTAAACAATGTTTCAACTCAAACTGATATAATATAATGAATTGGTTTCTATTCAATAGGTATAACATGTTACTGCTCCTTCTTAAACAACCCCAAACTAGCTATTTCATTATGATTTAAAAGCTTTTGTAAAAAATTGGTAATCTAGTATTGGAAATATTTTGAGGTCACATCCTACTAATTTGGCCAACAATAGGGAAAGGGATATTGGAATTCTTTGAGATAAGTTAATATGGAAAACTCAACCCATGATATTCATGAGATACTGGATGAAATGATTGAAAATAAATAATTGAATGATGAATTAATGTTCTTAAAATCATTAGTTCAATGGATGGGGAAGGAATTACAAGATTATCCATCTCCAGCTCTAGTTTCTAGTATAAGTGAGGCTGATGCTGAACTGATCATAGAAAAGGTAGTATATCATATTCAACCTAATTTTATTTGAGTGTTTGAAGATGTTTTCCCAAACAACACAAAATTACCAAATGAAATGTCTAGGTTTTTGTTTTTGATTAATCGAATGAAATTTTAATATAAAAGATCTTTAGAGAAATTTCTTAAAAAGCCAAATTCTATCACCTCATCTGCTCCAGCTCAATCAACTTCTGCAAATACCTCTCATTCTTCAGATTTTATTTTGATAAGATCTTTGATTGGAAAAGAGCTTCAAGCATTGATAAGTGGTTTAGATCAAGAAATTCATGGCAGGATTTGAAACCTAAAAGATCAGCTGCATAATATGGTGTAATATTACTCAAAATATTCCATTTATGCCCATTATTAAATTTTAATGATATTGGATTTTTATTTTTGGAAGGTTTCTACCAAGAACCAACTCACCAATAATTTCAATTATTTACTGTAGAATTTGAGGCTCCCTTTTGTGACTCATTCTTTAATAGATCAAGTCATGTAGTTGAAGTAAATTACCCAAACTCTTGAGAAGATCATGGAAGAAAAGGATGATTTTAAGAAATCTATTGATGATAGTGGTAAGGTCATCAAGAAATTAATCAATCTATTAAATCCTTACTTACACCATCACAACACAAATTTTTTTCTCCATAAGCTACCCCTCCAAGACCTATTTTAATTCCTTATATCTCTACTTAATTTTCACCTATTAATATGACCCATGCTCATGCTCTGAGTTAAATCAGACTAGTCATTACTGAGAATCCTTTACATAGGTCTTCTTCTAAATCGAGCCTTGCTTTTTATATTCTTGATGGAGATCCTCTACCTCATCTTCATATCCAATCTAATCCTCCATCCACTACCACTTATTCACATACATCTTCTACACATAATGTATCCCACAAGGGAATATATGTGTTGGTTTTATATCCGGAGTGATTGGATTATTTTTGATAGTTCTATGCTGTAATTTTTATACTTGGATTGTATTGCTGTATTCAATGAAATGTGATTACTCTTTTATTCACTTATTTTTTACCTTTTGTTCTTATTCTTAATTTTCATTTCCCTATTTTCATTAATATAATCCCAAAAGAGGAAAAAATCATAGATAGAATTTATCTCACGTAAAAAAATTATGGTATTTAGATGATCTAGTATGTGAATCTTTGTAACTAATAACCTATTATCTAATACTAACATATGAGTATGAGCTTGTATATTTCATATATATGCTCTGATACTATAATTGATTGTAATAAAATTACTCTTTATATACACAATTTAATTTATATTTATTTATTTATTGATTCCACATTATCTTTTTGATATATTAAAAAAAATTATCCTTTACTATGATCATTATGTATTGCTTGTAAAACCCATGATTTTTTATCATCAATTTTTTAGAGATTATTTGAGGCCACAAATTTTAATGATCACAAATCAGGAATAATATTATTTCATTATGATTAATTATGTTTATTAATAATATTAATCTATTTTGTGAAATATTACTACATAATACAAGTTGAAAAAATTTGATTAAGTATGAGTCACCGACCAGAGAATCTACGGCCACCGACCAGGATTCACAGTCACTGTTGCAGTGACCTACCAGTTTTAAATTTTTAATAAAGGAACAGATATCATTGATATATACTAGTCCTCATGGAATCTATCTACTGGTTTAGAATTTTTACAACAATCAAAACCCTATTCCAAAATTCTAGAATTTTGAAAATGTCTGAGGCACTGTTCTTAAGAAAAAGTTCTAGAATTCAATATTTACATAAAGTATAAGACACCATTCCAGAATTCCAGATTTATCACATAGTGCAAGACACTATTCTAAAGAAACATTATACAGAAAAAGGATAATTCACCACTCCAATGTCACCACTCTTATAGGACTATTCTATAATTTTTTATTTCTTCTTTTACCTTTTAAATTAAAAATTATTACAAATAGTCATATTTGATTTATTTAATGATATTTATTTTATTAATGATATTTTCATAGAAAATATTAATGAACTTTTGAATAGTTTTTATGAAGTAAGAGGCATATTCACATGATGGAGATCATGAAATTTGTCAGCAAAAGAAAAACCCCAAAAGATTAATAAGGTGGTATGGTAGTAGATTAGTACACACATGAGACAAAGCCATAAAAATATATAATATACTCGTTGTGCTATAAGTGAACAAGGAAGAACATTTTTTCATCCAAAGTGTAAACATCCTTAAAAACATATCAATGTCAAGAGGTTTTTTGAGGAGTTTCTCAACTCACTATAAACCAGAACACAGAGCATCCGAAAGACTCTGTTTTTTTTGAGTCTGTTTCCAAATGTTTACTCAAGATTCCCATTTTCTACAACCAAAATGTATAGAGGCACAAATCACATCACACATGTCTTTCTAAACAATTTTTTATTACTTATTGTCTTATTTTTACATTTTCTTAACATTTCGAGCAATGTGTGCATCTTTATCAAAAACACACACTATCTCTTGATCTAAGCTGGAGGATACAAGATATCCTCACACACTCATATTTCTACAGCATTTATCATCCACGTATAATGGTGGGAGAGGTCCCAGTATGGATTGATTGTATTTTTATTCCCATGAATAAATGTGGTAGAAATCTTGTCAACTTGGAAATCCCTCTTTGATTTATAGAACCCTGATTTTGTGTGTGTATCAAGTTTATTTATATAGGAATCTTGGTGGAAGGTGATCATAAAGTGGATAGTACTATCACACTTCTTGATATTGAACCTCTTTCTTTTATCCAAAATGTTTTCAAAATATATTTTTCTCTATTTTCAGGTATATTCCATAAAAATAATTACCGCTTTGATAGTTAATATTACACTACAAAAAACATGTTCTTCAAAGGGGGTTATCACCCTCTCTAAAGGATTTAGAGGTTATTATCATGAACCTCTGCTAAAGTGTCCACAATTTTGGATTATTTTTAGTTTTTGTCACCCACTAGTATATCTCGATAATCATTGGAGTGGATTCATTAGAAGGGTTTTAAACAACTTTTAATAAGGCCAAAAATTTAGTAAATAGAGTCCATTTAGAATGGGTTTAAACCCCTTCTAAATGATGTGTAAAATTAGGGGTAGTTAGAATATCCCATAATGGATTTGAAGACATAAATTTAGGTGAGGTTTTTAAACCACTACTAATAACCATACTCTTTAGGGGAGGCTATGACTGCCCCTAAATTGGAACTTTTTTTATTTTTATTCAAATATTACACCCCACCTATCATGCACCCACTCCATTCCACCCCTCTGGTTCCCCATGCCACGTGCGTTATCCTCTCTTTCTACTCTAAACGTTCACTTTCCACATGTAGCATGTCCCCACTACTTTCCACCCCTCCTTTCCCCCACCCACATTTCTGCCCTCCAGTTCCACTCCGTACATTCCCTCCCATCACCTACAGTTCCCCCACGCCCCTCCCACCCCCTCCACTATGATTTCCCACATGCCCAACATGCATACCACTGCCCACAGTTTTTGGTCCCAATATAACATCACACTGTGTAAAATTAATCCCAAACCAGATTCGAACTGAAGACCACCGGCATCGGCGCACTGCACACCCAGCCACTTTTACCACTATGATTGTTCGATTTTTATAACTTATGTAGACATGAATATATTTATATTAATTTTATTTTCTATTATAAATTTTTTTATTGACATAAAATATTTAAATTCATTTAAATATATATCCTATATGTAAAATTATATAGACTACATATTTATATGTATATACCCAAATTTTTATATATTTTTAATCATATTAATATAAATTATTTATATACTTAAATACATATTTATATATTATATACATGTTTATTCAATGAATATATATATATATATATCTGTATTTACTTAATTTATTTATATAATGTATTTCAATACATATATTTGTTATTATTTAAACTAATATAATTATTTATTTGTATAAACAATATAATATTATATGTAATTAACATATATTTATTATTATATAAAATACCACTTATAAAAATATTTATATTATATATAATGAATATTATATGAAATATGATTTATTCAAATATTTATATCATGTTTTATGATATTCGATTTTATATCTTATATAATTAATATTTATATTATATATAATCAATATTATATGAAAAAAAATTAATAAAAAAATATACTTAATATTATATGAAATAAAATTTATTCAAATATATATATAATATATTTAAATACATATAATTTTTATTTTGTACATTGATATATATGTATTTCAATAAATATAATTTTATAATATTGTGTTAATTAATATATTTTTGTGTCTCAATTATATTTCATATAATATACATTATATATAATATAAAATCATAATAATATTATTTAATAAAATATATATTTTTATTATAATATAAATTATAAAAACTAAATTCTTGAGGGTTTATATGATATTTTTGAAATATAAATTATATTTATGTATATATTAATATAATATGTTTATGATTTTATATTATAAATAATTAATATTATATGAATTACAATTTATACAAATAAATATATATTAATGTACCAAATATTATAAAATTGTATTTATGTAGACATATAAATAAAATTAAATTATCTCTAAAAACTACAATTAAATACTATCATTTCAATTTAAAATATAATATGGGCAAATAATATTTTTAAATACATTTTTATGTTGTTTTATAATTATACATATTAATATATATTATGGAATTGTTTTAAAAAAATAGAGTGGGCATTCACAACCCCCTTTAATCGCTTAAATTAGCGGTGGTTCGGAACACCCCCTAATTTGAAGTCATTAGTGGGGGTTTTAACCCCTACTAATTTAAGAAATTAGAGGAGTGTTTTTGAACCTCCTCGAATTTATGTTAGCTGAGAGGGTTTTGAACCACCACTAAAATTAATTGGATATTAAAAAACAATGATAAAATTTTAGAGGGGGCCAAAACCGCATATAATTTAAGAAATTAAAGGGGGTCAAAACCCCTATAATTTAATAAATTAGAGGGGTTCAAAACACCCAATAATTTTAGAAATTAGATGGGGCCCATAAACCCCTCTAAATTCGATGATTATTGTTGGTTTTCCATAACCCACTTCTAATTTTTATCGAAAATGAATTTAGTTAGGGTTGTGAAGAACGCCATCTAATTATACAATAAATGATATCAGAGTGGGTTGTGCATAACCCTCATTAAATAACCCACTCTAATGTTCTATTTTCAGTGCTAGTTAGGGTTTATGACATTTTTTATTTAGTAAATTATTTTCAAAATTTATATCAAGCCTTCATCTTTATATAAATAGGAAATAATCAATATTTTGAGAAATTAATTGAACACTCTAAAAAAGTACAAATCAATACTTTGGTTATATATGTTTTTATACATTAATTGGGGGATTTTTAAATCAATATTTTAAAATAGAAATTTTTATAGGAACTCAATTAGCCCTCCTCTTCTGTGACTGACTTTGTCCAACATAATTAATTGAGATAATTTGGAATTGTTATATATCATTGATGTTTACAAGGTTCCTCTTGAATAATTATTAGAGGATTGTTCCGAACAACTAAATTGAATTGATAAATGGAAATGAAAATAACCTTGCCTGTGAGAAATTTTATTTAATATTATTGGTTATGTTTATAGGTATATATCACTTTTACTGAGTGTAGTGACTTTTGATATCCTAGGATTATCAATGTAATGCATGGAGAACTCATAGGGTGTTACAATGATTCAATGGCGTATAAACGAAGTGGTACACCAAAATTTGTTTTGTTCAATGCCTTATATGTGTGAATACATCTATATAACATTGAATATTAACCAGCTCTACTTTTATAAATTTAGATACCTTATATAATCTTCTTGGATATAAATGTATATCCTCATACACAGACCATGTTGGATTGTCTCATTGAGATCCATTCAAGTCTTTATTGACATTAACATGGATGAGCTACTCAAACATGATGAGGATTCCTTGGCCATGGTCCTATTGTTCCTAGGATATTGAGAGGTATAAATTTATATGTATCTAGTTGAGTAATAAGGTGGTGGATTTACCTAGTTTAGTTTCATTCATTGTTTTTATAATAATTCATTTATTGATCATTATCACATATCGTTCTAGAAATTTGGACTATGATAGTCCTTCATTTATACCATTACCACATTATATATATATATATTGAACCAAATTACTATTTATATTCACATTATTAACTTTTTTTATATGCCCTAGGTGGTAGCCTTTTGATTTTAAATCATACCATTTTTATCCTACTATTTAGTACCCATATCAAACTTATTGATGTAGGTAGGGATAAAAGAAAGAACTCAACTATGAGTGCTTGATTTATATAATATATTGGATTATGGGAGTAGAGGACGGAGATAGTGCATAATAATATTTTAGAGTTTATATTTTTTTTCCTTTTTTAAAAACTTTTATATCTTGTATTGTTATATGCATTCTCTGGATTTTATTAAAGACATTACATCATTAGGTGTACATGATAGTGTCTAGTTTTATTTATTTTATTATTTTCAAGATGGTTTTCCTCCACTACCTCTAATATATTGTAGAATCTAATTTATATTTATTTATTACCATTATGCTCCACTGTGATAAAATTTGGTATAGTCTCCCCACCATACCATCATAAACCCTCATTATTAGTCACCTGCCTCTCGTATATTGGGAGGCACACTTGATTCCATGTGGCCAATCAGGTATGGTTGTTTAGTAGTGAACTGGGTCCAAGACGTCACAAAGCAGTTTCTAAGGTGTTCTATTTTTCATTTGTTTTAATTTTTAGGATTGGAATAAAAGACACTAAAATGTTTTGGAACATGGTAAAATGTCATTTTTGGGCGTATCTACCCCATGTTCAAGCGAAAAATAATGTTTCTCAGGAAGAGACTTATTGTTCTATATTTATCATACTACAGTTTCAATATTTTCACTATTGGATGACACACATGATTTGTGAGGTTGTTTTTAATATGGATTTCCATCCTTGGATGGTTTTGGAAAGTTAGAAATATACTGTGAATCAATTTACACACTTAGAGTTTCACTATTATCACTATTGTAAGACACACATTAATTGGAAAATGATTAAATCTGTAATTGTGTAAAGTGATTCCCACCCAACCCCCTTTTCAACTATGAAATTAAATTTTTGTTTCATATGTACGCATGAATATATTTATATAAATTTTATCTTCTATTCTAAAAATTATTATTTACATAAAATATTTAAATTCATTTAAATATATAACCTATACGTAAAATTATATAGACTATATATTTATGTGTATATATGCAAATTTTTATATATTTATAATCATATTAATATAAATTATTTATATACTTAAATATATATTTATATATTATATACATGCTTATTCAATGAATATATATATATAAGTATTTAGTTAATATATTTATACAATGTATTTCAATACATATATTTTTTGTTATTTAAATTAATATAATTATTTATTTTTATAAATAGTATAATATTATATGTAATTAACGTATTATTTTTATTATATGAAATAAGATTTATAAAAATATATATATTATATATAATAAATGTTATATGAAATACGATTTATTCAAATATTTATGTCATGTTATATGATATACAATTTTATATATTATATAATTAATATGTTTATTATATATAGTCAATATTATATGAAAAATAAATTAATACAAATATATAATTAGTATTATGAAATAAAATTTATTCAAATATTTATGTAATGTCTTTCACTGCAAATAATTATTATTTTGTACATTAATATATATGTATTTCAATAAATATAATTTTATAAAATTGTGATAATTAATATATTTTTGTGTATAAATTATATTTCATATAATATAAATTATATATAACATAAAATCATAATATTATTATTTAATAATATATATATATTTATTACAATATAAATTATAAAAACTAAATTATTGAGGTTTTATATGATATATTTTTTAAAATAAATTATATTTATGTATATATGAATATAATGTGATTAAGATTTTATATTATAAAAAATTAATATTATAAGAAATAAAATTTATAAAACTAAATATATATTAATGTACCTAATATTTTAAAATTGTATTTATGTACACAGATAAATACAATAAAATTATCTCAAGAAAATACAGTTAAATATTATCATTTCAATTTGAAATATAATAAGTGCAAATAATTTTTTTAAATTCATTTTTATTTTGTTTTATAATTATACATAATAATATATAATAGGGAATTTTATTTTAAAAACCAGAGTGGGAATTCACAACCCCCTTTAATCGCTTAAATTAGAGGTCGTTCTAAATGCCCTCTAATTGGAAGTTATTAGTGGGGGGTTTTTTACCCCTACTAATTTAAGAAATTAGGAGATGGATTTGAACCTCCTCTAATTTATGTCATCAGAGGTGGTTCTAAACCACCACTAAAATTAATTGGATATTAAAAAAATAATGATAAAAATTTTAGATGGGGTCAAAACCCCATATAATTTAAGAAATTAAAGGGGTTCAAAACCCCTATAATTTAAGAAATTAGAGGGGGTCAAATCAAATAATAATTTAAGTAAATATAGGGTGGCAATTAACCCCTCTAAATTTGATTATTATTGAGGGTTGTACATAATTTACCTCTAATTTTTATCAAAAAAGTATTTATAGGGATATGTGAAGAACCCCGTCTAATTATACAATAAATGAAATCAATGTGGGTTGTGTATAACCCTTTCTAAATAACCACCTCTAATTTACTATTTTATAGTGTTAGTTAGAGTTTATAACTTTTTTTATTTAGTAAATTACTTTAAAAATTATATCAATTCTTCATCTTCATATAACTAGGAAATAATCAATCATTTTAGAAATTAATTGAACATTCTAAACCTGTTAAAATCAATAAATCAGTTAAAACTAGGTTTTTTATACATTAATTGGTGGATTTTTAAATGAATATTTTAAAATAAAATTTTTTATAGGAATTCAATTATCCCCCCTCTTCTGTGACCTACTTCGTCTAGCATAATTAATTTGAATAATTTGGAATTGTTATATATCATGGATGTTTACAAGGTTCCTCTTGACTAATTATAAGAGGAATGGTCCCAACAACTAAACTGAATTGATAAATAGAAATGAAAATAACCTAGACCATGATAAATTTTATTTATTATCATTGCTTATGTTTATAGGCCTATATCACTATTACCGAGTGTATGGACTTGAGTTATCCTAGGATTATTAGTGTAATGCATGGAGAACTCATAAGATGTTACCATTATTCATTGACGTGTAAACGATGTGGTACACCAGCATTGGTTCCATTCAATTCCTTATTTGTGTGAATACATTTATATAACATTGAAGATTATCCAGCTCTATTTTCATAAATTTGGATACCTTAGTCCATCTTCTTGGATACAAATTTATATCCTCGTACATATAACATATTGGATTATCTAATTGGGGTCCATTAAATTCTGTATCGACATTAACATGGATGAGCTACTCAGACATGATGATGATTCCTTGGCCATGGGCCTATTATTCCTAGGATACTAAGAGGTATAAATTTATATGCATCTATTTGAGGAATACGGTGGTGGATTTACCTATTTTAATTACATTGATTATTTTTATAATAATTCACATATTGATCATTATCACATATTGTTCTATTAAATTGGACTATGATAGTCCTTCATTTATAGCTTTACCTCATTATATATATATATATAAATATTGAACCAAATTACTATTTATATTCCCATTATTGACTTGTTTTATATTCCCTTGGTGGTGTCCTATTGAGTTTAAATCATACCATTTTCATCCCACTATTTGGTACCCATATCAAACTTATTTATATAGGTTGGGATAAAAGAAAAAACTCAACTATGTGTGCTTGATTTATATAATATGTTGGATTATGGGAGTAGAGAATGGAGATGGTGCATCATGTAATTTTAAATCTTATATTTTGTTCCTTTTTTACACCTTTTTATATCATGTATTGTTGTATGCATTCTACTAACTTTATTAAAGACATTAAATCATTATTTGTACATGATAGTGTCTAGTTTTATTTAAATAATTATTTTCAAGATGATTTTCCTCCGCTACCTCTAAGATACTGTGGAAGATACTTTATATTTATTTATTACCATTATGCTCAACTGTGATAAATTTGGGTATTGTCTACCCACCATACCATCATAAACCCTCACTATTAGTCAACATCTTCTCATATATAGGGAGGAACACTTGATGCCAAGTGGCCAATCATGTATGGTCATTTAATAGTGAACTGGGTCCAAGAAATCACAAAACAGTATCCAAGGTGTTTTATTTTTGATTTGTTATACCTTTTAAGATTGGAATAAAGGAGAATAAAATGTTTTGGAACTTGGTAAAATCTTATTTTTGGGAGTATCTACCCCATGTTCTAGGGAAAAAGAATGTTTCATAGGATGAGACTTGTTGTTCTAGATTTCTCATGTTATAGTTTAACTATTTTCACTATTTCATGATGTATTTCACATGATTATATATGTAACCATGGAAATACAGGATGAAACATTATTTGGATGTGATTAAATAGATTCTTATTGTAATTTATGTGGGAAAAAGTTTTATTTTCCAATTGGTTTATCATCAATGATGTGGTAGTAATGGTGCACACACTAGCTATTATGTGGTAATCTATCTTTGTGGATGAATGTTCATATGTTGTCCCAGTGCTTTAGGGATCGAGTTGATTGTTGAGAATATGTCGAAATAAATCATCATTATAGATTACATAGTAATTTCCCTCTAGTTTATACTGATTAATGATCTTCACTAGATCTGGGCTTGGAGTGAGAACAATTTCCCCTCTCTAAATAGTATGTTGGGGTCCAATTAGTTGATTAAGAAATATAGAAACCTTGGTTTGGGAATCCATATAATTCATGTTTAGTTCCAGTAGACCTTAAATACTCAATGAGGTAAGGTTGTTACTCGGGGACATGGATCAGACTAGTTACATATAGTGTTTCCAATACATGAGAATCATAGTTCGTGTTATTCCATTATTTCAGGTACATTTATATTAGTTTCAAAGCAAGTTTCAACATTTTTTTCAAATATTCAGTTTACATTAATTTATATCTATGGCTATCCAAAAAAGATTTTGTCTTCATATTGATTAATTTTATGGGGTGATGAATCTTGATACTCTGTTGGGAGTATGGTCAGAATTATTTTTCCAATACTATATGTTTCCCTTGTGATTAGAATTTACCATTTTATATGAAACCTTTTTACCCCCACGATCCTACACATTGACATCATCTACAAAATTATTTGGTTAGTGGGATATTAATCTCGAATTGACTGTTATTACGAGAGGGTGATTTTTATATCCAATGATTTATATTGCTACATAAATAATAGGGAATCTAATTTTGATGCATGTTGATCTAGAGCAGAGAATTATGTGATGGGTAGAGTGTTAGACCATATTTTCTGTCTTTTTCTCTATTCTTTTGGGTGTACAACATGATTTTTCTACTGTACTGACAAATTGGTTTAAGGATTTTTATTTATATGAATTTTTAGGGTAACCTTTAAAGAGAGAGTTATAGTCCCCATATAAATATTTCTAGAAGTAGATCCAATATATATTATTCATTACAGGATGACTCCTAATGAGATATAGGGTCTAAAGAGGAAATTAGAGGATATTTAAGCAAACTATTTTATACAACCCAATACTTAACCTTGGGGTTCACCTGTGATTCTCCCTAAGGAGGTGTGTGGGACCCCCAAGCTATATATGAATTATAAGTCAATGAAATGATTTAAAATTAATAATCTATACCCACATAAATATGTATATATTTATGATCTATTTGATCATCATTGAGCATCTACAGTATTCTCAATGACTAATGTGAGATCAGGTAATCATCATGTACTAGTTACGAAGTCATATATACCACATAATACATTATTAAGAAGGTATAGATTTTATTTTTATCTATTTATGTCATTGAGTCTGATAAAAATGCACTCTACATTTATGAAATTGATTAATTGGTTTTTTCACCCGTATTTGGATGAATTTATTTTTCCTTTTTTATAGATGATACTTAGTGTACTCTCAGAGTTAACAGTATCAGGACAAACTCTGTGAATTCATTACGAGTATACTAAGAGAACATAAGATTTATTATAATCTCCTAATATTAGAATTATGGATTTTTAAAGTTCGCATTCTGTATTTCATAACAAATAAATTAAGTAAATCTCTAGATATGGAGGTGGTGATTATCAAGATTACATAGGACAAGTCTAGGAATGTAGTGAAATAATTAGAAATTCCTTGACATTATGAATGTATCTTTGATATGTTAAATCTATATCTTAATCCTAAACCTTCTAATTTAGTTGTGAAACAATAAGACAGTTCTCGAAGATATCCACATTCAGACAATAGTGAACCTAAACCAGCAGAAGAACCTTGAGTGCCTTTCCATTCATTTTTCTAAACATGTTAAAACCCTTATGAAAAATCACTTTCATGCTTTAGTTGAAGATTTATATAAAGGGACGTAGACTATATCTTCTCTTAGAAATCAGGTTGAACATCAATCCTTCTTTTCATATATTGAATCTATGAATATCAATGATGTAATAAACAATGGATTTTGTGTAATGTCTATGAAAAAAGAATTAAATTAGCCTTGAGAATAAATTTTAGAAACTAATTGATAGACCCAAAGGTATCATGACCATAGAAACTAAATAGGTGTTTAAAAATAAAGTGGATGAAGCTAGAAACATAGTAAGAAATAATTCCAAAATGGTTTCACAATGATATAGTCAAGAGGAATGCATTGACTGTGAGGAAACCTTTTCACCTGTAGTATTACATGAAACCATTATAATCATATTATCCTATTCAAAACATTTTAATATCATGATATATAAAAAATATACCAAGAGTGCATTCCTAAATGTGCATATAGTTGAGGCTGGTTTTGTTGGAACCCCCCTAGTTTCACAAATCATGACTCTCCAAATCATGTCTTTAAATTAACAAAATATTTGTATGGTATAACACAGGATCCAAGAGCGTAGTATGATATATTTATTACTTTTCTTCTTTCAAAGTGTTTTACAAAAGAGATAGATGATCCTACTCTATTTATAAAAGTAACTACTAAAGGTTGTTTTGTAGTTCCAATCAGTGTTGATGATATTATTTTTGGATCATCCAAAAATTATATATGATTTAATTTTTAAAAAATGATGAAAAATGAGTATTAGATGATTTTAGTGGGTAAACATATATTCTTTATTGGATATAAAATTTTTCAAAATAGGGAAGTTATTATCTTAAATAAATGTAAATACGCCAAAATATCTTTTTAAAAGGTTTGGATTTGATATTACAAAACATAGTGATACTCCAATGAGTACCACCTGTCTGTTGGATCTTGATGAACATGGAAAGTCTTTTAATCAAACCAATTATAGATGGATGATTGAAAGTATAATATTGTTTACTACTATCCAGCATGATATTATGATTAGTGTATGTATGTGTTCTTTTTTCATGAAAATCCTAAAGAGTCACATATTATTAATGTTAAAAGAATATTCAAATACATCAAACATACTTCTAACTTAAGATTCTTTTATCCTGGAGGAAAATCATTTATCTTATTTTTCCACTCTGATACAGATTTTGGCGGTTTCATGTTTGATAGAAACAACACCTTTAGAACATGTCACTATTCGGGAAAATCACAAGTATCATGGGGTAGTAAAAATAAAAATATTGTTACATTATCTACTACTAAAGATGAATACATTGCTGCAAAAAAAATTTGAGCTAAAATTATGTGGATGAAACACACTTTTTTAGATTATGGATATAAATTTATACATGGCTCTATAAACAGTAATACACAATTTCTATTAACATATCTGAAAATATATTTTCTCACTCAAGATTAAAAAATATTGTTTCATGACATCCATTTTTGATAGATAAATATCAAAAAGGTGATATTACTTTAGAATTCATTGGCACTGAACATCATCATGCTAACATATTCACTAAGCCTTTAAATTTGGAAAGAATGATATACATCAAACATGGATTATGTTTGATAAATTTCAAGCAAATTTTTTATGTCTCTCCATATATTGCCTCACCTATTTTTGTCTCACCATTTTCGGGCACACCAGTTGATGTATCATAGTTTGATATGACACCATTGACTGCACACTGTAAGGATTCACTATTTTATACATAGTAATTCTTCATGAATTTATATTTTAATTATTTTACTTCAATTTATTTTATACCTCATTTTTTATTTAAGTCAATAAAATCCCTAAATGATTAAAATTTGTCCCTCTATATAACTTATCACTTCACCCTTTCTCTTGAACTTGTAAAACCAAACCCTTCTCACTCGAACCCTTTATTCCCCTTTGTAATATATCTACATGTTTGTAATAGTGATACTAAAGCAGACATCTTATTCAACCCTAGAGAATTGTTGGTCTATGAAGAGATTAAAAAGGGATCTGATCAAAGTGGATGAGGAACTAGTGAACCATTGTCTCGTAAAATGAGTGATAGTGCTATAGATGGAAGTTTTCCAATGTGTCTTCTTTCAAGTAAGTAACTTGATCTTAGGGTATTGGAAGAGCAAGGTTGGCTAGTCTAGTTTACTAATAACAAGAGACCCTATACTTGAATCTTGTTCTCACGTTTCATCAGTATGATGATTATTATTTTAATTTCAATGATAATTTCTAGGTCCGAATTTGGTTATATGGATAATGATATTCAATTTATTTAAGGTTATAGGAATCTTTCATAAAAGTACCCCATGATGTTATCTTGAGAATTGGTTATTAGATTAACATGTGAAAATATATTTTCCTTTTTATGTGTGATATAATAAAAAATACCACAAAATACACCTCCTTATTTTATTCCAGGTTTTTCAATACAATGTTGTTAGCCAAAGGAATGTCATGGGAAAATGAAGAACCTATTGTGGATTATGATTTTTGTTTGCCTATGGAAATATGTAGATAGATGAAGATGAATTTTAATCCCTATAAGAAGACATTGGTTGAAAAAAGTGAAAATAATTATAATAATTTTAATATTGTTGATCATACCTCAAGGCCTAAGGATATCATGGACTTTGGTTTGCAACTAGATGAAATCGTAGAATATTTATATTTTAAAATTTAAGATTAAGTTGAAAAAGGTAATGATTATTCTAGGGAAGGAAGTCAAGGTGATAATGATGTATATGAAGGAAAAGCGGAAAAGGGTGATACTGATAATGATAAAGAAGATATTGTGGATGAAAATGTTGATAATGAGAAACATGAAGAAGGAGAAACTATAGAAGGGGAATCCACTGTTGGTAAATCCAATGAATCTAATAAATAATAAGTATCTTTACCTGATGGAAATATTGTTGAATAGGATGAGAAATTAAGGTAAATATAGATGAAACTGAATTCCATCATGATATGGAAGATATTTAAGAAAGAGATCAGGATCTGGAGTCTCTTTATTGTCAAAGGGGAGAATCGGTTGAGGGGGAGGAAAACATCATTTTTGAAAGGATGGAAGTTCAAAATCATATTGATCCAATTTCAGTGGATGCCTGATAAAATTATCCCATATATTTTGATAGTGATGTATCATAGAGATTCTCAGTTAAGGACATCAAACTTTCAATAGTTTTTTAACTCAAACCCATCTAATCTAAAGATGTGGATTCTATTCACAATCCAGTACATATTCTTACTCTTGCTCAAACAACCCTAAACTATGTGCATGATTACAATTTAAAAGCTTTTGAATAAATTTTTAATCATGTATTAGAAATATTTTGAGGTCACAACCTACTATGTTGACCAACATTAGTGAAAGGGATAATGGAATGCTTCTAGATATGTTAATATGGAAAACTCAACCCAAGATATGGATGAGATATAGGAGGAAATTATTGAAAATATATAGATAAATAATGAATTAATGTCCTTAAAATCATAAGTTGAGGATATAAGGAAGGACATACAAGATTTTCCTTATCTAGATATAGTTTCTAGTATAAGTGAGGGTGATGCTGACCAAATCTCAGGAAAGATAGTATATCATATTCTACATAATTTTATTTATGTGGTTGAAGAAGTTTACTCAAACAACACAAAATTAGAAAATTAAATGTTTGTGTTTTTTCTAGGATTAATTGAATTACATTTGAATATAAAAGATGTTTATAAATAGTTCTTAAAAAGCTAAATGCATTCACCTCATCTACTCCAACTCAATATGCTTCTACAGAGACCTCTCATTCTTAATATTGTGCAATGATCAGATCATTTATTGGAGAAGAGATTAAAGCATTGATTGGTGGATTTGATCAAGAATGCCATTTTAATATTCAAAAACTCAATGAGAGTGTGCATGAAATGGTTAAATATTACTCAAAAGTTGAAACAGATACTCAAGATAAAATTTCAATAAATGTAGATTTTTATTTTAAGAATTTCTATACCAAGCACCAAATAACCATTAATTTTAATTATTTAGTTTAGAATTTGATTCTACCCCCAATGAATCAAGATTTCAAGGAGAAAGTAAATTAGTTAAAGTACATTAAACATACCCTTGAGATGTTCATATATAATAAGGATGACTTTGAGAAATCTATTGAAGATAGTGGTGAGGTCATCAAGGACTAAATCAATCTATTCAATCCTTACATACAGTAGCACAACATAGAAATTTTTTCTCCATTAGCTGTCCCTCTAAGACCATTAATAATTCCTTATACTTGTACTTCATTTTCATTGAATACTGTAATAAAATAAAAGTTGAAAAATGACATCATTGTACTATAAAAAATAATTCAATCACTGTAGATGTAAAACCACCCTGATCTTGGGTGTGAATCATGTTTATTTATATAAATCCCTTGGGGGAAGGTGATCACCAAATCAATTGTACTAGGACTCTTCTTGATATTGAAACTCTGGTTTTTATCTAAAATGTTTTTCAAATATAGTATTCCTTATTGTCATGAATATTCCATAAAACTAAATATCACATTGATAGTTAATATTATACTATGAAATAACATGTTATTTGAAGAGGCTTATCACCCTCTCTAAAAGTTTTAGAGATGATTATTGTGAACCACCTCTAATGTGTCTTCAATTTGTGATTTGTAGTAGTTTTAATCACCCACTAGTATATCTCGATAAAAATTGAAGGAGGTTTCATTATAAGGGTTTTAAACAACTTCTAATGATGCCATAAATTGAGTAGAGAGTACCCATTTAGAATGGGTTTAAACCCCTTATAAATGATTTATCAATTTAGGGGTGGATAGAACCTGCCATAATGGATTTGAAGACCCAAATTTAGGTGAGTTTTTTAATCCACTACTAATTCCCATACTATTTAGGTGCAGTTAAAGCAGTCCCTAAATTGGAAATTTTTTATTTTTAATCAAACATTACTCCCCACCCACCAACCCACCCCAAACCCCCTCTTTTACACCCCTCTAGTTCTCCATGCCATGTGTGTCCCCTTCCCTTTCTACCCTAATGTTGTGATCTCCACATTTAGCACATCCCTACTACTTTCCACCCCTATGGCCCCGACCTTTCTACCCTACTGTTTCACTCCCCACATTCCTTCACATCACCTACACTTCCCCCATGCAACTCCCTTTCCCTCCACACTGATTTCACACATGCCCCACATGAAGACTACTTCCCATGCTTCCTTGTCCCAAGAAAACATCTTGCAGTGTAAAATTAGTTCTCAACCAGATTCAAACTAAAGACCACCGGCTTCATAGAACAGCACACCCAACCCCTTTTACAACTATGAAAATTTAATTTTTGTTACTTATGTACAGATGAATATATTAATATATATTTGATTTTCTATTATAATTATTATTATTTACATAAAATATTTAAATATATTTAAATATATAACCTATATGTAAAATGTTATAAACTATATATTTATACGTATATAAAAAAATGTTTATATTTTTATAACCATATTAACATAAATTATTTATATACTTAAATTCATGTTTATATATTATATACATGTTTATTCAATAAATATATATATATATATAAGTATTTACTTAATATATTTATATAATGTTCTTCAATACATATATTTGTCATTATTTAGACTAATATAATCATTTATTTGTATAAATAGTATAATGTAATATGTAATCAACATATAATTATTTTAATATAAAATACAATTTAGAAAAATATTTATATTATATATAATGGATATTATAAGACTTATTAGTGTAGGTAGGGATAAAATAAAGCACTTAAAGATTTTTTCTTGATTTATATAATATGTTGGATTATGGGAGTAGAGGATCCAGACAGCGCATTTTATTATTTTAGAGTTTATATTTTCTATATATTTTACACCTTTTGTATCTTGTATTGTTGTATTCATTATCCCAATTTCATTGAAGATATTACATCATTTTTTTAAGTGATAGTGTCTAGTTTTATTTAATTAATTATTTTAAAGATGATTTTCCTCCACTACCTCCAATGACCTATGGAAGCTAAATTATATTTATTTATTACCATTATGCTCCACTATGATAAAATTGGTTATAGTCTCCCCATCATATTATCATAAACCCTCACTATTAGTCATCAACCTCTAGTATACAGGGAGGCACACTAGACACCATGTGCTTAATCAGGTATGGAAATTTTGAATTGAACTGGGTCCAAGATGTCATTAAGTTGTATCTAAGGTGTTTTATTTTTCATTTTTTATACTTTATGGGATTGGTATAAAGTATAATAGAATGTTTTGAACATGGTAAAATGTCATTTTTGGTATTATCTACCCCTTGTTCCAGTGAAAAATAATGTTTCTCAGGATAAGACTTATTGTTCTGGATTTCTCATATTACATTTGCACTATTTTCACTATTTAATGACACACATGATTTGTGATTTTTTTGTAATTATGGATTTCCATACTTGGATGGGTATGGAATGTGGGAAATATATCATGCATCACTTTACACAATTAGGGATTTATATTTCATACATGTTCCAAGCCATATAGATTTTACTCTCATTATTTCATTTTCCAAATTGTATGTCCCTTGATTTATATACATATAATTTAATTATAATTTAATAGAAAAAAGTTTAAAAATTAGTTAAGGAAAGTTTCGTCATCAACCTAAATAGTTTTTCCCACGTATCTTGATGGTGTCACATTAATTATCAAATTATCACATGATTATCTATATAACCATGGTTATATGAGATGAAAAATTATTTTGTTTTGATTAAATAGATTCTAATTGTTATTTATATTGGAAAAATTTTATTTTCCTATTGGTTTCTCATCAAAGATGTGGTAGTTAGAGTGCACACACTAGCAATTGTGTAGAAATCTATCAGTGTGGATGAATGTTTTTATGATGTCCCAGTGATTTACGGACCGAGTTGTGTGTTGAGCATATGGATAAATGGATCATCATCATAGAATACTTAGTAATTTCCCTCTAGATTATAATGATAAATGATATAAACTAACTCTTGGCTCAGAGTGAGAATAGTAGTCCATCACTAAGTAGTATGTTGGGGTCCTATCAGTTAATTAAGAAATATATAAATCTTGTTTTCAGAAACATTATTTTATATGTGTAGTTATAGTAGATTGAACCTACTCAATGAGGTTAGGTAGTAACGCAGGGTCATGGATCCAACCAGTTACATGAAGTACTACCTATACATGAGGGGAATTGTTTATGTTAGTCCATAATTGGAGGTATATTTATATTAGCCTCAATGTTTTTGTTTACTTTATTTCAAATATTCATTTTACATTATTTTATAACTATGGCTATCATAAAAAGATTTGGTTTTTATATTGAGTAATTTTGTAAGGTGATGAATCTTGGTACTCTGTTGGGAATGTGGTCATAATGATATTTCTAATACTAGGAGTGTCCCTCAGGATTAGTGGTTAACATTTCTTATGGACCCTTTTTATCCTCAAGATCAGGGAAATTGACATCGTTCTAAATATTATTTGGTTAGTGGGATATTAAGCTTGTATTGACTGTTATTACTATAGGGTACCATTTATAACCCATTATTCATATAGATACATCAATAATAGGAAATCAAATTTCCATGCATGTTGATATAGACCAGATCATTATGTGATGAGCAGAGTGTTAGCCCATATTTTTAGTCATTTTCTCTATTTTTTTGGAGTACAACATGTTGTTTCTTCTTTAGTGACATATTTGTTTATGGATGTTTTTTCTTATGACTTTTCGGGGTTACCTCTAAAGAGAAAGGTAGAGTCACCATTGAAATTTTTCTAGGAGTAAATCCAATATATATTATTCTTTACACGATGCCTCCTAATGTAATCTAGGATCTAAAGAGTATGTTAGTGGATTTTTAAGATAATTATTTTATACAACCCAATACTTATCCTTGGTTTTCACACCTAATTCTCACTAAAGAGATGTTTGGGACCCTAAGGCTATGTATGAATTATAATTAATTGAAATGAATATTATAATTAAGAATCTGTACCCACATCCATATATATATATATATAAGATCACTTTGATCATATTTGAGGTTCTATAGTGTTATCAAGGACTAATATGAGATCATGTAATCATCATGTACCCATTACGACCTCATATATACCCCATAAAACAATCATAAGTAGATATAGCTTTTAATTTTATCTATTTATGGAATTAAATCTAATGAAAATTTAATCTATATTTATGGAGTTGATTATTTGGTTTTAACACCTGTATTTGGATGCATTTATTTTTATTTTTCTGGATTATATCTTAGCGTACTCTTAGAGTTGACACGATCATGATAAACACCTTGAAATCATTGTGAGAATACTAAGAGAGAATAATATTTAATCTAATCTCCTGAAATTATGATTATGGATTGTTAAAGTTCAAATTTTATGTTACATAATAATGAAATTGAGGAAATATATAGATATAGAGGGGTTGAGTGTCATAGATACCTAGGAGTAGTCTAAGAATGTTATTCAAATTTAAAGATCATTGGGCCTGGATATTTACTAGATGAATTTTATATATGAATTTTATTCTTATCAGCACCAAATAAGTTCTTCGATAAGAAGGGGCTTATATTTATATGCAATGATGCTTGTGATAAGGATATGCAGGAGTTGAAATTAATGATAAGCTCGTCATTATTTGTAATTTTACTATAACATGGAATATGCTACAAAATATATTGTGATGCATCAGGTTTCATGATAAGATACATTTTTTGTGAAAGGGTAAGGATTCATATGGTACATGTAATGATTCATGATAATAGTTATTTGATTAATGATATTGAGTTATCAGAAGGTTTCCATTCATTACACTATTTGAATCATTATTTTCCTAAGGGGAAGTTTGTGTTGTTTGTAGTCTATAAAATCATCATATATATATTCACTCAATGTTACATGAGCATTTGACAGTGAATATGGGTACAGTTCATAAATATTTCGTCTATTAACTCACTTATGTGTCTGGTAAGGAAAATATTGTAGTTGATTCTTTGAGATTTACGAGTCAGACTCAAGTTTTCATAGAAGATAGTAGTGGATGGAAGCTGATTGATATTTGATATAAGATGCATCTATATGTTTATAAGTGTCATGAGAAACTATTTTTAGTGTCCTTATTATTGACTTGATCACTTTTTGATCGAGTGGGGTTGAGGTAGGTTTCTAATTTCAAATGTTCAGTGCTAAGGGTGAGCATTTTTTTGAAAAAAAATCACTACTAAGTTGGGTTTTTTTATGATGATGATATATTAAATATTAATGGAAATGTTTCCGTATCAATAGAAATTGGATCGTAAATAGTGTGCCAGTCTCATACTTCTATATGCGCATGTAATCCTAAATTACCTAGGTATATCGTAAGTTTTGTTTCCAGTATTGGTGGCCTGATATAAAAATGAAGATAGCATGCTCGGTTAATCGTTGTTCCAATTGTCATCTAGTGAAGGGGGAAATCAGTTGTCTATTATAGCCATTAACTATTCAAAATTGTAAATAGGATGTAATGAATATGAATTTTTTTATGTGGTTACCAAAATCACCTGGAGGAATTGACGTCATTTAATTGACTATGGGATTGATAACGAAGGTCACCCATTTATTAAAAATCAATGAGATTATCTCATGGATTATCTAGGGTGGTTGTGTGTGTTTGAGATATTATACACGATCATGAGGTTCCTAGTAAGATAATATATGATAGAAATGCTCAGTTAACTTCTTAGTTTTGAAAGGGGTTACAAAAGGATTTGGGTTCGAAGGTTCTTCTCAGTAAAACATACCACCCTCAGACCAACATTTAGTCAGAATGCACTATACAAGCATAAGAGGATATGATTAGAGAAGGTTTCTATATTTTTAGAGGCTTGTATTAAAATATATTGTGCCTAGTTAAGTTCTTTTATAATATCATCATTTAAATGGCAATATATATTGATCCTTATTGGGACCTATATGGTTTTTCCTGATGATCACATTTTTTCTATTTGGTGGTGTTGAGTCAATAAGATTTTCCTTATGACTTTTCCATTCCTTCTTGTTTCGAAAATCACAAAAACCTTATACTTAAAAAACTATATTTTACTTCTATAAGAAAAATTTCCCTCCCAAAGTAATTTACCCCTACTATATTTTCATTTATCATATCAATGTTTTTCTTAATTATAAAAATCAGATTCATACCTAACCTCGGAATCATATAATACATAGATATGAAGAATTCTGTTTTAGGATCTGAATTCTGGATACAAACTCTAATGAAGTTCTATTCCGAATTCTGGATACTAACTCTAATTTTTGGAAGATGAAAGGTCACCTCCATCACCTATATAAAGGGAACCCCAATTTGTGTCCCACATTGATTTCAAGCTCTTGCGTCTTGAAGCTCTACCTCAGTTCTTAAAGGTTGTTCCAAAATTTTCAGTGCTCCTCCATTCCAAATGTCTGTAGAAGCTACTTCCTAAGATATGTCTACCACGAAGCCAATTTCAAAATGGATAGTGTAAAGAGAAAGACCGGTCCATCTGAACTTTTACAAGTACGATTCTATCATCTCTAAGAACATCAAGTTGAATGGTTAGGAAGATGTATGTGTATCCAAGGTATGTGTTCAAGATGAATTCTATCCATGAGTTACTTGTAGAGTACTATGAATCAGCAAGCTTCTATGAGGAAGAAGGAAGAGAAATTTTTTCTTTCATGTCTTATGGGAAGACTTACAAACTTACTTACACCAAGGAAGCAATCTTGGTGGGGCTACCATATGATGGAGAAGATGAATTTTTCTCTCATAAACTTTTGGATATTCAAGGTAGTATTGTTAAGGTGAAGGCCTTGGAGTGTCTCGGGATTCATGAATTAAATATAGCCACGTTTTCTCATCTATCTTCTAATAATTAGCTTCTTAAGTTGTGGGTACAAGGTTTCTTGGTTCCAAGAAAGGGTGAAAAAGATACCCTGAAGAAAAGTGATATATATTTCTTAGATTTCTTGGAAAATCTAAGAAAAATAAATCTGATGAGGCATGTTCTTATGACAATCAAGAACATCATGGAAGGAAATTTGAGAGCTAAAATAATCATGTACCCTACCTTACTATCAAAGATGATAGTTCGGTGTCTAGATTCTTTCAAGATTGCATGTAATTCTAAGGCTCAGAATTTCAAGGTTATTCTTGTTTGTGATGATACCTTAAAAAAGATGAATATGGCATATTCCAAGGAAATATGAGAGATTTAAAATTTTCTAGATGAAAAGGCTGAAACCAATCCATAAAATGTGGAGAATGCTGAGCCAGTGAAGAAGGCTGGTAAGAAGATGAAATTTGAAGAAGTGGTTGCTGAAGACAAGACCCCCAAAACTAAGGAAACCCAATCCGCACCTCCCAAGATGAAAAAACAGAAAGCATATCTAGATGATTTGGCTGCTAAATGGAGATAAGATAAGGAGAAAAGGAAATAAGGGGATCCACAGTTCATATTAAACCCTATTGAGGCTAAGGCCTTAAGACAAAAAGTTGTGGATGAGTTAGAAATATAAGCCAAAGAGAAGAAGATGAAAAAATATGTCTGAAGATGAAGTTGTATAATCTCATTTAATAGACATAGAAATTGCTTCTGAGAAGATTCTTGTTCTGGAAACCTTTACTGTTCAACCATTACCGGAGACACTTGGAAAAAAATACTTCACTCAGGAAAAGGATAACGGGAAAGAGGTTGTTGAAGGATTAGAGAAAAGAGCTGGTTAATAAGTTGATGAAGAAGTTGTTGAAGAAATAGAATAAGAAAGGAAGTAGAAGAAGATGAAGAAGAATTTGATGAAGGAATTGGTGATCTAGATGACATGATTAAACCAGTGGAGGATTATCAAGAGAAGGAAAACCTATCAGAAAAACCACCACTCCGGTCTTCTGAGACCGTGTCCTCAAAGCTAGTCACTCAGTTAAGGGGAGATGATAAAGATGGTAATAGAGATGATGACATGGAGGAAGAGAATGAAAATGAATTGTTTGAAGAAGAAATATTTGAAAAGCACTTTTTCGAAGAAGGAGCAGAGAAGGTGAAACCAGATGATGGTAAGATTGTTCAAGTATCTGAAATCGAGGTAGAATATTCTGATGAGGTATTTCTGAATGTTGATACGGGGAAGAAAGCTCTTATGGACACCCCAAAAAAATATATCATTAGGAAGAAAGAAGTTGGTTGTTCTTCTAGAAGAAATCTGATGGACATTGAAGAAGAGCAATCTCCATGTGAGGTGTCTGATTCGGAATCATCGGCACTGGGTCATGATTATTTTGTTGCGTCTTTGAAGAAATTGGTGGACATAATTCCGATCTTTCCAACCATAGACTCCAGATTCCAGATGCTTCAACATAGCCTAAATCAGAAATCAGAATCCTTATCCATGGTGATGGAAAAGTGTGTGAAGATTTAGGCTGATCATAAAAACATCCTTATCAATTATGTTGTTCACAAGAAAATATTGTAGCAAAATCACTCCATGGTAAATGAAAGATGATGATGACTTGGCTAAGTTTTGTCATTTTCAGAATGATGTAAATGATTATTTTGATACCGAGGAAGCCAAGATTAAGAATCATCAGGATAATCTAACCCATGAGCAAAACACTTAGAATCAAAAAGTGAGAGATTTGAATGGAAAGCATAACTCGGTTGCTCAATACTGGAAATGGGAAATAGATTTTCGGATTGAGTTTAATGAGAAGCTGGAAAAGCAAGATGAATTACTAAAGATGCAGGAAGAGGACATAAAGTCTCAGGAATAGGTCCTGAAATCTCAAGACAAATGGATAAAAGCTTTGGGGAAGAAAGCTGAGGAGGACTAGAAAGACTTGAAGAATCTAAAAACTCTATTGAATAATTTAATCCCCAAGGAAAATGAATACAAATAGACAAATCTAATTTTTTGTTGTAATTCCTTTCCATGTAAAAATTATTTCAACTCTAATAAAATCTTTGGGTGTTGTATCTTGTGTTGTTATGTACTAATGTTTCAGGTACTTTATTTCTTTTCCATTCCCTTAAATTCATTTTGAAAATCACAAAGGGGATAAGGAAAACGAACTACTCAAAGTGGGAGAATGAAAAATCTAAAAGGGAGAAGAAAAATTTCTATGTCAATAACTATCCCTAAGTAAGGGATATCTTATCTAAGAGGGAGTTTCTCATCACGAAGTTTTTTATTCTCATGATAATGAATACTCCATTCTGGAAATTCAGAATACAATCTTTAGAGTTCCTAAGATTAAGTGGGAGTTAGTTGTATTCATCATCATCTATGAACAAAGGGAGATAAGTTTTAATTTAAAAGTCTAAAGAAATTTTTTTATGTCCTTATGTTCATGTTCGAAAGTTTGTTTGTGATTTCCAAAAAGGGGGATATTATGGAGTCAATAATGTTTTCCATATGATTTTTCCATTCCTTCTTTTTTTGAAAATCACAAAAACCTTATACTTAATCAAAACAGTATTTTACTTTTATAAATGGAATTTCCCTCCCAAAGGAATTTACCCCTACCATATTTTCATTGCTCATATAAATATTTTTTATGTATAAAAATAGGAATCATACCTAACCACGAAATCATATAATACATAGATATGAGGCATTCTGTTTTAGGATCCGAATTCTGGATACAAACTCTAATGAAGATCCATTCTGAATTCTACATATGAACTCTAATGAAGTTTCATTCTGAATTCTAGATATGAACACTAATGAAGTTCCATTTAGAATCCTAGATACGAACTCTAATGATGTTCCACTCTGAATTTTGGAATATGAACTCTCACAAAGTTCAACTCTAAATTCTGGAATACGGACTCTCACAAAGTTCAACTCCAAATTCTGGAATATGAACTCTCACAAAGTTCAACTCCCTATTATGGATACGAACTTCTACGAGTTCGACTCCAAACTTCTACTAGTTTGACTCCGAACTTCTATGAGTTCGACTCTGAACATCTACTAGTTCGACTCCAAACTTCTACTTGTTCAACTCCAAACTTCTACTTGTTCAACTCCAAACTTCTACTTTGTTTTACTCTGAATTCCTACAAAAACAAAATCTGAATATCTCTTTATTATAGACTTTGAATTCCATTTTGGTTTGACACCTAACTCTTGTTTTCTTACATTCCGAACTTTAGTTTTACTTATTCTTACACTCATTTCATTACAAAACGATGTTGTGTTTTCAGTTATTGACTAACCTTTTGTTGAGTGAAACATCTACAGATCCCTACAAAATTCAAGGAGAAATATGACCGTTAGGGGAGGGAGCTGACCATTGGAGCTTCACCTATAAATAGGAGCTCATTTGAAAGTCGACATATAACTTTGACACATCTATGAGATCTGTGCTTACATGTTGTTAAAGTGATTTCTAGAGAGAGAGGCTCTTATCAACTCTCAAAGATTTAAGCAGAAAGTTTGAATAGCTTTTTCAAACTTTGCTTCATGCAGACTTGATTCGTTAAACTCTGATTCTTGCTAATTACAATTGAGGGATTCCAGGGATAATAAGATAGAGGGTCCAATACCATTAAGTTGAGGGCTTCCTTTTTTAGAAAGTCAAGGGTGCTGACTCCCTGATAGTTGAGGACATGTGGGGATAGAAAGACAGTCCCCGATCTTCATATCGAGGGATTACCATAGTGTGGGTAAGACATAATTTCTTAAGAGTACAAATCAAGGGACCTTTATCCAAGGTTGTTGGATACCCTTCTCTTTGGGTTAAAAGGGTTATTGCTTGACTACATGTAGTTTTATAACATGTTTTAAACATCATTTTCTATTACTATAGAATGTATAACTTTATTATACTTCATTACTTGTACTCTGATATAGTTAGATTCTATATGTGTTAAGGTAGAATCATAATCCTTGTAACTTTTGTTTAGTTCCATTTTCGGACTCACTATTCCGAAATCTAGAAAGTCTTTAGTACTCAATGTGGTCTTTTGAATTATCTTTTTTAACTTTTTTAAAAATAACCATTCTAAAATTTACTAAGGGAATTTTTAAAAGGTAAAATTCACCCCACCTCTTGTATCTGAGAATATCATTCTCATTTCGATCCTATGTTTGGTATCATAGAGTATATCATACTCAGAGTTATACCATCCTAACAGGTGGAAGGATAAGAAGTGTTATGTGAACCACACCTCATTAAGGATACATTGAAGTAGGTACTACTGATCAAGAAATATATGAATACAGATAATTTAAGGTGTAATTATAATGATGATCGTCATCATAAACCTCTTGAGTTTTGTGTGGGAGAATGAATATTCATGTATTTGTTTCATAGTTTAGGACATTGATAGATTAAAAATATATCCATATATGGCATGGATTCATCCATCCTTTTAATATTTTAGTGTGAGTCGGGATGGTATCCTATCATATAGTACTTCCAGAGAGGTACTGATCCATTCAAAAAATATACTATGTTTCTCATCTCGGTCATTATCACTATGAACCATCTCTGGAATTTGATTATGTGAATGTTTAACTGGATGCTAATGATTCTATTATGAAATATCTCTTTCGTATTGTTTATCATAACATGATGGATATTGAAGGATGGGTGATTAATCTGCTATGGGTTCTATCACATAATTAATGCGTACATGATGAAACTTGTGGGTGAGAGATAGGTATACATTCTTAATGGTTGGAGTTATCTTATATGTTGGTAAACCACCCTATAGGATTCTTGAGGATGATTTTTTTATGTTGGGGAGTTTATAAGATCCTAGTTTTTCAATTAAATAAAAAAATATAGAACATTTCAATAAAAGTAATTGATTTTATCTAAATATAAATCCCTCATCAGGTGACTATGTGTTTGGGAGTTTTCATTCTTATTTTAGGGCCCATAGTACTAGTTGTAAGAAAATAGTCTAAAACTCATGGTCAGACAATTTTTTGTACTAAATGTGGGGATTCACCATGTGGAACTATATAAGTGGATAATATACTATATAAAAATTTGAGAGGATCCACATAGATGAGATAAAAATGCAACAATTTATACAGAAAAATTTCATATTGTAAGCATGGATTGGATAATTGTGTACATTTGTTTTTATGGGATGTGGGTGGCTAGACTATACCAAATTCATGTACTAGGTATTTTTTTCGGACCATGGGAGTGAACTATGTGAGTTGTGTCTCATGGATTGTTGATTCCACATTTTTCTTTCTCAGTTTTAAAACCAATTCGGATAAACCATGCATGACTTTTAGACGATTGATCTTACCATTTTCCCATCATTCCTTCAAACATCCTTATATAATTTCTCCTCATATTTTATGCACAGCGTCCCACAAAGAGAGAGTTAATATCTTTTCATATATTTTTATTTGAATTATCATCAATGTATGATCTTGTACTCAACCACATGCATCAGTTTCCTATGGGTTCTTTTCTTAGTTTCTCTCACCATCTTTGTAGTAATTTCAATGTGATCTCTTATACAATGCTTTAGGTTATTTAACTAGTATCTTAAATTTATTTCATTCTATTTGAAATAAAATTATGATACATGGTGAGGATCCTTCTACCAATCAAAGTTTTTTATACTATTACATTTCCATAAAATTTACATTGTTTGCAACTTTTCATTGTGTTCCAAACAAATGACCTTCTACGTATTTCCCATAAAATAGGTAATGCCTTAAATTAAATGATTGGATTATGGTATTGATGTTACATTAGTCCTTTTACATGGTTGTAGGTTGTTGAATTCCACAATAACTATCACGACCCATCCCTGAGGCCCTTGTTGTGACTACCCCAAGCCCGCCTTCCCTAGGCTAGCGGCTGGCGACTAGCACCAACTGCATATTCCCTAAAACTAGGAAGTCATTTCCTTTATAACCAATTGACACACAAAACAATTCACACAACAAGATAGAGACTCAAGTAAACTAAATAATAAATAGAGTGAGTACAGCAAGTAAAAAGGGGCCAGAATACAATCCCAACAAGAAATTACACAGAAAATTGGAAAGTACATGACAACTGGTAGGTGAGAATAATCTTCTGGATCGTCCACCACAGATCCTATCTGAAGGGTAGTTTCAAATCTTGAATGACCGTCTCTATGGTTTTCCATGTATAACATCCACCTCCAAGCTACCTACAGTCCTGGTACTCTCATCCTCAGTCAGTGTTGTTCGTCGTCTGCACCAAACACAACAGGCTACAGCCATAGCCTGTGCAGGGGTGAGTATAACGATACTCAGTATAGACCCCGAGACCCTCAAGGTCTCACAAAATCCACAAAGGATAACCAAAAATCATGAAATCAACTGACTACCCTACTTAATTATATGCCCATACATTTACCTATGTTATCAAGTATACCCATCTCAATCATGATGAATCATAGGGACCAACCCAAAAGAGAAAAGCTCAACTATTCCACAAAGGAAGTAATACCACAAAGGTAAGTACCACATAGGTACACCACACAAAAGAATACTTCCAAGGTATTACCACGAAGGAAAAGTACCTCTAGGTACAGAATCAGCTCACACCATGCGTAACTTAAGTATAGTAGTAGTGATTATTAGATGCAACTACCGAATCATCTTAATCTATTAAGAGGCTCTACTACAAACCCACACAGGATCGCTCGGTGCTAACCCACATAGGATCGCTCGGTGCCGACCCACTCAGAATCACTTGGTGCTAACCCACACAAGATCGCTCGGTGCCGACCCACTCCAGATTGCTCGATGCTGACCCACAAAGGATCACTCAGTGCTCACCCACACAAGACTATAAGGATCTGACCACCAGAGGATCACTCAATGTTGACCCACACAAAGATCGCTCGGTGCTGACCCATATAGGATTACTAGCTGCAGACCCACACAAGATCACTCGTTGATGACACACACAGGATCCCTAGGTGTTGACCCACACATGATCGCTCGGTGCTGACCCACATAGGGTCACTAGGTTCTTACCCACACAGGATTTCTCAGGGATGACCCACATAGGATCCCTAGGTGCTCACCCACACATTATCACTAGGTGCTTACCCACATAGGATCTCTCTCCATTCTTCACGCCACAACCAGATAATGGGTTCCCTCAATAGGCTTTCTCATCTCCTGGAGGGTCCACTCCTCAAGCCACTAGTAGATACTCCAACTTCCCCAAATTTCCAAGAAGAAGTATCACAATGGACGACCAGGTCATAGTGGTCTCAACGAAATAGACGGTGCGTCAATCGGATGCCCGGTCAGTAAGTTGTTATCCATTTTCTCCTGATGGCCCAGTTAGATTCCTCATCGATCCAACCGGACCATTCCCAAAATTTATTCAAATATTTAGTTGGGTATACCAAAGGGACTATCTTGCGCTAAGGTTTTCGGTGTCGTAGACAGTTCGTCAAATGGATGCTCCGTTCCAAATATATGGCCAAAAGTGTGTAAGTGGTTCGAAGTGGATTCGGGTCCAGTACGACTCTGTTCAGGTTGACCTTGCCCACAATGGGTGGCCCAGACTAGGCAGCGGCCTGCGGGGCAGAGGAAGCCCCAGATCGTTGTGAGGCTGCGAGGGAGGCGAGGGCGTGGGTCAGCTCAGAGGGCTGTGAGGTGGTGAGCCCGCGAGTCAGTGCGGAGGGAAGTTGGGAGGCGGGCCCACAAGATGACACAGAGTCCAAGAGTGTGGCGACGCCGTGAGGTTGCATAGAGGCTTCGGACAGCAGAGTCCATGGACGGGGTGAGGCTATGGAACAGCGAAGCCACGGGCAGTGGTGGACGTAGACGGTAGAGGCTGTGGGAGGCGGTGGCCGTGGACGGTGGAGGCCGTGGGTGTTGGTTGGCACAGATGGTGGGGGTTGTAGGCTGTGAGGTCCATTGACTGTGGAGGCAGTGGGGCAGTGTCATTGTGCCGTCACCTTTGATGCAGTCGGCGTACTTTACAGCTGCCGTTATCGAGTTTCCACCGGTGCCAAACACCGACACCGGTCGTCGTCACCATCGCGAAGAACCCACCAATAAAGAAGAAGGACAGAGGGGTCGAGCCATGTTTTTTGTCCCACACCCACCGTTTTAGGGTGAGAGAAAGCATCTCCACATAGTCATGAATCAGGAATTTCAAACTCTACAATTTCATAGGAATCGTGAACCAAATCGTTTTGGTTGATTCACGTTCTCCATGCTTTCCAAGAACGAAAAATTTAATCTATAAATTTCATGAATTCAATAACAACCCCTACCTTGATATTTTTTTGATGTTGGAATGAGAAATAAGTCGAATAAGGTGGAGGGGGTGCCAACAATCATTGCTTCTGAAACCATGCTTCAATTATAGGCTCAAACATCGTCCTCTTCCTTGATTTCAAAAGAACATTCTATGACGGTGTTGTTCATTGGAGAACTATCTCCAACCAAGGAACTTCGTTTTCAAACAAAAATCCTCTCAAAGAAAGAGCTTCCAATATAATTAAATAAAGTAGATTAATTATGTTGGCACATTGGAATAATTAATTGGCCCAATTAATGAATTCTATTGAAAAAATTTAATGTTGGAGGGAGTCCATGGGTTATCTCTCATTAAGGAGTTCAAGGGGGTTTTAGTCTCAGGTAGTCCCAACCCCCATTACCTCACATGGGAGATTTTGATCTGGAGGTGCCCAGTTCTCTACATCCACATAGGATTTCATAATAAACTAAAATGTTACACAATTTTATTTTATTTAATCCTTTCATGAAAATCCAAATTCTATCTTTCACCCTCGACCTACTACGGTCATGGTGGAGGTCCCCTTAAGCGAATACCAACGATACGTGTTCAACGGTGACCTCAGATTTCAATTCTGAGTACCGATTCAAAAGTTACAAAATCTCACTCATACGTTTACTGAACGTACCTGAAATAAAGTTTAGAAATTAATTCCAGACACTCTGGGCCTCAGAATAATGTGTCGTCAATTTTTTTAGACTCGTAAAATTATAATTTAATTACAAAATATTTCATGGAATTTACAGGTCTTTACATTCTCCCAACCTTAGGGATTTATTTCCCCATAATCCATAACCCAAATCCTGGAAAAAAATGTGGGGGTACTGAGCATGAATCTAAGACTCCCACTCCCATGTGCTCTCAAGAGGGTTCTTCTGCTTCTAGAAAATGCGCACCAGAGGTGTCGGCCGCCCATAAAGGAAACTCTCATATCGATCCTCAATCAACACTAGAACCTCTGTAAAAGTTTCCCCATCCTTGATATCCAGCTCTCCATGGATGATGACATGGGAAGGGTCATTCAAGTTTCTCTTTAACTGGGATATGTGGAAGATGTCATGCAACCAATTCAACTAAAATGGAAGATCTAAGTGGTAAGACACCTCACCAACTCTACTATGGACCTGAAAGGGTTCAATGAACATTGTAGATAACTTGCCGCCTCAGCCAAATCTCCGCAAACCTCATCGAGGTGAGACCCATAGAAAGACGTGGTCGCCATCCTCAAATAGTAGAGGTCTATGTCTCCTGTCAGCATACAAATTCTGCCTACTCTGTGCAGTCTTCATCCACTCCTAGATGATCTTCCCCATATTTTCGGTTATAAGAAACATCTCTGGTCCCATGATGGCTGAGTCCCCTGGGTTTGTCCAGCACAAAGTTGACCTGCATGGTCTCTCATAAAATTCCTCAAAAGGTGCCATCCCAATGGTGGAGTGATAGTTGTTGTGTAATGAAAACTATACCAAAGGAAAGTGATCCTGCCAATAGTGACCAAAGTCGAGGACACAAGAATGTAGCATTTTCATGAGAGTTTGAATGGTTCCCTCAGTCAGGCCATCCGTTTGAGGATGGAAGGTGGTTCTTAAATGAAGATTCCTCCCAAAATCCTTTTTCAACACCATCCATCTCCAGGAAGTGAGACGTGCATAATGATCGAAGACAATCATAAAAATTACTCCATGTATCAGCAAAATCTCTTGCACATAGAGGCATCCCATTATCTTTAATGTACCTTACTCTATGATTGGTAGGAAGTGGGCCGACATGGTTAGTCGGTCGACAACCACCTAGATAGAATCATGACCCCAGGATGTACGTGGATGTCTTGTCACGATGTCCATGGATAGCCCATCCCACTTTCACATTGGGACCTCCAAAGGTTGAACCAAGACTGCTGGTACCTGATTCTCTACCATCACTTTCTAATAAATGAGGCACGGAGAGACAAACTCTGCTACTACTTTCTTCATTCCCAATCACCAGTGCTATCATCGAACATCCTAGTACATCTTTTCCACTCTTGGATAAACCTCTAGAGGGTATGTGTTGAACTCCCTCATTACTACCCACCGAAGCGACATTAGTTCCATGGTACGACCTCTAAATAGGATGGTGTGCTCCCCACCATCGAAAAATCCATCTGGTACCATCCCTGTGGATATCTGAGCATGTCGAGCTTCACAGTCAAGGTCCTAACATTAGACCTCCCTGACTCGCTGAAGAATTGGAGGAGTGACTATAAGAGACTGAAGTAAAGTTGATCCATATTGATCCACAAAAGGATATCTACAAAGAAGCTAGCTGCTCCATCGCCTCACCTAACAATTGTATTCCAGATCTCCTGGTGAGTGCATCTGCTACAACATTACCCTTTATAGGCGTATAGACTACATCAAACTCATAGTCCTGGAGGATCTCAAGACAACATAAATGTCTTAGGTTGAGGTCCTTCTGAGAGAAGATATAATTGAGAATCTTGTGATCATCATGCAATATAAAATGCTCACCTATTAAGTAATGTTGCCACATATTTAAGGTGAAGACCACTACTGCTAACTCCAGGACATGGGTAGCGTAGTTCTGCTCATGTTGTCTCAGATGTCGAGAACCATATGAGATCATTTCTTTCTCTTGCATCAAGACACATCTGAGCCCTATCCCTAATGCATCGCAATAAACAAAATACTGTTTGCCCTCCTATGGAAGCCTCAAGAATGGGGCACTATTCTGCCTCTGCCTCTGCTCTTGAAAACTATGATGGTATCTCCTTGACCACATAAAGTATTTCCCCTTCTTTGTCAACACTGATAGAGGTGCTTCAACTCTGGAGAAATCTGGCACAAAAATCTGGTAGTATATTTCCAAACCTAGGAAACATTGTACCAATGTCAAATTTCTAGGAGACTGCTAAGAAAGTAATCCCTCAATCTTCACATTATCCACTATAACTCCAACCTCCGATACGACATGTCTTAGAAAATGAATGTCTCAGATCTGAAACTGGACCTCTGAGAACTTACCATAAATATGATGCTCTCAAAGTGTGTCTAGTACTACCATCAAATGACAGGCATGCTCCTCCTCAGTAGCTGAGTATATCAGAATGTCGTAGATGAAGACTACTAAAAAAGTGATCAAGATATGGTTGAAATATATTGTTCATGAGCCCCATGAACACACCTAGAGCATTGGTCATGCCAAATGGCATAACCAGGAAATCACAGTGGTCATACCGACATCTGAAAGTCGTCTTATGCACATACTTATCTCGTACTCTGAGCTGGTGATAGCCTGATCTAAGGTCTATCATCGAGAACCACCATGCTCCCTTCAGAGGATAAAAGTGGTTGTGAATACTCAGAAGTGGGTACTTGTTCATCACGTTCAGCTTTTTTAGGTGCCGATAATCGACACAGAGTCTCAATCTCTCATCTACCTTCTTGGAGAACAAAATCGGGGCTGGCCAAGGGGAAACAATGGGCCAGATGAACCCTTTCCCATATAAGTCCTCCAGCTGTACCCGCATCTCATGAATATTTTCAAGAGCCATCTGATATGCTGGTGTAGATAGTATTGTTGTCCTGGGGTACAAGTTAATATAAAATTACACCTCTCTGTGAGAAGGTAGACCCATAACATCATCAGGGAAGACATCCACATATTGGTCCATCACTACGGAATAATTTAGAGTCTCCAAATCAATCGCTCTAAGGGTATGTCTATCTAACTGATGATTGATCAGTTGCACTCTCCTCTGGGTAAGTCCATCTTACGCTGAAAAGGATCCCTTCTTGTCGATGAAGGTAAACCTGCTACCATCTGTGTAGGAACACCGCACATTGTGCCTAATACGATCTATTTTAGCATGGATGGTAGATAAACAATTTATTACCTAGATGATTTTGTTGGTAAAAAATCCCTCAAAGAATCAATGAATTATTTTTTAGGTGATTGTGTTTGTTGACAAAGTGGACATCCCAGTTGTGATTGTTGACAAAGTAAACCATGACATAAAATTTTTTCACAATGGGGATTTATTTGTGGCATGTCAAGCTCAAGATCTGTGGTTAATGATCAATTTTTTATTCAAGAACATTGAAAAATTAATGGATGATTTGGAGGAGGTAAAAAAGAACGGATACATGGTGGCAGCATTTTTCATTGTTTTCCAAATTTTTGGGCCTGAAAATCGAAAATATGTGAAAAGTGTTTTTTTGGAAAAAGTACTTGACGTCGTGTACTTGATGGTGAAGAAATTTGAATGCCTAATGTTTTTCAAGATCAGAACATCAAAAAATGGGAACATGAAAACATGCGATCAAGTATTGGGTAGGTTGCGCAAGTGACTTGCGTGCCGAGGACGGACTTGCGCGCTGATGCCTAGAGGGATTGGAAACTTGCGCGCCATTTGACCTTTATGATTATATCATCAAAATATGGGAAAGGAAGAAGGGGAACCCTTGTTTTTATGTTGGCCGTGCAAGTTTCTAGGGGGACAGAAGACTTACACGACAAAACATGCGTGTCGGGGGAGACTTGAGTGTCGTCGCGCATCGTGTCCAAATACCAATTAATATAGGTCGACCCCTCCTCATTCAGTGCAGAGTCCAACAAATAGAAAAATCAGAGCTCTTGTCATGCAGGTGTGGTGGTCGCGCAAGTGTTGTGTGGTCGCACAAGTATTAGTTGTGCGCCGGATGTACGTTGCACGCTGGTTGTTAGTTGCACGCCAAAATCAGTTTGGGCGTAAAAGGAGGTGTGTTGGGAAATTTTGTAGTTCAAGAAGGTTGTGTCATGAAAGTGGTTGAGGTACACTTGCATTCCAATCATGACTTGTTCACCGAAGTCTAGCACACCATTTTGGAACATGCATGTCGGGCTTGGAGAAGAGTGCCATGTGTTATTGGAGAACGCCCATCTTTCAGGGGCTGCACAAAACCTGAAAGATTGACTGATAACTTTGGTGCAAAGAGATATTCATCTATGGGTGAAAGGTGAACTTTAATAGAGCATCTACATACAATAGAGGATGTATTCATTAGTAATAATGAAGGGACCTACATTTCTATAAACGATGAGTGGATCCTTTTTAGAGTAGTGAGTAAAGGAAGAGGAAGAAGGTGATCCTCTCCACCAGTAGTGATCCAGAGAGAGAGAAATAGGGAGTGACCCTTGGGAAAGTAGTGATCTGACCCTAAACATTGTAAAGGAAGTGAGCCTGGGAATAGAAGTGATATATCCCGAACCTTGTAAACACTAATGCTCTTTTAATGAATTTGGTACATCGGCACATTGCCGATGTATGTTCCTTAGACGAAGCCTAGTGCGGGTGAACCAAGTAAAATTTTTTGTGTCACGTGCATTCATTACTTTATATTTATATTGTGCACTAAGAAAGAGAGAGAAGAGTGTTTTTCTTAACAGCGAAACAAGATTAGAACGAGCTTTAATTTTAAATTATTCATACCCAGATCCACCCCCCAGGGTATTCATACTTTTGGACCTAAAAATTGGTATAAGAGTGAATGGTTAATATCTATGATTCTCTATCAAATGGAGGTTACCAATAATAAAGGGATTCTGATCTTCGACGGTAAAAATTTTCAGCTATGGAAGAATTGGATGCAACACTACATCCGATCATTAGGAATGGATGTGGTCACAACAGAAATGCATGATATAACAGCTGATATTAATAGTGGTGCATTATTAAAAGCTGAGCGTAGAGAGTTGGATGCGGATGACAAAGAAATCAATTCCTTTGGGGGTTCCCTATCCAATCCTATATATACAAAGGTGTTTTCTTGTAAAACATCACATGCCTTGTGGGAAAAGTTATTGAATGTATTTGAAGGGGATACAAAGGTCCAAGAGGAAAAGTTGTAAGTGTTGTGTAATAAGTATAAAGATCTGAGAATGAACCTAAATGAGTCTGTTGATGCATTCTTCAATAGGGTAAATGTTGTTGTGGAAGACATGCGGGGTCTTGGGTAAGTCATCGAAGATATAAAGATTGTGAAGCGTATCTTGAGGAAACTTCCACCACGGTTCAATTCGAATGTTTCAGTTCATGAAGATAAAGATTCAAAAGAGCTTAGATTGGATAACCTACACAGCACCCTTGTTGCATATGAAATGAGAAATGATGATAATGATGCTATGGAAACGGGGAAATCCAAAGTGGTGGCATTCAAGGCCTTGAAAAACCTCACCATTGAAGACTCTCAGGAAGAATAAGAGACATATGAACTGATGTAATTCCTCTCCTAAAATAATCAAAGTGGAAAAGGAAAGTTCAAAGGGAAATGTCCACTATCTTTATTTAGATGTAGAAATGTTTTCAATCTTACTGCAAGGTTCCCCAAAAATTTACATGAAGAAAATGATGAATATGAAGGTGAAATTCCAAGAAGAGATATTCAGACTATGTGAAAGGGAAGAAACAGTTCAAGAGAAATTTCTTCAAGAAAAAGAATCTTATTTCACAAGAAATAGACAGTTCAGGTGAGTCTGTTGTTGAAGAGGTTGAGGAAATAGAGAAGTGCAAAGATCTAGGAGACAATGCTACGGTGGAGGTCGTTTGTAGTTCTCAGGAAAAGGAAAAAACTGACGTTGGAGAAGAAGAAGAATAAGATGAAGGAAGAGTTGATATGGAAGCCAAATTGGAAGCAGCTTTTGAGTAGATAAATGTTTATAGAGCCAAAAAATAAAAGATAATAAAGTGTTTCATGATGGAAAACTCTATATTTAACAACGGTATGAAGAAAATTCAGAGTTGTTAGAAGAAAATGAAAGACTAAAATGCTCATCACCAGAGAGCTCAGAAAATATCATTGAGTATAAGCTTAAAATTGATAAAAAAATGAAATTGATAGTTTGACTAACACAGGAAAGGATACGATCAAACAAATAAAATTTCATGAAGAAGAAGTGGTCAGTCTGAGAATAAAAGTGAAGGATCAAGAAAATCTCTTGAACTCCAATGTGATATCAAGAAACTAGGTCATTCGGAAGACTGAAAAAATGAAATAGGAGACTAGTAGTTTAGCAGGAAAGAAGCAGGAATTGAGCTCAAATGTTAAGACTAATTTATTGCTTGATCAGAAGAAAATATTTGTGGCAATTGATGTCAGACCGCAAGCACCCATCCCAATATTGAAGGTTGATTTGGGCACAAATCAGAATCAGAATATCCATAGATACCAAGGGGAAATTTGTTGTGATGATGTAAAATGAAGAAATGCACCTTATATTAGGTTTTATTATTGTGGAATTATGGGACATTCACAGTATGTGTGTTCCATATCTAATAGATATCTAAGGGAACAAGAACAGAGTTGGAAGCCAAATAGAGAATGGTTTTCTAGAACATATTTTGAAGGATGCTGTTTTTAGTGCAGAGGTTTTGGGCATATGGATAGTTAATGCACTTTGACCATACAAAGAAATGTGACAAAGCAGAATCAAAACATTACCAAGCAGTAGATCAATAAACCAAAAGGTGAGGTAAAAATGCAAAACAGATTTGTGGATTTGAAAGATGATGTTGGTCCATCATAATCTAAGAATGAACAGAAGTCTCAATCTATACAGAGTGTGAAGGAAATGTTATGGATCAAGAAGAATAAAAATGAGAAGGATGTGGTGGCAAAAATTTCCCTTAAGGAATCAGATTGCTCTGGTGTATGGATCCTTGATAGTGGTTGCACATCTCAGATTATAGTTAATAAGGATTAGGTTACAAGCATAAAATATGAAAAATAAGGAGTTGTAAAATCTGGAAATGATAAAGGGATGAAACAACCACCAATAGCATGATACTAAAGGCTTGATTAGTACTTGATGTAAATTGGTTTCAAGTGTGGGGGAGTTGATTACAATCTCTATTTCAGCAACGATAGTAATCAAAGAATGATGATGTTGGTTTATGTTGATGAAAAAATATTTGGCAGATCAGATGAAGCTCAGTGCGAACAGTTTTCTGAATTCATGAAAAATGAGTTTGAAGTGTCAATGATTGGATACCTAAGGTTTTTCCTTGGTCTATAGGTGAAACACGGAAGTAATGGAACATTCATTTCTGAATCCAAATATGACAAGGAGGTTTTAAGAAGGATTGGAATGAAAAATTCCAAGGAGATTAAGACTCTGGTTTCTACCTGGATGAAATTCTCAAAATATGAGAATGGAAAGACACTTCATATCACAGAATACAGGAAAATCATTGGATGTCTATTGTACTTAACTACAACAGGTCCTGAAATTGTTTTTTCCACATTCTAGGCATCAAAATATCAGAGTAATACCATGGAAATCCACATTCTTGCAGTGAAAAGAATACTTTGGTATATCAGAGGCACTGTGGATCTCGGTCTGATGTATAATGGCAAATCTCAATCAGTGTAATTAGGTTACACAGATGCAGATTTGGCTGGATCAGTAGATGATAGAAATTCAATGTCAGGAGTTTCATTCTATCTTGTTGGATAGTGTATTTCTTGGCTAATCAAGAAGCAATATTGCATTTCATTGAGCACCATGGAAGCGTAGTTTATTTCGTCCACTCAAGCTTTCACACAATTATTGTGGATGAAGTAGTAGCTTGAAGATATGGTAGTTGAAGTGAAGTCTTCGATGAGAATTCAAAGTGATAACTCAAGTGCTATTAATCTTAGAAAATATATTGTTTATCACTCATGGACGAAGCACATTAAGATCAAATTTCATTTTATCAAGGAGAAAGTTGAACAAGGAATCGTGAAGTTGGAGTATGTGCCTACAGAGCTAGAGGTTGCAGAAATTATGACGATGGCCTTACCCAAGGAAGCTTTTGAGAGGAATTGACTAGATCTGGGAGTCCAGTTGACTCTGCACACATAAAAGAGTCTTTATGTGAGACCTCCCCACTCTCCCCGAGGTATGATGTGTTTTTCCCTAATGTGCTGATATGTGTTCTCTACTCTGTTATAGACTACAAAGGAGTGACCATTGGGTTCATTGAAAAAGGGGTAGAAAATAGTGATTGTTCAAGGGGGATACAATGCGGTAATTTGATACATCATGATTGATATGGGGAGAAGTTTCCAGGTGGTGCAACGTGATAGGGGGATAAATGAGAAAGGGGAGCGTATTAAATATGACGATGCTAGAAGTGATTGATCAAAGAATAGATATCACGACAGCTGAGGATCGTGATGAAAGTATAAGAGT
This sequence comes from Viscum album, assembly GCA_963277665.1. Taxonomy (NCBI): domain Eukaryota; kingdom Viridiplantae; phylum Streptophyta; class Magnoliopsida; order Santalales; family Viscaceae; genus Viscum; species Viscum album. The sequence goes on from OY728138.1 coordinate 1,207,169,344, forward strand.
GATGTTGGAAGGTGGTGTGAATATTTCCAAAAATTGGTTTCTGTTTGGAAAATAATTGGTATCTATTTGGTTCCAACAATGGATTTTTGAGATGAATTAATTCATTGATGAACTTTTCATTTACTCTTGTTTCTCACATCGAGCATTGCTCATGTGGGATTAGAGTATTTTTTGAGTGAATCGTTGATCGTTATCTCAAATCACAATATTTGAATGGTGGCTAAAGAATTAACAATTTATCTTTTTGTGTAAGAGTTTTCAACAAACCCAAAGGGGGATATTTTTGGGAAAAAATCTTTCATGGAATCATTGAAGAATTTTTGGGGTGATTGTGTTTGTTGAAAAAGTGGGTATTTGTGTTGTGATTGTTGACAAAGCAAACCATGACATACAAATTTGTTGGAAAAGGGGATTTCATTTTGGCATGTCAAGTTCAAGAGCTGTGGTTAACGATCAATGTTTGATTCAAGAACTTTAACAATGGAATGGATGATCTGGAGGTGGTACAAAATGAATAGATATAGGGTGGCACTGTTTTCCAGTGTTTTCCAAATTTTTGGGCTTAAAAATTGAAAAAAGGAGAAAAGTGGTTTTTGGAAATGGGAATTTCATGTCGTGTACTTGATGGTGAGGAAAAATGTGCGCTCAATGATTTTTAATATCACAGTATCAAAAAATGGCAAAGGGAAGGGGGTGCTCAAGTATTGGGTAGGTCGCACAAGTGACTTGCTCGCTGAGGAAGGACTTGCGTGACAATTCCTAGAAGGATTGGTAACTTGCACACCATTTGTCCATCGTGATCAGATCATCAAAATATGGAAAAGGAAGAAGGGGTGCCCATGTTTTTAAGTTTGTTGTGAACGTTTATAAGGGGACAGAAGACCTGTGTACTTAAACCTGCGCGCTGAGGGGATACATGCACGCCATCATGTAGGGTGTCCAAATGACAATAAATACAGGTTGAACCCTCCTCATACGGTGTAGAGTTCAACACATAGAAAAATCAGAGCTCTCGTCACGCTGGTGTGGTTGTCTCGCAAGTGGTGTGTGGTCGCGCAAGTATATGCTGTGCACCATATGTAATTTTCCCACCGGTTGTTAGTTGCACACCAAAATCATTTTGGGTGTAAAAGGAGGTGCATCACACAGGTTTGGAGTTAAAGAAGGTTGTGTCGTTAAAGTTATTGAGGTGGAATTGTGCGCCCTTCTTGAATTGAGCACCGAAGACTTGCACACTGTTTTGGGACTTGTTCGTCAGGCTTGGAGAAGAGCGCCAGGTGTTGTTGGAGCACGCCCATCATTCTGGGGTTGTTCAAAAGCTGTAAGATTTCCCGATACCTTCGGTGCAAAGAGAGATTCATTTTTTGGTGAAAGGTGAACATCAACAGTCCATCTGCAAACAACAGAGGATGCATTCATTAGTGATAATGAAGATAACTACAGGTCTATGAACTGTGAGTGGATCCTTTCCAGAGCAGTATGCAAAGGAAGTGGAATAAGGTGATCCTCTCCCACAGCAGTGAGCCATAGAGAGAGAAACATGGAGTGAACCTTGGGAAAGTAGTGATCTTCCCCTAAACATTGTAAAGGCAGTGAACCTAGGAATAGAAGTGATCTATCCCTAACCTTGTAAACAACAATGTTCTTTTATTGAATTCATTACATCGGCATATTTCCGGTGTATGCTCCTAATACGTATCACAGTGAGGGTGAACCAAGTAAAAATCATTGTGTCCTGTGCGTGCTTTAGTTTCTATTTATATTGTGCACCAGGAAAGAAAGAGAAGAGTGTTTTTCTTAACAACAAAAGAAGATCAGAACGGGCTTTAATTTTCAATTAGTCATACCCTGATTCACCTCCCCCCCTCTTAGGGTATTCATCCTTGTGGACCTAACAGACATCATAATGCATCGATACCACTACTAAGAGAACCCAACCGAAGCTCTTTCCTATTAGAGTAAGCTTCTACTACCGACACCATTGCGTAATCGTTGAATCTGCTCCTGTAAAAGTCTCTAGTGTTAAGGATCGATCCAACGAATCTATTTGAATATATGAGCATAAAAAGAGGAATGTTACAATAAAAGAAAGACTATAACCTATGTCTATAAGAATTACAACTAAGGTGGAATAAACATATATTGTACCTCATATCATCTCCACAGTGTCGTGATTGTAGGCCTCTATTGCTTGGAGATGATCTTTCCCCTATCCTCCTGCTCCCAGTGGTTGAGGTGGACAACCTGATGGTGGTGGTGGTAACATCTCGAATCTTCATCCACCACCAGTTGCACAACTTGCTCCTCTACCACGTCTACCTGCTCCCTGCAGAAATCCTTAGTTGAACCTATGTCTCTTCCTAGGGGGTCCTTCAACCATCATCCGATCATCCATATGGCGGGTCGGATAGTCACGAGCCATGTGACCCATCCCACCACATGTGTAACTCTCACCAATCCTGGCATGACTAGATCTGTCTCAGGTGCCCCGCACAACTGACCCTGAATCCTTCGATCGTCCACTTGTAAGTCTGGTCCTGTTGGACCTATGTGACATATGTCTACTGGCTGCTGTAGAAGGCTATACTACATGATGCCTAGTGGTGGGTCATGCTGTTGGTGAGTACTCAACAAGAAAACTCTCTACTAATAGGTCTCACACTAACACCCATTCCTACGTCGGGATAATGAGTGAGATCATCGAATCCCGGATCTCCCACCTGTGTCCTTTATCAATGATCTGGGCCCTGAAAAATGGTGCATGAATCATATCTGTGGAGTAGCATGAGAGTTCAGTGAACCTCACCGAGTACTAATCCATAGTCATGATTCCCTATTACAGATGGAGAAACTCTTGTATGCGCATTAAGGGAAGAGTCGATGGGACAAACCCTACCCGAAACTGGCTTTTGAAGTCTGCCCAGAGAAGCGTCACCTCATCGTGAACCTGGAGCATCAAGCTCCACCATCTTCCTACTGCTACCTGTAGAAGGCAGGTGGAAAGGATCACCATGAGATCGGATGGTGTCCCTACTAGTTGGAAAACTCTCACCATTACCTCCATCCAATCCTCAGCTGCCTGTGGGATCATCTCTCCCCTGAACCTAGGTGGCCTCTGGCGCTAGAACTCATGAAACATGCTCAAGTGGTGTGCACTCTCTACTACTAAAGTAGGATGCATAGGTGGACCAATGGGTAATGGTACCGCTGGTGCCTCCACTGGTGCCTTGACTGGAATAGGGCCATGAACCGAGGCCTCATCGCTCGGTGAGATATCAATGTGTACTATACCAAGAACCCTTGTTGGATGTCTGTGCGGAGGCATCCTGAAAAAAATAACAGGTGTGCCACGATCATAAAGTTATACCTTGTGAGCTAAATCAATGATTACATAAGGAAAACTCTTCAAAAGACACATGTACTCAGTGTTTTAATGCACTATGTCAGAAATCAGAAGTCAGGTTCCTAGTGTATGGATACATCGGCCACCACAACAACACTGGATTTCCTAAACTGATAACAACACTCATTAATCTTAACACTATTTCCATTAAAAAGAAAGATCATAAACCTATGTTCTATAGTAGAACTGACTTCTTTTATACCAAATGTAAAACATGGATTTCAATGAATGCACAGACACCCCGCATTAACAAGGCCGTCGGGTCCTTTCCCGCTAGGTACCACCATTTTCCCCATAGACACATGGTCCCCATGTGATGCCCACCCACGTGCCTGAACAGGTCATATGATAAATGACAGTTTCCATAGGCCAAGACAAGTCCTTTCTAGTGTCCTATTTCCTCACTCACACACACCCTGGGAAACTTCCCATAAGGACACCCATCCTGATAACTACTACAATCCAAGCACGCTTACTGTGGATTTCTAATCAGGAAGGCTCCTAAAAAAATGGTGCACCTTGTTGACCTGAGTCATATCATTTATCCATTTTACCCTTTATCATTTGGGGATGTTACAGTCACCCCCCATAGAGCACAACGTCCTCTTTGTGGGCCCTACATCTATACCCAGGTAGTGCAACACTCTTAAGGCTAGGTTCCACCTCTAATACCAATTTGTCATGACCCATCCCCCAGGGCTCGTGCCGTGACTACCCCAAACCCGCCTTCTATAAGATAGAGGCAGGCGACTAGCATAGAAGCCGTATTCCCTAAAATTGGGAAGCCATTGACTTTATAACCTATAGAAAGATGCAACCAAGTGCACAACAATATACGATCTCATGTAAACTGAATAGTAAATAGAGTGAGTACAATAAGTAAAAATGGGATAGAATACAAGCCCAATTGGAATGTAGAAGGAAAACTGGAAAGTAAAAGACAACTGATAGGTGAAAAGAAGCTCCTGGATCGTCCACCATGGATCCTACCTAATGGTTATGTACAGCTCATGAATGAATGTCTTTGCGGTTTGTCATGTCTAACATCCACCTCCGAGCTACCTCTAGTCCTGGTACTCTCATCCTCAGTCAGCGCTGTCCGACATCTACACCATACACAACAGGGTGTGGAAATTGCCCATGTAGGTTTGAGTATAATGATACACAGTAGGGATCCCTAGACCCTCAAAATCTCTTAAAATCCACAAAGGATAACCACAAAACTTTAAATCAACTAACAAACCTACTTTGTTATATGCCCATACATATAACAAAGTTATCATGTATACCGGTCTCAATCACAAGGAAACATAGGGTCCACCGCAAAATCCCAAAGATCAACCATTCCACAAGGAAAGGAATACCATGAAGGTAAGTACCAAATGGGTATTCCACACAGAATAATACCACCAAGGTGTTACCATGAATTAAAAATACCCCAAGGTACATACTCAACTCGCACCAGGTATAACTTAATTAGAGTAGTAAAGATTATTAAATGTAACTATTGAATCATCTTACTCTGTTAATAGGCTCTACAACTGAACCATACAAGATAGCTCGATGATCACCCACATAGGATCACTCGGTGATGACCCAATCTGGATCGCTCAGTGCTGACCCACACAGGATCGCTCGGTGCTGACCCACAGAGGATCACTCAGTGCTGAGAAACACAGGATCACTCGGTGATGACCCACACAGGATCTCTTGGTGTTGACCCACACAAGATCACTTGGTGCTGACCCACATAGTATCTCTAGGTGCTGACTCTCAGAGGATCACTAAGTGCTGACCCACACAGGATCGCTCGGTGCTGACACTCACAGGATCTCTAGGTGCTGACCCACACAGGATCGCTCGGTGCTGACCGACATAGGATCACCTCGTACTGACCCACATAGGATCGCTAGGTGTGGACCTTCATAGGATTGCTCGGTGCTAACCCACATAGGATCACTAGGTCCTGACTCACACAGGATTTCTCTTCATTCTTCATGTAACAGCCAACTACTGGGTTCCCGCACTAGGATTTCTCATCTTGGGGAGGGTCCACTCCTCAATCCACTAGTCAGTACTCCAACTACCCAGAAGTTCCAAGAATAAGAATCACAAAGGACTGCCACATCATAGGGGCTTCAACACAATAGACGATGCATCAATCGGATGCCCGATATGTATGTTATATTATTTTTTGTCCCGAGGGCCCAGTTGGATTCGTGGTCGATCCAACCCGACCATTCCTAGACATTATCCAAATATTTGGTGGTGTATAGTAAACTAGCATCCATCAAACGTGTTTCTCATGTTAAAGGGAAAGGGCTGATAGTGGATACGTCCCTAATGAGTGGCCCCTCTAATGTTCGGATTGATCACAAGGAGATTCCATCGAAGGATGGTCATGCTATTACTCCCACTATGTTAATTGAGGTTGGACATACTCCTAGGCTCTCTGTTTCTGGATCACCTACTTGAATTGATCCTCCAAATGAAAGTATGAATGATAGTACTGATGCATGCTTGATACGTGATGAGACTTGTGAGTTGGATCTTTTTGGGACTTCTCAAAAATATTATTGCCATTAGAAAATTCAGAATCTCTTGATCTCTTCGATGATTTTTGGAAATTGGTGTGACATCTTTGAGGTGGAAGACACATCGACGAGTTGCGGCAGACCTAGAAATTTCAAAGATTCCGTTATTTCTAAGAAAGGTAAGGTGAATGATTTCTTAGTCTTACATCCTTCTCTTTCGAAGAGACGACGAAGGAAGGATTATTCTAACATACCACATATGATGTCTACAAAATCTTCTAAGAATTCAGGTGTGTTCAATCATGATATTCTCAAGATCCTCAATTAGAATAAATCCCACTCTGAATGGGAAACAATTAATGACTCTGATTATGGGAATGACATGTCTTGTTTTGATTAGTAATATTGTGTTTGACGGATTAGGGCAGGTTCCTTTGTTTGACCCCACCCGCCTCCTCTGTACCTTTTTTCATTATTTAATAAATATTCAGAAGCATAGTTTTTGGCTGATCTTGCCGGTATACTAAAGGTACCTTCTCTCTCCAAGGTTTTTGGTACCATAGACGGTTTCTCAAACAGATGCCCAGTACCAAATATATGTCTGAAAGTGAGTAGGTGGGTCGAAGTGGGTCCGGGTCCAGTCCGACCCAACCCATCCCGCTGGGTCCTGCATGGCCTGTGCTTGGCGGCCCAGCTTGTCAGCCTAGCCTGGGCAGAGGCCCATGGGGCAGCAGAGGCCTCAGAGTGGCGTGAGTTTGCAAGGGCGGCGAGGTCGCGGGGGGGCTCAGAGGGATGCGGGGGGCAAGCCTGCAGGGAAGATCAGAGGGATGTGGGTTGTTGAGCCTGTGGGGGGGGGAGAGAATAGATTTCCATGTGGTAGTGAAGGAGTGGGGTGGCACGGAGGCCGTGGACGACGGAGGCCACAGGCGGCGCGGGGCTGCGGAACTACGAGGCCACCTGCGGTGGGGGCCCCGGACGGCAGAGGATGTGGGCAGCAGAGGTCGCAGATAGTGAAGGTCGTGGGCAGCCAAGGTCGCGGACGATGGAGGCCGTGGGGTGGTGTCGTTGCACCATCTCCTTCGTCGTGACCGGCGGTGGTGTTGGCCGCCGTTCTTGAGTTCCCACTGGTGCCAAACACTGGCACTGGTTTCTGTTATCATCACGAAGAACACACCAATAATGTAGAACGAAAGAGTGGTCGGGCCATGTTTTTTTGGCCCACAACCTCCGCGTTAGGGTGGTAAGAAGTAGCTCAAAGAAATTATGAATCAATAACCTCAAACTCTATAATTTCATATGAATCATGGACCAAATCATTTTGGTTGATTTGCATTCTCCATGAATTCCATGAATGAGGAATTTAATCGAGAAATTTTATAAATTCAATAACAACCCCTACATATATTGTTCATTGATGTTTGTGTGAGAAAGAATTCAAAGAAGGACTAGGGGGTTCCAGTGATCGTTGCTTCCGAAACCACACTTCATTGACAGGCTCAAATGTTATCCTCTTCCTTGATTTCTGAAGAACGTTCTTCGATGGTGTTCTTCATTGGAGAACTTTCTCTCACCAAGGAACTTATTTTCCAACCAAAAAATCTCCCAAACAAAGAGGTGCCAATATAATTAAATTAAGTAGACTAATTATGTTGGCACATTGGCATAATTAATTGTCCCAATTAATGCATGGTGCTGGAAAAATTCAATGTTGGGGGGGGGGGGTCCATGGGCTATCTCTCATTAAGATGGAGTTAAAGGGGGTTTTAGTCTTGGGTGGTCCCCAACACCATAACCTCACATAATTTATTTTGTTTTGGTGGTCCCCACCTATCAACATCAACATGGTAGTTTTAAAGAAAATAAAATGTTACACAATTTTAATTTATATAATTCCTTTATGAAAACACAAATTCTATCTTTCATCCTCAACCTACTATTGTCGAGGTAAAGGTCCCCTTTAGAGAATACTAGCGTTGTGAGTTCAATGGTTCCCTCAGATTTCAATTCGTAGAATCGGTTCAAAAGATACAATATCTCACTTGAACTTTTACTGAACATACTGGAAAAAATTTAATAAATTCATTCTAGGATCTTCGGGCCTTGGAATTAGGTGTCATCAATTTTTGTGGACACATAAAATTCCCATTTAATTAAAAAAATTACATGGAATATATATGTCTTTACATGAAATATCCCTTGTTGTGTGTTTCATTAATTCATATTTACTATTGTTCTTTCCTTGAAACTATTCTAGCCATTGTGGCTTTTAATCTTGCCAGTTAATAATGGAATACATAAATAAACTAAATAAACTGTTAAATGGTTGAATATATCTCTTTTAACATTTTCAAATATAAATTAAAATCAATGATTTAAAACTGATTAATGTAATATATTTTTTTAATATCCTTGTCTACTTATTCAATGAAGGAACAATTAAATAAATTTAATAGATGAATTTCATGGAAATTCAGATGGCCCTTGATAACTTTTATATCTTTTTCTTGTTTATGGTTAAGGAAATGGATCACTATTAAGTAGTGGTCTGACATGATCTATCCATGGATTATTAAGGGAATATATTATACACATATAAGAATCCACCACAATTCATTGACATGATTTTAAATTGGTAATCCTACCATGGGTTTTGTCAATATCTTATATGTGTGATTTCCTTGGGATGACACTGATGATTCACCTACCATATTTTATGAAATTATTGTGGTATTGAAAAACTCCATCGACCCCCGTGATGCCCTTAGATATGGACCACATTGGATTGTCTAGATAGGATCTAATCAAATGTCTAAAGATTTTACCTTGGACGAGATCCTTGGACATGATGAGGATGCCTTAGCAATAGAACATGGGTTCAATGCCTATTAAGCAGTTTTAATTTATATATATCCAGCTAAGACTAATGTTAGTGATTTTTATTTATATTACTTGATTGTATATATTTTATCCCCATTCATATATTGAACAATATTTATGCTCTTACATAGAGAATAGACTATGGTACTCCTCTATTTATATATTTAAATAATTTCATGAATACAATACACAATGTTATTTTTTATATTCACTAAAAAGATTATTATTAGATTATGTGGGTTGTGGACTAATAAGTTTTATGTGAAAACTCTTTGGGAAACCATTTGGTTCCCGAATAGTTCTTACATATATAGGATGGGACAAATGGAAGAACCCAATTATGAAATCATGATTTATACACTAGGTTAGAGCATGTAATCGATGGATTGAGCTAGTGATTGGGATTCTTTTAGAGTTTATCTTTTTGGTATTTATTACTCGTTTTAATATCTTGTATTTTTATCTTGTATATTTATTATATATATACTCCCATTTTTTATATATAAATGACATTATCCTTTGAATATTATATTGTTCACTGTTATTTATATATTTATTATTTGTACGATGTACTTCAATTTGTTCCATTATACTACTTTCATTATTTTTCTCAGTTTACCTGCTATTGGTATACATTTTGATAAAAGATGGTATAGCCCCCCCCCCCCAAAACATTATAGACACACACTACTATTCTTCATCCTTTTGAATATGGGGAGGCTCACTTGACAGTATATGGATAACTAGATTAGTTCATTTGTGAGTTAATTAGGTTCAATACATCGGACAGAGTTTTGAATGATTGATCTATATTCTGGCTATTAATTTGATCCCTAGAACCAAAATCAATTTACTCCATGATAATATGTATTCATTTTCATTAATGTTAATTAATTTTTCTTATCAAATCATTATTGTTCTACTATATTAATGAGTGCATGATAATTTCTTGGGAATATATGTCACAATGAAAGGTGGTATTATTTTCCCACAATGATGAGAACCTAGAGGTTACAGGATTATATTTCTAAATATATTATCTATAAACATGTTATTCATTTTAATTGGGAGTAAATGATACACGATATGATTTTTAAAGATTAATAGGTCTTTTAGTCACCCCTCTTTATGTGCATTCTTAGTAATTTTTATAGAAGATTATGAGAATGATAACTTATAAGAGGAAATCCACATTTATATGTGTCATTGGATGTTCATATATGTGGGAACATATATTGATCCTCAACCTTTATGTTTATCATAATTGAATACCATATGTTTTTTACTTTTATGTATTGATGATATAAGTAATGTTATATATTAAGGGGAAAGTAGAAAACGTTCAGTGTGTCACGAGTGATAGTGTAACACCCCGAGATTTTATGAAAAATATTCTTTTTAATTTCATTAATGTCTTGTGTTGTATGCTACACCAAAAGGATCTTTCACAACACACATCCTTGACATGCCTTGCATTACACGCAATCGCGACCTTCCTCGATAGCGTGTGTAGTACGCAATACAGAGTTTCACTAAAAAACGATATGCTATGAAAATATTATTAAAACTAGATGTTATGAATATTAATAAACACTTTTTGAAATTTTGTAAATTTTATTTCCAAAATGGACTTCATTTTTGGATTCGGAATATTGAAATTAGCTTAGGGTGAAATTTTGGTACTTTTCGGATAACTTTTATTTTCTGATGAATAGTGAAAATTACTAAATTTTAATTAAAAACACCCTTTTTAATCAAAATAATTAATAGTGATAAATTATTAATTTTAGTGGTTTTAAAATATATTTAGAATATATTTTTACAATTTAAAACAATGTTGTTCATTGAATGTAATTTCACATTTAAACCAGACATAAACAAGTGTCAATCTTTTGATAGTTATTATATCTTAAGAACACGGTATATGTTTTGAAAATGGGAATTAATTTTAAAATTTATTAATGCAACTGCTATGTTTTTAATTTCTTAAAATAGACATCATTTTTGAGTTCATAATATCAAATATAGCTTAGGCCTCATTTTTGGTATTTTTCTGGAAACTTTCATTTTTTGATGAATAGTGAAACCACTAAGTGGTAGTTAAAAAAATGAATTTTTCATAATACATAATTTTACCGCTTTTGTGAGTGGAATTTCAAAAATCCAAGAGACACAGTTGATGTCATTAAATAAAATGTGGTTCAATGAGATAAAAATATTTTTTTGTGAATAGTAACTTTTTACATTTTTTACCACGGTTAAAAGTAAATAGGGTAATTAAGGGTAAAAATGATATTATTATTACCCTAACACATGTCCTAATTCTATTGTATAAGTGTAATTCGACCAAAAACAACCTTATAAATAAAATATGACCATTTAGGACAACTTGGATTAGATTAGGACATTTATTATTAATTTATTTAAAGAAGGGTTAAAATAGTTAAAAATCAATGTTTAATAAGTATATCATTTTTAATATAGGGTTATACATAAGATAAATTCGACAATAAATATTCATTAGAAAGATAAAACGATTTCCTACATAATGATATTTTATTTGTAATTTTTGGACTTTAAATAAGTTAATATATTTATGACACAAAGATGATGCAGTAATTATCTTATTAATGAAATATTGACATAATTGATGTTATAAATACCCAAATAAATGTAATTCGAGACTTTTTATGAATTCCGATAATTTTATAGGTTAATATGACATGTTTGTATTTATTTAAGTAACTTTTTCGAACTAATCATTCTGTTATGATTTTCAAAAAAATCAATTACTAAATAGTGTCAAAATTGACATAAAATAGTTTTAAAAACAAATATTATACTATTAATTGTTATTTTATTCCTAAAAATCTATGGTTCGGCCACATGACATAGATAATATTATATATATTAATAATTAACAACTTGGGGTTCTTTTGTCCTGTTATAGTAAGTTTTTTAACCATATAGTGTAAGAACACAAAAAGACACGGTAAATGTAAAATAATCTAACTTAAAGTTAAAACTAAATGATAATTTTAAAATATTAAACTAACCATGTCCAAATTCTATTGGATGAGATTATTTGTACCCATCCCCACCTTATCTTATAAATAAATCAATTTGGAGCTATTTAAAACCGAATTTGGCTTTATAATAAAATAATATTTGTTTTATTCCAAAGGTTCCCCTCTCCTCCCTTATAAAAGGGAACCTCCTCCCTCTCTTCCTCACACCACTTTGAGCCTTAATTCTCGGAAAACCCTGAAAAATTATCTTCTCCACTTCCCTAACAATATCCTAGAGGTTCTGGTCTTCTTCAAAGACCAATTTTAGTGTCCTAAAAGGAGATCTCAAAGAGGCGCTTCAAAGAAGAGGTAATGTCCGTTACCGATTCTTTCAAATTTATTTCTTCTTCCACTTCTTCTTCTTATGTTGTCTCATTGTGAAGTAATAAAATCAGTATCACTCATATACTTATATGTTATTATAAGTATGAAACAACTCTATTTCACCATCTATCCATCCTACAGAAAACGAAATCACCGTGCGTGCGTACGTACGAAATACCGTCTCCACGCCGTGGTGTAATCTATTTTCCACCACCACCTTACTTGGATGGTTATAATGGTGTACATAATAACTATATATGATTATTGTAAAGTGTTATTGATTCTGAAATAGTATACATACACTCTAATACAATTCCACGATCATGGGAACGATATCATCGCTCGTGCGTACGTACGGACTACCGTCTCCACGACGCGATGAGATTCATTCTCCACGTTAACCATTAATGAATGATTATAAAATATATATAATAAGTAATCATGAAATATATGAAATAATAATTATACTGTATTTATGTGTATATATATGTATGTCATCTACTTAAATCCATTCAACTCAATAAAGAAACGAAAACAGTGTTCATGCGTACGTACGACCTACGGTCTCTATGAACGGTGTATTTCATTCCATTTACTGATCTATTATATGTATGTATATTCTGAATATATATTATATATAAATCATTTTTTATATTCTGGAATTAAGTAATCATGATCTAAGTAATCATATGAATAATTACAAGTCAAAACACGGACGACAAATGAAACAATTTTACCCAAAACGCTCTTTAACATGGAATTTACAAAATAACGGGTAAAATAAAGTCATAAGTGAACAATATATGATATAATAACAATGAGTATGATTCTGGAATAAGTCAATAACATTATTTAAATTATTATACAGGAGGTTCGGATAGTTACGAAGCAAATCGGACCTAAGGTAAGGGAAATATCACAATCTCATTTTTATCCGAGATTGTTTATACTTTGCAATTTACTGGGGTGTATTTTATCATCCACATCCATGTTTCCTCAATATGTAATATTATTTCCATCCAACTACAATTTTTTAAATCCAATTTTACCCTTAGGTGATTTTTTAGTAAAAGATTTGAAAGGAATATTTTGTTGTTTTTCGTACGAGGTACTTTTTGACTTTTCCGAAAAAAGTACGAGAAAAATGTTTTTTTACCTTATAAGGCATGAATGGATTTTTAAAAAAATATATCCATGAAACTTCATTTACAAGTTTTAAAGTTTATTTTTAATCAAATTCTTTTAGTTTAGAATTGTATGACATGTTAAGAAAGGAAAAGTGTTTTTGAAGTAGAAAGGATATTTTCCTCAAGAATGGAGTTTAATTATTTTATCAAAATTATTTTCCATCTAACATAATAAAGGGTTCTGTTTCTATCCCTATTATTACATTGATTTGATTATGTTGTGATGTAATTATCATTATGAATTCATTTATCTTATATGAATTGTTTTATGATTTCATGATGTTTAAGATTCCCATTTTTATTACATGGGTTATGCTATGATGTATGGTTTATGATTTTGTGGCACAAATAAGAATGGAATCATTATGAGATGGGTGGGACCTATATCTCCTTCTAATGAATTGGGTAAAGATTTTATATCTCATGAGATAGACATGGCTGGAACGGCAGGTTAAACTTGTTCAGTGAAACAGGACTGAAATGATGAGTGAACTCGGTTTATAAATGGACTTTGTCAACTAAGATAGTGTTGGAAATGAGTCTTGACTAATTAGAAATGATTCTCTATGATTATGTGTGTATTCCACAAAGTTTTATGTTTTAAGTTATGATTGTTTGGATTAAATTTCACCTTTATGATTTATCCCGTGTTATAAAATTATTATCTCTTTTGCAGGGTATGATTTCCAAATTGTTATGTTCTTTTGAATATGATGTGATTGATATTTCTTTCATTTACCCTTACTGAGAATTTGAGCTCACCCTTTTATGTTTTCTTTTCTCCAGGATATAAAGAAAGGTTTTAGGTAAGAAAAAAAGGGAAGATCTTTATGGGAGATGTTGAAGATCTTTCACCACGATTAGAAGATTATATTCCGAGTTTCCAATGACACTAAACTATTATGGTCCTTGTGTGTGTGTTTTTGTAATGTGCTAAGTATTCCGCAAAAGTAATTTAATGTCCAAGTACGTCAATCTTAGGGTCTCTAGAGATAGTTCACTAATGGATAAAGAAAAAAAAGGATTTAATGCTTCTATACATTAATATAATTTGATATATTAGACTATTTGATAGATATGAAACTACCTATATATATCAATTCCCATGGTTTTCAATGGGTATGTTCATTTAGTAAAATATAAATAATGACATAACATGGTTATTATTTGAAGACACTAGAATGAGACATTACTATTGAATATATTGTTACAATGATATTATATTACATAATAATTATTATGTGGTATTATGTCGTTGTGTAATTATATTCATTCTATATTGCTTCCTTGGAATATTTCTAGAAAAATCCCATGGAATTTTGAAATCTTCACCTATTGCCACTAGTAAGGAGGATATGATGGTCAAAAAAAAATTTATATCAAATCTATCTTAAATTAAACGGATAATTTAACAAGTTATAATAATTATTACTCCATTTTGGGATTATTAATCATTCAGGTTTGTTTGGTCTTCAAAATATGGCCATTATTTAAACCAAAAAATATCTATATTAAAAAATAATAAATATTTTATTGTAATGATTTGAAAATATAATTTTTGTTATATTTATTGATGAATAATGATGTGATATGTATTTATTAATTAAATTTAACTTATTCAAGGTTAATTTATTTTCAATGATGATAAGATGACTGAGGTTAATGGACTAATTAGAAGTGATATAACATATATTTATTTATTCATAGGTGATTCACATGTAATGTTTAATAAAATTATATTATTATAACTCATGGGGTTAATTAATGTTTTTGTAAATATTAAGGGGGGTTATATGGAAATAGGTAACCCAAAACATTAATTATTATATATGTAGTCATATCTATTTTCTATGTTAGTTTTTTTATGCATGGAGGATTGAGGGAATCTCTCTCAAAATATAGATTGGGTTTTAGAGATATAGTGTGTTCTCTATACACATTATCTCTAAATATAATGAGTTAAAACCAATTATTCTCTGTCTTCGAAGAGTATTCCATTATGATTAACAAGGAATAATTCAAGAAATTTGGATCAACAATTATAGAAATTGGTCATTCTACTAGGATGTTCAAATATAGTGGTGCATGTGTTGATCCCCACTAAATGTGTTCTTCTGTTGGATCTTGAAATTAAGAAAATGTATGACAATATGAATTGATGTTGATAATAAATAAACTATGAATTACATGTTATTTTAATTCTATGTATGCATGTATAATAATTATATATTACATGTAAAGTCCCTCAACTTCTGGTTCCAAAGTTTATGTTAAATAATCCTTAAATTAATTTAATTTTTCAATGTTTTTTCATCATGTATAACTCCTATTATTCAACAATTATTAGAAAAGTGAAGTTGGCCAATCCAAAGTTGGATATTCAAATACTTCTAGATACTATAAGTCCTATCAAAGTAATTACATGATTTTATTATAATTATATATTGATGGATGATTGAATGTCATGCCTTTGAAGTTTACACTACTTTATATCTATTTATTCTATGAATCTAAAGAACAATTTTTCTTCAATTTCATTTTCCCCTCATTCATATCCAGAGGATGGGATAAATTAAATTTATGTAATGTATGAAAATTACATATGGTAATTCCATGAATTATGGTTGGATAATAGAAGAATATGTGGTGTGTACGTAGCTACACACCATGTAACCATTTATTATGTATTCCTATTTCATGGTTATTGGATCAGATCTTAGAATATTAGAACTAAAAATATCAGGACCTAAAGATATGTCGTTTGAAGAACTACATTCCATCTAACCCATGTAAAATATGCATACTAATCGTGTTCTTATAGTGGAGTGCATAGTGGTCCAAACATGTCCAATATAATCTAAATGAAATTGTGTCTTATAAACTAATAAAAATCAAGGTCACATGTCGCATACGATGATTACATATTGTGTATCTCATGAAAGTTAATTTGGGACAGACATGCCCACTTTTTAGGCCATTTTCAAAGACATGGGTAGAAGATATCCCCTGATGTGTAACCCTATATGTGTCATGTATTCTACTATATGTAGTATTCATAACTTAATTAATGGAGAATAATTATCCATATAATTAAACTTATTCACTTGTTTTCCATGTGTCATTTTTTGATAGTAAACTCTATGTCAATGGTTTATTGATTATATATTGAATCAATTTTCGTTTTAAATTGCTAATATTAAATATGTGTATGTCATTTTATTATAGTGTACTCATGGTCCATAAATAAAATCACATACAGTGCTATTAACATGTGTTTCATTTTTTATTTGTTTGATAGTGTATTCCATATAATTACAAATGATGTAATGTATATTGTATTCCAATGGAATTCACATGGAAAAGGATTAAATGGAGTAGTTAGAGAGAGTTATTACTATTGAAACTAAGTACCCTTGTGCACATTTATTAATTTTAGAGAAAATTTATTATTTTAAAATTATGGACAATAGAAATTAGATATTTTTGTATAGAATTAATATAAATTTTATTAGTTAGATTAATTAATTAAATTTCATTTTAATTAAAGAAACAATAAATTTAATTCAAAACTAGATTTGAAGTGTGTGTTTATTTCTTATTGTTTGGATGATAATGACATTAGACTACACCTATGAATATAGTTTGTTCCCTTTTAATTTATTATTTAATTTAAATGATATCATTCATGTCATCGTCTCCTCCTTATTATTAATGTTATTCCATGACTATTGTAATTTATAAAAACCCCACTTATCAAATTCAATATATCTCTTCTCTTTTCTATGAGTAAAATTTTATGTTATAATGGAGCTCCTAGGTGATAGGACTTAGTTTGAGTAATGGATATGATGAGATATCAAATCATGTGATGCATAAGAATTGAGGTGGAATGTTGCAACGCAACCTAAGATATAGATGATGGTGTTTTCCCCTTGAGTTGAAAGTATGTTAATCATCTTCAATATAAACTAACCATTAAATAATCCCCTGATAATTCCACTTAAATTTTATTCATATCAATTTCATGGAAATATTTTTTTTTGGATTCTACAAGATAACATAATAAATGATTTAACAATCATGCAAGGTAAAATAAATTAAAATAGGATTATGTATAAATTTTATTAGACATGCCTAATTACTTTTGAAAATTACACATATTGATAAAAATGTATGTGATATTATATAGTTGTGATTCTATGCATAAGGATAAATATCCATCAAATAAAATATTATGTTTGTATAACATTTCACTTGTTATGTTATAATAAAACCCATAGTTTGAATTTCATGACCGACCAGTGCTGTCGTTCATTCAATTATCATAGAAATTTTATCTAGCTTTATTTGGGATAAATTAACATGGTCTATATTAAGGGGTGAATACCCATATAATAAATTGTGAGTTACACAAACCTAAAATATTTAAATTACCTTGTTAGGTCAATTTGTGGGTTAAGAGAAGGAGAATATGGGTCCTTGACTCTAGAAAAATCTATAACAAGTGATATTTTGAAACTAATAGAGATGTATATTAGGATATAAAAAATAATTGGAGATTTATAAAATTATAAATTTTACATTTATTACTTTGATTATTAATGAAGGAAATATATATAATATTATTATAAATTTTGAATAAATTCAAAAACACATAACTTTTACCATGAAATTGTAATATATGCAAGAAAATGATAATCTTATCACTGGTGAAAATATATTAGAATTGTGTAGGTGCATACATGTTATACTACACCATGAATGTAAATTATTTATGAGGAAAAACCCATTTTTTAAGCCACTTACTAAAGAGGATAGTGATGAAAAATATCTCTCAACTAAAAAACATGTAGAAAACAAAAATGGATTTCTAATTTTTAATTGTATCGTACATGTATAGTGATATTCTAAAGTAATATGAAGATATTGATGCATATAAAATCATATATCAACATCAGGATATTTATCCCAATAAAGATAGATATAAGGGGAATGAGATTACCATTTCATTATTCATGTGAGGGCCTAGAGAGTGGCCACCAATAGGATTTCATTTGGTCATGATAATTAGGTGCATAAAATTATTATACTTATTGGGGTTTAATAACCCTGATGATTTATTCATAGATATAATTTTTTATTCACAAAAAAACCTTTTCCTAGTTCATTTTAAATTATATTATGAGAAATAGTTATAAAACTGTCTTGAAACATAATACTCTTTTTATAAAAGTGGATAAATACAAATTTACTAGAAAAATAGTTTTTCTTATGGTGAATACAAGAAGGACGAACACAGTAAAGGGTCTAAAGACTCATTCCATTTCCACGGATTTAGAGATCCATTATTCAATAAAGAATAATATTCAATAATAGGAAAATAAACATAATATAGAATGTTTTAATTGGGAAATATCGGACACTAGTAATACGAAACGGGCGGGTCGGGGTGGGGCGGGCCAAACCCGCCCGGGGTTGAGCCCGCGCGGGTTTGTCCGCGAAAGCCCGCATATAATGCGAACAAAAAATTTCAAGCCCACCCTGCCCCATATAAACCCATGGGATTACCCATATTTAAAAAAAATATTATTTATAATAATTTAAATACTGTATTTTTTATCATTATTAAAGGTGTTTGAAGGGATAAATATGAACAGACAATAATTATAGTTTTAAGAGATGTGATTGAACATTTTTTGTGGGTTAATGGTGTCATGTGGCGATTCCAATGCGATAGAGAACTATTGTTAAATAATATAGGAGAGTGATCGGTGATTGGCGATGAATGATAATGTTGGTTACGTGGTGATGTGAACAACTACACATGTGAATGAATAAAGTCTCTCCAGGTAACAATTAGTTTCCAAGGAAGTTATTAGTGATTCTATGATGTTCTATCGTATCCTCTTAATAAAAAAATTAAATCAACCTAAAAAATATTATGATTATAATAACTCTAATAGAATTGAAACCAGGCGCACGGGTGATGAGTTCCATTTTTCGAGAGATGGGTTGAAAACCCATGGGAATATGGTTAATAATTACGTTATAAATAATATAATATCAAATTAAAAAATAAATATAGGCTTATTTAAAATTCACATGTGAATAAATAGTGAATTAATATGACCATTACGGTGAGAAAATATATTTCACCGTTTAACCATGATTTTTTTATTAAATAAAATAAAATATTTATGAAAAATATATTGTAAAAATAATATTTTTTTTAAATCAGGCCCGTGGCCAAGCCTGTACCTGGGAAGGCTTATCCCGTGTTGGCCCACACCCACATGGGCTCAACCAGCATTGGCCTATACTCTAAACGCTCAAACATTTTAAGCCCTACCCACCCCACATCTTCCCCGTACTCATAAAGCCCGTGGGCAACGGGCCCGCATTACATCACTATACAACACTAGAAGAGGAAATTAACCTAGAAAATAATGCATGGGGAATAATTAGGTGCATTTGAGACCATTTATAATATTTCTGTCTTTATATGTTGGATATCATATAATTTATTATTTTATCACATATTTATCTGAATATAATAACCATGTATATTTTAGATGGTTTCTAGAGGTGAGGTTGGTCTACGATATTCTAAAGGGGTGCAGATATATACTTGAGTTATTTGGGACAACCACATCACATTTCCAAAAAAGACGATTTTTGGTTCTTAAATTTTTTTATTATATTTATAGTTTTATTAATAATATTATCTATTTTTCTTGTTTATAAAATAATGGATTCATTTTTAGTTATGGAAATAATAGTTATACCTTTTATAAACATAGCATATATCATGTCATTTCATTGTTGAATAATGATAATTAATTATTAATTTATGAAAACCAAATATTATCAGTCCATAATAAATCAAATTCACATGACTCTTTTCAGACCTACTTACTGCATCACCTTATTGGTTATGTAAATGAGAAGGGTGTGAAATTTATCTATTAATATGGTTATTTAAACTCTTATTAACATAATAAACTGGAAAATGTCATGCTTCATTACAAATGGGAATTCCCAAACCACCATTTTTTATCACAATGAAAGGGACACATAGATTCTATAATTGGTACACACTAATGTTTGTTTACCATTTCATGTAGATGTAAGTGTTGTCTTCTCATGATTTGTGACTTCCACCGATAACTTTAATATTCATGGTTATGTCTACATGATTAGTTGTAATTATGGATCTTTTTGGAAGTTCATGATGTACACGAAAAATATTTATAATCATCTTGGTAAGAAGATAATGAAAATTATATCAGATTGAGGTGGTGAATATCACACCCAAGTGGTTATCAACATTTTATGTGATTATGGGATATTATTTTAAATAACTCATACCCAAAATTTAATGGTGTTAGTTAATGGAGGAACTACACTATGATAGACATTGTAAGGTTGATGATAAGTCACTAAGAACTTACATTATTCATTTTGAGATATCCATTACACAAGGAAACATATATATTAAACTGAGTACCATATAGTATGGAAAATGATATTACCCTTGAGTTATATAGAGGGTAGAAACATCTTTTACCACATAATCCGGAATTGGGTGCAAGGTGTTTTTTATTCTACCTGAAGTAAGAAATTATGAATGTGGGGAATGAAATTCATTCTAATTGGTTAATATAAGGAATTTTTTTGATATTTCCAATATGAAACCTATGATAAAAAGGTTATTAATTCTATGAAAGATATATTCTATGAGAGGAATCAAATCCTCTAGAAGGATGGTCCGAGAAATACCAACTAATAGAAATACTTTGTTATAGAAACAAGATCAACATTTCACTTTGAAAGGTTTATTTACAGAAACAAAATTACTTCATATGTGCATTATATAGGTAATATAATAAAAAATATATGGTTTTCTAGTCACATAATATGGTGAATAATTATGGGTTGTTAATAGTGACCCTATATCCATCATGGATGTATTATAGAGACTAAAATATGATAAATATAATGAATCCATAAATTATGAGATGGATTCCCTGTACCAAAATAATGTGTTTGTTTTGGTTGATCTTCCATCAGATTTAAATCTAGTACCATTAAAATGGTTACTCCAATGATATTTGAACAAGGATATTATCGTTCATATCTATAATTCATGTCTTGTTGGTATTTGTTAAAATTAATATCATCTAATACTCTATAAATGATACATTTCATTAGTATCAAGGATTAAATCTATTATAATCCTTCATCCTATTAGATATATTTTTGACTATTAAATTTGGTAGATAGATGTCAAAACATCATTACATAGTGGGAACCTTTAGTAAGAACTATATATTACCCAAAAAAATGGTTTTTTCCTATAGGATGTTTCAAAATGTTATTATAGTAAGAATATAAACTTAAGGATTAATTCAAGTACCCATGTTGTAGAACATTTTCCTCAGTGAATAATAAAAATATTTAGTTTCATTATGATCAGATATGATCCATGTGTTTTAAATTTTTTTTACAGGAATGTAGTAATTTTCATAGTTGTATATGTGAATGATATATTAATAATTTTAAATTAGATAAAAGACATATAATATGTTTTTTTACATGATCAATTTCTTCCCTAGGAACATCCAAAGTGGGGAACCCATCAGTATAGTGGTCAAGATAATGCATAAAAATCAAAGAGGCTCTTTTTACTAATTCAGAGTGTTAAACTTGACCTAATATTGAATATATTCTATATGGAATTGTCTAAGAGGGGATTGGATCTAGGGTCACAAGGTATACATAATTCAACAATGTATCCTCCTTAAACAAAATAATGAAATATGGAGAATGAGTAAGCTTTAGTATACTTTATAACATTATTTTTCTTGTATACTATATAATGTTTGAGGTTTGATGTTGGATATGATTTTATAATTGTATGTAGATATCAATATATGGTGCCAATGTTGTTCATTACTAAAATTAGAGTTTAGTTTGTGTGTGTTCTCAATATACACTAGGTTGATCAATATTTATTTGAATACTTACATATAATATTAGCGAGTTTTCAGGAAAACCGATCTCACAGTTCAATTAAGAAATTATATTGAATATGGCATCATTTCCCATTTCAACCCAAATTTTTGGGTCAAAAAATTAGAGATTGGAGAAAACTAAATTTTTAAAATGGATTTGCATGTAATATTGAAGGTGGTTTGGAATATGAAATGAAAGACATGTTTATGGGTCATTGCATCAAAATATGAAAACAAGTATGATAAATGTTGAATAATGTGCATGAAATACCGGGTTATATGGAAGAGATATTCACACCCAAAGTAATGTCAAAATGGGGTTTACAAGCTTATAATATAACTTACATACATCAATGCAGATTCATCAGAAACATGTGCATAGGGTCATTAAGGCCTATAAATATGTGGTACCCCTACAAAAGAGGAATTTTTTAAAACAAAGATCAGGTTCATCTGCCTCCCCAAATACATGCATGTGGAAGAGAATTAAAGAGAGAAACTTTCATGAAAAGTGTTCCTTTAGAATAAAAAGTCTATGTGAACCTCATGGTGTGGCTATAAAAAAGATAAGGGTGCATGAAAAACAATTGTTGCATCAAATTCATCTTGCGCGACAAATCCCAAATCTTGTGCGTATGATCATGTGTTTTGTGTAAGTACCATTCTGTGCTTCTACTAAGCATTAAAAATCCAGTTTGATTGATCAGTTCTTTCAAGTGCATCAATTCATGATTTTGATACAAGTTGTGTCTCAGGATAGATATAGACAATGACATTAATTCAAACCTATTGAAGTTACCTTCATGTCAATAAACTAACCAATACATATCAATAGGTTTTGAGCTAGGGTATTTGATCAAAGTGTTTAGAGGGATACAATGTGTTATCCTTAAAACATTGTAAAGGAAGTGCACCAGACATAGAGTGAATATGTTGAAGATCGTTTACTATAGAACTAGTGATGATTAGTGGATTTTGGTACAACTGATACACTGTTGGTGTATTATCCTTGGCTATACCCTTGTGGCGAGCCAAGAAAAATTTATATCTTTTCTCCGATTTCATATGAATTTTTTGTTACTAAACTACTCCAACAGTAAGGTTTCAGAAGTTCCTACCAATGTAGGTAAATGATCCATCACATTCGAAGAAAAATTCGACACCCTTATTCAAACCTCCACTCCTATTGTTCTATAGGGTTATACATGTGGTATTTGATGAATTTTATCCTATTTTGGATCCTCTAAAGTAAATTTTTTCTCATTTACTGATCTGTGTTTCAATCATGAGACGCAAATGTAGTGTAGATTCAATGAAGATTCATTTATCTTTATGAATAATTCTATATATAGTAAGACTATGATGAATGTGGAAAAGAAAGAGAATACGTAATTGAAGAAGTACCACATGTCTAATGAATATGTATATCTTGTTTTACATTCCATTCGGATAGTAATGACATTTAAGGTTTGGAATGTAAATACAAAGTGGATCAAGATTCCACAAAAAAAAGGATGACACTTCTACCTCATGTAAACATACATTTTCAATTGATCAAGGGGTATGTGTTAGGACCATTTATTTTTTCCATCAAGATTAATTTACTTTCGTAATTTACATTGTTGATCAATCTACATCTTCAATTGAAAATGAAATACTATGAAAATACCATCATGATATTACAAGATAATGTGTCAACATTGCTTGTAGAATATTTCAATGTGTGTTGGAGGAAATCACTATGTTTAGAAAAGAAGTATATTCTATAGAGGAACAATTAAAATGAAACATTATATAATGGTATAAACACTCCAAATAGGCTACAACCATTAATTATACAAAGAATGATCTTGGAATATTTTCCTAAAAATACAACAGAGATGTTGAAGTGAATGAGTGACTCAAAAAGGCTCTTTAAGAAAATATAAAGGTGCCTAACGAAAAATTGAAAAATATAACTAATTTCAAGGGTTTTAAATTAGAAAAAATAACATTTAATATAAATGAACATGACTCTTTTATTCATAATAAAGTGATTCTACATGAAGAAGATGTTTCTACAATAAAAAAGGCTTGTGAAGAAATACGAATTTGATTGAAGATAAGAAAATAATAATTGATATGAAATTTCTAGATTTCGAGCCATACTGGTCAATATTGAGAAGAATTATATAAAAACATCACAAAAGAATGAAATAGTTTCTATTTATACTCAATTATTTCCAGAGGACTATAATGATGCAATACCTCTAATATATAATACAAATACCATGACATCAAGTGATGATTTATCCAAAGTAGTTTATAAGATTCATGTTCCATCCTAACTAACATCTGTTAATTCCTCTAAGCCAATTATAATAATGTTTATAGGTTTTATGACAAATATTATACTAGAAGTTATGAATAAAAGATAGTGGGAACCTACCACAATGTCGAGGGTGGCTAGGAAAAATATTATGGAAGTCAGTTGTCCATAAAGTGCACAACATTTCATGAAAACAACCCAAAAACCTTATATAATAGATATGAATAAATCATGATTTTTGGGTCAATATACAATAGATTTGGGCACTATACATTAAATATTTGGAACAACCCTCCAAATGTAACAGAAAAAAATGTAGCTTATCTTAAGGGGAGAAAACCAGCGATGAAAAAGAATTATCCATAAATCCAGAAGCATCTATTTGATGAAAACATCATTGGAAAACATGTTAAAAAATGTGATGTATAGAATGTAATTTGTCACAATGCGCGTAAGAGATTATCTCATCATGAAATATTTGTTGATAAGAAAATGAAATCACAAATTATAGCTATATATGAAGAACCCACGTTGGGAATGAAGCAGAAGAATGATGTGAACCTAAATCCTCCTAATAAGGTATCAAAAAGGTATGGTGATAATATTTGGATTTTAAAACCATGATGTTTAATGTTAGTGAATCCTAGAAAACTACTAATATGGAAGGAACATAGTAGAATTTATCTTTAGGATCAAAACATGCTACCCTAGTACCTAATGAAATATTAGTTATCTAGACATATTATTTAGAAATAATTAGGAAACTAAAAGCCACACAATATAAGGCTAGTGAAAAAGGAAAAGAAAATATTCCACATGTTCAAGATAAATTCATGAAAGTATTGAAGAAAAATTAATCTTAGTTTTTAAAATTGTTCTTTGGGAGATACGCAACAAATACGGTCGTGTTGTAAAATGTTTTTTTTCATTAACACTAGAACAAGAGGAATTCCATAAGGGGAATAAGATTTTTATATCCATAAATTTTTTCTATAATATAAATTCTCAACACAATATAGTTGAGTATTTGATGATATCCATGCTACCTAAATAGAAATCATAAAAATTGTTCATTGGTTCAGGCTTGAAGATGGGAGAAAATGGAGAAAAATGGTTGAGAAGATCATCTAAACTATTCAACTCATATTGATGAATCAAGGATGACCCAACATAATCCCTTAATATTTTTTTTTTATTCTTATGTATGTAATTTTTGGTGAATCCAGTTCTCAGGGGGGGGACCTGATAAGTAAGAAGAGATTTCAATTGTAGATAGCCAAGATAAACAAGTCTCCATCTTTGAATTATTCTTAAAGCTGATATTAAAATATTGATATTGTGGATGATTATTTTTTGTTAATATAATGGTGTTCTATTTTGGGAAATTGGGATAACTAAGGTACCATCATGTCTTGATCTTATCTATGGTAACCTTGAGAAAATATGTTCAAGAAAATCATCTATGGTATTGATGTAGATGTTTTCTAATATGGATTGTCACAAGATGAAAACCCATTCTTTTGTTTTATCCATACAAAACAATCTTGATATCCATTCATTATTCGCTTCAATATTATGAGATATGCTGAGAATAATTTCCATATAGGTGGAGAAAAATAAATATTTATGAAGAAGCTTCCAAAATCATTACTTCAGTTGTTATCTAACATGATTGTTTTGGAAGCATCTTAAAGATAATTTCATTGAAAAAATGGGAGATTTAGTGTTTTATAAAAATATTCAAATGATGAAATAGTGGAAGGCTTTTAAAGTATTCTAGGAACACAAAAAAGGTATGATTTAGAAGAATATGTAGAAGAAGAAAAAATGGTGGAAGAGACCTCATCTTATCCTCACAAGATAAATGTAAGAGTAGAAATTGATTAAACTAATATCAATGGGGATTGGAAAGATCCCACATAGAGATGAAGAATGAGGGATGATGAAAATAATACCATCATCTTTTAAAGAACATTTAAAGGATGTTCTTATTTTAAAGGTGGTGTTATTGAAAATATATTTTCTCTAGTAGTGAGACTGGAATTGATCATACTTTTACTTCCAAGGGAAATTCAAAGAAACTACAAAGTCAATTTGATGGATTTGAAAACAATATTATTTATTGTTGTCATTAACTAAGAGTACTATATTGAAAAACAAATAATGTTTTCTATTAAAAATGACGAAGAAAATTTATATATATTAAATAACCCTCTTTTGATTGAAGGAACTCCTCGAGCATGGAATTCTCGACTAGATTCATATCTAATGAATCTTCATTTCAAAAGGAGGAGTATGCATAGATTAGAAAATTAATTTTCAAATTGCATGAAATCATAAGTTGAAATTTATATGATTGGTGAACTTACATTCTTCTTGGGGATGAAATTATTCAGATGAAAGACTACACATGTATCTCTCAGAAAAAGTATGCAGGAGATTTGGTTATGAAATTCAATATATATGACTCCAAATGAATGCTAACTCTGATTGTAGTTGGAACTAAATTGGTAAAAGCATTATTATGGGTTATATTTAGATCCAAAAATTTATAGGAGAATCATTATAATGTTATTCTACTTGATAAAAAATTACCATATATTTTTTTGAAACATGCCTAATGACCTACTTTCAATGTTATCCAAAAGAAGAACATATTTTAGTAGTGAAAAGAAGTATGATGAACATTTAATAAAAACCAAAAGTGGTAGAGAATTATTTATTGGCATAAAATATGTTCTCTAGTTGAGTACGAAATTGGAAATTACTTCTCCTAGTACAAATGGAGTATAATATATCTCGGTTAAAAAGGATTTAATGTAGCTACTAGGGATGAAACAATAGCTTACAGATACTGGTGCTAAAATGAAACTGCCAATAGTGATTCAATGTGATAAGAGGGGAATAATTGATCTTACAACTAATAATGTTCATCATACTTGAATTAATCATATTGAAATTCGATATCACTTCATTAAGAAAATTATTGAACAAGTATTGGTTAAAATGGGTAATATTAGAGGTGATGATCAAGTGGTTGACATACTAAAAAATATATTCTTAGTACATGTGATTGAGAACTATTAAATCAACCACGATGTCCAACCACATCCTAGTACATGAAAGGGTCATGATATTATCCTCCCCAAAGTTCAATTAATTGTTTTGATCTATTTGTGGATGTGATACAGGTTTATGGTGGACATACGACCGAGGGGGAATATGCTCGGAGCTCTATAATGTATAAATACCAGACATTGGGTTTATATACAATGGGGGTGAATAGCTAAATTCAATGTGGAAATGTGGAGAATGATTGAGAAAAGGGAAGTTAAAAATATTACAATGGAAGAGAATGTTGAGTTATAAAAGGGGGAAATGAATGGAGAAAATAAATTTGTGTTTTGAGGAAATAGATAAGCATTCCAAAACACGAGAACCCAATTCAAGATTCCCCTATTCATTTCTACACCAATAATTTATCATGTAGACATATAGTGTTGTCTAAGTTGACTTTCATCTCAGGTTATGATAGTGGTGGGTGCTATATTTAATTTATCCACAAATTTCCAATAATCCCAAAGGGGAGATTGTTGGAACCAAGGATATTCATTACTGAAAATGGAGTTTATTATTTATTTATTATCAATCTATAATGGTTTGATCGAGTTATTTATTTTTTGTTTTCAATCCTAACATGGAAGATCCTGAATTTTCCAATGAATGAGATCTTATAGTTCAAGTAGGGAAGTATATTGAATGTGGCATCGTTTCCCAGTGCCTATAAAATTTTGGGTCTAATAATTTGAGAATGGATAAATGTAAATTTTCCAAAGGGAGTTAAGTGCAAGAATCAAGGTGATTTATAATATTCCATGTAAGTAATTTTTATTTATCATTGAATAAAATACAAAAATAAAAATAAAAAATTTCATGAAAGATTGAAAAATGTGGGCGAAAGATGAGGTTGTGAAGAAGAGCTTCACATTCCCAAGGAAACAACAAAAGGGGTTGTAGGTGCTTGGAGTGTATGTTATATGCACCAATGAAGATTCATTGGAAAATTTCACATAGGTTCGTCAAGGCCAATAAATATGAATCTACTCCCAAATTAGATCCACAACTTTTTAACGAATATCGGTTCCCCCTACAATGTGAAATACTTGCAGGAAGATGATAAGTAGAGATATAAACATGATCGAAATGTGTTACATTAGTTTAAAAATACCAATTGTTCATTATGGTGGAGAAGCATAAAATATAATGAGTTCACGAAAAATAAGGTTTTTGTTAAAGTCATATTGCATGAAAAATCCCAAATATTGCATACAAGGGCATGTGTTGTGTGTAAGTGTCAGTGTGTACTTATACTAAGAATCAAACATCCAATTTTTTTGATCATGTTCTTTCAAGTGCATAAATTTAGGTCGTCGATGAATGAAATTTTTTGTGAATGATATAAAAATAGACTTCAATGAAAATATATTGAAGAGACTTTCAAGTCGATAAAATGATTAAGATTCCTCCAAAGGCAGTGAGCTAGAGGGAGTTGACAGAATTGATCTGAGGGAATCAGTGGGCTATCCCTAAAACATTTAAAAGGAAATTTACCAGACACAAATTGAATATTTCAAAGATATTTTCATCCACAACATTTGAATATTAGTGGATTGAGGTACAACCAACGCACCATCGATGTATGATCCTTGGACTAGCCCTTAGTGGTGAACCAAGTAAAACTATTTTGATTTCTACCTTTACATTTGAATTTTTTATTACTTCACTACACCAACAGGTTGGTATAACATGTTCCTACCAACGTTAGTACAAGATCAACCACTTTAGAAGAAAAAGTTTACACACTTATTTATCTATCTTATCTCAATGTTATCTTGTGTCCTACATCAATATGATTGAGTTAAACATCATTGGAATTATTTTATGGATGTCCCCAAATATATATCGATAATTAATGATATATTTCAAGTGTATCTTAAAAATTAAGTGTCAATCATCATGATTTATATAGATAATAGATTTTAATTTGATCATAATGATTATATGTAATAATCTAGATATTTTAGGAGTATTAACCAATGATCTATGAGATGGAAGAGTTCAATGAAACCAATTGTTACTGATTCATCAATAGAGTCCAATTATACTACAAATTCAGATGAAGTAGAAGAAGTAGTTGGAATTTGAATATTTTGGGAAGATCATGATGTAATGTCTATTAGTTAATAACCTATCACATTTTATTATGGTAAAAATATATAAGTGGATATTTTAAAAGTGACAAGGTCACATCAAAGGAAAATCACATACTTTATATGTTTCATATCTTGAGGAATTTTTCACAAATAGGTTAATTTACGGTGATTTGGTTATCTATGGATGAAAATATGATATAACCATTGATATAAGATCTACCTTCTTAATATAACGTGTATCATATGAGGTTTATTAGAATGTAGGTTATTATGAGATATCTCTAATGCAAGTGGGATTATTTTGGATTTGGTCACCTATAACTATCTTCATGGTACTCGATGATTAAATTTATTCACCATTTTTAATGTTAATGAAGTTGTATTATAACATCATAATTACTCCTCTACATGAAATGTTATTTGATAATGTCTTAAGAATATATGTCAAAAATAAAGGTCTTGGATGTTCCTTGTTCTGATAATAACATGAAGGTTCCACAATAATATTGTGGAATATAGTTTTTATAGTAGGATGATAAAATATTTTATAAAAAAATTGTTATAACCTATTGCGGATGGCCACTGAGATTACTTTGAGGAACGTGATATGATTGTACAATCATGTCAGTTTCATAATTATGAGGTTTTGTGAATGAGACCCTCCACCAAGAAATACAAATTTATATATGACATTGGATGTTTCTATCTATGAATGTGTGTAGTGATCCCCATAATTTTACTATATCATTAATTAATAACATATTTTATATATATTGATATATTGATGAAAACCTTTATGACCAATTCCTATGAAAATTTATGATATATTGGGTTCCTCCAGAGTTATACTACATTAATTGATAATGATGAAAAATATTTATCTCTTATGTCCCTTGAAAAAAGTTGATATATCAAGACCATTGGTCAGAAAAGAATTGCCTTGATAAATCTAAGGCCATTGTGTTATATAGGCCAGGTCATTTCCATAATGTAAATGAAAGAGGAATCAAGAACATAGGTTGATGAAACTAGCATGCAACATGAATTGTTGATGATATCATAGTTAAGGGATTATATTACATAGTAATTGTTCACCAGAGGTTTAAAGTCATTGTGACATTAACTTCTCTCCCTATGAAATATATAGTGTATTTTTAAATGTTAACATTGTAAATTTTCAATCTCATTCAATTTTCGAGGATAAATAGGCCTAAAGTATCAAAAATAATTTTTATCATTAATATTAGTTAAATTCAATCATGAATTTAACATGTAAGAATAAATATTCTTCAAGCATTTTTGGTTAATGATTATTCACGATTAGTTGATCGCCTATAATTTATCATGAGTTATTTGAAAAAATATTTGAGTGAGATAATAACAAAAATTTATTATCATGCGATAGAAAAAATAATATTCAATATATTAATAAATGAATAAGTATGTGATTTTTTTAAATAAATATTAATTATTCATAGTTTAGTAAATTTCATGGGGGATGTGAAATATGAGTCTAATTTTTATATTATAAAGGGTATAAATGAGGTTAATTTATTATTAGGTGATGAAAATGTGATTTTTTTTAATAATTCTATTATTATTAAGAGATGGAATTCACAAAGAAAAATGAAATTATCTAAGAGATTATATAAAACAAGAAACCTAATACATTATTTAATATATATCAATGTATATCACCTTCTTGAGAGAGATTGGATGTGAACAAAAGTTACGGGGAGTCACTATGAAACCAGCCAGATAGTTCATGCGTTTCATAGTGTGATCTCTCCTCTTACTCAATCAATTTATCAAGATAAAATTAAGAAATCTTCATCCCCAATGGGAATTCTACTGTATTCAACCATGAATTATGCATGAAATTGGTACATAAAATGTTACAAACTAGAAGTTCTCTAGAAACATTTATAGATAGAAGTGAATTTATAAATCACTACAAAATGGATTATACAATTAGATAATGTAGTTCAATAAGGTTATGGAAAGAGACAGTTATTCAACACACTAATTAAAAAAACTAACTTTTTGTTAATGTAATTTTATTTCTACTTATAAATAAATTATAATTTACATGTGATGAAACTCCTCCTATGGTTCTAGTGTTAATGTCAATTCTCCCATGAGTTAATTCCATCAGTTGAAAAACATTTATTCTATAAATATAATATTATTCAATTATTATTATAAAATCAAGATATGGATGTGCTAATAATTTGTTTCAGTTGTGCCTTGAACCTAAACAATCTACCAATAACATTAGGTCATTTATGAAGACACATTGAAGACAACATTTTTTAGATGATTTAGGATGTAAGAGTGTATTTTATTCCATTTATACTAAGTATTTATTAAATTGTATCTAAGGAGATCATTAATATTATCTTTCACTAATAAATGGATTCCTTCACCGACATGTGAATTGATGACATCCTCACATATTCCTGGATTTCGAAATCACATGATATACACATTAAGATTATTGATTGTTCTACGAGTACATAATCATTATTCCATGTTGTTAAAGTTTCATTATTTGATATAGGAGTTTTGTTTTCTTGTACTCGTGGATTATAAAGAAGGAATACATATTGGTCCAGAGAAGTAGAAGTGGTTATATATTTTGATTGACCGCAGAATGTGTTCAATGTTTGGAGTTTCATTAGTTTGGCTAGGTACTATAGGTGATTCATTTAAGACATCATGAAATTATTCAATTATTCTTTCCAAAGAATTATCTATGATTAGAGTCATGTTTTAATGGATATACCAATGTGACGGTATTAACAAATAGATTAACAATATTTTAATTTCTATCTAATTCTAATTATACCTAATTGAAGGGATTATTATGAATAATTTTATGATGCATCAGACATGGGTAGGGAACAATTCTGATGTAGGGTTATATTGTGGATGTTTATGGGTCTCATCACCTATGAACCCCTAATAATAACTACCATTGTTGTGAATTTTAGATTTATTTTTTGGTTCATGTGTATAAATGACATTAACAATAGATCTTTTATGAGAAATTTTTTGAAAATAGTCAAAAAAGAGTTTATGGGATATTTTCTCCCATCCTGGCATAGATAATTATTTGTTTTATTGGGTGGAATACTTGTAGATGTTTGACTTAGGGATATAATATTATCTAAGGATTTGGAATTTTATTGTAGAAGTCCTTTTCCAGAAGACCCATGAAGTTGGAGAGAGAACATTGGAAGTATGTTAGAATCATATAAAATTTTATAATACTGAATGGCGGGGTTAAATGAGGCTCAAGGGGTGGTGTCTAGCTCACACATAGTGATAACTTCTTCATTAGTAGATATAATGAAGGAAATTTAGAACAATGATCTAGAGTTAATCTTTATGCATGAAAGGTTGGAAAAAAATAGTGGCATTTGATGATGGGTTTTTGTGGATGTGGAATTCTTCTTGTATATGATTGGGTGATGGTTATAATTCAAGTAGGGATGGAAAATGAGAGACTACCTTGATTTATAGTGGTCAATTCACCCTATATGAGCAAAAAAGTATCGCGATACCAATGTAAACTCGAGTGGTCCATCTTGAAATGAGACATCAAAGGATTTGTATCTTTTTGTGTGGCTTGTTAGATGATCAAATATAAACATCAGATACCTGGTTGGTTTTTCAAGGCCACATATATTATTGGTGTTGAAGTATGATATGGTAACCACAAACATTATGAGAGGTTTTCAAATATCCTATAGAGGTTTTGATACCATGTGTGTTGTGGTGTACTGGTGTACCATTGTGGTTCCCTTCATACTAATCTAGAAGACTATCATAGGGTAATAGAACATAATTTGTTTTTGAAAAATCACGAGGATTAATATATTTCTATTGATTTTTCAATATAATAGAAATATTATGTTTAAGTCATTGTTTTAGAAATTCTCATAGAAGGTGATATATATTTATCTTATCATTCACTGAATTAAGATCAGTCATAGTGAACAATTATTACTTTAGAGGATATGCATCCAGTATGTGTTATATGTTTTGTTGTATCATGGTATGCAAAATTTTATATTATTAATTTCTTACATAAACAATAGATTATAGTATTCAATTCTGATTTATTTTTTTGAGGCTCTCTATGTATGATAATTTTGTTCACTAATATTTTCTATGAGGTAGGTGAATCATCAGTTTTTGGCCGCAGAAAGATGAAAGAGACAATGGAGAAGGTGATGATATTTTTAAAGAGGTTGGATAAAAAATATAGAAGATAATGATATCATTTCTTCTTAAGAGTGAAACCCTTGGAGTTATGGGTGGGTGATATACTATTCTTAGGGATGTCCCCTCGATTTGGTCATATTTTTTTAGGAGACAAGAGAACTGGGAATCATGGTATATTAATCCATTCAACATCTTACAACATATTATCATGGTATCCTATTACTTGAATCATACTTCATAGTACCAGGGTGTCTATAATTTGGTCCATTATTCTTTGATTTAGAGGCACAATCACGATTCTACTCGTGTAATTCAATGTGAGGTATCTGGGATGGAGTTGGATTCATATTTTTTACAGTGTCCTATTAGGATTTTGGGTTGAAGTGAGAAAGAGATTTAAGAAAAAAATTCCTCTTCCTTAGGTTCAATGGTAGAATTTTTTTAATGAATTTTAATTGGTCTGGGGTACATATATTTATACACACTTGTTTTTGTTGATTGATCATACCTCTGGGGATTATTCTAATGGGTGATAAGATTAATGTGGGGTAAATTGAGACACATTTTATTTTATGTACACCAATTTTAAAATTGTGTACAATATTTTGATTATTTTTTAATTTATTTTAGATGAACTTGAGATTTTTTAATGGATGAAAATTGAAAGTGGTTTGTCTTGTTTGAATGTTGTAGCTTCAAAAGGCTAAAAAGACTTATGAAGTCACTGGTTGGGTTTGTAGGATATAAATCCCCAATATCAGTCAAATCAAATAACTAGAGGAGATTTTATGTAGAGGATGATCTATATATAACCCATTTTCACTATGGTGGAGACCATCATTCCACTGTTGGAGCTCGTGGAAACCAATTGTTCTTCCTAGGGACCACTGTCCCACTGGTGCAATTGTCTGAAGACTAATAATGGAAGATGTAATTATACAGTTTTCTTTAAAAAAACCATCTCCTCCTTCCTCATTTATTTATAATTCCTTATTTCCCTATAACATTAGGATTCCTCTTTTGGAGTTTTGGGGATTTCTTCTCTACTTTCACCTCCTCTCTTAATCGCTCAAACAATGGTTTGGTCCCATGATTTAAATATTCTGAGTTTTATAATGATTTGTATCAATTCTATTTTGTTATCCTTTATAAAAACAACTTATATCCATGATTAATTGATTTCGTATTTTTTTTAACATCGTAAAATTGTGTACTTGTTGATCATTGATAGAATCAGTACCTAGATTAACGGAATTGGAATATATATATCATTTATACCTAGGTCATTTCAGCACTGGATCATATTATGTATGTGAGATATTGTACTTTACATTTGGTGTGTTTTATCATTAATATTGGTCTATAATTCTAATCGGGGAATAAATGAAATGTTTCTAGGATTCATGATGGTGTAACTGGAAGAGGATAGAGAAAATTTCCATCAATATGAATTTTCACCAATGGTTGGATGTCCATGTGAAAAACAAATGTATATATGGGTTCTTTGAATGAATGTTGGAATTGTTTTGTATACCATGAGGCCAATTTTTGATTCTTAATGAAATTTGGTGTGTGTATGTAGATCATTGAGTCGTGTTCTTTATGTTTTGTCACATGTGGATTATGGTGCTTATGTAATTTACCCAATATGAAAAGACGTTTGATTAGTCATTTTTATGTTTTGTTTTATATGATGTTCCTCAATTTATGTAGATGGCTGATCAAGTTGATCCATTAAGACTATATCCCAAGAGGTATTTGTCAGAGACATGGTTGATATTATCATGGTATATCCCTTCAAGGGTTATGGGTTAGATATGGTTTTAGATTATATTATAAAGGGTGATGTGTTAGGTGGCCAGTTCATGTTCCCCCAACACGAAGATGATATAGCTTGAGACGGTCTATAAGGATCCAACTATTATTTTTTTCTTTTGTGATATAAGTATTTCTTATCTATTTTTTGTATACATTAATTTAATTAACCACATATCATTTCAACTTATTCTATTTGTTATTTGAGGTTTCCTTTTGTGTTTCATGATGATTACTTACTCAATAATCTCTCTTTGTGTATAGATTTCATGAAAAAATGATATTTTAATTTGAAAATTACCTATTGTTGGTGGTTGAGAAGGTTTCATAGAAGGGCGTGGTCAGTTGAGAATAGACATTGGGTTCAATGACTCTTTTTGGTGTTTCATAGTTCCATTTATCTTGTACTTTGATACATTACAAGTCGATGTCCTTATTTCCCCTTTTTCAGTTATATAAATGGAATGGCATAATACATGGGTTGATTGCTTATTTGTGTATAGATACTCTGATGGTTATTTATTCTTTTTATTGACTCTATTGTTATCGCTTCTATTGTACTGTTATGTATAACGAGTATTAAGGTCTTAGTCTCTTCATGATTTCCCTCTTGTTCCTCACCACTAATCAATAACATCTAGCATGTGGGGATGGGTGTAGGATGTCGTATTGCATTATGACTAGAACACTATGATTAGGATCTGGGTGTTATTTTATGCTTTTTCCACTTTTTGAGGGAATTATTTCATCCCCAATTTCACAACATAAATAATAATAAGGTACATATAAAAAAATTCAAGACTAGTATATTCCTATAAAATAAAATTTCACATCCAATGAGATATTAACATATTACTAATAAACATCTTAAAGAATTTTATTTCTTTTTTTACTTATTCCATAATTCATTTAACATACCAAATGAATGTTTGTTTAAATATTTTTCAATTTAAAAAATATTTCAATTAAATTTTCACTAATATCAAAAAAATGGAAAAAATAGGAAACATTAGACTTTAAATGACTTATTATTAGTAATTCCAAATGGTAAATAAACATTTTCTTGAAAATATATTATCATTTATCAAATAATAGAAAAAAGATACCAGTAATATAAATCCAATAACATAAATATAAGAAATAATTAGGTTGATTATTTTAAATTTGTAGGTAAAAAATGTATAGTTTCATTTGAATATTTTATTTTGGTGCTTAAAAAATCATCATGCATAATATGGAATCTAGTTTCTAACAAAGATCCAAGATTCATATAAAAGATATTAAAATTGAAAAACAAAGAAACCTAAAATACCCCTTAGTTGTGGATATTAATGTGAATATTTGATAATTCATTAGATATTATTATATTTTATTAAAACAATAGTATAAATAATCATAATTAAATAAATAAATATGTTTCATAAAATATAATAATAATTAGATTCTAATAACATTTAATGGAATAATCAGAAAAAGAAATACATTATGGAATTAGTGAGTATGTTATAAATAATGAGATTAATTGACAGGGGTTCATAACAATTAATGATATTTTCTATCTTATCATTTATACTTGCATATAGATAGTTAGTTAGTTGAAAAATTAGACTCCCTTTTTCTAGCTCCACATGTTAGTGAACACTCATTATTTCAAAAGTAATAATTTTTATCTCACTTATTATTTAATATAGTATATAAATTCAATATAATATATATGTAGGAAGAAAATTTGATAATTTTGATGTAAAAAATTTCATTATAAAAAAGATATAATAACATCTCCCTTATACGCTTTAGGGGAACATTTTATTGATGTCAAAAATGATAACATAAATAATATGTCTTCATAATAAGCTATTTTGAAAAAATAAAATATGGTTTTTTACATACTAAAGTGGTAATTGAAATTTATTCTTGTTGATATATTAATTGAATAAAATTTTCTTCACTTTTAATTCAATAGTATATACACTAACCTCATTTGGTTATAAGTGGATTAATTATTCCTTCATAAAAAATTAATATCACCCTATAGTCGTAGAAATTTATCAACACGATATAATTCAACAAGATAACTTATATAAAACCATAATAACATGGAAAAATTTACAAACAAAACCAAACTATCAATTAATTTAAACACGTAGATCCATTATTGGGTTATGAAATATATTTCTAGACACACATTTTTTTAAATTTATTGTAATTTATAGTCCACCACACCACAAATTCATATGAATCCAAACCAAAAAGAATTCAAATAAAGGTTACTCTATATGAAATGTTGAAGAAAATACAAGGACCTGTTTCATCACGAAATGAGAAATAAATGATCTGTAATCAACATGACCAATCAATGATGGAAAAATCATAATTTAAACTCTTATCCTCATGTCAAAGGATAAAAAATGATGATGATATTATAAACTTAATAGAAAAAATACCTAAATCCCCAAATGTACTATTATTACTCCCCAATGACCTATGAAACAATAACCACAATAGATAACCACCATGAAGCATCATATTTCATTACTGAAGACATATACATAAATAAAACAGCACTCTGATCCCCAATTTCCAAGAGTGACATTATAAAAACAATATCTATCA
This sequence comes from Viscum album, assembly GCA_963277665.1. NCBI lineage: Eukaryota > Viridiplantae > Streptophyta > Magnoliopsida > Santalales > Viscaceae > Viscum > Viscum album. Next base: position 1,207,207,930 of record OY728138.1, read on the forward strand.
ATGATACATCAATATTAAATTATCAAAAAACTATTTCTAGTGTCTTTCAATCAATGAAGGAATGAAGATAATATTAGTCATACTAAGAAGACCATATTAATAATAAATGTGTTGAGGAATAATCCATCCTTTGGATCACATCTGATCTTAATTGTCAATTACCCATTTTGGTCACCTAGAACAACCCTTTTCAAAAAATATTGGATCCACAGTTCCCAGATGCCTGCATCCCCAACTCAAAAAGTAAAGAATTATAATTATATGATATGGATGGATTTGGATAGAGAAACGGATCCAATATCATTGATTCAAGGATATGGTCATGGAAATATACTAATCAATGAAACCTTTATAGGTACAGGGAAGGAGGCTCAATTTGATTAAAAAATTATTATAACATATATTATTTTTAAATATTACAAAAATATATTATATAAATAATTAAAATAAAATAAAATATAATATATTAGTATTACAACATTCTATATTATAAAATATTACAACATTAACCATTATAACACAATGTAATAACTAATTAAATATGAAATATATATAATATTCCTAAAAATAAATTGATTATCGAGACATACTCACATCATATACCACAATTAATTTTAATTGAAATTATTTGTCATGTAATTTTCCATTTTATATTTCTAGAAGTTCTTATCAGTTTTAAGTAAATATATTTTTTCTTAATCCTAATAAAATTATTAATATTTAAATTCTTGAAATTAAATTATGAATTAATTTTTATTAAATTTTTTTCAATATTTTTTTTACTCATTATCTCAAAAACATATTTCAAGTGCTAAATTATTTATTGACAATAATAACTAATAGTAATATGTTCATAAACCAGTTAAATAATTATTAGTATTGATAAAATAAATGGAAACATTTAATTATTGATTAAAGATGTGTTGTTATTAATAATTAAATATAAACTTGTATTTATTAGTAAAATTATTTTTGGTGCCTATAAATAACATAAATAAAACATAATATCTATTAGAATTACTCTTTTTTACAAGAATATATATTGTCAAACAAAAATTACCATTAATAAGAGTAACTCTATTTTTTGTTATTCTTCAAATGAGTGATTATTTTGGTATGATAGAGAAATTATATAAAAGTTCTAGGTGTTGAAATTTTAAATATAAATGATCGATGATATATTTAATTTAGGTATATGTGTAATATTTTACCAATGAATAAATATTAGATTATGGTGGTGTTCTGATTTCCACATTATTAATAATTAGGTTTTTAGAGCTATATCAAATAGTCACTAATGTTAAAGAAATGTTCTCGAAATATTAATTTGATGCATTAAATGGTGATTCAGTGTACGTTTCTTCGATTTTATAAAAATAAGTATTCCTTGTTGAGATTATGAAAAAAAACGTATAACATAAAATTAGTTTGAACAATATGTTATATGTGAGATTGTATATAAGATGTTCGTTACCCTCCGCTCTCTCTTTAGTGGATTATAAAATTTCCTCACGGGAATAGGGAATAAATCAACCCATTTTAAATATAATTTTTACAAAATAGTGAGTGATTAACTTTTAAATTATTATCATATAATTTTTATAACTCTTTTGATAACCACTTATTGCCAATACTGAGTATGGTGACTGTTATTTGAATTTGTTACTCTATAAATAGGTCTTATGAATATATGGAATTTTTTTCAAAAATAAAAATTATATGGTTTATATAGTATGATTTTATAATAGACACTAGACCTATTTAATTCAATATGGAAAACAATATTTAGCATACTTTGATTCATCTACTTGTATCCTCTCTAATCCACACAATTCAACTAAAAAAGTTTATATATTTAAAAAAATTGAATACATAAATTTCTGATATAAAAAACTATAAAAATATGGAAACCAGATTAATAAATCAGCATTTATGCACTAAAACGTATTAAATCAAAATAAACACATAAATAAATAAATTATTTTAAAATCACCAATCTTACTAAGAAGTTAGTTCAAGAGACAATTTTTTTTTAAATTCATCATCATAATTTGAAACTGTATCTGTGAAAAATAATCATATTATCAACCATACATACATCCAAATCCTTAGACAATAAATAATGATTTTAAATGAAAATGTAGTCTATCCTAAGAAAAAATCACAAGATTTATCTAAGGTATAGTTCACTAATTGATTGGATCACATATATGATGAAACTAATCAATAGTTTGTGTGGATCAAAAAAAATATTCCTAATGTCACCCTATGGTTAACCATGGTTTACAGAGAATGTTTATGAAAATATAAAGAGGGTTTATTGTAGTTTAGAAATTTTCAATCATATTTTTTTAAAAAAATCACCTCCTCAAACAAATATTTTTTCCATAAATTGAATGTTTTTCTCAATATTATGGAAGGTATTTACATGTCAGTATTTAATACACAACTTATTACCTTTTAAATTAAAACCCTTTTCGGTATTTAACATGTACATATCATAAAAACAAAATGTGTTTCAGTGCATCGCCATACACCCGGAAAAATAACCACAACATGCCTCCAACATATTATGAATCAGTTGAATAAAAAATTTATCATAAAAGTATTTTCTAAACCATTTTTTTATCATGAAAATCTTATGTGTCCACCATTTTCACTAGCATTTAAAAACCTTCCCAAAAACATTTCAAAACCTATGATATTTATGACAAACCCCAAAGTGATAACATGAACAAACATGTATGATTTTAATTGTGTTGAAAAGGGTATTTTTTATTATCAATCATATATAATATCAAAAAAATACATTTTTATTCTATTTTATATCAAAAAATGATATATTATATATCTAACATAGCATGATACTAATAATGGTTAGATGTTTTCAAAGAATATGATTTATCTACCCATATTCCTTATCTAACATTCCAAAAACATACAATGTAATATAAAAATAGTATATGGTACCCTACTTTAGAAAACATTAAAACATTTTTTTCCTAAAAATATAATACATCTAATTTGAAAATTAATAAAATAAACACTACGACCAAAATATATAAAATGAGGTACCCACCAAAATAATTTATGACATAAATATTAACAAAATTTTAATTTTAAATTCATAATTATATGTTATTTTTTTAGAATTAATATTCAAAACAATATAGGATTCTAAATTTAATAATAAACTTTTATTCATGTTTACTTTTCCAAAATACAAATTGATTTCACAAGACACATTGAAAAAAAATATTTATCGATTAAACACCTTTATTTAATGATCTTGATTTTCTTTTTTCCACTAAAAAAATCATATATCTCTTATAATATTGACCACACCAAAAATATATCACATGAAAATTATTTTTAAGATACATTGATAAATATAGAACAATGCAAAATCATCAATCTTTTTTAACTAGGATGGATGTGAAATCCAATATGCCATATGTCCAACATATCATATAATATAAAATTTCCAACATACATATGAGAATGATTAATATATATCCCCAAAAAAGTATTTTCCATACTAAATAGAAACCATCATGAATTCATGGCCCCCATTATAAACCATTAATTTTTTAGACAACCAATCTGTGCATGAAATATAATGGTATTATATAGTATTTGCCTTTTAATATATCATATATTCCCATTTTCATATTTAGCCACAAACATGGTCCAATAACCAAAATTTCATCAATATAGGTCTAATATATTAGTATGAAATAAAAATAAAAATATGATTTTATAAATGAATTTTTATCATCATAAATGATCTAGTTATTCCATATAAATCTTGAACTACTGTTAGTTTCATGTCCTATAATCCTTTAAAAAATAGGATTAAACCTCTTAATATATAATCAATTTTTTTTTAAATTCAAAAATTGATTTTTCTAAAATATTACTTTTGAAATATAGTCCTAAGTAACAACTCAGTACAAAAATATCATCTAAAACATCTGTTTATACATTTTTAATCATATTTTTATAGTCTAAAAAAATAAAATTTAAGATTATATGATGATTCAGAACATCATCGATGTCAATCCTTATAAATATATACACCATGAAAAATTTCTTTATATTCATGAAAGGAGTGGAATTATAAAATATATCAATAATAACAAAAAACCAATCACATAAAATTCATTAATAAATAAAAATAATTGTAAAATTGATAGATATATCCCCCAATTTCAAATTAATAACATATAAATTCTCCAATAAACTAGTAAACCTCTTTTTAACTTACACAGAAACAACACAATAAGATAAAATCTTGACTACTAATTAAATATTTAAAAATTTAAAAATCATATTCATCAAGGCATGGCACATCATCCAAATTTTTAGAAGAACGTATAAATTAATGACGTTAAACTAATATAAATAAATCTTTCGCACATGTTGAGATACATATAAATACAGTAGATTAATATATTATTTTTATTATACTCTATACTTATGTTAAGAGAATACCTATTGAATATTTGGTCTCTTCATTCTTCAATTTCAGTGTTTCCCAAATGAAACTATATCATTTTAAATTATATTATGTGGTCTACCAACATATGATAACGTAATCTAACATAACTAACATTTTCCAAGTATAATTGAGAATATATTTCTTTCTCCATCATATTATATTTATCAATCAATTCTCTAAAAACAAATAATCTAGTCATCCAACTCAACATGTTAGTTATCACGTTAAATTTATACATAGTTCTTACAATATAAAATTAAAAAATTTGTTATTGTTATAAACTCTTATTGTATTGATAGATTGAATCTATTTATGATATAGTATAAAAAACACCTTTATTTTGGAATTCCATGTAGTATTAAAACAATAGGTTATTGATTAAATCAATAATGTAAACATAATAGGTATATTTTCCATTAAATTGGTAAAATATTTATAACATTGTGAAATAACTTCCTAGACCCATATCAGATTACTATACTCTATTAAATCAATTATAACCCAATTACTAATGAGATACATCATAGTTTTCCATTTGTATAATGATTTCATTATATATCCGAAGAATTGTGTTTGTTATAACACTTCATAAAATAATCAAAACATAGCTACATGATTTATAAAAGGGATTCAATTTTACACAAATTGTGAATATTTTAGGTAATGAGTTATATATAATTATGAAAAAATATTACCTAAAAAATGAACACATCCATATAGTGTACTTATTTCCCACTATTGGAGGTTCTTAAATGTACACCCATGATACATTAAAGATGTTTTTTACTTCTTTTAAGATGAATCAACACATTATAATGTATTACATTACAATATTTTCTATTTATGTTTAAATATAATAATAACATATAAGATCAAGGAATGTGAAAAAAATATCAGATATAAAAATAATGGGAACCCTTTATTTGGATGAAAACAATTTAAACTAAGGAATATATAAAAATAATGGTAACCCATTATAGGAGAATATTATTTTTATAAAATAAAAATATTAAACCCCATTTGAAATCATGAGGAAAAAATTCAATACTCATCAAGAATAAAGGAAATGATGAAAAATATCTTTGAAAAAATAATTTTCACCTTTAAATGTACATAATATTATGTAAAAGTTGGAATTAAAATGATTTAAATGAAAACCATTATCATGCGTAAAATATATAGTCACCCATAATTTTAAAACATAATACATATATCTATTTATATGATTATTCAATACATTTCAGAAATTTATGTCTGAGGACCACAAATGTTTGGTTTATTTTATGACTATATTCACAAACTTCTCATTAAATAGAATATATTTAGTATCTTTAATAAGGATATTCCCACATAATACTCTTCACAAACATACCCTATGTAACACATTCTTTATATCCCAGGGAATGGAAACCTAAGAATGTTTGTGATTAAATCTTCAATAACGGTTAAAATGGTAGATATAAATCTATGATCATATAAAATAATAAGATAATAATAATGGTATGAGATCATCTACATAACATTAAAATATCATACCTAATTAACCATAGATATTAAACAAGATTTGTTGCATAAATATTTATCATATCAAAACACATGAATCATAATAGTGTGAAATCATCATAAATAAATCATGAGTCAACTGCACAGGTCATAAAACTATTGTACTATCATAGATTAGGAACATTCAAATATTTATCATAGTGTATAGGTCATTGGTACATGTTTCCCATAGTGGATCAAGCATTACGACTTGTTTTATAATTCTCTAATAAGATATAAAATGTTAACCAATTTATTGTGGCTCTATAAAATAACCGGCCCACCCATAAAATAATTAAAACCATAAAAATGTGTGCCACAAGATCAAAAATCATTCATTACATCCCCATATCATAACCCATTCAAAGAAAAATAGTTTCTTAATCATTTCAAAATTTCATCAAAGAATAACTCATAGAAAATAAATGGGTTTCATAATCATCTATTCATTATAGTAATAAAGTATCTAGAGAATTAATAAGGATATTTCCATTGGATTATATCTATATAAATATATTATTATAATTTAAGGATATTTTCATATATGAAAATTAATTTAAAATAACAAATGTAAAATTTCGTGAGAAAATACCCGTTCAATAATGAAATAACTTATTTAAAATATTAAAACATCCAAAATCTTATTGAAAAAATTTCATTGAAATTAATTTGGAAAACATGTAAAGGAAGATTCATATAATTCAGTAGAAAAGATGTTAGGAAATTTAATGTATATTATATAATTTAAAATAAAACATTCCTTCTATACTTTTGTAAAAATCAAAAAATTACCTTATTCAGAAAATGACAGGAATATTACATTGAAATATTTTTATGAAAATTAGAACATTTTTAAAATAAAAAAAATCATTGGAGAATATTAAAACATTCTTGAAAATATTTTACCAGAAACATAGACATGGAAGAGAAAGTTTATTTGAGCGAATATAAAACATGGTGGGTTTTCCTTAAAACTTTCATTTTGATCTCTTGATTACATTAGACTGAGAGAATGAAATTAAAATGGGTATTGTGAATAATTAACTTGGTGGAACAAAATTAAATGGATTTAACATATAATAATAACATAATGTCCTCAAAAAACATTCAAACATAGATCATCCAGATTAAAATATGATTGAAATAAAAATCCTTTACTTGTAGTATCTTATTTCATTGTGCATGTTTTACCCTCCTTTAAAATAACTATAGATTTCATGTAATTATTTTAAAATATTATATTGTTATCTATAATACCATTTATTATTAACTTATAAAATATTATCACTCATTTATTAATATTTTTTATTAAAATCACTATTTGTGATGATAACTACTTTGTTTTTATTATATGTTTCAGTTTTTTCATCTTGGTACTACTACATTAAACTTTTCAATATAATATATATAATTTAAATAATGATATAAATTTAATATATGTTTATAATATATAAATTATGAATCACTCAAAATGTAGAGATAAAAATATGAATTACATTATTTTTTGAGCCATTAGACCATACATATGCAAGAATGCAATTTTGGTTTTTCGATGGATGGAATAAAATAAAGGTGAATAATAATTATAATAAAAATAATCATTTTTATGGAATACATATCATTTATATTAATTTGATAATAACATATTAAAATCCATTTCAAAATAATATGAAAAAATAATCATGTCACATCATGGAGGTGGTAGTCCACCCCTACACACACGTGGAATTGTCATTTTCCAATAGATGGAAATATAAGAAGGTAGATATGATATTAAAATTATATATGAATATTATTCTCCTAAATATCATATATAAATATTAAATCTATCATCATAACCATCCATGAATGATGATGATTGAAAATGAATTGTATCGCTATGTGGAAACTGTATGTTATATGTACACCAAAGTGATATTTTAATTTCCCAATTTGATGGAAAGATATTAAATAAATGTGGTTCCATAAAAATAATAAAATTTATGTATTTTTAATATAATTATGTGATTGTTTAATGAGTAATATTTAATATTTAATGTATTAATAAGAATAATAAAAATAAAAGATATCGAGAAATACAATTACCTCTTCTTTGGTTGGCCTCCTTTAAAAACCTTTTTTGGGACAATTGTAATAGTCTTATATGATTATAAAACACGTAACAATATATATAGTATTTGATTAGATATTTGGGTAATGTTTTTATATAGATGGATCAATGTTCATCAGATCCTCATCCATGTTGGTGAGGACTCGACAAGTGCATCCGAGAGACCCGAGTTCAAAACCGGGAGGTGACATATTTTTAGGACTATAGTAGCACTATAGATGTACTATAGAATGTATTATTGCGGGTACTATAGTAGACACTATTTTTGTACTATAGTAGTCGAAACTATTAATCTGTCTTGGTTTTCTGGCCACCAGTTTGGGCCTCGGTTCCATTAAGGCCTTCGGGCCACCAAATGCTTTCAGACCAGTAAGGCTTTTGGGTCACCTCAAGGCCTTCAGGCCACCTCAAGGACTTCGACCCACCTGAAATTGTGCTGAAATGATTGAAAATACTCTGTAAGGAGAAAACTCCAGATGGGTATTTAGTCCAATCGGATACACTAGAGAAGAATATAAGAAGATTTATTATAAAGAGTGGGCTTGGCATTGCCATCAGGACCAGCTTGTGCTTACATATGTATCCTAGAAAAACAGCCAAGAGAAGCTGTAGAGCTGATATCTTAATGAAGAATATGGTAGAAGGAGTTCCATGTTTAGTCTGTATATTTCTTAATACATACGGGTCATATAATCTCAATAAATACAGGTCTTGTTAAGGTTCCACCTCATCCCTTAAAATAGAAGTTATTAGAAATCAAAAAAAAATGCATTCGGGCCATTCGGGGAGATGGATCAATGTGGTGTAATGAATCCCAAGGATGTGTTCTGTTTTATATGTGAGGATGGGGCCACTGATAGATTTCTAAGATCAAAATACAATAACGATATTCTATATAAAACAACATCCAAATGGAAATATATGAAATTTTAGGTAGGGTGAGGTTAAAATCTCCTAGAAATGTAAAATATAAATTTGTTTATGTAGTTTTTTAAATATTATCTTTTGTTTAAACCCCTTAGTAAAATTATTTTAAACATATTTGTGGTATAGACTATTTCACAATTAAAAGGTTATAATTTTAATTTTATGTATGAAATATTTTCATAAGTTGAAAAGGGATGGAATTTTTAACCAATTATCATCTTATTTTCAAATCAATTTTTTTATTTTAAAATAATATATTAAAATTTTTCATCACATAAAATAACATTAATTTAATTTTTTAAGCCTTCATTTAGTTTGAAATTAAAGTAATCAATAAAAAGATAAAATTAGAATAAAATCATTTCACAAATTCTTTAATATTTTATATTATATAAAATGTTTACGGGACCCATAAATTCATAAAACATTTATTACATTACATATTTTCAATACTAATTTTTGAATTTATTATTCACTGAATAAATATTGTATTGGTGTTATGTAAGCATATTAAGTAATTATTAAATCACTGAAAATTAGAAATAAATTTATATGATAAATAAAAGGAAATTATCTTTCTAATTATCAATTATAACAAAACACTACATCTTTTTACACTTATGAAAAAATATTATAGATATTAATGTCAAGATAATGGAATTTTGTGTATATTCTTTTCACTAATTAATATAAAGGTGATAATCAAAGAAATATATAACCAATTTTCAATATATTCTATATATGGAAAAAAAATTACTCTTATCCCTTATGGAAAATGATAAATAATTTTTTATAAGAATTATAAATTCTTATGCCGATTGTTTAACCCCTTTTTATATATTTTACACTTATTTAGCAAAAATGTTTTTAATATGGTTACAATTCAAGTTGAAAAAATGGAATATATTTACCAAATTTTATCGTACAAATTCATAATAAGGATTCCATTTTTTTTAATATCCATTCTCTATAAGTGTTATAAAATAATTATGAAAATGTGAGAGAATCCATTTTTCATAAAAATACATTTTTAGCACAAAACATGATATATATTCCAATCTAATACCTTAAAAAATTGATGATAAGACTTTTGAAAGAATATAAATTAAAAAAATATTTAAATAATTCAAAAATATTATTTAATTTAATTCTTTTAATAAAATTACATCTTGCATGAAAAAAATTGTTTTTCAGAAAAATAAATCGATTATTTTAAAATGATTTTTCTTTTCATTTATAATTAATTAATAACCAATGAATTTATTTTATAAAAAATAACAACAAATTTTTTTTAATAAACTCAATTAAATTTATCCCGACCAATCCAATTTCTAGGTATTAATAGTCACATAAAAATATTTAACTATATATCATGGTTTTTATAAAAATAGTCTTTCCAAAAAAGCATGATATCAAAGAAATTATATTTTATTATAGAGTAATATATCATATAATAACATGATGTTACATTCAAACCCATTAAAATCAATTTCTCCAACAAAAATTCATCACTCTGATATAGGAAAATGAGGATGTATCGGTTTTATTACACCCTAGGGTTCCCAAATTGGTCTTATGAATTTCTCATTCTTCTAGAGAACATTAAACATTTGAGTTGTCTCAATCTATGTAAATTTATATATATTAAAACATATTTATAATATTTTTTTCAAAATCAGAAAGATCATTATCAATTGGTATAACCTAGAAGTTATGTACCATTAAAGGATTAGTAATATACATTCTCAAGAGAGGTACAAGGGAGACATTGTAAACATTAGAGGTGTTTAGCAGGAGAACGATAAAATAATGTACTTTTCCTAGTCAATCAAGAATATCAATGTGTGAAATATAGCTATGGATTATCTTCACAATCTCACAGAATAACATATCCTTATATAAACGAGAAATTCATAGAAATTATTTCTCACTAACTTCAATATCATGATTTCACTAATGATTATTAATATAACTTTTCAATCGACTATGAGCTACCAGGATGAGATGTTATTTAGATATGAAATTATATTCTATTTCCTTAACTAGATAATTTACCAATATATTTGTATCTCTCAATGCACCCCCATTATGTTGTATTTATAATCGTCATTCCATAGATGGATTCAATAAGATTCATCTAAATTTTTGAGAGAAAGAATTTACTAGGATAAAAATAAAATAGATAAATGTGTTTCGTCCAAAAAAATGTTGTAATATATATAATATTATCATATAATATCCTATGTGATTTTAATGATTCTATCATACTGAACATTAGTATAAGGATGAAAAGTATAATTGAATCTCAACTCTGTATCTAGATACTACAGAATGATTCTTCAAAACATTGAGGTAGACCTCAGATGCTGATTAAATATAAAGGAATGTGTTATTGCTGAAAAAATAACCACATCAATGACGTACAACTATAATGTTGATCAAGAAAAAATATTCTCTAGTAATAATGATGTTTAATAAATTTTTACGCTGATCAACTACAACCCAAATGAAATTATGGGCATTAAATGTTTTGGGGAGTCCAATGAAAAAACCCATTGTGATTTTTTCGAATTTAAAATCTAATTTGGGTAATGGTAGAAACATACTCTTACACTTCTGTATCTTATCCTTAAATTTATGACATACCATTCAATAATATGTGTACACTATAATAACTCTTTTCATAATGTCCCACGAAAAATGCCTTTTCACATCTCTATACATTTTAATAATTCCACGATTAATAGAAATTGTTCATATGTTAGATTAATTAAATAGATACTTTTTTATGTTTTGTTTTTACCAGACACATACTCAGTTCTTAATTATTATCATTCCATCACAATCATGTTTAAACTCAAGAACATTTCTTACCATCTTCGGAAGATCTAAATGTTCCTTTCATGCCTGTTTAATCTTCACATGGATAGATGGTTGAAAATTAATCCACAAAAGGTAGGATCTCTTGTGACAACCGGGTCCCGGTGACAGCACAACCACCCCGCCTTAACATGGTCGTCGGGTCATTGCCCACCAGGTACCCCCAGTTACCCCCGCAGACACGTGGGGCCCACCCCAGGGTCCACCCACGTGCCTGAACGGGTCATCTGACTAATGATTGTCCCCACAGGCCAACACATGTCCTTTCCAGTGTGCTTTGTCCTCACTCACACACACCCTGGGAAACTTTCCAGAGGGTCACCCATCCTGATCACTACTCCAAGCCAAGCACGCTTAACTGTGGAGTTCTAACCAGACAGGCTCCCGAAAAGGAAGGTGCACCTTGTTGACATGAGTCTTATCATTTAGTCATTTAACCCTTTATCATTCTGGGGTGTTACAATCACCCCCCCTTTAGGGCACAACGCCCTCGTTGTGGGCCCTACATCTCAACCCAGGCAGTGCACCGTGCACTTAAGGTTGGGTTTCTCCTCTGATACCAAATGTGACAACCGGGTCCCGGTGATAGCACAACCACCTCGCCTTAACATGGTCGTCGGGTCATTGCCCACCAGGTAGCCCAGTTACCCCCGCAGACACGTGGGGCCCACCCCAGGGTCCACCCACGTGCCTGAACGGGTCATCTGACTAATGATTGTCCCCACAGGCCAACACATGTCCTTTCCAGTGTGCTTTGTCCTCACTCACACACACCCTGGGAAACTTTCCAGAGGGTCACCCATCCTGATCACTACTCCAAGCCAAGCACGCTTAACTGTGGAGTTCTAACCAGACAGGCTCCCGAAAAGGAAGGTGCACCTTGTTGACATGAGTCTTATCATTTAGTCATTTAACACTTTATCATTCTGGGGTGTTACATCTCTCGCATTGTCTCATGATTTCATGATCAATCACCTTACTATATATATGTATTGGATTATCATGGACAAAAAATAATGGTCATTCAAACTCAAAGAAGATTCCTCATTGTTCACCTTAATAGAATGGTAATTTATTGACCAGTCATAATCTTTACTCAATATCACCCATCTTATCTTGTCAAAATTGAACTATTTCTAGGTGTATATTTTCATAAAAAAATTATTATTGTTATATATGAAACACCTTATTCCATAAAGTTAATTCATACATATCTTCAATGAAAAATATTACCACCCCCAACTAAAAATAATGTTTTATTTTATTTTTCACATTTTCCCAATAGTCTTGAGGAATAATCTATCACTATTTCATTATTTGTAAGGACACATCCCATTATGTTTTCAATGTATCATTAGAGGTCACAAACCATCTTCTTATGTAGGGTAGTTTATGTACAGGTATGATGAACAACCTTCGGATCGACATCATACAATTCACCTCACATTTATTTTCCCATAAGAACATTAACCCCTTATAGATCAACATTGTGACGTGATTAGATAGTTATAATAAATATCTCATGAATTAATAGTAATATCCCACTATACCAAGAAATATATAGATTTTTATTTTCATAGATGGGTTAGATCATTGCTAAAAATAAAATAATACCATCTAGAATGAAATCCAAATACTAACCAATTTAACCCCTAAATATTCATTAAATCCGTTAATATATAAGGGGAATTAATAAATCCAAAGGTAATCACTATTAATTCATAATTCCCATACATTATATAGAAAGAATTCTTGGGTATATTTTTTTTTTAATCATCGATTGATGATATACAACATGAAGGTCATTCATTGAAAAGTATTTTATCTCCTCGTAATTGATCCAAAAAATCATTGATAGGGGGTATATGATACTTTTTCTTTATAGATATACTATAATGTTCCCAATAATCAATATAAATATGCATTGACTGATTTTTCTTCTTTACAATATGAATTACTTCACCCCATAGTTATTAAATAAGGAATATTATTCAGTTATCATGATTACCATAGAGTTTCTTCTTCAATCCTTGTAAATATACTGGATCCATTATATAAAAAGTATTATAAAAATATGTAGAAGTAGGAATGATTTATATTAAAAAATAAACTTTAGAATTCATAATAAGAATAGGTTTTTATCCTAGGATAAAAATAAAAAACTCACATACAATAGGTATATCCCCTATGTTATGTTTTGTTAGAACCATTTAAAATAAATACAATTCATGAATAGAAGTTAACACAACTGAATATAAGTAATTTTAGTTAGTTGTATGTATTCTTCATCACAATGATAAATGATCTCATGATCATTTTTTATATAATGTGTGACTTCTATTCCGTATAAACCGATGTGGTATCTATATATATAAATCTAATCCATGAAAAGAATATCTTTAAATTCAACTAAAGGTAGAATAAAAAGGATTATAGGAAGCACAATAACAAAACTTCGAATAAAAAAGAAATTTTAGACATGACAGGTGTCTATCGTACCATTAAGAGTTTCCACCACCAACTCATAATCTAATCAATGAGCTAGTAATTCAATAACCTTTTAAAATTACATATATATTAATGAGAGTGTAAATCCAAAATCAAATAAAACGTGATCAATTTTAGAGTGGATGATAATTATGTAGTTCACCATGTTTTTATTGTAACCCTAATGGCATGTCATGTTCACTTGAGATTTACCTTTTTTTACCTTAAGGGTTATTTGATTTCAAGCATCATTATAAACATTTAGATTCACATATTGGTTATCATAATTCCCTTAAGGCATTATTTAAATAATTGGAGCAATTGTGGTAAATTAGTTGGAAACTTCTTTACCTCTATTGTATTAACCAGCCTAATAATCACCTTTCTATATAAAAAATCCTAATAAATATACTTTTGAAATGTAAATAACCTTTAATTTATATTTATAAATTACTCATGATTCTTCATAACAAAAAATTTCAATTTAGATTGTTGTAATTTTTTCCACCATGTGATTTATTCAAGTTTTCATGTGACTAGGTCTTCCTTTTCATATCAAAACCTTTGGAAATGTGAGAATCTCAAATATATATTTATACCATGAGTTTATATTGAACCAATTATTCAAAGATAATAAATCCTCCTAATGATAACAGCTTTTGGAGACTTGGTTTTAGGACAATAAATATTCAATAAATTTTTCATTTACAACTAATTATTAAACTATATGCATATCTTATAAGTCTTGTTAAATTTTCCTTATAAGAATGAAAGGATACATCTTCCTTTTACTTATGCTCATGGAATTATTATTCCAACTATGTTCAAATAATACTAAGGATGTAATTATAGAAAATTTTCCTATTAAATTCAACAAATTAAATAGAGTCAATTTCAACCTCTTGAAATGTATTCCGAATAAGGATTCACCTCAGATATACTTCTCCATCTAATTTATAAAATTCAAAGACAAATTTCACATGTTCTGAGCACTATAGTATAGCAAATATTATCTTAATAGTATTAATTCATTGTTCATACACTATGGAATCATAAGATCCATGAAAATAATGCGGTTGTTTCCTTGTGAATTATATAACAGTTTGTTATTCCATCATTTGATCATTTGTAAGATCTAAATGATTAATTTTATAATAAAGTTTCTAGTGTATAAATACAATATTTTATATTCTATTTCCCATAGAATTTGGTTTTCTAAGTGATAAATTATTTCATTTTCAATCGCATTCATTTTTTCCTTATGGATTTTGGGTTCTATCTATAGACTAAAACCAAAAATAAATGTGTTGGAATCAAACTATAATAATCAAATTAATATTTAAAATAGTCATGAAATATCATTCATAGAATGCCTAAACCATTTCAGATTATTCTTTGTATATGGAGCATTATGCTAGAACTAGGTTATCAATTGTCATTACAAAAACTATAAGTTGTTATCCTATACTTAAACTTATCACAAGGGTTTGGACCTCATTATTCTAATCTAAATCTCTAATTATTGACTAAAAAAGTTCATTGATAAAAAATTTAGCATGCCATAAATATAATACCTAAAAACTACATCATTTTATATGAATATTTCATTAATTTCATATATACACACTTGAGGACTATAAAGGTACATTTTCATTAGAGACTAGATACACATTCATCTTATTTCATGAAATATCTTAAACATATCAGATAAATATATTACAATATATTACACTTTATAGATATACCCAATATAAAATTTTCTTTATAAGACGTGGATGTGAAACCAAATAATGGGTGAGATCATATTCTCATTATTTGTAATAACAGTGGATATAAATCAATGATAATATTAATGAATAAGATAATTATAAGGGTATGATATCTGGAACATAACTTAAAAATCTCAATCCCAATCTACCACTCGTCGTAAAGATGAAACATGGAAGAAAACAATATCATTTCAAATGATAATAATCATAACTGTGATAAATCATCACAAATATTTCCTCAACCATAATTAAATGTCATAAAATTGTGAAAGCATAGTGTATCATGCATCATCATATGTTTCACATAGGCGATTAAGAAATCCTACATATATACCATATGGGATCAAGAAAATTGGCTTTGTTCCCATAATTATCACATGAGATAAAAAATATTTCCCAATTAATTGGCAGGATATATAATTCTAGGTAAAACCATCACATAATGAAAACCATTCATACTCGTTCTTTGATATCATTAAAAATTCATCAAATCATAAAATAATAACCCAAGAAAAAAACATATTTCTTAGACAACTCAAAATGTCATGAGATCATAAACCATAGAAAATAAATTGGTTTTTTAAACATTTATTCAACCAAAAAACCCATCTAGAGAAAGAATAATGTTGATATCATAGGATCATATACCCTATAACACATAATTAAACTTATAGGATATTTTCATAGATTAAAAATTCATTAAAATAATCAAGGAGATATTTAATTTTGAAAATAACCTTTACATTTTGAATCCAAATATTTAAAATCTAAAAATTCCCATAATATTATAGAAATATTTTATTTTAAATCGAACATGGAAAGATAAAACTGAATATTAAAACCATTGATGGGTTCTGATGGTGGACAATTCGATTCATTCTATACATGTTAAATGAAAACATTACATTCAAAATTTTATAAAAGAAGTTAAAAATTACATAATTTAGAAATTAACAAGAAGATTCCATTGAAGAATATATGTTAAAAATTAGGAAAATTGTAAAAATGACTTCAAAACATTATACTAGAATATAAAAACATTGTTCAAAACATTTTTGTGAAAAAATTCTATTTAAAAAAAGTATTTTTGATATAATAATAAAAAAATATTTGGTTTTCCAATGAAATATTATTTAAATATAATGAGTAATTTTATTGAATAAAATGAATAGAAAATATGAATTATATCGAAATTAATATATAAGGATAAAATTTTCATGATTTACTAAATAATGATCATATAATTTCATCAATAGCAATTCACGATTAAAAAATATTGTTTAAATTAGGATTGAAATATTAATCCATTTCTGGGAGTCTAATATTTATTCTTGTATGTTCATAACTGATGTGTAGTAAATATATAATTTTTATTAATTTTTTATAGAGCTATAATCTTAACTATCAAAAAATTTATGACTAATGTATGGCATCTTATCACCCATTTATTATTAATTTGGTTTTAAATCACTAGTTTATATGATAAATGTTCTGTTTTTTACATATATTTTGGTTGGAAGGTCTAAGTAATAGTATATTGATCAATGTTATTTCATATACAGAATATTAATAATTATATAATTATCATATATATATATATAAATATATTCATTATATATATTTAAAATCATCCATAAATTCTAGTGACCAAAATTGAATTACACCATTCACCTTGATGATAGGTCATATGTACACATAAACAATGTTTCAATTTTTTGATTGATAGAAATAAATAATGGAAAATAATAATTAACTTCTAAAAAAACATTGTTACATAATTTATATCACATATATTAAATAAATACAACCTTATTTACATCCATGTTAAAATAAAATGAAAAATGAATCACAATATTTCATGGAGGGGATATTCCACAGGTTCATAAGAGTCACATTATCATTTTCCAACAGATAGATAGGTAAGAAGGTAGACTATAACATGTTAATAAAAAATCATAATTAATTTATAAATATTAAATTTAAATTTTTAATCCAACATTATAATGATCTATAATATATAATGGTGGAATATTAATTGCATCGCTATGTGGTGATAGTATGATGTATATATGAACATGTCATTCATTTACATCCCATTGAGTAGAAAACATGGTTAATAAAGGTGTTTTAATTATAATAAAAATAATAATTAAGTAATTTTTTGAAACTAAATTTAATATTTTAGGAATCATATAAAATATTTATAAGAGGTATATGAATAACCAAATTTGAAGTGGTTGGTTAAGATGATTAAATTTTTTTAGTTTTCCACTTTTATACCCCTTTTTATAGAACCATTGGAATGGTATTATAATAATTAAAACACATATAAATCTTATCTAGCTATTTAAGATGCCATTTTGGTTGTGTTGTTTCAATATTTTTCGCCCAAAGTGGTGTAAAATATTAAATTAAGGGGTGCCCTTTTATATTTGAGGAAATGGGGACTCTTGGAATTTAACAAAAGATAAAAATATAATAAAGTAAATCTCCATTAAAATGTTTCAAAATATCCAAATATTTAAATAAAAAGTATTTTTAGGTTTGGATCCCATCAACCAATAATATTTTGATATGTGTTTTAGTTGTTTTAAAAATTTTATTTTGGTTTAAACCTATAGTTAAATTTTTATAACCATAACCATGGTAATAACTTTTTAACACTTAAATTTTAATAATTTTACACATAAAATATAATTTGGAACATAAATGGAAATGTGATGATATATTAGACCCATTAACATAATAGTTTACCAATTTTATTATTTATTAGGATTTTTAAAAATAATATAATATATTATTTTACATATAATCTCATAAATATAATTTTTAACACTATTAATTTAATTTAACATTAAAGATACAAAGAAAAATATTGAATTAGAATATATTCATTTAACATAACCATAATAGGGCATATTAATCTAATAAATTTAAATCACAAAAAATAATCCAATTTTTATTCATTTTAATATATTTAAAACAATTAGTTTTACTTTTCTAATAATTCAATAAATGTTGTAGTGACATTGTGTAAGAATCTAGTTTAATTATTGAGTCATTAAAAGTTAAATATATAATATCATTACATAAAAACATTATTTATATTTTAAAGATGTTTTTTAATTAATAAAAGAAATTAACCATATATTATAATATTTATTGATATTAATATCACGAGAGAGACATTTAATATTTTTTCTTTTTTATAATAAATATAATGGTCATGATTAATGAATTATGGATCCAAGTGTCCATATATTAGATACATAGATGGTAATGTCTGATCACCACCCATAAAATAATATAATTGAATTTTTTAGGGAAATTTCCATAATTATCCCAATATTTTAACTTTATTTTACCTTGTTTACTCTAAATGAGGTGAAACAACTTACTACAGTTACTTTTCAAATAGACCAAAAATAAATAAAAACTATTAAACAAATATAATCAATCTAATTGAAATTTTGGATTCTATTTTGACGATTCAATTTCTATTACTTTAATAAATTCATTTTAAAATAAGTTCAAAAAAATTAAAATATGTTTTTAGAAAAAATCATTTTTAATCATAAAAGTAAAAATACTTTTCTATCTCGTGCCATGAAAAAATATCATATCAACTTTATAATATTTGATAAAAAATATAATATATATATTTCGTTATTATAATTTTTTAATAGTTATTAATTTAATTTATTACGTTACTAACATGTTATGCATATAAAAATATTTTTTTAAACACGAAGCCTTTACTTTCAAATGATTTCTATTTCCATTTTTAATTAAATTAGTAACTAGTGAATAAATTAGTTTCAGAGGTAAACTATATTGTTTATTAATTTAGGTAGTAATATTCATGACCAAAAATCTAATTTATTGTAAATAACTATGATATTAAATATCTTTATAGTATATTAGGAATTGTTTAATCTTATTGTTGATTGTATAAAAAGAAATCGAAAAATAATATAAAATTGAAAAAATAAATAAAAAAAATATGGTTGTATAAAAAATGGATATCTAGTTGAATAATATTCATTTATTATATCTAATTATGTTTATCCCATGTTAAAGTACTTTTTTTTTCTCTTAATTCCATAGAGTTCTCATACCTAGTAATTAACCCAATTTCTCACCACTAAAGACTAAATAAATACCGAATTCATTGGATATTTATATTTTCCTCACTCATCATCATGATCCATAATGTTATTATCTTTCATTATATAAAATGAAAAGTTACCACATCATAGACTACTTATTTATATGATTTCAAATTTTCATCTTAAAATACATAAAAACTAATTTAATCCCATTAGAAAATAACTTTCCATTTTCATACCAGGATAAGTATAAATTTTTTATTCTATTGAAAACACTTAAAAATTATGAATTCCAAGAAAAGATGGAATATTATCTTCTTTGAAAAAATATTAAACATATTAGAAATAGATTGATAATTAATAATTTATATGATGGTGGGAAATTCTAGTCCTTAAAAAATGATAAAAATATTTTATTTGTTTCACTTTTTTGATAAAAATCGATTGAGCCATACAGAAAGTGTAAATAATATTCTTTTTTATACATTTAAAAAACATAAAGAGCTATAAATTAACATTAACAATATTTTATGTATAATTAAATGATTTTCAATCATTTTGAAGATCATGGATATATTTATATATAATATTATAAATGAGTAATTTAGAATATGAATTTAATGAAAATTCAATTACCTTATACACCATATATTTTTGTCTGTCCCCTAACTCCTCTATATCAAGTATATAATTTGTTTTACACCTTATCAATTTAATTATCTTGGTTTTTAAGAGACTAAGACCAATAGAACATTTTTTCAGAGATATGGGTACGTATTTGGGAAGAGTAAGGACAGAATAGAGTGCTTAAATTTTGCATAGAAGTGAGGAGATGAGGAGCACTTTTATAAGAAAATTTGGTGTCACACATAGAATAATGGAAATATTTAAATATAGTATATTTATTTCTCATGTAAATTTTCACCAAAACTCAAACTTATTTAAGATTTGTTTTTTCAGTCATAATTAACTCATCCAATGTGATTTAGAAATGTTATTTTTGTGATATTTATGTCATCCCCAATTATTTTAACATTTTCACCTATTTTAACCATAACCTAGGTAAATATACTTTACAATATTAATTAATTTATATGACCAAAAATAGTTATGGGGGAATAAATATAATTTTGATCATGAATATTTTATATATGGAACAAAATTTATTATATTTACTTTTTAATGGTTTCAAAAATGACACTTAATATAAGTATAAAAAATGAATATATTATTATTTATAAAAAAACCTTATTAATGTGTAAAAATGGTTTCACAGTCCAATTAATCATTTAATTTATTCTCAAAAAACTTTTAGGATTATATTTAGATAATGGAAAGTTATATTATGTTTTTTCCATTCCAAATAGATTGGAATCATCCAACCAAATTGTTAATTATATTGAATTAAGAAAATTCTTAAAAATAAGTATATATATCTCAATTTCGCAAAATTCATTCATGGGTTTCCAAACTCAAAATAATATTTTTAATGATTAATTTTATTCCATAAAAACAAATTAACTTGGTAAAAACATTTTATTAATTTTTTATTCAAGATTACATCATGATGATGTCACAAAAGTATAGGTATTTTATAAACGAGTATATTTCACTAATAACTCATCCATAAAATATTTTAGAAATATACCAAAAATTAACCATAATGAAAATTCAATATGAAGAGTTAAAAATTGAATTTAGTTTTAGAAACTTAAAATTCGTAAATGATGAAATTTAACATTACTATAAAACTATTTAATAAACATAGAAAACAATTTATTTTAGTAAAATTATTACTTTTTTATTTTAAAAATAATTCAAAATTGTACAAAAACATTCATTAATATGAATCCAAAAATATATCATATATAAAAAATATTATTTGTTTATTTCAAGCATTATTTATATTTTCACATTCTCTGACCATAAAAAAAAATTTCTACACAATTTTATTCATTTATTAAATAAGTTAAGGTATTTTTACAGAGTATGTTTTTTTTCCTATGATACTTCATTAGTTATTTGATTCAACCATAAAACCATTATCTAGTGCATCATATTATTCCAAAATACTATCTCTCAATGATACAATTTTAGAACATGATTTTACATAAAATAATGATTATCTTCCCACCATAGCAGCTCTGATCTCAACAAATGAAAGGCTTAGTTTGCATATTTTCCTTACAATGAGACTATAAAAATATCACATACATAATATAAATTAATAAGAGAAGATAAATAGTAAGTAATAGATAACACATTTTCAATAGATTTATATAAACCAATAAAATTTAATAATAATGTTCAATTTTTATATAAACACATGACACCATTCCAATGCGATATTTTACAAAATAAATGTTAACCATTATCAATAAACAAATTCCTTTAGTTATATTAATATATATTTTTCATGATCTGAGATATCCTCATATTAAGATGAATTATCATCAACCTATCATCTATTTCTTCTAACTATTATATTCTCAAAAACATAAATGTTTATCATCCCATCATGTATGACCCCAATCCCACGTTCCATATAAGTACTCAAAAGGTTTAATTTTACTATTGAAATGAAATATTTTATTATAGATAATCCATATAATGGAAGATATTGATCATAACTTTTGTCGTAATCCATTAAGAATGTTTGAATAAAATATTCTATTATCTGAATCGTTTAATCGAACAATCGATTTGATTATGGACGAATGGATTTCTAAAAATTTTATTCAGTACCAAAAAACTATGATGTAATTTCTGAAAATATTTGTGAAATTTGGGATAATGATCTGATTTAATAGAGAGAGATACTCCTTATAATTTACTATATTATTAATAAAATTCCACGAAATCTGATCCAATTGTATAAAACCTTTTAATGGAAGGAAAGTGACATGTTTTGTGAATAATTAATAAATAACACAATTCAAATTATCTAGTGGATAAATATTTGTTAATCCCATCAATA
Organism: Viscum album; assembly: GCA_963277665.1. Classification (NCBI taxonomy): domain Eukaryota; kingdom Viridiplantae; phylum Streptophyta; class Magnoliopsida; order Santalales; family Viscaceae; genus Viscum; species Viscum album. The sequence continues at coordinate 1,207,231,232 of OY728138.1, forward strand.
TCACTTAATCATTAGAAATCATAAAAGGCTAAATTATCCCCTAATGAAGTTTTTCCGCACCTTTAAAAAGTACACAATTCAAATATTTCCAGGTTGATTCAGCATTATCAATATTCCTTCAACCACAAAATAATATTTTCAAATTTATCTATAAATTCAGTTCATTATATATGAAAAAATATATATATTAGATATTCACTCAAAAAATAATTCACTATATTATAATCAAATGGAGAACAATTAATACATACAAATTTTATAAAACTTTCATTGAAAAAACATGGAATTATACACTTCGTGACCATTTCTACCTTTTCATGAAAATCTAAATCTATATTTTGTGTTATTTCTGCTTTATCTGACAATAATGATTACACTGACACTTGAAATAAAAGTGGGTTAGTTCCTCATGTTTAAATTTCGGTCCAATATGTTTTAGATAATTAAACAATGGATCATATTCCAAACATAACATGGTCAATGATGAATTATATTTTCAACAAAAGTTATCAATTACACTGTTTATGTACCAATGTAACAGGGAATAGTTATATCATAATACGTTTTCTATTCTAATTATCTTAACTACCTCATGTATAACTTTTTTTGAATATATACATAAATATTTGTTTGTAAGTATATATTTCACATTTTACCCCATATAAAAAATTAATCCATATATTTAAAGAAAAAATGACCAACGGAAGCCCATGAACGTGTTTATGGAAACATTTCTCAAGGATTTTTAATTTACATAAATCATTCAAAATTACATTATCATATTGTATAAAGACAAAACCATGTACCTTCAATAAGTCATATACATAAATAAAAAATTTACCCTTTCATATTAGAAATGATAAAAATGGAGCATTAACCAATTTATTTTTATTTCAAAGAAGTTTCACTAAGAAACATTTTGCAAATGAGTCTAACTCCTTTCTGAGTTGACTTAATAAGTAGGTTTGATTATCGATAATGGTTTTAGATAATACATTGATTCTAGACCCATTAATAAATGAAAAAATTTAATCACAGTGAAATTTATAAGTCTTTTACACTCTTATAACAAGTTATTTATAAAAATATCAACATTTTTTCAATCGTCAAACACAAAATTACAAAGGAAATAATTCTCTTAAAACAAAATTTACATTGGATAAATGTTACATAAAACACATTTATTTTTAATTTATGTCGAACAAAACCTTTATGATTATAATCATCCTTATAACTTAAATAATAATAAATGATGTAATTAATGAAAATCGTAAAAATGTATCAAAATAATAATTAAAACCCCTATTTATAAGATCCAAAAATACAATAATTATATTTTTTAACTCACAAGGCATACCCAAAAAGTCATAATGACCGTAACTAGTATGAAATTTAAACCTCCTAATGTCTTATAAATTAAATTTTAGATGGTGATACCCAAAAATAAGATCAATATTTAAAAAATATTGAGCACCTTAGATCCCAACAATAAATAACCAAAATTAGGAAATAGATTCTTGTTATAAATAATAATATTATTCTGTGATCTGTATTAACTGAAATGAATCATGAAACCATCATTCCTCTTAACAAAAAAATATAAGAGCACCCTAAGGTGATGAGATTATCTGTACACACCTGTATCATGAAACTACTATAACTACCTTTTCAATTAAAAAATTAATATTATAGCCATTTGATAAGGTTGTTTTAGTATTGGATTATAATAAGACACTAAATCAACAGAAAAATAACCCCCCCCCCCCCCAATATAGAATAACCAAAGGAAAATAGTCATTAAATATATCCAAAAATTCACCTACTTCTGGGATGTCCCTAATTCTAGTAGTATCAACAAATTTATTGATATATTAAAGAAAATTTTCACACCCATATTTAATCAATTTATTATCTTACTGATATATTATCAATGGTATGAATCTTTTTGTAAAAAATGTTGAAACTCATTTGGAAGAATAACTTCTTCAGATCTCCAATCTATCAAAGAATGATAATGTTAATGAAAATATATACCAAAAAAACATAAAAATATTTAATGGGTAACAAAATAAGTTCTATAGGAACATCAATTACATAATCAACAATATAAAGATTCTAATTAATTATAATGTTACTAATTCCACCCTAGGTGTTTTAAAAAAAACTTATAACATTATATATTGATTTCCAATTTCCATTTTACATGAATTTTTTTAGAAATTAATGAATTAGTTTATCTAAAATAAAATAAGAAATTAGAATCATATAAATAAATAAGTGATGTTTTTTTCCTAAATTTTATAGGGTCTTCCATATTTCTTTATAACAATATATTATATAATTATCGGGAAACTAATATATTCATAAAAAAGTTAGGACTCTATAATATTTCAATATCCATTTCAGTTTATAGTTGTATAGTGTTCGGAATGAAATTACATATCTAGAACATATAATATGAAGTGTAAAGTTCCGGTCAATATCAATTTTCATAAAAAAAATATTTAAAAATTTAAAACACTTGTTTATTAAAAACATTTTCACTTTTTTAAGAAATAACCTAATATTTTAATGATATTCAATTTTACTATTCCAACATTTCTTTTGGACCTATGGTAAATTTTTTAAATCATTGGATGAGCACAGAAATATGAATATGGGATATAATCATTTAATACTACTTCCCCATTTTAAAAATCATGAATTACTATATGAAAACATTCCCTTTTTAAATAAATAATATTGTGATAAAATAATCATTATATTCTTACAAATCCGCCTCACATAAAAAATCATAAAATATATCATAAAAATATTTAAATATATAATAATACTTAGTTGGTTATCTTATAAAACCTGAACATCCTTGGAAAATGTTTCTTGAAAAACACACTTTTCTCTCATAAATGGAGAATGGACATTAAATTAAACATAATTGAAATATCTTACCTTCTAAAATAAAAACATATCCATCAAAAATACATTATAAGAAAATAATATTCATTTTGTTACATTGAAAAATTATCATTATATCATTATCGTAGTCACTCTTCAGACAACTCTTTTAAATTGAATAATCAACATGGTTAATACCAACATATATTCTACAGAGAACAAGATCATTACCCAATTCATTTGGGAGATATATCAAGCTCAGAAAAAATAATGATGATGAAAATGGACAATTACATATATAAAACACAATAATTATTTCATTGACATCATAAAATATCATAAAGTTTTCCATTTAATACATATTCAAAAGCACTTTCAGACATTGTGTATTATTAATGATCAAAATTCTTCTTTTTTAAAAACTCTTAAAATGAAAAATTCCTCACTGAATGAAAATTATGTTTTTTATAATAATTAAAACATGTATAGGGTCGTATTAAATATTAATGTTCATATTGGTAGGAAATTATTCCCTTTCATTATATGTTAAAAATAACATTCCTTTCATATTTTTGAAATATTTTTCTAAAATAACATATTAAAAAATGTTAAAAATACATCTTTATAACCCCTCATAAAGAATGTAATACATGGTTTAATATAAATTTGAGCATAAATTTTAGAATATTTTTAAAATAATTTAAAAAAATTATAGAACATTAATATAGATAATAAATAGGAGAAAATAAAAAAATTAATAAAATAATGTTTTAAATAAAAAATTTTAACCTCATGTTATACTCACCACATATGAAATTTAATTAATATATAGTTTACATATATTTATTATTTATGTTATTAATAAAAATTTTATGTGTATTCCAATATTATTATTCATTTTTATGTTATTTATATTCATTATATTGTTGTTAAATTAGTTAATTTCATGTTGTACATTTTAATTCGTCACCTCACCCTGGAGTAAATCAGGAGGTCCCATCAGGGGGATTCCTGGAAGTGGATGTGATTTCCCATTTCATCATTGAGCATGTATAGTGTTTAGTGTGCTGGGTTCTTCTCTCTAGTGACATGTTCAACGGTAATCTTGGTGGAGGTGGGCTCTAGTTGTTGGGCCTCGGCATCCAGTCCATAGGATAATGTAGTGACAAATAGAATATATTTTGTGGCCTCCATTGGTAATTGTTTAAATTTTGTTTATTACATGGGGTTGTCTATAATTTAATGGATGAATGTTGAATTTCGACATTGGGTGTTGGGTGTCATCCCAGACGAGTGTCTGGTGGAAAAGATCTTCTCGATGTGGTATTTGTTTCAGGCCTCGATATCTTCTAGTGAAGATCCACATGAAGGATTCCGAAAATATTATCTATATTTTTAGATATTATAGACTATATGAATGGTATATTATGTAATATTCCATTGATTGGAGACATCATTCATCTCTTCAAAATGTATTTCTATCTGAGAAGGATTTCCAGGTTTTAAGCTGGATTAATTATTAAAATAATCTTAGTAAGGAATGTTCTATTAGTATAGGTCATTGGGGAATTAAATTAATGTATTACGACCAATGGACTTTGGTCTTATGATCCTTGTTTTCTACCACTCAAAATATTTTAAAAATGGGGAAAATAAATAAAATTTTTGAGTTTTAGGGATTGGTGGCATTTTGGACATTTTAAATACATTCAGTTAAAAATCACTAAAATAATTTGGTGGGTTGACCATGGATGAATTGAAAAGTATTACACTATAAAAAAATTATTAATTAATATTTATTTATCATTTTAATAGATTAAATAAATTTTTTATAACAAATCATGAATATTGGAGATGAAAATAAAATCACATTGCTTCATGGAGGTGGTAGTCTGCACATACGAACGACTGATATTTTCATTTAATAATGAATGGATAGGGAAAAGGAAATCAATATATCATAATAAGATAATTAGAATCATTTATTTATAATCATAAATATTAATTAAAATCCATATAATGACTGTTAATGGGAGATGGTGATAAAATATAAAACAAATATCTTCTTTGAAATAGAAGTCTGCATGCATGGTGGGTGATGTTTTCATCTCTCATAGGATAGAAAACGATTTGAAAAAAGTTTTTTAATTCAATATAATATTTTATATATATATATAATATACAAATTTTATCATTTATACTTGTATATTCATGATTTTATTAAGGTAAAAGCAGAAATAATCCGGAAACAATCAGCTAAGAATTAAACATCTTCATTTAAATCCCTCATTTGACCTAAACATATGACTCATATGATGATTTTTTATAATAAAAAAACGTATTAGAATTAGGAAGGTTTTTTTATGGTATTTGGGTAGGTTACGATCATGCTAAATGGATCAATGTGTGTGAATAATAGATTGAAGGGGTTCCCTTTTATATGTGAGTGGAGTGTCACTATGGAAAATATTCATTGTTTTCTAAAGAACATAAATACTTATCATGGAAATGTGGCACTAAATCTATCCCTAAATTAATCTAAGATATTATGGTTCAATATAATCACATATTATATGATTTATGTTGACATTTTTTACTGTATTTCTTAGTTTTAACAATAATTAACCAGTTTTATCTTTTACCATAGTGAGAACTTTTAACCATGTTTACTATTCTTTATATACATAAATAAAATTAAAAACATTACTAAATTTTAACATCATGGTTCTAAATTTTAATAATTGTTTTTATTATTTAATTTTTATTATTGAAAAAAATTAATTTTAATATAATCACGAAAAATGCACTGAAAAAACCTTTTTCTTAAATACATTGTTAATCTTAAAATTATAATTATTGAAAAATATAGAGTATTATAGATTTTTATATAATTACATGTATTATAATTAATAAAATTGGACTAATTTTTATTGAAATCCAATCCTAATTTTAATGGAACAATTTAAATACTTCAAATGAAATGAATTTTTATTTAAAAAATGTTAATTTTTTCAATTCATAAAAAATCATTCATTTTTGGAAAAAACCTAAAATTTAAACCAAATATATATTTTAAATTATAATTTAAAACATAACATCCATTTTAATCAATTAAAATTCTAATTTATTTAAAAATTATTATAAATAAATACATAATTTTTATAGAAATTAATTTTTTTAAATTAAAACAATTTCATTAATGGAAAGAAAAATCAGTAAAAATTAATTCATCAAATATAAATCCAAAAAATATAATCACGAATATTCCAAATACCGAAAGGTAGTTTATTTTTAAAATTTCTAGGGTTTTCACATTATGACCTCCTTAGTGAAATTATGTCCTCATAATTTTACTTATGACTTAAAAATGAATAGATATTTTCACCAAATAACCTTTTTAGGGTCTAATTTTTATACCTAAATCATTAGGATCCTTAAAAAAATTTAGAAAAGTGATTTACCATATTCTATAACAACAAACCTTAATGATATTAAATCTACACATGTTTTTCCTTATATGAATTATTATCTTCCATCATTACCACCTTAAAGCTAAAAACATGTGATACATTAGGTTGATCGTTCCTAAATGACAATACATTGAACACACCAAGAACATAAGATAAACATAGAGAAAAGGATTCTTGAAAATCCACTACTCTTATTTTTCAATAATTTCATACAGACTAATGAATTATGGTTTTCACTTTCCCTTTTTATAAAATTACATTACTACATTCCAAGGATATATTTTTAGAAAGACATGGTCACCTATATCAAATGAAATAACATTACTCATTTTTCTTACATAACCCTTATTCCTTCTCTAAGCTTCCCTCATGTGATGTTGAATCTTCTTTAACTTTTATTTCTTTCCTAAAACCATTTTTATTCCTAATCACACTCATTCACCTAAATGTCCCTATATAAAATACACCAACATTTATTTCACTATAATGTATAAAAATATTCAATCTACATACTATATTGAAAAGTGTTTTAAAAAAAATTCCAACAAAGAGAGATGATTATCCCAAAATACAATATAATCCAGTGGGAAATTAGGATGTACATCCTCTAATTTCTATGGTTTTTTATCTGATTATATTTTAAATTGAGGATGAAAAGTTAAAATAAAATTTAATTTTTTACCAGTTGAATTGTACTATCCATTAAAAAAATTAGAGTTCAAACCAATATCATGATCACATGTTATATAGAGTGTGAATCCATGTAATCTTGCTATCTCTTTAAGGTAGTGTCAAAAAAGTCAATCTAATGACATAATATCTCAAATACAGTGAAAATTTAATGATTCGGTCAATCAATCAATAATAACCTAAATCACATTTTTTGCCTTGATATGTTTTTTTTAATAACATTTTTTTTGTAATAAGTCTTTTAAATCAATGGATATATTCTCTTATTTTAATTTAGGCATTGCCACTGACTGAAGATTCCCCTTTGGTAGTTTTACCTTGGCATTAACCAACTGATAATTCAAAATTATCTTTATAAAATTGCCAATATTCATCATTATCCATTTTAGATATGAATATTATAAAAGGTCTCTATACATCATAGTGATTTAATGTTGAATAATAAATAGAGTGAAAATATATTCAGTCATCAATTCCTTTTCAATCTGCGAATCACTTTGAATAAGAAACCTCTTCTTAATCCTTAACGATACTCATTTTTCAATGTTAAATTCTTGAAACATACAATTAATAACAAGCTCTACTCATTTCTATGATGCTATATCATCCTTCTAGGCATGATTAATTATATCTAGAATGGATGAGTCCAAACATAAACAAAGATAAAATTAGTTTATGTCTGCACAATTTTAAGGAAAATATTCATTAAATTATTAACCAAAAGAACATGCTTGAAATATGTCATATCAAAAAAGGTATTATTATTTTAGCTCAAGAAATCAGCTAAATTAATTTAACTACCTGTATGATTGTTAATAATGCAATAAAACTATTTTATTAGTTCCATCAATCTTCTATTAACCATATTAAACATTTCTTGTGTGAATTAATACCTAAAAAATTATTGTTTTTATATATTCAATATTTTACTCCATATAAATTATGTCTCTAGTTTTTTGAATAAAAAAATATTTTTTCCATTTCAAGACAATTTTTAATGTAATTATTCTCATTAATTTTTCATTTTCATGAATAATATGCAATTACCTAATCATCTTACATTACAACACAACCAAGTGTCTTCAATAAGGAATCATTATAGATAATAAATTCAATATTTCTAATGACATGTCAATTAGTGCATCATTATACAAAATTATTTTCAATTCATGAAAACATTAATCACATTAATTTATCTAGATAAATTTATCACCTTTTCATTTTATCTAATTTAGTGGGTTATATAACAAATAAACATCAAGCCTTCGATATTAAACCTTTAATTAGACAAAAAAATGAATGTCAATGAAATTTCTAGGTATTGGACTCTCTTCCTCCACCTTAGTTTTAGTATGATAAAAATTTATTCAATTTTAAGAAAAATTATATCCATATAATGAATAATTGAATAACCAATGTTCACATTTGATAGATTTTTCTAAAGAAATTTTTTTATTTTAAACTCTACATAACAAAACTTATATGCCATTTATAGTTCAAAATAAATTTAAAAAATAATAATTTATCTAATATATATGTATAAAAATTTATCCAAACACTAATTTAATATCCAATTATTATAATCCATGAATACAATGTGTTCATTACACAACCACATGGTCATAACAACAAAATAAAAATTCCCCTATGTTGTACAAGACACCAAATTAGGAATGAATTCCTCTTTCACATTCTTCAGTTTCATCGGCCCATGATGTCATTGGTGATATCATGTTAAATACCTATGAATGTAATGTGGTCATAAATTTATATATGAGAAAATCCTATTATAGATATGAATAGAACATTATTTTCAAGGTTCTTGTAAGTATGGGCTTCACAGTTTGGGGGACCGACCTTTTGTTTCACAATTTTTATTCTCCTTGGGTGGTGGTTTCTTTAATGGGAAATAAACTTGTCTTATTTTAAAAAGTTAGATGTATTAGATAGGTCAATCCTTTTTCCTCATCTCTTTTTTATCTTAGCTCAAGATGTTTTCATTTTTAGGATACTCATTGAATTTCTTCTGGAAATATACTACCTTATTGTAAAAAACACATTAATGGAACCTTCACTAATGTCTTTTCTACTAACAACACCCTTTTCATTATCAATGGTTGTTGGAGGTCCATTCTGGGTCTTAAAGAGACCATATAGGTGTACTTATCTTGGAGTGGGAATGTCATCAATAGGGAAAAATGTAATGACCCGTAAATTTCAAGGAAACGTTTTTCGAGATTCTTTGGGATTTTACTAGTACACGGTTTCTAACGACACTTGATTCTGAGGACCGGTGTGCCTAGAATCAATTTCCGAAGTTAAATCTCGGGTATGATTAGTGAACAAAGGAGCGGTTTTTTCTATCTTTTGAACCAGTGATCGGAATTGAAATTCGAGTGCACCGATGAACTCACAGCATCGGTATTTTCTTAAGGTGACTTCTACCATTGATGCGTTTTCTCTGGAGAAGAATTTAAATTTTGGGGTTTAAGTAAGATGTAAATAAAATTTAATAGAATTTTATTTTATTATCCATGGAAGTTAAACTCTCTCATGGGAAGTTATTGGTGGGGCCCACAACAAGCCAACTTCCCATCTGTGGTTATGAGGGAGGTGGGGCACACACGAGCCCTCATCTTTTCACATTCCATAACTTTTAACCCCTTTTAACTCCCATGATAAATACATGGGAACTCCCCATTAATTATGTTTTGGTATCCTTTGATTATGTGACTTCTCCTCTCTCCACATTAAATCATGCTAACACACATAATCAATTAATAGAGTTATATTTTTGAATTTTAAAATTTAAAATGCATGGCATGAATTATAAAATAATATGAGATTATTTTATTTGGTGTTAGTCTTTTTGTGTTGAAAGAAAAGGGGAGGGATATCCTATGACTTGAAGAACATCATCTCCTTCGTTGAAGAATGCCAAGACACCAACGACAAACATCGACTCAATGACCCCAGTTTCATCTTCCTTTTCCTCCTCTACAGCAAGGAAGGAAACAAAAATGTAGGAATTCTCCAACGATGTCACGCTCCGTTCTCACCATGATAAAAGAGGAGATGCTGCTTCCTCCTCGGACGCTCTTTGTCAGAGTCTATGAAACCTCACCACATGACACTGTTAACCCCAACACCGACGTTTGTCCACGTTTGTTGAGGTAGGGGTGTGTTTTGGATTGGGTAATTATTGGTTTCTCTTCCATGTTGTTGTTCCTATTAAACCACTTGTCATCGAACTAATGCAGAAGGGACCGGACCAAACTAACACGGACTGATTCTTGTACCGTTCTTGTGAATTTGTGGAGTTCTTCAAGCGTTCTTGAGCGGTGAATTAAGTTATGTTTTTTGATCTGATCAGAGGATTGAAAACATCGTAAATGGCCTCAGAGTGTCAGGGCGACCTGGAAGTGGATTTTTTGTAGAAATCCGGTCATCGGAACGATGAAAAGATGCCTCGTGAGGCGTGCTGGCCAGAGGTGTCATTTCTGGAAGATTCCAGAATACACGACGTGTACTCCAGAAGCACACGCCCTGTAGTAAAAGCGTGTTGTGGCTTCCGTTTCGGACATTAGAAATGTAACACACGACATGTGACTCTAGACACATGGCGTGTACTATCCCCACTATTTGATAGAGGAGGCTTTGATGGAAATGGTGTGTATTCAAGGAAAATACATGGACACAGACAGCAATACACGTCCAAGTAAAACGGTGTGTATTCACTTCATAGAAAGGCAGATGTGGCTTCTCGAGGCTCAGCTTGTAATTTGGAAAATACACGGACACGAGCAGAACCACACGGCCAAGAGGCACGACGTGTACTACCTTCACCTTGGCAGAAGCGGATTCATGATGACTCGGTGTTTATTCCAAGAATACACGGACATGGGGTAGAGTACACAGGCAGGTACTCCACCACAAGGCCAGGTATGGCCAATGTACAAGGAGCCGACCCCAGATGTTTGGGAACGGCGTGTAACCATACCACACGCTGTGTAATTACATTTTAAATGAACAGCCCTTCGACAAGGGTTGTGGTAAACAGACAGTACCCGTGGACTGAAGACACAACGTGTCACCATACCACATGTCGTGTACTTACTATTTACATGACCAGCCCCATGACATGGGTGGTTTCACAAGGGCAGTACCCAGTGACTAATGAAACGGTGTGTATTTATTACCTACACGCCATGTACTTTATGAAAATGTCTTGGTTGTATTGTTCTCCGTGACTTGGGCACGTTCTTCTTGGTTTCTCCCCTATGATGATGGATGGAACATTGGGATACATAATCTCTGGTCTTCGTGACAGTTTATGTATCCAACCCTTTGACTCGAGGAGCGAACCCTCCCAGAATCGAGTATGCTGTGCGTGGGAACCATAGAGCTAGCTGCGACTACAACGATGATGACGAATGTACTTGGATCTTATGTGGGTTCGGCAGCGTGGACGACGGTACTTGGATCCTCCGTGGGTTCGGCAGCGATGACGACTTTACTTGGATCCTACGTGGGTTCAGTAGTGATGGTTATTGTACCTAGATTCTATGTGGGTTCGGCAGTGACAACTTCTGTACTTGATCTTATGTGGGTTCGGCAGGGGAGATGATTCAGGGGAAACATCTATCATCTCCCCCCCTCTTCATGATTAGTATACCTATGTGAGCTGAGTCTTGACTTCCAATCAATATCATCAATATGATTGACTTTCATTCCTCTATGGACTGGGTTGTGCTTTCCTGTGTAGACTGGGTCGTACTTGGGCTAATGAGTTGGAGCCAAACTGTATTTGACGACTTAGGTATATGTATGGGCATATACCTAAGTAGAGTTGGTTGATACTTCGTGTTTGTAACTTTCCTTTATGGTTTATCCTTTGTGGATTTTTGGAGAACATTGGAGGTCTTGGGGTCCCTACTGAGTATAGTATACTCACCCCTGCATGGGATATGCCTGCACTACGTTGTGTTGGTTGAAGATTATAGACAACGATGATCGTGGTTGAGGCTTGTGGAATGGGACGGTACCCAGAGGAGGACTATCAGGTGGCACGTACACAGAGCGGATGGAAGGACCCGAGGAGCCAATGAGACTATTTGTACCCACCCTTTAGGTGGGAATTCCGAATGATGACTTGGTGGTTGCTGATTTACTTTACTGTTGCAGTTCGTTCTTTTCAGTTGTACTCTACTTCAGTTGGGTTTGTATTCAGGCCCATTTACTTTTCAGCACCTACTTTTGTAGTCAGTTTAATTAGTGTTTACTTCAGCGTGCATACTCTGTGGTGTTTTTTTTCTTATATAAAGGCAATGTCTTCCGTTTTATAGGGATTTATGCCATCAGTACTAGTCACCAGCCTATGGCCTATGGAAGGCGGGCTTGGGGTAGTCACAACACGGGCCCCGAGGATGCGTCGTGACAAATTGGTATCAGAGGGATCAATTCTACCACAGAACATAGGACTCTAATAATTTCTTCTCTGTGAAGAAATATTGTTTAGGGTATTGAGTGTGGTTATCAGTCCATGGAGTCCAATTTGGTGCGGCAGGCGACGTATCCATACACCAGGACCCTGACTTCTGATTTCCAACTCAGTGCATGAAAACATTGATTGCATGTGTGTTTTAAATTTTTTTTTGTGATTACTTTGTGTCAGATCATTAGGTATAATTTATTAACCGTGGAACACATGTTTCTTTGCAGATTTCCCCACGAAGGCAGCCAGCTAGGGTTTCGAGATTTGTGAGAGATGGAAGCCCACCGAGTGATGAGGCCTCGGTGGAGGGCCCCATTACAGGAGAGGCACCAGCGGTACCTCTACCCGCCGAGCCACCAATTCCACCAACCCCAGTAAATGAGAGTGCATGTCACCTGTGCGCATTGTATGAGTTTCAGCGTCAGAGGCCTCCCAGGTTCCGCTGAGAGACAGACCCTGAGGCAGCCGAGGATTGGCTGGAGGCTATCGTCCTAGTCTTCAGATTTGTAGGGACACCAGCTGACCTCATGGTGATCGTTGCGGCGAGTCTCCTACATGAAGTAGCAGGTAGATGGTGGAGCCTGATGCTCCAGGTTCATGACAAGACATATCTACTTTAGACGGACTTCGAGAGCCACATTCACTCAGAGTTCATTCCAGCCACCCTCTGTGCGGTGTGCATCCAAGAGTTACTACAGCTGCAGCGGGGAAGCATGATAGTATCCCATTATTCGGAGAGATTTACTAATCTCTCGTGCTACTCCACAGACATGGTACGTGACCCATTCTTCTGGGCCCAGACCTTCGAGCTCGGACTAAGGCATGAGATCAGATCTTCGATGATCTCCCTCACAATTCTGATATAGGCAGGTGTACTGGAGTGAGCCTTACTTGTAGAGAGCTTCCTTGCTGAGCCTACGCCAGTAGCGAGGCCCACCGCATGGTGACATGTGGTGGAGTCTTATGCAGCCGGTAGTAGACAGATGTCGCAGAGGTCCATGCAGACTAGAACATCAGGTGGGTGACCTCAGGATACTGGTTCGGAGGTGCGGGGCACACGCAGAAAATATAGTCATACGAGAGGCGGACATTGCTATGTATGTGGCAGGTAGGGCCACATTGCTGGTGACTACCCAACCCTCCATGCAGAGGAGCAGTAGACAATTGAGGGACCACCCAGGCAGAGGCAGAGGTTTGACCGTGGCGGTCCGCATGGAGAAGTCATACAAGGTAGAGGAGCTGGCCGAGCAATAAGTGGTGGACGACACTTCAAGGCTCTACCACCACCACCACCAGTAGATCCACCCCGACCATAGGGATCTATTGGGAAGAGGCAGGCTCAGATTAAGGCAGTGGAGGATTACGACCATGGAAAACCTGAGATGATTCGAGGTACCATCTGTGTCTACTCCACCCTTTCTGCAGTTCTTATAGACACAGTAGTGAGTCATTCGTTCATTGCTGCTTCCCTTGTTCGGAGCCCGGAGATTCCGACAGAGGCGTTGGCTCGATCCTTACGGCTAGAGACTCCTTCGGGAGCAGACTCTACGATTACACACTTGTGCTGGTAGTGTGAGCTTACTTTGGGAGGCTAGAGCTTCGGCTGGGATCTTCTTGTAGCGGCGTTGAGGCCTTACGACTTCATCTTGGGCATGGATTGGGTATCTACAGTCCATGGTTAGATTGACTATATTAGGCGCAAGGTTTAGTGTGTCTGCACCGATGGGAGCGGGTTCACCTTCACAAATTAGAAGGGAGCCTTTACAGTACAGGACGAACACACAAATAGGAGAGGACAGCCGATCACTCATCAATTTTCTAGTCTCATCCAAGGAGTAGTTGATGTGTGAAGTCCGAGTTTTCCTGTAGTGGTGGATCAGTATGTGGATGTTTTCCTGACGATGTTCCAGGACTAACTCCTCGTAGAGAGGTAGACATCTGCATTGACCTATACCATGGGACAACCCCAATATCTACTCCAGCATATCGGATGGCTCCCACTGAGCTTCGAGAGCTACAGGTATAGCTGGAGGACTTGCAGGGCAAGGGATTCATCTGACCCAGGGTTTCACCCTGGGCTTCCCTGATTTTGTTTGCCAAGAAGGTGAATGGAAGCTTGAAACTAGGTGTCGATTACCGTCCCCTGAATCAGGTGACCATAAGGAATAAGTATCCACTTCTGATGTTGGATGAACTCTTTGATTAGCTCAAGGGGAACAATAGTTCTCGAAGATAGACCTCATGTCAGGCTATCATCAGCTCAGTGTTCGAGAAGAGGATGTGTAGAAGATGGCCTTCCGGTGTCGGTGTGGCCTCTATAAGTTCTTGGTAATGCCTTTCGGTGTAACCAACGCTACATCAGTTTCCATGAGTCTCATGAACAGGATCTTTCAGCCTTATCTTGATCTATTTGTCGTATTCTTTATCGACGACATATTGATTTACTCGACTACTAAGGAGGAGCACACCTACCACTTGCGGGTTGTACTAGATACACTCTGATAGCACCACCTTTATGGTAACCTCTCGAAGTGCTAGTTCTAGATTAAAGATATCCACTTCTCGGGACACGTCATCTCTGAGGTGGGAGTTGCGGTGGATGCTATGAAGATCAAGGCAGTTCTAGCTTGGGAGCCACCCATGAGCGTGACCGAGGTGCATAGTTTCCTAGGTCTGGCTTTGTACAATCTGAGATTTGTGCCAAACTTATCCAGAGTTGCATCACCACTTTCATCTTTGATGAAGAAGGGGAAACCATTTTTGTGGTCGAATAGATGTTAGTAGAGCTTCAAGGAGATGAGACAGAGATTGACTAGTGCACCCATCTTGAGGCTACCAGAGGAGGGAGTAGGGTACGTAGTTTATTGCGATGCATCTGGGACTGGACTTGTGTGTGTCCTGATGAAAGAGAGGGCAGTGATCGCCTATGGATCACGACAGTTGAGGCAACATGAGTTGATCTATGCTACCCATGACCTGGATTTAACAGCAGTGGTCTTCGCCTTGAATATGTGGCGGCACTATCTGATGAGTGAGCGCTTTATAGTCTACTCTGAACACCAGAGTCTCAGGTACATCTTCTCGTAGGACCTAAACCTGATATAGTGGTGATAGCTCATGTTCCTCCAGTTCTATGACTTTGAGATAGTCTATACTCGTAGGAAAGGGAATTTAGTAGCTGATGCTCTCAGCAGGAGGTCAGCTACATGGAGAGGTGATAGATCAACTAGCTGCGTTGTAGATATCCTTCATGGATAGAGATGGAGTAGCCTTTCTAACGTCACTCACATTCACTCCTCCACTACTTCAGTGGGTCAGAGAGGCACAACGTGGGAACGTTGACTGTGAGACGCGACGTGTACCGATATCCTCAGGACAGAAACTTGATGTATTTTTTTGAGGAGAGAATGTCATCCTCTTCAGGGGACGTACCATGATACCAGTTGCATTATAGGAGGAGGTGGTGAGGGTGTTTCACACTTCCCCTCTAGCGGTGCATCATGGAGTAGTGAATATGTACAATGATCTCAAACGACAACACTAGGGTCTAAGTATAACGAAGGCTATGGCGGAGTTTGTTTCACAATGCCTCACCTGCCAGCAGGTGAAGGCGGAGCACCAGGTACCGGAAGGCTTGGTACAACCCTTAGAAGTCCCGGAGTGGAAATGGGATGAGACATCTATGGATTTAGTGATGGGACCTCCACGTACTTCTAGAGGACACGACTCCATCTCGGTGATCGTAGACCGACACACCCTGTAGGACCACTTATTACCTATCAGAGAGTAGGGCTCATTAGATAGTTTGGCACGTGTCTACATTCAGGATATTGTATGACTTCATGGTGTTCCATCATCTATCATATCCGATCGAGATGCTAGCTTTACATCCAGGATTTGGAAGGGGTTGCAGGGGCATTTGGGATGAAGCTACACCTGACCACCGCCTTTCACCCTCATACAGATGGCCAGATAGAGAAGACCATTCAGACTCTTTAGGACATGCTCCGTGAATGTGTCCTCGACTTTGGTTGTAGTTCGGAGGATCACCTACCCTTGGTGGTGATTGCGTACAACAACAGCTATCACTCCACCATCGGGATGGAACCATATGAGTCATTGTATGACCGACCTTGCATATCACCTATGTGCTAGAAAGACCCTGGGGAGTCAACACTTATAGGAACAGAGATAGTACAGGCCATTACGGAGAAGGTGTAGTTCATCTAGGAGTGGATGAGGACTTCTCAGAGCTGACAGAAGTCCTATGCTGACAGGAGGTGGAGACCGCTAGAGTTCGAGGATGGCGACCACATTTTCTTACGGGTCTCACCTCGATGTGGATTACGAAGATTTGGTCAGGGAAGCAAGTTATCTCCTCTCTTCATCGAACCATTACATGTTCTTAGTAGGATAGGCGAGGTGTCTTATCGCCTGGCTCTTCCACCTCAGTTGCACCGGGTGCGTGACATCTTCCAAGTATCTCAGCTGAGGAGATACGTGCATGACCCGACACATATCATTGATCACGGAGAGATGGGCATCGTTAATGGGTGACTTTTGCGGAGGTAACGGTAGAGATCGAGGATCGATAAGATCGGGTCCTACATGGATGGTCGATTCCTCTAGTGAGCATCAGGTGGATGCACGGGAACCTCCAGGAGAGCACATGGGATTGGGAGGCTCAGATGCGTGCACAGTACCCTCATTTGTTTCCCTATTTTACGATGTAGCTTTATGCGGACGTAAAGTCCTGAGGTGGTAGTAATTTAAAGACCCATAAATTTCAAGGAATTTTTTTTAAATTCTTTGGGATTTTACGAGTACGCAGTTTTTGACGGCACCTGATTCCGAGGCCCGGTGTGCCCGGAATCAAATTCTGATGTTTAAGCTCGGGTACGTTCCATGAACGAACGAGCGAGTATTTCTATCATTAGAACTAATGCTAAGAATTGAAATCTAAGGGCATTGATGAACTCGCAAGGCCGGTATTTTCTTAATATGACTTTTACCATTGATGCGTTTGCTCGAGAGAAGAAGTTAAATTTTGGGGTTTAAGTAAGAAGTAAATAAAATTGTGTACAATTTTATTTTATTATCCATGGATGTTAAACTCTCTCGAAGGAAGATTATGGTGGGGCCCACAACCACCCAACATCCCATGTGTGGTTATGAGGGAGGTGGGGCCCACACGAGCCCTCATCTTTTCACATTCCATAACCCCTAACCTCTTTGAACTCCCATGATAAATACATGGCAACTCCCCATTAATTCTTTTTTTGGTATCCTTTAATTATGTGACTTCTCCTCTCCCCACATTAAATCATGCCAGCACACTTAATCAATTAAGATAGTTATGTGTTTGAATTTTAAAATTTAAAATGCATGGCATGAATTAATAAAATAAGGTGAGACTTATTTTATTTGGGGTTAGTCTTGTTGTGTTGAGAGAAAATGGGAGAGAGCTCCTATGACTTGAAGAACTTCATCTCCTTCATTAAAGAACACCAAGACTCCAATGAAGAACATCGACTCAGCGACCCCGGATTCTACTTCCTTTTCCTCCACCACAGTAAGGAAAGAAACAACGACGTGGGAATTTTCCAATGATGTCACACTTAATTCTCATCGTGATAATAGAGGAGATGCCACTTCCTCCTCAGACACTCTTCATCGACATCTACGAAACCTCACCACGTAACACCTTAAACTGAAACATCAACGTTCGTCATCATTTGTTGAGGGAGGGTGTGTTTTGGATTGGGTAATGATTGGTTTTCCTTCCAGGTTTTTGTTCCTCTTAAACCAATTATTATTGAACTAATGCGGAAGGGACCAGACCCAACTAACACGGACCGATTCCTCCGCCGTTCATGTTAATTTGTGGAGTTCTTCAAGCATTATTGAGCGGTGAATCATGTTATGTTTTCAGAGCCGATCAAAGGCCTGAGAACATCGTAAATGGCCTCAGAGCATCGGGGCAACCTAGAAGCTGAAGTTTCGTAGAAATCGGATCATCAGAACGAATAACAGATGCCTCGGGATGTGTGCTGGCCAGAGGCGTCATTTCTGGAAAATTCCAGAATACACGGAGTGTACTCTAGAAGCATACGCCGTGTAGTAAAAGTGTACTGGGGATTCGGTTTTGGACATTAGAAAAGTAACACATGACGTGTGACTCTAGAGACACGGCGTGTACTCTCCTCACTGTTTGTTAGAGGAGGCTTCGATGGACACGGTGTGTATTCAGTGAAAATAGATGGACATAGACAGCAATACACGACCAACTAACAATGCCTATATTCACTTCATAGAAATGCAGAAGGTGCTTCGCGAGGTATGGCGTGTAATTAGGAAAATACACAGACATGGGCAGAACCACATGTCTAAGAGGCACTGCGTGTACTACCTTCACCTTGGGAGAAGTGGATTCGTGATGACTCGGCATGTATTCTAAGAATACATAGACACAGGGTGGAGTACAAAGGTATGTACTCCACCACATGGCCAGGTATGGCCAGCATACACAGAACCGACCCCAGAATTTTGGAGACGACGTGTAACCATAACACACGCTGTGTACTTACTTTTTACATTAACAGCCATTCGACATAGGATGTGGTACACAGACAATTCCTATGGACTGAAGACACGGTGTGTAACCATACCACACACTGTGTAATTACTATTTACATGACCGGCCCCATGACATGGGACGTTTCACACGGGCAGAAACCAGTGTCAAATTACACAGCGTGTATTGATTACGTACACGCCGTGTACTTTAGAAATTTTTTTTGGTTGTCTTGTTCTTCATGAGTTAGGAACGTTCTTCTTGGTTTTTCCCCTATGACTTGGGATGGAATGTTTGGATACATCATCTATGGTCTTCGTGGCAGTTGATGTATCCACCCCTTTGACTCGAGGAGCGGACCCTCCCAGAATCGAGTATGTTGTGTGCGGGAACCCAAGAGTTGGCTGAGACTGAGACAACGATGACGACTGTACATGGATCCTTTGTAGGTTAGTCATCGAGGATGACTGTACTTGGATCCTCTGTGGGTTCGGCAACGATGATGACTTTACTTAGATCCTACGTGGGTTTGTCAGTGATGGATACTGTACCTGGATCCTATGTGGGTTCGGCAGCGACGACTTCTGTACATGGATCCTACATGGGTTCAGTAGGGGAGATGATTCAAAGGAAACATCTATCATATCCACCCCTCTTAGTGAGTAGTATACATGTGTGAGCATATTCTTGACTTCCAATCAATATCATCGATATGATTGACTTGCTTTCCTGTGTCGATTGGGTTGTGCTTTAGTGTGTGGACTGGGTTGTACTTAGGCTTGTGAGTTGGAGCCGAAATGGAATTGATGACTTAGGTTTATGTATGGGAATATACCTAAGTAGATTTGGTTGATACTTTGTGTTTGTATCTTTCCTTTTTATTTTATCCTTTTTGGATTCTGGGAGACCTTCGGGGGTCTCGGGGTCCCTACTGATTATCATATACTCACCCCTGCATGGGCTATGCCCACACTACGTTGTGTTGGTTACAGATGATAGACAGCACTGATCATGGTTGAGGATTGTGGAGCGGAACTGTACCCGGAGGTGGTCTATTAGGCGGGACATACATGGAGTGGACAGACTGACCCAAAGAGCTGACGAGACTATCTGTACCCACCCTTCAGGTGGGAATTCTGGAGGACGACTTGGTGGTTGCTGATTTACATTACTACTATAGTTATTTCTTTTCAGTTGTACTGTACTTTAGTTGGGTTTTTATTCTAGCACATTTACTTTTTAGCACTTACTTTTGTACTCAGTTTACTTATTGGTTACTTCAGCTTGCGTACTCTGTGGTGTTTTTTTTCTTATATAAAGGCAATGCCTTTCCATTTATCAGGATTTACGCCTTTGGTGCTAGTCTCTAGCCCCTAGCCTATGTAAGGTGGGCTTGGGGTAGTCATGGCACGGGCCCCGAGGATGGGTCATGACAAAAAAAGTAAATTCTTTATATAAAAAATGTTCAATGAGAAGACTCCAATATTTATAATACAATCTAGGCATGAAAAAAAGATCCATCCCTAAGATTTTTCTGGGAGCCACTGTTTCCCCTATCCGTACATCATTAGTCCTTTTTATCTGAATTTGGAATGAATTATTCAGAGTGTCCTTAATTGGAAATGTATATTATTATCTATTTAAGAAAGAATCACATTTATCAAATCCATCCTATCCTAAATTCCCATGCGTATCGTGTCTGTGATGAAGGTTCAAAAAAGGGTGAATTCTAATATATTGAAAATTTTGGTAACCTTTATTTAGGATGGTAACCTTCACAATAAATTTCATTTTGATTCATGTAACAAGATTTATAAACATACTATAAATGGGGGCCTCCACTTAACGATTATTTTGGGTACTATAGTGGGGCTTGATGTCAAAATTACATGGAAAATTATCAAGGGATCTTATTTGTTGGTAAAATATATAGATAATACCTATGTTCCAAAAGGGAAACTGTCATGATTTAAACCATATAAGATACCAAGATTGATCTTGTCTAATATACTAGTCCTTTAACAATACAATTGACGGATTATTTTCTTGGGAGACATTAGTTATTTGTTTTAGAATAGTTCAGTGAATAATCTCTAGTTTCTAAGCTATCATACCACTAATATTAGCATTAGGGAGGCCAGTCCTCACCTAATTCTCAGTCATTCCACCTTGGAAAATCCACATATGATATTTTTTGACAATATTATGTTTAACTCGGACCCAGATAAATGTGTTTTTATAGGATCTTCAGCTTGTAATTTTACATCAAATATTATCTCAAATAACAATCCTATGCTTTTCCACAAGATAGTTGGGGTGATTATTTATGGTGAAATAAACTTCATTATAATATAATTTTCTTATTATGGTCTATGTGAAATATCATATTACCTTCTAATGTCAATATCCAGTACAGGGGGATTAGTTTTCTTTCAAGGTTTAACTGATGTAGTGAGTCATCGATAGAATATAATGAGAACCTATTCTTCAAAAGTGATGTGGAAAGGTTTCTATGGAGATCGTTGGGAAATTTGACAATCTATTGTGACTGGTTCTACACTGTCAAGGCATTCCTCAAGTGCTGGTTTGAAGGTTATGTAACCATTTGAATAGTGCAACCTCCCTCTCGCACCTAGTTCTAGCTCATTCCCCACCCCATCAACAATACCACTACCCATGGTTCATGGGGCATATGGAGGCCTCCCACTATAGGGTACAATATCCACATCGATGGGTCTTGTGTTATGGGTCTCACAAACGACGGAAGATTCATGATAGATTCCAAAGGCCTTATTTTGGATTCTTTCTCAATGTGCTTTGGGTATGGTGATTTGCTTCTCGCAAAGGTGCATTCCATGCTAACTAGCCTCAACTAATTCAATTAAATTTACATTCCAATATTGAATATATAAATATACACTTCTACAATTTAAGATTCCTTATATATTTAGTGCTCAACTCCCTAATCCATTGAATATCTTTTTAGGAAATGTAAGGGTATCATGAAAAATTAGATGTTTATTCGAAAAACATTGTGTGAGGAAAAAATGGGGGTATATTTCCTATGTTCTAGGGCGTCTCTGCATGATCTTATTCAATCATTATATAGATTAGTATTATTTTCTTCTGAAGATAATCTATTTGTTTTTGTTTAATATCTTGGTCTGCATTATTTTATGCCACCATAATTTCATTGTGTTTTTTAGGCTTTTCAGCCTCACCCCTTTTCTTAAAAAATGTATTTTTTTATTCTATTTTAAAAAATATTTTATATGATTTAATAAATACCTATTTTTAATAGAAATTTTATTGATTTTTTTATAATCAATTAAAATATGCATTGAACCATCATGTCTTTTAATAATTAAAATAGGGGCACCTCGAGTTGGTGTGTGAGGATGAAAAAACCCCTATAATAAATTTATTTAGCCTCTTTTAATTACAATAAATTAAATGGAGGAATTTTCTAAGAGGGATTTTATATTTTCATACCATCTAGAATAATGTTAATAAGTAATTCAACCACCCGATTAGGAATAACACCATTAAATTTATCGAGAAAAACATCCATATATTTACTTAGTACAAGAATATCACCAATTAAAAAAAACTTCGTCTTTTCTAATATAATAGAATGATAGATTTCACATCAATATTTAATTATTTTTTCATATTTTTTATTTGATATGATAGGTATAAACATATTCATATATAAAATTATAATCTCATTTCGAAGAATTAATATTACTTACTTATTGTTCCAATATATCATGGAATGATAAATTGAAATTCTTCATATACCAAAAATGACATCAAAATCATTTATTTTCATGAAAACAAAACCTTCATGAAAAATAATTCAAAAGATAATTATATGAATATTTCTATAAGAAATTATTACCGTAGAACACCCAACACGAGTTTTTACTAAAATTTATTTCTCAATTTATAGACATAATATTTTCCATTTTATAACAAAAAAATAAGTAAAAGTATGTATATATATTAATTACAACATAAATTTAGAATAATCTGACTGACCAAGTAGTGTTACTATAACCACATCATTTGATTGATTTCAATTTAAATGTTTGATGAGAATTAAATTTTACACCCTTTTACATATCGTCTTGATGATTCCCATCATTCAAGGATTCCATTTAACATACATTAACATATTAGACCACTAAATTATATTTAAAACTTGTAACTACCTTCTTATTGTATTTTCTCTAACTATTAATTTGATTTATTTCATTTCAATCTTGATATGAATGTCTCGACAATAAAAAAATATATGAAACTTTACAGATTTTATAAGACATGCTCAAATATTTTTCTAAAATAAAATATCAATAGAGGTATATTTAATACTCTTACCTTAGTATTTATTTTAGGAATGATTTCGCATTGATTTCAACCTAGATTTATTCATATATTTATTATTGTAAATATAAAAAAACAAAATATGAACCTTCTCAACACTTTGTTCAAAAATCATAGATATTATAAATTCATAAGAGGACGTAACTTTTCACAATGTATATTTAATTCAGTAGTGACTCCCATCACCTTTTTTATTATGGTTAATAATTAATTTTGGTGTATATCGGGACAATCTAGTTAAATTGTATTCATAATTGAAAGTAGATACCACCTCATTCATCTTCAATTACAAATGTTTCTTATCCAACCTAAGGTGAACAACTTCATAAAAATTCTTCACATGGAAAATATCATTAAATATTGACAGTTTTATGACATAATATCATCATTACCATTGATATTTTTAATCAGAGTCCAAAAATTACATTTTCCATCACTATAATAAATGGAATTACTTACCATTGGATGTTGATACTAACATGGAACATAATCTATCATTTATATATAAATTAACCATTCTTTAGCTGGATCTAAGGATCTATCAAATGTCAATGTGGTTTTTTTGATGAAATTATCCAATATAGGGTGGTTTCTGGGTAGAGAGCTCAGTCTCCCTCTAGAATGAAACCAAAAACTAATAGCCTATGTCAGCCTATTTAAATGAGCTACAAAAAATCAATTAAATTTCCAAATATTCTAGTTTTATGATTTGGTAGGATATTTTACTCTATATTTATTTTCACTTAATTCACCTATATTTATTTAAGGAAACTTATTCTGAATTAAATACATATTTCATTAAGTAATATGGAATACCTAAATGTCATTTTATTATAATATAAGGCATATATTTACATCCAATAACATTTTTTTCTTATTAACATCCAAATAACTAAATTTATCTAATACATTCATATGAAAAAACTATTAAGAAACATAAGTTAATTATCCAAAAAATACATGATTTATAAAAAGTTTTGTACATTATTGTATTTCAAGTATCATTTCGGTTTAGAGTTTTAGATAATTATAAAAATGATTACATATCAAACCCTTACAAAAAAAGTTGACAAATATACTCAATATTCATTTTCCCTATAAAATCACAATTCCTAAATTTAAACACTTTGTAAAATTAAATCATGTTCCCTTCATTTATATTTAATCCTTATAGGGTTTTCATAGACGTTACTATAGTTTCTACACATCCATAAGCCCTGTGAAAAACGTTTTTAAACATAGGATTTTCACAAAAATCCCTTTAACTGATTTAAAAATAATAAAACCCATTACCAAATTTGGAAAATCTAGAATTCACACCCCTTAATTAAGTTCAAAAAAATTGAATTCCCATATGAATTTTTTTACTTTTTACAAAATAATCCTTGATATCAAATAATAATTATATAATCCAAAATAATGTTCTCTTCCCCCAAATTTTATAAAACAAATCATAATAAATAATAAAATTAAAGTCTCAATCATGATGATTTCTTATGAAACATGATCAAATATTAAATCATTTTATTGAAAATGTTATTTTCACTCTTAAAGGGTGTTTAAACATTCCTTTAAAAAATATCTCGGAATATTAAGATATGAAATTAAAATACATCCATGAAAACTCATTCACATTGATAGAATATTATTGTAGCTACCATGGGATAACATCTTTATATGACTCCTCAAATTACTCCAATAAGTACCATTAAAAATGGAATAACCTACTAGGTTAATTCAAATATATATTCCCTAGAGACCAAAATCACTACCCAATGTATTAGAGATATTTATCAAGATCACTTTTTATAATGAAAATTTTAAAAGGAGTATAACATTATTAAACACATAAATTACTTGTTTTCCTTCATAAAATTTAATAAATTTTTAAATTTATTAAATATATAGAGTCCATATCTAGATTCATGAAAAAGTTAAGATAAAAATAATTATTCGTTGAAAATAAAAAAATACTCAATGAATGAAAAATTTGATTTGATTTAAAATAATTAAATCATGTATAAGGATATTCTTAATGAATAATAGTCATATAGAAGTAAATGCTTTTCATATTGTATATGTTAAAAAAATTTCTTTTAGACATTTGAAAAATGATAAAAATGACATGTCTAGAATGAATTATGAAAGATCTATTTTAAAATATCATAATGAAATTAAAACAATTATTAAAATTTATTTGAAAATAAAATTTAAAATACAAATAATTTTTTTAACATATTTATGTAACCTGGTTATATATTATTAATATAACAAACAATTTTTAATATTTAAAATTTAGTTTTAATGAAAAATTACTTACCTCAAGTATAAATCACATCGTACCTGTTTTATTCCATTATAATAAACAAATATATATTATTTAAATTTTTTTGAAAAAATCAGGTGGATACTATTTTTTATGATAATCTTATAAAAATTTATTATCATGGATTATATATTTATTTATTATTTTCTATTCTTGTCAGATGTTTTTAGGATTTTCATTTCATAATTGAAAAAAACCATGGGCTTGTGGACTTTGGTTAATGGGGACATTGTTTAGGATTATCTATAATATTAATCTAAAAATAATAATCACATTAATATATTTAATACTTTTTTAAAAACCAATCATGCATGGAAGACATGATAAATGTATCACCTTACTTTATTATGGTGGTATTATTTATGTAGGTACATTAAATGTTATCATTTCATAATGAATAGAAGAGTAATGCTGTAAGTAAAATCATATCTTTATATAAAAATTATTATATAATGGATAAAATACATATTCAAAAAAGCCATAAAAATTGCAAGCTTTGTGATGTGGTGATTAAAAACTAAACACATTTCATCATAGAGGATGTATTTAACATGTACACATGAGCAATATTTTAATTCCACCATGGATGGAAAGTATAGCATCCCTTCTTTTTATCACATAATCTTTCATTAAATTTTACAAAACCGAGGATCTTTAAGGTTTAGTGTCTTGGAAACCAGGAACTTTAAACATGAAAACATAAAAGATTTGTCTTAAACACTTGAAAGGCTTCTCCTCATATTCATCCAAAGTTCATTACTGCATCTCATAACCTGGGGACATACATCAAAAGAAAGGGTGAGAATAAGGCACAGTAAGGGAAACAAGAGAATCTTTTTACATGTGAACTTGAGGTACTTCAATAAGGTCATGAAAAGAACATTAAGGCATGAGAAAGAAATCATGAGGCATATCATAATAAAAATAAAATTTTTCATAACATGAAAATGTGGCTGCATCATTTAACATAGAAAATCATGAACATATCACCAAGGTCCATCCCCATGGTGTCATTTGAAAATTACCAAGGTTATTCACCAAGTTATCCTGAAAATTGTAATCTCTAGTTGTTACATCATTATCCAATGCATTGGAGTGCTATCAGGGCGCACCCTTAAATTTGCCTTTGTTATCATGTGATCCGCATATATCATCATCAAAAATTTCATAAATAACCCATATATCATAAAATAAATGGGTTTCATTTCATAATCATAACGTTTTAAAAACTGCTTTAAGGACATGATCGTTACGTCACTTTAAACCCACGAAAAGGGAAAGAGGGTTTCATGTATGGAAATATTAGAATTTAAAATAAATTTTTTGATATATATGTGAATACCCCTATATAAATAATAGCTTTGAGTGTTCACTTATTAACAGAAAATAATTTTTAGAAAAGAGAGAGGCATTTTGAAACGAAAATTCTGCATCATAACGGCTACATTTCAGGGTTTTAGAAAACATTGAAAAGAGAGGGGACATGAGTCAAACATTCATAAATAACCCATAAAACAGTATAGGGACATAATATAAGGGATTTAAGGACATGGTAGTGAAATTTGAAAATATACCATATGAAATGAAGAACATGAAAGGAAGACAAAAATAAGATTTCTCTTATGAAAATTCGGCAGCCTAACGGCGCCACTTAAAACATCAAAATATTGAATTGAAGAGATCAAATGTGGTCTCTCATCATATGGTCATAAAATATCAGTATGATAGATATATAAATAATACCGCAACATAACAAAAAGGAACTTGAATGAATTGACATGAAAGTAGAACTTCAAAATGAGAAGGGTGAAGAACCACTTAAAAATTCGACAGTCTAACAGCACCACTTAAAACATAAAAATACTAAATTGAAGAGATCAAATGGGGTCTCTCATCATATGGTCATAAAAGATAATTATGATAGATATAGTGATAATACCCCAACATAACCAAAAGGAACTTTAAAAGAATTGACATGAAAGTAGAACTTCAAAACGAGAAGGGTGAAGAACCACTTAAAAATTCGGCAGCCTAACGACACCACTTAAAACTTCAAAATACAGAATTGAAGAGATCAAATGGGGTCTCTCATCATATGATCATAAAATATCAGTATGATAGATATAGAGATCATACCCCAACATAACAAAAATGAACTTGAAATAATTGACATGAAAGTAGAACTTCAAAACGATAAGGGTGAAGAACCACCTAAAAAATTGGCAGCCTAACGACGCCACTTAAAACATAAAAATACTGAATTGAAGAGATAAAATGGGGTCTCACATCATATGGTCATAAAATATCAGTATGATAGATATATAGATCATACCCCAACATAACAAAAAGGAACTTGAAATACTTTACATGAAAATAGATCTTGAAAAATGAGAAGGGAGAAAGAATCCGTTACAAATATTTCGGCAGCCTAACGGCGCCACTTAAAACTTCATAAAATGAAATAATGAGAGTAAGATGGGATCTCTCATTATGGGAACATTAAAAGGTTAGTAATAGGAGTATAAAAGAACACCCTTTAACATAATAACATGGATCATTAAAGAAATTACAGAAAAAAGATTTCTTGAAAAGAAAGAGAGAGATCAGATCCCTTACCTTAAAACGTAACTCTTAAAACTCAATGGTTTGGGCCTTGGGGGCTTGGGGGAACCTTGGAAGGACTCATTGGGAGGTAATGAGACCCTAAATTCGTTGGAGAAGAGTGGGGAGTCGAAATGGATGAGAGGATGGCTTGGTATTTATAGGGAAAGTGAGGGGACAAGGCATTAATGGCCAAGGGACACCTCAAAAGTGCTTTTCTCAAAACCATGTGCTCTCCCTTGGAATTTACCATGGAGTTAGGCCACATGGGGCCCCCAAAACAATAATTCATCACCCTTGGCCAGCCAAACCTTAAAATATCTCATGACATCATCATGAAACGGTTATGATGTCATTAAACATACCGAAACCCTAAAACTGTATTTTTATTATTCACTAAAAATTCAACTTTCTCAGAAAGATCCCAAAATTTCACCTTAATCAAATATCAATGCTTTGATTTCAAAAATTAACTCCATTTTATAAAAATAATTTCCTAAATATTTTTAATTTAATTTTTAAATAAATACACTATTCACCGAAAATTCATTTTTTTCAGAAAAATCCCCAAAAATTACCTTAACATAATATCGATGCTCTGAGTTCAAAAATGAAATCCATTTTATAAAAATAATTTTCTAAATATTTTTAATTTCATTTTTTATTAAAAAACACTATTCACCTGAAAAAACTAATACTTGAATAATAATTTATGAAACTGTTATTTAACCATTTTATTGAATCACACTACTTAATCAAGGTGCCTAGATTGTATTAATACTTTATTTAAGTGAGATTACTAATCCATTTGGTCACATTACTAATCCTAAGCCATAATCACTATTCGTAATTTACTATTCATCAAAAATTAAGTTGATCTTATTAGACTCTAAATTTCGCACTGAACATAATTGTAGAAGACCATTTTCCGAAAATCATTACACATTTTTAATTATTTAAGGTTTACATAAACATTTTTAAAATACCCTTTTTCTAAAATTCATTAAAAATATGCATACTGTATTTATCCGGACATTAGAAAATTCATAAACTTCATCATAAGAATAAATCCAAATTTTTATTTAAAACAAAGGATTACACAAGGCAGTTACAGTCTCCTTACATAGCCCCTTATCACACCAGTATAAGACCTAAGTGTAAGGTGTGCTAAGGTGAGAGAATCTGAGGGAGGCTTGGCCAACATCGCACGAGTAGTAATTTCTATCAGTTTGAACTTCTTGCAAAGGCGATTCCGTTCTAGCTTCACCCGATGATGTTCAGCTTGGGTTTGGTCCAAAGCAAATCCCAGTGGTGCTACCTCCTTCCCAAGTTCTGTTAGATGGGATTCGATCAGTCCAAGACTACTGGGTGAGGCCATCAAATCTTCTTTCTATATTAATTAACCAAGATTACTTGTATTTAAGGACAATAATCAAAATGTTTAGTTTCCAGGGGTCATATTGATCAATGGTCATATAATAGTAAAAAACCCAACGGTCTCATTTTAATTATACTCATATTATCAAATGAAAAAAAAAATTGTTGAGTATAAAAAAACACACAAAATTAGGAAACAAGATTTATTCAAAATTTCGGGTCGTTACAGAAAGAGACAATTAAAAAGGATAATGACATAAAAAAGAATAAAATTTAATTATATTTTAAATAGTTATTTTATCATGTCATCATGTTTGTATGTTATTTGAGGTATGTATAAGAGGAAAAAAACCTGAAACGCTCATTTAACAATTATACCTATTCATTGGAAGACATCTTTTTTCTTATAACATTATCCTCATTGGTTGCCCTTTTGATAATAACTTGAGAACTAATACATTATGAGGTTTTATAAAATGGTATTTGGGTAGGTATTGTTGATGCTAAATGGAATAATATATTTTAATTATAAATTAAAGGTCTTTCCCTAATACAAATGAGAGAAGTTGAACCATTTTACTTTATTAGTGATTTAAAATAATATGTAGTCTTATTAATAGTCATGTTGTAGTAACTCTATCAAAATTAAAATTTATTATGACAAGGGTAAAACATTTCTCATCTAAAAATATTAATGATGTTATAGTGTGACTATATCACTTTTTTTAATCAAAATTTACTTGTTTTATTAATTACATTGGTGATTATTATTTAACATTGTTCTATTCATTATGACCAAAAATAAAATTTATCTCATTAAAAATTTGAGATTATCAATTCCCATTTTGAATTAAATTTTTAATTGATTAATTTTTATAAGTGTTAGAGAATAATTTTAATATAATCGTAAAAAATTTGGTAAATAAATGTTTCATTCCCAACTGCATTTTTAACATAAAAATAAATTTATAAAAAAATAAAGTAGAATGTTGATTCCAATGAATATAGTTGTAATCTGTTTCATCAATATAAAATAATTTGACATTATAACTATTCAAAAAATTATTGTACTTTTTACATACATTAAATAAAAGAGTAATTTTTAAAAACATAATTATTTTCACTATTCACTAAAAGTCAGTCTTTTCTAAAAAACTACAAAAACATCTTAATATAAATTTTATAAGAATATATAAAAAATAAATTCTATTTTACGTAATTTAATTTCTATTATTTAATCATTTATCTTTTAATTAAAAAAAATATAATGATTTGAAATTACATTAGTTTGAATAAAACAATATCATTTTTTTTTGGTTTTATATATGATAAGAATTTATTAGAGATAATGAGAATCCATTAAATCTAATCTTGAAAATTTAAAAGAAATTAAAATAGTTTATTACTAACATTTCCCTGGTTTTAAAATTTATACTTTTAATAAAAAGAAATTTCACACTATTCTATTTTCATTCATTATGATTCTAAATGTGGGTAACTATCTTTAAAAATGTGTAATTTTAAGTACCGCACTCCTTTAAATGAAAAAATCATAGTTATAGAGGAATATATATTTTCCCATTATTTAATCTAATTATAACTCTTTTCCTAATATTATTTATACAAATTACTGAACATACCGCATCGGTAACACTTTTATGATCTTATAAAATATTTATTAAAATGACTGTTTTGATTACCGAGTAAACTGGGTGTGGAGATTTCATCCATTTTTGTTGGATGATGGATTATATATTGCTTTATATATAGTTTTCTTCTAACTATTATTGTCTATAAATATGTAATTTATTATAAAAACAATATCAAAATTCTCAAAACATCAAAATATGTCTTCAAATCATTTATATTCCTAAGATATATATACACTTCATATCATTGGATTCAAATAATATATAATATTTTTATTTTATAATCATGTTCCATAATGAAATTAAATTCATAACTAGAAATTAAGATAAAATTTCATCCATAAGTTGTTATTGAGTCTATTTCATGTTACTCCAACTCTTGAAATTTCATTTCAATTCAATTCTAATGAACTTTTGGAAAAATCTTCTGATGAAAAAAATATTTAAAATTTATTCACTATAAGGAATATATG
This sequence comes from Viscum album, assembly GCA_963277665.1. Classification (NCBI taxonomy): domain Eukaryota; kingdom Viridiplantae; phylum Streptophyta; class Magnoliopsida; order Santalales; family Viscaceae; genus Viscum; species Viscum album. The sequence goes on from OY728138.1 coordinate 1,207,263,167, forward strand.
CCATATTTTACTTCTGTATTACTAACTAAAGACCACTATTGATCAACCTAACCATAAAAGATAAACATAATGTGTTAGAATTTTATGATTTCTAATTTTCAACAATTCAAATATCTAGACATAATGATTAATCAATCATTCATATTTTACCTGGACTGATAATCCATCAAAATTCATAGGGTTCTGTTTCATTGAACGCTCCACTATATAGATGTTTTCATATAGGGAATTTGGTTTCTCCCATTCATGGTTTCAAATATTAATATCCAATATCAACTATGTTAACACTACTATAAATTAACCAGTTCCGATCATTTGTGGATTCTTATTTCAATGGTTATTATCCCGTTAATTTCTTCCAAAGTCACTTATATTATTAAATATACATACATCTGGTCTAAATAGACATCTATTAAATGAATCAGTATGGAAATAGTCAAAATATATGTCAATATAATATAAAAATATATCATAATCTCTTTAATATTTCATTTAAGAATATCCCAAACTATAATGTTTTATAAACCTTTTATTTAATATAAAATATAAAACAACATATCATAAACAACACAAAATTACATGATTTATATCATGGATAGAAATTTCCTACACTTTTAGGAGGTTTTATATTAATTGAATTATATAATTAGGAAAACTGTTATATAACATTGTTTTAAAATTAAAAAATTGTACATTTCTTCCCTAAAAACAAGTTCATAAATTCACACCCCTATTAAATTTATGAAACTTTTTTTAAAGATATTAAAACATATTGGAATTATTTACCATGATATTATTATTATTAATCCATATATCTAATGAAAAATAGTTAAAACCATGGTTGTGAAACAAAAATTACATTAACCTATATAAAAATAATGTAAATCACTTGAATCCTGAAAAATATGTAATATAATTAATATGATTATATTTTTTAAAATAAAACATCGATAAAATAAACAAAAACCTATGAAAATGAGAAAATAAACATTTTTTCAATGAAATTTATTGATACATATTATAATGAATCGTAAAAATATAATGGAATCACTATAGACATGTTAACACATTGAAACATTTAGATGAAAAAATCCCATTTGTGTGTAAAACTTCATAACGTTTATATACCTCATGAAATTAAAATATTTCTATAAAATAAATATTAGTAAGAATAAAATATGTATATTGGGTTATCATATTCATAACTCACATTTACTCATGTATAACACATATCAAAATAATATATTTTAATTTAATTCCTTCAGAGTAACATATACAGTTATCTCTGTTATTATTTATCTATGACGAATAAATCATTACCCAATGCCTTTGAAATACATATTAGGATCACTCATCTCCATGAGATATATAAATCTCAACTTTCATTATATTTATATCCAGTGTACCATAAATCGAGGGTTAATTTTAATTTTTTTTATCTTTTATTCATAAAATCATGAAAAATATCTTTGAAACAACAAGCAAAGTACTTTCCATTTTCACATAAAAAACAGGAGGGATATCCTTTTCATTATTTACCATTTAATAATGTAAAATTTAAATAAGATAGGAAAATATGATCTTGAATGACCATTTAATCATGTATTTTAATATTGATACTGAATAGTGGATATTATAGAGGGAGAGTTTGACTATGACGTAAACTATAAAATCATTATCTCTTCACATGTGTAAAAATTGTCAAAATGAGTCATACATAAAAAATAAAGAATATTCATTCCAAAATATCTTCAAATAAATTTAAAATTAGTTATAAATTCACTTTTATAATCCTTTATATAGAAAAATAATATTTTTGAAATGTTTTGATGAAAATGTACCTGGAGTAATATATTTTTAAATAAATAATTTTAAAATATGTCTTAATGAAAAATTACTTTTTAATTATATTCATGTTTCGTATGTTCTCAAACATATGATACTTGGATAAATTAATTAAAATAAAATATTAATCCATCTATGATAAGTCTTTTTGAGGATATCCACAATTCCTAGATGTGGGGTGGAGAGTTTAGGAGCAACTATATAATAGTTGGTTCATGTAGAATGCTAAATGTTTATATATATGTGATGAGAAGAGGATACTTTTTATAAGTTTAGCATGTGAAAATTCTATAAACACATAAAATGATTAAATATAATATATGTCTTTTATAATGAAACATTCCCCAAAACACTCAATTTTTTATGTCAAGGTGAGGGAGGTCAGAATATACAAAACCAATGAGATTTAATCAAGTGTTTTGTGTTATCTTGAATCTATTTCCCTTTATTCTAACCCTTTTAACCAATAATTCAATTAACCAAGGTGATAAATATTTACCTAGGTAATTAATTTAGATGATAAAAAATAGAAGGGGACTTCTTAACAAATTTGTGATAGTTATTTCTAAATATACAATATATTATATAGATTTAATTTAAAAAGGTAGTAAAAATTAATATACATATTAGTGTTAAAAATTAATGAAGAAAATATATTTAAAAAATATTTTTTAATGTGGAAAAATATTCTTAAATAAATTTATTAATATAATATTATATTATGACTTTAATGGGATTAAAATTAATCAATTGAAATTTGGACAAAATTTAGACTATTCATAAAATGATTTAATTCTTCTACGGAGACCATAAAATGAAAAGATCAAAAAACTGTTTTATAATGGAATATAATATATTTTCACTTTCAGAATGTTAAAAAATGTTATCCCAAATTAAATAAAGAATAATAAAATTCTTTTTTAGTACCCATATATATATATATATATGTGATCTAGGAAAAATATTTATGATACATTAATTAAATATTATATAAAATGGTGTTATAAATATTATGTTATTTTTAAGAACATTATTTTTCATTATTCAATAATAAATCAAACATTTCTGAAGTATCCTAAAAATGGCCATAAAATAAATTGAATGTACCAAATAAAAAATTGAAGTTATTTTTTGTAAAATTAAAATTCAAATGTCAATAAATTTATCTTTTATAGAAAATAATGTTATAAATTAAAAAATAATTTAGTTAAATAATAGTAATATTTTTTAGATAAAAATAATAATAAATATATTAACTATGAGTCCATAAAATTAATAGTTACATGTCATTTGATTAAATTATTTCTCAAATTACATGGGTTCTCACATGTACTAATCAAATTATTTTTTAGATATTCTAATATAAAATGATATCACATAATCCATATTAAACATTGTACTTATTCATTAAAAATTATATTCTTGTTTTAATAAGAGAAAACCCATTATACATAATTCAATAATGACCTACCAATACAGTACAAATATATTACAATTAAACATTAATTATAACATCAAATTAGAAAATGGGTTCAAGTCTCGTTCAATCTAATGATTCACCCTATTAAGAATAAACATGTCCAATAATTTATTATTCTTAAAAAAATCTATACTTAAATACTCTTTCTGACTAATTATTACGAACAAGTCCCAATATCAACCTCAACTACATTTCAGGTCTATCCTTTGAGCTTAAATAGATTAGGATTCTTTCATTTAAAATATTATAAAATTAATTAATAATCTAATGAATCAACCAATGAATAAATCTCATGAATAATATATATACCATTTATGACACCATAGAACATCACTAAAAACCTAAAATTTCGTTACTAGCATTGGAATATAATCTTTAAAATATCACTCTCCTCTACCTCAGTTGATAAACTATTCACCAAAGTCGACCATTGAAACAAATATGGTTGCTTCACATGATTGAATATATCATAAATACCTATTAAAGGATATAAATTATCTAATAGGCCTATGTTAAATATTAATAATCTATAAATTCCTTATTCTATCATCATCCTTCTTGGGATGATAAATTGATCTCCCAAGAGAGATACACTAATTTTCATAAAACATTTCTATATAAATTTTAAATTTCAATTCAAAAAATAATAATTCAATATTGGATCCATTCCATAGAGTGATGTTGATATTGTAAAGAATCATGGATGTAATTTTATTTTAATGTAATTCAGATAATGAGTAGGACAATTTAAATCCTCCTTAGTAAAATCATCAATAAATATTTTGATAACCCAAAGAAAATCCTCAATTTCTTCCTCCACTATAAATGGTATCAAATAATTGAACTGTGGATTGATATGATAAAAATGATAACTATCTATTGGATTATAAAAATCAACAATAAAATTCAAATGATACACTTTTATGTTATTTAAAATGACCTGATAGTGATTGATATCTTTATAGACTTATATAGAGTATAACCAATCTATTCCATGGATAATATCTGTATAGTATAGATATAGAATGATCAACTCATATGTTTATTGATATCTCCCCATTACCATCAAAATCCCTTAAGAAATATTCTATCAATGTATGAATTCCTCACTTATGGGTAAATAGAACAAAGTGTTTAATGATTTCCAACACCTTGAGTGCCAAACTCAAAATAATTTAATGAAAAATAAAAGAATGGGATGTGAACATATATTAAAATAATGATAACAATTTTAAGTATAAATTTATATATTTAATGATAATTTAGTACCCTTTTTCTAGGTATCTTTATCTCTTGTTGTTATCTAGGTCCAAATCCTCTTCCTCATCACCCTAGATGTCGACCACATCCTAATCCATTCTCTGCTAATAGACTTTATTGGTGATGATCATCCCGCTATTTTCATTCATCTATAATATAAAGTATAGGTTTTCATATCATTAATATTACCTTCATCTATATATATAAAAATTTAGATACATATTATGTTGGATTATATTAAATTGATGAGGCATATAAATTTTTTAACTACCAAGACCATACATGACACCTTGATAAAAGATCCATAATAAATACTAATAAACTATGTCAACAATAGTAGAAATATGTCACGTTATATCTCCATACCAAACATTATAAACCCGAATCCATTTAGAAATAATATAGGGTAAATTTTTAATGTATTTGTACATTTAAAAGGGTATAACATCCCATAAAAATAATTATATTTTGTTCTATACATAATTACTTTTCTAAATGATTTTCTGTAACAAAATGAAAAAAATGATATATGAATCAGAGTTCAGTAATCTAATTTTTTGTGATTATCCCTTTTATTCCAACAAAATAAGGATATAAAATTCTCTAGTTTAATTCAATAATGGGACTATATGTAATGAATTCCATTTAAGAGGAAAATTAATTTTTGGTTAAAAATAACTTATAAAATTCTTAGTAACATACCTAACCATCTGTATTTTTATAATAATGAAATACTAATAATCAATGGTATAAATTTAATAATATTGAAACATTAAAAATCATTTCAATAATAGAAAATGGGGATCCATATGATGTATATATCCATATGTATAACATTAACTCGATGAGACTTCATGTCATATAATTTTAGAGGTCATCCCTAAAAATAAGTCTCTATTTATTATATCATGAGTTGGCTCTATAAAATAAACATGATGATAATCGAATTAATGTTAACATATTATCTTAAGACAAAATATTAAATGTTGATCATTGATTTCAAAAAATATAATGTTATACATTTTTCATAATCATTCAGTATAATGTTCACTATAATTTTACTATAGACATGAATGATTCAAAAGGAGTGATTTCCTTTATAATAAAATTATTTTTATTTACACTGTTAAGATATATTATTTTTAGTGTATCATATATCAAATAATAATTGAGTTTAATTTAATCTAATTATTTTATTAAGATTATTAATTTTTCAGTTGTTCTGATACATTATCCGTTGAATTCAACCAATATAAATATTCATTACCTGACTAAATAGTTTTTGAATGATTTTTTATTAGTTATGGATGTGTTTATTACTTTTTTGATACTATGTTATTTTCCATGAAAAATATAACCTTTATTTTCAAAATAATGTGTTATTTTTATATAAATGAAAGAAAACTACCAATATTATATGATGAAATTTTATTTCAAAATATTTTCATTGATAACAGATACTATAGAAAATACTATATTACAACTATAATTTATAGTACTGTGAATTGTTTGAAACTATTCTAATTGCTACCAAATGTTTTTTGAAAAAATATGAATCCATATTTTCATCTCAAACTGTAATATTAATTTTGGAATCTAGAATTTATATAACCATAAAAAATATACCTTCCTCAAGTCCAATGACTTATTGTATATCCTTATATATTATAAATAATATAAGGATATTCTTCAATGAAATATCAAAACTCTCAGAAGGATTGTATTTGTATATTTTTATTATTCCTAGTGAATAAAGATAAATCAATATAGGTGGACAATATATCATACATGATATATCATATAATATATTTAAAATAAATAATATATATATATATATATATATTTCATTATTCATAATCATTTAAATTTTATTGAGTCTTCTTAATACTCTTTCAATGAGGTGTTAGTAAATACTACTTAATGGAATTCTCAATTAAAATCTAATATAATGATATAATTAAATATTATTATTAAATTACTCCAATAGGAAACTTTAATCTTGTTTTTTTATATTTTAAAAAAATATATCAAATAATATATCTAAGTGATAAAAAAACATTCCAAACAATACATTTATTGTGTACCATGTTTCGATATCCTTTAGAATGAGTTGTTTGTTATCTGTAATAAATGGAATTAATGAAACTAAAGAACCCCTAAAACACATTTTAAAAGATAATTCAATATATTTATGAAACAAGAAACACTTATTTCACTATAAAACTATGTGATTCAACTCTAAAAATTTGACATCAATCTATAAATGTAATGCTGAGCCATGAAACTTTTAGCAGCGTCATTTAGGACATCAAAATCAATATCATATATAATATAAGCATCTATGAATAAATTTTCTTTAAATATATCTTTAACAAAGATTATATTTATCTCATTATTATAATAATATTATAAGGAATATAATATCATACTTTTATTTATTAAATCAATTTGAAAAACATGTAACTTTATTGAAACATATAGTATTTCTTATTACCATTTTCCACTAATTACACATAATTTATATATTATATTCCATCACTAATATATATTATATGAAAAATAAACTTGAACCCAATCATTAATACTCTTTATGGATCATCCGTCATGTTTCTATCATAGTTAGATTACCTAAATTACATCTTAAATCTCATAAAATCTAAACAATTATTAGAATAAAAAGTCACAATCTATTATTGTATAGTATATTCATAACATATTCGAAATTCTTTATTATAAATATATTTATGAAATCAATATCTATTAGTATATTGATGATTTATACCAAAACAACAATATTATTCTATATCCTTTGTTGGATTAGGTTCCAAAATTTTTTTCTGAACATGATCACATTATCTAATTAGATTAATTCCATATTTTGTTCGTGAAATTATTTCTCTATAGTTTTACATTAATTAAAATATATTTTCTATGTTAATTTCCAATTAATATACAAAGATCTGTTTTTTATTGCAACACTGAAATAATATCACTACATTTATTTGGATAACTTACATAAAAGAATTTTTCAATATCTCCCAAAAATAAAATTTCTTATGTATTCTTCATAACACTAAATAATAATAATTTAAATACTAGGGCACCACATTGTAAAAAAGATAAATTATTTTTTCATTATTACATTTGATAGAATATTATTTAATATTTAATATTCTAATATTTAATAATAACTATAAACATTTACAATGGCCATGCTGATATATCCTACATGAACTATATATAACATGGTAGGATTCCATATTTCATATACAAGTTTTTATATAGGTTTTAGTGGATTAATTGGTTATTTAGAATTCATATTATCTCTCTGGTTACCAATAAATACCTAGAATAAATATTCACCAGACAAATCTTTTTAGAGAATCATCATATATTTTTATAATAGCCTTTATGATTCATATACGAGATTTTATATCATTAAATGTTTTAAACATTCTTTTCTTTAGAAACACATAACTATACTTGTTTATGTTCTTAGAAATAGATTAAAAACACAAATAATCACCACTTATATGATTTTTTGATGCTAGTGAAGTTTTAGGATTATATGAAATAAAAATGTAGTTTTATAATAGTGGTGAGTTTTGTAATGGGAAGATAAATAACTAGAGATTAGTGAGAAAAGAATGTTTTTTCATAATGGAGTGCATATGAAATTTGTGTGAAGGTTTATCCAGGAAAATAAATTGGAAACCATCATCCTCTTTTTAATATCCCAAAACATATATAATTTTAGGGTTCAGAAACATGTATGAGTTTCATAAGGATATATTATGCATGAAGAAACAACTTGATCATTAGTTTTTCACAACAAATGTACATGCGTTTATAAGACCAAGTGGGTTTCATGATTTTTTTCAGAAATTTGAGAGTTTTGAGAAAAAATGAAAATATGTGTGAAAATTAATATCTAGGGAAAAATATAAAATTCTCAAAAATATTCAGGATGTTACACCCAACTTGTACAATGGTGGTATAAAGGTGAAAGTTACATAAATGATTAACAATTTTCCAATAAAATCGATAATACTTTGTTATTCATTAGGTTGGTTAATGTTGAGTATCATGATTCAAAAAATATGGAAATATAATTTATTCAAGTGATTAAAAAAATATTCTAAATAATTAGTGAGCATACTTTTTTTGATTAAGTAGTGAGCTTTTGAAGTCCTACCTCAATATAGTGGTAAATGGAGGATAAATAAGTAAGTGAGACTTTGGTGTAATTTATTAAAACCAAAAATCTTGTAATTATATTGATTCTAGTATAGTGTGACTATATCAATAAAATTTAATAAACAAAAATAGTGAATATTAGTGGATTTTGGAACATCACACTATGTTGGTGTGTGCTCCTCAAATGTTTCCCATTATGGGTAATCTAAGAAAACTTTTTTAGTCTTGTTCATGTTTTTATTTTTTTCTTACATTTAAAAAGGTATTGAATAGAATAATGATCTAGTGGTAGGCATTAATCTATCAAACCAAGACCCCCCCCCCACCCAACATAGGGTGTTGAACCATGTATATATAATAATAATAATTATAGGTAATGGTTAAAATAAATGTTTTACTCTTAGTGGATGTAATGATGGTTATTTATCACAAATAGATGCTGATCTTTGAAGGAAAATTAATTAATTTTGGAGGAACTAGATACAAAAATACTTCTGATCACTAGGAATGTATTTATTTACAGCTATAACACATTTTATTTTTGCTAGTGTGGATAATGGAGAATTATTGGATGTTGTCTGATGATTATTGGATACAATCACCAAAGTAATATATGCTTTAGTGGGAGAGTTATTAAAAAAATCTACATGAATATGATTTCATGTTAGTCATCATATTAAATTTGGGAAATGATCCAAAAAATCTATGAGAGTGATTGAAATTCTTCAAAAGACAAAATATTGGTTATGTGGAACAACAATGAGGACATTAAAATAAACCCCATTGATTCCATTGATGCATTATTTTATGGGGTGAATGTTTTTTTTAAATATGTGTGGTGTCAATGAAATCCATTATGATATAAATATCACAAACGATATTTTTCAAATACTACCACATCAATTTAATCTGAATGTTTCTATACTAGATGAAAAAAATATAAAAATGACCTAAAATTGATTGATATATATACATCATATCATATATTAGATGATAGGATTTAGTAATGATGATATGGAAAATGGAATTCCAATGTGGTAGAATTCAATGCCATGCATAATTACACAATATAGGATGTTAAAGATGAATAAAAGAGGGATGAAATCATATTATTCCTTTCCTCAAATATGTAAAGGGGAAACATAATGTTTAATGGAAAACATAAAATTCAATTTTTTTCCATTTTGAATGGTCATACATCTTGGATTAATGTTCCCCATGAATTTTCAATATGAAGATGAGGATTATGATGAAATTCCCATAAGTAAAACTTCATATAATTTGAATGATTTAACCATCATTTTGTGTGATATATTGAAGAATAATAACATATATTAACAATATAATTTCATATCTTAATAGAATGAGGTATATAAATTTGAATATTAAAATAATTGTGAATAAATTTCTATGGTGGAAGCTATGGTAAATTCCAATAAAAGGAAGATTGTGAAATTGATAAATGATATGTGAAAATAATATTTGATCAATATGATGAATTGGAAGCCACTATTAAGGTGATAAATCATTAATGATATGAAATTAATAATTCCAATAGAGTATTTTAGGATACGAAACTCTATATGATGTAGAATGAAAAAGATTAGTCTTGGTTTAAGGATGAAATTTAAAAAAATATTTCTTTAATATTATAAAATTATAAATGTTCCTGGATTATAATGTTAAAGATTAGGAACAGATCAATGTGAGTGATGGTTTGACTATAATAGTGAAATATAGGTTGAAATATATCAATGGCAATTGTAATATGTTTTCAAGATTTTCTAAAATGTTTATAATGACCAGAAATTATTAAATATTAGAATGAAATAAAGAAATGATATGACAATGAAAATAGGAAATGGGATGTCTGAATTGGATGTCTAGAAAAATAGTAAAATTACTTTCAAGAGAAAAAAATGTAACCTTATAATGACACACCTGGTATGGGTCTTGATCAAAAATAGAAAGTAGTAATGATTGTTTCTAGACCATAAGAACCCTATCAAAAGTTTAAAATTAATTTCAGTTTGATTTGGGATTGTAATGCCAAATTAACCCAAAGAATAGTTTATCCTATGTAAATGACACACATAAATAATCCTCATATCCAGATTAATTTTTTTTATAATGGAGTTCAATCCCAAAATGTATGTTCCACACCTAATCCTTATAAAATGGAAAAAGAGAAAAAAATTTAATCCATACAATGTTCAATATTTTCAAAATAATTTTTATGGTCATTATTTATAGTGTGGAATATTTGGACATGTGGCTACGTACTGCTCTTTTATAATGAAAATGAATGTGTCAAATAAAACCCAACATGGTTATATGCAGAACCCAACATGGTTATATGCAGCACATCATGTAATCATCAAATAAACTAAAAATGAAAAATATATTTGAATTTATTCTAGATAATGTTTCTCCATTATACTCAAAGTAAGATCATGAATACTATTCAATAACCAATATAACGAAAAATACATAGAATAAAAGAAATGTTGTTGTAAAGGAAATTATTAAAGATATTTCTATGAAATCATACATTAATATTATAACATGGACCACTAAACATTGATGCACATCCCATAGGATATGAAATAAAAATCTAGTAATAGGAATTGAGTTAAATAAGAATGGTTTCATTATATTTGGAAATTTTGAAGGATAACGAATTATTGGCTTAGGAAAAATCTATGTATCCATGTAAGGATAAAATAAATTCCAATATCATATTATTAAGAAATTAGTCACATTTGTAATAAGTGTTGTTCAACTACATAACCAAGAAGTTATATGTCATTATGGTAAAATGTGGTGTCATGTATTTGTAGGTAAATTGAACGAAGTGGAATATCTACCTTGAAAATAGAAAAAAGATATGTTCTTTAAATCTAATATGGAAGATAATAAGTTTTGTTATAAAAGTCATATACATTTTTTCTAACCATCCTTGAATGATCTAGTAAAATGAGATGCAACTTCCGATCTCCCTAATCTGTCATCTAATGATATGCAAACATCCAATGTTTCCATATTGGATAAGAGCATTCAAATGATGTACAATTAGGAGGAATGTATGTCAAAAATAGTTCTTTAATTGGTTCATAATGACATATATTAATCTATATCACTAAGAGACCTCAATAGGGATAGGTATTATGTTCTTATCATTGATGATTACATATATATGGAATGGATAATCATTATTCCTCAAAATTCAACAATGTGTAGTTATATAACAAAATATTACAAGGAATATAAACTTATTCACGGATAGAATATTATTATTTATTGAAATTACAAAGGCACATAATTGAAAATTATCAATATGGAAGATTATATATAGAAACATGAGATACTATACAAATTTTTAGAAGTACGAACTCTTTATGAAAATGGAGTGGTTGAAAAGGACATACCATGGAAATATTCAAAGAAATATTTCTTTTATAATTATTAGAATTTAAAAAAGAACGGTATTATTTCCGGATGAATATATGACTTAGTAAAACCTATGCTATGGAAGTAATCCCATATTAAAATAAATTAAAATTTTGATAATTAAGTGTTTTATTATAAATATAAAGAATTATTGAATTTTTATATACTATGTGGATGATGGTATATTCCATAGATACTCATGAAAACAAAAAGAATATAAATACTTTATAAAGAGGATACGAAAGGAGATTGAAAGTGATAATTTAAATATAATTGAAAAATAACAGAATCTTATGTGACATATTTAATAGTATCCTGATGATATTTATAATGTGGAATATGATTCATGTAGATTATAATTGTAAAATATTAATTCATAATAAGATACCAATGATGTAAATGATGATATTGACATATATCAACACAAGATCTGATGATATGATCTTAACATGATAGAAAAAACATCACTACTCATTAAGAAGTTTTTGGTGAAACATAGATTTTTTTCTATTTATAACACATAATTTATATATTAGGTTGAGTTGAATTGTTTTTTAGAATCATTTTATGATGATAATTGGCTTCATGATACAAATGAAGAGGTTAATCTATTTGAAAAGAACCGCACATGGGAAATTGTTTTAAGGTCATATGATAATAATTTCATCAGAAATAAAATAGATCATCAAGAAAAACTAAATGTTTATAGTGTGGTAATTATTAAAAAAAAATAGTTTTTTTCAATGGATACTCTCATATTAATGGAATTTATTTAAATGTGATATTGTCACGTTATATAAAATTCTTTCACTTAGTCCCTCTTGTATACTAATGTAAGTTGGAATTATGTTTCCCCACATTCCCACTTTCCAAAGGATGGTGGATTTATTCAACTTCATCAGTGGTGTTTTAAACATTATCAAAATGTGATGATGGGATAGTGATCCCTCATTCTATGGATTTATCTAGGGATCTTTTTTTCTATTATATATCACCCTCATAGAATAAGATGGGGCTTTGGAACTAATTACTTGTGAAATCTCTTTATTGACACTAATTAATTACACTACTTCCATCTTGGATGGGAAGAAACAATCAGTTGGGAGAGTAGTCACATTGGACATCGCAGATAATGTGGGGAAATTGGGTGCATTGGTAACATATGAATATTCTTCATGAGAGGGTATCATATAAGAGACATCTTAATGTAAATAACTAATGCATCTTGTGTTTATCATGAGGTAAAAAATCCAGAGGCAATATTCTTCTGAGGATTTTTACCTTAGGAATCCCATAGTTATGTATAGATTATTCTTTTTAGTTTAAGTAATAATTTCTATGTCATGTGGATATAGATTTAGGAATTAGTTTAATATCTTACAGAGACGTGTTTAAATGATCAAAACACCCCATGGGGTGCGGATCAAGGAAGTGCATCACTAAAAAGGGAGATGTCACGTCTAGGTTTACTGATAGATTAAAATAACTCATAAAGGAATACTTGATAGGTGTTTACCTAGGAAGGAACACCTTGATATTTTACCAATTTTGGGATTGAACCATGATGAGATGTCCTGTGTACCCTAGTTAGTATATAGGGATCAAAACACATGTAGTTTCATGCCACATTTTATGTTTATGTGATTGGACCGATCCATGTAGTTCAGTTTAATGTGGTAATGATTATCATGATGTAAAAGGAGAATCAATAAGGGATGGTTTGGGTATTAAGTGTAGAAGATGACCTTTACTAAGGGGGTTTATCTTGGGGAACCATACAGGGGTTATGCTTGGTATATTCTATCATGTGTTGGATTATACTCTTTAGGGGGTGGCATGGAATACATAGTGGGAGTGAATGGATTCCATTAATGATCATAAATCTGTAATCCCATTTTCATTTCATAGGGTAAAATTACATTTTTACATCTTTTGTTGAGGAAGTTATCTTTTAGTTTAACATCAGATGACTAGGACAGTGAAATTGGAAATTTTATGTCATGTAGATCATACCTGGGGAGACTCACTCCACACCCCATGGGATTACCTAAACAATACTCATGCACCTCTAGGAAGGGAATGGAATTAGAATTGATTTAGAGGAGTGGTCAATCATGAGGTCACCATTGTGTTCCCTATTCATTAAAGAAAAATGGGCTATATTACGTATTCTTAGATGAAAAGGGAATGCGAGATGGTCAATTAGGACTTGGGATAATGTGGCTGGACACTAGAATGGGTGGCACTAGTCACATGGGGCGTTTCGGTGCAACTGAACCAGACCAATATTTTTGTGGGATTGTGGGAACTCAATCTACATGAAGGGGTGTTAGCATAAGGGAGGCACTATGAAGAAGCCCAAGCAGGGATCTTTATAATGATTAGAGGTTCACAAATGGAGGTTTTGTGAGGCTTGTTTACCTCATCTAGTTCAGGGGATTTTTTAAGGACAACTATTCATGAAATAGTGTGATCCCACCTCAGAGGGATGCCTGGATTCATAAGGGGAGTGATTTGTGAAAGTTGAATTCTTTGGGAAGAATCAAGTTCTGTGGAGGGAATTTGTCCTGATCATAGTACATAGGCCATCACGGACGACACCTCTACCTAGGTTCGAGGTTAAAAAGAATATAAGGTATTAGTTTTCATGACGTCTAGATACCTGGTGTGGTCCATTTTTTTATTCATGATGGACATGGGGGTTTAAAAAATTAGAGTGATTTTTAGAGTCAAAAGGTCATGGATCCCCCCTCAATATTTAATTGAATGGTAATTGTAACACCCCAAGCTTCCACATCAAGCTTCCCTTTGAATAATACTATAGCGTGTGTTGTACGCAACTTCGAGTTCTAACACACCACAACCAATAAAAATAACTGTTATGAAGAGTAATACACAATTTTTGAATTTTATAAATTTAATCTTTCAAAATTGACTTAATTTCTGGATTCGTATTATCGAAATTAGCTAGGGGAGGATTTTTGGTGTTTGTCTGAAATCTTTCAATTTTGTATGAATAGTGAATAACAATAAGTTATATTTTAAAACCAAATTTTAATTTAAATAATTATTAATTTTATTTAATTTTTTTTTTCAATGTAGATACATAATACCTAAATAAGATCAATGTAATTCATTGTAGTCTGTTTATAATAATTTCAGATATATAAATTTTTCTTGAACTTTATACCGTCTTTTACCCACCTCCTTGGAGGATTTGCAAATTCACATAAAATATAATTTTACCGTTTTTGTGAGTGGAATTTCAAAACTCCGAGAGACATGTCTTATATCAGTAAGAAAAATTTGGTTCAATAAGATGGAATTTTTTTTGGTGAATAGTAACTTTTTACTTTTATTTACCACTTTTAAAAGTAAATAGGGTATTTATGGGAAAAATGATATTATTATTACCCTCACACATTTAATAATTTTATTGGATAAGTATAATTCAACAAAAAAACCTTATAAATAAAATATGAACCTCTTTGGTTCACATGGATAAGAATAAGACACTTATTATTATTTTATTTAATGAAGAATTAAAAGAGGTAAAATCATTGTTTAATAACTAAAACATTTTTAATATAGGGTTATACATAATATAAATTTGACTATAACAATTCATTATAATGATAAAATGATTTCCTACATAATGGTATTTTATTTGTATTTTTTAGAACTTAAATATTTTAATTTATTTATGACACAATGATGATGCATTAATTACCTAATTAATGAAATATTAAAATAATGGATATTATAAATATCCAAATAATTGTGATTTTGGACTTTTTATGAATTGAAAAAATTTGATAGGCTAATATGACATATTAGGGTTGGTTAGATTATTTTTTTTCTGCGTAATAATGCAGTTATGAATTTCGAAAAAACAAAATTCCAAATAGTGTCATAATTGACATAAAAGAGTATTTAAAAAAAATATTTTATTATTAATTGATATTCTTTTCCTAAAAATCTATGGTTCTTTTAAAAGACATATATAATGATAGGTGTATAATTAATGAACCTCTTGAAGATATATTAGAATTTTATATTATGTTTATTAGCCAAATAATATAAAAATACAATGAGACAAGGTAAATGTTAAACTATTTAACGAAGAGTTAAATCTAAAAGTTAAAGTTAATATAGTGACCCAAATGTAACACCCTGATATTTTATGAAAAATATTGTATTAATTTCATTGATGTGTTGTGTTGTACGCTACACCAAAATTAGCTTGTGCTATATGTAACACTGTATTAGCTTGCAGTATACGAACCACTATTCTTGGCTCGTATTACACACAATTTCAAGTTCGTTTTGTAGAAATTATTCTACGCAACATTATGTATAGAATTTGTTTAATGTATAATTGTAAAAAGATTTTATTATGTTATATGTAACACCAAATGGAGCTTTCACTACACACAACCCTGACTTGGTTTGCATTACACACAATCAAGACCTTCTTCGATAGCGTGTGTAGTACGCAATTCCAAATTTCACTAAACAAGATATTATTATAATATTATTATGAACTAGTTATTATGAATAGTAATAACCATTTTTTGAAATTTTATTTTTCAAAATAAAATTCATTTTTGGATTTGGAATATTGAAATTAGCTTATGGTGAATTTTTGGTATTTTTCTGAAAAATTTCAATTTTTGATCAATAGTGGAAACACTGGGTTACTATTTAAGAACCAAATTTTTATTTAAATAATTATTTATTTTATTTAAATTTATTTAAGGCCACAATTGATACATAATACCTATATAATTTCAATGTAATTAATTGGATTAATTTTATAATAATTTTAGATATATTAAAATTTTATTGAGTTTTTCACCGTCTTTAACCCACCTCCTATGAGAATTTAAAAATTTACATAAAAATTAATTTTACTGCTTATGTGAGTGTAATTTCTAAAATATGAGAGACACGGTGAATATCAAGGAGTAAAATGTTGTGCAATATGATAAAAATAATTTTTGGTGAATAGTAACTTTTTACTTTTTTTCCACGGTTAAAAGTAAATAGGGTAAATAAGGGTAAAAATGATATAATTATTACCTAACACATGTCCTAATTCTATTGGATATGTTTAATTCGACCAAAAACAACCATAGGAATAAAATATGACCATTTAGGTTCACTTGGATTAGATTAAGACATTTATTATTATTTTATTTAAAGAAGAGTTAAAATAGTTAAAATCATAGTTTAATAACAATTTTTTTTAATATTGGGTTACACATAAGATAAATTAAACTATAAATATTCATTAGAAACATAAAAATATTTACTAGATAATGGTATTTTATTTATAATTTTTAGACATTAAATAATTTAATTTATTTATGACACAATGATGATTCGGTAATTACCATATTAATGAAATATTAACATTATTGATATTATAAATACCCAATAAATGTAATATGAGACTTTATATGAATTCCACTAATTTTTTAGGTCAATATAAAATGTTCTTATTTATTTAATTAACTTTTTTTAATCTAATCATGTTGTTATGATTTTAACAAAAACCAATTATCAAATAGTGTCAGAATTGACATAAAATAGTTTTTAAAACAAATATTATATTATTAATTGTTATTTTATTCCTAAAATATATAAGGATCGGCCAAATGAATTATATAATATTATATATATTAATAATGAACAACTTGGAGTTCGTTTTTCTTGTTATATTATGTTTATTAACCATATATTGTAAGAAAACAAGAAGACACGTTAAAAGTAAAATTATTTAACTTAAAGTTAAATATAAATGATAAGGTTAAAATAGTAACATAAACTTGTCTAATATCTATTGGATGAGATTATTTCGAACCATCACCACTGTATATTCAAAATAAATCAATTTGAATCTATTATAAACCGAATATGACTTTATTATAAAATAATATTTTATGTTTTTTCAAAGGTGCCCCTCTCCTCCCTTATAAAAAGGGAACCCCTTCCCTCTTCTCTTCACACCCTATTGAGCCTTGAATCTCAACCATCCCCTGAATATTTCCCTTCTAATATTCCCTAGAAACATTATAGAGGTTTTGGTCTCCTTAAAATAACAACCCTAATGCCTTAAGAGGAGGTTAAGAAGAGGTGCGTCAAAGAAGAGGTAATATCCTATACCGATTCTTTCCAATTTATTTCTACATCTAATTCTTCTTCTTTTTTTGTATCATCATAAATTAATAACATCAGTATCACTCATATACTTATATGTTGTTATAAATATGAAACAACCATATTTCTTCTTTTATCCATCCTACGGAAAATGAAATCACCGCGTGTGCGTACGTACGAAATACTGTCTCCACGCCGTGGTGTAATCAATTTTCCACCACCACCTTACTTGGATGGGTATAATTATGTAAATAAATAACTATATATGATTCTTGTAAAGTGATATTGATTGTGAAATATTATACATACACATCAATACAATTCCACGATCATGGGAATGATATCATTGCTCATGCCTACGTACGGACTACCGTCTCCACGAACGTGATGAGATTCATTTTCCATGATTATCCATTCAAGTATGATTATAAAGTATATATAATAAATAATCACGAAATATATTACATAATACTGATACTGGATTTATGTACAGATATGTTTCATTTACATAATTTCATTTAATTCAATAAGGAAACGAAAATAGTGTTCATGTGTACGCACGACCTACCGTCTCCATGAATAGTGTATTTCATTCCATTTATCGACCTATCATATATATTTATATACTGAATATATAATCAATATATATCATGTTTTAAATTCGGGAATTAAGTAAATCAGGATCTAAGTAATAATATCAAGAACAATATGTCAAAACATGTATGATAAATGAAACGATTTCCCTAAAACGATGCTTTACACTAGAATTTACAAAAGAATGGGTAATATAAAGTCATAAGTGAACCATATATGATATCATAACAATCAATATGATTCTGTAATAAGTCAAATACATTATTTAAATCATTATAAGGGAGTTTCAGATATGTACAAAGCATATCAGACCTAAGGTAAGGAATAATTTTGTAATCTCATTTTGTTTATCTGAGATTGCTTATACGTAAGTATTTACTGGGGTTATGTTTATCATCTATGTACATGTTTTCTAAAAATGTATACATAAAATTTTTACAACACATCCATGTACGTTTAAATTCATTTGTACCCTTTGTTTACTTTTACCACATTGTATGGAAGGAATCTTTCCTATGTTTACCATATAAGGTACTTTTTGACTTTTCTATCAAAAGTACGAGAAGAATGTTTTTTTAACATATACCGAATGAACAGATTTTTGCGGTTTTATAAAGAATTATTTCCATAATGCTTACTATGCAATATTTTATGATTATTTTCAACAAAATCCTTTTCTTTTAAAATTGAATGACATTTTGGGATAAGAAAATGATTTTAAAGAAGAAATGATATTTTCCTAAAGAATAAATTTAAAGTGTTTATTCAAAACTATTTTCTATCTAAGATGACATTATTTGGTATGATTATGTTTCAAGTATAATGTCTCTATGATTTACTTGGTTTTACATTTCTTATGATGAAATATCTATTTGTTTTATATGGATTATGTAATGATGGGATGATGTTTATGAAACCCATTTTATTCTTTGGGTTATGATGAATGTTTTATGTTTATTTTATGGCACATGTAAGAATGATTTCATTATGAGATGGGTGGGAACTATATCTCCCTCCAATTAATTGGGTAAAAATTTATATCTCATGAGATAGACATGGCTGAAATAGTAAGTCAATCTGGTTCAGTGTGACAGCACTGAAACAAGGAGTGAACTCGATTCAGAAAGGGAATTTTTCCACTAAGATGGTCTTGGAAGCAATGTCTTGACTACTATGGAAATAATAACATGTGATTAATGGTTTCCACAATTACATGTTTTATTTCCATGATATTTTATCGGGATTAATGTTTCACTATGATCTATTCCTTACGTCCTGCCATGTTTTATGTCGTTTCTCAAGATCTTGATGTTTAAACATTATGTTCATGTTTTTTTAAGTTCAAATGTTTATGATCTGTTTTATTTTATCCATTCCTACCCTTATTGAGCATTTGAGCCCGCCCTTTTATATTCTTTCGTTTCCCCAGGATTTGAAGAATGGTTTTAGGTTAGAAAACAAAAAGGGGGAGATCTTTATGGGAGATGTTGAAGATATTTCACCAAGATAAGAAGACTTTGTTTTGAGTTTCCAAAGACACTAAACTATAATGGTCCTTGAGTTTTGGTTATTTTTATGTATTAAGTATTCTGCAAAAGTAATGTAATTTCCATGTACATCAAGCTTTGTGTCTGTACAGTTGGTATCAGAGGAAATGTTTAGTTAACCATTGGAAACATAGATGTGAAAACATTAGTTAAATCCCTATAGATATTTCTAAGGTATGTGTAGGGATGTCACTAAGGTTAAGTATAAGTATAGTTTATATTCCTACAATTATGGTAATGTTATTAGAATTAATCCTAAGATGTTAGATATTGAAGGTAATACACCTTTATTATGTTGTTTTCCTCGAATGATTTTTGCCTCTCACACTATTTTTTTTTGGGTTTTAGATGATGGCTGGAACTCGAAGGAACCGAGTTGATCAATGTAATGGACAATACAATGAATGTTCTCCTGAACAACCAAATGTGATGGGATATGGAGTGAAAAATCTTATTGCTATACATACAAAAGATATGAATCATTTTGGATTTTCAAATTATCAGAGAAGGTAACAATATTCTATTGAGTCCTTCATGAGGAAACGTCCACCTTATTTCAATGGGTCTTCTGATCCACTTGTTTTTGAAAAATGTATTAGTACCATTGAAAAGATATTTTCCATACTTCGCTATTTAGAACATGAAAAATTCATTCTAGCTATTTACTATTTAGATGGTGAAGAAGATCAATGGTGGACTCTTATTAAGAATACAAGGTCCAAAGATGAAATTGAATCCAGGGAATGGGATGAGTTCAAGAACTTATTTTTCAATAAGTACTTCCCTCGCATTCTTCGAAAAAAGATGGAAAAATATTTCCTTGAGCATAAGCCAAAGTATGATGAATCTATTGGTATATACGAAGCGAATTTTATAAGGCTTGCAAGGTATGCATCTGGTGTTATCATCCAACCGGAAAGTAAATTTGATCGACTCTTCAATGGATTAAAACCAATTCTTAGAAGTGCATTAGATATAAGAGACTTCAGTAGCTATGATGAAATTGTGCGTTGTGATATCATGGTAGAAATGGAAGTTGGGGTTACATATCCATCTCATCGTTTTGACAAGAAACCAAAGATGGTGTTCAAGGAGAAATCTCAGAATAACGGGGAAAAGAAGAAGAATGTTTCATTATGCTCAAAGTGTGCAAAGAAGCATGGTGTAGATTGTCTTAAAGGGACTAGAAAATGGATTATGTGTGGAAAAGAAGGTCATCGGGCAGTTGAGTGCTGAAGTAATGGAAAAGTTGTTGCTAATTATGTGAATAAGGAAAAGACAACAGAGAATGCACCACCAACACTTCAATGATTCAAGTGCAAGGAAATGGGGCATTATGTTAATCAATGCCATAATCCAAGGGTTAATGATGATCAACGTGACCAACCCCTTAAGGCAAAGGATAAAGGGAAGTCACATGTGATCACTATTTCTGATATTGAGTATGATAATGATGTTGTGTAAGGATTAAGTGTTTATGTAATGGGATTTCAAAATAGTATCATGGAATCTCATTTATGGCATTGTGGAATTTTGGAATATCTATGTATTGGTTTTAAATAATTTTATGGTACCAGTAACCATGAAATTTAATTGAAATATTTTTGGAAATAAGAATATATGCACATAATGAAGGGATAATGAAAAAATGAAATGAGATCATGACTGATATAAGGACAAAGTTATATCATCGTTTTAGTATATAGAAATTTTGGTATTTTGGTATGTGGAAAGTGTAAACTTTTAACAACATTCATGTTTCCACTAAGGTTCAATGTGTATTTATTTTTCAAGAGAATACATGATTAAGGTATTCACATGTTTGGAATGTGACCAACAAAATATATCGTATGATATTTGGGGGATAAATGATAGTATTCACATGCTTGGTAGATGAAATTTCTAGAAATTGATTTCTTTATACTATGAGATTAGAAGGAAGTATTTTAGATAACCCTAAATATTATAATAGACTAAGTTATACATCACATAGTATTGTTTAAGGATAGAATTTTTTGATATTATTTTTGGAATGTTATAATAGTATAGTTTTAGAAAAAGGAGAACATATAGGACGGGCGACAAACCGTCACGTTAGACAAGGATGTCGGAATGGAACCCACAACCGATGTGCGACAAGACATTATTGCATTCCACTAGCCTACAGGAAGTCCCTGGTTAGTATAAATTAGTTTCAATTTATTATGTGGTATGATATACAAAGTATACGTCCATTTTAGGATCCATATACGATTAATCTCAACATAGATGGACTTATTTATATTTAAAAACTTTTTCTGACCTTTTATTTGAGATAGGTAGAATTACCCACCGTTCTATCACATGATCTGCTAAGGCTTCAAGAATGAAAAATTCAACTTCATTTCTTTAATAGATGATATGGAAATTGTTTAAGGCACAAACAACAGAGAGATTGTACCAAAATAAAGTAAGTATTTCTTTTAATTATTCTTCAACTTTAGTGGAATGATCTTGAAAACCGAAAAAAGTTTTCCTAATGTCCTCATATCCGATGAATTAGATGGTACCTTAGATCATCACAAATTTATGGCTTTATGATTATTGGCTTTTCCATAGCCATGTTCTCTACCACTCTCCATCAGAACCTGATGGTTTGATTTCCCTTCCATATCCATATTTTCATCTATGTTCTCCTATGTAGAAACCCAATGATAAGTTAATTTGCGCAACCGTTATATTTAATAATTTAGTTTTTAATGTTCTGTTTTGGTATTCCTTTTTACGATGCGAGTTTCTATTAAAGAAACATTCAAGTAGTAAACCATTTATAACCCCGACGAATTTCGATGGTGAAATTCATTTTACGAGGGGTAGAATGTAACACCCCGAGATTTTATGAAAAATATTCTTTTAATTTCATTGATTTCTTGTGTTGTACGCTACACCAAAATTAGCTTCTGCTATATGAAACACCATCTTAGCTTGCAGTATACGCAACACTATTCTTGGCTTGTGTTACACACAATTTCAAGTTCGTTTTGTAGAAATTATTCTATGCAACATTATGTATAGATTTTGTTTAAAATATATGTGTAAAAAGATTTGATTATGTTATATTACACACCAAATGGAACTCTCACTCACACATCCATGACTTTGCTTGCATTACATGCAATCAAGACCATCTTCAATAGCATGTGTAGTACGCAATACCAAGTTTCACTAAACAAGATATTACTATAATATTATTATGAACTAGCCATTATGAATAGTAATAACCACTTTTGAAATTTTATTTTTAAAAATGGACTTCATTCTTGGATTTGGAATATCGAAATTATCCTAGGGTGATTTTTTGGTATTTTTCTGAAACCTTTCAATTTATGATGAATAGTATAAACACTAGGTTAATATTTAAAAACCGACATTTTATTGAAATAATTATTTATTTTATTTAAATTTATTCTAGTTATAAAATGATATATAATACCTATATAATTTCAATTTAATTCATTGGAGTCATTTTATAGTAATTTTATATATATAAAAATTTTATTGAACTTTTCACCGTCATTTACCCACCTCCTAGGAGAATTTGAAAATTTACAAAAAAATTAATTTTTCCGCTTCTGTGAGTGGAATTTTGAAAATCTGAGAGACATGGTTAATATCAAGAAGTAAAATGTGGTTAATTAAGATAATAATAATTTTTGGTGAATAGTAACTTTTTACTTTTTTTAACACGGTTAAAAGTAAATAGGGTAATTAAGGATAAAAATGATATTATTATTACCCTAACACATGTCCTAATTCAATTTGATAAGTTTAATTCGACCAAAAACAACCTTAGGGATAAAATATGACAATTTAGGTCCACTTGGATTAGATTAGGACATTTATTATTATTTTATTTAACGAATAGTTAAAATTGTTAAAATCAATGTTTAATAACTAAAACATTTTTAATATAGGGTTATACATTAGATAAATTCAATAATAAATATTCATTAGAAATATAAAAATATTTCCTACATAATGGTATTTTATTTATAATTTTTATACATTAAATAATTTAATTTATTTATGGCACAATGATAATGCAGAAATTACCTTATTAATGAAATATTAACATAATTGATATTATAAATACCAAATTTAAAGTAAATTGAGACTTCATATGAATTAAAATAATTTTCTAGGTAAATATGACATGTTAATATTGATTTAATTTACTTTTATTCGTACTAATAATGCTGTTATGATTTTCAAAAAAATCAAGTATCAAATAGAGTCAAAATTGGAAAAAATAGTTTTTAAAACAAATATTATATTATTAATTATTATTTTATTCTTAAAAAATATGAGGTTCGACAAAATGACTTAGATAAGGTTACATATATTAATAATGAATAACTTGGGGTTCTTTTGGCTTATTATAGTATGTTTATTAACCATATAGTGTAAGAAAACAAGAAGACACGGTAAAAGTAAAATTATTCAACTTAAAGTTAAATCTAAATGATAAGGTTAAAATAGTAATATAAACATGTATAAATTCTATTGGTTGAGAGTATTTCGACCCATCTCCACATTAGATTTGAAATAAATCAATTTAGAGTAATTATAAACTTAATATGACTTTATTATAAAATAATATTTTATGTATTTCCAAAGGTGCCCCTCTCCTCCCTTATAAAAAGGGCACCCTTCCCTCTTCTCTTCACTCCCTTTTGAGCCTTGAAGCTCAGATGAAACCTACCCATTTCCCTTATAATATTACCTAGAAACATTGTAGAGGTTCTGGTCTTCTCAAAACATCAACCCTAATGCCTTAACAAGTTGTTAAGAAAAGACGCGTCAAAGAAGAGGTAATATCCTTTACCGATTCTTTCCAATTTATTTCTACTTCTAATTCTTATTATTATTTTTTTGTATCATAATAAATTAATAACATTAGTATAACTATTATACTGATATGTTATTATAAAAATGAAACATCCTAATTTCATCTTCTATCCATCCTACGAAAAACGAAATCATTGTGCATGCGTACGTACGGAATACCTTCTCAACGCCGTGGTGTAATCTGTTTTCCACCACCACCTTACTTGGATGGGTAAAATGGTGTAAATAAATAACTATATATTATTATTTTAAAGCTATAGTTATTCTGAAATATTATACATACACTTCAATACAATTCCACAATCATGGGAATGATATCATCGCTCATGCGTACGTACGGACTATAGTCTCCACGAATGTGATGTGATTCATTTTCCATGATTAACCATTCAAGTATAATAATAAAGTATATATAATAAATAATCATAAATGATATTACATAATAATGATACTAGATTTATGTACATATATGTTTCATCTACATAATTCCATTAAATTCAATAAGGAAACGAAAACAGTATTCATGCGTATGCACGACCTACCGTCTCTATGAACAGTGTATTTCATTCCATTTATCGACCTATCATATATATTTATATACTAAACATATATATTATATATACATATGTCATGTTTTGAAATCTGGAATTATGTAAATAGGGATATAAGTAATAATATCAAGAACAACATGTCGACACACGTACGATAAATGAAACGATTTTACCCAAAACACTGCTTTAACATGAAATTTACAAAAGAACAGGTATTATAAAGTCATAAGTGAACCATATATGATATCATAAAAATCAATATGATTCTGTAATAAGTAAATGACATTATTTAAATCATTATACAGGAGGTTCAGATACGTATGAAGCATATAGGACCTAAGGTAAGGGATAATTTTACAATCTCATTTTTTATCTGGGATTGCTTATAAGTAAGTATTTGTTGGGGTTTTGTTTATCATCTAGGTCCAGGTTTTCTAACAATGTTTTCATAAAATGTTTACTACTATTCAATATACGTTTAAAGTCATTTTTACCTTTTTTCAACTTTTACCACATTTTATGGAAGGAATCTTTCCAATGTTTATCATATAAGGTACTTTTTGACTTTTCCAGCAAAAGTACGAGAAGAATGTTTTTTTAACTTATATGTCATGAAAGGATTTCTATGGTTTTATAAAGCCTTATTTACATGAATCATCCTATGCAATATATCATGATTATTTTAATCAAAATCCTTTTCTTTTAAAATTTAATGGCATTTTGTGATAAGAAAATGATTTTAAAGAAGAAAAGATATTTTCCTCAAGAATTCATTTCAAGTGTTTTGTCGAAACTATTTTCCATCTAAGATGACATTATTTAATATTATTATGTTTCAAGTATAATTTCTCTATGATTTACATGGTTTTACTTTTTTATGATGAAATTTCTATTTGTCTTATATGTATTATGTGATGATGGGATGATGATTATGAAACCCATTTTATTCTTTAGGTTATGATGAATGTTTCAAGTTTATTTTGTGGGACATGTAATAATGATTTCATTATGAGATGGGTGGGACCTAAATATCCCACTAATGAATTGGGTAAAGATTTATATCTCATGAGATAGACATGGATGGAATGGTATGTTAATCTGGTTCAGTGTGACAGGACGGAAACGAGGAGTGAACTCGATTCAGAAAAAGACTTTGTCCACTAAGATGGTCTTGGAAGCAATGCATTGGCTACAATGGAAATCATAACATGTGCTTAATGGTTTCCACAATTACATGTTTTGTTTCCATGCTATTTTATCAGGATTAATGTTTCTTTATGATCTATGCCTTACGTACTGCCTTGTTTTATGTCATTTCTCATGATCTTGATGTTTAAAAATTATGTACATGTGTTTTTAAGTTCAAATGTATATGATCTGTTTTATTTTCTCCATGCTTACCCTTACCGAGCATTTGAGCTCACCCTTTTATATTCTTTCGTTTCCCTAGGATTTGAATAAAGGGTTTAGGTATGAAAAAAGGGGAAGATCATTATGGTATATGTTGAATATCTTTCACCACAATTAGAAGATTTTGTTTCACATTTCCAAAGACATAAAACTATTATGGTCCTTGAGTGTTGGTTCTTGTTATGTATTAAGTATTCTGTAAAAGTAATGTAATGTCCATGTATGTCAAGCTTTGGGTATCTACACCAAACCTGTATTAACCTTTTGGTTGAGTTTTTTACCTATCCCAAAATTATCCATTAAATAATTATTTTGAGCTTTTAGAAACTGAAAATTATTTTATTATAAAATAATATTTAAATATTTTTCTACGGTGCCCCTCGCCCCTCTTAAAAAAGGAAACTCACCCTTCCCTAAAATTCACACCATCAAAGCCATTTAGATCATCCAAACTCTACCTAAATACCCTTTCAACTATCCTACCTTCATCCTAGAGGCTTTCCTTTAGTAAAAAATCAATCCTATGGATCCCTTTTGATCAAATCAAATGGAAGAACCTGAAGAAGAGGTAAATAATTCATCACCTCTTTCAAGTTCTTTTCTACTTACACTTTATCATTCTTTTTTGTTTCCATTATAAAAGAATAAATCTAGTATCTTCTATATAATGTGATTTTATTATAAATTTCACTCAACCATATCCATTATTCTATCCATCCTTTGAATGACATGTCACCATACGTGCGTACGTATTGCTAACTATCTCCACATCATGGTGTAATTATTATTCAATATATTATAATTTGGATGGGTATAATAATGAAGTGTAATTAGTGTAAATAATAAATATAACTTGATAATTATTCATTATATGTGATATAGCATCTAATTATATATTATTTTAATATCAGAATAATGATATTGTCGTTCATGCATACGTACGGATTTCTGTCTCCACGAACGCGATGAGATTCATTCCCCATCATATATATTCAAGACTAACCTTCATTAGATGATAAAAAAATATTTAATTTCATTATGAATATTAATAAGATACATCCTATACATAACAAACATTACTTATGTAACAAAGATTATAAAGGAAAACGAATCAGTTAACACCCGAAACAATGATAATACTAAGATATTATTAAAAATGCGATGTTAAAAGAATCTATATGATTTAATATTAATGTATATGATTCTAGTATAATTTAATAAAAATTATTTTACCAATATTCAAGAGTTTAACCTACCCTTGACCCAATAAAAGTACAAAATAAGGGTTAATTCCACAATCTCTTTAATATCTGAGGTTGTTTTTACGTAAGTATCTACTTAGACATCCATATCATCAACATCCATGTTTCTTAAAAATGTATTTGAAAACATTTTTTCTATTTTCTAGACAATGGGTTAAATTCATTTATACCCTTATTTGACTTTTTATGAAATTAATTGATTGGATTCTTTCCGTCCTTTTCCAAACAAGGTACTTTTTAACCTTTACGAAAAAATTATGGTAAGAATGTCTTTTTTTAACTTATACGGCGAGTGAAGCTATTTTCCGCAGTTATAACTTTTTCAAAGACTCCCTTACAAGCTTATAAGAATATTTTTAAATATAAATGTTTTCTTCTATAATTATGTTACTTTTAAATGATTTCAAATTAGAAAGAGCAATTTCTCTAAAAAGGTTTTCATTTCATCTATGTCAACATCTTTTGATAGATTTTATGTTTGTTTTAACTTGATTTATTATGATAAAAAACATCCATATTGTATTTATGGTTTTGAGATATGTTTGACTGTGGATGTATTATTTCATATCATTCATGATTTATGGATAAAGTATTGAAATTTCATATGCCAGTTTTAATACGAATGTTTATGTTATGTTTAAAACAATTCATATGAGGAATGCATTAGACTTAGAAGGTGATGGGTGGAGCCCACTATAGCTTCTTGATGAATCGATAGGTGTCATGAGACAAACTGGAGTCTTGGACCAATGTTTTGACAAAATCTTATTTGTAGTCTTGGGACAAGGCCTTGACTATGTGGTTAGGAATGTCTGGAATTATGCATTCCATCATTATAAAAGTGGCTATTGATATTGCATATGATTATTAAACAATTAGAATATCCATGTGAGTAAGTAAATAGAATTATTTTGATTTATATTTTCCATATTATGATGATGTTTATATTGAAAATGCTTTTTTTAGTTCTATACATTGCCTTATATGTTTATGCTTATTTATGAAAGTTTCCGCTACATTGTTATCCTTAATGAGAATCTGAGCTCACCCTTTTCTATGTTTTATTTTACCCAGAATATGAAGAAGTACAATATGAAAAACCTACAAGAAGAATCTATGGGATCTCAGTGCTGTCTATGGAAACAATGTTATAGTAGTTTTCCATTTTATGATGTAATGTAAACCATATGAATGTATTTAGTACATCCACATCTTCTAAACTAATCGGTCTTTCGAAACATGATCGTTTGTGATCATGCCAATGTTAAGTAATAATGCACTGACTTTGGGAGACTAGGGTCAGGGCATTATAGTTGGTATCAGATGAAGTTTAGAACAAACCTTGGAATCTAGATTTAGATAAACTTTGATTACACCACAATATGTTAAGATAAAATTTGAGGATTAGTATATAAGAACATCCAAGAATTTTGGTATTGTAGAGATTTTGTTAGTTTTTCAAAAAATAAATCCCTAACTAGATACGAGCAGGTAGATGAGGCTCTGGAATAGATGTACCTAGGGGTAAAACCCAAAAGCACCGATTTGAGCTAGACTTGAATGTGAACTGGTGCACGACAACGGGCCTAGCTGTACTCTTGGTTACGACTCTCCTGGGGGATATACTAAGAATATTTCTCATTTTATTTAAAAAACATCATGAAGGGATTATGAGTATATAATTCCTCAAAGATAACATTTTTATGATTATGGATTATATCAAAAGACTGTTCAATTTAAGAAAAGTATTTTACAAGTTTGGATTTATGTATTGTGATACATAAATTAATCTAGAGTATGCCATTGTTTAGAAATGGTGCCTAGTGTAAGGAATGAAAAACATTTCAATGAACGCACCCCATGTAGGGATTTCCCTCCTACTCAAGAAAATTATATTGGACCTGGTGATGCAACCAGTGCTAATCTGCTAATCACCATACTGGGACAACTCACTCAGGTTATGAGTAATAACATTACCTGTGTGGAGCACCCTAATACCAGTATGGAGGTTCAATGTTAGAACACTTTATTAGTGAACAACCACCAACATTAAATGGGGTTACAAATCCACTAGTAGTTGAGGAATGGATAAATTCATTAGAGAATTTATTCCATGCCATGGGGAGTAGTGAAAGGGAAAAAGTTGTCATGGTAGTTTACTGCCTCACTGGAGATGCTGATCAATGGTAGTCGTTGATTCAAAACACAAAGGAAGATGATGAAATATAAAATATGGAATGGAGGGAGTTTAAAGAATTTTTCTTAGAAGAATATTTTCCTCATGACCATCGAGCGGATATGGAATGACAATTTATGAGTCTGAGCGAAAAGGAGGATTAGAATGTCAAAAAGTATGAAGCTAACTTTACATGGATAGTGAGGCATGCTGCAAATTATATACGTAACCCAATAAGTAATATTGATCATTTATTTTATGGGATAAAAACATTTCTCTATTGAGAATTAGTTTCACAATACTTCTCATCATATGAAGATTTTGACTTCTGTGCTATCAAGACAGAAAAATAATTCTCTATATCTTATGACATTAAAGCAAAGCAAGAGAAGAAGAGATATGTCAAACACTCTGGAAATGGAAAAAGGAGAATAAGGGAAATGTTGAATATCCATCCTACAGTAAATGTAGGAAGAAACACCCTGGTACTTTCCTGAAGGGAATGAGCGTTTGTTACAAGTGTGGTGAAAAAGGCAACCAAGCACATGATTGCAAGGGGGAGAAAGATGCTGACGATGTTGAATGCTACCATTGAAGTAAAAGGGGCATTATGAAAATGAATGTCCTAAGTGTCAAGGGAACTTAACTCAGAAAAACAAAAGGGATCTCTGCAAATATTATGATATCACTACTGCTATGTTTGAAGATCTGATATATGTGTCAGTAGGTAATTTAATGGTTTCCTCAAATTTAACAAAAGATTTATTTGATTCTGGATCATCACATTGTTTCATTTCTTCCCAGTTTTCTAAGAAAATTATATTTTTCCAATTTGATTTTACAAGGGAGTTATTAATCAAAACACAAAAGGGAATTATCATTGAAACAATGTTTTGTGAATCAGTCCCCATTAGAGAAAATAAATGTTCTTTATCTTTATAGTAGAATCACCACCACCGAATTCTTATCTAGATCCACACCCAGTAGCACAACTAAATTCAATTATTAGGGAGGAATAGAATTAAATAACTGTGGGTTAGGAAATGGATGTTCAAATAGAGGATGCACCTATTGTGAAAGAATATGTTGATGTGTTTCTAGACTATTTACCTGGACATCCTCCAGAATGAGAAATTGAGTTTTCCATGGATTTAATTCTTGGTTCAAGGCCCATATCGATGACCCCGTATAGAATGGCCTCTATGGAATTAGAGGAACTAAAAAACAACTTGAGGAATTGAGTAATAAATGATTTATTCTCCCTAGTGTTTCTCTATGGGGAGCCCCTATCCATTTTGTTAAGAATAATGATGGATTTATGAGGTTTTGAATTGAATACAGGGAGATCAATGCTTTAAAAATAAAGAACAAGTATCCCATAACTCGTGTTGATTATTTATTTGACCAACGGCATGGATCTCAATACTTTTCAAAGATTGACCTTCGATCTGGATACCATCAGTTGTGCGTGAAGAAGGAAGGCATTCCAAAGATAGAATTTCAAACCATGTACGGGCATTATGATTTTAATTTAATGCCTTTTGGATTGACTAATGCACCCTATATCATCATGGATCTAATGAATATAGTTTTCAAAGAATATCTCGATGCTTTTGTAGTGGTATTTATTGATGATACCTTGGAATAATCCAAAAGCTATGAAGATCATGAAAACCATATGCACATTATCCTGAAGACTCTTAGAAGACATGAATTATATGGGATGTTTAGAAAGTGTGACTTCTGGATTCAAGAGATTTATTTTCTTGGCCATATTATCTCTAAGGATGGAATCTCCATTGATCCTTCAAAGACCATGGCAATCCATGAATTTCCAGCATAGATGAGTAAAACTGAGGTACGCAGTTTTATTGGTCTAGTAGGTTATTATCGATGTTTCGTTCATATTTTTTCCTGGTTGGCTAACCCATTTACAAAGCTCACATTAAAAGGAGTTAATTTTTTTAAGAAAATAGACTGTGAAAAATGTTTTGATGAAATCAAGAGAATATTAGTTAATGCTCTTATATTGACTCTACCATCAGGTAATGATGGGTTTGTCATTTATAGTGATGCTTCAAAGAAAGGACTTGGTTGTGTCCTTTTGCAGAATGATAGGGTTATTTCCTATGCATCACGACAGCTAAAAATTCATGATCAATACTATCCTATTTATTATCTTGAGTTAGCAGCTGTAATCTTTTCTTTTAAGATTTGAAGACACTATTTATGTGGTAATAAATTTGATATATATACCGATCAAATGAGTTTGAAGTATATTTTCTCACAAAAAGAACTCAACATGAGGGAAAATAGATGGCTTGAACTACTCAAGGATTATGATTTCACTATACACTACCACTATGGGAAGGAAAATAATGTGGCAGATTCTTTGAGTAGAAAGGATCATGGAGTTTTGAACCAGATGAGAATTGAAAAGGATCCAATATACAGAAATCTAGTAAATATGGATATGGGAATCACCATGGAAGGTGAATCATAAATACATTTTCAAATGGTTTCCAAACCATATTTACTATAAAAGGATAAAGAGTTCTCATACCAATGATGAAGACTTTCAAAAAAAGATTAAATATGTGAATGATGGGATATTGAGTGAATTTTTGTATTAATATGAAATTTTGAAATTTTGGAAGAGTCTTTGTGTTACCGATATACCTGATCAAAAAAGGGAATTGTTGGATGATTCTTATAGTTCTAATTTCTCTATACACCCTGGGAGAACAAAAATGTATAGAGATTTGAAAGAACATTTTTGGTGGGACAACATAAAAAGGGAGATTGCTGATTTTGTTTCAAGATATATGGTTTGTCAAAAAGTGAAAGCATAAAGTCAATAGTTAGGAGGAGTTATGAAAACTCTTCCCATACTTGAGTGGAAATGGGATAATATCACAATGGACTTTGTCATGGCACTACCAAATACTCCTAGAAGGAACGATGCAATATGGGTCATTATTGATCATCTTACCAAGTCAGCACATTTTATTGCTATAAGATAAGATTTACCACTTGAATGATTGGAAATACTATATATTAATGAAGTTTTAAGACATCATTGGGTACTAATATCGATTGTTTCTGATCGTGATCTACATTTTACAATAAGATTCTGGAAAAGTATTCAGAAAGCCCTGGATACTGAACTTTGTTTGAGCACTGCCTATAACCCCCAAATAGATGGACAATTAGAACGGACTATTCAAACCAGGTAATACATGTTGATTTCATGATCACTTGACTTTCAAGGTATGTGGGATCAATATTTACCTCTAGTAGAGTTTTTTTATAATAATAGCTTTCATTCCAGTATTCAAATTGCACTATATGAAGCGTTATACAGAAAGCGATGTCGCACCCCAACATGTTGGGATGGTGTTGGTGAAAGAAAACTCATAGGCCTAGAACTTGTGGAGGAAACAATGGAAAAGGTGAAGGTAATCCAAAACCACATCAAAGCAGCTCAAAGTAGGCAGAATATCTATGTCAATAACCAATGGATGGATTTGGAATTTCAAGTTTGAGATCTTGTTTTATTGAAGGTATCTCCATGGAAGGTTATTAGGTGTTTCGGTAGGAATTTAAAATTGAGTCCCAGTTATATCAGACCTTTCGAAATTCTAGAACGAATTGGGGTTGTAGCTTACCATTTGGCAATGCCGCCATGTATCATTAATGTTCACGAATTATTCAATGTATCACTTTTGAGAAAAAACATCCCTGACCCAATGTATGTACTTACCTATGAGAAATTAGAACTGGAACCCGATCTGACTTATTACGAAGATCCTCCAAGGTTCTTGATACAAGAGAACAAGTGCTGAGAAACTAGATGACTCGTCTGGTAAAAGTTCTATGGAGGAACAATAAGTTGGAAGAGGCAATGTGGGAACCTGAGGAAATTATAATAACAAACCACCCAAGTATTTTTATGCAGTAATATTCTAGAAGTTTTGAGGTTGAAATTATTTTGAGTGGAGAATGTAACACCCCAAGATTCCATGGTACGCTTCTTGTTGAATAATACAGTAGCATGTGTTGTATGGAAACTCGAGTTCTTACACACCACAACCAATAAAACTAGCTATTCTGAATATTAATGTCTACTTTTTGAATTTTGTAAATTTTTTCTTTTAAAATGGACTTCATTTTTTGATTCGAAATATCAAAATTATCTTAGGGTGAATTTTTGGTATTCTTCTGAAAAAATTCAATTTTTGATGAATACTGAATAACACTCAGTTATAGTTTAAAACAAAATTTTTAGTTAAATAATTATTCATTTTATTGAAATATAATTTAGGTCAAAATATTTACATAATACCTATATATGTTCAGTGTAATTCATTAGATTCTATTTATAATAATTTTAGATGTATAAAAATTTTATTGATCTTTTAACTGTCTTTTACCCACCTCCTAGGAACATTTGAAAATTCACATAAAACATAATTTTACGTCTTTTTTGAGTGGAACTTCAAAAATTAAAGAGACACTGTTGATATGAGTAAGAAAAATGTGTTTCAATAAGAAGAAAATAATATTTCATGAATAGTATATTTTTACATTTATTTACCACGGTTAATAGTTAATAGGATATTTAACGATAAAAATGATGTTATTATTACCCTAAGATATTTCTTAATTCTATTGGATATGTATAATTCTACCTAAAACACCCTTATTAATAAAATATGAACCTCTTTGGTCCACATGGATTAGATTAGGACACTTATTATTATTTTATTTAAAGAAGACTTAAAATAGTAAACATCAATGTTTAATGACTAACACATTATTAATATAGGGTAATGCGTAATATAAATTTGACAATAAATATTCATTAAAAAATAATAAGATTTCCTACATAATTGTATTTTATTTATATTTCTTAGACATTAAATAAATTATTTTTTTATGACACAATAATGATGCAGTAATTACCTAATTAATAACATAATAAAATAATTGATATTATAAATATCAAAATAATTTAAATTTGAGACTTTTAATGAATTCAACTAATTTTATAGGTTAATATGACATATTAGGGTTGGTTATATGAATTTGTTTAGATTTAATAATGATGTTAAGAATTTAGCAAAAACAAAATACCAAATAGTGTCAAAATTTACATAAAAGAGTTTTTAAAATAAATATTATCTTATTAATTGATATTATATTCCTAAAAATCTAATGATCAGTCAAAAGACTTATATAATGATATTTTTATAATTAATGAACCAATTGGGGTTCAATTTAAGGTTTATAGTATGTTTTTTAACCATATAATATAAAAAAAAAGAGACATGATAAATGTTAAACTATTTAATGAAGCGTTAAATCTAAAAGATAATGTTAAAATACTAACCCAAACATGTCTAAAAACTATTGGTTGACTGGTTTTCGACCCATCCCCACATTATTCTTTAAATAATTTATTTTTTAGCCATTAGAAACCGAAAACGATTTTATTATAAAATAATATTTCTAGATTTTCCAATGGTGCCCCTCACCCCTCTTATAAAAGGGCACTCCCCTTCCCTAAAATTCACACCTTAAAATCCATTTCTCTTGGACAAACTCTAACCAAATACCCTTTAAACCGTCCTCCCTTCATTCTAGAGACCTTATATTAGTCAAAAAGCCATCCTAAAGATCGCTTTTGATCAAATCAAAAGGAAGAACCCGAAGAAGTGGTAAATATTTCATCACATCTTTCATGTTATTTTCTTTTTCCACTTCCTCTTTTTTTCTATTTCCATTATAAAATAATAACTCCAGTATCTTCTATATATTGTGATGTTATTATAAATATGGAACAACCATATCCATTATTCAATCCATCCTTTTAATGACATGTCACCATACGTGCGTACGTATGCCTTACCGTCTCCACGCTGTGGTGTAATTTTTATTCAATACATTATTAATTGGATGGGTATAATAATGATTTTAATTAATTTTAATAATAAATATAACATGATAATGATTATTTATATATGACATAACATCCAATTATATAATATTTTAATATCCAAAGAATGGTATTATCTCTCGTGCGTACGTACGGATTACCGTCTCCACAAAGGCGATGAGATTCATTCCCCAGCATATCCATTCAAGAATATTTTTCATTAGATGATTAAAAATAATATTCAAAGAATTAACATCATTCTGAATATTAATAAGATACATCATATCCATAACGTACATTACTTACATAACAAAGCTTATAAAGGAAAACAGATCAGTTAACACCTGTAACGACAATAATACTAAGATATTATTAACAAAGCAATGTTAAAAGACCATATATGATATCATATTAATATATAAGATTCCTGTATAATTTAATAAAAATTATTTAACCATTATATAATATTTTAACCTACCCTCGACCATGAAAAAGTATATGGTAAGGGTTAATTTCACAATCTATTTATTATCTAAGGTTGTATTTACTTTAGTATCTACTAGGACATCTTTTTTAATCCACATCTATGTTCCTTAAAAATGTATTTCCAAAAATTTATAATATTTACTAGAATATGTGTTAAATTCATTTATACCCTTATTTTACTTTTTATAAAATGATTTAAAAGGAATCTTTTCGTCATTTTCCAAAAAAGGTACTTTTTAACCTTTTTGACAAAATTAATATTTGAATGTATTTTTTTAACTTATACGGTAGGTGCGGACATTTTCTGCCGTTATAACATCATAAAATCATTCCTTACAAGAATATAAAAATATGTTCAGATGTAAAAGTCTTCTTCTATAATTATGTTAATTTTATATGATTTCAAAATAGAAAGATATATTTTTCTAAAAAGGTTTTGATTTCATTTATGTCAACAAACATTGATGGATTTTATGTCTGTTTTAAGTTGATTTATTATGATAATGAAATTATGATATTGTATTGATGTTTTTGTGATATGTTTGAATGTGGATGTGTTATTTCTTAGCATTCATGGTTTTTGGGTAAAGTATTGAAATTTCTTATGCCAATTTTTATACGAATGTTTATGTTATTTTTAAACCATTTCATATGAGAAATTCATTGGACTTAGTAAGTGAAGGGTGGAGCCTTCTATAGATCCTCAACACATCGGTGGGTCTAATGAGAAAAACTAGATTCTTGTTAAAAGGGCTCGAAAAAATATTATTTTCTTTCTTGGAACAAGGCCTTGACTATGTGGTTATGAATGTCTCGTATTATGTATTCCATCATTATAAAAGTTGATATTGATATTGAATGTGATTATTAGAATAGAAGAATATCAATTTGGTTAAGTAAATGGAATTATTTATATTTATATTTTCCACATTATGATAAATTTTATGTTTAAAATGCTTTTGTTTTAGTTCTATACATTGCATTAAATGTATATGCTTATTTAGGAATGTTTCCATTACATTGTTATTCTTATTGAGCATCTGAGCTCACCCCTTTCTATGTTTTATTTTCCGAGGATGAGAAGAAGTGTATTATGATTGACCTTCATGGATAGTCTATGGGATCTCAGTGTTGTCTATGGAAACAAGTTTGTTATAGTTTTCCATTTTATGATGTAATGTAATCCTTGTTAATGTGTCTAGTACTTACAAGGAAACTAAACTAATCGGTCTTTAGAGACTTGATCTTTTGTGATAATGCCAATGTTAAGTAATAATTCACTAAATCTGGGTAACTAGGGTTGGGGAGTTATAGTGATATTGGTAGGGAAGAGGAATCATGGATATTGGAGGAATTCCTGAAGTGGTATGAGATTCTCAAAGGGGAACAAATCCATGAGTCTCAGAATCACATTAATAGAGATCAATGTCAACCCTTTGCGCATTGAAGAAGTGCTCTTTGACTCTGATTTTCTACTACACAAGGTTACCACCAATCCTTCACACACTCATGAAGTAGTTCCATTACCATGGAGATTTTCAATCACCACCCATTCATGAAGGAACTAAGATTCACAAAATATTACCTTTAGAGGTATTTTGGGATGTTTTTTTTATCAAATTCTCTCCGAACTTGTCATTCCTTCCTCAACCATTCTTTTCGCACGTGTATTTTAGAACAAAACAATCACCTATATAATGGGAGACTACGGTTAAAAGGACAGTCATATTATGGGTGATGATATCTTAAAAATTGAAATTAACTCCCATTCGTGGAGCACATTCAGGAAGATTAATTACAATGACTTCTTTAGATGGGACATCACAGGCCCCATGGTCGGTTAGATACCATTAAATAGTTGAGGGTCCCTGATAGCAACTTCCAGACATCGGTTAAGAGAATATATAGTTCTAGCTTTCTTTTAATCTCACATCTATTAGGATAACAAGGTGATCTCAATCCATTATAATCACAAAGCTCATTGTCTCTATGAACCTAGCTTTGTGGAGGCTTCTCAGGGAACCAGATTCCAAGAACCTATTGTTTTCAAACAAACTCCATGATCCAACCACTAAAAATGGCCTCCACAAATAAGATTCAAAAAAACTACTTCTTGAATTGAATGGATGATTTGGGATTCATTGTTGTCTTTTCTCACTGGGAATAAATAGAATGGAATTTCATGATCAGGGAGAGCGTTTGAAGCACCTAAAACCATAATTCACTAATCTTAATAACAATAAATGATTAAAAAATAATACACATTGGGTAGGTGTATTTTGTGTTATGGATTTTGGATGAAGGATGATTTTATTATCCATGTGACCAAAAGATACATGTCGGCCTACTGTTATAGTCATTCCACTAGAATATACCATTGGAAATGGTCAAATATATGGAACATCAAGAAATATCACACATTGATCAAAGAAGATGTCTTCTAAAACCATATCAATAACATTGATTGGGAGATGCTGGAAGATGATACAGCCCTTCCACATTAGGATATAATCCTCAAGGAATTCTTGGGGATGCACTCAAAGGATGGAAAAATATTTGGGAATTACATCTGGGAATGATCTTTACCGATGAATGGTTTTGGGCCTAATGGGGATGCATGCCATGCTGTAAATTTGCAGCAGAGCTGAAGTGAGTGGATATTTATGGGGAAGTATGGTCCTCACGGTTCCATTTCTATTTCTACCATGACATCATTCCAGAGATTCTAAGAATTTTTTCTCCATGGAAAACACCTTCCACCTGTATAATGGGGAGGTTGGGATATCTTGATGGGATCTTCACAAGATTGATGGGATGAAAATTTAGGGAGATTTGTACCAACATTTACTCCTAATAGAGAATTTTTTGGAGGACCAAGAATAAATTATATCCCTTGATAGGGGATTTCTATGTATAGTTAAGGGTATAAACCAAGATAGGCCAGGGATTAATGACACACCATTTAAGAAGTAGTTCAACTTTTTAATAAATGAGCCACTACAAGATCCTATGAAGAAGTTACCATTGAGTCCATGCACATTCCATGAATAGTATCAACATGGAATGAAGAATTATTACTGTTGGATCTTAGAGGAAACTCAATAATGGTTAGTTAATATTAACAACTCAATCATTACTGTTAGCCTCAATGGAAATGTTTTTTAAAGGAGAGGCTCCAATATGTGGTTGACACTCTGACACTTTGGTTAGTTTTAAACTCCTCCATGCTTGTACACATTCTTTTTTATTATTATGACACTTCAATAATATATCTAAGATAAAAAATTGCCAATCCATAATCTCACATGACTCATGTTTGTTGTGAGAAACAACAAATGACCATGTGATTTCTCATTCATATGATACTGTTAGATAATCATCAAACACTTGGGGTCTTCTTTTATTAACTAACCACTATGAGTGTTCAGACTAAGAGATGATTTGGCTAGACGTTGGGGCTCTCTAATGTTTCAGATTTAATTTCCAACAGGCTCTTGTGCAAGAAATAGGTATTTCTATTGAGGTTTAATTATATGTGAACAAAGGTGGAGTAAGGTTTGCATCATAGTACACAAAATTATGAACATAATGGAAGTGGCATGATGATACAGGATAACTACTAACCTTATTCAAAATAAAACATCTTTATTGATTATCAATGAATGTGGATAAATAAATGAGGTTCATCAACTTACCATATATCAAGACATGATACCTATCATAGAATATTTTCCAAATTCATTTTTGACCTTGGCCCATGATGGTATGTGATCCATTTTTTCTCAGAACCTTCTTGTTAGGATTTCTCTTTAGGCATGGAGGTGGTGGTTGATCCCAATGAGGGGCATGAGAAGTATGAAAATGAAGAGATGGAATGTTTGAATGCAGTCTAACACTCATGGAATTATTCCATGTTGGAATAGAGAACATTGTGTAGGAATATTAGTGTAATAAAAATTCGCAATCATCCTCCATTGTATCATCATATCTAATTATAACTGATGTATGAATAACATCAATGATTCATTAGATGGCCAACACTGAGGAAAAGGGATTCTCAAGCATGGGTGTAGGATACCGTGATGTTTTATACAATGAAATGAGTATGATAAACACATATTTTTATATCATATGGTGAGGATGTTGGACACATATCTTAATGTCTTATGGTAAGGATGAGTAATTTAAAATATTAAAATTATGTTATTAAGATTCATTTCATAGTTTAGCATCATGTGATTGGGAAATATTTCAATTTTTAACATTATTTGACTGGTAAGTGGATTATATGGGGATTAATCACCTATCTACCAACATTTCATCCTCATGTCATGTTAACAGGGCACCTTCTATTCATTTCATGGGGTAGAGAAACAGTTT
The DNA here is from genome assembly GCA_963277665.1 of Viscum album. Classification (NCBI taxonomy): domain Eukaryota; kingdom Viridiplantae; phylum Streptophyta; class Magnoliopsida; order Santalales; family Viscaceae; genus Viscum; species Viscum album. The sequence goes on from OY728138.1 coordinate 1,207,304,792, forward strand.
GGCATTGTTAACAAAGGGACATAGTAAACAGATGTTAATGGTACTCATCCAAATAGGGGAGTTGAGGGTGAAAGAGGGTATCTTGACCTAAGACCCTGCACCAAGTAATATTATCTATAGTAGGTCACTTTTCGATTAATGTCCGGTTTATTGGACCATGGATATCAGTTTAAGGTCTTATTTCATGGAACACATGAATGGTATCTCTAAAGAATGTGTGTGACATCGAATTAAGGATAACCAACAAGAATGGAAGGGCCTAGGAGGACACCTGATTTTGTATAAAACACCTGTGAGATAATTCACAGATAGTTTAAAGTCATTATTTTCACACATGGGGTCTACTTCTATGTTAATGTTATAGAGTTAAGTCTATAGGGAACCCTAAATATTTTCATGTTGAATGAATGATTATTAACATAATGTTAGCTGAAGATAAAGGGGAACCATGTTCAATGGGAATCCTAATGGCTAAGAATTAAATTGTTTATGACCACGAACATTGTCCAATGGAATTTATTTAAATGTCATAATGTTCGGGCCATGAAACTGGGAAAGAAAGAGGCACTATGATGTGTCTACGGAATATCTAGTCCTAGGATAAGATATTCATGTGCCACTACGTTACCAATCAGGATCGAAATCAAGAAACGTGTAGATATGATACATTTCTATGTAGGAGAATGATGTCTATAGGGGATAAACTCTTCAAAAAGGGTATTGAAGCATCTCATACTTAGATATGAGTCGTCCCATATTAATAATGTGTAAGGATATAGTTTAACATCATGTTCTAATGATTTTTTCATCCAACTTTTTTCAAATGGTGTATTTCCGTTAGATTCATGGTAAGATAATCTCTTATTTAGTGGAATCCTGAATTTTTATGGGGTAATAATATAGTTTAACATCTTATGATAAGGATGTTCCTTCCTCATATCGAGCTATGAGGGAATCCCAGCCCGTTGATGGGTCAATGTAATTGAATTTAACTAATACCTTGAAAGAGTCTTGTATGATCATTTTGGGGTGCATGTACTGTAAGTGATAGATGGTTTTGTAGTTAATCTACAAATGGAGTTAAAGATGAAAATTATCAGAGTCACTATGTATCCTATGAGGATTGTAACAAATAAGCACCTAGTTCTTGAGGTGATACACACAATTTAAGATCATATAGTATGAACCATGGAAAACATTTTAGAGTCATATTGTGTGGACTATGGGTAATAAGATTAAATTCATCATGTTTGGAGTGTATAAGTGTTGGTTCATGGGTACTCATGTAGGAGGAAAGAGGTAAAACCAAAAATGAATTATCCAATAGAAGATCATGTACTATACATGTATCATGACAAAACAACACAATGTTTATGTTCAAAATTCATAGACTATGGCTAGGGCATTGGTGTCGAAGGGTTGATAAATTTGTGAATATGCCCGAGGATGAGGACATCGGGAGTTACTACGTAACCCAAGAGGATGAGAATCCTGACACATGTAGTTCTAGATCATGGTGTTATTTAAGACTAATACTAGAAAGTGTGATCTTATCTATCAAAGGAATTTGAGTAATCCCAAAGTTATCGTAGGGAATCCCATGTTTAGGGAAAGGGTAAGATTTGTTGACCATCTTATACATTTCATACAAGGAATCTGGATTTATGAAAGGGTTTAAATAATATCTTATTTCAAATTCAAGAGAAATTTAGGTTTCATATGGGTTAGGGATAAAGTCATAGCATCGTGCATTGATGAAGTTTGTTCATCCTGCATTTATCATACAGTGCATCCTGATTTTATATAGGGTAATCTCATATCTTATTCAGAGTAATCCTGATCTTTTGGGGGGTAAAACATTAGTTTAACATCATGTGCTAAGGACGTTATGATTTTTAGGTTAAATTTGTACAACTCATACTATAAGGGAATAAATTAGTTAAGGTCACAATGCTTGGACCTATTCTGAATAGTTTGTGATTGTATTGCTTGATCCATAGGATTTTAGATTATGGTCATATAGGTTATACCATGGGGAAGGGGATTCTAGTATATATATATCACAATTTAGTGACAAACCTGATGTGAGTGAGGGCCTAGGAGGCCTATGTCTACACCATGTATTCCTAAGAAGACTCACATAACGTTTAATGTATAGTTTATTGAACTTGAACTCCTATTTTATGGTTATAGATTTTGGAGTTGGAACATAGTTTAATGTCATGTGTCTTGGTTGTGGACTCCTAGTTTAAGGTCATATATTTTGGACCTGGTGTGTGGTTTAACATCATGTATATGGGATGTGGACAACTAGATTAAGGTCATAGAATTCAAACCTAGTGCATAATTTAACTTTGTGTGTCTGGGAGAAAGAATCCTATATTATGGTCATTGATTAAAGACTTATTACTCCCCATATGTGAAGTACTTCTTATGGAACTTGGCATTGGTGGGAGGCGTGATATTCTCTCTCTCCATGGGGATCAAATAGTATGAGTCATTGGAATGGACCTTAAGAAATATGTAGGATCCTTCCAACCTTGAATCCAACATTAGTGGACTATTCCCAGGTATCATTAGTGTTCTAATATCCATATTTGTTTCACCCTAGAAGAAGGAGTGAATGTGAACATTTTTTAAGGCTCTCTATGCCATGTTCAACTACCTCTCTAAATTGTGAAGGGCAAGGATTCTAACATTGATAGAACTGTTTATGATATTTTTTCTGGGTTATTCTAGTCATATAAATATTTTCAAAGTGATGGAAATGAAACAGTAATGGGAAGGTCAACCTCTATTTATTAGATGAAGGAATATGGGATCATATGTTTGGAATTATGAGTTGTCATCCGATAATCCTAGCGGGATTTTGGGATCTTGTTTGGCTAAATTTCTTATTTTGTCCACCCATATTATATTAAATGATAGATATGGTTTTATTGAATTCCTCAATATTTTTATTTTGTTTTCAATGATATTGGGAATTCTAGTTTAAAGAAATGTTGTGCTTGGCATAAAATGTCTTCAAATCGAAAAAACAAAATTTGGTGTCATTTACAATGAAAATGGTGTGAGGAATCCCAAATTGGTTGATTATGTAGGATATCATGAATTCAATAATTTGGATAAATCATTTACTTTTTAGAAGATAAGGGTTTCTTCCCATTTGGAGAATATTCTATCACGGTTAGAATGAACCTCCACTAGAGTGTTTTTTCTTTAAGGTATGACCACGCAAAATCAAGTCCTCGAATAGAAAAGGGAAAAGAATACATGGTTGTGTGGAGGATCTCTTCAGATAGATTCAAAATGTTGTCATGGATCTAACACATGTTACACCTCTTAGAAAACCTAATATTGCCACGAACCACGATGGACCAAAATTATCCCAACCATGGAATCTAGTGGGAGACCTTCAATCCAGCCAGAAAGGAACGAAAAGAAAAGTGGTGAACTTTCCAGTATAACCAAGAGAATATCTTATCCTTGTACGAAATACAATAAAAATACATAAAAATCACATTTTCAGATAGATTATTAAACTTTAGGTCTACTATAGAGGCTAAAATGTGCTTTGTTAAAATAGAAATGTTCACTCTAGGATCAATCTGGCAGTATAATTACAAACTAGAGATACTCAAAAAATAGTTTTTTATAGTCTGTTTCATTCTATATTTTGGGGGAACCAGAGGGTTCTAATGTGGATGCATCAAAATCAGTCTTGTTTTCAATATTCCTATCATCATCATCTTAATTGGAAGGTGTCAATTCCCTATGATGTTCCTTATGGATGAATCGATCAACCTGGTCAGGCTCTTTAAGAGATGCATATAAACTCCATAGGGTATCCACTAGACCATTTTTTACTAAGGGGTGTGAGTCAATTCTGGGAGAGAGGGGAACTGTGCCATTATCTAGAAATTTCACTCTAAAAAGAGAAATATCTTTTGATTTATGATGTTTTAGTCACCATTAAGTTGTTTGATGACTATATTGGAGTCTCTCGTAACATTATGTAGAACCCGAGGACTCCCTGAGAGGGGAGGGGTTAATTAGGGTGACAATTTTTTCTTTTAAAAACAAGGATCTTGTTCCCATTTTGGTAGGAACATGTTAAACCTGTATGAAAAATAAGAACAGAAATCAAAACAATCACATGCAGAGAGATGACACAACACATTTTACATGGTTCACCACTAAGGGCTACATCCATGGAGCTTATACTGACAAGTTTTCATTCGTACCAAATTCCACTATTCTTCACTATTTTTGGATTACAATGGTTCGGGCACAGACACTATGTCTCAGGCTCACTGCCTTTACAAAGGTTCAGGGATAGCTCACTACGTACCTCGGGTCACTCCAATTGACTCCCCCTAGGTCACTGCCTTCGGTGAAGTCCCACTCAGTTTATAGACATGAAGGTCTCCTCAATAGATTTTCATAGAAGTCTTTGCCTCTGCTTAGCACAAGACTTTGCTTGCATCATAGTCTAGAAATGATGCACTTATACGCATTGAACCACTGAACATAATAACCCGAACGTACAAACATGATACACAGATTATTTCACATAGCAACAATCATTTGTGTGCGAGTTCTCACTTTTGCACGCAATACCATATTTTCACACAGAAAAAAAATTTGTGCAATTTCAACTTTTTACGCTTAGCCTATCCTTTTTCGCCAACGATAAATTTTTCGCGCAAGATGGAATTTTTCTCGTAACTCAAACTTTTTCACACAACTCTCATTACGTGAACCATTTACGTGCATCAGACCTTAGATCCTCTCTATGTCTTCAACCGTACAGAATGAGGGGGTCACCTCTTATTTATAGGAGTTGGAGACACCTGTGCGCAAAATCCCCTGTGGCAGGAAAAACTTCTCATATGGTGCATAATCTTTCACAACCATATCATTTTCGTGCACATCTCCAGATGTTTTACACAACCCTTGTATTTTCTATTTTTCGATGTTCTGATACCAAAACACAATTTTCACAAAAAACTTCGATCCACCATTTTGTGCACCACACTGTTTTTCGCGCCCAACTCAAGTATTTTGTGCACAACCATTATTTTCTATGCACCACTTCCTCTTTGCGCACTCCTTCTTTTACCAACAATCCATGTCATCATTTTCTGATTTTGAGGCCCAAAAAATTGGAAAACACTGGAAAAGGGTGCCACCTTCATTAGTGTTGTCTACTTGAACTGTATGATCACTTTGCTGGTACACAATCTGAACATCCACTGAGAATTGACAACAAACAAAAACCATACTCCAATTCATGAATAGAATATCCATGGTTCCAACAAATTAATGTTGGAAAATTAAATCTATAGGTTTATCTCAATACCCGTAATGGAATCCTGATTCTCTGACTCATTGTTAGTGTAGCCTTCCGACAACAAAATTGAATATACTGGACAACTTGTGTAGGGGTGATAAAGACAATCACCACACCTTCTATTTTAATCTTATAATTATTCATTCATATAGAAATTAGACACCAAGATGCACCATGAAAATAAAAATTCCGACATGGAATAAACAAATCAACTTAGGGGATATATTCATCTGGGAAATCGACATCTAGGGGAAATTCCTCAGAGGCTGGAAGGTGGACGAAGAATTATACCAACACCTGACTCTTAATAGCATTATAAGGAATGAACCTTATTTCCAACTAATAAGGGATAAGATTCCTATAATTCCATCCATCCCATCAATATGGGGTGATTTAGGATATACTTTATTGGACCAATATTAGACACTAGTTATACCTCATGATGCAATAAATTATTTCATAGCTTCTACCCCAAAAATACCAGCCTAAAGCATAACTTCTCGATATGAGGGTATCTAGTTTCTATGTCAAGGAAAATTCCAATGAGATAGTATAGCTATTCTCTCTTGCCCCATTGTTTTTCTGGGTGTGAATTTTACCAAGGGACCAGTCTAGGGTGGTCACATAATGAACCAATAGCTTCCCGAATGTAGTTGGCATCATAACTAAAGGTTTTAGAAAATAATTCTTGATATATTTAATGGTGGTCAGGAACTCTTCATTCCACTGGTTAACATTTCTATTATTCATGAGCCTCTAAAAGGGCTTAAACATGTGGTCTATATTCATGATAAATCTTTTTTTGTAGGATATGTGGAGTTTGGGGACTCGCAACTCACATAGCTTTCCCCTTGTGTAGCACCAAGATAATGTCCTTGATCTTCTCTCATTTGATCTTGATTCAAATTCATCTAAAAAAGATGTTGAGAATAATCATAGAGGTAACATTAAAATTTCACTTTAAGGGGATCATCCTCAAATTATGGGATCATGGGAAGATGAACATTTTTTCAAGTTATTGATATGGTCCTAGCACTGGTTGAATTTTACCACCAATTCAACCACGTAGAATTCAAAAAATTTCCCACGAATCAGTTTGAATATGTGATGCAAGATCCATTGATACATGGATCCTACATTATTTTGACTGAAATGCATCGCCTGGAAATAGACGTTATCTTATGGATAAAGGAGTTTTATGTCCTAGAATATGATAGAGACTCTTATAAGATCATTCTTCTACCTAATAGGGATGATGTTGTCTAGCTTCTTATTGTACTAAACTTCATTGATAAATTTGTCTTTGATAATCTTATCAGCCCTAGCATAAAACATGGAAACATGATTAGGGTGCATCTTTCTGTGTGGCTTCTTGAACCCATGATGACTCATTGAAACACAAATAAGTTTTATTTTGACCTGATGGGTATAGTCCTAGAATCTAATCATATCTATTGGAAAAATACATTGTAATTCTTTATTAAGAAATCCACATACTAATACTGCTCCTCTAGTGATATGACTTCACTTAACAGTGTTGTCCCCAGATCCTCCTCAAAATAGAGTTAAACCTGAACTAAGTCATCAAAGGTGGTGGAGACACCCTCTAAAAATGTATAAGGGGGTCTTATAGAACCTCTTCATCATCTGAGGATTCCAAATTAGAGGGAGGTTAGATTTCATTAAGGCTAGGTGGCTAAGTGGAATCACTAGTTCCAACATGGGAGGGCATAGAATATTTAGTAAAGGATTCATGTTCTACTAAAAAGGTGTCAATATAATATTTCAAACTATTTTCATCTAGACTTAGGTAGTATGTACCATGCTTGATGTATATGAAATGGTGGTGATTCAGTTACTAGTTCAATCCAACAATGTGGAATAGATGTGAATTCCATGAATTGGTGTTAATGGGGTGAACATCTCAGTACCTCAAAGGTGGGGGGGCCTTTGGTATCACTCAACCCTATCTAGTGTAATAGTAATAGATAATATATGGATGTCCATACCTTATAGGAATAAAACATCACATTTTCTCATAAATTTCAATGAAACATTCGAATTCCATCTTTGTGGTATCCAATTGATAGATTGGGAGGATGAACGCATCATCTAAGTGTTCACGTGGATAGGATGTAGTGGTTGTACACTAATCCTCAATGGATTAAACTTATTTCCCTTTTGTTTTGTAATATACAACATGTAGATAGTGGGATTCATAAGATTAAAAGGGATATTAAACACCTTGAAGTACCTTTACCAGACTATTGAGGGAGTATATGAGGAACTAATGATATGAATAGGGTACCTCCAAATGTATATGAAGTTAAGTCCTACCCATAAGAATGTCGTAGGTGGAATCCTATGAAACTAACTTTAATTAACTTTTTTATATCAATCCACTAAACTAGTTATTCAACCAAATCATTCCACAATGATTCTTCTTAGTATTTTCATAACCCATAATTTTTTGGTCGAAGGGAGTCAAATCTACTTCAGTCAGTACCATATTGTGGAGCATACATGTTGGGATGAGGTAAATCCCAAAACATGTTTCCACTACCAGTGAAGAAACTATGTGCCGTTGAATTATTCTATGATTTACAGAAGGTGGATGTACACCTACATGAGGTATATTTCATCTTCAATAAATAATGATATAATATATTGGCATCTTATTTGATTTTCCCTCATTGTATAGTAGGCTTCAGTGGTACCAAACTCATTTTAAAAACCAAGAGGGATTTATAATACATATATGTGGGCCTCACACATTTCATTCAATAAAATAATGTACTTAAGGACAGGTATCCTTGCAAGAATTATATCTATATGCTGCATCATATCATACATTAGTACCAATGGCATGTTTTTACTCCTAGGGACACTTCATGTTAGGAAATAGAATGTGTATTATTGGTTGTACCACAGGGTTTTCGATGGTACAACTGATATTTGGATGCAGAATAGATGACTTTAGATAAAATACTACCATATTACTATCAGTGGTCAGAGGCATATCTCTATCCAGATGTAGCTAACGAAAGTGCGGTAATTGCTAATCTACTTAGTCAGTTAACCATGTCAGGTTCAGTAGTGTATTTGATGGAATTTATTTAGAGGAATGTGTCTACTGAGTTCTATATAAAACATGATACCTAGTCATTATTTAATCCACAACCTATTTTGAGGTACCATTCAGAGAACTCTATCATATTTCATGTCCTCATCCTTTCTTTCAATGACCTCATTTGGATGCATCATGGGTATTTGAAGGTCATTCCTCCTCATCTGGTAGTGTGATGCGGACTACAAACTCGATGGATTTCTTGGAGGAATACCATAGGGATAGTTCCCACTCACGAGACATGAAATCACTGAGGCTGCGGGATGGCTTCAGCCTAAGTGGGGGACTATGATTTCCCTTTCACTGTTATTTCGTACTCATCTCGGATTTGAATGGCTATGGAAATTATGTAGAGGTAGTAATAGAAATATTCATGGTGAATGAATGATTTTATAGTCTTCCTAATAAATCATAGTTGACACCATGGGAGCGATTGACCACTCTATGAGCTAGACAACTGTCATACTTCTAGATCCCATGGAATTAAGTTTGTTGACATTCACTTAATACATCACTATCACTTCTGAGGTCAGTGGAGATATGTGTAACCTATGTTGTAACATCACACAATTTAACCAAACCATGATTCACATCATTCTAAATCCTATCCTAGAGCTCATAGCATTTCTTATGGTATATGCATAATCTTTTTGGTGCAATCAATGGTTGGGGTTGTTAATGAGTTTGAGTTCATTGGGCTTTTTGCACTCTTGAAGCTTTATGATCATTTTTTTTGTCTGTAGTGGAAATATCTAAGAACCAATACATCCATAATAAAATATGTATGGTTCCATCTTTCATGAAATGGAACTCTATAATCCTAGACTTGACAAGGGTCTAGAGATATATTATCCCATCTAGGTTGTTGCACTTGGTTTAGTGGTGTCTGGTGGTTCTGTTCTGGGTGAGGTTGCACCTGATAATGCCTTGCTAGTAAAGGATTAAATTGGTATGGAATTAATCAAAAATGTTTTTCTGGAAATGGTCCAGACAATTTGAGCATCTTAGTGGCCTCTACCTAGATTGTAGAAGCAATATCTACATTTGAAGCTCTTTATGGGGGAGATATAAGAGACAATAAGAATGAGTGTTTAGACTGCTACAACACATCCTATAAATGTGGGTAATTATCAATATACTTCCAAAATACCTGAAGAAAAATATTTTTGTTGAGGGTATGGACTATCTTAGTCTTAGAATTCCTCATTCACATCATTAACAGCTTCTCTTGACATAGCACCATGGCAAGGGAGTACTTCATGTCTTTCCATCGGGGTAAAAATATGTGACTCGATCATGAAGAGTTTTTTTGACTTGAAGAGGTCATAAAAAATTTACTTATGCTTGGTATATCTGAAATAGTATATAAATTACTTTTTAAGATCTTACTATCCAATGATAAACACTATAGGTAGAAGGCTGGTCTAGAAAAATACATGTCCTTCCAAGGTCTAAATGAAGAGTCAGAGATTGGTGCCCTATTACTTATGTGGGGTTCCCATCATTGGTTGGAACCTTGAGATTAAGTGTAAAAAATGATATAGTTGGTCACCCATCCCATTTAATGTGGAAAATCTATGGTTACCAAATTTCGGGGGTGCTCGCATGTCTTCCACCCAAGCTAGGTCTAGCTTCCACTTAGGTGGGATCACCACCTATCACATCTCTAGTGCCTGAAGGAATGTAGTGAGAGTGGATATCAAGTCATATTTTTCAGGATATTTATTTTGAAAAGGATTCATAAACACTAATTTGTTGACATGATCATGAACTTGGTAATCTAGCTCAGTGACTTGTGTAGTGGAATGACCTTGAACTCGAGGAGTATGACTACGCTTCTCTGGTGGGTTTGGTGGCTCATATATTGATCAATTTCAATAAACTTCTACCTCTAATCTATATTGATATATGGTATTATCATGCTTGTTGGGGAGAGTCTGAAAAATAAGGGCTTTCTTCTCCTTTTTCGGAGAAATGGGATCTCACTAGGCAGTGCCATAATACAGACATCTATTAGAACGGAGCTCAGATATGATCCTTTTTTGATCTTCATCCTACTAGAGGAAGGATGCCACCATAGGGTCTACCTCAATTTTTACTGCCACCATGGATTGATGGAAGGGGAAAAATGAACCTTACCCTTGTTGATGTTCTAACACAGATGAAATGTCTCATTAGAGGCATCACCAAGACCACATGTTTCTCTCTACTGATGAGTAAGAGAAAAAGTGTAGTGGTATGTCTAGTTTTGTACAACCCATTGGGGTGTGTTTCCCCCATCATGCTCTACATAAGTGTCCCTATTTACCTGATCCATAGGATGTTTTGGTATATCCTTGTTTACTGTAATAGTATTCAAATGGGATTTTTCTTATTTGGTGTGTAGGTTAGGTTGTCACCTAATAGGGCTGACATGGATAGTAGAATAATATCCCTAGCCACTGATCTACGCATGGGAATGTGTACTATCCATAATCTATCAGATAACTATGAGTCTCTTAACAAATCAATGTTTGAGGGTCTGTGAGTAGATGAACTAAGTGGAGCATTGGGAAACCTATAGTGCTTGCAAGTAAACCCATCTACACTACTAATCGAGGTTATCGAGGATCCCCTGGCATATTGGATAAGACAGCTAATGATTGAGGTGGTTGTGAAACATAACATAGATGATATGAAATAAACACATGACCAGACCCATGGTAAGGGACTCTGAGATGTTGATGTTTTGAGAAAAAGGCAACCAAAAATACAACTGATTGTTGGTCGGTGGCTAGGACCTCCTAATATACCTCTTATTCAGAGGAAGGGCCCTATCTTTTTTATCCCTTACTCTGATCAGCACAGGACGAGATATAGGTTTTTTCACCGATATAGATTATTTCATTAGTTGGTAGTCCATTATATAAGCTACTTCAAGATTCAATTATTCTTTTCACTTTGGGACATCTCTCTAGGGAGGTACCAACTGCATCCCTAAATCCCTGTAGGAAGGCGTATTCAACACAACTACTGGTGTGAGGATAGCAGCACTCATCCATGGATCAAAAAAATTCTCTCAATCTAAAATATTTATCTTAGATCTTAATAGCTCTTGATCTATTTGTGTAGATGTGAAGATGTGGGAAATTGGTGGTGAGAGGGATGGTTGCACTCTGAGCCCCTAGAAGTGGCCCAAGACTTCCTCCACTTTAATGTACCTATTGAGCTCTATATGGATCCTATATATAATATATTAAATTATATGTAGATTTAAATATCGATCTCCTACCATATACTCTAATTGCTGGGGTGAGAGATCCATCATCGTGTTTTATATGCCCTCGAAATTGGTCAAGTCAACAAGGTCGATGAGTACTAACTATTTCCCATGATGCCACCTCTAAGGGAGAGTGTTTTACCTTATAACCTATGATGTTTCTTCAATTCATGTTACTTATTTCATAATGTGGATAACATCCAGGAAAATTTCTGGTAATGTAGGGATTATCTCATATTTAGTTGGTGAAGGAGTGGGGAGGGCCTCAACTCTAGTTGGTTAGGGCATGGGTGGAACTCTGTATCCTCTTTCATTGAAGCTAGTAGGACATCTTATTTTGAAAGTAGAAACATAGGTAGGGAATCCATGTTGATCAGTGGGGACAAGGTTAGGATCTCCCTGATGAGATTTCAGAGTATGAGGAGGATCTCCATACTAATTGTTTAATGAAAAGGTAGGTCCTCCCCTATGATTGTTGGTGAATCAGGGAATACCTCCACCTAGGTTTGTGATAGATTAAAGAAGACCATTTCACTAAACCAAATCCTTATAAATTGACCCATAATAGTATTCGCTGGTGCTGGTGATTTAAAGGGTCAATTGATCATGCCTATGTGGTGACTAAGGACTCAATCCCCATTGGGAAAAGGCAAATACTTATTCCTCTAATGTACGGATCTAGTGGAATGTAAAAATAGTGGAAGGGGACACTATATCCATGGAAGATACTCCATTTTAAGTAAATATCCTTAAAATTTCTTGACATTTTTAGTGGGAGGCTCAGACCTTGGGAAACAGTGTCGGGGTGAATTCCACCTTCCCGTCATCCTGTGGGATCTATCATTGCTGGTGCAAACAAGGCCTAGTGGGATCCCACCTTGGGGTTCTAGGGTAGTATTATCAATTGAGATGACATGATAATCCCCTACATCATTCGATTAGGAGAGTAATCTATAGGATCTATTTTGGGGAGAATCCTGAAGAAGTTTTCTATTAGATTATGGGATGGTTTCCCCTATCATGACCCTCGAAGGGTGTCAATGTCGACAAGGTGTCGATGCCTCAAGGTACTAGTGGGCTATGTACCTTGGGGGAATGAACTTATCTTCTTCATACTAGATCATGGGTGCATCAATTACCCTTTATGGATAATCTATGAGGTTGATATAGGGCATGGTTTCCCTATATATTAATTCATGGTGGAATTCATAGTTGAAGTGTAGTTGTTCATGATAGTCACATCATTGCTTATCTTCCTTAGGTTAATATAGGAATTGAGTGGATGATTTACTATTGATAAGGACTTATAAGGAATGTGGATTTATATATTTTTATATGTATAAGAAAATATATTCCCAATTCCTCTGTGACTTCCAGTTTTCTGAAGTAGAAAAATATTCATGTTGATGTTGTCAGAGACTGGGAATGACCAACCATTACTACCCCAATTCCCTATTGAGTTCCATGAAAGGCCAAAACATTTTCATGGTGGGACCTAGTGCCTCAATTTTGAATCTAGTTATAAGTTAACCTTGTGATTTCTCAAACTCTAATATTCCCCATGTTGAAGATAATATTTTTATGTCAGACTCACCATTTTTTTTCTGACACATTTATCGGGGCTTGCTTGTGTATTAATGTACCTGGGTATTCTATTTCCTTATTTTCCCACTTTCCAATGGTGGCCATATTTCATCACCTTCTTCTATATTTATACTCTATAACCAAAACATTTTTATGGTATGTTGGTTCCCCTTTCCATTGATTCCTCCTTTAACCTAGATTCTTAGTTTGGGTCTCCCTCATAGATTAAGTAATGGTCATGCTTCTCATTCTCAGTGCCATCACCATGTAGTCACTAGTTAATTACACAACTTTTATCTTGTTATGGAATAAACCTTCTTCTAGGAGATTAGTCAAATTGTGCATCACTAATCAGGTTAGTACAATCAGGTCATTCATCACATGAAAATCATTCTCATGATAGTGCATCACATATGAGGAATCCTAATGTGTGGACCCCAAGGAACCACTTGTCGATCATGAGGTAACAATGTCTGGGGAATAATTATTCCACGAATTTTTGCCTCATGTATTCAATACACATGAATTTGATAGATTTTTTAGTTCATCTCAGTATTTCTACATACATTTGATATAGATTATAGAACATGATTAACATCATGTGGATATGGGTTTGGGGGATTCGAACATACCATGGGGTCAGATCAAGGAGCTTCATCACAAGGTGAGAAGATGTAACAACTAGGATTAAGGATGGATCAGAACTCCTCCTGGAGATAGACCTAAGAGGTGGTTATCTATGAGGGAACACCTAGATAGTTTACCAATGGTGGGATTGAAACTCAGGGAGGTGTCCAACATAGCCTATTTAGAAGATAGGGATAAAACTCATGTTGTTTTTACTTCCATTGTTTATGGTTGTTTGATAGGATGGATCACATATAGTTTAACTTCATATAGTAAGGATATACATGTTATGAAAAAAGAATTGATGGGGGATACAGTCAGGCTTGTGCATAGAATTTTCCCTTTCTCAAGATAATCTCCCTTTGGGGTATCATATTGGGGTACACTGGGTGGCTTCCCACTAATGGTGTCATGTACTCCTCAGGGGTGTCTTGGAATCCATAGAGGGAGAGGATGGACACCCATAATGATCATACATGAGGGATAATGTGTGACTTTCAGGGGATGAGACTACAGTTTTACATCATGTGCTAAGGACATTGTCATTAAGTTTAATGTTGTATGACTAGGATATGGAACTAAGTAGTTTTATGTCATCCAACACAATATGTGGTAATCACTCCTCACCCCTTGGTCTTACAGGACCACTACTCATGTGACTTTGTGAATGGTACGGAATTTAAATAACCATAAAGGAGTGGCCAATCATGAGGTCTAAATTATGATCCATTTGATAAGAAGAATAAGGGGTTACATTACCAATTTTTATAACCAAATTTAACTGAGAGGGTCGAGACAAACATCATATAATGTGGGACAAACCATTAATGTGTGTCACTGGTCACATGGGGACTTGATGTGCAGTGGAACCAGTCTTGGATTGGCATGGGGGACCCAGGAACTCAACCTTCATGAAGGAGTGTTAGTATAAAGGATGTCCCATGAAGAATCCCATTAGAGGTGATTTATGAAGATTAGAAGTTCCTGATGGTGGTTTTGGAAGGCTTGGGGCCCTCATAGAGGTTAGGGTATTTGTGCAGGTCTGTATTTTATGAATCTTGGAAACCGTGAATGATCTGTTTTTATTTAGTTTGTGTTGCTCAGTGGGGGTTTAAAAGAAGATAGGGATCTCAGAATTTGAAAGCATACAAATCCCTCTATACATGGGAATGAATTGGATATTTATAGAAAAGAAGCATCACATCTATTTGGGGTGTTTGAAAATCAGTGTGAGCATCATAAAGGGGTCTAGAACCGCGAGACTGAGAGTTGTGTATGTAGAGCACAAATTCAACACTTTATAGATTCACAAAAAAACCATTCCTCCAAATAATCATTGCATGGAGGTTACTGTCATACCTTCATGCAATCAGGAAAGGGTTGTACAACCAAATATCTATTTGAGCATCGACAGTTTGCGAAGGACATGATCTATATAGATTATTATCTTTAGAGGGATTTTGGGACATTGTTTCTTGTATTTTCTCTAAAACCTCTATTTCTTCCTCAACCATTCCAATGGAATGTGTATTGTATTTCAAAAACATATGTTGAACGGATTGATATAATTAAATTATTGTTTTCCCTATTATTGAATAAAAAATTTAATTTCTTCCATATTGATTATCAATCTACATTTTTAAATGAGGTTCTAGAGGAATAGGATTACATCAGTCAACTAAATGGTTTTATTATCCATGAATATCATATGAATTTTTTTCAGCTAAAAAAGGATTTATATATATTGAATCAAGAACCAATATCTTTGTATTTTAGACTTAATCATTAGGTAATTAATCTCATTTTACAATGCGTGGAGTTGACTACAATATACATACTAACAATAAAAATAATCAAAATATAATAATTTTGGTTTATATTGAGGATAATGTATTTTTTCGATATAATTGTGAATAGTTAAAACAATTCCAATGATTTATTAAAAGAGAGTTTGAAATGTAAATAATTTGAAAAATGACATTTTATCATGATTTACAAGTTATCCAAGTATGTTACTTCATGATTATATCTCAATAAAAATAAAAAAAGGATGTTCTATGATGAATCAAATTGGATATTTCCATAGAGATGAAAACTCTGGTTGTAGACAAGAAGAAGTTTTACATATATGATGATGTAATGTATTGAATGTTATATAATATAGTTAGATCATTAGAAGTATGTTTTACATAACATCAACACAAACTGAATTGTTTTTATCCATATGATAAGTGTTGTTGTATTAAATAAATGATAAGTAAAACCACTAACTGTAATTGAAACAAATACTTATATATATCTTGGTAACATTTCATTTTAGTTTTTTTACAATAAAAATATTATCAATTGTAATTGGGTAATATATATGTAGATTGGGATGGTTTTTAAAATGATAGAAAAACAATGTTTGGTGTTAAAATATTACTCAGTGGATTATTTATTTTTTGTCTAATAATGAAAAAATATCTTATTTCATGGATATTTGTAGATGATAAATACATTGGTGATACTCATGATTTCTCATAGTTACTATGGGTGATGATGTAACATAATGATATGGGAGTTTAAATGACATCTCCAATTGGAATAAAATGTGATAATTCATGATATATAAAGCTTATAAAGCTATGAAATATCACTCATGAAAAATTTATATGGAAATAAAGTTTCATTTTATCAATAATAAGGTTGATTATAAGATTTTAAAGTTGTATTATGTTCCTATAGAACTTCATGTTGCAGATATTATGAAATAAAATACCTAAAGAAGTGTATAAATTTCATCGATTGGCTCTTGGATTTCAGTTGAATACACATATGAATAAATATTGTAGTGGAACCCCCACTTATAGATTTATAATTTTGTATAATTATTTAGTGTAATGGTTTTTTTAATTCTATAAGAGAAAAAAAAGTGAACTTTTGTTTCATTTTTAAAGTGGGTGATGTTCTATTCATTAAATAGGATAAGTTGATAGGGAGTATTGAAAAATAGGTTCCCTCAAAAGTATTAAATGTGAAAATAATGAACATATTTATTCACATTTGATATATCACAATTTTTTATCTGATGGGGTTCATGTTGAAATCATTTACCTGGTGGGGTTGATTAGATGGTCTTCTCAAGTAACATAATTCTCATTGAATACAATGAAATGGTTCTTCTATGAAGGTAGAGTATTATAATGGTGTTTCATGAGAACATAATGACTCATTGATGATATTTTAATAAAACTATAGTTTATACCACCTAGCATGGATTATGTGGGATTAGATTATTTTATAAATATATATTTTATTTCTATTTAATGCCTCAAGATATGAATTATGGAAGAAGATGAATGGGAATGAACTGTTATCGACAATATAGTATCATGTAATTTAAATTTGTATCAATTAGAGAATAGTTTTCAACAAACAAAATGGGGGAGATTATTTGAAATGAATCTCTCAAGGTGACTTTTTATTATTTTTAGGTTGGATGTGTTTGTTTACAACACAAGTTAACAAGGTTATTTCTTGAAGATTCATCATACATGTTCTTGGAATACATATACATTATCTATGATAATAGTATGGAAGGTCTATATAGTGTGTATGAATTTTTTCATATAAGGTGGTGGAATTTATTAATGTTTTATGAATTTTTGGTGTCCAAAATTTAGAGGAAGTGAATTTTTTTTTAAAAAAAAATATTTTTTTTTCTGAAATGAAAGAGTTGGAAAAAATATAAAGGATACTTATAAAGTTCCACAAATTTAAAGATATAATTCCTCCTAATCAAATTACGTCGAAGGATATTATTTTAAAAAATTATGAATTTACATGAAATTCGAAGTTTCAAAATATAGATAGAGCAGTAAAAATCCAAGAAGTATAGATGGAGTAGTGTGAAAGTGGTGAGATTCATGCTAAAAGAGATTAAATATATTAATAGGATTGTATCCCACTATTTTTAATAACCCAACTCCTTGTGACTTTCCAGAATCTTAATCATGTAAGGGTTGTGTGATGCTATTTATTACATAAGGAAATTAATGAGACATTAGTTGCACATATAAAACTTACTTTTTTCTAAAATACGATTTGGGTTTTTGGAAGATATGCAAAATTTTATAAATCTCTAACAAACTAAAATGTTTCATGAAAATTATAGTTTCATGAAAAAAAATATAAATTTTTCATTAATTTTGGGTAAGGTTCATGCAAGTCATGAAAAGGTTTAATAATGGTGAATGTTGTGAGGACCTATAACTGTTGACCAAAAAATTATGTGTTAAAGTGGTATTCCACAATTGGATAAATTTTGAACATAATAATACCCAAAATTAGGTACAAAAAACCATTATTCAAGTGAACAACAAAACTATATTCTGGATAATTACATGGATGTCATTAGTTAAGGGGGATGATTTCCCAAATTCCTACCACAACGTAGATAGAAAATGAGGTGGATGATTGTATTGAGACTTGGGTGGAAGTGGATAGAATTTTTCAATCTTGTGAAGTTATTAAGTCTGGCATAGAGTAACCATATCCAAAGCATTGTATCCAAAATAATAGTGAAGATTAATTTATATTAGAAAATCTATATGATTTTGATGTGTTCTCCTTGAACATAGCATAGTGTGGGAAAAACCCACTTTTTTTCTCATTCATGTTTGTATTTCATATAATAAATTTCTACTTTTAGGGGAGATAATAGTTTTTTTAAACAATGAAACAAAATCCAAATGGAGTAAGGTTTAAATCTATCACAAAATATTTCTCCCCCACCCCCTTAGTGTGTTTAACCTATTTTAACCAACACAATTATATAAAACAAAGAGGTTTCTAAAAATAATATAATAAAAATCATACCTATCAATATTGATGGGACAATGTAAACTTTCATAGAAAACCCCTCTATCTCACTAATCTACATCACTCTATATGTAATATCTCATATCTATATAGTTATTTACTTGTTTATATTTTTATTTTAACCAATTATATTTCATTAATTAATTTTTCAATAGGTGTATGAGGGGCCTCAGGTGTGTTTCGGGAATTTAAGACATGAAAATAAGCGATATTGGGATAATCTATGCATTGAACCCAATTTTCTCATGGGTAAACAAACCATGTAGTGTTCCAATGAAAGAAATTAATCCTTGGATAGTGGAATTATTCAAGTTTGGAACATGGTTAGTCAAAAAGTATTGAGCTCCCCATGTAACTACATGAACTCAAATTACCTACAAAATGGATTGCACATTGATTTCACACTCTTTGTAAAATAGTTTGTAAAATCAAGTAGCCCATTAATTGTTAGAAGAATTAACATTTTTTCATTTTGGTATTTTTAATTTATACTGAATTTCCACCCATTATTTCCCTATAAACCCTAGAGATGGACTAAAAACCTCAAAGACTCCTTTCTCTCCCTCATTTATAGGTCATTTGTAGTGTCGTTGGTTGCATATTGAAGATTTATGTACGTTAATCTCCCACTTACTACTATTTTCTATAATGGGGCTTGTATCCGAAGTTATCTTCCTATAATTCCCCAAAACCTTCATTTTATAGTGGATATTTGGGTTTTTATTTATGGGATCCTTGAATCTATATCAATGGACATTATTAATAGTGATTTCATCACCAAATATGAGGTAGATGGTCTACAATTTATATACCATAGTCACTGGGTTGATTTTTGTAGGTTTTGTTGCATTCATATTTTTTATCTTTCCTTTTTCTTGGTGAATTTCATGTGATTTGGTATAATGGGTGTCCAAATGATGAGTTTAACACCTCATGATCCCTGTGGGATGTATGAAGGATGATTGGATCAATTTAGAGCCACCCATGGGGTGCACCGACACTCCCAAACCTAGAAATTTTAAATGTTGAGGGTAGATTTTTTAGGTGATATTGTAAATCCCATGATGATCATGTTAATATGTTAAATATATTTTTAAATAGTTGTATTGATATGTCTTTCTAGATTAGGATAATGGAAAAGGGGTTGTTTAGTTCATTGTTAATGACCATTTTGCTCAAAAATGAATAAGGGTAAATGGTTGAAGGTCTAAGGATTATGTATAATAAATATGGTAATTATATTAATTGAGATTGCGGTAAAAGGATTATGAATTATATTAAGAATTCCAAATATGGTTAGTACATATAAAAATGATGAACTTGTTAAATGTGTAATGACTTGGGAATTGAGTAATGTGTCAAATTGGATTTCAAAAGGGAATTAATGAATATGTTAAATGATTTAACATGATGGAATTGATGAATATTGAAAATTTGTAAGCTTATGGGAATTATTTAAAATACATAGAAAGTTAGGCATTAAAAAGAGAAATTGGATAAAGGGGATAATGTATTGCAATTGATGAATACTGGATAAAATATGGTAATTATTTAATATACATAATGGGTTAATACATGATAATATGAATTTGGCTAAACCACTATGTAATGGAAATGGAAAATGTGTCAATGGGTTATGGAATAGTATTAACTCCCTTGTTGGTAGTCATAGAATATGATTTATATTTGTATTGGTTAAGTTTGGATGTGATATGTTATGTGTGTGTTGAATGGGAAAATAATCATGTGAACATGGATTAGTAGTGAGCGATATTGACATGGTGTTCTATTCCCTTTGGATGAGTTTGATTGAGGCTCTAAACACCACCCCAAAAGGCAAGGGTAAGGGAAGGGGATGGAACATTAATTCCCATAACATCAGTATTCCACCCAGACTAAGGTATCAAGGTGAGGATAATGTGTTTATGTGATGTGTTTATCCGTATTGAGATAGTGAATTAGCTTATTCCCTTATACATAGTGGTTTTGTTCATATACCAATGTGTATAAGATTTATATCTATAACCAATGGAAAACGTGGAAAAATGGATTATGTAAAGAAGATGGCATAAAATATATAAATGGTTTAATTAATAGAAGGTGGTGAATGTAAATATTTTTATAAAATGGATCCTGAGTGTTACTATTTTCATTTTTCATTTATTTATTACTTATATGCACTGTTTTTTTAGACTGGATATTTTCTAGAAACCATAAGTGATGGCATGCTAAGTTGTACACACACCCTGATTGGGTTGTCATTGGGTACCAAAGCAAACTTCATTATTTAATACTTGGATAAGGAAGCGGGCCAGAGTTAGGGAGATTATTTAGGCTTCGAATATGCATGGATGAGGAACCCAACTTGGAGTTATGACTATTTTGGGGGATTTCACTATTTGTCATTATTTTGGGTTTCCATCACATTTAGCACTATTAACATGGAAATACATGGTTATTTCTTGATTGAGGTTTATACCCAATCTTGGGGGATGTTTGTTAATGCATATTTATTGGTTATTACATATTATTTAAACTGTTTAAATTTTATTAGGTTGTGAATTACTATGGAAAATAGAGTATAGTCTCCCCTTTGGGCTTATTAGACCCCTCTCACTAGTCAGGAACCTCTTATGTACCTAGAGGCATTCTTGATATCATGCGATGACTCATCTCAAGGAATCGTTTTAGTGTCTCTTGATTAGGGATGTTAAAAATAGTGTTCAAAGAAGTTATTTTATTGTGTATTATATTTTTTTTGTATGGTAGATAGGAGGTTATGATGTGTTGAGCCTTGATAATGGGCTTGTCCTTGGGAGTAGCTAACCCATGTATGATTGAAAACCCAAGCCACCAGTGTGGGAATTTCTGTTCCTAATGTGAATGTGGGTTGTAATATTTGAATGATATTTCATCATTGGTTAATGCACATGTTTTCTAATTTGATCGATTTATAATATATTTATCATGGAATGGTTATAATGAGTTTTTTCATTCATGCATCATTTTAGGCACCTAGGGATATAGATGGCATGTATCATCACCTCTTTCAAGTTCATTTCTTGATCCACTTATTTTTTATTTTTAGTTTCTATTATAAAATTATAAATCAAGTATCTTCTACATACTATGATTTTATTATAAAAATGGTACAACCATATTCATTATTCTGTCAATCCATTGAATGACATGTCACTATACGTGCGTCAGTGCGGCTTAACATCTCCAAGTCATTGTGTAATTGTTATTCAATACATTATTTTTTGGATGGGTACAATAATGATGTATAATTGATTTAAATAATAAATGTAACATGATAATTATTCTCTATATATTATATAACATTCAATTATATATTATTTTAATATCAAAAGAATGATATTGTCGCTCGTACGTACATACGAATTACCGTCTCCACGAACGCGATGCGAATTATTACCCATTGTATCCATTCAGGACTAATTTTCATTATATGATTAAAAATAATGTTTAAATACTTAAAATAATTCTTATTATTAATAAGATACATCCTATCCATAACAAACATTACTTACGTAACAAATAATATAATGGAAAATGAATCAGTTAACACCCGAGACGACGATAATACTAAGATATTATTAACAAATAATTGTTAAAAGATCATATATGATATCATATTAATGTATATAATTCTTGAATAAGTTAATAACAATTATTTCACCATTATAAAGGAGGCTAAACTACCATCACCCAAGGAACTGTACAATGTAAGGGGTTTCTTATCTCGCTTTTAATTCTGTGAGATTTCCATTATTCGCCACTTATTTATTGGATATGGTATATTGTGTATTGAAATTTGATATATATTATCATGATTATATTTATATTAATGGTATTATGTGATTCATTTGGTGGTTATTAACTTTTTTTCATACGACTCGATTAATTACAATGAAGTAAGGGTTTTTCATCTCTATTTTTCTCGTGAGATTCGTGCTATATTGGCCACTATTTCCTTTTGTGTGGTGTATGTACTGCCCATGACTGCATTCCTGGTGTAATATACTTTAATTTATGATTACTTACATCTTCATTGTATGATCCTTCTTTACTGGGGTTCTAATTTTATATGTTACCAAATCGATAAGGGAATTTCAAATTTCAATTTCCACTCATTGGGATTTACGTATTCTTCATTGATTTTTTACTCCATGATTATGTGTAGAATAACTATTTAGTATTTGCTTAATAATTTCCACTCCCCTTTATATGGATATACATTTGATAAAATAATCACACCATTGATAAATTCTCAACTCATCGATATGAACTTGATAAGAGTAATTTTATCTCAGTCTCTATTTATTGAGTTAACATCCAATTCAGTAATGTTGTTTTTATAAGAATATGTTTGTATGTCCTATGATTTATTTACACTGAATATTCAATTATATTTCATGTATTTATATTTTTCACACATAATTATGTCGTTAATTTATCATTAACTTAAGGATATGGTCATAATAATATATTTCATCTCAATTTATATTCCATTGAGACTTCTTTGTTATTATACGCCTATTCATTTTTTATGGTGTATATAATGTACTTTGACATAGTATATCATGAACTCATTTATTCCTATGATATTATAAAGTTTGGGTTACCTCAATTATATTTATTCATGTGTCTTTATTTTGGTTAGGAACTCTAAGGAAAATTTAATTTTTAAATGTTTTAATGATATATTCTTTTAAATATATCTTATTAATGTCCATGTTTTAAAAATGGTTTTAAGGATTTATTTATATAGACATAAATGTTTTAAACTTATAATTCCTTTTAAATGTTTCAAAGCGGTATCAGAGATATTGATTCAATAATCAATTTTTAGACAGCTTCATGAAAATTAGTGCGACTTTTAAATGATATCAAGAAAAAGGGGTATATTTCTCTCAAATAGTTTTGATGATTATTTTAATCTTTGTCTATATCATTTATTATTCTCGATTGAGGTTAATATGTTTCAATACATTCTTCTATATTGTAATGAATGAGTTATTTTTGACTTTGTATGTGCTATTTTTATACCATTCATGGTTTGTGGATAAAGTATTGACATTTTGTATCCTAGTTTTAATACGAATGTTTATTTTATGTTTCAAATTTCTATATTAGGAATGCATTGGACTTAGTATGTGACGAGTCGATCTCGCTATTGCTCCTCGATGTATCAGAAGGTCTCATGAGACAAACTGGTGTCTTGATAGAAGGCCATGAAAAAATCTTATTTGTAGTCTAGACACAAGCCCTTGACTATGTGGTTATGTAGTCTAGAATTATGCATTCCATCATTATGAAAGTGGATATTAATATTCCCTGTGATTATTCAACTAGTATAATATTCATTTGAATAATTAAATGGAATTATTGGATTTTTACCTTTTCCATATTATGCTTTATTTCAAGATTAAAAGGATATTATTTTAGTTTTATACATTCCCTTAAATGTTTATAGTTATTTATGAAAGTTTACGCTATATTGTTATCCTTATTGTGCATATGAGATCACCCCCTTCTATGTTTTATTTTTCCCAGGATGCTAAAAAGTATATTATAAATAACCTGTAGAGATAATCTATATGATATCAGTGTTGTCTATGGGAACAATGTTTTTTGTAGCTTTCCATTTTATTATGTAATGTAAAACTTATAAATATATCTATTACGTACAAGGCTACTAAACTAATCGATCTTTTGAGACATGATCTTTTGTGATCATGCCACTGATACGTAATAATGCAATGACTCGAGGCTTCTGGGGTCAGGGCGTTACATCATGTGTATGGGTTATATTCTAAGATTGAAAATTAGAAGGTGTATGAGTTGTATCCCATGACTGAAAATAAGTTGGTTCATGGGTTTTATCGTAGCACTCAACATAACAATTTGCATGGTTTGTAGCCAAATCCTGAATGTAAAATGGTTCTTAGGATGTAGCCTAGTACTTAAACTAAGATAGTATACAAGTTATTAACCCATGCCTAAAGTAGGAACATGGTTCATACCCCAAGAATAACATGTTATGAAGGTATTCATAGGTATCCTTGACAAATGATTTTCTATGTTCATGGGTATACCAAAATTACATGTTTTATTAATATGTAAGGATTTCATGGATTATGTTCTTGATTTATATATGATTCATTTGTTATGAACTACAAATATTTATTCATTGATTCATATTTACGAAATTTAATATTTTGGGTATGATCTTATAATTTTATTATCACATTAACATACCCCTACTCCCATGTTTATGATTACATGTCTCCCTTGATTACCCTTACTAAGAATATAATATTGCCCCATTTATATGTTCTCATCCCCATGTTATGAATATGTGTATTAAGTATTATATTCTTAATTAGTGTTTTAATCATGAATATCCTAGTGGTTTATAGTGTATCTCACTCATGTACCTTTATTTATGTGTCCAAAGGTACTAAACTAAAATGATCATAGGGCGTCTATTTTTGTTATGTTTTAAGTATTCTACAAAAGTAATGTAATAGAAATTTATAAAAATTGAGGGTCTCTATAGTTAGTATCAGAGTGAAGGTTTATTCATCCTCTAGAAACTATGATGAGAAATTTGTATATTGATCTCTAGGAATATTTCTTAGGATATGTCTAGAGATTTCTCTAGGGAAATATACAATGATGAGTTAACGTTTAAGAAAATATCCTGTAAATTTGAAAAATGAGAGAGTAAGTGGTCCCCATGAAATACATCCTCTTTTATACACTACAAGTGGAAGTGGATTTGGAATAGATTTATTTAGGTGTAAAATGTCTTACAAAATGTCCTGGGACTAACTCGGGGTAATCTGGTACATGACAACGGACCTCGCTAGATATTTAGTTTAATGCTCCCATGGGATATGCTTTATGAATTCAAAAAATCTTTAGGAGAAATTTTGAAGAATTTTAATATGAATAACATTGGATAAGCCTAGTTTGTCTTCAAATAAAGTTTAGGTGTCACGATTTTAAAATACTATAAGTTATTTTTCATTATTATATGGTTTTCTTCTCTGGCTTGTGTTTCTCACCCAGTGATTTATAGTTTTATTCAAGGGAGAGTACTAAAAGGAACATAGTTAACATTGATTTTTTTAAATGTGGAATGTATGGGCATTATGAATATCTCATTACTATTCCAAAGTCTCAGAAATATAATCATGAAAGTGTTATGATTATTGGTTATTCTTCTAAATATGAAGAGGCTAGAAATGACATGTGAATGGTTTGTTATGTTCTTATTATATTTTTTATATTAACCATAAGAAGAATAATTATATAGAGGATAAGGAACCATAATTAATTATTCATATTTCATATTCTAGCAATGAGGTATTAAAGAATAAGTTGATGAATCATTGGTAATGGTTTAAGAATAATGTTAGAAGAATAAAGTACTTTTGTTTTGGAATTCAAATATTATGTTATATGAATATAGAAATATATAAGTAAGTTTAGAATAATTATTCATTAAGGAT
Source organism: Viscum album (assembly GCA_963277665.1). NCBI lineage: Eukaryota > Viridiplantae > Streptophyta > Magnoliopsida > Santalales > Viscaceae > Viscum > Viscum album. The sequence continues at coordinate 1,207,331,149 of OY728138.1, forward strand.
TGAAAAGGATATTTTTAATGGTGATGAAGTCTTAGAAAATGTTATATTTCGATTAAGGGAAGGTAACCTTTAATGTTATCAAGATGTTAAGAATATTTTGTTTCACTTGGATAAAGAGATGATTGATTTTGATAAAATAGATAACACTGATTACCATAGATCTTGTATTGGATTTTTTGAAAAAATAGTCTATGTCATAATGTATGATCATCACAACTTCTTTGTATTTAAGTAATATATCGATTCTCCTTAGGAATAAGAAAGAAAGAATGTTTTCCAAATGTATTTATTGTAATTTAGGTTTTTACCGTGTTTCAAGAGAGTATATGATGAGGGTATTAACAAGTTTGTAATTTTACCACCAAGATATACTTTGTGATATATGAAGAATCAATGTTAAGATATTTTTTTATTCTTTTAAAAGTTTTTTATCTTCATCTTTCAAAAGGGTTATATGGTTCACTATTTATTGAATGACTAAGATAAACATTGAATGAAGTTTATGAGAATTAATATTATCTCACCACGTGAGGACTCATGCATATTTTATGACCTATTGACAATAACTAATGATATATGGAATTGAATATCATGGATCTCATGATCTCTTAGTTCTTTAGTAATGGAAATTTCACCTTCCTTTTTAGAGAAACAGGTGAAGTGGATTAATGAACAAAAAAGGGTTAGGTCGTCCAGAAATCATGAAAGTATATATTTTCATGAATTTTTTTAAAATTTTGGAAATTTGATCTTGAAATAACAAAAATATCCTAGTACTTCTATTTCTGATGAATCAATTAGTCCCTTAGTTCATCATAGTTTTATGGATTTGTGATTATTAATACAATCCTGACCGTATTATCTATCACTCTTTATCAAAATGTGATGGTTATATTTCTTTTCCATGTGCATGTTATCAATTTCCACCTATGTTCTCCCATATAGAAAACTGGTTATATGTTACTTTTTTACAACTGTGTTTCAAACTTTCCTTTTTAATAGGATGTTTTAGTATCAATTTTTATTGCGATGGGGGTTTTGATGAATGTTTTAATCATACATTAAAAATTTGATAACCCAGAATAATTTGAAAGGGAAATATTATTTTATACTGGTAGAATATAACACCCTGAGAGATTATGAAATATTTTTTCAAAATTTATTTAATCATTTTGACATTTTTTATTTCCCACAACACCAATAATGTATTATTTTATATTAAATAACTATTTTTTTCTTGAATTATACAAAAGACAAAATTAATCATTCACTACCTGAATTATAAATTTTAGATTTCTCTACATTGAACACCATGGTCAGCTTCTGTTTCATGCGATAATGACTTTCCATGATTCCTTGTGTAACACTCAAGAACACATTTTACCAAACAATAATATATTATTATTTAATATAATTAGATATATCATTGCCATTAAGTTAGTGGTTATGAATAAAATTAACTAAATTATGAAAATATATGGTATAAAACAAGAAAATATGAATTCATAGGTTACTAATTAATTAAAATGAAAATATTAGAACAAATTGTATATAAAGGATTTTTTTTATTCTCTCAAAAGTTTTTTGTCTTAATAAATTAAATTTATAACAATTGGTGTGTGATATTAATATAATATATATGTTATATATTCTATCAAATAATTTTTATAGATATAATATATCTGATATACATAAGTCAAGAATAAACCAAATTTTATGAAAAAAAATTATATTTTTATAAAGGTAATTTAACCATATTTTAATTGTGAAACCATTTTAAATCCAATTTATGGAAATTTTATCGATTTATTATGTCAAAATAAAAATATTCATTGAAATAGAATAATAAAAATTTGGTTAGGATAAACTTTTGGTTTTTTATATGGTCTCATTTTTTTAATGAATACTTAAAAAAACTGAATTTTAATATTAAACATTTTTTTAATTTTATTTATTTATAAGATAAAATCATATTTTAAATTATTTGTAACATTTATTTAGATAAACAAATCTTCAATTAATCCAATTGAGGTCACTATAACCAATTTTACATGGAAATTGGATATAAACACATAGAAAACTTCCATTCATTTTTTACTTTAAAAAGCCACATTGTCATCCTGTTAGTGGGATTCAATTTAAATTATTTTCTACGGATTATGAGTTTGGAATTTAAAAAATTGAATTATATATTTTGAATAAGAATAATTTATAAATTCTTAAAAGTATAGCATAGTTTTTTACCAAAATAAATAGTGAAATTAATTAAAATTAATTATAGTTATTAAGGTAAAATTAAGCTTAATAAGAGAATAAACCATCATCTTAAGCTCCCAAACATCCTAAAAAATTATTCAATATCCAATTTGTGGAAATATTTAGACACTATCCCCCAATAAATATAATTATTTATATTATTTGACCCACATGATATGTGAAAAATGTGTATGGAATTATTTTGTCAAATATTACAAGAGTGCCACTCCCCCCCTCAATAAAACGGCCTCCTCTCCTCCCATATCTTCACACCTCTCAAACCACTTAGGTTGTTCCAAGATCTACTAAAATTTCATCAAAACAACCCTACCATCCTACTTTAATCCAAAATTTAGGAATAAACCCATCCAAAGAATCCCTTTGGTGCAAACAAAATGGACTTACCCGATTAAGAGGTAACACCCTCCCTCAAAGTCCTTTAGTTTTATTTTCATTATCCACTCCCTAAAATTTTTTTATTACATCATCATATAAAAAAATAGTATCCTAAATGTTACAGCCTTTTTTATTCTAATATTTAATTTTTCACATACTCACACATCCATCCAATCGGAAACGAATGTATTGTTTTCCACTAATACGAATTACCACCTAACGAAACTACAACTACTCATTTTTTGTATACCTCCCATCATGGTGGAAATTATGATGGAGAATATAATTATAAATGATATATATGATTATTTATTTATTATTATGAATTTTTTATTTATAACATAGCCTTATGCTTTCCATATTGTTTAAATATGAGAATTTCTTTTGAGGATGTGTGGACAACCACCCCCTCAAAGTTATGTGATTCATTCACTCACATCGTTGAATATATTAATGATGTTTCTAGTGAAGTTATAAAATATATATAACATAATAATTATACTTTAATTATATTATATTCATATATACATATATTAAATTTCCCTTCATTCTTTCAATAAAACAATAAATTAGAAAAAAAGTTCATGCGCACATACGACCTACCATCTCCATGAATGGTGTATTCTATTTCATACATACATATTCTATAGATTATTTTAATTCACATATAATAAATATATATGATATTAATATCATGTTTTAAATTCTCAAAATCATTACATATGGATAAGGATAAAATCAATAACAAAATATAATACAAGAGAATAACAAATCAAGCATTACCCAAAGAATAACTTTAACATTAAATTGTTAAAAATGGTAATATAAAGTCATTATAAAAGAATATTGTGTATTAGATATGAAAATATTGTTCTATAAATGATTTATAATAATATATTAATCATTATATAGGAGGTTTTAATAAGTATAAATATAGTCAATACACAAGGTAAGGGAATTTCTTCTCAAATTGTATTTCTGTGAGATACAAACTTTATTAAGACCTCATTCTTTTTGTGTTGTGTGTATACTTACCTTGTATGAATTCCATTATTCTTATACCTATATTTTTTAGTATTTATATATTCATTGGAAGATAATTATTTTATGGCGATTATTTCTCAATATATAGTGAATTTGTAAAGTAATTTTGTCTCAATTTTTCTTTTTTGAGACTCATGACATGGTATGCACCTATGTTTTCCCAGGAGGTGTATATACTGCCATTGAAATGTTATGTCATGAATATAATTATTTTAATAATATTTTAAGCCTCGTTTAATTTAATTTTCTTACATGGGGTACATATTTCAATGTTACCAAGTTGTATGATTTTATTGAAACAATCTCATCTTTTATTGAGACTGGTTATGTTTATGCTTCCATTGATGAAATATTATGATCTATATCTTAGAAACATTTGGGAATTTTATTATTCTCATTATTTGCATCATATATTCATTTATTGGTACCAATATTCCACTCTTTGGTATACAATATAGTTAAAAATGTGTATTTAGGAAATCCTGTTTTTACCCTCTCTTAAGTAAGAAATCTATGTTCTTTTTAAAAAATGTTTTCTAAAAAGGGTTTTGATGAATATTGTAATATTCACCTATAATAATTAAAAGTAATTTTTGTGATTTTTGATTTTACTTATGTTTTAAAAGTAATATTGTTGTCTCTTTTTGAAAAATGTATTTTTCTACCCTTTTTATTGTGAAAAAGTAATATTCCTTTTACATCATATGGCTTGTACGGATTTACCAACAATAATTTATATGAAGCTTACTATTTATGTTTAAAAGGATATTTTTTATGATTTTTTTGAAATAATTTTTCTATAAAATTATTTTTGAAATGTTTTCAATGTTTCATTATTATGTTTTAGAATATTCTCATTGAAAATGGTTTTTGAAATGTCTTATAGAGCCCTTTTTAAAAATAAAGGATATTTTCCACCAGAAATATTTTTAAAAGATCATTCCAATTTATTTCCTTTATAAGATGAAATAAATTTGTTTTAATCATTCCTTTATATGGATATAATTCAATTTTTATATCAATATTATTTCATGAATGGTTCAGGTTTTGAGGAAATGGTTTTTATGACACATATTTCTCTTCCTAGAGTTATATGCTTTTGAATATCACTAATTATCATGAGTTATTATGAAATTAATTGATTAGTAAATATATATATTTTACATACAATTTTATGTTATTTAGTATTAATGATACCCATTTCATTATATGGTATTTTATTGTTGTTTATGAAACTATCACTTTTTATGGGTCATCATATGATGTCAGTTTGTTTATCGTGTGGAACATGTGTGTACGATTTTGTTATGTGATGGGTGGGACTTATATCTCCCTAAAATTAAATGGGTACCTAAAAATTGTTTATGATCAAAAAATTATACATGGGATGTAGCCCAAGCCTGAAAGTAAAAAAGGTTCACTAGTTGTAACCTAATCTTAACAATAATCAGGTGCATATGTTGTTTCTCATGTTCAAAAATAAGAATGTAAACAAGTTGTAGACCAATATTGAAGATAATTTGGTGTATGGGTTGTATCCAAATCCTAAAAAATTAAGTTTCATGTGTTTTATCCCATGCATAAAAATAAGAAGGTGTAAGGCTTGTACCCAAGACTAAAAATAAATAGGTGTATTGGTTGTAGCCCAAGCCTAGACGTAAGAGGGTGCACATGTTCTATCCCAATCCTAAAAATAAAAGTTCTCATGTGTTTTTATCCCAGCCCTTAATTATGTTCTTGTGTTATATAAAAATACTAAAATTTTATTATGTTCTTAGTATGTATCCTTGATATACGATTTTCTATGTTTTTGTGAATGCCACAATTACATGATTTATTACTATGTTATGATTTTATAACTTTATTTTTTATTTCCTTATTATTCATCTATTATTAACTACCATTTATTATTCCATGATTCATGTTTATGATCATTGATATGAAAGGTATGATCATTTAATGTTTTGATGACGTCTCATACCCCTATCCTTATGTTTATGCTTACAAGTATCCCTTGTGTACCCTTACTAAGTATCTGAGCTCACCCATTTTTTTTTCCAATGTTATGATGGTATGTATTTTGTATAATTTTTTTAATAGGGGTAATAGTAATGAAGAACATATTATGATATAATATAGATTAATCATGTACCACTTTTTATGATTCCATGTTTCCAAAGGAACTAACCTAATACAGTCTTTGGGTGTCTGTTTTTTGTAATGTTTTAAGTATTCTGTAGAAGTAATGTATTTCTATTGTATGAAATGTAATATTATCTATAACTAACCATCCCCATTCTAAATCATACATAACCATTTATTCCAAATAATCATGAGAATTATCATATAATGAAATCATATTAATCAATAATTTCCAAATCAAATAAAACATTTAAGAAAAACAACATTATAATAAAACAACATTTTTATTGAAAAAATTTTAACAACATCTCCAATAAATCAACCAAGAAACTTATTTTAAAATCATCATTTTAAAATTCATCAAAAATATATAACGCATAACACTATCATATTTCTCCTATGATCCAGAAATCAACACCAAAGGGGTTTCATACATCAATTAAAAAACCAATTCTATGAAAAAAAATTAATTTTTAATTAATACATCTAGTTCTAGAAATAGGAGTCGAGATTAAAGAAACCAAAGTTTAGGGTTTCAATGAAAACAATCAATTCCACATGTGATCACAAAATCTGGATGAGAACTCAAAAAATCATCTATAGAATCCTTCCCCTAACATAAATAAATCCAAAACTCACAATGATTGGAAACTAGAACCATATATCCCATTTCTTCAAAATTATATATAATATATTGGGAAAGATTTAATATTATATCTAAGAAAAATCCATGAAATACCTAGAAAATAGACCTATCAAGGTATATATTCCTCCAAAACAAAAATACAACCATTGGAACCACTTATAAAATGAGTGGTAGAGGTTACAAAACATTGGGAATGAAAAAATCATGATTGATGGCCACTTGGGAGAAAAAAGGGGGAGTTTAGGGTTAATCACAGGTGGTCCTCATTTTTCTAAAACCCACATTTTAATTCTCACACAGTTTATCCCAACTATAATATAGTGTGATAACTGTGTGCCTTTTACTACTTCAAGAGACACCTCGCATGGCTGTGTCACATTGTTAGACAAATTGTGCACCAAAATACCAAGGCCCAATATCCTATGTTTCATGGATTACCTGGGTGGATATATGGTTTTGAAACTATGTTCCTTAATTGTATGCCAACCCATAGCCCACTTCCTCATTGTGTATAGTTTCCTAGATATTTGACATAGTTTTCACTAACTATTCTCGAACCATGCACCCTTAGAAAAGACAAAAAACCTTTCAAAAAACATTTAAACATTCCAAAACATTACCCAACCACTTTATTAACATAAAATATTAATTAAAAGTTCACATATCTCAATCTAGGGGTGTTATATTTTCCCCACAATTGGCTTTTATGTCCCCGTAAATTCGAAAACCACTACTTTTCTAAAAGAGCATGTTCCCTTTATCAACAATTTATTTCTCTCATTTGCATGTCGCCTCATGAATCTGACCATGATTCTATGAAACCCACACATGTATGATTTTTCCCCTTGACAAAATCCTCTTTCCTATCCTAAATCTGCACTATAACATGAACTATCAAATCATTCAGAACTTTTTAAAAATGCTCCAATAGAATCACATGGTCATGATCTGGTAGATATTTCCTCAATTGAGATACAATAAACACATTGTGCACGTTACTAAATTGTAGGGGGAAGGCCAAATTCTACCTCTCCCAACCACCCATGTATTTCTAGAGGCCCCATATACCACAGATATAACATTCGGTAATTTCTAAAACTATAATGCCCATGCCTAGGAGAGTCACTCAAATAACCCGTGATCACCAACCATGAATGACAATAACCATCGATGAAGGTCGTCATATTATTTTTGGTGACTCTGAACCATCTACAATCTCTTCCTGATCAACTTAATCTTCTATGTAGTCTCTTGGACAGGGCTCAACCCATCCATCAATGTCTCACTTGTTTCCACCAAACAAAGTGGAGAACAATATACATGACCATACAATGTTGTTAATGGATCTATATGTATCGATTCCTGATAACTTTTATTATATGAAACATCCATTAGTGGTAATTGCTACTCCCATGAGTAACCAAAATTCATCACACAATCCCACAACATGTCTTCAAATGTTTGTATCATCGTCTTGGGTTTGACATATGCCTGGTGAGATATGCCATACTCATTGTCAACTGAGTCCCAAGCGATTATTGCAATTATTTCTAAAAATGAGATGTGATCCTTGGATCTATATTTTATAAGATCTAAAATAGTACACCATGGTTCTTTAACACCTCATGGATATAGATTTTGGAAAGATCCTTCATTGTATAATATTAATGAATATGAATGAAATGGTATGAATTTGTGAGTTGATTTATAATCACCCATATGGTGTCATGATTCCGAACAGTTCTTGGGATACCAGTAATGTAATTCATAGCTATTTAGATAGATTTACACACTGGGATAGGTAAAGACTATAAAATACCTTCTTTTCATTGATTCTCCACCTTAACATTCTAACAAGTTAAGAATATCGATATAAACTCATCCACTTTCTTCTTTACACCAGCCCATAAAAACTGTGCATTCAATGCCTTAAAAATTTTATAAATTCCGGGGTGGAAAACCTATCTTGAATGGCGGTATGGACTAAGAAGTTATTCCTAAAAATTCACAACAACACCATCTGATTTGATAATAGAAGAAATAAATTCCCATCCAGTTTACACCCCTCAATGGTCTCCCCAAAAATGAGGTTTGACTGCAGAACCAAGAATTCTAAATTAATAGTCTAATCTTTTTTTACCTATTTAATAAAATAAAAAATTAATGAAACCAAAAATAAATATATTATATCACCTCTATCTACACATTTTATTGGAATTTCATCTATAACCTACATCCACTACCTTTGATATTCAACTTCTTATTCCACTAGAGCATATGACATTCTGTTTAATGTATCCTTTATGGAATTTCATTTACTCTGTGTATATGTTAAGTCTTAGTCAAACATCTTGAGATACATCATCCATCTACTTTGCTTAAAATTAAAATATCTCTATGATAAAATTTTATTAAAGCTCTTATGGTCGGTAAACACTATGAATTTCTCATCTAGGATATAGTGATTCCATGTTTTCAAAGTACGCACCAATACTCTAACTCCAAATCATTTTTTGTGTACTTGTTTTTATGAAATATCTACTATCGTGATCCATACAAAACCACTCGATCATAATTTAGGAGAACACACCTCAATCCTACACTTGATAAACCACAACACACCACTTACATTTTCCTTGGTTCTAGAAAAACCATGAGAGGTTCTAATGTAAGGTGACCTTTTTTCTTCATCAAAATACATAAGAATCTACTCATTACTTTATAATTTAGCATTAATTATTTTCAGTTTTTTCATAGGTGAAGCTAATCCTGAAAATTGATCAATGAAGTGTCAATAATAACTAGTTACAACCAAAAATCATTGTATCTCAAAAAATTATTTCGAGTTTCCAAGAGATAAATACCTCTTTATTTTCTAAATCCACTGAAACTCCATTCTCTAAAATAAAATGCCCAATAAAAAATACCTCTTATATCCTAAAATAAAACGTTGATAATTAGTCATAGAAATGATGGCCTCTTAATATTCACAATAGTATTTCTTGTATATATCATGATCAGTGCTTGTTAGGACCAAAAGGGGCCTATATACCCTGAGAGGGGGGTGGTGAATCAGGGTATGGATATTCTTTGTTTCTAAATTATTCATGCCCCACTATATCTTGACCTCATTATTACAATGGTCACTTTGTTTTATCTTGTGTGTTAATTATGACCACTTCCTTTCTTCTTTATTTTATGATTATGCTTTGTTTGCAATGCAGGGAAGCAACCAAGTAGACACAATGATTTTTACTTGGTTCACCCTCACTAGGCTACATCCAAGGAGAATACAATGATGATGTGTCGTTGTACCAAATCCACTAAAGCTCAATGCAAATAATGTTGGGCTAGATCAATTCTATGCCCAGTCACACTGCCTTTACAATGTTTAGGGTAAGCTCACTACTTCCCAAGGGTCACTCCCTATTCCTCTCTCATTGGATCACTGCCGATAGAAAGGATAACCTTCTTCCTCTTCCTTGGATTACTATACTTGGAAGGGATCCACTCACAGTTTATAGAACTGTAGGTCTCTTCATTTGCATGAATGCAGGCATCCTCAACTCTTGATATATGCTCTATTAATGTCCAGATTTCATCCACTGATGAATATCCCATTGCCTTTGAACACTAGGAAACAATATTTGGAAACACCTTCACAAAGCACCCTACTTCGCGAGGCTCCCAATTTCATGAAGCTCAAACAAGCCTTCATGAAGCTCTTTCCATTTCACAAAGCACTCTCACAAAGCACTCTCATGAAGCTCAAGCCTTCACAATGCTTAGCTCGTCATAGAGATCCTGCCTCTTCACAAAGCACACTCTTTAGAGCATGCAGCCTTGCGAAGCACACTGCCTTTCGCGGAGCTAGAGTAGCCGCTGTGAAGCACCTCTCTTTCGTGATGCACCCTGCCTTCGTGAACCACCTTCGTGAAATGAGTGCAAAGGATTTTCTTTGAAAGCTCTCTCTACTTCTCTCAAGGGGTCCGACCTTTATTTATAGGTAATTCCACCAACCCTCGACCCTTCCGCATGAAGTCAGCACCACGTCATCCCCTATCGCGAAGCTCTAAATTTTCCGTCAGAATTCTCTCAAAATCGTGAAGAACCACAGAAATTTTCCGATCATGGAGCTCATCGTAATCACAAAGCTTCACCGTCAACATTATTACATGCCTTCGCCACATAGCTCCCTCGCAAAGCCCTTCTCCGTTGTGATGCACTTCAACCCTTTCCATTCATGATGCTTTGACATAATCGCAAAGAATCACCACCATCATTCTTCTGGTCTTCACGAATTCCAAACCATGAATCCACTCTTTGCAAAATTCATTCCTTTTCCATATTAAAATATGATCTTCATGGATATCAACTTTCCGCGATGCTCACCAACCTACGAATTTTGGACCCCAAAAATTTGGCAAACACTAGAATGCAGCGCCACCTTGTACTGCTCTTTTATACCACCTCCAGATCGTCCTTTCCTTTATCATCATTCATTATCAACATGGATTGTTAACAAATTCTAGGGAACTCGAAAATTCTCCATGGAAACCTTCTTTGTCAAAAAACACAATCAACCACAAAAATACTGCATTGTTACATTGAGGTATTTTTTTCCCAATAGTGTTTATCTTGAAATACACCAATATAGCATCAAAAAACACCATTATGATGTAATCCACATATCATTGAAATATCTAATTCATCAATTTCATGAAAACCATTAGTGAATTCGTAGGACCACATGGAATATCCATTCACTCATAATGCCATATCAACACTTGAAAGCTATTTATAGGATAACATCCTACCGCACCCACAATTAATGATATTTTAATATCAAGTAAATTTTATATTACCACTATGATCCCCTCAAATCATCATACATATCATAAATGTGTGAGAGTGGATATCGATTATTTACCATAACTTGGTTAATCTATGATAATCAATACCAGATTAATGAGTTCCATCCACCTTTTTAACAAAAAAAATAATAGTGCTTCCTATGGAGATGTGATTGGCTAAATGAACCATATTTGTCCAGATACTCTAAATGAACATTCAATTCCCTAAAGTATATTGGTGTCATTTAGTAATAAGGAATTGAGATATGACTGGTCCCTAGAAAAAAGATCTGTCATAAACTATACTTCTATTATGGGTGGAAACCCCAACAAATCATTGGGAAAGTCTTATTGAAATTAATAAAAAATCTTTTGGTAAAATACTCTTATCTATGTTTTCCATCAATTCCAGAGACAAAGACAACAATTAATATAAGACCATCTAAAATATTGGTTCCAAAAATTATGTTAGAGCCACTTATATTTTCCTTTATCCTCTGAATATATGTTCAATTTCATCATCAATCATAAAAATTAACCATTATAACATAACATTTTATGTGGGCCTTAAATATCATCATCCAATACATACTCTGATATTATATAAAAAGCATCCTTCTCATGCACTGAGAAGTTCCACATCAACTAAACCCCATCGAAATCTAAACAACATCCTCTACATAGATAGATGGATAATCTCTTTGACACAAATGAGTTTGATATTTCAAAATAGTAGGCATTTTTTCTACGCTTTAACCTAGAAATTCAACAACCCAAGAAGCAATGAAAGAATGAGAAACACATTTATCAAAATACCCTCGCATTAAAGAAGAATTAAAAATAATCGTATGACTCCCTAATGATGGTCCTGATTGATTATCCATCAGAACCCTCTGAGCACCAAACAACTTCTTACTTTCCACACTCTTCTCTTTATTACCCTACTGAAATTTCCCATGTTGAGAAGTCATGGTGTTTATAGAGTCCCCATGACTAACTCTATTCTACTAATGAGAGGTATGTTGATTCCATCCTCCTATGGAAGAATAAAAGGCCTACAAACCCTGATAATTTTCATGAATAGCTGACCTCAGAGATTTCTAATAGTAACCATGTAGAATTCCCATCTAGATTCAATTATTAAATAATCTAGGTTTTTTTATAAATTATCTCTTTTTATTCCTTAGAGATACACATTGAAAACATCAAAGACTACTCATAGGATTCAAAGTAATATTCCTTCATCAGGGTGACTACTTTTGATCCATACTCCCACCATGGAAATATGTGTCCCTCTTCATCTCACTTCCCAAGTTATAGTTCCTTCTATTTCCCATGGGTAATAACATACCTCCTCCACTCATATCCCCCAATAAATCTCTTTCAGAAAATGTTTCCCAATTTTCCATCTCTATATAATCTCTTATAAATAAGACAACAATATTTTAACATATTTCCTTACATAGGACTAATTAAAAATTGTTTTCCTTCAAATAATCAGAAGACATAACCTTGGGTAAAAAATGTAAAATGTTCATGAATTATTCTATATATTCTATCACTGAATGGATCCCATATTACAAGATAAATAAATATATTGTTTTTTAAAATCTAAACTTGTGGGGGTAGAATTGTTTATTGAACAATTCCTTAACATTCTCCCATGACAATCATTGGTCCAAATTACCCTAGACCACTAACTCCCACCACTGATTCCAGATATATTCCATCATATATGTCTCTATATTTACTATTAACTCCTTCATCATGCTTTGGTAATCCATGATTTCATTTTTCGTATTCACCCACACATATTTTTTTCTGGTTTCAAATCACCCCAAAAAGTGGGTGGATTCATCCTCTAAAACCGAAACAGATGATATATGTTCAACGATTTATCTTAAATTTTTCGTATATATATATATATATCTTGAAAATAATTCACTTTTCTCTAAACGAAATCTTGGTTAACCTAGGGTTCAGGTTCCACCACATTTTTCTGGGCTTCCTCTAGTTTGTTTCTATGATTCCTATTAGGTACTATTTTCTATTGAAAAAAAGAATCATAAGTTTCACTTTCTAGAAATTGAATTCATACAATTTCAAATTCAATCAAATTAAAAATATAAAAAACCGTACATTGAAAAATTCCAAATTTCCATATTTACTCATCTTTGAAAAATCCACCATATTTTTGAAAATCGACCCATTTTCCCAAATACTGCAACCGTTATCTTTTCATAATTTTACAATGTAACAAAATTTCCTGATTTTTAAAAAATACACACATTAATACCAATAACATAAATCATTCCAAAAAATGAAATATGAAATCCTAGTGTTAATTCATTTCTACACTGCATTCCAGGATGTTCTCATTGGCTAAACCCATGACAATGATATCACACACCAATAAGACTGTCCAAAAACGTAAGTACCCAACTTCATGGTAACATGAAGATCAACATAAAAATATTAGATACATATTTGTGTGCTATAAATTTCGAATTAACACAATCCAACTCCATGTTACCATCCCCTACTAATGGAGTAAATCATAAATGTATTCCCACTCCATGACTAACAACTGATGCCAATAGACTGAACAAACTAATATAACTTGTAACATTATTCCCCTTCTAATTGGCATGGGAATATGTGGAAGCACTACTTGGAATTTGGATACATAACCAATGTTTAAAAGGATAGAAATTAATTACATGGGATATATGATTTGTGGGGGAGATATTCTATTTTGAAATAAAAATAAAAAACAAAATGTTCCCATATATAAAACAACAATATGACTCATGTCAAAAATGAATTACAATTAAACATAATAACAATGAAAATAATAAAAAATCATTCCAATAACAAATGGGAGTACCAAGAGGAAGACTAAAACATTACAACTGAAGAAACAACGACATGATTCCATGAATTAATCCAGGATCCATCCTCCAACCTACAACAACCAATGAACCAAAATGTACCACTATATAAATGAGGTTCTTGGATTTTACCTGTGTCTCAAAACAAATCATCTAAAAAATCACCAAAGTTACAATGTAGTGGGTGAGTAATAATTATTAGTACGATTTCTACAAATGACTTCCAAACTCACTCAACATGGATGAAAACAAATTACAAGATTTTTATAAATAATTTATATAATACAATAAAAACAATTTAACAGTTATCGAAAATCCAAAGAAGTCCTAATGAAAACATATTTCACCCAAATCAACACATTTACAAGGAAAGGTACCTATAAAATCATTAACCATTTCTCCCAGTCCATATTGGTCTAATAAATTTTATTCTCAAAAACCCACTATGTGCAAGTCATCACACATTCAATGCAACAACCCAATCCTAGTGTTAACATTGATAGTTGACCATGACATCCAAAATCATCCCCATTTTGTGTGGTACTTGATGACCATATTTCATTTCCTTGATGGGGGTACATCATGAATACAAATCATTCCCATTCTAACTCATACATAACCATTTAATCCATACATTTATCCTAATTACCATATAATGGAATCATATTAACAAATAATTTCCATACCAAAGAAACCCTTTAAGACAAACATCAATTAAATAAAACTATATTTTCATTCATAACCATTTTCAAATAATTATATATAAAACAAAAAAACAACCAATTTTTAAATCATCATTTTAAAATCCAATAACAATTTATGATGTACAACATTTTCATAATTTCTCTAAACCCCATTAATCAAAACCAAATGAGTTTCACACAAGATTCCCCCATAAATTTAAAAAACACTTCCAATAAAAAAATTAATTTTAAATTAGGCCTTCTAATTATTGTAATAGGATTCTAGACTAATGTCGCCTTCAATTAGGGTTTTTGGAAAAAATGACTGATGGCATAAGTGATCACAAAATAACTCTAAAACACCAATAATCTTCTATTAAAACCATACCCTAACATCAAATATTCAAAAAAAAACCATGATTGGTAAAACAAACTCTATTTTTATCTACCACATAACTAGATATAAGAATCTGTGAGACGTAGAACATTGGATCTAAGAAAATCTAGAAGATTATAATGAAAAAACACTTACCAAGGGAGACCTACCTTCAAGGATCCAAGACCCCCTTTTAAATTCTTCCAAAATGAGTGGAAGAGGTTCCCCATCCATGGAGAGAAAGAAATTTAGAGTGAGGACTACTTGTTAGAAAAAATGTGGTTTTTAGGGTTAATCAGGACCAGACCTAATTTTTTTTAAAACCAATTTTTAAGCCACACATAGTTTAGCTACATGGTTAGAAAAACCTTGAACAAACAATGTGCCTTTAACTGCCTCAAGGAGACCTTAGATGGTTGGCCCACACAGTTAGACAAAGAATGTTCCAGCTATGCTGAAGGCCACAATCCCATGATTTATAGAATAAATGGGTGTCCTCAAAGTTTTTAAATAGTGTGCCTTAACTATGAACCAACCCATATCCCATTGCCTCATTGTTCCCAGTTTCCTAGATATTATGCATGATTTTAACTAACTATTCTCAAACCACACACTCTTACAAAATATGCAATTCTTTCCCAATAACCTTATAACACTCCCAAACATAACCCAAAAACTTATTAAGATAAAAATCATAATTAAATGGTTTCATACCTCAAACGTCGGGTGCTATATTACCTTATCAAAAAACACTAAATCCTTAAGGATAAACAACTAATGATGAAGAGGTACAGTTATAATTCATGGAGGAGGGGTTGTGCATGAATGGAGATGGAAATTGAACCCTAAAAACAAATACTTGATAGGGACACATCAGTAAAAAACTAATGGTTTAATTTATCAAACAAATTTCATGGTTTTGAGGCATGGTTAGGAAAACAATTCACTAAACATGTTGTAGCTATTGGATCCCCGAAAATAGTCCTAATGATTCTTACTATTCTTATCATGTTTTAAAAAAAGCATACTCAAATAATTATAAATCACAATGGTCAAAACCTAGTACCACTCTCAGGGTTAGTCACACGGTATAAAAAAATAGGTTTTAAACAAGCATCTTGGTCAACCTATTTTAAAAATAAAAATTCCAACACATAGCATTCTAGGAACTTGAAAAAGAACCAAAATATAAATAAAAGATATAAAATAGATGTATTAATGACACTTAGTGTGTCACATATCCATTTATCATACCTTATGAATTCAATATTCGAAATAGTTTTACTTTTGGAAAATATTTTTCCTTCTCTCCATATTACCAATGTGTTAGATTCATAAAATTTATCTTGAATAATAATTTCATAAAAATCAATCTAAAAATTGATAAAGAAATATATATTATTTCTATGAAATACTTTTTTATCAAAAAATTACGATTACCATGAATAATAACCAATGATTTTACATAAAATGATGTTTTGTTAACTGAAATAAAAATTAAATAAACCATGGTTATTCTAAAATCACATTATTTTCCATTCATCAAAATCCTAAAATAATCCCAATTAATTAATCAAATTAAAAAATTGTTTCATAAACAACCATTTTGGGTAAAAGTTATAAAATTGCATCAATTTCACTGAAATAAAAATCTAATAAGGATAATAAACACCATCATTATAAGATGATCAAGTTATAATTTCTAAGACCCATGGTTTAATGACAACATTTTTGATCCAATCCTTTGAACCCTATACACTAGAATAGGAATTCATGATTTATATATTCTTAATTCAAACACAACATCATTAAAATTTTGATATAACCAATAGGGGATGAATTTGATCATGTAGAAAATCATAATGATAAACAAGATAAAGTAAGGTATATCTAAAAAGGTCACGATCAAACTATCAATATATTTTTATTCAAATTATTCTCTATACAAAATACATAATTAAAATGTGGAGAGGCTTCAATATCACCTTGATGGAGTCTAATATTCCTCTACGAATGAAATATTGTGTCTACTAGTTCTTATTGGAGGTTAAGAAAGTATTATATAAGGAAATACCTAAATAAAATCATGTGTGAATAATATTATTGAATGGTCCCCTTAGGACCGTACATATCATTATTTCTACATACCTAAATCAAGATGGTCTCGTTGGACTTTTTAGGGACCATATAGGTCTACTTATCCTCGTAAAATATCCATAAACATCTATATATAATTCAATCTTTAATTAAACATGGTATCTTGGTTAAATTTACCATTTCAAATTAACTAATATAGTGAAAACTATCCTTTTATATAATTAAAGAATATGATTCTCATTATTAAACATGTACCCATCATGAAATTTCCATAAGAAAAAAAATAAATTATAGTATGAGGAAAGATAATGCATCCCTCAAAATATATCTTTAAAAATTTCCCAAACATAGGAATTTTCCTCTAGGAAATGTAACAAAGATTTATTCCTAATGAATAATTCCAATTATTATTTTCAAATCCAATCCTTCACCCCCTGGAAATCTCAATGTAGAGTATGACTCCAATAAATCTAACTTATAAAATAGTTTTCTCTATTAATCCATCTTTGTCCTCTCATATATCCCCACCATCTATTCCAAAATAATGGAATGTAGTCCAAAAAACACCACATCACCCGGATTATATTTAATGGGATTGGATATTAATTATGTTTCTAAGAAAGATAGGATATTTTATGGGCAAAAAAATATTTTGTGATTAAAATACTGATGCTAATACACACCTATAGCTCACCTAAGCGTCCCAACAAGTCTTTCAAATTGGGATAAAATATATCATTCTTTTAAAATTGTATGTGAAACTATAACATTTGTACTGACAAGAATCAATAATCATCAATGGTAATATTTAGTATTCATTTCCAATGGTCATTAAACTACATTTTATATGTTTTAGAAGTCAAATATATCATTCAAATTAGATGATCCCAATCAATAAAATCATACCCCATGACAAGCCTGAAAATTTTCCCTCATCACATTCTTCCCAATATATGTTTGATCACAATGGTATTCTATAATATTCTTTAAAGTGTTAAATCATATTTGAGACATAATAGTTTACATTAATAGCAACTATTCTGTAGGAAAGCGATCTTCACATGATCATCAAAATTCCAACACACAAGATCATATTATATCCTTTGAATTCTGAATTACCTAATATAACTTCATACCCATCTACGATTTGTTTTAAACCATATAAAATAATGAATCAATGGGGATTTAAGGAAACTATTCATGAAAAAAATTCAAATATATTAACATTTCCATGTGGCAAAAAGAATTTTTTAAGAAAGTATTGTAGGATACTAACACTGCACCATTATCTTCTTACTAATCAATCACTCAACAATATTATAATCCACATATCTTATTTACCTACCCACCAGAACTATTTTTTGATGATATGATACTTCTTATTCACTATATGATAAAATACCAATTTTTAGTTATAAAATTTAAATATTAATTTTTTCCTTCATACATATGGAAAACACCAAATATTCCTGAATGAATATTATCTAGTTTACTAGAATATACAATCCTCCCTTGTTATCTCTATTGTTTAAAGCATTTATAATTTTATTTCTATAATATTACTAAATCTACGCTCTATGGTTCAATGGTAAAAGAATTAAATATTCATTATTTGATTTTATATTGATAAGTGTGACCCAATTTTATCCCTTAATAATATATAATAACAATATAATATATATGATAACTTAAATACCCAAGGTCCTTTTAGGAATACAATTTTATAAAATTAGAGCAATCTATTAAATAACATCTTAGATACATAAACAATTGGTTCGTAAAGATATACACAATATACCACATTATTATTCACATATAGTAACCATCTTAGGAATAACATAGTTAAAAAATTCTTAACAACTTGGGGATAAGTAAATATGGAAAGGGTGAACACAAACACTAAGTATGTCTAAATATAATCATTAAAAATTTAATTTTATTGGTGAGCATAATATGAGAAAAATTGTATGATTAAATAATTTATGTGAATAAGAATAAAATTAGAGAATTCATAACCGTAAAAACATTAATCATAAATCATGACATATGGAATACCTATTTAAATTCATAAATGTGTTATATAAGTCTAAAATCAAGATCTATATGGAAACTATCCTTAAAAAAGGATTTATTAGAACTTTAACCAACCCTAAAGAAAACTAGTTGGTATCTTGAAATATCATGTTCATATTACTCTTACAATCAATATTAAAAATGGAATAACAAAAACAATAAATTCCAAAAAATATCGTAGGATAATCATATAACTAGTAAAATCATTATCCTTACATTGTGCATCAGAGGACTACAACATAACCTATAGTCATAGGGTTATAACATAACCACACATCCTTGGCATATTCTGAAACAATCCATCATCAATTTATCATGGAACCAACAATATTTGTTCTATAATAAATGCACCTATCATCCTAAATTCTATGATACATAATGTGAATAATGTATATATATCTTCTATTTCCAATAAAACTAAAATAAAAAATAAATATTCCTTTCAATATATAATTAACCCATAGAAAATAAATATGTTTCATCACAATATTATTGAAAAAATAATAATCCATTCCATAAAGAATAAGTACAATATCATTAAAACATATCCCCACTAGAATATTAAAAATATTAACGGGTTTTTTCATGGATGAATAAAAATTAAATTGAATGAATAAATTTTATGGATAAAAATACCCTTTAAAGTTTAATATTTACTTTTAAAAACTATAAATTAAAAAAATATTGTGAAAATAATTTCGTTATAAAATAACCACAGAAATAAATTATGTAATATTAAAATAAATTAACATTCATCTTGGTAGTAGAATCCATGCATGTTATGAATTTTAAAAATGACTTTTATTTTTAATCCTTTTGTAAATAGAGTCAAAAGTGATCCATGTAAAAGAAAATTATGAAAATTTATTTCATAACCTTTAAAAATAAGTTCAAATTTCATGTAACATAAATTTAGTAAACAATTTAGGTCCTAGAATAAATTTAATAAAATCATATTAGAAACTTGTATGTGTATAAGTATGATTCCTGATCAAAAATAAGATACAGTATCTGTGTCATATAAAAAAACCACTCATGATGTTCCCTTAATCAATAAGGGACTAAATTAAAACTAAACATAAAATAAATCATCACCATAGTAGAAGAAAATATATATGGTTTAGGAAAATAAATCATATGATTTCCCTAAAGTAACCTTTAACATAAATATATTTTAAAATAAGTGAGAATGAAACATAAATGCATTACAACTTTTGTGACTTTCAAATCAAAAGTCACTGAAATAATGAGTACAATTTGGATCTTGAAATCCTGTTTATTTAATAAAATAAATCTTAAATTAATTTATGAGTCATTAAATATGACATAAAAGTAAATCATGATGCATGACATGACTCACATCTTGGGGAATGATATTATGATAATAAAAACACTAGCACAAATCATAACATTGGAATTAATAATAAATCAATGAAGTGACTATGTAATAAATGTAAATACACATACAACTTGTGTAAATATAATTTAAAAATTTACAGACAAAATAATACATAATAATTTAATTAAAATTATAATTAAGTAGAAGCATAACACATTTAAAGGAAATCAAGTTAAGAATTCCCTTACCACGTCATAAATTTCATGGCATATTACTTTGGGTGAAATAATTTTAATTAATAGTTACAATATAATGTAGTATTATGGTTTGATGATTTAAAATGTATAATAGAAAATATATACACGATAAAAAATAAATTAGTCATGCAAAATTATTTTATGCCTCAATATAGTGATGTTGAGATGAAATCCCTTGAATTGAGTCTAGACAAGCCATGTATTTAAATTAAAATATTTGTAATAAACATATATAAATGATATTATTTCTTATGAAAAATTTTTATAATCAATAAATTTTTATTATTCCATTTTTTATTTATTTTAGTGAAATATTAAATAACATAATATATTATATTCATGTTAAGTGTTTTTAGGATGTTCTGTTAATTATTTTGAAATGGTTTTAGTGTGTTGGTCTTCGATAAATGGATCATTATTAAATCACAAAGATAATAATCATAATGAAATAATTATTATTTTAATAAATAAATTATAAATTTAAAATAAACCATGAAAAATGGATATGAAAAATTATCTATGCTATAATCATAGAGACAGTAAGTTGTACATACACATGAGTAGAGATTCCATTTTCTAATGATCACGGTGGAAGGAAGGTAAGTATTAGGATATCAATCTCAAATGATGATTATATTATAAATGTAATAATCTTTATTTAAATACATAATCATAGACACACACTCATATATATACATATACACAAAGATATATATATATATAAACATATATATATATATCATCCATGTGATATGGTTTTGAAAAATTAATCACACCGCATCGTGGAGATGGTAATCCCCATGTACGCATGAACAATTTAATCATTATTAAAAAATGAAAATGATAGAAAAAAAATGATATACTTTATTTAAAAAATAATTATTCTTTCATGAATATTATATATATATAGAAAAGAAATCTATTATTATAACCATGTGCGAGAGGTGGTGATGGAATAAAAATACATGGGTTCATTATGTGGTATTCCCCTATACCCATAAATGATAGTTTCCTTACCATTTTTTTGGAAGATGAGATGGATATAGGTTATTAAATAAACAAAAAACAATATTTGTATATTGAAATTACATGTTTTTTTATTTTTTCATGATTAATGATGATTTTAATGATTTAGTATAAGAAATAAAATTAAAAAATTCAATTAAATGATATACCTCTTATTTGGACAATATCATTTTCTTTAAACCTTATGCCCTTTAATGTTGGGATTCTTCCAAAATTAATACCCCTAGAATGTGGATAGAGATATTAGAGAAGTATTTGGCTATATATTGGCCATAAAAAATAATTTTTATGAGTGTAGATGAGAAGTGAGGGGGTTCCCTTTTATAAGTAAGGGGAGGGACATTCTAGGAATTACGTAAAGTGTTAAATAATTATAAATTATTTTTTATTGAAAATGGTCCAAAATTGATATTATTAGAATATAAGAGAATTTTGAGATGAATTAATCTCATAAAATAATTGTTTTATAAGTTTCAATGAATCTTTCCCCATTATCTCTTTATTTTATCGTCTTGTTATATACTTTATCCCTGTAATGTAGTCATCCAATCAAATTTGTATAAATTTTTAACTAATTTTAAATCTCATATTTTCAATTAACCTCGGGGATAAAAAAATTATTCCTTAACTATAGTCATGAATTTTTAAACATTATAGGGCCATTATTTTTCATATATAGTGCAAATTTGATAATAAATTTCCAAGGGATTGTATTTTACTCCATTTCAAATTTTAATTTTTCACCATAAAGGTTTTTATGTTTTTTATGAATTTTATATAATATAATAAAATATTATTTAACATAAAATTTCATTAATTTAATTATTACATTTTTTATTAAATTTTACTTTTAAAATAACATGAAGTATAAGTAATTATAGTCAAAACAATTTAGATATCAATAATATACTATATTTTTCTATAAAATTCACAGGACACTATCACTCACCCAAATAAAATACTTCTTTAGTTTTCAAAAGAATTTATTTGATTTTTATAAATATGGAATAATCACTGTGTTTGGATTGTATAAGAATATTATATTATTATATGATTTAATAAAATTCAAATTTATTTATTTATTTTCAATTTTTTTTTAAAAAAATAACATTATGGATGAATTTCACAAAATATTTCAAACAATTCTTGCTGTATAACTCAAAACTAGGAAATATAAATTCAAATCAGAAATTATACATTATAAGAAATATACATGTCATTATAGCCCTTATGGAATCATTTTGTCACACTGAAAAAGCATGGAATCATGTATTTTTATTAGAGAACCTTTTCATTGAATGAATCAAATATGAGATCTATTAAAGTTTAGTTTCTCGTAAATTAGAAACCTAATATGTAAACACATAAACCACTATTCTAAATCCACATTATAGACACATTAATTGTTATAAAATATGTTACATTTACAGAATTTCATATGATTTGGACATTCATCAAATAAAAGGGGTGAGCCTGAATCCCTTTGAGGGAATAAGCATGGGATACATATATCATATGATCCTAAGGAAAGGTAATAAGAACATGAGATATAATATTATGGAATAAGGAAGATAAATTGAGTAATTTAATAATAAAAATTCCGTGAATCATTACATATAATGTTTTCTATACATTTAAATGAGATATTTATAACCATATCACAAGGGTTTATAACCAAGGTGTCATAAATCAATATTACCATTTTAATTCACCAAGTTATTTCATATCATATAATCACTAGAAAATAAATTATTTATCTAATTAAATAGAGAACTATCATGGTGCACCATTCATATGTATTAATTAATTTTATCTTGGTAGATTATATATAACTATTTCATTGATATCCTATAGAAAATAAGAAATATGTTTCTCATCAAAATCAGGGTGTACAAAAGTACTTAAAGACATTATCATTGCATTATTATTATCCAATAAAAATTATATAAGGGTTTCATATAATAAAATACAGTAATAAATATACCATCTTCATATCAAGGTGAACACCAATGAATGAAAGTGGTTTGGTTATTCAAAAAATGAAAATAAATGATAATTTCTTATGTAAAATAGAGAAATTTGAGATGTAAAGTTAGCACCATTAAAGGTATAAAATGTGGTCTTATATAAAGTAAAAATTATTGAGTTAAAGGTATAACATTGATAAATAATTATTTTATCAGTAATTTATGATAAAAATCATAAAAAATAATTTAACATACCCTTTAGAAGATGTACATAAAATTAATTTCTTGATTGTAAAACAAGATCATGATAATTCCCTTACCATGAAGAGTTTGTCCTAAATCATGAGGTTTGGAACCTTGGGGGATTAAGAAAACATTGGGGGAATCTATGGGATAGAAAATCAGTTGAAATTTTCTAAGTGTGGATTGTTAGTGAAGGGGAATGGTGAAGTGGCTGGGTATTTATAGAAAAAGTGGGAGAATTGTTTAATAATTTCCAAATATAGGTCTTGCAAAATCATGATTGTGGAAAATTAAAAACCATTGGAATAATTATGAGTTTCTTATATGATTTTGGACATTATAGTCTTATTTTATGATATTGAAATATATTAGAAACAAAAACTATTATTTAATAATTCTCTTTGCATGGGAAAGTAAAATTCCTAAAATGTAATGTTTTTTAAATGAAATTTTCTATTTTAGACATTGGAAAGAAAATTATAGGTTTTGAAATGATTAAATATATTCGAATACCAAATTTTAATAAAATATTATATTTATTATATTTTAATTTTAAAATTAATTATAACATTAATATAATAAATATTAATTCTTAAATATACAAAGAAACTAAAAATCGTATTTTTACCTTTAATAAAACACTATGTACTATAGAAAATCATCATTAATTTACCCAAACCTAATTTTGATGTAATGATTTAAAATATATTATTTTTTATCCAAATAATTCTCTAAATATGATGATTTCCACTTTTAAATATAAAAAACATTATTTATTAATAATACTAGTCTTTAAGGGATTGTCATGTTTTTTACATTTACAAAAAAATTATGACATTATAAAATTATTTTATTATTTTTATTTAAATAATAGTATTTTAAAAGACTATTTTATTAAAAAATTATTAATAATAACTTATTTTATAATAAAAAATTTATATCCTTTATAAAAAATATTATTTTTGTTTTATTCAAGTCCAAAAATAAATTTTTAAACCTCTTCTCAATTAAAAATATATTTTATTTAGAAACCAAATTATTATAATAGAATTGAGGGAATAAAAGTTATGTTTATAAAAAGGAATTAGACTTTAATTGACTACATCCAAGACAAGTAACCCCTTATATCACATCCACATGCCTTAAGGGTAAGGAGTGTGATGGTAGTAGTTTCATGGGATGGATCAACTAATATTGATCCAGTGGTAACCACCTCTAACTTTAACTTATCTAATTGGTGATTTAATTCATAGTGTACTTGTTGAATATCTTCCTAGTTCCAGTCATGTTAGATCTCAAATGTCATTACCTATCTCCCATGTTCCTATAAGAGAGATTCAAATGGTATACATCTACTGGTTGAGGCCATAGTTTCTCATTTATTTATAGATTATCTCTTTTCATTACTAATTATAAACACTAATTTTATTTGTATAGTTTTCACCAATGGGTATAGTTTCGAATGGTCAAATTTTACAATGTTAATATTGACTAATAGTCTTATAATGGTAAAATACTGACAATCACATTTCCCTTTATACCTTATAAATACCACTTCATTATTTCACTCAATAATCACTTCAATTCCTCCTAATGATATATTTTAATTTCATAAGATGTAAATTTGATTACTAATATTTTGTATCCCTTAAAAAGTGATGATTGGTGGGGATATGATCTTAGTATATTTGCAAGATCTACATTTTCCTATTTAAATATTCAATTTTATATTTTTGGTTCAGTTGTAATGTTTGGAATTTTTATTGATTTCATATCCAACTAATGGAATGATCTCCATTAATGAGATATAATTTTTTTTTCTCTATTTTTATGTCTATAATATTATATAATATATAACATACATTTATTTGGGTATCAAATATCCGTAAAAAAATTCAGGTTTCATTGCATTCTTCCCTTAATAAATTTCCTTCCTAAAATTTCAACTCATTCTCTTAGTTGAGAAGAGGTGTGGGTACTTCTCTATCATTGTACCCTATGGTTCCCATGTTGCATCTTTATATTTTTGTTTCATCCACAACACATTGGAAAGGTGTCTTTTCTTGTTGCATAAAGCATTCTCTCTGTGGTCCATGATCTAAACATGATGCTCCTCATAAGAGAGGTAATCTGTGATTTGAAACACCTCTGGATTCAGTACATGCGATGCATCATGTATTTGCTTCCTAACAAGATATATATGAAATAAATAATGAATATTAGAAATATTTGAAGTAAGTTCTAGTTGATATTCCACTTCTCCTATGTGATCAATGATATCAAAGGTGTCACTGTACCTAGGGCTAAGCATGAATTTCTTTTCAAACCACATTACTCTCTTTGTGGTGATATCCGAAGGAAAACTTTTCCTCTAAAATCAAGCTTTAAGTCCCTTCAATGGTTTTTAGGATATCAATTATACCAATATATAGCATCCTTTATGTTTTTTATAATGCCATGAATATTTTTTGTCATCTCCTTTATAATATGAGGCCCGATTAGCTTTGTTTCACAAATTTTATCACGACATGTATGAGTATGACATTGTTACACATATAGGGATTCATATGGTGTCATGTGAATACTTTAGTGGGATCAGTTGTTATATTATAAATCATATAAAGGGAGGTGTTAATCTCAACCCCAATTAAATTCTATTTATCATGTTCAAAAAATTTCCTCATGTGTATGGATACTAATTTTAGATTGGACATAAATTTTGGGATTATAGGCCATACTGAAATTAAATTCAGCATTTAGTGAATTTTGAAAACTTCTCTATAAGTAATGTGTGAGCCATGGATAATGATCCAAAATGATAGAAATCAGTGACCCTTGAAGTGTCACCATATCATTTAGGTAAATCTTGGCTACTTGGGAAAGAGATAAATATTCTCGGTTAGAAATGAAATGTTAAGCCTTGGTGTTTTGATCCACTGTAACTGAAATTGCATTGATTCATTTATATATTATTAGCAGACTCATGTTGGGTTACATACTGATATTTTTCATCTCCCATGTTTTAAAGGGTAGTCATTGAAATACTCTATTAGTATTTTTTCACTTCTCGTTTAACATTATGACTTACTAATCACCTTACAATGTAGTTTCTAATATTCCATTTCATATTCTACCACCCCTAATGATTATGAAGGCCCCCATACAATTTAGTACATCTGGGATTTATATAGAATATAGAGCTATGAGATTCATCCATCAACTCTTTATTTATCTCTAAGATATATGGGAAATATATCCTGGGATGAAATTTTATTAATCCTTCTTGGTCAATATTGATCTCATGAAAATTCTCATTCTTCATAGCATGTATCTTATTTTTTATCAAAGTATATCCTCCTTGATTGTTCCTAATATTCTCTAGTATTGACGGTTTAGAAATCACTTGGGATAGGGTTTGTGATGTCCTTTCCCTTATTATTTCCATGGATATCCTTACTAGGTCCTTGATAAATGGATCATGTTGAATCATTATCATTGTTTAAATGATAATGTATTTCCCACTTAATGCAATGGCTTATTTCTTCATTTTTCTAGGGTGAACATTTTTCGAACAGTTATAGTCTTTAATGAGATCTAATAATGTCCTTTGTCTCATGATCAATTCCTTTTGTGTGAATATATACTTAATACTTTCGTAGTCTTTGTATATATCACATTTATCACCATTATTATAGTACCTCAATATCATCAATTAAACAATGATTGTAGTTTACTCTAGGTACTGCATGGAATAATTATTCTCATGTGCATTTAATTATCAAGATGCATAACCAATCACTTATCTATTTTTAATGAGGATTTAGAAAATACCATACAGATATGCATTACTACAAAAAAATACTTCTCCATTAGAGGGTAGAGTTAAAACAGGTGCAGTAAAACAATTCTTATTCAGTTCATGGGATATTTTCTCATACTCCTTTATTTAGATTAACTTATATTCTTTTCGAGTTAACATGGTCAGTATATTATAAAGTCATGATTTTTATTTTCAAAAACGTCCAATAATTTCCTTCTAAACCATAAAAATTATCAATACTAATTACTCTTATAGGATGTGGTAACTCTTCAACATCCATTGTCTTGGCATGGTCAAATGATATTCCTTTATTGGTTATAATTTTCCCTATTAATTCAAATTGTTATAACCAATGTTCATTTTTTATAATTCTTAAAATAGATTCCCTTCCTCAAAATTTTCAATATATCACTTAGATGATCATCATTCCCCTCATGAATTTTGGAGTGTGTCATAATATAGTCAATAAAATATACCGAAAATTTATCAAGGTATTACTTAATGACTCTATTATTCAAATCCATAAATATAGTAGGAGAAACATTTAAGTCGAAATACGTGAAATAAAAATTCATAATGCCTATATCTTGTTTGAAATGTAGTATTTGTGATATCTTCATTATTAACCCTCAATTGATGATTCCCAGATCATAGGCCAATCATGGAGAAAAATTTATCCCCATTAATCTAGTTAAATAAATCATTAATCACTAAGAAGGGGTACTAGTTCTTCAATATGATCCTATTAAGTTCTCTATAATTAATACATAGCCACATTGGTCCATCCTTCTTTTTAACAAAGAGAATAGAGGATCCTAATGGAGACATATTTTGTCTTATAAATCCCTTCTCTAAAATATATTGAATACATTTCATTAATTTCTCTTACACTACATTTTTGATTCTATAAATGGTCTTTAATATCATCTTCGATCTAGGTATGAGTTCAATGGAGAACTCTACCTCTTTTTTTGGGTGATATCAATGTATTACTAAATAATGGGGACATTTTATATCTTCATACTTTAATTTCCTTCTCCCCCTCCACCTATCATCTCTATAAATAAGAATATGGATGGTTCTTCTAAATAACGACCTGTCTGAGATATCAATCCTTTGAAAATAACTATAGGTATCCCATTCGATAATACTGAAATTTTATTTCTTATACATTGAATATTATCATTATATATTGAGATCCAGTCCATCACTAGTATAGTGTCAAATCCCAACATGGGAATGAATACTAGACTTTCAATGACATTGCACATTTCAAAGTTAATACAAGATTTTATATACATTATAGATGATAGGATAATCGCTCAAGGAGTCCTGATTGATAACTATACTTCCATAAATCAGGTTATGATTCTATATTATTTTCAAAGTTGGATGAAATAAATGAATGTATAGAACTAGAATAAAAAAATTAACTTGTTATCTTTTGGAGAATAAAGAGTGTACCTTCCTCCATGTTATTTAGAGCCTCTACTTCAGCCATCATGATAGAAAATCACCATACATTATCCCTTGACCAATGTTGATATTGATGGAGATTTTAATCTAATATCTTCTGATTTTGACATTAAATGTAATGGTTCTCAATCTACCTACACATGAAGATTGTAATTCTTGTTGGACCTGAGCAATATTCACATTGTCGTTAGTTTTTAGATGTTGAGGATTCACATCACCATGAAATTTCAAATCTATATGGACATATCATCTATATATGTAGAATCATTAACTCCAATCAAGTATTTTCTCAAAAAATTATTCCCACATATGTTTCACACATGATGTTTAATGTTATTTCCATTTCATTAGTGAAGAAAATTCTTCTCTAAGTTTGGATTTATTTCTCCCTTTTTTCATTATGTCTATGTGACCACCACTTCTATCCAAAATCCAATTCATCCATCGTAGCACTCCGCACTATCTCCTAATATATTTCATTGTCTTAGTTGTATATATTAAATCATATATGGTTTCTCAACCCATTTAAGTATCTAACATCCATTCAGTTATAATATATAACAATTATAGAGGTGTATTGAGAAAGTCTTGTAATGTTAATCTCATAGCTTTCCATTGATTAATTTTACTTTTACTTAAGATCTAGAAATTCATTATTTATTTTTTTACATATAATGGGGAAAATATTTATAGAAAATCATTCCCCTAAAATATTCTTACTCAATAGCATCAATCTTAATTCTTATCTTCATGTTTTTAATCAGTTTCCAACACTGATTAAATTATCCTTCTAAGTGGAAAACATATAAGGTTAATTTTTATGGTTCTGAATAGAAGAGTACAAAAATTATATTTTCTTTAGAGGCATTTAATTTTTATACAATCAATTGGTTATTGAATCAACTAAAATAAGGTAATCGTTGATGCATGATGGACTCAATAAAAAGTTTTTCCCTTCTCAATGAATCTAGTCTTTCAATATGATTAATGTTATTATTCATAACTCAAGTTAGTTTTTTTAAAGTCATCATTATATTTTCCTTGCTATATTCCACTAGAATTCCATTGGTTCATTTTACATTGCTCTCATCATTAAAGTGGTCCCAACAATTCCCAAAAATGTTTCTACAAGAATAAAACATTATTTAGTAGAATGTTGATTTTAGGAATATTATTATTATAATTGGAGTTTATTTATTAAAACATCATGACTGAATATGTTATTAATCTCATCTAATCACATTTACATTATATATATCCTTCACAAAGGTTCATAAAAATATTGGGATTAACCAAACATATCCCATGGTTGTGTCAAACTAGGAGTGTAGTAAATCCAATTATCAAGCATTAGTACCCAATAATGTCTAGATTAATGAGATTTGTTTGGATATTAAACCTAGGTACATATATTCTAAAGCCAAATCCACATGTATTATCCAGTGAGGTATATATTTTAGTGGAAACAACTTTCTTAATATAAAATAATATACTAGTATGTTTTCCTGTATTTGGACTTGTCCCCAGTCATAATACTAAAATATTCCAGTCTTAATTACCCAAAATCACTAAACTGTTCTCTAAAACCAAAAATGGATTCAAAATTTTTAATTATATAAATAATTAATTACTTGAATAAAAAAATAGGATCTTTTAATGTTTTGTTTCATTAAAATTATAAACATAATACATAATAACTAAAAATACTCTTCTAGATCCACTAAAGGCGCTTTCACGGGTTCAACCTAGGTTACTTTTACTTAATCTCATATCATGGGGATATACATTAAAGGAATGGGGTGAGAATAAATTCAAGTAAGGTAATAATATGGGGATATATATAGTATGTAATCATGATCCATAATAGTAATAACAAAAGACATAATAGTACGGAATTAACATTACCACATGGGGATTATCCTAATAAAAATAAAATGAATAATAACTTGTAAATTTAGAAAAAAATGATGCATTAATAACCATATCTCTAATGTTTATCACCAAGGCATCACAAATCAAAATTAACCTAGTTATTTACCAAGGTATAAGAAAACATGTCATACTTAGATATTAAATTCTTTGTCCGAATAATTGAAATACTATTAGGACTCACCCTTAATATGTATAAATTTATGTGATATAGATATATCATAAATAATAAATTCATTAATAACACATGGAGAATATGGAACATGATTCCCATCAAAATCAAGATGTACAAAAGTTCATAAAGATATGATCATTAAATCATTATTAAACCACAAAAATTATATATGTGATTTATATATGTAAATACCAAAATAAATAAATATTTTTTATATCAATGTGAATACCCATGGAAAAGTAAGTGGGTTTTTTATACATAAAAATAAAATAAATGAGAATTTTGAATGTAAAATAGAGGACTTTGAGAAGAAAATTTAGCAGTATGATGGGTATACAATATGGTTTTAGAACATAGACAAATGAGGGAGGAATAAGGTATAACATTGATAAATCATTATTTTTGTAGTAATATTATGATAAAAATAATTTTAAAATAAACCTACATTCCCTTTATATGATTTACACAAAAATAATTTCTTAAATAGAAAAGAATATGATGATAATTTTCAAACATTCATGATTTTATCCTAAATATAAGGGTTAAAAGTTTTATTGTTGATTAAAGACACCTTAGGGTGAATACATGTAAATATAATAACATAAAATTGTTGGAGGGAGGTTTCTTAGTGAATGGGAATGGAGAAATTGGTGGGTATTTATAGAAAAAGTGGTGGAATTGACTTATAATATCAAAATATAGGACTTGGAAATCAGGGTTAAATAAAATAATAAACCAATGGATTGACCATGATTTTTTAATTGTTTCGGTAATATGAGTCACATTTTATGATATTTAAATACTCTAATATTACTTATTGTTTTTAATACTTCTTTTGGCATGGAAAAGGATTTTCCAAAAAATAATTTTTTTAATCTAGTTTTCCATTTTATACTTCGAAAAGTCGCATAATGGTTTAACTAATTGATTAAAATATATTAAAAACATAATAATCATAAAATAATATATTTTTGGTCTTTAATTTTTGTTAATTAATTATTACATCATTAAGAATTAAAAATGTAGTTAAAAAATACTAGAATCCCAGAACGGTATTTATATTTTTCATCGAATAAAAATGTATTTTAGAAAATTATAAAAAAGTCACCCTAAACTAATTTTGATTTTAAAATTTGAAATATAATGTTTATTTTATCGAAATAACTCTCTATATATGTTAATTTAAGCTTCTGAATATAATAAATCATTATTTATGGAAAAATATTAATTTTTTAGGCACAATAAAATTCTATACACTTATAAAAATTTTTTGAGGACATTATAAAATTATTTTATCATATATATTTACATAATAATATCATAAAAACTATTTAATTAATACAAATATTATTTATAATACCTTAGTTTATTATAGATATGTATATCTTTTCTAGAAAAATATGGTTATATTTTATGTTTCCAAGAAATAAATTTTTCATATTCACCTTAATTAAAAATATATTTTATAAAGAAAAAATATTATTAAAATGGAATTGAAGGAATGAAAATTTTATTTATAAAAAGGAATTAAACTATATGTAACTATGTCATGGAAACATTAAACCTTATAACACTCACATACGCCCTAAGGGTAATGTGTAAGATGATGATGGTTTCATGGTGTGATTTTGATAACATTTATCTAGTTATAATCTCTACGAACAAGAACATTTTCTATAAGAAATTTTCTTTAATCTTTACTCATTTATGCTTGGCTTTGGATTGGTCAAGGGTGAACCCCAATGACACTACCTCCCACCCATGTTCTAATAAATGGGATTTAAATGGCATGACTCTATGGGTTTAGGCCGCGATTTCTTCTCTCTGAATCAATTATGCTTTTTCATTAATACTTATAAAAACTGATTATAATATTAAGAATATCACTAATGGTTTTAGTTCCAAATGATAGAATTGAAAAAAAATCATTAACCAATAATAATATAATGTTCAGATCCCAAAAGTCACATTTTCCTTTATACCATATAAATATCATTTCTTTCTTTCACTCAAAAATCACTACAATTACCCAGGAGGTTTTATTATCATTTCTCAAAAGCTTGATTAATTTTCTAGTTTTTTTTTTGAATTTATAGTGTTTTACATGGTGGTAATTGTCCTTGTAAATATGGGTGATCCATATTTTCACATTTTAGCTATTATATTTTACATTTTTCCCACTTGTAATGTTTTTTATTTTCATTGGTTTTATAGCTAACTAATGTAAATAATTTTAAAGTTAAGATAAAAAGTTTTTATTTCATTTTATTTTGTACATGTATAATATTATATAATATATAGCATCATATATTCCATAAACAACCATAATTTAAAAAAATCTCATGTCAATAAAAATTGATCTTCAAGTATGTCATGATATATATTCTAATTATTAGGTTTTGAAATATTTTTGAATGATATTTTTAATATATAATATCACCTTAGCCATTATTAAAGTTTAATAACTTTATATATCAATTTTTTCTTTGTCCACATCATAAAATATATCATATTTCCCAAAAAAAATATTTTTACTTTTCACCAAAAAAAATTCTTTATAAATATAAATAAATAATAGTAGGATATATTTTCAATAATGAATCCAAGAAAAATAATTTTAATTCATAAAATAAGTTTTTTATAATTTATAGAAATTAATTTTGATATAAATTGATAAAAGACTATGAGAAATTGTTTTTAAATGTGTCATTAAGGAAAAAAAAGAAATTATACCAAAATGACGTATAAAGATAATTACTATTTAATAATTTATATTATCTATATATAAAGGGGTGATATTTTAATATAATAAAAATTTAATCAAATATTTTTAAATTTAAATGATATTAAATGATAGTTTTATGAAAAAAATTTTATTATTCTTTATTTATGAAAAAATCAATTAATTGAGAAAAATCAAAAAAATTCACAATTATAAAATTTTCGTATTCTAATTTAAAAAAATATTTTTTAATCAAATAACATTTATAAAAGTGGTGGATATTAGTGATATTGTTTTTCTAAAATTAATAAAAATAATTTTTGAAGAAAATTAATTTTCAAATCCTTAAATGAGTTTACTAAAAATTTAGTTCCTATTTATTAATCACAGAAAAATACATTTTTATTAAGTAGTTCTATTATATATAGTTCATAATTTGATTAATCCTGATTTATATGCCAATTTAATGACTATATTATAATTATATAATATAAATTTTTATATTTTATAGTTCTTTTTAGATTGGTGTTTCATTTCGTTTACACTGTTAAACATTAAATTATTTGAAAAGTAATTAATTGTTAAATTACCCCTCCCACAATTTATAAATTATATCCTTAAAAATTTCAATTCATCTTCGTAATTAGAAGTTTTATATTTGAAAATATATTTTTGAAATCCCAAATTATTAAAATATTTAACAAAATATTCTCTTGAAATGAGGGAAGGGGAAATAAAAATGTCATATGGAATAACACATAACATGGTTTCTAAATATGAGAGTAATATTATTAATATAAAATATGGATATGGTTGGTGGAATTTAATATCCAAATAATTATTGATAGTTAGAGAGAAAATTGATTACATGTAGGTGAATGAACAAGGATAGCTAAATAACCACAAATAAATAAATAAAATATGTGTGAAAAAGATTATTGATTCATAAAAAATAAATGTAACAAGGTAAAAATTATTAAATATTCTTTTACTTTTTTATTGGAATTACTTAATCGCATAAATTAAGATTAAATGGAAATATAATTATGTGAAAATTATAATTTAATACTTTTATCAAATCCCACTACAATCTCTTTATTTCCATTACTTTATGAGTATTCAAGATTATTTTTTTCATGCCTGAAGTATTAAAATTAACATCCACTTTATAAAATAATCTAAAAAAGGATTACCAACAATTCCTCTTATGTATAGATATTAACCTAGACTAAAATGGTAATTATAACATATGGTAGTTTCCAAAATGATTAATCCTTCTTTTAAAAAAATACAACATTAATCTCTAAAGCCTCAATAATAACACCAAAGGATAAATGTAGATCTTTCCATAAATAAAGAATAATATATACCAATTAACATAAATACACTTAACAATAATGAAAATTTTAACCTCAATGGTTATCTCATACCATTCATCTTACATAAAAAAATATGTAATATTATTCTTCCAAACTAATCCTTCATATAAAACATAAAGGTTACATAAAAATATAACAAATTATACATATCCAAAAATAACATTAGTCATCATTTCACATTAAAACACAAATAGGGTCTATATGCCTTTTAAATTATGATATTTCATAAACTTATAAACCCATGATGATATTCATAAATTATAATTTATCCTCACATGAAGACATCATAATATCTAACGTTTTATTATCCTTTCATCTCATACCAACAATAAGAACCTGAATCCTTCACTCTCTAATCTAGTGTTAAAAAAATATTTACATTTAGGCATTTTATATCGATAAACTGGATGTAATTTATACCCTTCAAATCCTATAACATAAAACTAAAAATTTATATCACATAAATTCCAAATAACCTCTTAGGTTTTTATTTTTAGATAATTCAAGAAAATTCCTATATAATAACATAGATAAATAAACAAATTGTTCTTATAAATCTAAATAATGTCAAAATATGTTATTTATATATAGTATCATTATTTGGAATAAAATTCATAAATAGTTTATTAGGAACCTTTTAAAAATTAATCATAAGAATGGTAGTCTTGAATTCTCATTATGGGTAGACATAATCATTTATGATTGAATTTCATCGGTGAGTATAAGATGAGAATAACGGGTATGGTAACATTGTCAAATGTATAGACCAAACATAAGATTATTCCTACTAATAAAAATTAGGAAAAGGCATGATATGTTGCTAAATATTTAACATAAGACTAGAGTAATGTAATTCAATAATCTGATCAATGTGAAAACAACTCTTAATCAAATAATCCATCAGGACATGATAGGAACAAAAATATATATTTTGGTTTATTGGAACATAATTATCACATCACTCTTTAAATTAATAATATTAATGTAATAACCTATATGGTAAATTTAAACATTATATTAGGATAAACCAATAATTGGTTAAATCTGTCTCATTTCCCAATTAATTGGAGGACTATAACAGACCCACATGTCCTTGGTTAATAAGGTGAACACTGATCCTTGGATATATTGAAACCACCATTCCTAGGTTGAGGAAAAAAACAAACATCCTTAGTATATATTAGAACCACCATTAATCATAAATAATATCCTTGAATCATAAAATTATCAATGTTTATAGATGAATAATTTCATCATAAAACTCAATGAAACAAAAATTATTCTTTTAATAACATGATTATCTAGTGGAAATGAAACAGGTTCCATGACAACATATTACAAACCATAATAATATAACCATATAAATAATAATAATGGAATCATTAAAATATATCCGGAGTGAATATTAAGTACCATCAAGGGTTCTAATCATAACTAATAAAAATACAATAAAAATATCATTAAAAATATTTTTGATGAAAATACCCTTTCAACATTGAAAATCTCTTTTAAAAACTAAAAAATTTTAAAAATATTATGGAAATTCTATAGATTGAAAATAAAATTGTAAAATAATAAATAAATTTTCAATGAAAATAATGGTTGTGATGGTCGGAAAATCTATTCGTTTCATAAATGTTACAGATAAAAATTCTTTTTTATCATTTTGCAAAGAGTGTCAAAATTGACCGATGTAGAAAAATTTTATGAAACTTCCTTTTAAAAATATCTAAAATAATGCTGATGGTCTTGTAAGAGGACTTTAGTTTAATATTTATATTATAAAAAGACATTCTTGAAAACATTTTAGAAATATAGATGTACAAAATAGACATCCTCAATCTATAAGAGTATTCAAGATCAGTATCACTTAAAAATAACTTTCTTAAAGATTAATAATTCAATTAGGGAGTAAATGGAAACCATAATTTTAAAAACCATTCATAAATAGTGGATAAAAAAATATATTTTGTTCAAGAAAATAATAGAATATGAATATCCCAAAGTATATAATATCCTAAAAACTATGAAAAGAAATCAGACTGTAACATAAAACCATAACTTATTTTACAACATTAAAATGAAATGGAATAGAAATAATGAGGATGATGTGGCTCTGTAAATCCAATTAATATCATTAATTAATGTTTCATAATTCATTTATAAGGAATTAATTATACCATAATTGGAAAGTTTGGTGTATGAAATGAATCATACCTTGGGTAAACGAGATTGAGACAAAGACAACTCTTGAAAATAGTATAACTTTTGAAGTGATAGTAAATAAACAGTGT
The DNA here is from genome assembly GCA_963277665.1 of Viscum album. Taxonomy (NCBI): domain Eukaryota; kingdom Viridiplantae; phylum Streptophyta; class Magnoliopsida; order Santalales; family Viscaceae; genus Viscum; species Viscum album. The sequence continues at coordinate 1,207,369,233 of OY728138.1, forward strand.
CATTATCTAAAAATATGTAACTCCCAATAAAACTTATGAAAATATAGAATACATAAATTTAGAGATAAATTAAAATATAATCATTACATGATAATGTTGATGAATTTGATGTATAATAAAATGAATGTAAATTTATTTAAGAATCCCTTTACTACTTGGTAACATTCAATTAACTCTTCTTAGATGAACTAATGTGAATTGAAACTTAAATTATCGTGAATAATGAATAAATAATGATATAAAATGTATGATTGGTAATATACAAACCACTGAACAAAAATTTGGAGTATGAAATTAATATATATATATATATATATGATGGTAAATTGGGATGATACATATGTATAATAAAATTATAAAAGTTAATTTATTTCATAATAAAATTTTATACTATTTTTTTAAACAAGACAATGGTGATGCCCCATCCATTAAAAAGAAAAATAAGACATACACTTTTAAGAAATGGGGTAAAAAGGAAACCCATAATAACACCTTGGTAAATTCCAATGAAACCCATCCTGAATGAAAAAATTTTCCTTAAAATCTAATGGGAAACAAACATCTAGATAAGGGAATATATAAAATTTCTTCCCCCCCCCCCCCCACCTCATAGATAATGAAACAGTGAAATCAGTAGATGAAAATCATCAACCCCGACCAAGAAATTTTGTCTTGATAGAAACACAATGAGGCAGATCACCCTTCCAACACAAATAGTGAAGCAAAGAATAGATGAAATGTGAAAACACATGTATTTCTCTTTTGAGCCTCCCACAAGACCAAGCATGTTAGAGAGTCACATCAAGTCAACATGATGCAATTAAAATCAAGACCAATAACATTGTTTATAATCCAATTAGAGTAACCATTCATCTAACAATATATGAGAAGGCTGATGATGGGTGTCAGCATACCCATTCCTTTTTTGAGGTCTCCCACCTAGTAGCACCTATAATAAACTGTACCGCAAACAAATACAATGAAACCAGATCCAGCACTTATAAAGACACATGTACCCACATCAAAAAACCATTCTCAAAATGTGAAGATTCCTATTATATCAATCCATCACTAGCCATGAAACCAAAAAAATGTAATAAAATCAAAATCCGAGCCACATACACCTAAATCATCCTCAATCTACTCTATCATTCATCAACCAAACCATGACCATCAAAGGAACAAAAATTCTACCACCAACCAAACAGCACTAGCCACACCAACCCAATCCAGAATTATCATACAAACAACCGATAGCATGTGAAATGGGGTTCTGTCTCTCTAACACAACATGTCATCACTCGTTCTCCAAAAAACTCCGCTCAAATTGGTCTAGGACCACCCAGAATCTGATCATCACATCACATGAACCACTACCTAAAAAATAAACCACTAATGGAACCCACAAGACAATCCACCTTGGGGTTGACTAGATCTGGAGCTACATCTGAGGGTGGTGAGGTACAACATACCACTATTCAAACACAAGGTCTCTACTGTTCCCAATGTCTTAGAATTATTCCTAGAATGTTGTGATCATCAAAACCCACTAGAGAACCCAAATCTGGTCAGATCAATTGAAGCGGGTTTTGAAAGTCACGCAATAATGGATGTGAGGCGGATGAGTAGGGTGGAATCAAAATAATTGTGGTAATTTATTATGATGATATATTTAATTAATTATTTAGTTATATCCATGTCAGCTATTTTTAGGACATTAGGTTAATAATTACAAAATGGTTTCAGTGAGTTGACCATGGTAAAATGTGTCACTATTCCATCATAACAAAAATAAAAATCTGGAAATAATTATACTTTGTAACAATCCTTAATTATTTAAAAATTAACCATGGATGATGGATATTAAAAATTAACTACATTATAGTCATGGAGATTGTATCTCAAATATATACCTGAGTAACAATTCTATTTCCAAAAAATCATGATGGAAAGAAGGTAAGTATTATTTTTACCACAATGAATGATTATTATATCATAAATATAATATTATTTATTTAAAAAAACACACACATATATCATCCATGTTATGTGGTTTTGAAACATGAATCACATCACATTGTAGAGGTGGTAATCCACACTTACACATGAACGAAGTTATCATTTTTCAATATACAATAATGTATGAAAATATTTGATATATTATGTTTATATAATTATAATTATATACAAATCATTACATATATATATATATAGATTAAATCTATCATTATAACCATATGTGAAAGGCAGTGATGGGAAATGATTTACAACGGTTCACGAGCTGATAGTTTATAATACCCATGACTCACATTATCATTCCCCATTTTGTGGAAGAGGATATATATATCTAAAGGATATAAAATTAAAAAAAAAATATTTCATAATATTTAAATTATTGGAGTCGTTATTTTATAATGTTTGAAGATGATTTGAAAGATTATGTTGAATCAATAAAACAAAAATATTTAGTTAATACGTATACCTCTTCTTTAGAAAACCTCATATGCTTTACACCTCAATATCCCTATGGTTTGTATTATGTGCAAAAAAGTACCAATCTATCATTGGTGGGGATGTTAAAAACGTATTTCAGTAGTTTTTTTCTATAGAAAAATTATTTTTATGTGTGTATAGTAGAGGAGAGGGGAATCACTTTTATAACTGAGGGGAATTCTTGGAATTAGCTAACGTATTAAAATAATATAAATTAATTTTCCCTGAAAAAAGTCTCTAAATTAATATAATTTTATAAAAATATGTTAATAAGTTTAAATAATTTCATTAGATAAAATTTGGACAAGTTTAGATAATTTGTTCACCCTTACCTCTCTTTTATCCCTTGTTAACCATTTTGACAATTACAGTGATATCATTTTTTTCACACTTTAAGGGAAAAAAAGTAACTATAAAATGAATTCTGGCCCATAAATTCAATTTGGATGCTATTTTAAATTATATCCCATTAAATTGGATGAATATATGTTTTCCTGAATTTTAAATCATTTATTTAAATATGATTAATTATAGATATCATTAATTACATTTGTGAAAATACATGAAATATAAAAACATAATATGATTATAACTCAAGTAAAATGGTTCAAAAATGACATGTATTCAATAATAATGATTAATTATCTTCAATATAGATATATAATAAATTTTTTGTATGTTTTTATATCATTTTTTACCTTACCATTTAACTAACCCCTTGGTCGAAGAATTTTAACCTTAACCACAATAATGATTTTTCAATATAAAAGTGTAAAAATTTTACATGAAAGGTTAAAATTGGCTCACATGTGGACAAGAGATGATATTATTTATAATTTATAACAATAAATGATCTCTTTCAAGATTTTTATGATTTTTAAATGAGTTCCTAAGTTAATATTTAAAATAATTTATAATTAATGTCATGTTAGGCACTATTCATTGATTTGGAATTTGAAAAAAAAAAGTTATTAAGAATAATTTTAATACAAACATTTAGAATATATCTAATATTTATATTTATTTATAAAATTATGGTGACACTAAAAATAAGAAAAAATATATAACTTTTGTAGTTTTAAAATTCATTTATTTGATTTTTTCTTCTACTTTCATCAACACTATGTCGGTGTTGCCTAAGAATTTAAGGTAATTATTTAATTTTATGAAAAAATTTAATATTAAATCATTATGAGTCTATATTTACATATTTATCATGAAAACATAATTAATATGTTGTTTGACTTATTTATCCTTGTGTAAGCATTGCACTAGAATTTGAATATGATTTTTATTATATAACTCCAAAACCTAAAACTATCAATCCAAATAATAATTTATAAATTATATTTACAAACCAAGTTGTTTAATGAATTTTTACTTCTCTATTTTCATTATTAAGACACCATGTTTGACTTTCTAGTGTTGCGCTAGCACTACATCGACTTTAAAAATGATTTTCATATTTATCATGAAATAAATTCTAATTTATATGTTTTGTAATATTCTTTGTTATATTTGAAGAATATTATAATAAATTAATTTTTATTAAATTATAATAAACTTATATTTCTTTTTTTGGTTCTGGTGATAAAAAAAGGTGTTGAATTTAAAAAATTTATATTTTTTACTATTTCAAAAAAAATTAACTTCTTTAAATAATTAGCCTAAATTAATAATATCATATAATTTAAAGTATTAATCCAAAAATTAAATCAATTTCATAAAATGAAATTATAATAAGTTATATAAATTAATTTTAATTTTAATTTATAGAAATAAATGAAAACAAAATTATAGAAAAAATGTGTTTTCAAGCATAAAATTTAATTTAAACTAAAACAAAGTATAATACAAATTCCTATGTAATAAAATAGATTATTTATAACTAAAATATAACTATGTTAATTTATTATCAAATTCATATATTAATCTGACATTTTAATGAATATAAAATATAGTTTCACCAAAATTAGTATTTTTCACTATTCGCTAAATCGACAATATTTTCATAAAAATTTCAACCAATGATAGTTTTGATTTTTTAATTGAAAAAATGATATTCTTATATAATATAAAATTTATAAAATTATTATAAATTATTTTAATATTTTCTTCTAAAAAGAAATTAAAATCATCTTTCACAAAATATTATTCTAGATTCATAAAAGGATTTCACTAAAAATTTAAATTTTCTTTATTAAGTGACATTGATATGATATAAAATAATACCATTATACTATTTTTTATATTCAAACTAAATATCAAAATCAATACCATCATCTTTCACTTCTGCACTAATTTTATCACTACTTGATAATTACAACTCAAGCTATCTGAAAAAACATTAGAATTCCTAGTAGATATGATTTAATAAAATAAATATCATAAACGTAATCAAAACAACTTAATTTTTTTGTGATAAAATACCACTAATAGATTATGTATCTGAAACACCTGTTATTTGAATACACCTTGAACCTTTCACTAAACATGTAATGTTCATAAATATTTTATTCGAATCAATTAACACTAACTCTAGATAAAGTGTATCATAATTCTTACTATATAGTATTAAATGCCTCAACCTATATGTAGCCTTATTTTCCGCTTTCATGATTACCCTTCCTATCCGGGCTCTATATTTATAAAAATAAATTTATGAACCATTATCAAAATTGGAAAAATAATAACTCGTGTATAATTCAACCACTTTTTTATCTCATATATGAAACCCTAGAAATTATCATTCCATTTAAATTTTAGACCTCTACGATAGAAATATAACAATAGAGACTATAAAATAAATAATTTTTTCACAAAACATTTGGGGAATTATTATAAACTAAGGAAACTACTATAAAACCGCAATACATTAAAATACTTTCCTTTTAGAAAAAATATAATTTTTTTGTATGAATTATTTTTATAAAATGTTTAAATTACGCAATAAACGTCACTGAATTAGCTTGTGCTATGCACAAGATCGAGTTTTACCACCTTTTAATGGTAAAGTAATTTTAAGATAATTTTTGGAAAATTTTATGATTTTTTTAAATAAACATCATTTCGAAATTCATGATGTAGAAGTTATCTTATTTTGAATGTATTGGATTTTTTTGAGAAACTTCATTATATGATGAGTAGTGAAAATTGTTGTCCTTTAGTTAAAGATTTCCATTTCATTTAAATAAATATTATTGTTAAATTATATTTTATATTTGTTTTTTGGTCACATTATATCAATTATACAACCATTTATACAACTATTTTCATTATAATAAATTTTGATTTTGATTTTTATATTAAAACATAACAACCTTTTGAATGGTTTTCTACTATAAAAACTCGTTATTTTTCCATCTGTACATGATTAACGTTAATATTAATTTTCCCACTTTTGTGAATAGAATTTTAAAAATCATACACATAGAGATGTATTTATTTATATATTTTTGGGCTAATAATATCAAAATATATTATCAACCAAAATTATTAGGGAATGTGATTAAGATTAATTACATTTATTAAGGTTTTATTAAGCTTAATAAGGGACTAAATCTTAATATTAAAGACCAAAATGACTTGGAAACTTGTCCGAAATAAATTGGATACAAATTATTTTACCATGTACCGTCTTGGTTGGAAATATATGTTAATTGGGATATAATTAAAGGAAATTTCCCAATATAAATGGTTATGTAATGAAAAAGACAAAAATGGAACTTTCTTAACCATTAAGATTTATAAAATTCGGAGATATGTTCAAAACATCAATTATTATATTATACATACCGTTTTTTAAGTTAAAGATCATATTTTTGTCATAATAAATTATCAATAATTTTAATAGATGACTTAATTTCTTAAAATGATTGAAAAATTCCATCATAGTGATTATTTAATTAATAATTAAATAAATTAAATCATAATATAAATATTAAAAGTGGTGAAAATTGATCAAATTATTGTATTAATGTATTTTTTGATATTGAAAATATCATGTTGGACATCTGTAAACATAATATATTTTAATTAAAATAATAGATTGATATTTTTAAATTAACATTAAATTAATAATGTCAAAATTGAAATTATTGTTATTTTATAATAAATGAATCATATTAAATGATTCTAAATTAATAAAAATTATATATTTATCAAAGTGATTTTTGAGTGTTAATAAATATTAAATATTGTCTATTAAGGTAACAATTAATCTTTTATAATTAATATATTGACTAATATACTGTAAAAACGTTGTTAACAAGGTATGAGTTCAAAGTGCATTTTAGCACCTCACATGTACTTTTTTTAAAATTAAATTCCAAAACACAAGGTAATTTTATTATATAAATTAAATATAATATTAAAAATTCATTAAATATATATTTTATATCAAATAACACTTTAATACATTCTTAATGGTAAAAGTTAATAATATTAGAAAACTATATGCTTTAATAAAAACCAAAATGATAAAATTGTGCAATCTTAGAAGTTAGGGAGCCAAATTATTAAAATAAACATATTTTTTAGCGGATGAGGTTTTACTCGACAATTAATCTCATTTAATCCTTTAATTTTCCTTTTTGGAAGAACATTAGGTAATATAGACCACCCATTATTAAATACCATTTGGTATTAACAAAAGTGCCACTCCCCCTTCGCTATAAAATACCAACATCTATCCCCATTCCTAACACCTCTAAAACCACCAATGATTGGCCATTCCATGAAAAAATAGTATTTTAACAGCCCCCCCCCCCTAGATCAATAATAATACCACTGGCAGAAATATTTCCAAGGAATTTATTTCTTATAAACCATAATAAGATACCTGATTAGAAGATAACGCCTTCTCCCATGCATTCTAATTTCATTTCCATTCTTCACTCCTTATAATATTATTATTCTAAGATAACATAAAACCACAAGTATAAAAAATATAGTAGGATGTTTTTATGATTAATTTTTTAACTACACATACCCAAACCTCTATCTAATGGGTAACAAAAATATTGTATCTGTGTACGGAAAAATAAAGCATCACGAAATGATTATTGTTCAATTTTTCCCTTCCGCCTATCATATTGGCCATTATGATGAAAAATATTTTTCCATAAGAAATATATGTAATTTTTAATGTTTTATAACGATTTAAATTTTTAAACATACATTCATGTTATCCAAGGTGTGTAAATAATATAATTTCATTTGGGGAAGTGTGGACAACAGCCCCCTCAAAATGATATGATTCATTCATGCCACTCATGGAATGTATAATAGATATATTTAATAAAAATATATAACATATATAAAATATATTTGATATTATAATTTTAATATACATATGCATAATTTTTTTAATTTTTTTACTACAACAATGAAATGAATGAAGCATTCATGTTTATGTACAACCTACCGTCTCCATCAACGGTGAGCTTCAGGCATAATCTCTGAATATTATGGTACGTTATAAATACATAAGTACTAAATATATAAGATAATTTATTCATTTCTTATATTATTTATATTATTGAGCCATTATATGTTTTATAATAATAGTATATAATAAGTTAAATCATACTTGACAAGTAAGGAAAATAACACCCAAAAGAGTAAATATAATTGAAGATTGTTAGAAAAATGGAAAATAAAATATTTTATAAAGTTAATATATGATACATTTCTTATGAGTATGGTCCTTGTATTAGGGTATAATATATTCTAAACCACTATACAAGATGTTTAAGACCACACAACAAAAATAAATATTATGTTTAAGGATTTTTATTTCACTTTTTAAAAATTTGAGATTAATGACGTATTCACTACTTACTTATTTTGTGTTCCATATCCACTACCAATTTTGATATATTATATCATGAATCCTATTACTCTCATAATATTATAATATTCATTTAATGTCCGAAATTTCTGTTGATTGTGATATAAATGTTTCAAATCTGTATGGGGCATATTAGAAGGTTTAATGTTTATTCTCTATGAGAATGTTCATAATCTCACTTCATTTTGGGATTTTTAACATAACATGAAAAAATAACTTTATTGTAATAAGTTTTCAATTGAAATTTATTTTAATAACCATATTTTGATAGAATTGGTATTGTTATTTCCTAAAATGTATACTTTTTTTATAGTGATTACATTAACAAATATTTTCTTTTTGGGGAATTATTATTAGGTCTATATTTCACTTCAAATAAATATTAAAGATAAGTCCTATTAGTTATTTTTATTATTCAATATGAGGAATTATTTAGTCTGTATATGACCCCAATAATTTATATATCTCCTCAATGCATCGGAAGGTTCACATTTAAGAAATAAGTCTTCAAAATTAAACAGTTTTCTATCCGTGTTTTAAATCATCTTTTGAAAAGTCTAGATGGTAAAATGTATTCATGTGCATGATACATGGTGTCCAATAAAAAGGAAATTTCTCTCATTTAGTATCGGTTATTGTTTATAAATGATATTTTTCATAGACATATATAGGATGTAGTTCATTCTAATTTAATTTATTAACGGCTTGTGTTTCAGTTTCTTACATTCCATATTATGTTTTTATCCCTATGTTATGAGGAGATAAAATGATTAATATTTCAAGGATTCAGTTTATTCCAATTATTATTTAGCATGTTTTATTTTGTTTTTCCAATGAATTATGTGCATCATTTATGTAATCCACTTATCCAAGACATCTAAAATGAATGGTTCATTAAGGTTTTCATCCTTGTAATAATTCCAATTTAATGTAATAATGCACCATATCTGGCCTTCTAGGGTCGGGGCATTACAGTTGGTCTCATGATACTAAATATCGAAGTGGTTCTAGAACATTTGTACATAGGAGTAATATCTCTGACAAGGTGTTCTGGACCTCACTATGGGTAATACGGTACATGACAATCGGCCTTATTTTTCACCTTGTTTGACATTCATAGGGTATATGCTTTGGATGTTTCACAATTTATTTACCAACCATTATGAAGGATTTAGAAGTAATTACTTACCCAAAGTAGCTAAATTTTATGGTTTTAAGGATTTATGATGTATAAATTTATGTTATGTTTTATAACATATTTGGAGTTATACAAAGATCATAAGTTTATAAGCTAATCGAATATATTACATTGTATAGTAATGGTGCCTAGTAGATGGAATGAGAACTCCACATGTGCATGTGATTTAAAGGGTAATAAGGATCATATCTTTCATAGTCTTAATCAATAATTTTAAGGGAGATATTATTCCATGTACTCTCATCATATACAGAAATTGTCTCACATGTTAACAAGATAATTAGAGAATTATATGAGGACTATGGATTTGATGGGATGAAGAGGGGGGTAGAGAAAAGGGTGGATAAAGGGAAAAAGGGAAAGATGGATTTTTCCCACATGTGATAACTTTGGAAAGAATCACATTGGTATGTACATAAAGTTAATTGGAGTTTTTTATATGTGTTGAGAAAAAGGGAACCAAGTTCATGATTTCCAAGGTATGAAAAGGGTTTACAATGATCACTGATTCCACTAAAAAGAGTAAAAGCAATATTTGGATCAATGTCCTAAGATTCAAAGCTATATAACCCAGATGATTATATTGGATCGTGACGATGTTATGAAAATTCAACAAATGGAGAGGAATGATTAATATTATGGTTAAATAATTATGTAATTTGAATATTTTATATGAAATTTATTGGTTGAAATAATTATAGAAAATATGTGTATTTTAATACTATACTTTTTCATTATGGATTTGAGATCATAGGATGAACGGTACTAACAAAAGTTATTTATTAGAAAGATACATTTTTTTTTGAAAACGTGTGATTGAGGGAAAGAAAACACTTAATATATTCATGATGCTAAGGAAACGATGGTGAAGTGATTGATTTCGGAAAGTACATACTAGCTTAGAAGTAATTGAAGAATTGTCAACAAGTGTTCTATGATATAATTTATGGAGTTTACAATACTTTTTTATTTAAGGAATATATCAAATAACTTATTTCTTACTTAAGGAATAATGAATAATAAATTTTTCCAACAAGTTTTTATGTTGAATCGATTGATTACCATATTTTAACAAGATACATGAGATTTTAGTGTGATTACTACATTTCAAGAGGATATATGATATTTTAGAGCATAATGTATTACTTCATTATTAGATGCATCATGTGATAAGAGAAAAAGTAGAAAAAGTTCATGGTGTAATCAAAGGAAATGATTATGTTTATAGAAATGTATATTTATTTTTATTATTTTGGAGTGAATGAATTCCATAACTTTACAACAAAAGAACCTTGAAACCAAATTTTTTTTCTTAGTACCTTCATTTCCAATGAATTAAATGGACTCTCAGATCATTGCCGATTTATGGCCATATGATTATTTACATTTTCGTAACAATGTTATCTAAAACTCATCCTCAGAACATGATTGTAAGATTTTTATTCTGTATCCATATATACATTTCCCACCTATGATCACTTACTAGGGATCCTATATATGTGACTATTGTACTTTCCTTTCTCTCTTAATATGAATATGTGGTATAAACAGCTTTTACAATGTGGGTCTTTCAACAATAGTTTTTTATAAATATCTTGATTATTGAGATCAAGTTTATATTATGGGGATGTAATTTATTTAAGGTGGAAGAATTTGACACCTAGAGAATTTAAAATATTTTTCTTTTAGAATAAAAATAATTTTTTTGAATTATTTAAATACAATTTTTAAACTATGATACATATGACACTGAATTAGATTTCATTATGTGCAAGACTGAGTTTTAACACCTTTTAATGGTGAACATATTTTTACAAAAAAAAATTTAAACATTTATGAAGTTTATTTGTAAAAATAAACATAATTTTGGAATTCATAATTTCAAACTTTCCTTGTGGTGATTTATTTGGATTTTTCTGAGACACTTTATTATTTGATAAATAGTAAAAATTATAGAAATTTTGTTAAAAACTATCTTCTCATTTAAATAATAATTATTGATAATTTATATCTTACATTTATTTTCTAGTTATGTTATATCAATTATGAATCTATTTTTATAATTAATTTCATTATAATCAATTTTACTTTCAAATTTTATATAAAAACCAAATTAACTTTTGAACGTTTTTCTGCTATAAGAACTTGTTATTTCGTCCTGTCTACAGGATTAGCATTATCATAATTTTCCCACTTCTATTATTAGAATTTTGAGAATATAATATTCACATATATAATTGTTATGATATATATATAGTCTTATACTATCAACTTAATATTTTGACCAAAATTTTTAGTGAATGTGATTACGAATAATTATGTTGATTAAGCAATGATTAATCTTAATAGGTGGTTAAGCAACAAAATTAGGGCCCAAAATGACTTGGACACTCGTCGAAAAGACATTGGATTCCAATACATTGACCATTTCCCATCTTTATTCTAATTATATGGTGATTGGGATATTATTAAATGAATGTTCCCTATATAAATAGTTAAGTAAGGAAAAACAAAAAAGGAACTTTCATTTCCTTTAACATTTATAATATTTTGATATATGTAAGAAACATCATATTTTCGTTTATAAATTCCTTTTTGTATGATAAATATATTTAATTATCATAATTTTTTATCTATAATTTTTAGATATTATTTAGTTTATTAAAATGCTTAAGAAATTCCAACATAGTTATTATTTAATTAATAATTAACTAAAATAAATGATACTATATATATTGAAAGAGAAGATAATTGATATAATTGTCATATTTGTTTATTCATAAATATGAAAACATCATTTTAAATATATGTAAAAAAGAAAATATTTTAATATAATTTTTATATTAAAATTTTAAAATTAACATCAAATAAATAAAGTCAAAATTGACATTATTGTTATTTTTCAATAAACTAATCATCTAAATTTATTTAAAATAAATAAAAATAATATATTAGAAAAATTTATTTTTATGTGTTAATAAATATTAAATATTGTCAATTAATGGACCATTTAATCATTTATAACTAACATATTGACCCATTTACTGTAAGAATGTTATTTAAATGGTCTACGTTCAAGTAGCGTTTTAGAGCATCACATGAATTTATTTTCAAATTAATTTCCAAAACACAAGGGAATTTTAATATATAAATTATATATAATATTTATAATTAATATTATCTTTATTTTATTGTAAAGATTACTTTAATATAGTCTTAATGGGTAAATTAAATAGATTATAAAACTATATGCTTTAATAAAAACAGAAATGATAAAATTGGAAAATCTTAGATGTTATGGAATAATATTATTAAAATGAAAATAATTTTGTTTTGATAAAGTTTTTATAGACCATTATTATCATTAAATAAATTAGTTTTTCATTTTAGGGAAACTTTAGGTATGATAGGCCACCCATTGGTATTTACAAAAGTGTCACTCCACCTTCCCTCTAAAAGACCACCACCTCTCCAAATTCTTAACACCTCTAAAGACAACATTGTTGAGAAAAAACCTTCCAAATAGTCTCCCAACAACACTCCCCTATATCTATAAAAATATAATTTTCATAAAAATTTCCATGAGAGCCTTTTAGTTTAAACCTGAAGAAGTTACCTGATTAATAGGTAACACCTTCTCTCATGCTTTCTAATATCATTTCCATCCTTCAACTACCTATAATATTCTTATTATATTATTTCACAAAAACACCATTATAATCAATATTTTTTTTGTTTTTTATAAGGTTTCTAAATACACTTTCACACGCGTCCATCAAATGGGTAAGGGAAATATTGTTTCTGTATGGTGAAATACAACATCACGAAACCAATATTATTCAATTTTCCCTACCACATCTCAAGGTTGAAATTATGATGAAAACCATTTTATATAAGATATATATGTAATTTAATATATCTTATTCTTATATAATATTTATTTTGGACATACCTTTATGCTATCCAAGTTATGTAAATACGCTAATTTTTTTTAAGTAAGTGTGGACTACCACCCTCTCAAAGAGTTATGATTCATTCATTCTATTCATGGAATGTATTAAGGATGTTTTTAATAAAAATATGCAACATATAAACCATATATGTTATTATGTAATTATAATATAAATATATATAATTTATTTTTAATTATTTTAATACAACAACGAAATGAAAGTAGCGTTCATGTGTTCATATGACCTATCTTCTCCATGAACCGTGCAATTCATGTCTAATCTCTTATTAAAAACCATTATAAATACATATTTACTGAATATATTAGATAATTTTATCTTTTTATACATTATTTAGATGATATAAACATGATATATTTTATAAGAACCACAAATAAGAAGCTAAAACAAACTCGTCAAACTATGCAATTAACACCTGAAATATTCAAAATAATGGAAGATTGTTAAACAAATGGGTGATAAAATATTGAATGAAGTTAATAAATGATGTTATAAGAAATTTCATGGTTTTTTTATTAGCATGTAACAAATATTAAACCACTACACTAGAGTTTAATGACCACACAAAAAATAGAAGAATATGGTAAGCGATTTTTAACTCACTTTTTAAATCTATGAGATTATTTTCAAGTTCACTATTACATATTTTGTGTTCCATACCCACTTCCCATTTGGTTATTTTATATCATGAATGCTATTATTCTCATGATATTATAATATTAATTTAATTGCATAACTTTTTTTTGATTATGATATAAATGTTTCAATGTGGTATGAGACTCTTTGGAATGTTTAAAGATTATTCTACTCAAGAATGTTATTAATCTCAATTCATTTTTGGATTGTTAACTTCCTATGAAACAATAACGTTATTTTAATAAATTTTATTAAATATTAATTAAACATACATATTATCATACAATGTATATTAGTATTTCCTAAATTGTGTAACATTTTTTACGGTGATTACATTGACAATTATTTGAGTATTAGGGAATTATTGATTGATCTGTATTTCTTAGTAAATATGGATTATTGATCATTCATATTAGTTATTTTAATTATTAAATATGAGTAATGATTAGAATTGTAAAATACAGGTGGAGCATTCACTTTATATAGCTCCTTGATGTATTGATAGGTTCTTATGAGATAAAGAAGTTGGCCAAATTAAACAGGTCTATATCTTTGTTTTGAACCATCTTATAAATGGTCTTTGGGGTAATAGGATTTGATGTCTTTGAGACATGACATCTGATAAGAATGAAATTTCCCTCATTTAGTATTAGTTTTTTTATCCATGATATATTCCATTTACATATCTACAGATGTAGTTTATTCTCTTTTAATTGATTTATGGAATTTGTTTTAATTCCTTACATTCCATAATATTTGTGACATATCTTGTTTTATAAATGGAAGGTGTGCTCAGTTATTTACGTTTCTAAATATATTGATTCATTATTTCATCAATTGTACTTACCCTTACTGAGAATTTGATCTCACCCTTATTAGATTTCCCCACCTTAGATATGAAAAATTGAACTTTGATAAAGCATTAAAGGATGTAGTTTATTTCAGTTATTGTATAGAATGTTTTATTTTGTTTTCCCAATATATTATGAGTATCCTTAATGTAATCTGGTTTTCCAATATTAATAAAATGAATGGTACTTAATGATTTTCATACTTCTAATAATTCCAATTTACTGTAATAATGTATTGGATCAGGGTTTATAGGGTCGGGGCGTTACAGTTGGTATCAAAAGATGTTTGGAAACAAAATTGGAAACAAGATTTATAAAACCATGGTTAGGTAACATATCCCGAATATAGACATTGGGGATATGTGTAGAAGAAATTCATTGGATTTTGATACAGTAAATATTATGTGTTAATTCCAAGAAATACTTCCATGTTTGGATACTACTAGTGGATGTGGTTATGGAACAAATGTACTTAGGAGTAACAACTCTGAAAAGTTGTTCTAGTCCTGAATTAGGGTAACCATGTACAAAAAAATGAGCCTTATTGTGCACCTATTTTGACACTCATAGGGGATATGCTTACAATGGTTCATATTTCATTTTTCCTATCACTGTGAAGGATTTATATGTAATGATTTCCTCAAAGTAGCTAAAATTTATAGTTTTAGGGATTTATGGTGCATAAATTTATTTTATGTATTATACCAAATTTATAGTTATAAAAGGTTCCAAATCATATAATCCAATCCAATATATTAAATTATTTAGTAATGATTCCTATTAGACGGAATGGTAACTCAACCAGTAGATCTTATGTAAAGGCTAGCAAAGATCATAACATTCGTGGTCTTAATCCATCATCTCAAATGGAGACAGACACCCAAGTACTCCTATCATGTGAGGAAAAAGTATCATGTCTTAACATGATATGTAAAGAATTCTTCATGTCCTATGGATTTGAAGAGGAGAAGAGGATGGTAGATAAAATGGTGGATAATTTGAAGAATACAAAGAATGATTTTTCCCACAAGTGGAAAGAATCACCCTAGTAAATACATGAAGATAATGGTAGTTTGATATAGATATAGAGAAAACAGATATGATTTTTGTGATTGTTAGGGTAAAAAAATTACTTCAATGTTCAATGCATCCACTATTAGTAGAAGAGAACTTATGAGGATCAATGTCCCAATATATAAAGGAATATACCCCAGATGATGTTATTGGATAGTGATCAAGTTATGATACTTCTGAAAATGTAGAGGAATGATTAATATGACTATTCAATAATTAGAAAATTTAATATTTATAATGAAATGTATTGGTTATAAAAATTATGGAGTATATGAGTACTATACTGAAGTACATTTTTGGTAAGGATTTGAGATCATATGTTGAATGGTAAAAAGCACATGATTGAGGGAATGAAAACCCATAATATATTCATGATTTTAAGATAATGATGAAGAAATTATTGATTTGGATAAGTACCGACTACCTTGGAACTGATTGAAGAATTTTTGGAATGTTTTCTTTGATATCATTGATATATTTGACTACACTTTTGAATTTAAGTAATATATCCAATAACATGTGTCTTACATAAAGAATAAAAAAGAATACATGTTTCCAACAATGTTTTATAATGAATATATTGATTAGAATATTTCAATAGGATACATGATGAAGTTATTCACATTTTTGTAATGTAAAAATTCAGAGTTTCTTCCTGTCGATTAAAGGATAACGAAAAGTTCATTCAATAAAATTCAGGGACTTTCATTCAGAAGTTGTTGAATCAAATATTTTAGAAATTTTAATAATTAATATAATGTTTTAACATGGTCATTGGATGATATTTTATATAGTAATGTACTACTTCACTATATGTAACATCATTTTCTATGAATCAAATTAAAATAGTTCAAGCCATATAAAAAGGAAAAGATTATATTTATTGAAATGTATTTTTACTTATATTATTATAGAGTGAAATAATTCCATAATTATAGAAAAAATTATCATTAAATCAATATTTTTGTCTTAGTACCTTAATTTCTAATAAATCTAATGGCCTCTCAGATCATTGCGGATTTATGGCCTTCTAATTGTCAGTTTTTCTCAATCCACATTCTCTTGCACTCTACATAAGAACATAATGGTTAAATATTTATTCTATATCCATATTTCTATTCCCCATCAATTATCTATTACTAGGGAACCTAATTATGTGATATTTTTACTTTACATTATCTCTTATTAATAATATATGGTACTAACCCCTTTTATGTTGTGGATCTTCCAACAATAAATTATTTTAAATCCCTTGATTACTGAGATCAAGCTTAAATTTCCAGGATGAAATTTAATTAAGGTGGGTAGAATGTGACACCCTAATACTTTAAAATATTTCCCTTTTAGAATAAATTAAAAAAATGGAACTCTTTATTTAAAATATTTAAATTACGCTATGTATGACATTGAATTCGCTTGTGTTACGCGCAAAACCAGGTTTCCTTTCCTTTTAATGTAGAACCTATTTAAAAACTAAATTTAAAAAATTTTATTTTTAAAAATAAACATAATTTTTGAATTCATAATTTCATTATTATGTTATAGTTAATTTTTCGTATTTTTCTAAAAACGTTTTTTGATTAACAGTGAAAATTACTGTAATTTAGTTAAAAAAGCATTTTTGTTTAAATATTTATTAATTATTAATTATATTTTAGATTTGTTTTAGAGTCACATTATATCTATTATACTTCTATTTATACAATTAAGTTTAATTGAATAAATTTCACTCTCAAATTGAATATAAAAAACATAAAAAAACTTTTGAATGTTTTTCAACTATAAAAACTCGATATTTCACACTATATATGGGATTAGAGTTAATCATAATAATCTTAATTTTGTTATTATAATATTGACAATATGATATACAGGGATGTAATTTGTATGATATTTCTGGTCTAATAAAATCCACTTAATTGTTTGACTGAAATTATAATTGAATGTGATTATGATTAATTAAGTGGATTAAGGTATGATTAAGCTGAATAAGAGAAAAAAGATTATTATTAAGGACCAAAATGACTTGGAAACTTGTCCAAAATACATTGGATGCAGAAAAATTGAAGATATCTCCACATGGTTTGAAATATTTGGTTATTTGGATATTATTAAATCACAGTACCCTATATAAAATGTTAAGTAAGGAAAAGGACAAAATGAGAACTTTCATTACCTTTAACATGAATAAAATTTTTAGTTATTTAAAAAACATCATATTTTCATTTATACATAACTATTTTTAATTTAAATAGAATATTTTTATCATAGTATTTCTTTAATAAATTTTATAAATGATTTTATTACATAAAATTCTTATAAAATGCCAACATGGTGATTATTTAATTAATAATTCACTAAAATAAATGGTATTGTAAATATTAAAAGTAAAGTTAATTGATCTAAATATTACCTATATCTAATTTTGAAGAATTTAATATCATGTCACACATATATAAACATAATATATATGAATCAAAATATTATCGTGATATTTTAAAATTAACATTAATAAATAATGTCAAAATTGACAATATTGTTATTTTACAGTAAATGAATCTTATAAAAGGATTTAAAAATTAAAAAAGGCCTATTTTATTCCACATTATTTTTATATGTAATTAAATTTTAAATATAATCTATTAATGTACCAATTACTATTTTATAATTAACAAATTTACCCATATACTGTAAAAATGTTGTTAACAAGTTCCTGGTTAAAGCAATCGTTTAGCGAGTCAGATGCAATTGTTTTAAAATTAATTTCCAAAACACATGAGAATTTTATTATATAAATTATATTTAATATTAAAAATTCAGTGGCTCTATAATTTATTATAAATATTACTTTAATATAGTTCTAATGGATAAATTAATTTGATTAGAAAACTATATTCTTTAATAAAAACCAAAATGATAAAATTTGGGTATCATATAAGGTAAAAACCCAAATTGTTAAAATGAAAATATTTTATATGGATGAGGTTTTTATAGAACATTACTCGACTTTAATACATAATTTTCCCATTTTGAGGAACATTAGGTAAGATATACCCCCATTATTGAATACCATTTGGTATTTACGAATGTGCCACTCCAACTTCTTTATAAAAGGCCACCACCTCCCACCATTTCTAATACCTAAAAAACAACATATGTCCGACCAAGACCTACCAAAATAGTATCCCAAAAACTATACCATTGACCTATGACAATATCTTTGGGAATAAATCTTTCTAGGATAACCTTTTGATAAAATTCAAAAGAACTTACCTGATTAAGAGGTAGCGCCTTCTCTCATGATTTCTATTATCATTTCCATTATACACTCCCTATAATATTATTATTATATGATTAAAAAAACCCATATCATAAATAAATTATTTTTTATTTTGATATGGATTATAACTAAAATTACACACAGTACCATCTAAATGGTTAATGAACACTATGTTTCTGTGTACGGTGAAATATAGCCTCATGAAACGATGATTGGTCAATTTTTCCCTACCACATCTCATGATGGATATTATTATGAAAAATATATTTATATATGATATATATGTAATTTTTGATTTCTTATTCTTATGTAATTTTGATTTTTAACATACCTTTTTCTATCAAAGTTGAGTAAATATGATAATTTTTTTTAAGAAGTGTGGACTACTACCCCCTCAAAGCTATATGATTCATTCACGCCATTCATGGAATGTATAAAGGATGATTTTAATAAAAATATATAAAATATATAACATATATATATATATTATAATGTAATTATAATATAAAAATGTATAATTTAGTTTTAATTATTTTAATACAACAATGAAATGAAAGCAGTGTTCATGCGTACGTATGACCTTTTGTCTCCATGAACTTTGCACTTCATGTCTAATCTCCAAATATTATGGACCATTATAAATAAATATTTTCTGAATATATAATATAATTTAGTAATATATTACATTTTTTATATTATTAAACCCTCATATATTTATAAAATTACAAAAAAAAATATGAAGTTAAAACATACTCATCAATCTATGCAATTAACACACAAAATAGTAAGAATAATGGAAGGTTCTTAATAAATGGGGTAATAAAATGTTATAAGAAGTTAATATATACTAATATAAACATGAATATGGTTATATTATTAGTATTTAACCTATTCTAAACCACTATACATGAGTTTAATGACCACACCACAAAAAGTAAAGATAAGGTAAGAGATTTTTATCTCACTTTTTATATCTGTGTGATTAATGGAATATTGACTCATACTTATTTTTTGTTCAATAGAAAATGAAAATTTTTATATATTATCTCATTAATCACCTTATTATCATAATTATATAAGATTTATTTAATTTAATATCTTTTGGTTATTATGATTTATTTTTTTTAAAGTGGTATGGCACACTTTTGAATGCTTAAAGATTATTCTCCTCATGAATTTTCTTAATCTCACTTCATTTTGGGATTGTTAAATTAATTTTAAAGAGTCAATTTTTTGTAATAATTTTTCCATTTTAAAATTAATTTAATATCCATATTCTCATCCAATGTATATTATTAAGGCTTAAATTGTATTCTATTTTTTAATGTTATTACATTGACAATTATTTGATTATTAGGTGGTTATTTATAGATCCATATTTCTCATTCAATACATATAATTGATAAGGCATATTAGTTATTTTTATTATTAAATATGTGTAAGACATTAGACTATCAATGTGGCATGGAGCCTATAATTTATATAAATCCTCAAATCATCGACGAGTTCTCATGAGACAAAGAAGATATCATAATTAAATAGGATTCTATCCATGTTTTAAACTATCTTTTGAAAGGTCTTGATGGTAATAGGATTTAATGGGCCTATGAAATCATTTCAGATAAGAATTATATTTCCCTCATTTAGTATCAGTTATTTTTTATCCAATATATTTTGAATCCACATATCTATAGATATAGATTATTATCATATAATTGATTTGTTTAAGGTGTTTCAATTTTAAACCTGCAATATTATTTGTGCCTTATCTAGTTTTTTAAAAAGAAATTGTTCTTAGTTATTTACCTTTCGATATAGATTGATTCATTATTTCTTATATTATACATAACCTTATTAAGCATTTTAGTTCCCTTTATTATGTCTCTCTCCCCAGGTTGTGAAGAATAGGACTATGATTATGATTTCAAGGATGCAGTTTATTATAGTAATTGTAAATCATGTTTTATTTTGTTTTCCTAATGTATAATAAGTATCATATATATAATATGGATTTACAACACTTATAAACTAAATTGTCCTTTAATATTTTCTTCCTTGTAATAATTCTAATTTAATGAAATAATACACTTGCTCGATGCTTCTAGGTCTAGGGCATTACAATTGGTATCAAGGGATGTTTAACAACAACCATGGGAACTAGAATTAGAAATCATAGATTATAGAGCACTACCCTAAGATATAAATTTGATATAAGTGTATAAAACCATATTTAAATTTTGGTAGTGAAGTGATTATGTGGTAATTCCTAGAAATACATCCATATTTGGAAACTACAATTGGATGTGGTTCTAGAAAAAATTTACTTAGATGTAACAACTCTAACAAGGAGTTTTGGGCCTAAGTCAGGGTAACCTAGTACATGACAATTTTCATTACTATGCACTTACTTTGACACTCCTAGTTTATATTCTTTGGATAATTCACATTCAATATACCTACCAATATGAAGGATTAGGAAGTTACAATTTTCCCAAAGTAACTAAAGATAATGGTTTTAGGGATTTATAATGCATAAATTTATGTTATATGTTATACCGTATTTATAGTTATTCAATGTTCATAACCTTAAAAACAAATCCATTATATTTTATTATTTAAAAATGATTCTTACTAAATATAATGAGAAACCCACCTCTATATGTGATGTAAAGGGTAATAAAAATCATATATTTCATGGTCTTAATCCATCATTTCAATGGGACATTGTCTCATATGTAATCTCATCATATAGGGAAATAATATCATTTGTGAAAAAGATAAGTAAATAATCATCAGTGTCCTATGGATTTGAATATAAGAAGAGGATGGAAGAGAAAAATATGGTTAAAGGGAAGAATGGAATGAAGGATTTTCCCACATGTGATAACTATAGAAAGAATCACCCTGGTAATGCGTGACGGAATTGGGAGTTTGTTAGAAGTGTGGAAAATGAGTGTAAGTGTAAGAAATAGGTATTAAATTTTCAATGGTTCCATGACAAGGAGTAGATACACAATGTGGATAAACTTCCCAATAGTCAAATTAATATACCCTGGATGATTCTATTTGATAGTGATGAAGTAATGAAACTACTTAAAATGAAAAGTAATGATTAATAATCTTGTTCAAAAATTCTTTCATTTGAATATTTTATCAACAATCAATTGGTTATAAAAAATTATGGAATATATGAGTATTATACTACATAACGTTTTTGTTAAGGATTTCAGATCATATGATGAATGGTACTATGAAATGTCATTTAGTAGAAAGTTATTATTTTTGGAAAACATATGATTGAGGGAAAAAATTCCTTTAATATATTTTTGTTTTTATGATAATGATTATGAAATTATTGATTTTGATATGTACTGACTACCTTGGAACTTATTAGAGATTTGTCGACATGTGGTCTTCGATATCAATGATATAGTTTCAAAACATTTGGATTTAATCAATATATCTAATAACATGTGGCTACTTAAGGAATAAGGAAGAGTTCATGTTCCTAGTATGGTTTTATGATGAATTGAAAAAAATTTATATTTCAGAAGGACACATGATGTATTAATTCACATGTTAAGAAGGTGAAAAGTTTGGTCTCCTTCATGTTGATTAATGGATAATGAAAATTTCATTCTATAAAAGCCAGTGTCATTCATTTAGAATTTATTAGATCATAAATTTTTGATAAGTAATCCATTAATAAAATGGTTAAACATGAACATTGGATGGGATTTTATAGCATAATGTTTTACATGACTATATGTCACGTTATGTGCTGACATTCGAAGTATAAATAGTTTAAGTCGTAATAAATGGAAATGATTTTGTTTATAGAAATTCATATTTACTTAGTTCTTTATAGAGTGAATAAATTAATTAACTATTGAAAAAAAAGATTTTTAAACCAAAAAAATTTCTTAGTTACTTTATCTACAATGAATAAAATAGACTCTTAGATCATCATGGAATTGTGTTTGTCTAATTGTTATCTTTATCCTAACCATGTTCTCTAGCACTCTATCAGAAATCGATGGTTAGATTTTTTTCGTACCCATATTCCAATTTCTCACATATGTTCTCCTACTAGGGAACCTAGATATGTGACCATTGTATTTTCATTTCCCTATTATTAAGAATGGGTGGTATTAGCCATTTTTATGACGCGTGTCTTTCAACAATAGTTAACATCAAATCACTTAATTACTTAGATCATATTAAAATTGTGAGGATGAAATTAAATTAATGTGGGGATAATTTTACACCCCAATAAGTAAAAATATATTTCATTTAATATAAATATAATTTTTTAGATGTAATTATTTATATATAATTTTTCAAATTATGCTACATACGACACTAAATTAGATGGTGCTATGCGTAAGATCGAGTTTTACCACATTTTAATAGAGAACCTATTTTAAAACAGAAATTTGACACTTCCATGAATTTTATTTTTAAAAATAAACTCCATGTTTTAA
Source organism: Viscum album (assembly GCA_963277665.1). Lineage (NCBI taxonomy): Eukaryota > Viridiplantae > Streptophyta > Magnoliopsida > Santalales > Viscaceae > Viscum > Viscum album. Next base: position 1,207,393,071 of record OY728138.1, read on the forward strand.
TTAATAATTTTGTAATTATCTTATGGTGAGTTTTTTGGATTCTTCTAAGAAGCATCATTTTTTGATAAATTTTTAAAATTACTGAATTAAGTTAAAAACAACCTTTTTCTTTAAATAAGTATTAATGATAAATTATATTATATATTTGTTTTATAGTAAAATTATATCAATTAAACTTCTATTTATATAATTAATTTTATTATAATCGATTTTACATTCAAACTGAATAAAAAAACATATCAAACATTTGAATGTTTTTCTAAAATAAAAACTTTTTATTTCACCATGTCTATGAAATTAGCATTAATCTAAATTTTCACCCAATTTTTATTTTAATTTTTAAAATATGTAATACAAGGATGTAATTAGTATGATATTTTTTGTCAAATAGGATCAACTTAATTTTTTGACCAAAATGATTAGTGAATGTTATTAAAATTAATTATGTAGATTAAGGGATAATTATGATTAATAAGGGAATAAAAATTATTTTTAAAGACAAAAAGGCTTAGAAACTTATATAAAATCCATTATCTACCAATAATTTGACTGTTTCTGCACTTGGTTCGAAATATATAGTCATTGGGATATTATTAAATTAATGTTCCCTCTATAAAAGGTTAAGTAAGGAAAAAGGCAATAGGGTAACTTTCCTTGCCATTGACATTTATAAAATTTTGAGATATGTATAAAACAACATATTTTCACATATAAATTCAATTTTATAAGAGGAATATCAAATTCTGATCATAATAATTTATCACTAATTTTTATAGATGATTTAGTTACTTAAAATGGTTAAGCAATGCCAACATAGTGATTATTTAATTAATAATTAACATAAATAAATGATACTATAAATATTTAAAGTTAATATAATTGATCATATTATTGTATTTATTGATTTTTGAAGATGAAAATATCATTTTCAATATTTTTAAACATAATATATTCGAATTGAATGATTTAAAAATAAATGAATCTTATTAACAATAAATGAATCTTATTAAATGATTTAAAAATAACAACAATCCTATATTCTGAATAATTATTTTTTTGTGTTAATATATATTAAATATGGTCTACTAATTTCCATATTAGCTTTTTTTAATTAACATATTGACACATATACTGTAAAATCAATGTAAACATTATCCAGGTCCAAGCAATGTTTTAGCGCGCCATATGCACTTGTTTTAAAATTAATTTCAGAAAGAAAGGTTAATTTTATTCTATAAATTATATATAATATTAATAGTATTGTTTATTTATATTTTATATTTTATATCACTTTAATATTACCTTAATGGTTAAATTAATTGGATTATAAAACTATATGCTTTAATAACAACCAAAATGATAAAATTCATCAATCTTAAAAGTTAAGGAACTAAATTAATAAGATGCACATATTTTTTCAAGGATGAGGTTTTTCTAGGAAATTATTAATCTTTATGCCATTATTTTTCTATTTTGGAGTATCTTTAGGTATGATATACCACTTATTATTGAATACCATTTCTTATATTCAAAAGTGGCATTCCCTCTTCTGTATAAAAGGCCACCACCACTCTTAATTCCTAACACCAATAAAACCACCTATTTTAGGCTAATATCTTCCCAAATAGTATCCCCAAACCCACCCCTTGACCTAGAATATCACTTCTGGTAGAAATCCTTCCAATAGGTCCTTTTGATATAAACCAAAAAAAAGTTACCCGATGAAGAGGTAATTACTTCTCTTATGCTTTCTAATTTCATTTCCATTATCCACACCCTATAATATTCATATTCTATGATTTCATAAAAAATATTATGATAAATATAATAAATATTTTATGATATGTTTCCAAACTTCACTTACTCTCACCTCCATCTAATGGATAACAAACATACAATTTCTATGTATGGTGAAAAACAGCCTCATGAAATGATGATTGTTCATTTTTTCTTACCACCTCTCATGGTGGATATTATGATGGATACTCTTTTTATATAAGATATATATGTAACTTATGATGTCTTATAATTATTTAATTTTTATTTTTAATATACCTTTAATCTATCCAAGTTGTGTCAATCTTATAATTTTGTTTGAAGAAGTGTGGACTACGGCCCCCTAAAAGTGATATGATTTGTTCATGCCATATATGGAATGTATAAAATATGTTTTTAATAATAATATATAAAATATATAACATATATATGATAATGGAATTATAATATAGATATTTATAATTTAATTTATATTATTTTATCACAAAAAGTAATGAATGGAGAGATCATCCATACATACGGTCTATCGTCTCTATGAATGGTGCACTTCATTCTAATAATCAAATATGATAGACCATTTAAAATATATATGTATTTAATATATTAGATAATTTATTCATGGTTTACATTCTGGATATGACGAAACAATGATATATTTTATGAGAACAACAAATAAAGAGTTAAAACATACTCAACAAACTAGGAAATTAACACCTAAAATTGTTATAATAAAGGAAGATTTTAAACAAACGGGTAATAAAATATTTTAAAAGTTAATATATGATACTATAAATATTATTGTGGTTATTTTATTAGTATTTAACATATTTAAAACCAAAATACAAGGGGATAATAAACACATAACAAATAGGAAGGATAATGTAAGGGATCGTTATCTCACTTTTTAAATCTGTGAGATTAATGTCCAATTCAATATTAATTATTTTTTGTGCCATAACCACTTCCCATGTTGACATATTATATAATACATCTAATTAATCTAATTATATTATAGTATTAATTTAATTTTATACATTTTTCAGGTTATTATTTACATGTTTCACAGTGGTATGTGACACTTTGTAATGTTTAAAGATTATTCTATTCAAGAATGTTCTTAATCTCACTTCCTTTTGGGACTGTTAAATTTCTTTGAAACAATCACATTATTGTAATATTTTTTAAATGGAAATTTAATTTAATATTCATATTCAAAAATAATGGATATTACTATTTGTTAAACCAAATAGCATTTTTATGGTGATTACAATGAAAATTATTTGATTATTGTGGAATTATTGATATGTCCATTTTTCTCATTCAATATAGATAATTGATAAGGCATATTAGCTATTTTGATTATTTAGTACGATGAATTCTTTGGAATGGAAATGAAGAGTGGAGCCCAAACATTATATATCTCCTCGACGTATCAACATATTCTCATGAGACAAAGAAGTTGGCCTAATTATAAGGGTTATATCTATGTTTTAAACTGCCTTCTGAAAGGTCTTGATCGTAATAGGTTTTCTTGTTCCTGAGACATGACTTACAATAAAAAAGAAATTCAACTCATTTAGTATCAGTTATTTTTTCCATGAGATTTATCATCAATATATCTATGGATGAAGTTTATTCTAATTTAATTGATTCATGGCATGTGTTTCATTTTCATACTAACCATATTATATGTGCCTTAACTAGTTTTGTAAATAGACTGTGTTCCCTGTTATTTACCATTCCATATAGATTTATTCATTGCTAATTCTTTTTTATATACCCTTACCGATCATTTCAACTCACCCTTATTATTTTTCTCTCCCCATGTAATGAAAAAGATAACAATGATTAAGATTTCTAGGATGAAGTTTATTTAAATAATTGTGTAGCATGTTTTATTCTATTTTCCCAATGTATTATGGATATCATGTATGTAATATGGTTTTCCAAAACTACTAAATTTTATAGTACTTCAGGATTTTTTTTCCTTGTAATAATGATAATTTAATGTTATAATGCACCAGCTATGAGATTATGAGTTCGGTGCATTACAAAAATGAATCTCAAACCCTTTCTTTGGCCACTCCCACGACATCATCACGTTTAATTAATATGGCTTATTAAAGAACCCCTATTCAAAATTATATTTCTAGTGAACCTAAATTATTGCATACAAAACAGAAACCTAAAATACATCGAATATATATTTTTATCTCATAAAAATTCTTTCATCATCTATAGATTCATTATTTGATCCTCATATCATTCAAAATATATTTTAATTTCATATATAATCATCACCAAAATTCAGTCAATATATTTAGGGAAATAAATTTCATCCATGATATGAAAATGATAAGATAATTAGTTACTCTATAAAGTATCCCCACGAACTCATTATGCATGTACCTACCATTAAATTGCTTCATTAGAATATATGCCTCTATCACCCTCATCAAGTAATAGCATAATTATGATAAGTTTTACAGTAAGAATTAGCTACATTTAATTGATCAAAAAATCATTGATGTAGTGTAGAGTGTATTTATTTATTACCATTACATAATTTATCTACTAATATTAGATGAAAAATATCTACAAATAATGTGTATTTTTAGAAAATACTACTACTATTTCCCATTCTGAAACACTTGTATAAAAAAACATAATTCCTTATAAATCATAATTCCACTCTTTTGAATCTTACATATATTCATTTTTCAGATAGAATGAACAAAATAAATTCGAACCTGTTAAATTTATTTTTTCAATAGAAAACACAATTCCCTTATCTCATGTATGTCTTGATAAATCCTGCATGAAAACTTCCACAAAATCATCTATTCCTATAATAAATTGATTGGAAACCCCTGATAATACAAATCCAATAACCTATGAAACTGATTGATATGTTAAATCTCTAAGGAGATTATCTATCAATCCATACCAACTATAATGAAATTCATGGTTTCCTTGAAATTTTGGGACGCGTTTGTCAGGTTTAGTAGAGGATATCATTCAATTTTCATAGTTGATAACACCCTTCTATTTCTCCATCCAATCGATCTTAATAATTATGTTAAACATGTTTATCTCCAAAACCAATAGATAACATAATATTTCAACATTATCGATCATAATGGATGAATATTGGAACTTAAAACCCCACTATTGCCTTTCCACAAGAGTGTTACACTATTTATTGAATGATATGTCATCTCCACACCTATAATCAACCAACACTGCAAAATATGTTACATACTCTAGTATTGTCAAATACTCTTACCCTATCTTCAATAAACCTTGGGATTTCAATATAATTATTATGTTACTATATAATTAATGATAAATATTATTCTATATTCTATTCTATATTCAATTCTATTTCATAATTTCCCATAAAATGCCTCTAATAACATTCCTATTGTTACCTTGAGAATTTATGAGATTAACTCAACCTTTATAATTTAAGGGTTGTAATGGAACAAGATGGTTATATTGATCTAACTTTGAAAATAATGTTACAATTTCACTCCCTAATCACCATTTGTGATTATAGGGTATCACTTATGAACACTGAAAAATAATATTCTTCTTTAGATAATTTATATTTTAGACCCTTTTTGAGATCATGGATTACATGAACTATTTTTTATACAGTTGAGGAATTTTATCCATTTTCCCAAATCCCTACACCCAAAATAGACCATTCTATTTGTTTCCATCCACTTCCTCATAAATAATTTCCCTACATAGAGTCATATATATATCATAATAATGAAAACACACTAGTCATTTTGTAGGAATTCTCTCATTTGGTACAAATATTCCGAAAGATTAAGGCCTAAATTCTATGTATAAGTGGATCAATCCATCCTATAGTTTCCAATTTTAGAAATAAATTCCAATTATAAGTCACAAATAATTACAATAATATAATCATAAAAAATAAAAAATATTTTTCTTTGACATCCCCGGTTCAAAATTGAAATCATTTTTGTAATCAATTGAACAGTAGTGTCATCTTAAAATTCCTTCTATGATGCATGTTCTCACTTCACATAGTAGAATACTATAGATATATCAACCTAATGGGAACCAAAGATATAATTACTAAAATAGTTCATTTTACTCACATGTTTAACCCAATCATTATAGTGACTCAAATATTTACATTATTAGGCTAGATATTTGTTTCATTTGTAAATTTTATGTTACGAACATGATATCATCCACACCTACCAAAATATCACTAGAAACACTTCAAACCTATATCCTATATACTTTAATGTTGAACCATACCTTGCAGAACATATCACGAGGCTGAGATGGAGCTGCCACAAGGACTCAAGAACATTCCCCTATCATCCAAGGCTGAAAAAAGTCTCATGTGATAAAAACGATTTGGGGAATGGTTTTTCCTTGAAATAAATAAAAAATCTCTATAAATGATATTAAACTCACACAAAATTTAGTTTTTATTTAAAGTGAATATATTACATGAATGAAAGATTTTTTTAATCCCTAGAGTTTCGCCACATTCGAAAATATCATAATAATTAAGAAAAAACCCAACCAAATGGTAGATAGCTCAATTATCATTAGGTATCCATTTTTAAAAAATTCAATTATACAAAAAAAAATCCCTGCCCTATATATGTTTCGAACCTCAATGTCTTTCCCAATCATCATCTTCCAGTTCATAATGTAGAAAGATAAGATTAATAGAATTTTAACCACTCCAGTAGGGAGTCCCACCATAATTTTGGAATCAGACTCCTCCTTTAAATTGAAAATGTAATACAACATACACAATAAAATAACACTTTTAATTTATATTATTTTATCCCAAATATAATTTCATTATCCAATGAATTTAATAAAACATAAAATAATTTAATCAATTCTATCAAACACCAAGAAACCGCAAATCATCTCTCGACTCCTATGAGAGTCGTCCGTATTCAATGTATATCAGGATGTATTATCACTAAAACTAACCCATATTCTTAGAGAAGGAATAATTCCTTAAATCATGTAGAAATAAATCTATTGAAATATCCTCATCACTAAACATGATGACCTCCCACCAGAAATATGAATGAAAAAAATACTATTCTAATGGATTCATCGGAATTAGATTTCCAAGATGTTAGCATCACCTTTCATTCCTTAATTTATTTTAGACTTCCAATACCACCGATAACTCAACAAAAAAAATCATTCCATGGACCGTGGTTTCCATATTTTGACATCCCATCCCAAGAACCATATTTAGTGAAATTCCAAAATAGACCCCCCTTGCACTACAATCACTATTTAAATATTGATATTCTCCAAAAGGATTCTCTCCATCCTGACATTCAATAAGTGGTTGAATATAAATTGTCAAAGTAAGTTCTCATAGCACTAGCACCTCAAGTCCAATGTAATCTCATTATTCTAAAAACTATCATATTTGTGGCTTTAATTCTTCCTCACCCACAAAACCAATAAATTCATCTTTATCGGTATATTTTAACACAAAAAATGTCATACTCACACATTACTCTTAAGATCATTGAGGTTTAATGACCATTAATCCCTAAAACTGAATAACTATAATGTTGATGTAGAGAAAATTCATCTATTTGGCTCTTCCTCCATGAAATTATTCCCATTAAAACCCTATTGTTCCACACTATGGATTAAAATGATAAAATTGGGGTTCATTTTGTCTTTTAGAAATTAAATAATAGGAATTAGAAACCCTGGGAAAAAAATCCCTCTTAACTAGTTCACACTCTATTATATTAGATTGCAGTGACCCCCCCCCCAAATAGATTCCTTTAGAATCTTTAAATAATGTATCATGAAACATGCGAGACTAGAATGCCTCCATGCATAGTCTGATTATGTTACCATTTCCTTCATATATATATCCATTATACAATGTTTCAATAAGGATTTTCCTTCTATGATCTCCCATGATAGACATGCCAACAAGATCAGTATTGTTTCTATTAAACTATAGTGGTTGATTCTTACTACCCCACCCAACTCACCATCCTTTTCCATGATTCCCAGTAGAACCTTCCTTCCAAGTTGGAATACAAAATTACGGTGTTCATGGGTTTTTAAAGCGTTTCAATAGTTAATTTGTCTTATTTAATAAAATATAATATGTCCATGGGAATAAATTTATGTGATTTATTTACCACTGTGATTCCCCCCTGAGACCGAGAAATCTATTTTTTAATCTATATATATGTGATGAGATTTGTTTCATAATTATATCTATATATAACTTTTTTATATTTGAATATGATAAGGTATATTCTAGTTAGTTTTCATGAAGGTTCCACTTTTGAATACCAAGTTTATCTTAAAAAAGTTTACCTCACCTATACTTGCATTTCTTAGAGATATAGATTTTTTTCTTCCCTATGTTGATACATTTCACACTTGATACAATGTAAATCTCTATTATATAATTGAATTAATCCATAGATTATTGAGTTTCCATTAATTAACAATAACATTTCATCATCAAAATCATATGAGAAATAATTCCCGACCTAGAAATGTTTCTATATATAACGAGTTTCCCTGAAAACATCTAAAAATGTAGGATTCTGGTGAGTTCCTCTTGAGAATGAATGAATAGACCATGTGAAAATGGGTCTCCCTATAAAAAACCAACCACACATTTAATGAAATTAAGGCACCTCCATATTATTGATATGGAATGACATGGGGACATTTAGAATCTAGAAAACAAATCATGAGACTAATCATTACAGTTAAGACATATCATGACCATTAGAATAAAGATCATCTCTACCTAATCATAATCCTAAACAATATACACATTTATAATAAAGTTAGAACCATTTGTCTTTTTTTGGATATCAATAACAATTTCTTTGGAAATTCCAATTTCCCATTGTATCCTCCGAACATTCATGAAGCCATGTTATTCATCTAAAATAACCATTGTAATGTCCAATCTGAACCTCCTGTTCATGAATCAAGAGAGTATTTTACAAGATATGTTTCACATGAATATCAGTAATAATTGTTTAAGTGTTTTGGGAACCATAATATTTTTACTAAGATCATTCATGGAAGTTAATAACCCCATCTTAAGAGCTCCACCGCTAAAAAAACCCTACATTGCGTTCATAAACATCACATTGATGATGTCTCACGAATCCACATAAAATTTAATTGGAAAACAATCATACCTAGGGGAATATTAAGAATTCTTGATATGAATGGCCTCATTGATATATTTCTCATCTAAAATTTCTTCTAAATACTTTTTATTTCTATCCTCCATGAGTCTGGGAACATTGATTAGACAGTTTTACTCTCTCTAAGGCTCTAGGATACACCCTCCATCAGCATCATGAGGCCTAATGGGAATGCCTTATGAAAGATAATGCAATATTTTTATTTATATAAACTAATTAAATTTTTATATACCATTAAATGGGGAATGATAAAATATATTACAATAGAAAAAATAAAATGACTTCTCAGGTCACTATGTCACATGATGATGAACTGAATCTTTACAACCAAATCTCATCAGAGTATTACCAATACCTATATAATTACAAAAAAAATTCACATGAACTGAGGAATATAGGTTAGTGTGAGTACAAATACATAATATGATCTCACAAAATCACTTTCAAAAAACACAAGTGGATATATTACCACCCATTTAACCAATTAAATTAAAAAAATTAAGAATATTTTAATAAAAAAACTTAATAAGATATAAATAAAACCATAATAACCTATACAAATAAAATACACATTTATTTTACAAAAAATAAGAAACCCGCCTTGTCTCCACCCTGTTATTCACTAATTATATAACCAATATAATTTCAATGAAGCATCTCTAATAAATAATAAATAAATATGAAATTTATAAAAATTCATACCTCAAATCAGAAACACCCTCTATAGGTCATCACCCACACAAGTGTTTCATTAATAGAATGATATTTCATATCTATATTATATAAGTGATGAAACATATTGTTAATATCACATAACAGACCCTTTTATCCACACATAACACTTACAAAAAAATTATACCAAACTCATTAAACTTATAAAATAGATTAACATCATAAAAATAGTTCTCCTGAATGATCCATTAACCAAGTAAAAAATTATATAAATTCAACACTACATAATAATATCATCAACAATTATCCAAAACCATTAACCACATTGAAGTTATCCGTATGAAATGTTATTTAATAGGGAATTATAAAATCCAAAAAATAATATCTTTTAAATTAAAATAATTTTTCTAATTCAAAACACAAAAATACAAACTTATCACCAAACCCATAATTTTGTAATCCCAATATGTCCATAATCTCAACTATTTATCATATAAATTTAAAAATCCTTTAATAAGTATAAAATTTAACAAAATGGCCTAAAATAACACTAGTTTTCTGATATGTAATAATATTCGGATAATTAATGAATAAAATAAACTTATGTTAGATGTTGAACAAGTTAAAACTAAAAAGAATAATATTGATGATAACCATACATATACCTAGTCCATTAAATCATATCAACAAAAATAATAAATCATGATTATTTTATTCATGATCTAAACAAAAAATAAAAAACATCTTGATCTAATTAATATGGTTATAATTTTCTAATGGAGGGAAAATAGATAGTTAGAGAAGAGATGGATTCATGAACATAAAAAAAATCATCAACTAGAATCATTAAATCTGGTGTTGAATGATTAAACATCACATTAATTCCATTTTTCATAATTGTATAAACATATAAATTGACTCAAATGATCCATTGAATCATATTGGTCCAATTTGCATTGTTAATGGGGATTATGGGTGGTTAATAACGTATTAAATATTGAAATCACGAAACATTTACCATATACATGTTTGACACACACAAAAGCTACATATGCATTTTTGGACCATGAACAACATTTTTCCTATTTTTTGATCATGAGCAGTCTCTCAGGTTGAGAAACAGTCACTATAGAGACCATTTATGTATTCCAAATTTCCCTCAAATAATATAAGATGTATAGTTTAATGAAACGTTGTCACTGGGGTAAATGACCTATTTCTAATCTGGTGGTGTAGTCCTAAAAATCTTTTGAAATAATTTAAGAATCTATTTTGATATATTAAATAATAAAACATCATTAAATCAGTAAAATCATTAAGGCCATATTCTAAAAAAAACCATTGAATCCCCAAAATCATATATTTACATGAAACATTCAAATTAATAGACAAAATCATATATTTATCATAATTATTTAATTCCATTCCACTTTTATCGATCAAAATTCGTTTACATTAGTCAACAATTTAATGGTGGACATCCCAAATTTTTTAGGGTCAAATCTCTCTATAAATCCTATAATTCCCCATGATTTAATATTATAACTCTGATGCCAACATAATTTCCATGATAATATCTTATAATTAACTAAGACAATTTCAATATCATTATTTTAATTTTCTTATCCCTTATAAAATATATCCAAATTTACTTTTTCAATAACAGTATTCCATAATAAGAAAAATGATAAAAATCACATTTATTATTTTATTCCCACTTTAATTAATGTATATAAATTATTTTGAAAATCAATTATATTACCAAAATTAAAAATTTTATAATTATATCAAAAATAAAAGCATCATTCTTAAAAAATATTACCCCCTTAATAAAAACCCTTAAACCATTACCACTATATTTGATATTTTATCCCTCAAACTTTTTATCAATAGAGAATTTATAATTGATTTTTTTTTTCATAAAATGAATGTGTATTATTTTAGATTATACAATTTTTTATGCAATAAACTCTTAAAGAAACCGAAATAACATTATTTATTTAATAAGTATTATTACATTAGTTAATTAATAAACACATTTAAATAATAATTATTATGACGTAACAAAAATAGAAAAGAAAAAAATGCAATGGGAAAATATGTATTTTCCCAATGTTCTAGAATAATCCCTCCCACAAAAAATACCATCGAAATAAAAACAAAAGGTTATTAAACGAATAAATATTATAAAAAATGGAAATATAGAACATAGAAAAGAATTTAGGTGAATATTGAACAAAATAATGAATTGGTATTTATAGTTGGTAATGTAGTTGTTGGAATGTTAATGTGAACATTGGAGTATTAATGTGACTATTGGAATAGTAACCTGACCATTGGGAATAGAAAACTCGCTATTGAGAATAGTAACTTGACCATTGGAATAGTAAATTTACTATCAAATAATAAAACTTGTGATATAAATAATATTTATCAAGATTTATAAATTATATATAATTATTATAATTCCAAAAAATAAATATCTTGATTAAAAATATAAAAGAAACTATAACCACATTTCTAATAAACATTATTTTAATGAAATTCATAAAAAATATTATTTTTATATTAAGAACAAAAATTTGCTTTTTTAGAAATTTATTTTGAAAAAATAAAAATCATTTTAGAAATATTCATGTCGAGATTGTCCACTGTTCATTTTTTGGTAATTTTTTGAAATAATTCACATTCCAGGTAAAAAGTAAAAATATAGTTTTTCTCATAAGTTGTGCATCTTAAATTATATCATTCATGGTTGAACTAAAAAATAATCAATTATAGAACTTGATTTTTACCCAAAACACATTTAATTTCATAAGTGATTCATTAATAAAATAAACTCAAATTCAAAACCTAAAAATCATATTCCAAAAACAGAACTCAAAAGTGATCACTTAAAATAAATCTTTTTCTATATTTCATTTTTAATTATTAATAAACTAATGAATTATAATTATAGAGATGCCTAAATTATTAGAAACTATTATATTAAATTTTTATATGATTTATATATTCCAAAAATCCAAATTACACATTTTAAATTTGATATATTTTTTTATTTAATATTTTATTCTACAAATACCCATCTCTTAATGTATAAATAACACCTCTTAATCCCCATGTAAAGTGACTCATACTTCACTTTCCCATTAATGTTTTTATAATTCCTCCCCCTCAGTCCACATGTAATTCATATGTATTTTCTATAGTAATTTAACTCCATGTAACAAGGGACTTTTAGTGTAATGTAAGAGAAGCTACACTGAGGATTAAGTAAATATCTAGTAACTCTTTTGTTGTTCCCTTCTTATCTTTCATTTTTATTCAACTAATTTTAAAAAAACCTTATAATATTAATTATTTAGTTATTAAATATTATATTAATGATTTTATCCTACTATAAGTATCATATTATATATATATGCAACTTTTCATTCCCGCACTAACAATAATATCATGTTAATGGTTGGTTAATCACCATTGAAGATATTGCAATGTCAATTCATAAAACCATTATTATGTATGAATATTATGAATTATATATTATAAAAACATATTATTACATTTATTATAAGATTTTATAATTAATAATTCCCATGTATGAAGACATTGAACAAAATTAGCAAAATTTTACAAAACATGAAAATTTAATGAAACTTGATATCAAAATAATTAACAGTTATAAAATATTATTATAAAATATATTTATAATAATTATATGGTATAGATAGTGTAATAAATGAACATAATTCACTTCTATAAATATGTTCTAAAAATCCATTGTTTGTTATTTAGGAGGTGGAAAAACCCACAAAATAAAGAAGGAATTAATGTAAGGGGATTCTTGAAGCCAAATCTTTTTGTTTCTGTTTTCCCTATTTCATATAAAATCAGCATAGTTCTTCCTTTGATGTTTCATAAATGTCATTTATTATTATTAACGTTTCTTTTGTGTATATACTTCTTTCCACTTTGTTTTTTAAATCAATTACAACGAATTTCAAAAATGAAATTTCTTTCTAAAACAAACATTTAACTACTCATGTGATGTTTCCTATCCAAAGAAAAATGATCTTGTATTACACTGTATAATCTCTATTTTTCATTGTGTAATATGCAATATTTATTCCTGAATATATTATTTATTAACTTCTTCTTTAATACATTCCTTACCATGTTTTATTTCTTGACTACTATTGTAATACATTTTATGTGCCACACATGATTATGTAAGTATAACGAGGTGATAGGTGGTCTTGGATTTATATATCCCTACAATGCCCTAGGTAATGTGATTTAACTCATGAGATAATGTGTATTATGCATTAACATTATGCTATATTTTCCATAATGAGGATGTCATGATTATGCCCAAAAGTTATGCATGAAAATGATCTAGCTTTGGCCATAACTATGTGTGGTATTTAACAACAATGACTAGATTTTTCATTTTTATGCACTAACACATTCCAGGCCTTTATAAATTGTTTCAATCATGATAATTATATTTAACATATGGTTATGATATAATGATGAGGATTAATCTCACCCATGTTTTGTTGATTCATGTTCATTATTCATCATCTTATTGGTATTTTAGATCACCCATTTCATTCATGTATATCCTCAGGTGACCTCATGAACTAAGATTGATATGTAGTTCTAGAAGTATAAATAATAAGTATTTAAATAAAAGTTTATTATTTTTTATATAATATTGATTCATGATCCAAATTTTATCAATATACTAAATCTTTCAATCCTTGAATGTGTGGCATGTATTTAGTTTTATCATTAAAATGATGTAATATTCATGTAATAAAAAATAATGCCTATATATATTTACAATTTTATACTATTATGCTTAATAACACATGAAATATATATATAAAACATACCTTTAAAACATTTTCTTATAAGTCCAAAATTCTATAAATAATTAAGTAAAAGTCTTATTTCATTTTATACCCAATTATTTTTAATTAGGTATATAAATTGGATATTATATATATCTTCTCAACATAGATACATGGAAGACATTATAAACCACATCATATCATAGATATAATTCTTTAATATATACAACTTTAATATGAATTCAAAAGTACCTTCCATAATTTAGATGTTAAATCATGATCTCACTCTAAATTAAAGAACTATAAAACACTATGATGTTCATTGTATTCATTAACCCATAAAATACCATGTTCCCCGACATATTTTATTTCCAATATAGTTAATATGTATGATGAAAATGTTATTATATCCCACTACTTCCCTAATACAATAATTATTTATTCAAAATTAAGGTAATTTAAAAAGAATGATTTATTAGTGATTCTCCACTCATATGTCTTCATATGTAATGTTTGATGAATCTAATATCATTCTTGATACTTATTTACCTACATAAAAACTATGCACTGAGAAACATGTTTAGAAATAAATTTCCTTAAAACATTCCATTATTATATACCCATAATATCGTTTTAAATATAAAAACCCCAAGAATGTATAATTCATCTTCGATGATGAAATATTTTCAAAAAAATATTCATCAAATGAATAAAATTCTGAATTCATTATTTGAAATAAATAAAAAATGTGACTCTATACTCATCTTATTTGACCCTCCACCCTTCAAAGTTTTCTCAATTCCCCTTACACTATAATTTAAAAAATTATTAATCATTTTCATTTTTCTGTAGTATATATTTATCAATAGAATTGAAATAAACTACACCATTAACACTATAATTTATCCATAAAATAATATCAACTTATGTACCTAAGATCAATCAATTCCTCAAAAAATTATTAATATCATGATCATGATTTTAAAAACCAAAATCATTGTTAATTACATTTTCCAATCCTCCAGTGCATCTGGGTTCAATGTTGAATTTTATTGAATTATTAACCATATACACTCTCTAAAGTTTGTATAATGATAATGATAAATATACATAAACTCTATATGATATAACAAAAATACCCCACTAAATATGTATTTCCTATAACTCATTAAAATTTCCTCACATTAAAACTTATATATTATATAAGTATTCTAAAATGGTTTTGATATCCTTCATTTGTATGTAATAACATTATGTATTTTGATAACAACACATCCCAAACATACAATTTATTCTTAAAAATGTAATTCAAGACAATTTATTTTCGAAAAAAACATCTACTAGAATTAAATAAATTTATCGCCATAAATACATAATTGTTTTTCTTATATCTCATAAATTTAAAATTTTCATCCCTTTTATGTATTTTCTATCATTTTTGAAGCCAACTATGAAATGTTCGTAATAAATATAATGTATTTAATGGCCAATCAATTATATAAATAGATCTAAATGAATTTCAAGAGCTTATAATATTATTTCATAAACAATATATTGTCAAGGTAAAAAATATTCTTTTATTGGAAATATTATAACCATGATACTCCTCCTCTGTAATCAAAAACTAAAATATAATGAGGTTTTTAAAAATATTATGTTCACTGAAAAATTTCTGAAATAATTTCTTGGTGTATATCACGGAATAAAATTGGTATCTAGTAAATAAAGGTACCTTATAATAATAATATTATTATTGTTTAAGAATACCTCTGGATAACTTGGTTTATAAATCAATGAACAGTAATGGTTGATTGATGAAACATAGTGGCATGAAAAAAATTATTAATAGGAAGAACAATTTAAAAAAATGTTTCTTTGATATATATTAAATTTTATCCATTAATTGATGATGTTAAAGTAAAATATCAATATTATGAACACATCGACATCCGATTAGTATGTCAATAATATCATTAATAAGGGATGAATGATAATTATATTTTATGATCACATGATTTTGTTTCCAATATTCAATACAACATTATGGATCCCCCATGAACATTTTTGTAATTGACAATAATTCCAACCATAATGAAACTGATTTTTTAATTAGTCATTTATTTTATAATTTTATATAAAAACTATTTTCTTCCAATAAATTCGTTGGTTTATATTTAAAAAAAGGTAGTGAAGAAATATTTAGGCCTAAAAAATTAATAGAAAACTCATTTCCTTACATTTATTATATTTGAGAAAATGTTTATTAACATTAACATTGTATCATTCAAAATCAATTTGAAAATTATGTTTAGAATCCATAAAAATGTTCTAAACCATTAAATATTCTATTAGAAATGAGATATATCTAATTCATTGATCAATCATACGTTCCATATTTACATTATTATGCCACTATCCTTATAAATTGTGAACACTAATACAAGTAAACAAATAAAAATATTTGACTAAAGTAATTAGTTAATCCTCATAATATATTAATTAGTATATATTAATGGTATGTTCATATTTTTTTCATCTCAATTACAATGTAATATTATAAAACTCTTTAATTGTTGACCAAAATGTTACATGAATGTCATATTCATCCTTATTTAGTTTTTCTATCCTTATAGAGGGTCAACTATTATAGAATATGACATTTACTCAATATAAAATACATAAATATCTTTTGATTTCATATTTGTTTCTACAAATTTTAACTCTGTTTTGAATATCACAATACATTTATTTGAATAATATATTTTTCATACATTTATTATTCCCACATTTTTTGTTTGTTTTGATGGAAATATATGTTTTTTTAAAATTTGAATACTATGTTTTTAAACATAATAAATTAAATTTTGGTATAGACATGTTATAATGTATAGATATATTGTTATATATTCCCAAATGAATACTTATAATAGTAATGAAGTTATAATACAACTAAGTCCAACCTGGTGATTTTATCTTAAGACTATCAAAAAATCATTTCCTGAATAGAAGAATACATGTTTTATAGATGTATATTTAATTAAATATTTTTGAAAGAGATTTAAAATTTTTTGGAAGAAAAAATTCATTCCACTAGATAAAATCACATTACAGTATAATGGTGTATATACATATGATGATCAGAAGAACATACTTATTTGTTAAGAAGGATTTTATTCCATGGAATTTTGAAACCACCTATGAGATTCATTAGATATTCACAATGGATATTTTCCCAAAAATAGGATAAGTGATCATAGAGGATAGATCCCTTCCATAACTGATTATCTAATTGATGTTATGATATTTTTTGTACCATTGTTTTACATTGATTCAACAATTTATTTTATTTTCATGTGATTCCTTCCTCTAAGGCATCCTATATGTGGATATATTTTATATTACTTAATATTTATATAATTTGAAATTTTCAATCGAATATGATGTGATCAAAAGATTATTTGGATATAAATAAATAGGGTTATCTGATCCCGGTGATTGAGGGTTCTTGTAGCTAGGTAAATAGAGTTTATCTGATATTAGTATTGAGGTTTTCCATAATATAGGAAATCGTAGAAATTAAATTTGGTAAGAACTACGGATACTTATATTTAGTGTTATTTATTTCCATAACTCGTAACATTAAAGAGTGGATGTTTTCTTAAAAAAATTAGTATGTTTTCTTTATATACTTTTTATGAGATTGATTTTACATATTTATACAAGAACATTTTTTAGTAAAGAATTATATAGATATTCATTACATAGTTTATCATAAAATTTTATATACATTGATAATTTGAAAGAGAGTTCATCTGGGAATTATATATAATGATGTTAGTATTTATTATATTTTTTATTTTATATCTACAATTCACCACTCATATAGAGCTTATATTACTCTTCGATCCAACATTTGGTATCCGATTTGGTTCAAATATTATATCTACCAAAATGATATTTTTATTTCTCTTTGATATATCATTCTAGTTTCTAAGTATAAAAAAATTTTACCTAAATACTTTTTTTACTCTAATATGTATTTATAGAGGGAGTATTTCATTAATATAGATGCTTTAATCATTGAAATTAATGAGAATATGAATCCCAGTAGACCACTAATTTTGATGGTGATGGTTGTGTATATTTGAGAGATAGTTTGAAATACTTTTTTACCAATACTTGAGTTGATAATTTTTTCATGCTTACTAGTAACTATGTAATTTTATACAATTAAGTTTCTACGTATACAATTCCAAAGAAGGTGGAATATCAGTTTAAATATAGAGTTATAAATTTTTTAATTTTTATAATGACTAGAAATATAGAGAGTCAAATATATTGATGTGACACTAATAATAGTATAATAAAAGTGTTGTAAATCGTCCAATTCGGAACTACCAAATTAATTAAGACGAAAAGAGCCATGATTAGTGCAGAATATCAAGAATTTTAATTTAAACATATAGAATGTGTTTCTAATATACATCAAATAATTATGGTGATTGTTAATAGTTTATGATCTCTAAGGGATAATGATCTTATTGACGGAATTATAGTTGATACGATCATTGAGATTATTCTTAGAGAATAGGAACATAAAATAACATATACTGATGATAAAAGTAAAATTAAAAAAGTTTATTTTAGATGATATAATTGAAAATACCATGATGTATTAGTGTATATTTATGTGATATGCTAAAAACAGGTATAGTAAAATTTTCGTAGATTTCACTTATACATCATTTGTTTCTCAAAAAGTCAATTCCATAGAAAAAAATAATTATTATTCTATAAATAATACTTTTAGAATGAAATTTCACCACTATATTAGATAATTAATAAGTTTTTTGGAAAAAAAACTTTAGATATGAGTATTATAATAATTTGATATACAAAAATAAGAAAAAAGTTTGTTTTGAAATTATCTTTTCTGAGTGTAAGAAACCTAGTCTCATTAGACCAAATTATCCTATGATTAACAGAAGAGATAAGAATAAAATAAATTTTGATAGAAATGTAAATATTTAAAACAAGAAAATGAGTAATAACATTATGAATGATTCTAAAACATGGATTGAAAGTGGATGATATAGTTCATAATACTATTCTTTAAGAAATTTATAATAAAAGTCAGAATGACATTGGGTTTCTAGATGAAATTTTTAAGAACAATAACTGATTCATCATTATGGTATCCACTAAAATCTAGATATCCTTACTATAAATGTAAATTATCATGATTTCGAAAATTAAAATAATAATACTTATTAAAATGAGTAATGTACATTAGCTAAGGTAGATCTTTCCAAAGAAATTTGGAGAATTTATAAACATACAACGGAAATTTCGAATGTTTCTAAACAATTATAAGAATATCGTATTGAAAAATAGATCTCTACAAATAATTAAAAAAATAAAAAACCATTACTTCCAATAAAAATATTGATTTAGTGGTTCAAGTAAACATTTAAATTTTTACTCTAAATAAGTCACTATAAAAATATATTTATATGGTGTATTTCAATTTAATATATATTGAAAAATAAAACCACATAATAATTTCTTTGGAATAGGTTATAGTAATTAAAAACAACATTTTCAAAATTACAATTTTTTCAAAAATGTGTACTTATTTGTATTATGTGTTAATGTGGAGGACAGTGGAAATAAATGTGTTCCATAAATAGAGTGTAATATTTTGGATTTAATCATTCCAATTTTTCAAAATAAAAAATAATTATCCAAAATAAAAAATTTGAACATAAGCAGAATCATAAAATAATTTTGTCTAATAATGTTGTACCCAAGAATGGCTGGGTAAAAAAATCCTAATTATCTTAATTATAATAAAAATTTAATGAGTGCCATCCTAAAAAAACATATTACATGGATAGATTATGTTCTCATCACACTAATAGAGATAAGAAATTATCGTATAAGATTATTATTATTGAATGTTGAAATGTAATTTTTTGGAAAAATAATGTAGGGTAAATTATTTTCATTTTTAATATAGTTTTTGATGGAAATTAGTTTATTTCCCATTATTTTATATTATAATATTTATAAAAAAACTTATTAGTATAATTCAAATATGTTATGAATATAATGCTTTCTAATTTAGTAATGATAATTTTATTGTTCATTTTTTATAGATCATATGTTTATTCTTTCTTCTGACAGGAATGAGAATGTATACACATAGAAGTTAGAAGACCATATAAACCATGATCTGCCTTACCTGAGTACAGTTTATGATAAATCATTTTCCTAGAACTAATGCTATGATAATATATTGTAACAATTTTTTATAAATTCTTTTTAAATAGATTCATTTGATAAATATTAGAGTTTTCTTTAACAATTCTAGAGTTTATGATCCTTATCAATTTTTAATGAAACATAAGTTGAGTTTTAATTATACTACTGAAGTTTCAACATTTTATGATCCAAACATAATGCACATTTATTAATAGAGTCATACACAATCAATGCATAATGGTGGAAAATATTATGTATATGTTTTAATTGTTAACTACAATATATTTAAAAGTTATATTTTCTAGAAAAAATTTGGTTAATTATTTCTATTTTGAAAGTTTTGTTGGTGATGTTACATATGAAAGAAATACACCTTTGATAGTTATTTTAAGTGATCATGGTGGAGAATTTTTAAATTTTTAATTTTAAAACCCTTTTTGTAGAAATGTTATAATTCATTGTTTCTAAGAACCTATAACCCCATAGCTAATTGGATTAGTTGAAATAAGTAAATATAAATATTTAGGAGATTACAATAGACATATTTAGTGAATAATCAACTTATAAAAATTTATGGGATGAAGTAGTAGTACTGGATTGTATATTATAAATCATGTTTTACTATGGAATGTTATTTATAAAATCCAAATGTGTTGTTAATTGGAATAATTGTAAAACGTTTTTGACTGAATGGCCAGAAGGCCTACATTTTTATTAATTTTTGTATAAATCCCATTTAAGGAATAAAGGGGGGAAACCACACAATAATTCATGGAAATAAAAACACAAACTAATTGAAAAGGACAAATCCCAAAGAAAGACTGCTTAGACATACCCCTCCACAGCATAATCATCGGTAGAGAGATCCTTCACCAATGAATGACCATTCAACAAGATTCCCAGTACAAAAAATTCTTGATCCTGGTACCAATGGTAGAGACATAACCTCTCAAACATCCATGTATGGATATTCATGCATGGTGAAATAACCTACTCTAACCCCCTTCTGGAACATGTCTTCGTAGAATATCTGGATGAACATTCCAAAATCCAATTCCAAGGCACCAATAAAAAAATTCCACAGAACAAGACCACTTGAATCCAAAAAAAGTAACCCACGAAAAAAAATCTAACTCCAAACATCAGACCATCTACATCAAAACATTCTCCCATGCACAGAATTATAACTCCCAGCATCAATCCTCCTCAAGCCGAACATACCTCTTTCTCCCTAAAATAACCAAAAAAACCTTTATGCAACAAACAGATAATAAAATAGAGATTACAAAATCAGAATCATGGATTTTTTCAGTAGAAGGAAGTCATTAAAATCCTCATAAAATTGTATTTTAGAATACAAAGACCAGAAATTCAAACCCAAATCAAGGATTCAACTAAAGAGAAACCAACACCATCGCGTAGACTAAGCAACATGAACTAACATATCCTAACCCAAATTGACATCAAAATAGAGAAATAACAAGAGTATCACCAACATACCAGATGGAAGACCTATCATAGAGATACCATCCCTACCAACCATTACGCACTCTAAGACCACAATAAAGCACCAATCACACACATCCAAGTCATGGCAGAGACATCGGGCCGCTAGATCTGGAATCTCGGTCATGTACTGACACCATGCTGCCATGGAGACCATTTCTAGCAGTGAATGACTTGGGGGGGAGATTCTGGAAATAGTACATATGATGAAAGTTATATTTGATAAATTGAATCCATTTGTCTTATAAGGGCCCTAACCCAAATATGTGAATCACATTTCAAAAAATTACTTTCATCCCATTTTGGGATTTTTTCACATGAGAGAATAACTAAAAAAACATTTTTAGAAGTTCTTCCAAAATAATAAATTCATCCAATTATAAAAGAATACAATTTTATAAAACCTAGTAATTATTTCATCTTTAGTAATCATCTTAGTTATAATATCTTTGGTGATGAAGATTAACCTATTTTAACTAAAATTTCATTAAGAAATGAAATTGGATGTTGTAAATTTATATCATAATTTGAACATAATAACCCTAAAAATACTTTAGGTAATAAATATTGGATAAAATATAAGATATATAATCACATTGAAATTTCGAGGAATCAGATTTGGAATTTTCCCAAATATCCTAATGATTCTATTATAATTGTTGTAAAAGGGGGTTTGTAAAATAAATTAGACTAAAATGGATTCATAGATATATAGAAAGATATACATGATATAATGGGTAATTCTCAACATGAAGTCATATAATATGAATAAACATATTCTTGGGTAGCTAGAGATTGAGTTATTTTTAAACTTATAGAATAAGAAACATTTTTAAATTTATCCCTTTTTCAAAAGAATGTGTAGTGCGATTATTAAGGAATATGTATGTTGTAAATTTTATGTTGGAAAAACACATGTTTTTAAATAAAATAATTGGATTATCTATTCAGGTGTACTAAGGCAATATGTTGACTTAAACAATCCTATATAGCCTTTTAATATTGATAAACCCATTTTTTGTTACAAAAAAAGTTGTTAAAGGAGTTGTAGATCAAAACATATATCAAAAAGGATTCTAAAGACACCATATTTCTTTAGATTTAGGTCAAGGATATCATAATTTTTTTGACTAAAAAATATTTTTTGGATTTATTTTTAGATGTTATGAAACCTATATATGAGATGAGCATGATTGGTGAAATTAAATTCAATATCGGTTTTCAAATTTCACAAAAAATGATATGAAATATTATATATTAACATAATTAATTAAAATATATTCTTAATAAATTTTAATATCAAAAAATAAATGTATAATAACTCGTATTAGAAACTAAAATCCATTAGATCTTGATAAATCTGTTAAACCATTTCATCATAATAATTTAGGAGGAATGATTGGTAGTTTATTTTATCATATACCAATTCGGTTAGGTTAAATTTTTTCCTTATGCTTATGTACAATATTTAATGAAATTTTTAAATATTCTCATCTTAAAGTTGTAAAATGAATATTTCATTAAATTAAGAGAAATATAGATCTTTGAAAATTTAATTATTTTAGATATTATTTTCATCTTAAATGCTTTTCAAATTCTTAGACGATGCATTAGTTTCATAGTCTTATAAGAAATAAAATTTTATATCACCTTACACTGCTGAAGAAAAATATTTGGTAGCTGAATGTTGTTTTACTAATGTGTTGTGGATGAAACCCACACTCACACATTTGGTATTGAGTTTTAACAAAACTCAAATTTGGTCTGATAACAAAATTTCATAGTATTATATAAAAATATAACATGTCACTCAGAAGATAAAAACATAGATATAAGACAATTTTTCCTTTATGATCACTTGAAAATAGAGATTTCATTTTACAATTCATCGGAATGAAAGAAAAACATACAGATACTTTTACAAAATCCCTTAATTTAGAAAATTTTCAATACATTAAAATGAATCTTGGATTAATTTATACAAAATAATCATTCATATATAATTCAAATTTTAGTTATCCCTTTATAGTTAGTACCTCTTTAAAATCGGTATTACATATCTTCTATGTATAGTTTTTTTTCACAAAATTTGGTTTTGGAAATACTCCATACAATGTTTTGTTAAGAACCATTTTCTCCATAAACTATTGATAAGAAAAATCACTCATATAAAATATTTTAATGAAAAATTTCAGATAATTTATATTTATTGAACATTTTTCTTTAAAAATTTTCTTTCAAAAATTATATAATAAATTTTTTTTAGTGAAACTATTAATTTCCAATTATTAATTAAAATGTTTTCATCAAAAAAATTTCATGAGAAATTTTCATTACAAATAATTAATCATATTTTTTTGAGACAAAATCTAATAAAAAAATTTAATTAAAAATTTTCATTACAAATATTTGATACAAGTAATGTTTACAATATTTTTGTTAAATATTTTTTAAAAAACTTATTTGTTAAAAACGTTCTTTAAAAAATTTTCATTACTGATTTTTTGGATAAAAAATTTTCGATTAAAATTTTTAATTATAACTTCTAAATTATAAGTGTTTACATAAAATATTTTCTTTACAAAATATCAAGTAACAATTTATTTATCCAAATATTTCCTCACAAAATTTTCATTACAAATTTATTATTAAAAATATTTAGTCATAACCATTTTTTACAAAATATTTCATTGCAAATTTATCATTATAATTTTATCATTAAATAAATTTTATTACAAATTTATCATTTCAAAATTTTCATTACAAATTATTTTTGATAAATAAAATTGAAATTTTATCAATGAGGTTTTTATTTATAAATTTTTAATTAAAAAACTTTTGTTATAAAATTTTCATTAAAAATATTTTGATACTAATTTTTCTATATTAATTTTCTTTATAAATAAATTTTTACAAATTATTTTTTACAAAAAGTTTATTACATATTCCTTATTAAATATTTTTCACGAAAACATTTTTTAATATTTTTTAGAAACTTTTTATTACAATATTTTTTTACATAATTTCCTTATAAAATTTTCATCACAAATTTCTCTTTAAAAATTTTTCACTATATATTTTTTATTATAAAAATTTTCATAACAAATTTTTAATACAAAATTTTCAATACAAATTTATCATTTAAAATTTTTTATTACACATTTTTCATTAAAAATTTATCCTTTCAAAATTTAATTAAACATTATTAATAATAATTATTTATAAAAAATATTTAAATTATAATTTTAATTTTTTGTTTCAGTTTTTTAGTAAAAATTGTCAATTATTATTTATTCAATTCAAATTTCTCATTATAACTTTCTCATTACAAATTATTGATTAAAATTTTTTTGTTAATTTTTCCTTTTAGAAACATATCATTACTAATTTTTAGTTATAGTTTGTTTTTTAAATATTCATAAAAAAATAAAGTTTTTTTTTCATATTTTGTGATAAAAAATTTTCATTAAAAATTTTCCTTAAAAATTTTTCTTAAACATATTTTATTATAATATTTCATTAAAAAATTTCGTTTCAGCTTTTTCTTATATGTTTTTGAGATGGTGTTATTTTTATAAAATCATCAATTAATACCTGATTTCAAAAAAATTACATTGTTGTTAATAATTTTTTTTACTTCAATGAAGTTTATATTCATAAATAATATTTCTATAAAATGTTAATAAATTCATAGCCAGAATATAAATTTCTAAATATTATTTTTTACTTGTATCTATTGTATAATTTCATTAATAATAATGTCAAATACTCATCAAAAATATTAATTTTATTAGAATAATTCTTCAACTGATAAAAAATATATAATGAAGACAATAAAAACTACAAGTTTAGATATATTTTTTTATATTCTATGAGTCTTTGATCAGAATTTTTTTTGGAACTCAACCATTATATTTGTTGAAGTTGAACTCTCTCTCTCTCTCTAGAGGCTCTAAATATTTTATTTGGGTCATCTCTAATCCACTATAACTTCCCCCTTCTACCATTTCTCAGATCCTCATTTCCCATATATCCGATCTGTGGTGCTTCATCTAATTTTATGTATGAACTCATGGATTATAACATAGATATTTCTACATAACATGTAGTGAAATAATAGACTATCAAGATGTTACAGTTTGATAAATATAAATGGATGTAGAATTGATTTATTATTTTCTTATGTTATATATTTATTGAAGAATATGGATTGAATGTAGTATATTTTTCTTTTTTTGGAAAATATATAAGTTGAATATTTTAAATTTTATAGATCATGTTGAAATTCATTTAGAATGCGATAAAACATTTCATACAAAAAACATAAAAACTAATTGGAAACTTTCATTAAAGGAAACTCATAATCTTCTCTATTTTTTCAAATAAATATTTGGAAACATATATCACATTAATCTGGAAAACATAATAGTGGAAATTTGGGTACAAAATCACCTAATTACATTGAATTTTGATATAGATACATTGAAATTTTATGATATATATGTGTTGGATTTTCATTATAATATTAGAAAACATAATTTGGTAAAATATTTTTCAAATAGGGTTGTGGAAGTAATGGATGGTGTAGGATCGAAATAGTGATGTAGATGCTCAATATACAAGAGGGGGGTGAATTGAATACTTTAAAAAATTCCTTTGGAACTTTTAATGTTAGTTAAGAACAACTATGTTTTCCTTAAGCAAAGGAAAAGGCTAAGTTTAACAAAGTCAAACTAAGAAAATTCACAACACCTCTTAACACCGAATGCAAACTGGGAAAGAGATACCGAATGAGGGTTCCAGAAATATGGTTCCGGAAATTGAATCATAACAAATGAGTACAATATGAGATTCTACATTAAAGCGTATAGAATCTAAATGAAACAGAGTACAAATAAGGAAGTATAAGAAAGTTATACTTTCAATATATTACAAAATATAGCAGAATAAAAACAAGTAGTAAAACTACTAGTAACAAGATATAAGTCTTTTAACCCAAAGAGAAGGGTATCCAACAACCTTGGATAAAGGTCCCTTGATTTATACTTTCAAGCAAGTCTGTCTTACCCACACCAGGGTAAGCCCTCGATACGAAGATCGGAGTCTCTGTCTTGCTATCCCTGCAAGCCCTCAACTTCAAGGTAGTTGGCAACCTCTGTCTTCCTCAGCAAGAAATCCCTCGAACTTTAAGGTAGTCGGTACCTCTGTCTTCCTATCCCCGGAAGCCCTCGAATGTAATCAACAACATTCGGAGCCGCATGATGCTTTGAGAGTTAATAAGAGCCTCTCTCTCTAGAAATCACTTCAAGCAAATTAGTCAGCCTTTCAGCACTTTCATCAGCTATCAGCTGCGAGTTCTTTCAAATGAGATCTTATTTATAGGTAAGGTCGGCTCCTTCTCCAACGGTCATATTTTCCTTAAAGATCGGAGGGACCTGTACACGTGTCACTTAGACAACGGTTAGTTTATAACAAAACAGATGACATCATTTTATAACAAAACAAGTGTAACAGAATGTACGACATCATTTTAAACTCTAACATAAATGTTCAGAATGAAAACTTCGGAGTGAAGGTTCGGAGTGTAAGGAACAATAGTAAAGAGTAGACAAATTTTAGAAGTGTAATCAATATAAAAGTTCGGAGTCTAACAAAGATATTTTTCGGAGTCTGAATTAATTCAGAGTGTATAAAACAAAGATACTCAAATTCTGTTTAATAGGTGAATTCGGAATGAGAATTCGGAATAGGAATTCGTCATCAGAAATCGTAATGAGAATTCATCATCAGGATTCGTAATGAGAATTCGCCATCATAATTCTTAATGAGAATTCGTCAGCAGAATTTGTAATGAGAATTCGTCATCAGAATTCATAATGAGAATTCGTCAACAGAATTCATAATGAGAATTCGTCATGAGAATTCGTAATGAGAATTCGTCAACAGAATTCGTAATGAGAACTCTTCATCAGAATTCGTAATGAGAATTCGGAATGGGATTTCTTCATTAGAATTTGTAATGAGAATTATTCTTCAGAATTCGTATCCTGAATCTGGAATATAACTTAGTCAGAGTTCATATTCGGAATTCAGAATGAAACTTCCTTATAGTTCTTGTCCAGAATCCGAATCCTAAAACAGATGGCTTTATATCAAAGTTTCAACGATTCCGAGAAAATGAATCCGAATCTCATACTTAAGAAAAATATGGATGAAAATATGATAAGGATAATTTTTCTTATAGAAGCGATTTTCCTTATAAAATCAATTTTCCTTAAGAAAGCAATTTTTCATATAAAAGGAATTTTCCTTAAGATAAGGTGTTTGTGATTTTCAAAACAAGAAGGAATGGAAAAGTCATAAGGAAAACCTTATTGACTCAACAATCTCCCCCTTTTTGGAAAGCACAAACATCCTTACGAAAAAAGAAATTATAAGAAGAAAGAAAAACATTAAGGCTTATCTCCCTTTGCTTTAAGGATATTGATGAATACGACTAACTCCCCCTTAGGCTTTGAAACTCTAAGTATCGTATTCAGATTTCCGGAGTGATAAATAGGAATGTCTTCTTTAATGAAAAAGCTCCCCCTTAAACAAACTCTTATTAGAGTTTTTCTTTTTCTTAAGGATCTTTTTCTTCTCCCCCTTTGATAAAATCTTATTAGAGTTCTTCTTTTTCTTAAGGATCTTTTCATTCTCCCCATTTGTGATTTTCAAAAAGAATTGGAGGGAATGGATGAAAAAAAGTACCTGAAATATTAGTAATGACAACAAAAGAAACGAGAGGCACAAATTTCATTAGGTTTGAAATCTCGACAACAAAGAAAAAATTACAACAAAAAGATCGGATTTGGTTATTTCGTATCTTTTTCCTTTGACATGAGCCCCTTTAGAATAGTCTTGATCTTCTTTAGGACTTTATGATCTTCTTCAGCTTGCTTTTCTAAGGAAACTATTCTTTCGGATTGAGCTTCAATTTTTTCTTCCTGGGCTTTTAGCTTTTCTTCCTGAGCTTTGATCTTTTCTTCCTGAGACTTGATCCTTTCTTCAAAATCAATCCGATGATCCCTTTCAAACTTCCAGTTTTGAGAAACGGAATTGAGCTTCCCATTCAGATCTCTTACTTCTTGAATCCGGAAGTTCTTCTCTTCTGTCAGCTTCTCTTCAAAAGATGCAGTTAACTCATTTATATTCTTGTCCTCGGTTTCAAATGCATATTTAACATTGTCTTGAAACTCATCGAACAACCTCATCTCTTCCACAGTCTTCTTCGACCAATTTGTCATCCTCTTGAATGATTTTCTATGAGCTTCGTAACCAACAAAGAAGGTTTTGATCTGAGCTTCAATCTCAACGCACTTGTCCATAACCATAGATACGGAGTCAGTTTTCTGATTCAACGCATGTTGGAGCATCTGACATCTATAGTCAATACTAGAGAATGTCGGAATGGATCCCACCAACTTCTTTAAAGACTGGACAACAAAATCATGCCCCAACGATGATGACTCCGAATCTGAAATCTTGCTTGGAGAGTTTTCTTCCTCAATAAGCTCCAACTTCCTTTTATATGAATCACCATATTCTCTTTTCTTCCTAGCCACTGATTTCGGAGTTTCAACAAGGAGTTTCTTTCCCTTGTCTTTCTTCGGAATTGATTCTTGATCAGGAGTTTTCTGCTCCCCAGTAGATACTTGAACAATCTCATCAACAACTTTCTGAACAACATCTTCCTCATTCTTATCCTTCTTTGGAGTTACTAACTTAGAGGATTCAGCCTCTGAAGTTCGGAGTGATAGATGTTCCGAAGGTGATCCTTTATAATCATCCACTTGTTTCAAAAGATCGCATGTTTCACCACTTCCTTCAGAAACTTCTTCTTCCTCTCCCACTTTCTGAATCTACTCAATCTTCTCAACATGCTCAGCTGTAGTCTCTTCCAGAAAATCAAGGTTTTTTCCTGGAGTCTCAGGTAGAGATTCCAGGGAGAATGATCTCGGAACTGGAATGCTTCCGGATACCATATCATTAAACTTTAACAGCGCTTGGACTGCCCCGGCTTCTGACATCTTCTTCTTAAGCTTCTTTTCCTTTGCTTGTTTTTCAAGTTCATCAGCAGTTCTCTCCTTTAATGCTTTAGCTTCCGTAGGGTCCAATCCGAACTGCGGATCCCCTACATTCCTTTTCTCTTTATCAGTTCTCCACTTTGTAACTACCTCATCAGGATAGGTCTTCTTCTTCTTTGGTTTGGGAGGAGCGGTTTGAACATCCTAAGACTTAGGATCTTCGACTTCAGCTGCAACTTCCTTTAACTTTATTTTCTTCACTGGTTTGGATGATTCCGGTTCAGCAGCCTTCGGAACCGTTTCTTCTTGACTAGGCAAATCAACGAACTCACCAATCTCCTTGTTGAAAGCCACATCCTTCCTCTTAAGGGTTTCATCACTAACCAACAATATTTTACAAACCCTTGGCATAGATCTGCAGGCTTCCTTGAAAGATTCTAGGAAACGAACTATCAACATTGATAATATTGCTGGGTACATTACGATCTGAGCTCTGAGATTTCCTTTCTTAAGATTCTCAATGGTTATAAGAATGTGCCTCATCAAGTTAAACATCCTTAGATTTATTAGGAAATCTAAGATATAGATCTCATTCTTCTTCAAGCTGTCTTTATCGCCTTTTCTCGGTACGATAAGTCCTTGTACCCATAACTCCAGAATCCGGAAGTTTGTAGGAAAACTAGCAATTTTCAGAGCCTTGTCATCAGTCAGTCCGAGAGTTCCTAATGCTTTTTCCTTGTCAAAGCTACCCTTAGAGTCCGGCAATACATGATAAATAAATTCGGCTTCTCCTTCATAAGACAACCCTACCAATCTTTCTGCCTTGGTATAAGAAAGTTTATAGGTCTTGTCATACGACTTGAAAGAAAACTTTTCCCTATTATATTCCTGGAAGAAGGAAACAGTTTCATAGAACTCAACAAGTAACTCTGTAAAAACATCTTCTTGAGTCCCTGGTTTGGATACAGCAACATCTTCCCAGCCATTCCACTTAATGTTCTTTGAGATAAGAGAGTCATAGTTGTTGAACAAATCCGGATGGACAAACCTTTCTCTGTAAACTAACCACTGAGAAATAGGCTTGGTGGAAGACATTTCTTGAGATGCTAACTCCGCAGACATTCGGATCTGTAACCCTCTGAGAAGTGCGGAACGGAGACAACTGTAGTTCGGAACGGCCTTAAAATAGAGAAGTAGAGATTCGGGGCGCGAGAGCTTGAGATCGATGTGGGACGAGTATTTGGATCCCCTTTATATAGGCAACGAGATGACGGTTCACATTCCACAGTTGATCTAACGGTTGGAATGAGCTGAGATCAGATCTAACGGTTGAAAACTTGAAACTGATCTTTTTGAGGTTTTTATTAAGACAAAGAATTAAGAAAACTATAATCCGAAAACATAATACAAGAAAATTCCAGCAAGTAAAATATGACTACGAAAACTTGAGTAAGGAAATAATGCCTTTCGGATTGGATTAGGAGGATTATTCGTAATGGAATATTTCGCAAAACATTTACTACGAAAAATAAACTTAGTACGAAAAACTCATTACGGAAAACTCAGTACAAAAAAGAAACTTAAGAAGAAAAGCAGTACGAAGAACTTAGTACGAAAAATACATTACGAAAAATTTGGTATGAAAATTCCTTTATGAAACTTTTAGTACAAAATTTTCATTCCGGAAATTTTGAATACGAACACTTCCATTCCAGAAGTATTCTGTACGAGAATGTCAATTTTGGAAAATTTTAGTTCCAGAAGTTCCATTCCGGAAATCTTCGTTCCGAAAAGTTTGAAAACAAATTTTGAAAAACTTTGTTAAACAAACAATCAAATGTACTCCCCCTATGAAAAGGAGTTTATTACTGTAAGGAGAGTTTTTCAACAGAAAGTTAATTAAAAAAGATTACCTTACGGTTATCATTCCTAAATTTTGTTTAATATATTCAAATCTATCAGAAGGCAAAGATTTTGTGAAAATATCAGCAAGTTGATCTTGTGTTCCGATAAACTAAAGAATAAAATCTTTTTTGAGTGTGTGATCCCTAAGAAAGTGATGCCTAATATCTATGTGTTTTTCACGAGAGTGATGTGCAGGGTTCTTACTTAGGGCAATTTCACTTGTGTTATTACACAAAATTTGAGTTTTAGTAAAACTCAAGCCATAGTCTATGAGTGTGTGTTGTATCCACAACACTTGAGCACAACAACTTCCAACTGCTACATATTCAGCTTCAGCAGTGGAAAGTGCTACAGAATGTTGCTTCTTGCAGGACCAAGAAACTAAAGAATCTCCTAAAAAATGACAAGTTCCGGATGTACTTTTTCTATCCATTCTACATCCACCAAAGTCAGCATTAGAAAAGCTTTTTAGAACAAAATCATTTCCAGAAGTATAAAATAATCCTAGATCCATGGTGCCCTTAAGGTAGCGAAAAATTATTTTTACTGCCTTTAAGTGAGATTCCATAGGATTAGATTGATATCTTGCACATAAGCATACTGAAAACATTAAGTCTGGTCGACTAGATGTTAAGTAAAGTAGACTTCCTATCATACCTCTAAAAGATGTTTGATCTACTGGTTTCCCAGCTTCGTCAAAATCTAAAGAGTTTGAGGTGCCAATGGGAGTACATGTACTCTTAGTGTTGTCATAACCATACTTTTTAAGAAGATCTTTAATATACTTATGTTGAGATATGTAGGTTCCTTCTGGTTTTTGAGAAATTTGAAAACCAAAGAAAAATGTTAACTCACCCATCATACTCATTTCAAACTCATATTTTATTAGACTAGAAAAAGAGTCAGTCAAAGATTGCTGAGTTGAACAAATATAATGCCATCAACATAAATTTGAACAATCAAAACATTTTTCTCATCTTTCTTTATAAAAATGGTTGGATCTGCATTTCCCTTAACATAGTTATTTTGAAGCAAAAATCCAGTGAGTCTATCATACCATGGTCGTGGGGCTTGTTTAAGGCCATACAAATCTTTGGTAAGTCTAAAAACATGATCAGGATGTTTTGTATCTTGAAATCCAGGAGGTTGTTCAACAAAAACTTCCTCTTGAACATAACCGTTAAGAAAATCACATTTCACATCCATTTGGAAAAGTTTGAAATTAAAGAATGCTGCAAAGGCAAGTAGAATACGGATAGATTCAAGTCTAGCTACTGGAGCATAGGTTTCTTTATAGTCTATTACTTCTTGTTGATTATAACCATTAGCCACAAGTCTAGCTTTATTTCTAACAATGACTCCATTTTCATCACATTTATTTCTGAAAACCCATTTTACTCCAATAACAGAAGTTTCCTTAGGTCTTTCAACCAAGGTCCAGACTTTATTCCTTTCGAATTCATTTAGTTCATCTTGCATGGCTTTAATCCAATCATCATCACCTAAAGCTTCATCAGTGCTTTTAGGTTCTAATTGGGAAAGAAATGCTAGATGTTCTACTTTATTTCTTAAGGAACTTCTAGTCCGTACAGTTTGATTTACATCACTAATGATACTATCACTGGGATGATTCTTAAGAAACACCTGATTTGGGTTTTGTAAAACATGTTCATCAACATAGGGTAGAAAATCTTCTGGGGTAAATGTTTCAGAAGTATCTTCTTGAACAATTTCCTTATCAGAAGGTTCTTCTATAAAAGGTTGACAATCAGTTATTGAAAACACATCCGAAGATGTAAGTTGAGATGGTTTAAAATCAAAAGGATCTGACTCATCAAATTTTACATGTACTGTTTCCTCAATAGTACAAGTATTTTTATTAAAAACTCTATCAGCCTTAGAAGTTGTGGAATATCCTAAGAAAATTTCTTCATCAGACTTTGGTGCGAATTTATGTAAGTTATCTTTAGTATTCAAAATGAATACTTTGCAACCAAAAACCTTGAAGTAGGAAAGTCTTGGTTTTCTACCATTCCATAACTCATAAGGAGTTTTATTAAGAAAAGGTCTAATCAAAACTCGATTTATAGTATAACAAGCAGTACTTACAGCTTCAGCCCAGAAATGTCTAGCAATAGAATATTCACTCAACATGGTTCTAGTTATTTCTTGAACAATTCTATTTCTTCTTTCAACTACACCATTCTGTTGAGGAGTTCTAGGTGCTGAAAAATTGTGAGTAATACCTTTCTTACTACAAAATGTTTCAAAATCATAATTTTGAAATTATCCTCCATGATCACTATGAATAGTTTTCAATGGAAGGTTTTTCTCATTTTTAACTTGAGCTCTAAAATTTTTGAAATAAGAAAAAGCTTCAGATTTCTTTGCTAGAAAATAGACCCAAGTAAATCTAGTGTAATCATCAACTAGAACAAACACATAGTATTTGCCTCCAATGCTTCCAGTTTGTGTTGGACCAAAAAGATCCATGTGTACTAACTGTAATGCATCAGTTGTTGAGACTTCACTGATAGACATAAAACTAGATTTATGTTGCTTTCCATATTGACAGGGATCACAAACTTTAGAAGAATCAAATCTAAGCTCCGGTAGATCCTTAACTAGTTTCTTCTTAGAGAGTTTACATAGGTTCCTAAGATTACAGTGACCTAGTCCTTTATGCCATAACCAAGAATGATCTTCTATTGCACTTAGAAAAGGTAAATCTTGGCTTCTGAGGTCTTCTAAGTTTAAGGTGTAAACATTCTCTTGCCTATTGGCTGAGAGAATAAATTCTTCCTTGGAATTGTGTACTAAACACTTATCATTCCTAAAATTCACAAGGTAACCTTCATCACATAATTGACTTATGCTAATGAGGTTGTGCTTAAGACCCTTAACAAAAAGAACATTTGAAATCAAGGTTTTACCTAAAAGAACAATATTACCAATACCAACAATCTCTCCCTTAGCATTGTCTCCGAATGTTACCTTTCCTCATTTCGTTTTGATAATCTTTTCAAAAAAACTTTTGTTACCAGTCATGTGCCGGGAACATCCACTATCCATGTACCATGTATTATTGCTGGTACTTTCTTTATTTTCTTGAAATCAAGAAGAAAATTAGACTTTCGGAATCCAAACTTGTTTAGATCCGAGATTTCCAGACAATAAAATTTTAGGAACCAATATCTTCTTAGAAAAGTAAGCTTTGTGAAATCCTAGAGATTGAGTTTTGTTTAAGGAACAATACTTTGCCCAGTGACCACCACATTGACACTTGGTACAGAATGGGGTACTTTGAGGAACAAAATAATTGTTACTGAAAATAAGTTTTGCATGGGTATAACCAAATCCAGATTTATTTCTTAAAGGTCATATTTGGGAATACATCTTATCAAAATTTTCCTTACCATGGGTAAAGTTTGATAAACACTTCTTTAAGGAAAAAATTTCAGACTAGAGTTTTACAACCAGGTTTTTATCATCAAAGTCATTAGTTTTTGAACTAGAGTTAGGCTCGAAAACATTTTTATTAGAAATTACTTTTTCTAATTCTTTAGAATGTTTGTTCTTCTCAGAACATACTTCCTCAAGATTTTTTGAAATATTTTCAAAATCAGATTTTTCTTATCAATATCTTTAGAAAGATCTGATATCTCTTTTGTAAGAATAGAATTCCTAGAGTTTGCCTTATCAAGTTTCTTATTGAGTTTAGAATTCTCAATCTCAAGAAGTTCAGCAAACCTAGAGACTTCTTCATAAGTAGGTAAATGATCTTCCTCATCAGAAGATGATTCTTCATCAGAAGAGTTATAATACTTACTATCATTAGAGTTTAAAAAAACATTGGTAAATGATTCATCATTTCGTACCTTAGCCATAAGACAATGATTATCAATAGGTAATCTGGCTATAAGACCAAGATTCTTCTGTCCTGAAGATTCATAATCAGAAGATTCATCTGAAGATTCACCACCACTGGCACTCTAGGTGTCATTAGCTTTCAAAACATTCTTATCTTTAGCTTTATAATACTTTTTTCTGTTCTTGTCTGAATTTCTTTCCTTCCTTTCTTACTTTTTGAGCATAGGGCAATCTGGTCTAATATGTCCAGCTCTCTTGCATTCATAACAAGTAACTTCTCCATCTTTCTTATCTTTTCTTTCCTTTTTCTTATACTTGGATTGAAAGTTTCTCTGGCCAGCTATCTTGTTCATCCTTCGAGAAAGATTGGCTAATTCATTTTCTGATACTTCACTCTCACTAGATTCGGATTGGAAAATGACTTTCTTAGATTTGGATTTGGTCACTCTCTCAGCAGTCTTGGCTTTCATCTGATTCGAAGTTGTAGTAAAAGCAACAATACCATTTCCATTTTTTTTGATGTTGTCAGCATCTCTCTTCATTCTTGTTTCATGTTGTAGAAGAGTTCCAAATAATTCATCAAGAGTAATTTGAGTGACCTTCCTGTTCTCATCTATAGCTGTTCTCTTGGATTCCCACTCATTGGGCATAATATCAATTATCTTGTCCACAAGAGCTTCATCATCTAAACCTTTTTCTCCCATTGATTGTAGACTGTTGACGATAGTCATAAATCTTTGTTGAACTTTACAGATAGGTTCTCCATAAGGAAAATTGAATCCATGATATTCATCTCTAAGCATAGCTCTTCTAGTCTCAATCACTTTAGAAGTCCCGAAGTGTGTAACCTCTAACTTCTTCCATATACAATTAGCTGCTTCACAAGAAGAAATTTGGCTATATATATTTATGTTCATTGAACATAGTGAAGTATTGCGTACCTTATAGTTGAGTTGATATTCTTGCTTTTCCTGGTTAGTAAAAGTTCTGAATTCCTTGTCAGGAATTTTATAATCACCAGTAAGAATAACAAAGTTGTCTACTCCAGTATTGATGACAAAAGTCTTCATACGATCTCTCCAGTATTAATAGTCATTACCATCAAATATAGGTGGTCTTGTCGGATTTATATTGTCAATTGAACCAACATTAATTCCTGCCATACTTATTATAACTTTGCACACAAATTTGTTAGTAGCAAAGAATCGTAATAACAATGTTCGGAATGGGAAAAGTTCGGAATAGGAAAAATTTCGGAATGACAAAGTTCGGAAGGATAAAGTGAGCAAGAAAAACTTATTCGTGAGTATAACTATTTCAGAGACCTGCTCTGATACCAAATGTAAGATTGGTATAGAGTATGAGGTTTCCAACCTTTGATACCAATTGTAGGATCGAAATAGTGATGTAGATGCTCAATATAAAAGGGGGGGGGGTGAATTGTATACTTTAAAAAATTCCTTTGGAACTTTTAAAGTTAGTTAAGAACAACTATGTTTTCCTTAATCAAAGGAAAAGGCTAAGTTTAACAAATTTAAACTAAGAAAATTCACAACACCTCTTAACACCGAATGCAAACTGGGAAAGAGATACCGAATGAGGGTTCCGGAAATATGGTTCCGGAAATTGAATCTTAACAAATGAGTACAATATGAGATTCTACCTTAAAGCGTATAGAATCTAAATGAAACAGAGTACAAATAAGGAAGTATAAGAAAGTTATACTTTCCTTATATTACAAAATGCAGCGGAATAAAAACAAGTAGTAAAACTACTAGTAACAAGATATAAGTCTTTTAACCCAAAGAGAAGGGTATACAGCAACCTTGGATAAAGGTCCCTTTATTTATACTTTCAAGAAAATCTGTCTTACCCACACCAGGGTAAGCCCTCGATACGAAGATCGGAGTCTCTGTCTTGCTATCCCCGCAAGCCCTCAACTTCAAGGTAGTTGGCAACCTCTGTCTTCCTCAGCAAGAAAGCCCTCGAACTATAAGGTAGTCGGCACCTCTGTCTTCCTATCCCCAGAAGCCCTTGAATGTAATCAACAACATTCGGAGTCGCAAGAAGCTTTGAGAGTTTATAAGATCCTCTCTCTCTAGAAATCACTTCAAGAAAATTAGTCAGCCATTCAGCACTTTCATCAGCTATCAGCTGCGAGCTCTTTCAAATGAGATCCTATTTATAGGTAAGGTCGGCTCCTTCTCCAACGGTCATATTTTCCTTAAAGATCGGAGGGACCTGTACACGTGTCACTTAGACAATGGATAGTTTATAACAAAACAGACGACATCGTTTTATAACAAAACAAGTGTAACAGAATGTACGGCATCATTTTGAACTCTAACATAAAAGTTCGGAATGAAAACTTCGGAGTGAAGGTTCGGAGGGTAAGGAACAATAGTAAAGAGTAGACAAATTTTAGAAGTGTAAGAAATATAAAAGTTCGGATTCTAACAAAGATATTTTTTGGAGTCTGAATTAATTCAGAGTGTATAAAACAAAGATACTCAAATTCTGCTTAATATGTGAATTCGGAATGAGAATTCGGAATAAGAATTCGTCATCAGAAATCGTAATGAGAATTCATCATCAGGATTCGTAATGAGAATTCGTCATCAGAATTCGTAATGAGAATTCTTCAGCAGAATTCGTAATGAGAATTCGTCATCAGAATTCGTAATGAGAATTCGTCAACCGAATTCGTAATGAGAATTCGTCATCAGAATTCGTAATGAGAATTCGTGGACAGAATTCGTAATGAGAACTCTTCATCAGAATTCGTAATTAGAATTCGGAATGGGATTTCTTCATTAGAATTCGTAATGAGAATTCATCTTCAGAATTTGTATCTTGAATCTGGAATATAACTTAGTCAGAGTTCATATTCGGAATTCGGAATGAAACTTCCTTATATTTCTTGTCCAGAATCTGAATCCTAAAATAGAATGCTTTATATCAATGTTTCAACGATTCCGAGAAAATCAATCCGAATCTCATACTTAAGAAAAATATGGATGAAAATATGATAAGGATAATTTTTCTTATAAAAGCGATTTTCCTTATAAAAGCAATTTTCCTTAAGAAAGAAATTTTTCTTATAAAAGCAATTTTCCTTAAGATAAGGTGTTTGTGATTTTCAAAACAAGAAGGAATGGAAAATTCATAAGGAAAACCTTATTGACTCAACAGATGGTCCATTGAAAGTAAACAAATTATAGGGTTTATCAATAAGTTGTTATCCAATTTTATGATATACATAAAAATTAATAATGTGTTAATTTTTGAAAGAGACATGAATAATTTAATTGGTTAAGATATTTTTTATTATATAAAGTTAATGTATGAATCTACTTAGAAGAAATATGTTGAAACTTCTAGTATATATGTTTTTGAAGAAATAATAGAACAAATCAAAGCGATGTTTGAAAATAAAAAGGTAGTGGTAAAGTCAAATCTCATTCTAAGAAAGAAACCAAAAAAAGGAAGATGAAAATTTATTGGATTTTATGAAAATGTTAGAAGATAAGATCCTTAAGGAACTAAATTTTGGTTGGAAAAAATAGAATTTCTTGATTTTAAAGAGAACACAATTAAAAAACTAAGGGAAGGGGAAAATGTAAGTGATAAGATGAAAACTTAAGAGAAGAAAATATAATTAGTGATATTCATATGAAAATATAATCTATTAAATAAGCGGTAATAGCTGTTAAAAAATATAAAGCCGATATGCCTGAATTTATAAAAATATATTAGTAAAAAAATTCTAGAAGTTCAATATACAACATTATAAATTTATCCTTTTTATGTGGACAGGTATAGGGACGTTTTTGTGGTTATTTCTCAAGGGATATCCAATAAATAGAAGGAATAAACCATACAAGTATCTTTGGAATCATTTACATTGAAAAAGAGATAAAAAGGGAAACGTAAATTATTCACGAATTGGTAGAATTTATAAATCATGATGAATTAATAATATCAAAATTAGTTTCTCTATTTTTGATGTCTATTAAGATTTTTTCTATAAATTATTCTAAAATTGAGGGTTATTTTGAAACTAAGCTGCAATATGAACTAAAAATCCCTAAAAAACACCATTCTGATCATTATGATACTTATAATGAAGTTGTTCATAATGATGCTAAGGATTTTGATGATGG
Source organism: Viscum album (assembly GCA_963277665.1). Lineage (NCBI taxonomy): Eukaryota > Viridiplantae > Streptophyta > Magnoliopsida > Santalales > Viscaceae > Viscum > Viscum album. The sequence continues at coordinate 1,207,433,384 of OY728138.1, forward strand.
TAGAAAAGGTGATAATTATGTTGATAAATATTAGAGATAAGTGGTGGATAACTATGATGATGTCATATATCAATAAAATACTAAGAGAGAAGAATCATATGGTCCTCCAAGGCATCATGTTCAAATTACATCATTTGATTCCAAGGATTCTATTATTTATAATACATTAAATAAAATAAAAATGAAAATAAACTAATTCACTAAGGCTATTAAAATATTTGATTATATCATGGAAATATTGTTATATTTACATGCAATGTTTAATTATATTTTGAGTAAGTTTGATGTTTTGGAGAATTAAAATTCCTTGAAAAGTCTTATTGAATTGGTTATTCATAAAGAATATGAATTCAATAATTTCAAAGGAAGTGTTTAAGAATATAAATGGGAGTGTAAAAATAATTATATGGATGAAGGGTTTTGAAATTGATATGATATTTTAAGATAATATAATTAATAATATATGAGGCTCAGCAGATTCAGATTCCCAAACTTCAAGAAGTATGATCATAGAAGTTTCTAATTTCATTAGAGCAATTGATAATCTAAATTTTGTTGTTATGAATCAAGATGATGAATTTATAAATATTTTTATTAAGATTTATGTTCTAACTAAAGTTGTTTTATTATTGAATCATATAACTTGAGTTCAAGAGTTTGATAAAGTTTAATGTTCTACCATATTAACATTAGAAGTAGAACATGAATGTTCGAATAAATGAGTTAGAATTCTTCAAAAAATAGAATCCTAATGTAGAAGAGTAAAATATTTATATGGGATATAATAATTATTAAGGATCAAATAATATAAAAGTACAAGGTGATGGTTTATCAATAATAAAATCAATTTTATAAATGTTGGATAAATAAAAATATAATGTTAAAAATGAATATTATTATCAAAGACCTCTTATGAAAATATATTTTCTTTATACTCATGGTAAAAAATTTTAAAAATAAAATTTATTTTTCAATGGATATATATATTCATGAATGGAATTTATTTAAGATTTATTATTATGGAAATTTAAAATTACATTTTTTTGTATTGAAATACATTTCCTTAACTTTTCAGGTACACATTCTCTATTATTTTCGAACCTTTTTTTCAAATATCATAATGTGGGAGAAAGTTGGATGTTTTTTTAAGATATAGTTATAGAAAATATAATGAAAAAAACATAAATTCGGAAATTCTAAATTTATGGGTGATAAATAAAATAGGAATATAAAAATATGGGAAAAATAGGAAGCATAATTTGTATCACTAATGATCTAAGAGTTTATTTGAGGTTTTTTGTATCATATCATTACCTTGAGTGATAACTTCATATTAATTTATATTGATTAATTATCTTGAGGAATATTAGGCCAGGATATTTGGTAAATGAAATAATTTTCATGTGATTTTTAATTAACATTTTATTCTCGTGTGATCGATGGATTTCATGGATAGGAATATATAGTTTTATCATATATTTATGATCAATGGTTCTCATAGATAGATAAATAGTGAACTTATAATAATAGTATCATGGGTTTCCTTAATTAATAAAGATGAAACTTTATAGTATGTTAAAAATTGGGGATATCTAAAGTCAGGATAACTAAATAACATAACACATATAGTTAAATAATATATATATTCTTATAAAGGTTATATATGTTTTTTATGTGCATTGTATAATATTTTTTTAATTGTTAAATCAAGTATTATTTTTCTGTAGAAAAATATATAGAATATATTTATGTTTTTTATTAAAATCATATCTACTGTCTGAGGACTAGATATAATATTCATATGATAATTTGACTTAAATAGGTTAGTGAATAAACTAAGTTTTCTTTAATAAGTAAAATTTACCACCCCTCTTGTATCCATTATATTACTATTCCATCCTATAATATCTTCAACCCATGTTAATAGAAAATAATGATTCTCTCCAGAATAAAATAATACAGTAATGTATATGGAATAAATTAATATATCATATGAAATACATTGTTTTTATGTCTTAAAATTAGATACATCATCAAATTATTTAGTTTTAATGATTCATCCATCATCCACAATAGGTTTATATTCCCCCCTTGGGTCCTAGAGATATATTTCTTCCATTTTCACTAAAAACATAGAATATTCAATCTGGATGGATCCTTAGATATTATTCATTTGATATTGACAATAAAAAATTTATTTAAATAATCAATATTTCCAAATTCATTATAAGGTAATAGTGTATATATGATATTATAATTTAATTCTAATTTTCTAAAAAATATATAAACAAAAAAAATCATTTCTCAGGAGGAGAAACTAATTATACTTGTAAGGATTATTATTAAGACCTTTTATTCATCTTACAACCACTGAAATAATTATCCCATTTAAAAAAATTATGTTAATTCATTTCACTACACTTAAAAATTATTTATTATTCTTCATTCGCTAACTCGATAGAAACATATTCTTATATAATTATTCTAAAAAAAATTCATCAAAATATCATATATTTTTCTCATAAAATGTAATGTTTTTTCAATAATGGAATTCTATTAATTGTGAAATATAATACATTTAAAGGATATTAAGAATATAGAAATATTATTTTTATTTTAATTTGTATATGTTATCTTATTGAATTTCTATAGAAATGAGGTTATAGTATAATCAGAAAATAGGTTAATGATGATGTATTTTTTAAGTGTGAAAAATTTTATATCTAAAAAACCATATGTAGGATGATGTATCATGAAAATAAACAATCAAATTTTGAGAATAATTTTTTTTAAACTAAAATATCTTATATAAGGAGGTATTATAAAACTTTAATTTCAAATGAAATTTGATTTAATCTGATTTTTTTAGAGAGAAATTTATTATTATGAAAATACAACAATGATGTGAATTTTTAGAATATTGTTTCACTTTTAAAAATTACATTACATGAATTCTGAAAACCTATTTACTCATACAAAGATCAAATTATGAGGATATTTTCCTGAATTTTTTGTTTCTAACATATTAAGAGAATTAAATAAACTATGAATTTGACATTTTAAGACATAAAAAAATTCCCAAATAATGTTTGATTCGGTTTTGGGTCGATTTATTTTAAAATAACATTAGATATTTTTTAATAGGATAATTATTAAAATATTTTTCCAAAAACAATTATGATATCCTATTACTGGGAAAAATAAATTTGAAAATGTAGTTGTTAACTAATAATGATTTCACTGTAAAGAATGATATAATAGTTTTCCATGGGGAATTTATGATTTGAATAATGTACCAAAACTTTAAAAATTGAAATTAATTTAGAATTAAAAAAATTAAAATGTTGTAATAACTATTCTTGTAATATGTCAAAGAAATAATATGAAATAAATGAAATGAATTTTTGAATAATTTATACATAGGTTTTTTACTATAGATAATTTTACTATAGTACATTATATTAAAAAAATTTATACACTCATAGTATGTTATTTTCTAATTATGGTGTTTACAGAAAATATTAAGCCTTAGAAAATTGTGCACAATAAAACTATCTTATAAAATACTCTTATTTCAAAATAATTGTACTATTCATATAATAAAAAACTATTTGACTTGTAAATGATGAATGTGGTTATAATATGCCTAGTTAAAAGATATTATTGGGTAATGTTTCAATTTATAATCTTTTTATAATCAACTATCACTAATTATCCTAAAATGTATATCACCTTGATATTCTATGATATATTTCTCTTCAAATAAATATAATTTATTTGATAACTTGTGATACATGCAACCTTGAGTCTAAATGAACATTGATATAGTATACCATTATAACCTCAATGTTAAATTAGAAGAGTGGACATGAAAGGATGTGTTTTGAAAAAAAAAGTTAATGTTTTTAGATAAATAAAATATATTTATAAATATTTACTAACTTTTAATAAATTATTATATTCTTTAAAATAAATTTTCCAAAAAATGATTTTATTACTATTTTTGATCAAATAATATAATAATTTTTTCTAGTTTAAAAAAAATTATTCTATAAAATGAACTAAATTTTTGAAATCATCATGCCAAATTAACATAGGGTTGTTTTTCTAAATTTTTTGAAAATATTTACTTTTCAATAAATAGTGAAAAATAATAATTTCTATTGAATTTTTTTCATTTAAAACATTTAAAAAGTAAAATTTTGTATTAAAGCTATTTTAAACTTATGATTAGTTAATTTATATTATTCAGTATCTAATTTAATCCATTAGGATTAGTTTTATTATAGATTTTTGGTATAATATCATTTCATAATTACGAAAACATTTTTTATCATAATCTTCTTTTTTTCCTATTTTACTAGTCAAATTATTAATTAAATTTCCCAGTTATGGGAATTGATTTTTTTTTAAATTTATTCTATATTTGGAATCATCATAATTATTTTTTTTTATTTTTTTCTACTTTATTTGTATTCATAATTAATAGTTTAAATATTAAAAATATATTACCATGATTAAAGTTAAAACATGTTTACTAGGTGGTTAAACCAAGAGAAAAAAGAGATTATTTCCATTAAACATGTATAAATTTTATTTTATGGTCACATTTATAAATTTTCATATCCTAAAATCAAATATGTTTCTATTTACAAACATATATCTTGATTATGAAATTACTATATTTTAATCTTTTAAGAAATTTTATGTCCCCCCCCCACTTATAAAAGGACATCCCTATATTTTCTTATTTACACTAATTTTAAAAAAATATACTGACAAAACCCAAACCAACTATATTGTTAACATATCTATATATAGATTATTAAATCTAGTTTCCTTAAAATACAATTCTAGTGGTCCCTAATAAGGGATCTAAAAAAGGTCCACTAAAGAAGATGTAATCATTATACCCAACCTCAACCAATTTATTTTTCTTTTAACTCTTATGAATATAGGTAACTCATAAAAATTAATAAATTAATTATTATAAATAAAATAAAATTTTATTATTATTATTATGGAACCACCATTATTCGCCTATGTTTCCATCAAATGTGAAGTGAAAATATTTCTCATCTATGCAGGTGGACTACCAACTCTACGTAGGGATATAATTCATTTTTAATCACCATCATTCGTGGACAGTTAATATAATGGGATTACTGTTTATATATGAAATATGTTATATATTTAGTATCCTATAATTATAATAGCATATCTTCTCTCTTTCCTATCAATATGTTGCAAAATGATTACGTCACTTTTGTATACGTGTCGAGTATAACCTCTATGAATTGATGTGAATCATTTTTCAATTCATCTATACATTGATTGTAATATGGATATATTTAATAAATATTTATTTATATATATTTTATAATAATTTTTAAATAAATATGAATTTTTATTATTCATTTTTTTATCAGGTTAAAAGTTAAAACAACTTTCTTTTATACGTACAACCTAACATCTCTTGGACTATTCTAATTCATTTATCTTTCTCTACCTTTTATTGATGAATATATAAATATATTGGATATTTACACAATTTTCAATTTTTTGAGATTTTTTTAACCTGTAAAACTTTCTAGGACATGAAATCCTGAACAAATATTATAATGAAAAATAAAACCCTTAAAAAACTAGATACAAATATTTTAATAATGAATGATTAATAAATTCTTGTTCAAATGATAAAACTGGATAATACATGATGTTATAATTATGTAATTAACTATTATATATAATTATAATAAATTTAAATATATTATATAGTATATTAGAGTGACTTTTAATCAATTCTAACTTTTTATCCTAGATTTTTATATCATGAATTTCCCAAAGGCCTTCATTTTATTTATTTTTGATAAAACCCCTTTTATGAGATGGTGGGGAACCCTTAAAAGGCCTGGAGGATTAGTGATTACATGGCTCATTGGCTTAAGAGATTTCATGACTCAATGGACTTAGGGAATTCAACCAGACTGTAACTATAAAGAACTGCCCCTCCCCAGCATCTATAATGTTATAGTAGCTCTACACCTTCACATGGTCGTCTGGATATGCAACCCATGTAAGTACATTCCTTTACCTATAGCATTTCCATACACTCTCATTCTTCCAAATCCATCTTATTCTACTCTGGTGAGTGAACTGTCTTTGAATCCTCCTCTAGGGATGCACTATTTTTTGACTCTATCTAGGGTAACTGCACTAATCCTATGGTGAATATTCTACACATGAATATATTTTATGAAAAAAATAATAAAACATATGGTTATATACATATCCCTATAATTTTATCTCTTTCATGTGGTTTGGATTCAAATGTTTCCAAATTGATATGGGTTTTTTGTTGTAATCTGATTATTTACTTGGATTTTCCAAGATCATGTTTCCAAATATAAAAGTCTATGATATAACTCTCATATATATCATTAATTTTATTCTAAAATAGTTATATATGAAATAATCAATAAATATTTCAATTTTTATCATTTTTTAACTAAAATGATTAGGAAAATGGTTTAAAAAAAGACTTTATTTCCAATTTGGTCAAAAATATTTTTACTCCATATAAAAGTTTTCTAAAACTAATTTAAATAACATTTTTCATAATATGCTATGATTTTTTAAATACATATTTACTCAGGATTTAATTTTTACAAAAAAAAATTAATAACCATTCTTTTCATTTTCCAAACGAAATACTTTTGACTTCTTTATTGAAAATGTGAAGGAAACATTGTTTCAATGTACAAGGCATGGATGGAATTTCCATCAGTCAAGACCTCTCAATAATTTTATGGATCATTTATAAGTTATATAGGTACAACTAAATGTATAAAAAATAATATTATTATTAAAATATTTATTTTTTAATAACATGATTACTAAATAAAAATAATATTTTCCTCAAGAACACATTCAAGTGATCTTTTAAATGAATTTTAATTTATGATAACATCCTTTGATATTAATTCTGATTTTTAAGGATATTATCTAGGTATACAATTTTTATTCCTTATCTGGGTGGTTGATGATTATGATGATGAGATTTGTTTGAAAGAAATTTATTTTACACGTTTTATACAATGTTAAATTGTATAAATGTTTAGTAAACCCTTTTTCTAGGGTTTATGATATATAATTAATGTTTTATGATATTACAGAACATAACATAATGTATTATAATTTTTTGATAGGTCCGATATGAATTATCTATTCATGTCATGATTTGGGTAAAATGGTTGTCTTATGAGATAAATTGGACTAGAATGGGGAGTAAACCCAATACATTAAGTGAACTATATCCACTAAAATATTAATGGGAGTGAACCCTGAATAAGTATATGATGGAATAGGGAGTGGAAATAATCTACAATGATAGTATTGGATGTGATCCTTGAATATGGAAATGATTTTTTATGCTTATGTTAAACGATCTTTAATTTTTAAGTTTCTTAAAATACTATTTTTTGTTTTTCATTATGAGTATTTTTAATGGAACATTAAAAACATTAAACTAAATTCCTATCCAAAAATATTGATAATATTTTTTTAATGTTTAATATCTCATACATAATGGTATGTTGGTTTTCTTAGCATTGTGTAAAGGTAAATTATGGATTACGTAGTGGAAAATTTAAAATCTTACATGTTGTGTTAGGACAATATTGGTTTTATAAGGGAAATCATTAATGCATAAGTGTAACCATGGATTAATAAGGGTAAACCTATATTTCTTATTGATATATAAGATAAATCCTTTACTTTTGTAAGGGTAAAACCATCCAGTGTAACAGTTACTATGGAACTTTGTAAGTGTAACCATAAGTTGTATAAGGGTAAACCAAGATTTTAATAGCCTGTAGAAGGCTAATCCTCTATACTTGTAAAGGGTATAATTCAAAAATAATGGTTATTTTTTGAAAGGGTGGAGATTTTATTCCACAATATAATGGTAGATACAAGTTTCCTAAATGAATCATTATGATACCATTTAAGGTTAATTATTTTACCATTTTTTATTCAATTTGCTCTCATTATTCCCAAGAACATATATTTATTGTGTTTTGACTATTAGAAAATAAAAAAAATACTCGTAATTGATTAATTTAACTCCTAAAATTAGACTAATTCTTATTTATTAGATAATTTAAAATATTGACAATTATGATTTTGTTAAATGAAAAAATAAATTTTTAATTTAATTTGATGATTCTAATACTATGTTTGAGTATTCTATTTCCCTCTTAAAAATATCATGTCCCTTATGCCTAAATTTTATTGATATTCCCTTGCATCGTGGTTCCGTAGATCTTTTTCATCTTAAATATCTGTAGTATACTTTAAATAAATGGTGTTCCTCAACTGGGTTCTAGACATGGTAGATCCATCATATATATCCTATATTCTAGGTGGTAGAGTTGTAATATAAAATAAATAACTTGGGTATGTTCTCAATAAATATATTATATAATACCACCCTTTTAGAACATTAAAATTAACTCACTTTTTCATAATAATTAAAATATTATACAAACAAACACCCAAATATTATATTAGTTTAGTTCCTTTAGAACCATGGAATGGTAAACACTAGTACATGATGGAAAAAAACTTTCTCCCACTAGGTTATCCAAGACTACCAACCCTCTAATACATATAATACTAAATACATATCCTCATAACTAGGAAGGAGGAAAAATAATAAGGGGTGATCTATGAGGATCAATAAGGGTAAAAATGGACATATTTAACCACAATCATCAGCACAATGGTATAAGAACGTGATCATGAAAATATTATATCATACACTGAATATCAAAGATCATAAAAATGAATCATGGTATATATAATTGAATTTTATAATATGTGATTAATAAAAAAATAACATAAGTTATGAAAGAATAACATTAAAATAAATCATGGAAATGTGGAAGAAACATAAGCATAATGATTTCTATAGTATTCAAAGAATTGCTGCCACTGCCATCTTAGGGGAAAAATTCTTTACTAAATCAGTTTCTCACATCGTTCTAGCCCTGTATTACTGAACCAATTTCACTCCTCCTTCTATCCATTTAATACTTAAATGAGTTCATTTCTTGTTCCAACCATGTCTTACTTGTGATACATAAATCCTTACTCAATTAATTGGAGGGAGATATGGTCTCACCAATCTTGTAATGAAATCATAAATTCTTGTGGAAAAAAATCATAAATAAACACATCATAAACCATGAATTGAAAAGGGTATAAAAATTTAATCATACATTAGCCTATGTAAAAATATAGTTTTCATTGTCATTTCATCAAACCATAACCCATGAATGGATGCGGGATTCAAAATCATATATCCTTTGTAAGAAAAAATATGTATCATCAGTATCATTCCCTCCAAACATAAACCACTAATGAATGAATATGAATGCATCATTTGGATCATTTCCTATAAGGTCATGATTAACATCAACAGATGTCATCTTAAATGGAAAATAACTTGGAATGATATTTTGAAAATAGTTATTGGAGAAAATATTCTTTCTTCTTTTGAAAAAATCTCTTTCAAATATAAAAATCATTTGAATATAATTTTAAACAAAATAAAATTGAAATATTAGAAATTAATTTTGAAATCCTTTTGTAATCCCTTTTCTTTGAAAACATATAAATAGAGCCTCAATACATTTTGAATAAAATTTTCATTGAAATTATTTTAAATGAGATTCAAAACATTTTGAAAAAACATTTCACTAAAAATACCTTGAAAATTTATAAAAATGGCTTGAAATAATCTTGAAAACTATTTTCCTTGAAATCCCAAAAATGAATCTTCAAAACATTTTGGAAAACATTATACTTAAAAAATCATAAAATCAAATTGAAAACATTTTGTAAAAAATTGTCCCTAAATTAATATAATTAAATCTTGAAAAGATTTTATAATGAAATTTTCTTAAAAACTTTTAAAAGATTCATGAAAATATTTTGAAAACAATTTTCCATGAAAATTTATAAAAGAATATTTAAAAAAATTTGATACCAATTTTCCTTAATAACTTTTCAACGAATCCAAAAATCCTTTTGAAAAATACTTTCCTTGAAAAATAATTCCAAAACATATAATGAAATCATAAAATAATTTTGAAAACAATTTCTATGAAAATAATTTTTATTTAAAAAATTAAATACTTAAAATTGTTTCCATTCAAATAAACCATTACAAAAATGATGATGGATAAATTTCTAGATGTCGCATGAGGTAAGAAAAACATTAATTTATCATTGTAAAAGGTTACAAATATTCCTTGTTCGAAAAGAGATTAGATGATTATTTTGAAAACATTGGTAACAGATAAAAAGATAAAATAATTCATTTAATGTTTACATTAGAATAATATAATATTTTTGGAATCCCTTTTTAGAAAACATCGTTTTGATGAAACACATATTTCTAACCTATAACGACTCGTCCCCCAATGCTTATGTCATTTCTACCCCAAGATCACCTTCCATAGGTTAGGGGATCTTTAATAGCACTGAAAAGGTATATCCCAAAAAGGGAAGGCATTTTTGTTCAACCTATACCCACACATGCATCCCATACTATAGTAAATAAGCAGAAATTGTAACCAATAACATGTACACGTACTAAATAAAGTAATATGGGCCACAATACACACCGGACTAAAAGGAAAGTACATGAAAATAATTACAAGATCCTAAGGTCATCCACTAAGGATCCTACCTCAAGGGTGGGTAAAACCAACTCTCACATGTCACTGTAGCACACTATGATTATCAATCCACTGCTAAGAATAGCCTATCCTGGGCTCCCTAAAGTCCCAGTCAATTCAATTTGTCATCTACACAAGACACAGTAGGTGTGGGTGAAGCTCGTATATGGGTGAGTTTAAAAATACTCCACATCGACCAAGAGAACAACACAGGTCTCATTAAGATCCACAAAAAACAACAAAGAAAGATCTCAATATAAATCATAAAGAAAAAGACACATCTCACAACAACTATAAATGAAATACATAAGTAATGAAGATTAGTCATAAATATGGATCATCTAATTATATTGAGATTATCTGATGCTGATCCATGAAGGGTCGCTCTATTGTTGATCGACAAAGTATCTCTCTACTACTGATCCATGATGGGTCACTCTCATGTTGATCCATGGAGGGTCATTGTCATGCTTATTCACAAAGGCTCTCCCTCATGTATATCCAAGAATGGTCCCTCTACTAATGATCCATGATAGTTCACTCTATTATAAATCCAAAAGGGTGTATCTCATGTTGATCCATGAAAGGTCTCTCCATTTCTAATCCCTGAAGGGTCACTATGTTGCTGATCCACGAAGGGTCACTCTCATGGTGATCCTCGAAGGGTCTCTCTCCACTCATTACATCACATCCAGCCACTAGATTCCCAAACATAGAACACTTGATTCAATGAGGATCCTCTCTTCATTCCATCGGTCATAACTCAACCACATATATGTCCCTTATATAGTAACCCAATGAATCTTCTCATCATAAGGGTCCCAACGCAATAGGTGGCGCATCGAACGGATACCCGGTCTGTAAGCTATGGGCATTTCTATAAAAATGGCTTAGTTGGATTTGAGTCTAATCAAAACCAAACATACACCAAACTCTTCCAAAACTCACGTTGTGTATCTCAAAAGGACCAAAACATCACAGGATTTCATGTTCCATAGACGGTGCATTAGTTGGATGCACTGTCTAAAAATACATCCCTTTTTGTAAACAGGGGTTGGTCGAATCGTGGACCACTCCGAATTGGTCAGACTGACTAAAGTATGTCAAAAGAACAACCTCATCACAATGTTCCCAATGCCACTAACCGTGCATCAATCAGACACCCAATTTGAGAGATATAGGCATTTTGTAAACAGTGGTCAATTGCGTCCGGGCCAGGTGCAATTATTTCGGACCGCCCCGACTAACCCATCCGGGTTCCCCATGACCTGACCTATCTATTTGGACCATCGACCAGGCCCATTGGGTCCAAATGGGTCTAACCCATCTTGGTCATGGATCCAGCCCTCCAAGTCACCCATTGTACCAAAATTATCCAAACCGACCCGTAAAGGCGGCCTAGTCCAATTCTGGCATGGGCCGCTCGACAGCTCGATCATCTTCCCCCAACCAAGTCTGACACTGCCGAACCAGCTCGAAAAAACTATTCAGGATACTCTGGAAGCCCTGTCTAGTTGGGGGCATGAACAGATGGTCAACTCGCCTTCCCCCTTCGATCAAACGCAGCCCGCGAATGCGGGCCACTCCTCCAAGCGGTTCCAGGTGGCCCCGCGTCTCCATCGCACCGTCACAAATGATGGTTGGTAGCCTTATGCTTCACTACCACAGTGCACACTGGGTGCATCGCTCCAACATACAGTTTTCTAATGCAGGAGGCCCTGGCCACACCTTCCTGGCCAATCAGGTCACAGATTGTTCCTGGCGCACCGACGGTTCCTTATACATACTATCGGGTCCGCATCAGTGGTCCATTCTCCGCTTTGCCAATGCCTCGCACCTCCCTAGGGTTTCACCTTCACTAAAAAGGGCTCAAATTATCCTTTCCATCATTTTAAAATTTCAACCTTGAAGAACGCATCAAAAGACAGAAGATGGAGGGACTTAGGCCTTGTTTGTGTGGGCCCGCACACTCCACGTTAGAGGAGTAGAATCAACAGTAGGTTTGGGATTTCAACAAATTAATCTACCCACTCCGTTCAAGTTACAAAATTGAACAACCCTCCCTCAATAACACATGATCTATGGGTCAACCTAATTGTGGGTTTATCCACATTCATTGTTTAAGAAGAAATAATGGGGTAAAAGAGAAATCACAAAGAAAGCATAACCCCTACCTAGATTACAAATATATATTTGACGAAGAATCGTATTCAAGGACATCTTCGATACGTGATCCTCTTTCATTCTTCGTAATTTTTTTATCTGCGATCCATTGGAATTCGACACCACTCATCAATCCCTAGATCCAATCTCGTTCTCCACGGGTGTTTGTTGAAATCGGAGAAAGAGAGAGAGAGAGAGAGATAGATAAATAGATTCTCCTCTCCAGAGGTTTTCACAAGGTTGTTTTCTAAACTGGGGTCTCTAATTAATCGGAGGTGGGATACATTATGTGTGTTTCCACACTGATTCATTAATGAGATTCCATAATGAGTTAGCATTTCCGTGTTGCTGCACCGTATCACTGACCTGTCACTGTGTCGTAGAAATCTCATTTCTAATAAAATATACTTAAAAAAATATTTTTATTTTATCTTTTTCATTAAAAAGTATTAAATTTTTCAGTTTTTGTCTGCCCATACTAGTAGAGTTTAATCTGTTCCTAGGACAATCTTGGTGTTCTGAATTAAATGGCGCCCTCAGATTTTCAATTCGGGTACCAGTTCAAAATTTTTAAAAACCTACTTGCACGATTATTGAACATACATTAGATAATGTATAAACATATTTTCTAGCCTCTTATGGCCTCATAATCACATATTGTATTAGAGACTAGTTCCATAATAATCCCATTCAAATGTAAAAAATTTACATGGAATTTTCCTTGGTGTTACATGATTGAAGATGGAAATATGGTAAAAAAAATTTAAACAACATTTTCTAAATTTTCATAAGTACCAATGAGTGTAAAGTGGTATAAATACAAGGATATAACTAGAATCCATAGGGGATAATAAATCTCATGAGTTTTCTTTGGATATGGATCATATCATTTCATCAATGGAAGCATGAGCAAAAACAATCTCGAAAAGATATTAGAGTTTTTTTGTAAACTCTATTAACATGGTAACATTGAATCATAATCTTTATATAAGAAAAAGAAATTAAATGATGATTAAAATATAATGAAAAGATATATACATATATATTCATAATATAAAATGTAAAATTGATGTTTATACACTTCTAAAAATAATTTTGGTGGATAATAAAACATGTGACTCAGAGAAGAATTTTTTTGACAAAACCACCTTACCAATTTGGTACCTTTTGAGTCATTAACGCCCTGAGAAAAAATCTCATGGAATGGATATGAAAACACCCATAAATTTAATTATAAGAACCACTGAATACATCAATGATAATTATACACACCGCACAAATGGAATGGGTGGAGAATAAATCATGTATCTCACAGAAATAAAAAGTGAGATGAAATCCCCATACCTTGTGTCTTGACTCTTATCATACTCGTTCAAAACACCTATATAATAAATATATTTTTCTTAAAATATATCACATAACCATATTATTATATCTAATACCATATATAGTTTGATAATGACTTTATATGACCCACATTTTAACAATTAAATGTTAAGGGTGCTCTTTGCATAATATTTTTTTTACATGTCTCTTTATTTTTTATACATTTGGTCCTTATACATATATCGTGATTTTCAGAATATAAACAATGATATATATATAATTTATATTTGTTATATTTTTATTATAATAATCTATATAATATTGAAGTATTAAATGGAATATGATGTTTATGAAGATTGCAGGTTTTACGTACACATGAACGTTGTTTCCGTTTAATTGTCGTATTGAAAGAAATAAAGTAAATAAAATATATGTACATATATATCATTAGTATAGAGTAATTAATATATCATATATATCATATAATTTTACAAAATCCATCATAAATTCATTCCATGTAGTGTGAGAATGAATCACATTGCTTTGCAGGGGAGGTAGTCCACACCTCCTAAAATGAAATTATCATATTTACCCCAAAATGGAAAGTATAATGATATGTGTGTTAAAAATATTATATAAGATTAATGAAAAAATAAATATAATATATAAAAAATATAAATATAGTGTCTATAAGAATTTTCACGATGAGAGGTGGTAATGAAAAATTGAACAATGATCTTTTATTGAGGTGGTAATTTACTATACAAATAAATTGTATGTTTGTTACCCATTATTTGGATGTGTGTGTAAGTATTGGTCAAACAATTGGTATAGAAACATCTTCGTATATTGAGGATACTAGAAATTTTATAAAATCATTAAATAATATTAACTGAGTTTGTGGACAAAGAAAAGAAAAGAAATGAGCTTGAGGGAGGGTGTTACTTCTTAATCGGGTTACTGCTTTTGGTTTGCACCAAAGGGATTCCTTAGAAGGCTTTATAAAAAAATTGATTCATTAAGGATGACAGTAGGTATTTTGGGAGGATATTTTAGTAGATATGTTCCATGCCTATGTGATTTTATAGTTGTTGATAAGTGGGTGGATATGAAGCCTTTTTATAGTGGTGGAGGATTGGTACACTTGTAATATTTTGAAAATGGAAATCTGTACACATTTTTCACAAGTAAATTGGATCCAATAACGTTCCAAATAATATAAAATGGATGATTGTTGCAAATTATGGCCATAAATGGCCCTTTTACTCTATTATAAGTTCATTTTGGGTCTTAAATATATCGTTTAGTCATTAGTTAAGTATAATTTTACCTTAATCAGTGTAATTATTTTTAATTGCTTTCACTAATATTTTTGGTCAAAAATAGAGTAGACCTTATTATAAGTTATAAATTATTTTGATTCCAAATTTGGAATCAATTTTTTCAAATTTAAACCATATAAGAGGAATAAACTAATTAAAAGGTAATCCCACTAACATAACAACATTGTAGATTTTTAAAGTACAAATGATCAAAACATTAATAAGTTTTTATTTCCAATTTTAATGGGAAATTGGTTCAAAAGCAGTTTGAAAGGAAGTTTTGGATTAGTGATTTATTATAAAAATATATAATTTCCATATTGTGTGGAATGAAATAATATCAACAAATTAAATTAATTTGAAAAAATATATTTCTCATTAATTTGTTATGTCTCATTCTAACCAAAACAAAATAAATTTCTCCAATGAAATTAATATGGGTTATCAGAGGTTTAATACTTGTATGTTCATATCATAAAAACCCATATCAAAAAAATTAATACTAAAACATCCTTTTAAAAGGATAATTGATAACCATAATGATTACACAAAAAACATATTACTAGGTTTTCACATGGTAGAATATGGGATGGGAGTAAAAATTGGATATATATGGAAAATGTTAATATCTATAGGGGTGATTCCCTTAATCAATCACAAAAAAAATTAAATGGTCAAGAAAAGTTGAGGGCCTCATAGTCTTAAGTCTATGATTATTTAAAAGTTCATCATTTCAATAAAAATTAATGTATTAGGACAACAAATTTTGTTGATCATTAAGCTAAGGTTGATTAATAATTTTATTAATCAAGAATATTTTTAAGAATACTTACATGATATATTTTCATTAAAAAACATTCTTTGGTTATTGTTTTAAGTATTTTTAATTTTCCCACTACTTCAAGAAATGGATGTCCAAAAATTATCTTTGATGCCCGAAGTATTAAAATTAATTTATAGCTGATTTTAAGGCCTATGGAAGAATGAATAGTATAACTATTTTTATATAACAACTCTAAAAAAATATTTTTAATACATTCATCTCTATAAATAAAACCTATCACAAATGTTTCATCATGAATAATTAATCATAAAAAGCTACTATAGAAAGATAATAACATTGTATAGGCTACTGCTAAGTGTAAAACCCTTACCGTCCTTCGGTCATGTATTCAAGACCCACATCATTTCTAGACTTTATTGTTTTTTGACCAACATACATTATTTTATTTTCTAAACCCATGTTAATATGATTCTAAAAATAAATTTGATGGGCATCATTGAAATAAGGTTAATTAAAAATTATCCTTTTAACCAATGATTCCAATAAAATCTTTATACATAAATTATTACTTCAACCTTTAGCTTAAATGTATCATGAATAGATAACCTTATAACCCTATTAAATGTTGAAAATATGATATTTTGAATGATATTCATTAAATCAGCAAAACAATGATCCCCTTATATCAAAAAGTAGCTAAGGGTTTTCATATTCAAAACATGTGAATACCCTCATGGTAAATTGTCTTGGAACATGGTAACAACATGAATTATCATAAATCAATTTGGAAAAAATTAATTATTCCTTATTCCATATATTACTAGATAAATTATATAAATCCAAAATGTTTCAAACATCATCCATGATAGCATTAACTTCTTGCCAACTGGTCCTCAATAAGTTATAAGGTAATCAGTACCATTCAATTTACTTCTTCATATCCTACAAATGTTTATCCAAACAAAAATATCTTAATATAAGTAAAATATTAGTTATTTTCTTATATTGGTCAAAAATATCATATTGTCATTAAATCACTTTTTTCTCTATCACATAAAATCAACTTATTTTTTTAAATCCTTAGTGATAAACATAAAAGAGAAAATACTTGTTTATTTCACCATTTCTATAACATAATTCATTAATCACAAATATATAAAAACATACATCATCCATAAGCCATTATAATACTACCAAATATTATTACTTAATACCTATTTCCTTTCACATTTTATTTGTAGTCTTACCATCGACAACAAAATAATCATTACGCAAACCACCTTGTTGATTCTCTTCAAGATCTTTCCTCTTGGGACATTGAGTTACATAATGACCATTTATTACTACATAAAATACCTAATCTTCAATGATGTATTATGGAGGCCAATATTCTCTTCTATTTTGTTAACTAAACTATTCATTATTCCCTTATAGTCATGTTTCATTGTTTCCTTCTTTCCATATTCAAAATATATTATTTTTCCTCTAATAAATTCACTTTGGTGATTATTTCCACATTATAGACCTAAAGGAGATTGAATATAATTTCCTCCATAGTATCCAAAACCCAAAATCTCAATAAAATCCTGATTTATATACCTTTTTATGTCCTAGAGTTTGTTAAGATACACATTGTTAATCATGTTTTTTGAAAAAATTATTATTCATTATCAAAATATGTTTCACACTAGGGATCATAAAAATTGAATTCTCATCATCTAATCATCCATCACATTCAACATTAATGCAATTAATTCTAATTCCCACCATTAACTAAAACCAAAATCATAGTGTGAGAATTGCTTGTAATCGCAGAAAATATTGGCCATAAAAATAATTACTTATAGGATGTCTAAATTAAGAAACCTTATTTAATCTAGGACACATCAGGTTTATCCTAGGTTATTTATTGTCATGTTTTATTCAAATCATCTATAATGGTTCATGAAGATTTTGTGAATTTCCAACGTATATCACCAAGGAATATGAAATTAGGTGTGCATCAAGGTTTGTTGTCATGTACCGGATGAACTCGAGTCAGGATCGGAATGTCATGTAAGTGTTATTACCCCTAGGTACATCTATTCCATAATCACATCCATTAGTAATATCAAGAAATGGATGTCTTAGATGGAAACCACTCACTCTATCCTTTACCAAGATTTTAATACAATTTCATATACTTTTTCATATCCTTATTATTATCCCTATATTTTTCCCTGTGGTTATAACAAATGTTTTATCATCCCATATTCCAATATATATATATAATGATCATCTAATACCAACTAAAACAACCCTTACATTTGATACATTAATATTACATTAATTTCTCGGAATACATAATACTTTATACAAAAAAACTCCCAAAAAATATATTAGTTTAGTGAATTTGGAAACATAGAAATATAGACACTAATACATTAGAGACTAGGTTTATCTCCCATTAGGTTCTCAAAGGCTATTATCCCTGATAAACATATCATATGTAGTACATATCCTCATAACCTAGGGGAGGAAACATAAAAAGGGGTGAGATCAAATGCTCATTAAGGGTAATAAAGGGAGATATGTAAGAATAATCACAAGCACAAGGGTATGAGAACATGATCTTGAAAAAACAATATCATACACTACATATCAAAGATCATAAACATAAATCAGTGCATAACACATGTTAGATCATAAGACAAAAATTATAAGGAAATAAATATCATTATCCATGAATGTATAAAAGTAGAATAAAAAATAGAATTTTGACAGACATATAAGAATAAATATTTCTATAGTATTCATGACATCACTACAAAATCCATATTAGTGGAAAACATCATTTAATGAACCAGGTTCACACCCAGTTCATCCTTGTACTACTGAATTGATTTCACTCATCATTCTAGCATTGTAATACTGAACATAGTTCATTTCTTGTTCTAACCATGTCTATCTCATGAGATATAAATCATTACCCATTGCATTAGTAGTAGATATAGGTCTCACCCATATTAAAATAATATCATACATACTTGGTCCATAAAATCATAAAAAACACATCATATCTCATCAAATGAAATGGTTATCGTTAACATGTAATCATATCCTATCATGTAGAATAAGATTGTTTTCATAATCATTTAATCAAATCATAACCTATAAAAGGAATCATGTTTTATAATCTTATAAATAGTAGAATAGAAACAAGATTCATAAGAATAAATCCATAAAAACATAAAACAATCAAGAAATAATATGAATGTAACCTTTGGATAATTCTTTATAATGGGTTATTAACATAAAAATATGTAATTTTGATTGAAAATAACTTTCAAATATATTTTGAAAAAATTTATTGAGTGAAATATCATTTCTTCTTTAAAAGATTCTATTTAAAACATATAATACATTTGAAAACCACTTTCTTGAAAATAAAATTGAGATATTATAAATAAATATTTGAAAAAAATGGTTATCTTCTGTTTTAAAACATATAATGAGAGCTTTAAAATGTGTCAAACCAATTTTCCTAGAAAATGTATAAATGGATCTTGAAAAAGTTTTGAAAACCAATTTGATGATAATACTATTCGAACATATAAATAAGGATTAAAACCATTTTGAAAACCATTTTCCTTCAAATGTTAAAATGTAATATTGAAAACATTTTGAATACCATTTTCCTCAAAAACATATGACAGATTTTTGAAAACATTTTGTAAACAATTTTCCTTGAAAACATATAAAAGAAGATTAAAAAAATAATGAATACAGTTATCTTTTAAAACTTTTAAAAGAATCTTCAAAACATTTTGAAACTAATTTCCTTGAAAACATATAAATGAATATTGAAAACATTTTGAAAACCACTTCCTAAAAGACCTATAATATAATCATAAAAACCTTTTCAAAAAAACATTCCATGAAAAATAATTTTAACAAATATTAAGAAATTGTCAAAATGTTTTGAGAACCATTTATTTGTAAATTATTTTGAAAAAAATTCTCTTAAAAATTAAACATTAAAACATAAAAATGAAGATTTAGAGAAATGAAGGTGGGTAAATTTGTATATTATAGACAAGGTAAGAGGAACATTACTTTTTCATGGTAAAATGTTAGAAAATTACTTTTTTTGAAAAACAATAAGAAGATTCCTTTTTAAATTTAGGGAAATAAAAAATGGGATGAAATTGTTCTAAATATTGTAGGAGGATATTAGAATATTTTTTTAAACCCTTTTTAAAAAATATGGTTTTAATGGAACATAGATTTCTCACTAAAGAGATAAATATGGTCATATTTTAATTAAAAATATTTATTTAATTATCATAAGTACTAAAGAGTGCGAAATGGTAATAATTCATTGATATAACTTCAATAAATATGGGATATAGAAAAACATCAATTGTTTGAGATATGCATCATAATATTTCATAAAATGAATCATAAACATAAATAATCATGACAAGATATGAGATTGTTTCAATAAACTATTTTAACTTGGCAACATGGGATCATACTTTAAATAGAAGAAAATAAAATTACATGACTCTTAAAATACAATGAGAATAATTATATTCATGATATATCATATAAAATTTAATTATATACACCATGTGAAAGTATGTAAGTGCGTAATAAATCACGTATCTCAAAGAATAAAAATTTAGACAATACAATATAACAAATTTGGTGGCCTCCAAACATCATAACCCATGAAATAGATATCATATAATTGATTTTAAATGAAAATAAATTTAATTATAACAATTGTTTAATAACTTCATTTGAATTATAAACAGCACAAAAAGGAGTGGGTGGTTAATAAAGCACGTATCTCACGAAAATAAAAAGTGAGATGAAATCCTCTTACCTTGTGTCTTGACACTATTCATACTCATTAAAACCTCATGTATAATAATTATAAATTTATTATATATATATATAAATGAAAAATATAATTATATATAATACCATATACGGTTTTATTATGATTTTATATTATCCACTCCTTAAAAATGCCATGTTAAGGTTGTGCTTTGGGTAATATTCGGTTTTTTTCACATGTGTCTTAATTTTTATATATTTTGTCTTTATACTTATATGATGATTTCTAGAATTTAAAACATGATATTAATATAATTTATATTCAGTATAATTTTTTATAATAGATTATATATATGTATGAAAAGTAATTTAATGTTCACGGAGTCGGTAGGTTGTATGTATGCATGAACATTGGTTCTGTTTAATAATTGTATTAAAATAACAAATGTAGATAAAATAAATTTCTATATAGTTATTTATATATATAATTATCCAATAGAACTATTATATTATATATATTATATTATTTTACTAAACCCATCCATAATACATTCCATGTAGTGTGTGAATGAATCACATCGCTTTGAACGATGGTAGTCCACACTTCCTCAAACAAAATTACCATATTTTCACCAAATAGAGAGTATAAATATATTTGTGGTAAAATGATTACAGAATCATAAATAAATAATAAGTATTATATATAAAATATATTATAAGAGTTCAATCATTATTTCCACCATTAGAGGCGGTAATGAAAATGTGACCAATCATCGTTTATTGATGCGATAGTTCAACATACACAAAAACAACATGTTCATAACCCATTATATGGATGTGAGTGTAAGTGAAGGTTAAAAAATTAGCGTATCAAAATTTCATTATATTTAAGATACTTTTGTTTTGTAACAATAATGGAATTATATGAATTGAGGTGGTGGACAAATAAAATAAAATAAAGGATATTCAGGGAGAGTGTTATCTCTTAATCGGGTAACTACTTTTGGTTTACACCAACAGGATTCTTTGGAAGGATTTCCCAAAAAGTAGGATTCAAGGAGGATGATAGAGATGTTGGTAATATATTTTAGCAGATATCATCTTAGGATAAGTGGTTTTATTGGTGTGAAGAATTGGGACAAAAGGATTCCTTTTTATAGTGGAGGCAGAGAGGCAGTCTAGTAATATTTCGATAAAGGAATTCTATAAAATTATTTTACAAGTCAAGTGGATATAATAATAGACTAAATTAGATAAAATGGATTATAAAGTTTAAATATGTCTTTAAAATTGATATTTAACAAGTGTCTAGGATTTTTGTGTCCTAAATTTAAGGTTTAGTCTTTACATAAGATTAATTTTAACTTAATCATTGTAATTAATTCTAATTACAATCACTAATATTTTTTTGAAAAAAATGTTGAACGTATTATAACTTTTAAATTTTATTTATTCAAAATAATTTATTTATTTTTCCTAATTCTAACTACTAATGTGGTATAAATTAATTTAAAATTAGTCACCCTAACTGGATGACCCTACGGGTTTCTTAAAGTAAAAATGACCAAAATTTACTATGTTTTAATATCCAATTTAAATGGGAAATTTGTTTTAATGACCTAAATTGGGTTAATTATTAAAAATATTTTATAATTAAACTTTTAAACTAATTTAAAATAGAATTCAACCAAATAAATTAATGATAGGAAAAATTAGTTTTGAATTGAATTGAAGTATTTTTAACTACTCATTATAAAATGAAATTTCATGGAAAATCATGAAAATTTACCCTAAGAAAATGTAAACATTATTAACTCAAAAAGTATTTTTATTTTATAAATTCAATTTCTAAATGTTTCCCAAATTGATTTTTTTTCTGAAGGACATTAAAATAGTTAATTTGATATTGTTGTATTTCTAAACATACAAAGACTTCAGAAAAAATTATATTCTTCATTATTAGTATGTTTTATTTATATAAAAACATTATACATAATATTTTAAAAGTAGTTATTACTATTAATATTACTATGTTTATCATGTAGGATATAATTATCTCATTTAAATAATTATAACAAAAAAAATTCATCAAAGAAACTTAGTGTTTTGTGTAAAAAATGCCAAGTTAGTGTTTTGGGTAGCACAATAGATGTTGGTGTCATTTGAATGTAATTTAATATTTAATGATTTAATATAATAAACTATTTTTAGTGTTGTGTGAAATGAAAAATATCAACAGATTATAATAATTCCAAAAATATATTTCAAAAAATCTATGGGTGTCACTTCTTTTTACAGTTATTTTGTGATAAGTGTTAATTGTATATATGGTGATAAATAATATAATGTTTTTACAATGATAATGAAATTGAAATTATAAAAAATGAGAAAGAATAATTATCATCCTTTCCTTGTATTATTCTAGATAATGAATGTTTTTTATCTCATGTGATGATTTTATTTATTTTTGAAAAACTCATAATAGAATCAAATATAGAATTCTTGGGTGTGAATTTTGAACAAATCGATATGTGAGCATGATTTAGTTGATGTTGTTATGAAAAAACATGTATTTTATGCTAGAAGTTGTGAGGTAGGTGGTCCACGTAATCTAATCTATGCTATATTTTACATTTATGAACATGATATATCTGGATCATAGCTTTTAGGTCATGAACAATAATTCATATTTTGATACAAATAATGTATAATGGAAAATTAATTAATAATAATTTTTTATTAAATAAATAAAGGTTCATTTTTTTAAAATAAACATTGTACCATGGGACACATTGGTTGTTATGTCATCGCTTGTTCATTGGATAATGACGGTCAAATCATGACTGGTTTTTTTGATCGTGAGACCTATGTTTAGTAATTGATCAAATTATGTGTGTATTTGATTGATTGGTGGTGTATATGATTTTGGTTTGGACACTTTGGGGTTTTTTCTTGTTTAATTTGATACCTAGACCACATATGACCATGTGTAATGTTTGACCACATGTGTAGCTATTACGAATCATAATGATATTCCATGATCTAATTTTTTCCTTGATGTCATACCTTGTTTAAAAAAAATATTTACCTTACATGACAGTGTTCACATAGGAGAGTATGTGAAACCTCTTGAGATTTATATATCAAACACCTGCTTTCTCCTTTATATGACATAAATTTCTTATTGTGATTCATAGCCTGTGGAACAATTATTCTGTTACCTAGGTAACTGGGTTGTTCTACCTAAGTTGGATGACCATGGGGGAATCTATGACTAGATAAATAATATTGGTATGGGATCATTGAGATATGGCCCATTGGTGGCTTACAACATATCTTATCTTGGTTGAAAAAAGTGGGCATAGTTAGCATTGTATGGGGATGAGCATATGTTACATTATAGATGATACTAGTATTGTATCTTACTCACATGGGCCATAAGTGGTTAAAAAGTTATCTCTCCGAGGATTAATAAGGTGTGAGGTGTAGTTTTTTTATAACAACCACCATTAGAGTGGGGCATGAATTTTTCATGATTAAAAAACATCGCTAAGCTTGGTTATGTGATGTTTTTGATAACAACCACCATAAGGGTTGGGAATGAAGTGTTTACCTTAATACAGATCATGGAATCTTATACTGGTCTGTATAGGGTGATTACTAATGTTGGGTTTATGTGACATGTCTCATAACATGGGGTGAAATAATTTATTATCTACAATACATCCAAACTATTATTGTGATAATAAAGGTATGGTTGGGGGTTCATGGGGTATTTATAATCACATGATCGATCAGTATAAGTTTGATTATTTTTATGTGTATATTGTGATATTATTTTGTGTTTTATTTTTATATCCAGCATATTTACCTTCTGATGAGTGTATCAAATTCATGTACACTGTATCTTAGGGACTGGGTGTTAGAACATGTCGGTGGTGTCATACTAAGTTATACTCACACACTACTCTAGCGACCATTGCACTTGGGTACCCATGTAGCCCTCTCTTTTTGTAGGTACAAGTTGGGATGAGGACCAAGTTCTTTTTTTAAAGGGATAGGTCACTATGATTTTGGAAACCAGAATGAGATGTGTCTTGAAGTGTGGGATAACCCTCTTATCCTTTGTTCTTATCATGTTTTCATATTTGATTCAGCCCAATGGGAAATTAAATTCTTGTTCTCAGGTTTAGGCCTTTTGTTTCAAAACACATTCATACATTTGGTATTATATTGGTTTCCACATACACTAACATTATGCTATTTATATATTGTTTTTTTATATATTATTGTGAACTCTGATAGAGGATATAGTCTACCAATAACTCTTTTTAACCCATGGTAATGGTTAGAAGCCTCTGGTATATGGTTATTTTACCACCCCATGTATCAAGTAAGTAAACATTTCACTATGTATTTTAATAATTTAATTTTTTTGGGTGAATTTTGGTAGTTTTTTGAGAACTATTGAATTATATTGTGGTATTCAATGGAGTTTTACATTTTGAATATGGTTATTACAAACCATGAAACTCTTATAAATAACCATGAAAAAAGAGGTCATGGGATCTCCGTAGGCTCATAATTAGGCCCATAATTTTGGAAATCTGTGTGGCCACCTAGGTGAAACAATGATTTTTGAGGATAGGTAATATGCATGGATATCATACATTTTCACAACCATGAACGGTTAAAATTTAGATCCTAAAATTGTATATCTCACACATAATTTCTCTTAAAACTCCCAATTTTACACTAGTATTATCCTAACTCGGGTTTCTCTCCCCTTAAAGGTTGCGGAGACTCTTCTCTTCAATCCAGGAGGGATATTTTTGAAAATCCTAGAGTGTTGAAGGACATATTTCTTGTTAATTAATTGTTCTTGGTAGTTTTCCTAAGATCTACTCTTCATCCCTCTCTTATATTCATATATCCAGTCCAATGTGGATAGATATATGAGATTTTTTGAAAAAAATGATGATATGTGGATGTTTCGTTGTTATGGAAAGAGATCTACGATGATTTTTTAGAAATTCAACATAATTTTGTTGAGGAATTGTGTTTTTCTTTGTTTCATCAATGTTTCTGAGGTAGGTGGCTTCAATACCTAATCCTAGTATTAAAAATTCAAAGATACATTTAAATTTTCGTGTATTTATTCAAATTTATTCTGAAATTTTTGTTAAAATCTTGGTAGAAACCATATTCAATTATGGTATTTGTAATCATGGAATTATTGGGTAAAGTGAATTCTTGAATTATTTTAAATTGATAATTTCAAAAAAAATCATGTTTTGATTCATGGAAAAAGGTTTTCTGGAATCGTTTTCGATAAAAATATTATTTTATTGAAATGTTTTATCATAATTGATTTTGATTTATTTTTGGCATAATGGTTGGTGTGTGTTCATGTGCATTCGGGATGGATAAGTTCATGAAGTTTCTCCCATAAAAAGTTGGATGGATCAGGGTATAATCTTTCACCCATCCAAATGGTTCCCCAAGTGACATCTTTTTGAAAAGATGAATCACCACTCACATG
Organism: Viscum album; assembly: GCA_963277665.1. NCBI lineage: Eukaryota > Viridiplantae > Streptophyta > Magnoliopsida > Santalales > Viscaceae > Viscum > Viscum album. The sequence continues at coordinate 1,207,460,090 of OY728138.1, forward strand.
TATGGAGGGGTTTATTATTCCATGAATGGTTGGATGTGTCGATATGTGGAATAGAATGATTTATACCAAAATGGAACTTTTGAAATAGTTTTAGAAGTACTATTATATTGATTTACATATAAATAGATTTGGTTTTGGGAGAATTGTTTTGGTATGGAAATTATTTTTTATTCTACTATAAAATATTTTAAATTATTATATAAATTTTTCAATATAAATTTGATTACATTTTCTATCCTAGTGGCGTGAGTAGGGAAGTCAATTGGAGAAAACCTACTATATTATATTACTCACCACCTACATTGTATATTTAGTGAATTTATAGATATTTTTAATCTCTACATAGGTAAATACAAGGTACCCCATTTTTTAGATATTCTCCATGAAACATGGGAATTTATTGTCAATTCAGATCATAGAGAAAATTAAGAGGTGCTATGATGGATTACTTAGATTCTTTGAGTTTTATTTGTTTGTTATTACACTTTTTATTTTGATATTGGTATTGGTTTCTACTTGGTATTCTGATATTTCATGGTTTTGTTTGTTATACTATGAGTTTCTCTACATTGTTATCATGTATCACATAGTATTCCTAGTTTGTGGTGTTTTTGGTTGTTTTTTTATGTTTGAAAGGAAAAATAATCCCCAAATTTTAGGAATCCCTTGAAATTTATTTTCATTGTTTGGTTTCTTGGGGATATCGCCAAATGAAAATGGCTAATTCCTCCTTAATTCAAGCCAATGCAGAGGTATAAGATGTTACAAATCGTATCTGTCTTGGTCAGTCCAAATCTCTTGGGATGAATGGGAATTATTTTATGGTCTTGTAGTTGAAAATCATTCATGGTTAGTTCCTGAGTTGGGATGGTAGAAAGCAGCAGGATCACAATAACATGAAATTTTTAGTATAAAAAATAAGTACCTAAACTATGTATGTTGAACCTAATGTTTCTAGCATGTAAGGTAAATAGGTGTTTTGAGACACTTATTTGGGTCTTTACATCATTTTCTTTAGTTTACCCAATAAGAAGACAATGAAATTTATTTTAGAAATGAATTCCCATTGGGAGTGAATATTTCATTATATTGAACGATTTATCATTTGGTGGAAAAAAATTTCTTTTGGAAAAATACTAAATACTTTTTTCAAATGTGAGATTCTGAAAACGAAAAGAGAGTGGGGTTTTAAAAAATGTTTGATTTTTAAAAATCATGGTAGACATTTTAAAATTGGGTTGAAAATAGAAAGTATGGAATTTTTTGAAGCCTAGTTGTGATAGTTATGGTATGGTAAATTTTATATTGTTAAGACTTCAATTCCTAGAGAGTGGTACTTTTGTATTTTTTTATTTCTTATATTAAATTCAACCAAATAGTTTTCGTAGAATCTTACTAAAAGTGGTTGTTGCTAATGTGGTAAGACCTATGCCACTAGTGAACCAATAACATGGTTGGAGTTTATTCCACGATTTTTAGTTTTTGGATAGAGGGAACCGGATGGAAAAACCAAGGAAATTTTATCATTCCATTAAATTCCCTAAGTAGAACCCATCCATCATCCATGGTTATTTGAAACATTAGAAAAAAGAGTTGTGGTTGAATAAGATGAATAAAATAATCGATTTACTTCGCACATCAGTTGAGATGAATGTCGATTTGGTAACATATATGTTGGAGGATCTTTCACATTAGTGGTGAGGTTTAAAATTTTAGCCAAATTAGATCAAGGAATTTAATAGTATAATTTTGAAGAATTATTCAAAAAATAATTTAATCCTCATATGGTCTATATTATATGAATAAAATATTTTTTTTCTTGATGTATTCAAACCACTCAGTAATAGTGTATGTAAATGAATTTATTAATATAGTCTTCTATATAGATGAATCTTTTTCAAGTGAATACTTGAAGGAATTAATTTTTTAATCTTGTTTGAGGAAATATATTAACTTTAAAAAATGTATTTCTTTTTATAACATATTATATACAAATGGTCAATGGAGAAATGATGGGAAAAAGGGAAATAACCAGTGATATTTGTGGGATTGGAATGATTATAGCTACTGAGAAGGGTGGGAACTCTAATTATGAGAACAAGAGGAAGTGGGAAACCAATTTACAAGGTAGTGGAATAACTCATTCCCATATTACTAGATTAGTGAATATCTTAAACCAAATGGTAAACTTGGATGTTTTAAATGTTATTATTTCAACTACATGGAGCGAAATTGTATAGAACCACAGATATCATGCCACAATTTGAATCATATGGGGAATCTTCAGTGCTATTGTTGTAGTTCTCCAAGTTTGCGGGCAAGGGACACATATCATATTTTTCATATGTTGTATGCTTCAATTGGATGAGTATATAATAATAATTTTCATTGGCATAACCAAGATATCGATATAGATTCATGGAATACCATGACTCCTCAACGTTAGAAATATCAACAAGGTAATAGTTAAATAAGTGTGGTGAGTAAGAGGTTGTATGGAACTAAGAAGGTTATTGTGAATGACCAATATAGACCATCGATGGTGATAGATGTGATTATTTTCAATTAAAACCTTATTTATGATTTGTTTTACATCATTGCATCTCTTTCATTTATTTCTTATTGTTTTTTATTTGGTGCATTTTCATTTTGAGATGATGCCTTCTATTTTTAAACTTCAAACCCCTCTTGATCAAAGATAATGCCAAACCATTATCTATCGAGAATGTTTATAACATTTGATGGAGATAAGTTGATAAAGGATTTCATAATTCTAAAGATGGATGTATTTGTCACAAACCTGGGTATGGATTGGTTGGAAATGTTCAAGGATCAATTCGATTATTAATTTGGAAATGTTAGTTTTATGACTCATGATAGCATCAATAGTATATTTAAAAGAGACCAGAACATAATGGTATGTGAAATAGGATTCCTGGCACCGATAGTTGGAATGATCTCATACCATTTTTCAGCTTTGATTTTGCAATCAATTGTAGAGATCAAGAAGAAATGTTTTCCAATGGTTTATGATCAATTTCTGGATTTTATTCATCAAAATTTATTGTGGTTTCCACCCACAAGATAATTGGATTTTACAATTGATCTATTTGTAGGGAACATCAATTTCCCTTCCATTTTACTGGATGAAACCACAAAATTATGGGTATTGAACGTTCAATTGGAAGAGTTGAAATCAAAGGGTTCATTCGGCATCAAAAATCTTTATGGGTATCACCGATCATGTTGGTGAAAAATGTGGATGGAACTCTAAGGGTCTCTATGGGTTATTATAAGAATAAAAATTTGTGATGAAAAATCGATATCCACTTCCACGCATTAAGATTATTTTGTTCAGTTGAGGGGATCTTGGTGGTCCAATATATTTAACCTGTGATCAGGATTTCCCCGATTTTATGTTAGGAGAGTGGATATTTGAAATATAGCTTTCAGGAGTAGATATGGCCATTATGAGTATATGGTTATTCCTTTATATCTTATGAATTACTAAAATCCATTATGGTTTTGATAAATCAAATATTTCAAAGATATTTGGATTCATTGGTGGTGGTGTTTGTGAATGACTTATCAGAGTATTCAAAGACAATAGATGTGCATGGTTAACACTTGGCGAATGTTTTGAGAATTTTGTGGGATTATCAAATGTATGCCAAATTACCAAAGTGTGATTTTTGGATATAAGTGGTACCTTTCCTTATAAATTTAATTTTTAATGAGGTGTTTTTGGATACAGAAAATATAGAATCTATTATTGATTCTAAAATACAAAATAATTTCTTTGGGATTCACATTTTTCTGGGTCTAGCTGGTTATTACTGATGTTTTTTTCATCTTTTTTTTGCACTAGGCTCACCAATGAGAGATTTTACATAGAAATATGCTCAATTGTAATGGAATTAGAAATTTTAGAAGTATTTTAAAGAGATTAATGTTTTACTTACATGATCTTCGATCTTCTTATTTCAAGAATCGTGATAATGGTACATGATGTATTATGATGCTTCAAGATCTAGGTTGGGATGTGTTCTCATATAGGGGGATAATTTGGTTTGTTATGTATCGTGGATTTATGCTTTCATGAAATGAACAATCCAAAACATGATTCGTAGTTAGCTATCATAGTCCATTCATTGAAAACTTGGGGTTGTTACCTCTTTGGTGAGAAATTTGTAATATTTACCGATCATAAAAGATTAAAACATATCCTCTCACACATGGATTTTAATTTGAGATAAATAATATGGATGTATTATCTCCAATAGTTTGACTTTGATGTGATGTATACATTAGGTATAGGTTATTCAGTGGTGGTTGAATCAATCATAATGTTCTATTATCAGATGAAAAAATAGGCTTTAGATTAGTGGCAATTGTTATCGATAATAGCTGAATTGCACTTGGATTGTAGAGAATTAGAAAATGTAATGGATTTATTTACATTATATATGGTTATTGATTTGGTGAATATGGTTAAAGGGGAACATAATTATGATACATAATTTGTTTTTATATGTTCCAAACTAAATAGGGCCATTAAGGGATGTAAGCTATATGGGACTTCTGTTTTGTGGTTTCAAGATTTGATGGTGGAACCTTTTCCTTTTCATGAACAACTTATTCATGATTCCCACCATTTAACATGGGTTTTCATATAGTGATATATAAGATTTATAAGGTATTGAAAACTTATTTTTGGTGGCTCAGCATGAAAAGTACGGTGTCAAAGTTTGTTTCAATATGCCTCACATGTAAGTAGATTAAGTCAAAGCATCACAGACCATTAGGTATGTTGCAGTCGTTACCTATTCCTAATTGGAAATGGGAATATATATCCATTTATTTTTTTAATAGTTCTTCCAATAATTGTTTATAAACATGATTACATATGGGTTATAGTGGATTGACTTACAAGTTCATCCCATTTCATCCCTATTCATGAAACTCATAAGTTGATGGTCTTGTCAAAAATCTATTATCTTAAAGTGGAAAAGACAAAGGGAATACCAGTTTTGATAGTATTGGTTGGAGATACGTGGTTTATTCCTAATTTTTATAAATCCTTATAGTAATCCCTTTGGAATAAATTGACCATGAGTATGGTGTATCATCCTTATATGAACAGACAGTCCGAACAGAAGATACATAATTTGGAAGACTGGATTCAGAATTGTGTTATGGTTTTTAGTGGATCGTGAGTAGAAAAAAATCATTATAGGAGTTCTCATATAAAATTATTTATCAGGACTTGATATATATGAATCCTTTAAAATAATTGTATTATAATCCTTGTCATTCTCCACTTTTTTGGGTGGAAACAATTAGGACTTTTTGGTTGATTTGTCCCTATCCAATAAATAATAATAAAAAGATTATTTTGATTAATAAAATGATATAGGCTGCATAGAGCCATCATAAATCATTTAAATATCCTCATTGATGGGTTTTTTTTAGTTCAGTGATCATGTGTTCTTGTGAAGATCTCCATGGTTCTGAAAAAAAAATTGAATTAGGAAAATTTATCTCCTTGAAACATCGGCCCTTTTGGGATACTCAGATTTGTTGGTGTTGTTGAATATCATTTTTAATTTCAAAAATGGTTCAGTTTAGTGGATAATGAGTTTCATGTATCATAGTTGAAGATGTATTAGCTGAATCATAGCCATATGATTTGATGGGATTGTGTTGACCTACAGTCAGATGATTCATTGGTTCATATGCCGGTACAGATTAATGATAGGTAAGAGAAGTCCTTGTATGATCAGACCTTCACTCTACAGTCAGTTTTTTGGGAACAATTTCATATTCTGAAAGAATCATGGGAAAAACACAATAAAATGGTCTATTAGTGGCCTAAACACTTTCAGGCCAATAGTGGTTTTCTACTTTGCCATGATAAAAATGCCAATGTTTCATAGAATTTAGCACCCCAAGTTCTAATTAAGTAACACGTTATTTATTTTATGTATGTAATGTTTTTGGGTAATTTTTGGGTGGGTTTTAAGGAATTTTGGAATATTAATGGGTCTATTATATAGTTTAACGATTTGAGCGTGTTTAGTAAAATACCATGGAATTACAAAAAAATGAGCAAAGTGAGGCACTGAAATATGGGTAGGTGAACAGTTAGGTGCATGGTTTGGCCAAACCAATTGACCACCTAAGAGAAACCTTTCTTTTGGATATAGAGTAAAATTCAAATTTAATTCATGACTTTTCTAACTGTGTGACCTAATCATGAATGGTTAAAATTTAGTCCCTAAAACTATGGGTTTTACTCAGAATTGCAACTAAACCACCCTTTTTTCTTTAAATTGACCATAAATAAATTTTATCTCTATTCAAAAAGGCTTTTGAGGGTCATCCCTTCAATCTGGTAGGAATCTATAAGAAAATCATAGTCTTTTGAAGGCTATATTTCTTGGTAAGTCTTATTCTTTTTTGTTTTCCTTTGATATATTCTTCTCCCCTCTCATAAATTCAAAAATCTAGTCTTTTGGAGATATATCTAATATATTTTATTCTACCCATGATGTGATATGGCTATGTTTTTATTATATAACAAGGTCTAAGGCGTGGTTTTTGATATTCAAAATGGTTTGCGTGAATAATTTGTTCCGTTTTTTGTTCTCTAAATAGTTTTTCATGTATCTGACTTCACTCTCGTCTCATCTTATTAGAAATCAATGGCTATGTTTAAAATTGTTTGTATTTTATAAAATTTATTATGAATGTTCTTTTCATATATTGTTATAAACCTTCTTTACTGATGGTTTTATGAATTTTGTAATTGTTGTGGAATGTGTGTTGTTGAATGATTTTGAAATAGTTTATTTGATTGATTCATGGAAAAAGTTTTGTGGTACGTTTTTTAATAAATTTTTTTGTTGAATTGATTTGGAAGAAATAGTTTCAAGTTATTTTTGGCATAATGGTTTGGGTGGGTTCATGTGCATTTTGGATGGATCATGGTAAAATGTTTCCCCCATCTAAAGTCGGATGGATAAGGGTATAAACTTTTCCCCATTAAAATGGATCACCAATTTATGGATTGGTGAAATTAAGACTCACAACTCATGAGTATAGGGAGTTCAGTTGTTCCATTCATGGTTTTTTGTGTTGAAATTTGTAATAGAATGTGTTATTAAAAAATTGAAGTTAATAAATTTTTTTATATTATTGATTGGATTCTCTCCTTAGAAATGGATATGTTTTGGAAAAAAAATTGGTATAGAAATTTCATTATGTTATAATAAAAATTGTTTTAAATTATTTTATATAAATGCAATAACAAGTTCAATATTAGTGAAATGTGTATGGATGTATGTTGAGGAAAACCTACTATGTTTCATTACTCACATAATATATGTGCACATTTGTTCATTTGAAAATATAGTTTATTAGGACAATGGAAAAGGCAAGGTATCACATTTCACTAGTGATTATTCATGAGTATGGGAAATTGATTTGAGAGTTTAAGCTTGGAGAACAACGGTAGATCCACTTTTTGTGTCCATGGTGTCATTGAGCTTTGTTGATTTTGTCTATAAATTTTAATTTTGATATTTTTCTAGTTTTCAACTTGGTACTTTAATATAGTTTTGTTTGGTTAGTTACTCTTTATGTTATACAACATTTTTTATCATATATTATATATTAGTTTTGGTTTATGGGTTTTTTGGTTGTGGTTGTTTTATTTTCAAAAGGTAAAATATTCCCCCAAATATTATTAAGCCCTGGGAATTCATTCCCATCCTTTGGCATCTTTTGGGTGACACATAAGGCCAAGTAGAAATTATACCCCGACAAAATCCAATGTGGAGAAGTGGGATGTTGCAGTAAGTCATACTTGAGGTTATGTTTAATTATATCTCAACCCCGATGATTCACGTCTGGATAACAAAAAATGGTATCATAGCACAATTAATATTTTTCATATTTATGTATTTGATAGATAGGTGGAATATGAATATGTCAGATATTGTGATGAAACATCTAAATTTACATAAAAATCTATATAAGATAGAATTCCATGGTTCCAAGGAATATGATGAATGTTCTTGGTTTGGTTGTTTGTCATATATTTTCTCCTCATGTGACACACATTGGGATATTGCGTTTGTGATTTTATTTGGATTTTACTCTTGACGATATCAGCAAGAGGTGGCTGATGAATCATCATCAAGATGTAGGTTTATCATGATATGCTTACTTCTTGTGTGTGACTATACTGATGACAGAGAACTTATCTGTTTTGGTGTAAATGAATTGTACTATCTGTCACATATGAGTTCTGGAGAAAATATATTCAGTTAAAATCATATGTATGTCTACTTATGAAATAATTTCATGTGATAGTATAGTGTGGTGCACCTTTATGATTGTGATTATGGATTGAATTATAGTGATTGTGATGGTGGTGGTGATGTAGTCCCTCTAGAAATAGGTACCGAAATGAATTTTTTTTCATTTTTGAGAGGTGATATCCTTAGTAAAGAACCTTGTATGATATTCTAATTAATAAGTTGGATTTTTTATTGTTCCTATTATATTATATGTTGATTAGTAAATATAGAAACTGGTGGCATCCTCTTTAATCGAACTAGGAATCCTTAACATTCAATGTGGTTTGTTCTAAAAGTGAAGTTATCATAAAATGTAATGTAGATGTTTCTATATAATGTTTTTAAGGTTAAACCCTTAGTGAAACCTTATTAGAATTTTTTTAAAGACTAATTGTACTTTGATAGAGACAATATTTATAATTGAGATGGTGTATCATGAAATGTAAAACAAATATAGTTGAGGATTCTCCTTGTGAATTAATTCAAAAGTTTTGTTCCTTGGGGGTTATTTTCATTGAAGAAAACAACATGTTCATATTAGAGACCTCAGAAATTATTAAATGAAGGTTTTTTTCATGGTCAACATGAGTTATTGTTGTTGATATGTCAAGATTCAATGTAATGGTTTGCATAAGAATACAAGAACATTTTGAATCAGGATTCATAATCTATGAATTTTTTTTATGAGGATTTATACACACATTGAAATGGATCATATGCTTATTTTTTAACTTTTTGGATGTTCTATTGTGGATCTTTATTCTGAATATTTGGATGATTTCCTTTATTGTAAAACTCCTTTTTACTCCTCCTGGGCTTGTTCTCTTGAATTGTGTAATCCATAATTATGAATGGTTTCAATACCCCTGAGGTTCTATGTTCTCCAATGGATGAAGGAAATATTTTTATGAGATTATCTAGAATAATTATGTTGTTTTTGTTTAAGATCTATAATATTTAATCCTTATATATCTATATCCCTGTGGTTACTGTTTGATATCATTTGGGTTGGTTTTTGTTCTATGGTATCATATTTTTTACTTGATGGTCATAGATCATTCTAGATGTGATATAGGATCTTCCACATGTTATTTTAGTGTATTTTATGTGAACTAATATTGTTTTATACATTTCTTTTAGATGGAGTTGGATATAACATGGTTATTTACTCAGGTATATATGATGATGTTGATTCTTAATGAACCAAGAACTTAGAGGTTCATGTGGATGATTCAATGATATTTTAAAGGGGTGTGGTGAGGTGTTTAAAATCCAAAATTTTCATATATTACATTCTTATGGTATAAATATTTTTCAGTGTTGTTATTTGCATATTGATGGTTGCATAATTGGTGGATCTTTAGATAATTGTGTATTTTTGTGAATCATTGGGGTGTTTGAGTAACATCCTATTATAATGGAGAGTCTTGGATCCATTAATTTCATTTTTATAATTTATTTTTATATATTTTAAATTTCATAAAGTGTTAATGATGGTTTCATTCATGTTCAGGGCATGATCAGTTCTTAGAGATTTGTTTTAGGGGAAAACAGTTGAGGCACCCAATTACTAAATGATTAGTGTTAATCGTGCTACTCAAACCATGTATCCTTTTAATCAAAAATTATGGTTTGTTAAACCATTTAAGGGAGCCACACGACCATGTGGAATGATGGATTCTTTTTTTAGTGTTTATCATCATGATGTGCATATAGTTTTCTTAATGACGTGCTAACCATTCAAGGGGTGAAACCCTAGAAAGTACTGGCACATGGTTAGTGTGTGGTCTATCCAACCATGTGGAAAAATCATGTACCCCATTAAAAATGGATGAATTACCAATTTACCACTCCTTATATATAACCTTATTCACCACTATTCTTTTCATTCTCATGAAAAAAACTAATGTATCATTTAGAATCTCTATTTAACCTCCACCCAGGTTTGAGCCACCTCTCTCATATAAAATACGCTTCAAGTGTCGTTGGTCACATTAAATCCTTGTCAAAAAGATATTAAATCCACTCCCTTATTTTTTTCATTTATCGTTATGTTTTAAATTCTATTTCCAAGTGACCCAATATTCCCTAATTCCATGGTATTTTTAAATTTCCTCAATTTCTCACACTCTAATTAGAATTTTAAGATGATATTATATGGGTAGTAATCTACCGGTATAATTTTGGTGGTACCGTGATTTTCCCAAAAAATTATATTTTAAAAATTTTGATCCACTATTACAAATACTGAAACTTCCAAGTGTTTCATATGTAAATGTATTCTTAAACAAAAAATTATACATTGTTGAGATACTCTTATAAACCAATGATGTTATTGAAGATTTTATACCTTGAATAGTAGGACCCCATTGTGTGGGTTAATTATATCCATTGAAAATTTCATTATTCCTATAACCAAACACCTCCTCCTAAGGTGGTGTTTTCCAGGTTTTTTTAATTCAAATGGTTGAAATTAACTAACTAAAATGTTAAATGAAATGTTTGGAATTTAAATAGAAAGCTTGTGTCATTAGACGAGGTTAATTCATGTATAATGCCTATGCCTAAATAGGATTTAAATGGAAATTAAAATGTTACAAATGTACTACATAGTGATAGTTAAATAATAAATTATGATCATGATTAAATGATATTAAATTACTTTTTAAAAATTTTATACTTCAATTTTTTTATTATGACCATTATATATAGTTATAAGATTGTTTTTATTGTTAAAGTCCAAGATTCAACCCTTGGGGTTTCCTTTAAAACCCATAGGATTCACCCAATTCATGGATGTCTTTTCCAATATTTGAATCCCTTATTGGCCTCATTCCTTTCCTTATATTGATGAATTCCCATTAGTAGATCTATAATCTCACCAATTACATTCCTCTAGGTTTAGAATTCCTTGGATGATCCCCTTGTATTTGGCTTGATGTATTAAGATATAGGCCACTACATATTATCTTTATGTTATACAATGATGTATATCTCATGGATAACTAGGAAATACTACTAGGTCTTGATTTATAGAATTATCATTATAAACATTCATTACTGTGGGTTCATCAATAGATTATACACAAAAACCAATATCTAGACTGCATGTGTTACCACTATTAATTGGCTTGAGATTATAAGGTCATAGACTCTTTAGATATAACATGGTTACTTTATTATTATTATTATTATTATTATTATTATTATAAAATGATCACATAGTCATAGACAATATAGTTTTTGGTGAATTAGTTATGGTCAATAGGTTGTCCAATGTGGATTCTGATCCTGATATTCTATGTCACATATATGTTTTAAAATTATTGTACCTTCACCTAGTATCATTCTATATTCGCTAACTGGATAGTATTTGATGTTTTTGGTGGTTTCCAACTAATTTTTTCTCACATCCTATTCAGGTAATAGATTTTTAATCATACAGACATCATTGATGTGGGTAGAGGCAAGAGGAAGCACCCAGTATTGGACGCCTATTTTTTTCTTTGATAGAATATGGGATCAGAGGATAGGGAATGTGCTCATAATCCTATTAGAGACAGATTTCCCATATTTTATCATTATTTTTTGTCATATAATTTGTCTTATTTATAACATGTTACCATTTTATTCTCATTTTTTTACATGTCATTTTGAAAACATTTTTTAAATCATAATTATATGGATTTTTTTTATTATTTATGTTACTTTTACCATTAGTTTCATATTTATGTGGATGTTTATTTTTTTCTACTATCATGTTATTGTTTGATTCCAGTATTGATTTAACTATTCTTCACTATTTTCCATCACTCTAATAATGAAACTATAATCTCCCTTCTATACTATCACTGGCCTCATTTCTATAGAAATGCCTCTAGAATATGGAGAGGCACATTTGAGGCATGGTGGATCTCTGGTTCATTTACTTCTCAATGGATAAGACATAGCATTCTACAGTTAGTATCATATCCTTATTTTCCTTTTTTATTATTTATTTTTGTTTCTATATAAGATATTAGGAATGTGTTTTAATTTTAAAATGAGCCTCTATTTTAGAATAGTTAACCAATATAGAGGGAAAAGTCCAAGCATCCTATGATGAGACTTAATGTTCAGGATATTTCATATTATCTGTGTCGTTATTTCATCTTTGGGTGACACAAATGACATGTGATGTTTTTGTTATTATTAAGAATTTTTTTTCTTCTAGGATGGTAATACAAGGAAGTGTTGTCTCATATATCGTATAAAGAAATTGATAATTTACATGTAATACGCAACCAAGGACATATTAATCTTTATTTTTTCATTTTCTGATGCATGCTTCTATGCCTAGATTGGTATATCTATGATACAACTAACATTAATTGTATGAAGAAAAATGATTTTTTTAATTAACTCTTATATAACAACCTAGATAGCGTTTCCCCATATATCTTTATTATGACACCATTATAGACCAATTATATCACATTCAATCCATAAATCATTGGATGCCTGGGTTGGAACGTTATTAGATTCAATTAAATTTATGGCAATTTGAATTTATAATGTGTATGTGCCTTTATTGATTTGGAATGTTCACCAATATAATTGAACATTGTATGTATACATTTACATCCTAAAACATGGTGAATCTAGTGTAATTTTTTTATAGTTATGTGAAATTCCAATTGAAAATTATAAAGATTAGGACTTTATAATATTGAAATTTTGATCATCTTACTGAACCATACATAAAAATGTATATAATATTGCTAAAGTGAAATATTAAAATGAAATAGTTTTCTTTTAATGGGGGTTTCCATTCAAACATAAAGGGTGTCTTACTTTGTAACATGTTACTAACACTCCATATATTAGAAACTTTGATATGAGATATGATGCCTTGTACCATACATGAACTTTCTAGTATGTGTTAGTAGTGTATCTCTCGTTCCTTATGGACTTCTTAATTACCTAGACCTGAATTTAGAATTATTAAGATTGCTGTAGACCATTATATTTCATGGATTTTAATATGTTTTATTCTCTCTTTCGTAATCGTTATAATATCAAATATTTTCATAAGGCCTATGTAGGGGATTGAAGAAATTCGACACTATAATAGACTTGACTTTTTCACATGGAAGGTGGTGATGTCCATGATCCATAGGTGATGGTTCCGAAAGAACTAGTTATACCTATGATATTTTAAATTTTGGCACCACCAATTGCTTATGTATTGGGAATCTATACCCAACACTGAGAGGGTTTTAAATTTTTTTACAGTCTACGTAGGAAACTTTATATCCTGTAATGAATATTTCAAATTTGACTTGAGATTTATAGTAAAAGAAACCTCCTACATTTTTCTAGGGAAGGCTTTGCATAGACATCTGATTCACTGAAATAGGTTATTTATAACATCTATGATCATTTAGATACACCTCTAAAAATATGGGTTATTCTCAAAACATATGTACTTATAGGGTCATCCAAAATATGGTGTGATGTTTAAAACTAGGTAAATAAAAATTTGGTTATGGTTTGGTGGGATTTTTAACATAACATGTATAGTTATTTCTTCTAAGAAACTTTTAGATCTGACAATGACTAATATTTTATGCTTCTGAAGAAAGAAAAATTATAATTTATGTATTCCTCTAATCATTTCATAGATCTACAACATTTCATTCCCACTCTTATTGATGATGAGTTGTCTAGAGTTAGGAAATTTGGGGATGGTATCATGTATTCCATTAAATCAAAGTTAAATGTTTCCTATTTGAGAACTATTTTTGATATATTTAACCATGACCTCATCACTGAGAAGAACTGAAGGGAATTTAAATGTTTGTTCTAGAGTGGTTCAGTGCTTAGATAGGGATTAAGTCCATCTAGCGATAGAAATCATCACTCATATCCTTCTTTATAGGGAATTAGAATCAAGAAAACCCACATGTGTAGTAGTATGGTATTCTACTAGATCAAGAATCCATTGTATATAAATCCCCAGTGTAATAGATACCATGATGATTAATGAGCATGAGGCTGAATGGTTAATCTATATCTTTTTTATAAAATCATTCCTCTGGTGGCTAGAGTGGGATATCAACAGTCCATCCATGTTCTTGAGTAGGATTAGTTGTTATTAATTAGGCTAAGAGATTGAGATTTTACTGCTCTTAGAAGCCGATGAGGTTTTCATGGATGGAGTATCAAGGCCTTCGAGATGTAGCACTAGCATAGTGGGCCACCTCATTCAAGTATAGGTATAATGTAGGGTTATAGATCATGTCAAATATATAATTTACCAACCACACTAGATGATAAATGATTCATTCTATCTATAGTTTGATGTTTGGATGAAGTATCCTTAATATTAGTATCTTCATTATTTGATACGTGCACTTCCCATACCTTTATATAAATAATTTTCATGGAGATTCATAGTATTGTAATTTTGTAATTATATGGATTAATTACTCTTAACACTCCATTGGGAATCTAATTCGAAGATGTGGACCTGTAAAAGGAGTTAACCCTAGAGATAGATAGCTATCATTTCTTATGGAACCTTTTCATCCTCAAGATGATGGGATTTTACATCCTTCATATGATAGACTTGTTATTATTGTGTTGTTCTCATATAAAATAATATTTCTAGAGGGTTTCCTCTACATCACCCAAGGATAATAATTATATTAGAAAGGGTGAATGTGATTTTAGGGTTATCCAGATGGATGAAAACATTGTGGTATAGGTGGAATGGAATTCCATATTGTGAGTCACTATTTTGATGTTCAAGGATATCAATATACTGATTTTTTATGGAAATAGAGTTATTTAGGTACGTCTTTAACGATGAATTTTATGGGATACCTTTTTTGAGAGTGGTGGAGTATACTATTTAGATAGTTCCAGGAGAATCACCAGTATTCATTCCACTTAAAAAAATGGATAATATTGTGATATTGTAGATCAAGAGATAGTTTTAAGACAAAGAAGCTAAAGATGTTATAAAACCCATCACTGCACCTAGAAGTTCATCAATTATTTTCACTAATAATGTGGATGGAACACTTAGGTAATGTGTTGATTACCATAAATTGAATCATCTTACCAGGATGAACTGGTTTATGATACCTTTTATAAATGACCACTTCAACCATCTATAAAGAAAATGGTTTTCTATAAGATTGAATTTAGTTCGGGATACCATCAGGTAAATTTTAACCCATTAGATATATCATGTATATCATTTTTTAGTAGATGTAGATTTATGAATTTTTTTCATGTCCTTTGGTATAAAAAATGTGATGGAAGATTTAATAGGTCTTATGAAAAGGGTCTTTCAGCCATTTCTGAATTCATTTTCTTTATTACTCATGGATGACTTGTTAGTGTATGTACATGATCAGTACAAACATGCCAAACACCATGATATCATTTGGAGTATGATAAGAGGGAACTATCTATATTCAATTCTCACAAAATTACACTTTTTGATCAATAAGGTTCACTTATTGGGTCCTATTATCCCAGAATCAAGAGTACATGTGGACCCTAATAAGGGGATAGTCATAGTATCCTTGTAGTATCATAATAACATGTTTTATAATTAGTGTTACTTGGGGTAGGAGGATATTATAGTTGTATCATTCAGTATTTCTCAGGTTGTGAAGAACCTATTATATGCTTTAAAAAAGGGTATGATATTATGATTGTTTGAAGAATGTGGTAAATACCATTTGGAATCTAAAATAAGATTTACTTCAGTGATGATCTTGATTCTAATTGAGATGGGATGAATCTATGTTGTTTATCATGATACATCAAGAAATGGTGTGGGATCCATATTGATGTAAGGAAATCTATTCATGGCATATGGGTCTCTCTAGTAGATGCCTCATGATCACTTTTTCCTAAATGATGATCTTCAGCTTGCTAAAGTTGTTCATGGATTTCATTTTTAGTGGAATTAACTTTTGGGTGGTCATTTGTTAGTTCATAAGAACCTTAAAAGTCTGTAATAAATCATTTATCATCATGAAATGACTCTTAGGAAGTGAAGATGGGTTGAATACCAACTATTATTTGATAATGATATTACTTATAAACTTGGGGAAACCAATATATTTGACAATGTTCTAAGAAGCGAGACCCAGATACAAGTAGTTTAGGAGGCAAGTAGTGAGTGTAAAATGATAAACTTGTTTTATAAGATTGATATGATGATTCATGAGCATTAAAAATGTCCTGTTATTATAGACATGATAGTGATCTCAACACTTCTAGATAGCGTAATTTTTTGGTATCATTCTAATCATGAGGGCCTTATCCTAAGGGAGGGTGCTTCAAGGGATGACCCAAATCCTAGTTGGGTTGTTAGTATTGATGTGGTATTTCTCATTCATGGATGTATCTAGGTTCTTGTAGATATCTGAGAAAAATTTATTTGAGAGTCACATGACACTTCCTATTTAGTATATCCTAAAATTAGAAAGATGTATCATGATTTATATTGCTAGTACTAATAGACAGAGATGATGAATGAGATAGCCATATTTTTTACTCGGTGTTACACATATCAATAGGTGAAGGAAGAACACAAGAAACCAATTGGAATTTTGGATCCATTTCACATCCATGAATTGAAATGGGGTGATCTGTTTTAGCATTTGGGACTAGTTTTTTGAGATTACTTTGGGTAATGATGTGGTAAGGGTGATTGTTGATAGACTGACAAATGTCGTCCAATTTCTACATATCATAGAGACCTTTAAAGTAGATTAGCTATTAAGGATATATTCTAGGTAAGGTATATGTATTCATGGAGTTCTATAAACTATCTTATCATACAGTGAGACTTGTTTTACATTTTGATTTTGGTAGGTGTTGGAGATGGAACTAGGTTTATAGGTACATATGTGTATAGCCCATAAACTATAGATAGAAAGACAATCTGATAATACTACATAGGTGTTAGATGATATACTCCAAGCATCTATCTTTGACTTTAAAGGTCTATAGGATAAACACCATCCTCTTATTGATTTTAATAATAATAATAGTTTTAAGAGACTATTCAGATGGATCATTATTAGGCCCTATATGATAGTCCATTCCAATCACCCATGTGTTTGTTAGAGGAAGGAGTACTAGTGAAACATGAACACCATTTCATTTAAGGAATATCAGAGCCAGTATATCATTTCAGGAAAGGAATAGGTAAAACTGTAACACCCCAGGTAAATACAGAATATGACATTTCATATTTATCCATATTTGTGAATAAAATATTTAAATGACTTTAAAGGGGACGCTATGCTCGATGGCATACCCAACACGCAACAACGAGTTTCTTGGGAATCTTACGTTGCACTCTAATAATAAAATAATATTATTTTAAATGGTAGTTAACATGTAGCCGTTGTAATGGAGAGAATGGATATAAATAAATAAAATATGATTATATATGTTTTTAAATGTTTTTACATTTATCCAATAAATGATAGAGGCTTAAAATACGGAAGGAATTCAATTTTAGGCATATATGCCCTAGTTTTCACTAAAGGTTCACTTATCGCCTTTTGATGGAGAACCGTCATTAAATATAGTTTTGTTCACTCTTGTAATTTATATTGGACCAAATAAAACTCTTCTTAAGAATTGGGACATCAAAATTTACTTTGTGTAAATTTTTGGTATCTTTCCGATAATGTTCATTTTTTTAATGAATAGTGTAAAATGTTGTATTTTAATTCAAAACCTCTTTTTAATCTAATTTATTTATATGACTAGATTATATTTTTAATTGGTTTTAAAGTGAAATTAGAAACTATTTTTACCATTAAATCCAATAGTGGTCGTTGGAATTAATTTCACTTTGAAATCAGACTTAAACTAGTGTCAATCTTTTGATATTTATTGTTTTATAAAAACATGCTATTTGCTCTGACAGCGGGAATTAATTATTAAATTAATTAATGTGACTAATATGTTTTGAATTTTGTAAAACGGACTTCATTTTTGAATTCGGAATATCAAATATAGCTTAGGGTGAAGTTTTGGTATTTTTCTGAAAAACTCCAATTTTTTATGAATAGTGAAACCACTAAGTGGTAATCAAGCAAACTGATTTTTAAGTTAAATGAAAGTTTACCACTAATGTGTATTGAATTTTTAAAATCCGACATACATGGTTGTCATTAGTATGTAAAATGTGGTTCAATGGGATGAAAATAATTTTTTGGTGAATAGTAACTTTTTTTCATTAATCGCGATTAGAGGTAATTAGTGTCATTTAAGGTAAAAATGATATTATAAGAATGTGAAAACACCATGAAACTTGTACTAAACCTATTGGTTGAGTCATGGCCGACCAAGACAAGCCGTGGGCCAACTTGGGGACCCCATGGAGCCACTTTAGTTGGGAAATGACAATAATATATTTTTATTTAATGTTAAAATTAAACTGACACAAACATGAGTTGTTTTACTAATACAGTTTTTAAGTGGGGTTACACAAGTCCAAATTTTGATTATAAATAGTCATTGGAAATATAAAAAGATTTCCTACATGATAGTGATTTTTTTATAATTTTTAGACATTAAATAAAATAAATTATTTATGACATAATAATGATGCAGCGATGACATCATTATTTGACGATTTAAATAAAATGGAAAGATAATGTAAAATCTATAAACTACACATGTCCAAAACTTATTGGATGGGTGGCTTTAGAACCCTTATCACCTTATCCACTAATTATATCAATGTGGGACCTTTTAAAACCGAAACACATTTTCAAATAAAGCAATATTTCTTACTTTCCAAAAGTGCCCCTCCTCTCCTCTTATAAAAGGCTCCCACCTCTACCTCATTTCACACACTCCTCAAGCCTTTGGCTCGGACAACCCCTACCCATTTTCTCTCTCCAAATCCCTCTACTCATCCTAGAGGATTCCCTTTGGGCAGAATCCTTTCAAAGAAAGCCTTTAGGCTCAAATCAAAAGGAGTTACACTTTTAAAGGTAATTCATTCTCTCATGTCCATTTGTTTTATTTTGCTTCTCCAACCCCCTAAACTCTTTTTATTTATTTCTTTTGTAACAAAACCAGTATCTTCAATATACTAGGATGTTGTTATAATATTTATTCGAGCTACACTCTCACGCAACTACATCAAATGGTTAAAGAACATACGGTTTCTGTGGATGGCGAAATTCTGCCTCCCGAAATGATGATTGTTCAATACTCATCTAACACCTTCAAAGGTGGCCATTATGATGTCACTATTTTTATATATCATATATAATATGTTTATGTTTTCCTTAAGCTTCTGTTTTTTTCATTTTGGGCATACCTTTATGGTTTCCATTATGGGTAAATGCGATATCTTCATTTAAGGAAGTGCGGACTACCGCCCCCTCAAAGTGATTTGATTCGTTAAATACCATATGTGGGACGTATAAAGGATGGAACTATGATATTATATATTATATTATAATGTAATTATAATACACCTTTATATAATTATTATTCCATTCTATAAAATACGAAATAGAAATGAAAGTAGCATTCATGCGTACGTACGGCTTACCGTCTCCATGAACGGTGCATTTCATTTCTTACCTCTAAATGATTATGTAATGTTATAAATGCATGAATGTACTGGATATTTATGACATATATTATATCTAAATCCTGAATACAATACTTGATATAATAAACATTTGGCCACACGAACAACATGTAATTGTAAGAAGTCCACTTTTGACTTAAGAACCAAATATCGACAAAACAATCATTATTAACTTAATGATTACATAGTGTTTATAACATGGTAATAAGTGATATAAAAGGAATAATGAACTTGAAAAAGGTTCTTAAGGAAGTATAAATTAACTCAAGTTTATTATTCAGAAGATTAAACAACGATCCAGTCAAGTCGGACCCGAGGTAAGGGATCCTACTCCTCTCTTTCTTTTTAAGTACACACTTTTATGTCATTCCTTTTAAAGCTCATATTTCTTGTTATTGGTATGATCTTTTATATTAAACTTACTGTAATTTTTATGTTCATGTGATGAGAGACCCTATTCTCTCTCATCAATCCATTTTGGATGTTTTGAGTGGCGCCGTTAGGCTGCCAAGCTTTCGTAAGAGATCTAACTTCTCTCTTTCTTTTTAAGTACTCTCCTTTATGTCACTTCTTTTAAGCACCTCTTTGTAATGTTGGAGGATGTTCTTTTATATTCCTATTGCTGTAAATTTTATTGTAATGTGATGAGATACCTTATTTGATCTCATCAATCCATATTTGGACGTTTTATGTGGCGCCGTTAGGCTGCCGAGTTTTCGTAAGGGATTTTTCATCTCACTTTTATTCACGTGAGATTTATGCTACATTTGCCACAAATTCCATTGAGTGGTGTATGTACTTCCAATTATTCTAATCTTTGTGTAATATAATTTCGTTTATGAGTATTTACATCAATGATCTATTGTCCTTCTTTCATGGGGTGTATGTTTTGAAAGATACCCAAGTCGGTAAGGGAACCTTTCACCCTCCTCTTTTTTAAAAGACTTATTTTGTTGGGTCTTTTAATTTACATATTGTTATGTTGGGACATGTTATCATATATCCTTATTGATTTTAATTTTATGTCCAAGTGATGAGATACACTTTTTATCTCTCATCAACTCATTTTGATGTGATGTCGTTAGGCTGTCAAGGGAACTTTTTAACCCAATTTCGATTTCTTTGGGTTCAACATGTAGTCATTGAATATGTCATCCATTGAATATGTGTGAATGACCTTTTATTGTTTTACACTTAATATCCACTTATATTGGGTGTATTTATATTTGTCACACATATTTTTGAGATTGATTCTTCCTTAATTTAAGGATACCATCTTTATAAGGGATTTCATCACATTTGACATTTCTATTGAGGGTTCATTGTTTTTATGCACCAATTCACTATTATATGGTGTATATACTGTCCTTTGGAGTATTATATCATGAATCCATTTATTCTCATGATATTATAATGTTCTGACTAAATGTTATTCCTCAACTATTGTATTCAAGTGTCTCTAATTTTGGTAAAACCCCTTTAACCAAAATATTGTTTTAAATGTTTTAATTATTTTTTCTTATTAATATCCATCTTTTCAAAATGGTTTTAAGGATTTATTTATATGGATATTAATGGTTTAAAATTTTAAGTTTCAATGTGGTATGGGACACTTTGATTCAAAAATCTCTTTATTAAATGTTTTAAATGGTTTTGGAAATGGTTTCTTTTTGAATGGATTCATTATTTCAATATACTAAAATGTTATATTGTGATTGAAAAGTGCAAATGTTATGTTTCCTTTATTCATGTTTTATGTGATACGTTTATGTTATGGTTCTTGGGAATTGTTATGAAAACGGGTGGTTCTGTGATAAACTAAGGGCGGGTGATCCCGTTATAGCTCTCCAATGCATTGGGTAACACGAAGGAGTGAAACGTTAAGGTTTCTCCGAAGAGATTTTGGAAATATACTATGATGGGTATTCCAAACGTAACCAAGAGGGTTACTCCCCACGTAAGAATGTTATGAATGCCTCAAGTTACCTTTATGTCTTATGTTTTCTATGATTTATTCATGGTTTGATGAGGTATGTTAAAGTGCCTATGTTTTATGGGTAAAGTATGATTTCATTATTATGTATATATGAACTCATGTTTCCTTTCCATATTTTTATAACCCTTACTGAGCTTCTTATGCTCATCCCAAGTTTTTGAAATGTTTTTCACAGGACATAGCGTGGAATAGGGTCAAGGATGGGATCAAGGGAAAGTCATCCTACCTAAAACATGGAACTATACATGTTTCTTTTAAAGAGTTTTTATTTAATGGAAATTTAGTAGAAGCGACTACTTTGTAATCTTTTGAGATGTAATAGTTATGTCCTAATTCTCTAAAACTCTAAACCTGAAAAGATCCTCAATGTGAATTACTCATTTAATTAAATATTAAGTAAGGTTTATGGCTCGGGCCTTATAGTTGGTATCAAAGGTCGGTTTATATAACTTTAGAGGTTAGGGTATTCTTTAAGCATAAGTGACATTACCATAATGGTTAGGATTTCAGAAAGAGTCCTAGTTTTAGATAATGTGAATGAGTAAGTGTATCTTAGTGTTTACCTTCCTCATTAGTACATGATGGTTTTGTTGATATACTCACAATGACATTTCTATTTTTCATGAATGGATGGATCTAGCAGGCACCAAAGAGACAACTGGTTTGAAGGAAACTGTAGTGGTTCTCTGATTAAGATACTAGATAAAATGGAGGATTCAACGAGGAAACTCGTGGTTGTTCTAAACCAAATATCAAGGAGTCATGATCAACCACTTCAACCTTGGTGAGTTCTCTAATGCATCATGTACGAGATGGCCAACCTGATGTGGAAATTCAGGTAATAATTATTAAGGTAACCATTAGGGTTTATATGATACTTAATTTTTAGGTAATTATGGGTTACTCTATTATATGATGGAAAATGAAAGGAATGAGATAAACATGAGGTTAAAATATGTTATGATTATTCTTGAAGATTTTATCTCATTTTGGGGAATGTTTTAGAATTATATAGTTTTGTAAAAAGGACAACACGTAGATCGTGTGACATCCCGTCGTGTCGGACAAAGCTGCGGGAATCGAACCCACAACCAATGTGCGACTGGTATTTATCGCCTACCAATGGACTATGTGAAGTCCGTGGTTAGTTTGACTGATTCATTCTAGTTATATGATTTTATGAATTAAGAGTAAGTTGATTTTGGGTTATTTATGAAAATTATTAACCTATCATGGAGGATATGTGAATAGGTTAATTACTTTTCAAAACGAGACTTTAGGAGCAACTGATATTGTTTGGAGATAAATGTTACGATTTATCTTGGAAGACTATGCGACTAAATCCTTCAAATACTTGGGTTTCAATCTTATATTGGTTTACTTTAAAGAATTTTATGGACAAATTAATTATAGAATGGTCCTCGTTGAACTTTGGGTTTTGTTGGACAAATTTTGGAGATTAAGAATAGATTTTCTTTTTATATAGGGTTATCCTTTTCTGGATTATCTGATCTTGTACTAGCCTTTTTGGTTTTGGTTTTGGTTAAAGTCTAAAGACATGGGAAGTATATAGTTCTATTTTGTGGATTAGGTGATTCTCTAGAAGTTGATTATAGTACTCTTAATGTGAACAAGTCTTCCTAAATACTCGTCTTTTGGAGAAAATATGAGTTTGTGTAAGGAATCTAATAAAAGTTGAAAGTCAATATGATAAGTGATTATGTTTCCTTATGAATAAATTCCTCAATAAAAAGTAACTTAAAACGAAAATGTTTTCTATTAACTTTTCCTACTGGGGAATCGAATACCGTTTAACCCATCACAAGTTTTGTGATTTTCTCGTGGTTAACTTTCTCCTAAACATGTTTTCTATCACTCTCCATCAGAACCTGACCCTTTGTTTTTTCCTCCATGTCCATATTTTCATACTTGTAATCCTAGTATGGGTTAACTCGGGTGACCTTTGTACTTATCTCTCTTTATTTTAAAGTGTTTGTTTTACCAACTTTTGTTCCGATGTGGGACTTTCAATGATGTTTCCAAGCACAATTTTAAAATTGCGAGGACGCAATTCCCAAAAGGGGGGAAGGATGTAACACCCCATGTAAATAAAGAATATGACATTTCATATTAATCCATATTTGTGAATAAAATATTTAAATGACTTTAAATGGGATGTTATGCTCGATGGCGTACCCAACACGCAACAACGAGTTTCTTGGGAATCTTACGTTGCACTCTAATAATAAAATAATATTATTTTAAATGGTAGTTAACATGTAGCCGTTGTAATGGAGATAATGGATAGAAATAACTAAAATATGATTATATATGTTTTTAAATGATTTTACATTTATCCAATAAAGGATAGAGGCTTAAAATACAGAAAGAATTCAATTTTAGGCATATATGCCCTAGTTTTCACTAAAGGTTCACTTATCGCCTTTTGATGGCGACCCGTCATTAAATATAGTTTTGTTCACTCTTGTACATTCTATTGTACCAAATAAAACTCTTCTTATGAATCGGGACATCAAAATTCACTTTGTGTAAATTTTTGATATCTTTCCGATAATGTTCATTTTTTTAATGAATAGTGTAAAATGTTGTATTTTAATTCAAAACCTCTTTTTAATCTAATTTATTTATATGACTAGATTATATTTTGAATTGGTTTTAATGTGAAATTAGAAAATATTTTTACCATTAAATCCAATAGTGGTCATTGGAATTAATTTCACTTTGAAGTCAGACTTAAACTAGTGTCAATCTTTTGATACTTATTGTTTTATAAAAACACACTATTTGCTCTGACAGCGGGAATTAATTATTAAATTAATTAATGTGACTAATATGTTTTGAATTTTGTAAAACGGACTTCATTTTTGAATTCGGAATATCAAATATAGCTTAGGGTGAAGTTTTGGTATTTTTCTGAAAAACTCCAATTTTTGATGAATAGTGAAACCACTAAGTGGTAATCAAGCAAACTGATTTTTCAGTTAAATGAAAGTTTACCACTAATGTGTATTGAATTTTGAAAATCCGACATACATGGTTGTCATTAGTATGTAAAATTTGGTTCAATGGGATGAAAATAATTTTTTTGGTGAATTGTAACTTTTTTTCATTAATCGCGATTAGAGGTAATTAGTGTCATTTAAGGTAAAAATGATATTATAAGAATGTGAAAACACCATGAAACTTGTACTAAACCTATTGGGTGAGTCATGTCCGACCAAGACAAGCCATGGGACAACTTGGGGACCCAATGGAGCCACTTTAGTTGGAAAATGACAATAATATATTTTTATTTAATGTTAAAATTAAATTGACACAAACATGAGTTGTTTTACTAAAACAGTTTTTAAATGGGGTTACACAAGTCCAAATTTTGATTATAAATAGTCATTGGAAATCTAAAAGGATTTCCTACATCATTGTGATTTTTTTGATAATTTTTATACATTAAATAAAATAAATTATTTATGACATAATAATGATGCAGCGATGACATCATTATTTGACGATTTAAATAAAATGGAAAGATAATGTAAAATCTATGAACTAAATATGTACAAAACTTATTGGATGGGTGGATTTAGAACCCTTATCACCTTATCCACGAATTATATCAATGTGGGACCTTTTAAAACCGAAACACATTTTCAAATAAAGCAATATTTCATACTTTCCAAAAGTGCCCCTCCCCTCCTCTTATAAAAGGCTCCCACCTCTACCTCATTTCACACACTCCTCAAGCCTTTGGCTCGGCCAACCCCTGCCCATTTTCTCTCTCCACATCCCTCTACTCATCCAAGAGAATTCCCTTTGGACATAATCCTTTCAAAGAAAGCCTTTAGGCTCAAATCAAAAGGAGTTACGCTTTTAAAGGTAATTCATTCTCTCATGTCCATTTGTTTTATTTTGCTTCTCCAACCCCCTAAACTCTTTTTATTTATTTATTTTGTAACAAAACAAGTATCTTAAATATACTAGTATGTTTTTATAATATTTATTCGAGATACACTCTCACACAACTACATCAAATGGTTAAAGAACATACGGTTTCTGTGGATGGTGAAATTCTGCCTCCAGAAACGATGATTGTTCAATACTCATCTAACACCTTCAAAGGTGGCCATTATGATGTCACTATTTTTATATATGATATATAATATGTTTATGTTTTCCTTAAGCTTCTGTTTTTTTCATTTTGGGCATACCTTTATGGTTTCCATTATGGGTAAACGCTACCGCCCCCTCAAAGTGATTTGATTCGTTAAATACCATATGTGGGACGTATAAAGGATGGAACTATGATATTATATATTATATTATACTGGAATTATAATATACCTTTATATAATTATTATTCCATTCTATAAAATACGAAATAGAAATGAAAGTAGCGTTCATGCGTACGTACGGCTTACCGTCTCCATGAACGGTGCATTTCATTTCTTACCTCTAAATGATTATGTAATGTTATAAATGCATGCATGTACTGGATATATATGAAATATATTATATCTAAATCATGAATACAATACTGGATATAATAAACATTTGTCCACATGAACAACATGTAATTGTAAGAAGTCCACTTTCTTCTTAAGAACCAAAAATCGACAAAACAATCATTATTAACTTAATGATTACATAGTGTTTATAACATGGTAATAAGTGATATAAAAGGAATAATGAACTTGAAAAAGGTTCTTAAGGAAGTAGAAATTAACTCAAGTTTATTATTCAGGAGATTAAAGAACGATCGAGTCAAGTCCGACCCGAGGTAAGGGATCCTACTCCTCTCTTTCTTTTTAAGTACACACTTTTATGTCATTCCTTTTAAAGCTCATCTTTCTTGTTATTGGGATGATCTTTTATATTACACTTACTTTAATTTTTATGTTCATGTGATGAGAGACACTATTCTATCTCATGAATCCATTTTGGATGTTTTGAGTGGCGTCGTTAGGCTGCCGAGCTTTCGTAAGAGATCTAACTTCTCTATTTCTTTTTAAGTACTCTCCTTTATGTCACTTCTTTTAAGCACCTCTTTGTAATGTTGGCGGATGTTCGTTTATATTCCTCTTGCTGTAAATTTTATTGTAATGTGATGAGATACCCTATTTGATCTCATCAATCCATATTTGGAAGTTTTATGTGGCGCCGTTAGGCTGCCGAGTTTTCGTAAGGGATTTTTCATCTCACTTTCATTCACGTGAGATTTATGCTACATTTGCCACAAATTCTATTGAGTGGTGTATGTACTGCCAATTATTCTACTCTTTGTGTAATATAATTTCGTTTATGAGTATTTACATCAATGATATATTGTCCTTCTTTCATGGGGTGTTTGTTTTGAAAGATACCCAAGTCGGTAAGGGAACCTTTCACCCTCCTCTTTTTTAAGAGACTTCTTTTGTTGGTGTTGGAACCACTTTGTGTATAAGGTTGTATTTGTTGTCAATAGTTGTCAATGCAGATCAAAATGAAGGTAATCATGAAATACTCCGATAAAGTAGAGGATTGGTGATTCAGACGATTGTTGTACTGATCGTAAGTTCAAAGAACATGTGTCAATGGTGATACATTGTTTACAACAATGAAGAATGTGAGGAGTAATCCATCCAAGGATGAGTAAAGAAGGATGGTGTTTTTTGATGAAGACCATGCAATTCCTCATTATTGCATGAGAACAATGGGTTTTGATGAAGACCATGCAATTACTCATGATTGCGTGAGAACCATGCTAGAGACTTCTTGACGGATTAAATCACATGGTTTGCATGAAGTTGATCATGACAGTTGATGAAGGAGGCAATGTGCCAATGAGTTGACTTATGAAATGTCCATGCACATAACATTGTCATAGAAGATGACGATACTAAAGCTGTTCCTTCATAGAATACATATCACAATAGTAGAGTTTGTGATAAAAGCAAAAGAGTTGCTGAAGGATACAGATCCCCAAGAAGAAGTGTTGTTGAGGTGATCATGCTTGTCGAAAAAGCAAACAAACGACATACAAATTTGTTGACAAAGGAGATTCAATGGTGACATGTCGAGTTCAAGAGTTGTGGTCAACGATCTATGTTTGAATCAAGAACATCGACAGAGGAATGGATGATCTGGAGGCGGTACAAAAAGAGCAGATACAAGGTGGCGTCGTTTTCCAGTGTTTTCCAAATTTCAGGGCCTCAAAATCAACAAATAAAGAAGAGTGATTTTGGCAAAGGGACTTGCGCGCCGAGCTCTTGGAGGATGAAAGACTTGCGCGCCATATGTTTTTGAGGATCAGAACATCCAAATTTGGCTAAGGAAAGAAGGTCGCGCAAGTGTTGGTTGGGTCGCGCAAGTGAGTTGCGCGATAGAGTTTATTGAAGACAAGACTTGCGCGCCGTCTATGGACTTGCGCGCCGTCTATGGACTTGCGCGCCGTCGAGGGACTTGCGCGCCGCCGCGCAGGGGGTCCAGTTTGCCTATAAATACTGGACCACCCCTCCTCATTTCTCACGGAGCTCAAGACTTTGAGATTGTTCGAGCTCTCGTCGCGCAGGTGGTTGAACCACGCAAGTGGTAATTGGGTCGCGCAAGTAGAGGTTGCGCGCCGACTGATGGTTGAGCGCCCCAGGTGATTTGGGCAAGGAAGGAAGTGAGTCGCGCAGGTTTTAAGTTCAAGAAGGCAGTGTCGCGCAGGTGCTTCAGTGACACTTGCGCGCCAGTTTAGACTTGCGCGCCTGAGACTTGCGCGCCGCCGGGAGGCTTGCGCGCCGGGCTTGAAAAGGAGACCCAGACACTGTTGAAGCACGCCCGCCTTTCTGGAGCTGCACAAGAGCTAATGATTGCCTGATACTTTTGGTGCAAAGCGAGGTTGAAGTAGAAATCTAAAAGTTACATGCATGATCTCATGCATACATGGAGAACTGATTCTGAAAACGCTGAGTAAGCTGAGCTTCATTAAGTAAGCAATCACATCAGTGATTGTGATTCAGGCAAACGAAGACAAGGGGATCTAGTGCATTCATTCATTGGGCTAAAGAAGAAGGATTGAACTAAAAGGAGCATCAAATCTGAACCCTGATGCAAGCAATGTCTCATGCTGAACAGGAGACGAAGAACTTCAATGCACACCTATTGAAGAGACCTTCACGTCTATAAACTGAGTGGGACTTCACCAACGGCAGTGAGCCAGGGGGAGTCAACGGGAGTGACCCAAGGGACGTAGTGAGCTATCCCTGAACAATTGTAAAGGCAGTGAGCCTGGGATAGAGTGACTGTACCCGAACCTTTGTAATCTACAGCTAGTGAAGCATAGTGGATTAGGTACGACCGACAACCTGTCGGCGTATGCTCCTTGGACGTAGCCCTTAGTGGTGAACCAAGTAAAATAGCAGTGTCATCTGTCTCTGCATGTGAATGTTTAATTGCTGTTCATATCCATCATACAGGTTTAAGTAGTTCCTACCAACGTGGGAACAAGATCCACAAATTTAAGAAGAAAAAGTTGCCACCCTGATTCACCCCTCCCCTCTCAGGGTGTCCCGGGGTTCTACAAGTGGTATCAGAGGGAAAGGTTGACGTATGTTGGATATTCTCTAGTAATTCTATTGAGAAGAGGATTTGAGTTTCTTTCCTAGAGTCAACAATGAAGAGCAGTCTTGATAATGACGCAGTCATTTCTGAGCAGAAATCTATATCCACCAAGACTTTGACAAATAGGAAAAAGAAAGAGAAGAAGATGATAAAGAAGTCTCCCACATCCAAAGAAGATGTAGTGTCTTGTTCTCCATGCCATTCCAATAATGAAGAAACATTAGGCATGGAAAGTATCAAGCAGGTGGCTCAGAACTCATCAAGAGGAAAGGATGATACCCCTAATTCAATCTTTCAGGAAAAACTTAGAACATATCTGCATGATATTCCAGAAGAAAGGGTTGCAATTATTTGTAGCCTATTCCATTCTATGCAGGTTGAGATCAATCGATTAGAAAGGGAAGCTGACAATATGGAAAAGGGGTTGGAAATAAAAGTTATGGAAAGTATGAAGCTCATCAAACAGGTGAAAGTATTTGAAGAAGAAGAGGAAGTCAATAAGACTTTAAAAGAAAGGATCCGTGCACTTGAAGCTGAGCTGAAGAAGAGCAATGAAGTCAAGAATTTTTGTTTGGAAGAAACTTCCATTAAATTCAGGGAACTTGACTCTTTGTTACAAAACAAAGTTAAGATGCATGAAGATGAGGTTGAAAGGTTGAAGAAGACTTGTGAAGAGAAGATGATCACGATTGAAGATCAGAAGATCATCCTCAATATTGTGGGTCAAAAATTGGAAGCTCAGTTGACCAAGATTGAGAACACACATATTGAGACTTCACAAAAGAATGAAATGAGTGATGCTTGCACTCAATGTTCGTTAGAGGAGTCTAAAGCTGAAATGCCTCCAACATGTGATAAGAAGATTATGACAACTCTTGATTATCCACATCAAGAATCAGTTGCTATTGGTACTCAATGCTCACTGGAGGATTCTATTTTCAAAAGACCTCCAACATGTGATAAGAAGATCATGACTTCACTCTTTGATCTATCCCAAGCAACTGAGAAAGTGAAGGTACCATCCAAACCATCTTGTACTCATATTTCTAAATACACTCCTACAATCAGTGCAGATGGGAAGAAAAGTTCTAAACAAGTATGGATGAGGAAAGGTGAGAATAAGAAACCTACCACCATGACTAGGGTGGATAAGAAGAAAAAGGAGGAAGCTTCTTCCTCAAATAGAGCACAAACAATTAAGCATATGGCCCAACAACTTAATACTGAAGAAACAAAGAAGAAAAGATTTATGGGCCAATGTTGGTGCTGCAATAGATTTGGGCACTGTGCGCTGGATTGTTTTTATAATCCCTTTCATGGAAAAGCACAGGGAAAGCCTATATCCAAGGGGAGGAAGCCAGAGAAAAAGAAGCAACATCAGCAGGTCCAGAAGCATCTGTTTACTGCAAATAGATTTGGAATTCTTGACAACATCTGTGATGTATGCAACGTCAGCGGTCACAATGCAGGTACATGTCCATATCAACATGCCTTCACTATTGAAAAGAAAAGAAGGCCTCTGATGCCGTCAAAGAATGAAGCAGCTACCTTGGGGAGAAATCAGAAGAATGTTGTGAACACACACTTCCCCAAGAAGATCTCAAGTAGGGAAGCTGAGAAGACCCAGGATTTTAGATCCATGAAATTGAAGGGTCATTCATCCAAAAGAAACACTAAGTGGGATGAATCTCGGATGAACCCATGTGGAAGACCTAAACCAACTACAAAAGTTCCACATGACATATTGGTCATCTGGCCAGAAGATTTGAAAAGAATAAGGAAATTTGAAGATGAGAAGGCCAAGGCTGGTGAAAAAGGAAAAGGAAAACTTTCACATGATGCAGACACAGTGCAGGAGAGATTTCAAACAATGAGAAACACAAGTGTCAAAGAAGTTCTGTGTGAGAGATGCAAGAAGTCTGGACACATTGCAAAAGGTTGTCTAACCTTAATACCAGAGCAAGAGGCAGTCCTTAAGAGGAGTAAGAATGTATCATTCATGATGGCTGCTAAGAAGAACAATTCTCCACACAAAGTAGAAGAGAATGTGAACAGATCCATGCCACACCGACAGATGTCAGAACATATATTCAAATGTGCAGGCATGAAGACTGGAGTGAACAGAGGAACTTGGTTGAGAAAAGAACCTCAACCAAGCAAGTCTTCGTGATGAAGCAAGAAGGAACCACCTTATTCCCGTAATCATTTGTGTATTGTATTTGTGCTAATAATGCAGGGAATTGAAGGTGAAGCATGCTCTCAGGGGGAGAACCTGAGAAGTAGTGAATGCTGTCAACTCTTGATAGCCAAGCTGAAGAAGTTTCCATCCTTAGTAGATTCTTCAATTGATATTCAAATATTATGATGATGAAGGATCACTCTTGATGAAGATGATGAGGAGTTTTTCCCTTGGGGGGAGAAAAATGAAGAAGCGTCTATAATCACTGTTTCAATCAATATCAACTCCAGGTGGACTCAAAAGCAGTTATTCTGTGAATCTCTTGAAGAACACACCAATGGAGAAGGTCTGTCATTTCTCAATCTCTATCCCTTGGTTACTCAGATCAAAGATTATTTTACAAAGGGGGAGTAACTACATTGATCAGTGACATAAAGAGAATGGAAGTGCCCCAAGGTCACTTATCCTGCCGATTGCACTTGAATGTTTTTTTATCTATTTGCTGATGTGAGTGCAGGAGTTTCAGGTTGATTATCATAATTGATCTTCTTCTACCTGAAATAAAAGTGGTAAACCCTTGAAGACAAGATACATGAGTTCTCATCTCATGTTGGTATCATGATCTGTGAATAATGGACAGCATTGTTGACTTAATCAAATCCTCTTGTTTTCTACATCGAGCATTGCTCAAGTAGACTTAGAGTGAAATGATTAATGAAACTTTGCTTGAGTGAGGATTGATACCCTCCCTACCATGCGCTTTGTATTTCTTGTCAATAAGGGGGAGAGAAAGTGAAATGCAGAAGATTCTCATTTTGACATTGACGGATTCATTTCAGAAGATGTTTAAGGTATTGACAACAAAATACAAAGGGGGAGATTGTTGGAACCACTTTGTGTATAAGGTTGTATTTGTTGTCAATAGTTGTCAATGCAGATCAAAATGAAGGTAATCATGAAATACTCCGATAAAGTAGAGGAGTGGTGATTCAGACGATTGTTGTACTGATCGTAAGTTCAAAGAACATGTGTCAATGGTGATACATTGTTTACAACAATGAAGAATGTGAGGAGTAATCCATCCAAGGATGAGTAAAGAAGGATGGTGTTTTTTGATGAAGACCATGCAATTCCTCATTATTTCATGAGAACAATGGGTTTTGATGAAGACCATGCAATTACTCATGATTGCGTGAGAACCATGCTAGAGACTTCTTGACGGATTAAATCACATGGTTTGCATGAAGTTGATCATGACAGTTGATGAAGGAGGCAATGTGCCAATGAGTTGACTTATGAAATGTCCATGCACATAACATTGTCATAGAAGATGACGATACTAAAGCTGTTCCTTCATAGAATACATATCACAATAGTAGAGTTTGTGATAAAAGCAAAAGAGTTGCTGAAGGATACAGATCCCCAAGAAGAAGTGTTGTTGAGGTGATCATGCTTGTCGAAAAAGCAAACAAACGACATACAAATTTGTTGACAAAGGAGATTCAATGGTGACATGTCGAGTTCAAGAGTTGTGGTCAACGATCTATGTTTGAATCAAGAACATCGACAGAGGAATGGATGATCTGGAGGCGGTACAAAAAGAGCAGATACAAGGTGGCGTCGTTTTCCAGTGTTTTCCAAATTTCAGGGCCTCAAAATCAACAAATAAAGAAGAGTGATTTTGGCAAAGGGACTTGCGCGCCGAGCTCATGGAGGATGAAAGACTTGCGCGCCATATGTTTTTGAGGATCAGAACATCCAAATTTGGCTAAGGAAAGAAGGTCGCGCAAGTGTTGGTTGGGTCGCGCAAGTGAGTTGCGCGATAGAGTTTATTGAAGACAAGACTTGCGCGCCGTCTATGGACTTGCGCGCCGTCTATGGACTTGCGCGCCGTCGAGGGACTTGCGCACCGCCGCGCAGGGGGTCCAGTTTGCCTATAAATACTGGACCACCCCTCCTCATTTCTCACGGAGCTCAAGACTTTGAGATTGTTCGAGCTCTCGTCGCGCAGGTGGTTGAACCGCGCAAGTGGTAATTGGGTCGCGCAAGTAGAGGTTGCGCGCCGACTGATGGTTGAGCGCCCCAGGTGATTTGGGCAAGGAAGGAAGTGAGTCGCGCAGGTTTTAAGTTCAAGAAGGCAGTGTCGCGCAGGTGCTTCAGTGACACTTGCGCGCCAGTTTAGACTTGCGCGCCTGAGACTTGCGCGCCGCCGGGAGGCTTGCGCGCCGGGCTTGAAAAGGAGACCCAGACACTGTTGAAGCACGCCCGCCTTTCTGGAGCTGCACAAGAGCTAATGATTGCCTGATACTTTCGGTGCAAAGCGAGGTTGAAGTAGAAATCTAAAAGATACATGCATGATCTCATGCATACATGGAGAACTGATTCTGAAAACGCCGAGTAAGCTGAGCTTCATTAAGTAAGCAATCACATCAGTGATTGTGATTCAGGCAAACGAAGACAAGGGGATCTAGTGCATTCATTCATTGGGCTAAAGAAGAAGGATTGAACTAAAAGGAGCATCAAATCTGAACCCTGATGCAAGCAATGTCTCATGCTGAACAGGAGACGAAGAACTTCAATGCACACCTATTGAAGAGACCTTCACGTCTATAAACTGAGTGGGACTTCACCAACGGCAGTGAGCCAGGGGGAGTCAACGGGAGTGACCCAAGGGACGCAGTGAGCTATCCCTGAACAATTGTAAAGGCAGTGAGCCTGGGACAGAGTGACTGTACCCGAACCTTTGTAATCTACAGCTAGTGAAGCATAGTGGATTAGGTACGACCGGCAACCTGTCGGCGTATGCTCCTTGGACGTAGCCCTTAGTGGTGAACCAAGTAAAATAGCTGTGTCATCTGTCTCTGCATGTGAATGTTTAATTGCTGTTCATATCCATCATACAGGTTTAAGTAGTTCCTACCAACGTGGGAACAAGATCCACAACTTTAAGAAGAAAAAGTTGCCACCCTGATTCACCCCTCCCCTCTCAGGGTGTCCCGGGGTTCTACAGTTGGGTCTTTTAATTTACATATTGTTATGTTGGGATAAGTTATCATATATCCTTATTGATGTCAATTTTATGTCCAAGTGATGAGATACACTTTTTATCTCTCATCAACTCATTTTGATGTGACGCCGTTAGGCTGTCAAGGGAACTTTTTAACCCAATTTCGATTTCTTTGGGTTCAACATGTAGTCATTGAATATGTCATCCATTGAATATGTGTGAATGACCTTTTATTGTTTTACACTTAATATAAACTTATATTGGGTGTATTTATATTTGTCACACATATTTTTGAGATTGATTCTTCCTTAATTTAAGGATACCATCTTTATAAGGGATTTCATCACATTTGACATTTCTATTGAGGGTTTATTGTTGTTATTCACCAATTCACTCTTATATGGTGTATATACTGTCCTTTGGATTATTATATCATGAATACATTTATTCTCATGATATTATAAAGTTCTGACTAAATGTTATTCCTCAACTATTGTATTCAAGTGTCTCTAATTTTGGTAAAACCCCTTTAACCAAAATATTGTTTTAAATGTTTTAATTATTTGTTATTATTAATATCCATGTTTTTAAAATGGTTTTAAGGATTTATTTATATGGATATTAATGGTTTGAAATTTTATGTTTCAAGGTGTTATGGGACACTTTGATTCAAAAATCTCTTTATTAAATGTTTTAAATGGTTTTGGAAATGGTTTCTTTTTGAATGGATTCATTATTTCAATATACTAAAATGTTATATTGTGATTGAAAAGTGGAAATGTTATGTTTCCTTTATGCATGTTTTAAGTGATACATTTATTATATGGTTCTTGGGCATTGTTATGAAAATGGGTGGTTCTGTGATAAACTAAGGGCGAGTGAGCCCGTTATAGCTCTCCAATGCATTGGGTAACGCGAAGGAGTGAAACGTTAAGGTTTCTCCGAAGAGATTTAGGGAATATACTGTGATGGGTATTCCAAACGTAACCAAGAGGGTTACTCCCCACGTAAGAATGTTATGAATGCCTCAAGTTACCTTTATGTCTTTTGTTTTCCATGATTTATTCATGGTTTGATGAGGTATGTTAAAGTGCCTATGTTTTATGGGTAAAGTATGATTTCATTCTTATGTATATATGAACTCATGTTTCCTTTCCATATTTTTATAACCCTTACTGAGCTTCTTATGCTCATCCCAAGTTTTTGAAATGTTTTTCACAGGACATAGCGTGGAATAGGGTCAAGGATGGGATCAAGGTAAAGTCATGCTACCTAAAACATGGAACTATACATGTTTCTTTTAAAGACTTTTTGATTTATGGAAATTTAGTAGAAGCAACTACTTTGTAATCTTTTGAGATGTAATAGTTATGTCATAATTCTATAAAACTCTAAACCTGAAAAGATCCTCAATGTGAATTACTCATTTATTTCAATATTAAGTAAGGTTTATGGCTGGGGCCTTATAAAAACTCAGTATATTAAGAAGTCTCATTCCAATCACTATCAACGAACTCTAAAGTTTGACATTATGGATAAGGTATTGTTTAATGTTTCAACAAGATTGGTGAATTTATGGATGAGCCAACAATAGAAGCCAATACTCAGATTCACCAGACCCTTTGCAATTTTCAAGAGAGTTGGAATAGTAACCTATTAGTTATATTTACTTCCAGGTTGATGATTAATGATTGATATCTTCAGAGATTCACATATCCACCATAACTATGTAGACACATCTCATATCATTCATCTTGATCTGGTTGAGTCAGATGTGAATGCTTCTTCTGAGGAGTATCTAGGGTGTATCATTGTTCAAATAATGAAGTCCATATCAGATATGTTAATTCCTCATGATCAGGTGCCATTTGAGAATGACCATGTATAGGATGAAACCTAAGGCTGAGAGGATTATGTTTGTACTTGGTTCCTAGAGATATCCTTATATGACATTTTACTACCATTAAATTGTAATCTTGGGGATGAGTTGTTTTAACGAGGTAGATTGTAATGTCCTGGTTATTTTGGGAGGTATGGATCATTTATTTCTTAGTTTAATACTTTTTTATCTACATAAAAGTTATTAAATGTTAAATATGGTTTTTTTGAAAATTTGGGGCTTATTCAAACCCTAAATCTCCATTTTTTATAAAATAGGTGAGGTATATAGTTAACACATGATTAGTGATAAATTTTCACCTCCAACTTTTCACCCAAGTAAGGGTAACACATGGTATTTTCAATGATGAAAGAAAGCCATATCACTGGGAAAAATGTTCCATTCATGTTGTAGAGGGGATTTGAATGGTTTGGTCACCTTTTTACCAATTTTTCATCAACTTTTTAGGGGTAAAACCTTGGACATTTTTGGTAAAGGGTTGGTGCATAGTTTGTCCAACCATGTGTCTTAATTGTGTTCCTCTTTAAAAATGGCAGAAATTCCCATTTTACCAAACCATTAATTTAATCTTATTCCCAAAATTTAGTTTCTTTCCCTCACATAACACCTCCTCTATTTATTCTAAGCACTCATCTATATCCAAATAGTCTTTTAGTTACTCCTTCATTATTTATCTAATTCAATAATTGTTGGTCACATTGGATTCATCTCATTATGCTTTTAAATCAATTTCCTTATTTTATTCCTATATCATTCAATTTGATATTCAATTTACATCCGAGATAATGGGGTCTATTTTTAGTTAATTATTTAAATTCATTAATTTATCCTATTTAAAATATAATTTCAATATAATATTGGATGGGGAGTTATCTTCTAGTATAATATTGATGGAATCATGGTTTCCACTAGAAGATTTTATATCAAAAGAGAATGCTTCTATTTTGCACAAAAAACCTCTCATTTGTCACCTATATAAATTGGTTCTTTTTCTAATAAAATGTGTAGACATTGTTGAGGTGCTCATATAGACAAATGATGTTTTTACATGTTTTCTAACTCAAATAGTTCCACATATTTGGTTGGCTCAATATATTCCTTCACACTTTCTCCATACCCATAAGACAAAATAACCTCTAGAGGGAGTATGCTTGAATTTTGTAATTAAAAGTGTAAAAATGGAGTACTTAAATAATTAAATGAAATTTAAGGAATTTGAATGGAAATACCATTTCACTAGACTAGGATTAATCATGAATCATACCAATAAATAAATGGGATTTATTTTGAAATTTAAATTCCATAAATGTACTAAATTAGTAAATAATGAGTTATTGTCATGGAAAATGAGATTAAATGAAATGTGAAATGGATTAAACTTCTCTTGGATTTTATTATGACCATTGAATAGATTTAAAGGATGGACTACATTGCAAAAGACCAAGATTATCCCTTCGCTTAACCCTAACTACCCATTAGATGCCACCCAATTCATGGATATATTTCCCAGAGTTGAAAACCCCCTTGGACTCAATCCTTGTATAATATTGATGACAACTTGGCTATATCTCTGGGGACTCATCCATTACATTCCTCTAGATTTATAACACCATGGACTATCTTCTTATATTCAGCATGATTTTTTAGGATATGGACCTTGTAGGATTCTTTCTGTGGGATCTAATAATGTATATCTTCATGATAATTCAGACTTTTTCCTACGTATTGATGACTTTATCATTATCGGTGTTCATTTTTTAAGGTTTCAACCTTGGATTACGCTCAATACCTTATAGAATGACTGTATGTGTTACCAATATGGGTAGTCTTGAACTTATAAAATCATTATCTCCTTCTTCAAACATTAATTACTAATTTGTTACTATTATTATCAGATGGTAACTTAATCAGAGACAACCCATATTAGTCCAATGTTTGTACGGATGGTTAGTCATCAAATTAGGAGCATGATCCTAACATAGTTTTTCATATAGTTTTTTTTACATTTATTACACCTACACACGGTTTCACTTAATAATATATTATTGGATATAATAAAATTTAATTGGCAGTGGTCTACTGATTTTTACACACACCTTGTTTGAGCCACCTAATGGTACCTAGAATGAATTAATGGAAACAGGTAGGTACAAGGGGAATCTCCAAGCTTTGGACACTTGAAATTTGTTCTAGGATAGATTATGGGAGAAGAAAACCATGACTATTCTCAGGATGCTATTGGATGTAGTTTTTTTATTTTTTTTATTTTTTATAGAATGTATTATGAATTCCAACTTCCATATTCCGTTTGTATTCTGTTATTTTTTTCACAGCATCATGACATGATTTTTTATGATAGAGATATATATCTATTTGGTGTTTATGCTACCAATTTTATATGATAATTATTTATTTGGATACTTCTTTATTTCTTATATGATGTTATTATATCTTTCAATTTTTGATATATATGTTTTTTACTATTGTTCTCTACTATGATAAAGAGGGAATAGTCTCTCATTCATACTATCAAAAACCCATAAGGATAGTTGGAAACTATTGGTGTATGGAGGGGAAGTCATAAGTCCAAGTGTCTCCCTAGTTTTCTTACTTCTCATTTAACATGACCTGGGATGATACATTTTAGATGTGCGGTTCCTTGAATTTGTAGTATCAGTATGTTATTTTTCCATTGTGGCATGTGATTGAAGTCACTTTTTATGTTGAAGAGATGTGTTTTGTTGATTTTTCTCCTCATTTACGATAGATTTCATGAAACATTTAATAGTGGGGATTCCTATGATAGGTCTCTAGTTAGTTTTGGTGGTTTAGGAAAGTTATATTTAGAGGAAG
Organism: Viscum album; assembly: GCA_963277665.1. Classification (NCBI taxonomy): domain Eukaryota; kingdom Viridiplantae; phylum Streptophyta; class Magnoliopsida; order Santalales; family Viscaceae; genus Viscum; species Viscum album. The sequence continues at coordinate 1,207,499,625 of OY728138.1, forward strand.
ATGATATTAAATGGTTTTATTGGTTTTTCCATGAGAACATGAATGTGGTGCATTAGAAATGCATAAAACTGGTCCCATCGATATGATTGAGGTGCTGAAGATGACTGTTGGATTCACTTATCTCAGATTAGAATCCTTTATTAAGGAATAATTATCGTATCCTCCCGTTTTAAGAGTTTTAAAAATTTTGTATTTTATTTTATACATATATTTTGTGGAAATTTAAATTTATAACTATATTACTACCCTTATGTAGGGAATAGGGTTTACATACAGGTAAAAGGACTATTAAAAAGTGTAGTTTTGTTTTTTATGTTTTTCACAATCATAAAACTTGTCTTACTTAAATATAAATTGAAAATAATATCCACTATATAGGGTTAATCACGTCTTTATAAGGGTAAGAATAGTTGGGTAAGGTTATTCTATTCTTTCATAATTTCAATCAAGAGAAACCATATGCTCATGTAAGGGTAAATCCTTCCTATTTAATGGAAACTATCCAACTATGTAAGGGTAACCATAAGTTCTTTAAGTGTAAACTATGTTTTCTATAGGTCATGTAAGGGTAATAATCTATGCTTTTTAATTGAAATCAGAATATGTTTTGGTATTACATTTCCACCACTAAGTAAGTTTAAAAAAACATACCCATATACATAACAATAATTCCATGTTTGGATAATAATTTTTAACTTTTTTTATAATTTCCACCCCTTTTCCCAATAATGTATCCATAATGAATTTAGACTATTTTAAATGAAAAAATGTTTTGGGAATTAATTTTATTAAATCATTAAAGGATCATGATCCTTTTTAGAAAATACATTAAACACTCTATAATTAAGATTTGGTTGAATAAAAATTTAAATGGTTAATTTAACATAATTTTTTGTACATGAAACCAGTATTCATTTTCCCTAATTGTGATATTCAAACCCTTTTTTATTAACGTTTTTGGTATACCTTTACATTTTGGAAGAATGGATCATCTTCATCCTGATTTAGAGAATACTTATTCGAATGAACCAAGTTCTTAACTAATTTTCTAGGAATGGAAGAATTATCACCTCCCACCTCTATTCTAGGTTATAGAGTTTTATATAGAAATAAATGACCTAGACCTTTTTTTCATAAAAATTTTCCTCATTATTTTTTTAAAATATTTATTATGATTTCTTGAGAAAATGAAAAAAAATTCATAAAATGATAATTAATCCCTAACTATCAAAATAAAAATAATAATTATTATTATCATTATTATCTCAAATTATTCAGGATATGGAGTATTATTATTTCATTTGTTGATTGTATTTTTTTTTGAAATAATAATAATTTATTCATTTCCATAATTCCATGTTGATCGTTTTGAACCAAATGATAGTCAGTAATGTTTTAAGTGACATTTATGTGATAAACGCTTACTCTAAAATCAATGAACTTGAGATTGGGGTTAGTGTACTATACTCTATGATATTTTGTATGTTTATTGATGTGATATATGTGGTTCATCACTTTGGTCAATGTTAAATTAATTAATATTGTGTTATTAATGAATAATAATTTTTTATAAATAATGATCATTAAGTATTAATTAATTAAAGGAGCACACCTAATTAATTAACAAGGATCCAATACCTATTTGGACCTTGTGAGTTGCATTTTTTCATAAATTTTGATGGTTAAAGATTGACTAGTCGTGAGCCCATGATACCTTTTTTTAGTGATTAATCACACGATTTGTGTGTGTGGCTGATAGATCCCATATTGGATATTTGGACACAGTTTTATGTTGTTTTTTTCTTTTTAAGACATAGATCTCTTAATAGCATGTTTATTTTGACCATATATATATATATTAAGAATATTTATGATATTACATGCATTTAATGCTTCCATGATGTTATAAATTATCATAAAAATGTGTCAATATTTTAGGATAATGATCATAGGTGGGAATTTTCATAGCCTTATGAGATTTTCTCTTGATATGAATTGTTTGTTCCTTTCAATTACAAAACATTTATTATTGTGTTGTAGATCATGTGAAACTAGGTTTTTGTTTATGAGGTGGTTATGTTGTTTAGACTGGTTTAAAAACCCCTTAGTGGGGTTATGTGATGACATAATGTGGGATAAAAACAAAAACTAGTCTTCTAATATAGGTATGTGATCCCATGAATAAGGGTTATATGTTGTTTAAATTATAGCTGATTGGGGAAAAATAAATTAGGTTGGTCTATCATGATTGAGGAAGTATATAAGTGAGTTTTTTGATGATACCAGTTTGGGATCCTATGGACATGGGAAATAAGTTGTTTAGAATATTGTTGAATAGGGATAAAAATATGGGTCTTGTTCTGTTTTTTATAATTACATTAGTCAAGGTGGGGTGTGCGGTGTTCCTAGTAATGAACACCATCAGGGGTAGGTGTGTGGTGTTCTTAGTAATGACCCCTATTTGAGTGGGCTGTGGGTTTTCCTTTTAGGTATAATTTATATTCTTGGACTAATATGAATATGGTGCCAATTGATTTGGGGTTCATGTGAAATGTAACTCAATAGGTGGTGACATAATTTCTTATCCTATTTAAATCCACTACAGCATTTAGCTGAAGTAGGTATGTATGGGGGTTTATGGATTTGTGGTAAGAGAATGGCTTATCATTAAATGGTTGTTTATTTCTTTATTACATTGTGTTATTATTCTATGATGTGGAGTTATGTTTTTATAATTTATCTTCATAAGATATTATCACACATGTGAACATCGAATATTAACCATTAAGTAATAGACTGTACTATTTGTTTCCAACTTATTTATACTCACACGCTACCTCAGCGGCCATGGCACTTGAATTCTAATGAATCCCTCACTTGTTTCTAGTATAAGTTAGGATGAGTACATTGTTTATCATCTACAGGGATATATTTCTATGAGTGCAGATACAAGAATTATATGTGTCTTGGAGTGGTAGAAGATCCTCTTTCACTTTGTTTTTTTTCATGTTTTTATATGAAATTGGCCTGATGGGTGGTTGATAACTTGTAATAAAGTGGGATTCTGTTGATTCGACACACATTAATATAGTTTCTATATTATTGGAATATAATTAATATAATGTATTAATAATTACATATTGGGTTATATAAATGCTTTTGGGAACTCTTTCATATGGTATAGTCTCCCTGTGACTCTACATGGACTCTTATTTTTGTCAGAAGCGTATGGATTATGGGGATGTATGTGTTCTTTATGTCATGAGGAATTTCATATTAGACCTTGTGATTATGGTTGGGATTTTATATACGTGTATGACAAAAAAAAATTCTTATACCAATGTTATTATCTCAAGGAACATGTTAATTCCTTTAGTCTTATAAATTATAAATCATTATTCAATGACACTTGATTATGATCTATGACATACTAGGTAAGGTTTCCTGATGATATGATTTTGTTCTCATACACTAATGCACAAGTTATTATTAAATTATAATTAATATATCCATTGTTTACCCTTACTAAACATATAGTTTCACTCTTTCTAATTTTTAATTTACTATAGTTATAAAGAAATGTTTAAATATAATATGTCTAAGATGGATTCTTTTAATGAATAAATTAGTGGTAGATTTTATAGATCTCTTATTTCTATGTTATTTATGTCTCCTTGTTTCCAATGATAATAAAACTTCAAATTTAAAAATTCAATACTAAAAAACTATGTTTATCCAGTTCTAGACATTTAACATCGCTACATAAAATTACTATCAAGGACCCCCTTTATCAGTGCTAGAAAAATAACTATTAAATGGTGATCATTATCATTGTTTGAAAAAATATTCTGGTAAATGGCCCCCATTATCCTTTCTAAGAAAAAAATAGTACTGATAAAGGATGACTCTTTATTAGTTCTTTTTAGAACTTTAAAAATAAGCGTTGATTAAGCCACCATTTATCAATGATTTTTTATAGCACTGATAAATGGTTTATTTTATAATAAAATATTTCTTTAAAAATATATATTAATATATAAATATATTTATATTAATATAAATATTATATATTATTTTTTAAATAAGTTTAAGGTAAGGATAAATAGACATTTACACTTAATATATAAGATATTTAGTGAAAATGGATAATAAAATAATGAAAAATCATATTAATTAACAATATTCTAATTATTATCAATTAATGGTCCTTTAATAACATTAAGATGACATGGAAATTATATGAATTAATAAAGGACCTAAGATAAGCTGAAAACATCACCTAAACTTAAAACCAAAATAACATTTGATTTGAGAGTCATTTTGGACTCTACCACATTTCAAATCAAATTCTATAATGATTTGTACACAACGGTGACCTGAGGGAGCCCATGGTCAAAAGTTTCAAGGTGAAAATGCCTTTAATGGCCTCCAAAACTGAGTTTTCAGTCAAAGGTATCCAAATATTATAACATTAAATATATTTTCATCCTCATTTAAGGGGGTCTTATTATCTGTTTTTAGTGGGGACTGAATTTATTCCCAGGTCTTACACTATTTTTGACATTTTGTTATTTTTGTTTTTTCATTTTTCATAATTTAGTTTTATTTATTATTAAATATATACAAATTTTCTTATATTTTCTTTTAATAAATCACTTATGTAGATACATATTTCAACATATTTAAGTATAAATGTACATTAAAAAATATAAAATAAATATTTTTTATACATTTTATTCAAAGAAAAAAAATTATTGATTTTATTTACCTTATAAAAATGAACTAATATTTATATATATATATATATCAATATAAATAATGTTTATATATAAATATGTGTGTCAATGACTATAAAATATATATGTCTATATATATTCAAATATTTTAAAATAAATTTATATTATAAAAATGTATTTAAAACAGTATCTTACCATTTTTACATCATATATATATATATTATACATTAAATATGTCTCTATTAATAAATGGATATAAATTTATATTATGTTCTAGTTTATGTAAATGAATATGATATACAATATATTTATATAAATGTAAGAATATATACCATACAAACAAAAAATATATATATTTTTTAAAAATTTATTTAAAAATAATTATATAAATATATGAATAATATATATATATATATATATATATAATTAAAAAGTGAAAAACAATATGGTGTAGTGGTGATGGCATTCTATCTTCAATAGGGAGGTATATGGTTCAAATCAAGTCGTGCGTGGGTGGATGGAAATTCCGAAAACATCACTAAATGGGTGGTGGATTGAAAAAATTCATTAAAGGGGTTATAAAAGCATTTCTAAAACTATCATGCTCATAAAGGTATAAAAAATATAATTTTTTCCACTTTAACAGTGATAAAAACCGTTGCTAAATGTATGCAATTGTGGTTAAAGCCTTCCCTTTAACATTTCATGTGTAGACAACTCTTTATTACCACTATTAAAAGATATTTACTAGAACTATTAAAACCACGTTTTATAATCGTGAATGGATCATAATTTTATTTATTAAATATTTGTTAATTAATAGTAAATATGTTTGTAAGAAAGTTATGGGTCTCTATTTTTTGTACCAAAGATAGGGTTTGTGAATTATTGGAAACAACAATGAGAAAACTATAATGAAAACACCGGGGCTTTATCTAAGTATAGGATAACTAACTAATGTTTGCATAAAGAATATATTATGTGGTTGTACAAAAAATATATCACCCTCGAGATACTAATAGAGGTAATGGTTTTGGAATAGATTCATCTAGACATAATAACCAAAAAAGAGTTTCTCAAATATATCGTATATGTTATTCTATTAAATAGTATGTATAACCTTACTCTGCACCTAGTTTGACACCACCATTAAATATTCTTGGTGTAAATAACATTTAATTATAAACCATTGTGAAAGAATTGATTTTATGATCGTCATTAATGACCTAGGATAAACATATTTTTTAGTAGATCAATATGATTTTGTCATGATTTAGATATCCAAAAAATGATTTTAATGATTATGTGCTTTCCTACTTTTATTTTTTCTTCTGAAAACATGATTTATGTTTTTAGTCAATGGATAGAACCTGAAATAACTTTTTTAATGCCGAATGTGATAGATAATACAACAATTTTACTCTAGAAAAAAAATTATGATATTAAAAAAATATTGTTTCTATGATTACAAAACTCTCTCAAGCTATGAATCATGTTTATCTACCAAAGAGAAATTGATGGAACAAAATTATATTGTGTCCATTCTAAAATAATAACCAAATTATTTTACTGTTTCCACTTATCCACATGGATATGAGTAATGTATGTATTCCATAGAAAAGATCTTTTCTATTATATAGTGTCTGAAACATGAAAACATTATTTAATCAATTTACACATTAGAATGTGAAGCATATAAATGGTGGAATATTATCAAGAACAGAAGGAAATATGAAAAAATTGACTCCATGGATTGTTATGAGTTTAAGAAAATATTTTTCGATAAATACTTTCCTTTTATTATTATTATGAAAAATGAGGTTTAATTCCTTATACTAAAAAAATATGTTGAATCCATAAGTTTATATGAGTCAATTTTTATATGACTTGTGGTGTTGAGTTATGGTATTATCATCCAACAAGAAATTAATGTGGATTGAATCCTCATTATCATAAAACAAATTATCCAAAATGTGTTACCCATAAGATACATTAGTAGCTATGATGAAATGGTTTAATGTTATATCAGGGAGGAAATGGATTTTATTATTACCCAACAATATCATGTTTTGGATAAGAAATTATATTCTAAATTAAAGTTAAATTAAAATAAAATTTATATTCAGAGAAAAATATGTAAGATTCCATTAATGCCTGAAGTTTGGAAGAAAACATTGAAAAAACATTCTTAAAGTGACTGTATATTTTTTAATGTATGGAAAGGATGTTTATCAATGAAATAAAATTACAAAGTTATGGGAAGTAGATGTTAGAAAATGATGTAGAAAAGAACCACATATTTGACAAAAAATACTCGAGTGTTTCGGATGCAATGAGTATATGAATTAATAAAACTAGTTTTCAAATATATCGGTTAATAATGATGATTGACATTAGAAACCTCTCAAGATAAGAGACAAAGGAAAATATCTCATGATCAAGACTGCTAATGTGGTATATGATAAATAATTGGTGAAAGGTATAATTATAGTCTACTCATGATTTTTTACTCTCTTATTCGACTCTTTATCTACACACTCTTTTTATATATAAAGAATTTTCTATGGATATCACATAATACCTCAATTATTAGATGACAAAATATTATTCAAAATACCTAATGGTGAAATATTCAAATCTCATGTACATTACTCTTCTCTGATTGATTTTTGGGAAAATTTTCTTCCTATAACACTAATTATTATTCCTCTAGTGGAATTAGATGTCATTTTTAGTAATTATTTCATTTTATATAAATTCCACATGAATTAACAAGTAATGGAAGAATAAATTTTTATTCTGAGAAAAACATTGATCGTCTATCAGTGTGATTAAAATTATAAACTTTTGATGTAAATTGAATCCACATTATCAAATTTTATTACCATTAAAAATGGCTGTTTATCCCAAATTGTTGGGAAGAAAATATAGAAAAACATTTGCCTATTTTGTGGGAGTTTGTTGATATATTTCAAGAATAGTTACTCATTCTTCCATTAAATTGTGATATTGATTTTTTAATAAAACAAATACCTAGTGATATAACTATTTAAATTAATATATAAAAAATCTCCCATAATGAGTGATAATAATCGTAGAAGATACTCATATAGAATCTTGATAAGTGATTAATTCATCCAAGTGTGTAACTATAAGGTTCACTTTTTTTAAGAAGAAATATAGATCAATGTGACTCTTTAATGAATATCGAGAACTAAACAAGATCTCATTCAATAATAATTCTCATCTACATCTTATTGATGAATTTTTATATCAATTTTATGGATCTCAATATTTTTCCTTCATTTATCATAGATCCTGATACTATCAGTTGAGGTTAAAAAATGAATAAATAACAAATACAACCTTCTATTCAAGGTATGGACCCATTGAATGCATAGTGATTCTATTTGGTTTTACGAATTTCCATACTATCTTCATTGATTTAATGAAAAATGTCTTTATATATTACCTTTATGATTTTGTAGTAGTGTTTTTAAAATATATTTCTATTTATGCCAAGGGTATTTAAAATCATGGATATCACTTGATGATTGTACATAAGACCATAAATAAGGATAATCCATATGAAATATTTACCAATTGTGAATTTTTGTTATATAATGTTTCATTTTTGTAATATAATCTCAACAATGGGTTATCAATGGATCCCTAAAAGATGGATGTTTTTAAACATTTCCCTAGACTAACAACTCTGATTGATATCTATAGTTTTCAACATTTTTCTATATATTATCAACGCTTTGTGGATAAATTAACATGTATTTTAACTAACACATGAAATTAACTCAAATGAATGTAATGTTCCAATGGATAAGCAAATATGGGTTAAATTTAAAATGAACATATGTTATGTTTAGTCAAGGAAACAATTATTACACTACACTATTGTAAAGAAGTGTTTTTTATCTTTATTGATGAATCAAATAAGTGATTATGATTCTTCCTCCAATAAAATGATAAAGTGATAGATTATGACTCATGAAAATTGATGGTTAGTGAGTCCAATTAAAAAACTGAGGATTCCAAGTATTCTATTGTAATTTTCTCATTAATGATATAGAGACATAATATTTACAGTGCCTTTTTGACATATATAAATATATCATAAAAATTAAAAGTATATATTCACTCATATATAGTTGAATATTTTCTATAGAAGATTGTGGGATTTGACTAAATATTAGGAATTCTCAATACATTACCACCCTATGAAAGGAAACAATCATCTAGATGATCTTATTCTAAAGGGTTATACTATCTAATATATGATCACGGTCATAAAAACAATAAAATATTTATATATTTAAATTGGATAGATATATAAATATTGAAGGAAGGGAGGAAATATTATATTAAAAAAAATTGGTTTAATCGTCATTCTAAAATTGAGGTTTAAATAGGTGTAGAAGCAAGATGTATAGTTGAAAAAGATGTTGAGAAATTTTCATGAGTTGAACCTAGATTGTGATGGAATTATAAGGATTATAAACCATGTATATGTCTCGTCGATGCCAGATTCGAAAAAATATATTTTGGATGAAGCTCATAGTTAATCATACCTTATATATAATGGATGTATAAATATGTATAGAGTTCTAAAATATTATTTGTAGTGGGGAACCTATAAAAGATATTTTTAAGAGTATGTATATGGGTGAATTATATTCTAGAACATTAAGGCTATGAGAAATAATTCTAAGGGGATTATAAAATAATTACCCACACATTAATGGAATTGTTAAAACATCCCCATTGATATTGTCATCATACTCTTAAAAAACATCTAAAGAACATAATTCTGTTTGGGATATGGATAATCACTTTATAAATTCAATAAAATTTATTTCAATAAGTGAATATCTATCTATTGGTTATATTTCATTAATATACATTACATAATTGGTGATGTTATATTTATAACTATATCCTACTATATCTCACAAAGATGTAATGTTTTCCTTAATGTTCTAGATAATTATTCAGTATGATTTGAATTTAGAGTTGTCCTTCACATACTAATTATCATACTCATATTGATTGTTAGTCTGAGAGAACCATTCAAACACTGGAGGATATGTTTATATATTTTTATCTATATTTTATATGTAGTTGAGATCAACACCTTCCTATAGTCAATTTTTTTTAATAACAATTGATTCAACGTGACAAATCAGATGGCTCTTTTAGAATACTATTATAAAAATAAGTGTATAAATATAACATGTTGAGATGAATTTAGAGAAATAAATCAATTTGAATCTATGTTAGATGAGGGTATGATAAATAAAGTCAGATCCATTCAACAACATATCATGGAAGTTTAATCTTGGCCAAAAAGTTATGTTGGAAATCATCTACAAAATCGAGAATTCAATGTATGTGAGAAAGTATTCCTGTGAATTTATCTACAAAAGAAGGTTATGTGATTTATAATGAAGGATAATATAATACCAAGGTATATTATCCAATTCTAGATACTAAATAGAGTGGGGATGGTAAATTCTTTCTTGGTGCTTCCACTGAACCCCTATCAAGTTTATGAAGTGTTCCATGTATCTATTGAGAAAGTTCATAGTTAATCCTCTAGTGTACTGAACTCAATGGTTTACCAATAGGAAATAATCTTTCCTATGAAGTATAACCTGAAAAGAATATTGTATTTTAGCAATAATTTCATACACTATAATACAACTCATGTGGTTAAAGTTATCAAGAGGAACCATAAATTCAAGGAAGATACTTGGGTACCTGTAAATGTGGTGAAAAAACATATATCATCATTTTTTGTGCTATTGTGATGGAAATTTGATATCATAATTCCTTTTATAGTGGTATAATGTTACACATTTAGATTTTATAATATATTTACCTTCAAATATATTTAATATCTTCAATAGCTTGCGATATATACAATTCTGAGACCCAATGAACGGTGATATTGCATGTAATTATAACCTAAATGTCAAACTGGAAGAGTGAATAGTAATTAACAAATTTTTAAAATTAGGTTTAAATATTTATGATTTTTAAGTATATTGATAAAAAAGAACCCTATTTTTATTATTTTCATTATATTATTTAAAATTATTTTTTCCTCAAAAATGGTTTTTATTGATTATTCATTGAATATAATATTATTAATTTATATCAGTTTTAGAAATTTCATTTTAAAATGAACTTATTTTTTAAATAAACATTTAAAATTAATTTTAGAGTGAATTTTTTCTAAATGTTCTAAAAATTATAATTTTTCAATGAAGAGAGAAAAATAATGAATTTTATTAATAAAATTTGTCTTTTCAGTTAAAAAAATTTTAAAAGATAAATTTTTTTAAGTGCTATTATAAGTAAGATAAGTTAATTTATAGTATTAATTATTTAATTTTTTCATTCTAATTAATTTTATTATGTTTTTTTTATAAAAACTTTTTGTACGTACAAAAACATTTTTCAATAAAAATTCTTTTCGTCACAATTTTCATGTTTAATGTTTAATTAATTTCTAATCCATAAACTAATTAAGCCTTATAATATATATTCCATATTTTTAATCAACATAATTAATATTTTATTATAAGTAAAAATTAGTTTATGGTCATAATTAATATTAAAAATAGTAAAAATATATTACCATGATTAAGGTTAAAATGAATTTACTGAGAATATTTTTGGGGTATTAAATGAAGGGACATTGGTGGATTTGGAAATTAAACTTGTCTAAAATATTTATTATATCTATATTTTGACCTAATTATACACCAAATTCTAATAATTTTTTATTTTTTATAATTTGAATTTAGTCTGAAATTATTATATTTTAATCTTTCAAGTAATTCAATGTGTATTTTCTCCCCCGTTTATAAATGGAAACCACACTTTTTTATTCTTTAAACTAATTTGAGCCACTTAGTTTGAAAAAAACATACAATATTAACTTTTAAAATTCTATATAGAATATGTATATTTGATTTTTCCTTAATTACTATCCCAAAGGTCCTTAAGAATAGATCTAAAGGATACCTACTAAATAGGAGGTTATCATAATACCTAAGATCTTTAAATTTATTTCTTATTCTACCTCCAAAAAATAAGTTTTATTCATTATAATATAATAATTTAAATATTAGAAATATACATACATTTTATTATTATTATGTAACCATCTTTGGTCATTGAATTTTCTATTAAATGGAGAGTGATGGTATCACCTATGTGTATATGTGGACTACTGCCTCTCCATAACGATATAATTAATTTTCCATCACCATATTTCATGGATTGATATTATCATCGATTTAATTTTTATATATAATATTTATGATATAATTATTCTTCAAGAATTACAAATTCATGTATACCCTCTTAACATTTAATCCATTATGAAATAATAATTTTTGTCTTGTGTACGTGTAGAGTACCACCTTCATGAAGTTTTGTGGTGTATATATAATTTCCAATATAAATAAACGGTAATAAAGATATATTTGATGAATATATATGATATATATGATATAATAATAATTTTACTAAGGGGAATTATTATTTAACTTTCATTCATTACATCCATCTAAAATTAGAAAATTGTGATCATGTGTACATACGACATAATTTCTCCAAGAATGGTGTACATTAATTTTTCATCTCTACAATTTATAGATGACTATAGATATAATGTTATTTATAATAAATATTTATTATAATTATATAATTATTAAAATTATAGATATTGTGTAACCAGGATCAGTGGAAAATAATCAGAACTACTGAAAAAATCTCTCATGAAAAATGAAACATTTAACACCCAGAAATGATTCATTTATTAAGGATTTTTAAACAAATTTATTTCAAAATGGTATAAGTGGATAAAATATGATATTATAAGTTTCTAAATTTTTAATATATATATTTATAATAAATTTAAAAAAATTATTTTAGATGATATAGTGTTTATTAATTAATCAAAACTTTAGGTAAGGGATTTTAATATCACTTTTATTTCTCTGAGACACATGCCATATCCACAACCAAATTATTTTATGTGGTCTATATACAGCCCATGAAATTATTTTTTGGTCATTATAATTAAAATTATTATGATATATATATATTTTAGGTTTTATATTATTGAATGTTTTTTTTGAATGTTATCAAAATAGTATGGGCTTTATGGTAAAATATCATCATTTCTTGGGATTATTTACGATTATGTTCCCAGACAAAATATTTAAGGATCTAACACTCAATTTTTTCCTGAAATTTATTCTCCTATGGTTATAAATGAAACATTCAACTAATTTTACCACTTTATTCTCTTTGGCACTTAAAATGATCTGAGAAATGTTTTTAAGGAAAGAAAACATTATTTCTTCTATACTCTAGAATCTTTTCCTCCCATATGAATGTATTCTAAAAATATTTTTCAATATTAATTTGTTAATATCATGTGATTTTTTAAATACATATTTTACAATGATTTACTATTTATAAAGAAAATATAAAGTAGTCTTTTTTAAATATTCTAAAGGAGGGACTTTTGATTTATTTATAGAAAATTTGAGAATAATCTCAGTTTTACTGTATATATCTTCAAAAAAAGATTCCTACCACCATAGCTAATTAATTATTTGAAACATTAGTTACGATTTTATGGAAATTTGAAAATAAAAATTTTCAATTTTTTTTTATTTTTTATATTCCAAATAACTGATTCCATAATAAAAAATGTATTTTCTACATGAAATAATCCATGTGTTGGTTTAAAGTAATTTTTATTTAAAATTGTACAATTTGATGTTACCCATTATTTAATGTGGATATCATCCAATGATACCATCCTTGTGATATATATGGGTGGTTTATAATTACAATGATGATATATTTTGGAAAAAAATTTCTTTTATTTAAATTATACTATGATGAATTATTTAAATCATTATAAAACCCTTTTATTTTTCATGAGTGATAATATTTTTCAAAAAATTAATATTATAGAACATGTATAAATAGATTATGATTATGTAATGGGTGGAAATGAAATTATATGTCCCTAAAATTTATTTTTTAAATAATGATATCTCATGTGATAATAAGGAATTAAATGGAGAGTGGTACCTGTTTATTAATGGGGCTCTATGCGTTGTGATAGACTTGGCAGTGAAAATTGACTACGCATATGATGGAATGGGGAGTGAACCTAATATTCTATGATAGGATTGATAGTGAGATATGAATAAGTAAATTTTTTTATATAATATTAAATATGAAAGAATAAATATATTATGTCAATGTTATGCTCTCAAGGATCATGTTTATAAATTCCTTCATGATTTATGTCTTATGAACTTCAAAAATTTATTCCATGAACCTTAATTATGATATATGATTTTTTGGGTATGGTTTTAAAATTTTAATCTCAGTTACTCATACCTCAATACTCATGTTATTATTTATGGATCATTGATATCATCTTTGTTTACTAATACTATGTATTTTATCTCACCCTTTCTTATGTTTCCTTTCCCTAGCTTATGAAAAATGGTTTTATGTATGATATTCCTAATAAAAAATTTATTTATGAATAACCTAGAAGAAGAAAATTTATATCCCTTATAAATAATTTCTTTATGTATCTATGTTTCTAAAAACCTCTAACCATTACAGTTCTAGAATGAATCTTAATGTTATATAATGGATATTCATATAATAAGATGTAATGTTTATGTAGGAAAAGTATGGGTCATAATAAAATGAATAATATTTAATTAGTAAACCAATATTGGTTATTTGGGAAGTAGAGTGTGGTATTTTCTACATGACCAAAAACAATTATTAGTTGTTTTATATGCACTATATTAAATTTATTTTATTTTATTTTGATTTATTATCTATTTCCAAGAAAAAAAATTATAGGAATTTAATTTATTTGGGATTTTATGATTTTGAACATGTAAATTTGAACAATCAGTCTCCCCCTAAACACACAATTCATTATTTTAGACGAATCGAGTAAATTATTAAGTATTAAAGTGAGGATTTTATGTTCTCTACATTAGTTATTTTTTTTTATGGAATATCTAGTATTTATTACAATCCACTTACCACAAATAATTAATGTCTATATATATAACCATATATTATTATAGAAAATTTTTTGTCTGTAATTCAATGAACATTATCTATATTAATAACTTAGGTATAAAATTCAATAGGAATTTGATAAAAAATAAAAAAATCAACCACAAGAACATGATTTATATAGTATGGAAAAAGAACACACTATATAATTGAATTAAATTAATATAAATTGTAATATTTTTATTTTATGTGTGACTATGTTTAATGGAGTATTCTTATAATTAAACTATTAATGAAAGGTAGTATTGAACCTAAATTTCTTATGAATTATTATATAATATGTAATAGATGATAAAAAAAGTATTACGTTTATTTTTGAAAATTGAGGGATATTTAACCCCTATATGATATTTTATAGAGAAATGTTGAAATTGATGAAGGGAAAGATCACTAACCATTTAAATAATATTTCATTCATGGGAAGTTTCTACCCAAAAAAATATCCATAATCAAATAAATTGAGATATTTACAATAAAACACCAACTCCAAAAATGAATAGCCATTTTTAGTTTTTTACATTGGTATACAATACCTGAAATTAAACATGAAGGATTGATAAGTTTAACATTATTGGTCTATTATATAAATACATTTTTCAATATTACAATAGAGAAATAAAACTTATAGTGAAAAATAATCCTATATCCTGGATGATAATTCAATGATAAATTTTTCGTATCATTGGGAATGGAAAATAAAATAATGTATTAGCATATATGATCATTAAAGAAAAATTTAAAATGGAATCTTTCATGAGTTGATAAGTTTTTTTTAGATTGAAAAATTGTAAAATACATAAAAATCCATTTAATCAATAAAATGAGAATAAAAACTTATCCCTATAATATATAAACATGGAAATAACATGGGAATGAATAAATGAAATATTAATGAAAAAATCTATAATTTCAAACATCATGGTATTTCCTCCAAGGCATCATGCCAAGGCATTATGAATTATACCATTGAGGAAACATGAAAAGATATTTTACTGAAGTTATTGGAATACATAAAATACCCATCTAATTTGGATAACTATTTATATCATGAAATCAATCAACTCATTGAGAGTGTATATATAAATGGGACCCACTGTTAACATAAATATATCCAATTCATTCCTTATATATTGAATCAAAAATATAATAAATAATAAAAACTCATTATCAATCAATAAATTTCAATATTAAATAAATAATAGAGAATATAAATATTTCCCCACTAGATAAATAACATTCAAAATATGTTTCATTAATATTGATTTGTATGTATCAGTGGGATACGATTAATATAAAATGAAAATGATACATATATCCATGATACAAAACAATATAGCTATAACATATAAATAATAATAGAGAACATAACTAAAATATTACTAATTCCTCAAAAATGAATGTTTTTATGTAATGGAATGTCATTTGAAAATTAGAGGGGAAATGGAATCAGGATTCTAAAATAAACCTTCCTTAATGAAATTGTAGAAATTTTATAAAAATGATGTCTTAAATCATTTATAACCTCTATTCATGTGGTATTAAAAATAAATTTAAAATATTATTTGTGTAATAATTATAATTTTTTTGGAGAAACTATAATTACAATAAAAGTTTTGTATGGAAGATATAAGAAATTTAAGTAATACGATATTAGTTTTGAATCCTTTAAATAAAAATTATAATTTTTATTTAACATAAATTAAAATTAAAATTTCATAGAACACAGTAAATAAATATTTTATTTGAAAATTAATAAAAATTTATTGAGTGATCTATATAGAAAATAACGTTCATTGGGGTGGAAAATATTTTTCATGCATTATATATTGAAATGAACATTCATTTAATACTTTTCTAGAAATTAAAAAATTATTTTTATAGAAGATGATAAATACATTCCTTCTAAACCATTTTAATGATTTTAAAAGTTAGTATAAAACCCTTTAATGAATAATTTTTGTTTAGATGAAAACATCGGTGAATAAATTTGTAAAATATGCTTGTGGAATACATATATTACCATCGTAAAAAGGAAATAAGTTTTTTTAATGTTTAGTTTCTTGACTACCAACGAGTTGAAAAAGAGGAAATAAAAACTGGAATCCATATAAATAACTATATGAGAAAAAATAGGTTTAAGAATATAACAATAATATAATTATTTCAATGAAAATTTGAACAAAAATAATCTTGATTAAGAATGAGATTGTAAAATAAAACATTAGGACATTAATAATAATTTAATTAGAAAACCCTTAAAAAAGAAAACCTGATAAATTCATGTTATAAAATAGAAAATTTATATTATATATAATTTATGAACGAAATTAGGTATATAATTCAAAATAGGCTTCATATGAGTGGAATTGAGATGAAAAAACCCTTAACATGGATTTCATTTGCTCAAACGCATTATATTCTA
Source organism: Viscum album (assembly GCA_963277665.1). Taxonomy (NCBI): domain Eukaryota; kingdom Viridiplantae; phylum Streptophyta; class Magnoliopsida; order Santalales; family Viscaceae; genus Viscum; species Viscum album. The sequence continues at coordinate 1,207,516,941 of OY728138.1, forward strand.
CTAAATAATAAATTTAAATTTAAAAAATTCTTTATTAGTAACCATTTTCATTTATATTCCACTATTTATGGTTATTTTATTTTCATTTTTCAACCATTAATTGAATATTTTATTCTAAAATCGACCATTTAATGTTTTTCAGCAATTTCTTTGAAATTACATTGGAATATTGAATAAGAATAAAGTTGTAATGAAATTATTCAATTATCTATTTAAAATTTATAATTACATGAATATAATATTTCATAATTGTATAAAATTTGAAACTTATCTTTATATTGTGGTAATAGAAAAAGAAAATATATCATTAAAAGATGCAGTATCCCACTTGTATGAATGATGAAAGTTTAATTTTCCTTATAGTTAGAAATAAAGAAAATAACTAAAATGTAATATTTCAATAATTATAATTATATCATATCTATAATATATAATCAGAAAATATATCCTTTTAATCATTAATTAAACGTAATAATGCAAAATAAATCCCATCACTTCTTGGATGTGGATGTCCACACATACACATGAGAGACATTAACATTTTCTAATTTATGGAAGGTTAAGATATTTGATGATATATTATATTTATAGAATCATAATTATGTTATAAATATCACATATTTTAATTAATAATATATGTTTAAAAATCATTTTTAGTAGAATGTGAAAAATAAATTGCACTGTTTTGTAGAGGTGGAAGTCTATATGTATGCACGAGTGATGTTTTCATTTTCTATTTGGAAAAGAGATATAAAATTTATATACCACTAAGATAAAAATATCTCATAATATTAAATATGAATATATAATTATTTGAATTTTTTTAATTTTTGGATGTGGTTTAAGAAGAATGGAGCATAGAAAGGATCGGTAATAAAATATACCTTTTCCATTCGTAATATACTTTTTCATAAATGTTAATCCTTTGTGAAATGATATTTTGGTACAATATAGAAATCTAATTCTTGAAGATGAATTTTTTTATGTTATTTTGGTAGGTCATGGATAATTTATGTGGCTCATGTTGTGTGAATAAGTTAGGATATTCGGTACGATTTTAAAAATGATGTGGGTGTAAATCTTATAAAAACATGAAATATTATTATATAATATATGTCTTACTCAAGTTAATTGGATCAAAATTATCATAAAATCAATTATAATGATATTATTTTTAAGATAAAACCAACCAATTATATTTATCAAATTTCTTGTGTTGTCTTGAATTCTTATCTATTCATTTTAACCCTTTTTGACCATTTTACAATTAATCGATCTAATAATTTTTTACCATTATTAATTTTCATTATAAAAAATAATTATGTTAATCTAATTACTTAATATTTATTAGGATGATTCCAAATTTGATATCCATTTTAATATATTTAATTACAAGATTTAGTAAAAATTATATTAAATAATTTATTTTCAAAATGAAATGAAACCCATTTTTATAAAAATGATCATTTAAAGAAGAAAATGATTTCACATCAATATAATGTAACATACTAATTTCAATGGAATCAATTGGATTATGTTAAAACATTAGAGGATAATTTTATACTCATTAAAAAATAAAAAACCAAGTGTATTGGGAAATTTATCAAAAAAAGATAACCAGTAATTTTTTTTATTGGAATATTAACATTACTTATATTTAAAAATTGTGAAACATAGATTTCTAAGTTCAACAATTTATTTGTGCACTAAATATATTTCTTTTAAAATATAAATAATTTAATTAATCATTTTTTCATAAATTTTTTTTATCAATCTTATATACTAGTGATTTCATAAAAATGATCGTATTTATAAAATCCATATTGTTCATTATTAACCAATAAATATTATATATTTAGAAAAATATGAAAAAAATAAACATATGATAATTTAGATATTCTTTGATAAAAATTTAACTTCATTTTTTCAAAAAAAAATTCTATGTGTGGTAGAACATTATTCTATATTTTATGCACAAAATGCATTAAAATCATTTTAAAAAAAATGTATTTTTTGAATAATTAAATGAGTTAATTTTCATTACATTACATATTACATAAATTAGATTATTTTTAATTAAATTTATTTAATATATAATAAAAAAATATCCTTAAAATTATTTATTAAGAGTGAGTATCTTATTTTTTTAAGGTAAAAATAAATAATTCACTCACAAATTTGTTATTTTTTAAAAAAAAATATCCTTTCATGATCAAATATTTATGTCTCAATTTCTAATAAAATGAAAATAAATGAATTAATGAATGTTAATTAGTTTGAAATTATAAATATTAAATATCTAAATAATTAATACTCAAAATAAATTGAATTTATCTTTTCAAATAAAAAGAATAATATAGAGAAAAACCAATTTTATTTAAAAAATAACCTCTTAAAATTATTTCATAGCAAGTACCAATGAGTGATAATATATTTTTTTATCACATTGTATATTCAAAATTCATTATTTTTATCCGGAATTTCAAATAATATATTATTCACCTTTGTTTTGTTTTGTGTGTATCATACATTATTCAGCATATTATTTAATTAAAAACATGTACTAAATTATTGGGGTGTTATATTATACGCCATAAATAAATTTCAGCACAAAAAATTTATTTTCTTATTATCATACTAAATTTAAATTCACATAGGAATAATATCTAATTAATAACTTATCCTGATAATTAATTACCATATTACATTGTATTATTAAATATTTTTAAAAACATGTTTGTACCACTAAAAGAGACATATTGTGAATGAGTTTCAAAATTATTTACCTAATATTATAGAGGTTTTTAACCACACTAGATATGATAGGTCTTATAATGCCCCATCCTTAAAAAAATACTTAATCTTGAGTTAAATCAATAATTCTCATTGGGGATCTTTTGAGGTTTATATTTTTTTATAATTAAGACATAACTATTACATTACATATCAAATATTACAAAGTAGACACTTCTACTCTATCCAATTTTTTTCACAATAATATAACTCCTTAAATAAAATAATAATCCTTTTCTTGATATAAATCTTCTTTAATTCTTCTTTTCACTTACCCTTCCTTATACCCTGTGAAAAAATATTCAAAAATTAGGGATTAGCATAAGAAGCTCAATAAGTGTTATAAAATAATTAAAGAAAGCATTAGTCCTTCAATACATAAATATCAATAATATCATACCTGTAAATCATAAATCATAATATCTTCAACATAACTCATGAAATCATAATAGTTATGAATAGCACATAGAAATCATAAATCATAGAGGTAACATGTGGCATCCATAACATAATTACATTATAGATTTCACAAATATGTAGTGAGTTATGTTTGGAATACCCATCACAGTATATTCCCTAAATCTCTTAGGATAAACATTAAAATTTAACTTTATCATGTTACCCAATTCATTGGAGGGCTATCTCATGCTCACCTGCCCTAAGTTAATCATGAAACCACCTATATAAATAAACAATTCCCATGAACCATAACATAATCATAATACATAAATGAAATATAACATTTCCACATTGAAATCATAGGATATAAGTACAATATATTGACATAATCAGTGCATTATCAATAAAAAATAATTAAAAAGTTAATATGGTATTTAATTTCCTTTTAAAAACACTATGGATTTTATATGAAGACAAATATTAAATAATGCCTATGGTGATAGAGAGGTCCTCATCACCGCATACGTTAAAAAATATTACTTTGGTCATTTAGAAAAATTCTTCATAAACAAAGGATTCCCTTTGAATGAAATTAAAAGTCAAATGGGTTTATACACCATATAAAAGAGAAGTCGTGTATAAATCCAAATATGCCTTAAAGAAAAGAGATTGAGACGATGTCTCTTACCTTGAGTCTGAATCATTTGTATGTTCCTTGTTCTTCTATAATTATAAACGTATGTTAATTTCTACAATATTCAAAAACTTTTTTCAATTATAATATTTCTTTTATAATATTTATTACTATTTTATAAAAATTTCATAATTATTTAATTTCATATCAGTCATTTTCCTGATATTTGGTACTTGTGTCAAATTTAAACTTGACATAATTACAAATTGTCAATGAGGTCAAAATTTCATTATCTTAATAACTGTATTCTTGATTTGAATATCATATATATACATTTTATATGTATTTAGAATATTTCATAACATTTGGATATATGAAATTAGCATAACTGTTCATAGAGACGATAAGTCGTACGTATTGATGAACGCTACATTCATTTCTTTTCTATATTTAATGGAATGGAAACTAAATGATATATAGGTTTATTATAATTTTATAATAATATAATATTTTTTATATGTTACATAAGTACATTAACAAAATAATCTATATGTTCCACATATGGCACGAACTTGTCATATCACTTTGAGGGGTGGTAGTCCGCACTTCCTTAAATATAATTATCTTATTTACCCATTATAGAAAACATAAAGGTATGTTATAAAAGAAAAATAAATAATAATAGAGACAATATAAATACAATATATATCACATATAAATACATTTCTATCATAATAGCAACCATGATAGGTCGTACAGAAAAATAGAACAGTCATCATTTCATGAGGTAGTAGTCCATCGTACAAAGAAACATTATGTATGTATGGATTAGATAGAGGTGTCTGGAAGTATAGTGAAACATAATTCTCATAACAACATCATAGTATATTTAAAATACTGGTTTTGTTATAAAATAATGGAAAAAAATAGTGTTTTGGTGTTGAATAAGGAAAATAAATAGAAGAATCTTAAGAGAAGACATTACCTTAAATCCAATTACTTTTTTAATTTAAGCTAAAAGGCCTTCTCTAATTTTCTTATGAAAAAGGTAAGGTTTATAGAATGAAGATAGGGATTTCGAGAGCTTATTTGGATAGTTTTTGAAAGATACAAGGGGGCATGAGAGGTGTGAGTAATGGTTAGAGATGGTGTTATTTTATAAGAGGGAGGATGGATCTTTAAAAATATCTTGAAATATTATTTTATTAAAATATTATTTTCATTTTCATAAAGTCAAAAAGTCATTTATTTCAGATATAATATGACTTTGGGTCCAAAACCTCTCAAACATTAGGTTATAGGCAAGTTTTAGTCTCATATTTATCTTTCTATTTTATCTTTAACCCTTAGTTAACTAATTTGACTCTTACCATGTCTTCTTGTATATGCATAATATATGGTTAATATAGTTACTATAAATTTACAATTGAACCAAATTTGGTTAATTAATAATATTTTCGACATTATTGAAGTCATTTTTTCTAATCATTGATTTTTAATACTATTATATGATTTAATAAAATATTATTTGTTTTAAAAAACTCATCTATGTCAATTTATAAACTATTCATATCATGACTTTTAAAAAATCAATAACAACATTATTGTTACAAAAAACTTTATTAATTCAAATATAACAAGTCATATTTATACATAAAATTCATGTATGGAATAAATTATTTCAAAATAAATTTATTTTAATTTTTATAATCATATTTATTTAAATCATTCATTAATAAGGTAATCACTACCTCATCATTGTGTCACAAATATTTTTATTTATGTGATTCATAAAAAATATAAATAAAATACCATGATGTAGGAAATATCATTATATTTCTAATTAATATTTATAGTCAAATATATCACTTACATAACCCCATAAAAATTGTTTTAGTAAAAGATACATGTTTAGGTTATATTTTCCTTTAACATTAAATTAAAAGTAATTAAATTTCATTTCCACAAACAAGTGTCTTAATGGGGTCCTAAAATTGACCCAACAATGCCAATGGTAATACATATATCATTCAATAGGGTTATTACACATGTTATGGTAATTTAATATTATTATAATACTATTTTTATCCTTTATTTAACAGATTTACCCCTTAACCATGGTAAATTAAATATTTACTGAAGATAAAATTCATAATGTCTAATAAACAAATAACCATTTACAAAATTTTGACCTCATGATTCCAAATATGGAATCAATTTTTCCAAGTCAAAACATAGATGTTTCAGAAAATAATTTTAAATTAATTCTCATTGTCAAAACAAAAAGTCATGTTTTTAAGAAGTAAAAACTACCAAAAGATTGAAATGTTTTTATTTTAAATTTAAAGGTGAAATGACATCCAATTACCAAATTTGGATAAAATTATAAAAATAAAATCCAATTTTACATTAATATCATCTAAAAATATAGTCTAACCATATAAATAAATTATATGAAAAGACATTTTTGACATAAAATGCAGCATTTTTGACTATTCATTAAAAAATGATCTTTATCAGAAAAATACCAAAAAATTACCCAATGTTAATTTTTATGTCCTAATTCTAAATATAAGGATTATTTTGTCAAATGAAACATATAAAACTGAAAAAAAACTATATTTAAAAAGGTTTCACCATCTAAAGGTGGTAAAACTTCCTTTTGAAAATATTTGAGTAATTAAACTTAAATTGGATTCATTCTCATTTTAAACGTCTAAGTTTTATTGGATAAATGTAAAAACATTTAAAAAACATGTTTAATCACAATATAGTTAGTTATGTTCATTCTCACGAGTACAATGGCTTGGGGTTAACTACCATTTAAAATAATAATATTATATTATTATTTTTTTAGTATGACTCAACATTGTGTGCCACATAAGATTTCTAAAACCCCATTATTTCATGTTAGGAATTCCATTTAACATATCACCCGCTTTAGAATAAGATTAATATTTAATTCAAAAATGTTAATAAATATGAAAATGTAATATTTTTTATGTACCGGTAATGTTACACCCTTCTTCCTTTTGGAAATTTCATTCTCAAAATTTTGTTTACTTATAAAAAAGTTGGGTATTTACACATAATAGCATTCTAATATTCCCATGTTGAATCTTCAACTATATAGTTTACCACAAAACTATTACCGGATGAATTACTTTATTCTGCAACACTATCCCTCTATGGTCAAGAGTCACGACTCATTATTCATCATAAAAATATTCTCTCCCAACTAAACTACCTCTGGACTCAAAAAATGAGATGGATCCGGCATATATTTTCCCAACATTGAAACATTAAAAACAGTGTGTACCTAAGATAAATGTGGAGGTAAATCTAATATGTAGACAATTGATCCATATTTCTCTAGGATTTCATTATGCGCAATGAATGTCGGACTCATATTTTCCATTTTACCAGAACACATCACACTTTTCCGTGGGTAAACTTTGAGAAAGACAGGATCACCTACCTCAAAAGAATGATCCTTCCTCTGGTTATCCGTATAACATTTTTCCCCCTCTAAGCTATTCTCAGGACCTTATAAATCAACTGAACTTTTTCAACAATCTCTTCTACCAATTCAAGTCCCATCAACTTCCTTTCACCCACTTTATCCCAAAAAGCTAGAGTTCGACACTACTTTCCATATAATGTCTCCAATGGTTCCATCGGTATACAAGAATGAAAAATGGTATTATAGGAAAACTCAATCAAATAAATATGTTGGTCCTAAATTCTATGGTAATCTATTTAACAAGCACGTATCATATCTTCAAAGATATGAATTTTTCGTTCAAACTATCCATCTGATTGCAGATGAAAAGTTGTAGTAAAATTTAATTAAGTACCCAATGACTTCTAAAAGCCCTTCCTAAATTTTAAAGTGAACCTAGGATCACGATAAGATACAATAAAGAGGGAAACTACATGTAAACTGAAAATATATTTAACATACAACAGATAATGTTGATCTATAAACAAATAATCTTGAATAGGAATTAAATGAGCATATTTAGTCAATCGGTCCATAGTAATCTAGATTTCATTGTTACCTGTAGATGTCTTCCGTAATCACACAACTAATTCCATGAATATATTTTCTCATTTCTATTTTGGCACTAGTGAAGGTGGAATCATCTCTTTTGGTAACTATTTATCTGATTTAACCAATTGACAAGTCAATCATTTCCCAATAAAGTCCCCAAAATCTATTTTGGTTCCATCCCACCAGTAATACTCTCAAAGATCCATATACATTTTAGTACTATTGGGATGAATTGAAAATGGAGAACTATGAAATTCACATAGTGACTCTTTCTTGAACAATGAATCTCATGTAACACATAATCTATTCTCAAACAACAAATCAAATCCTTTATTAATATTAAATATAGGTGACATTACCTTTTTATCCAAATATAACATTTTATGCAACTCACTTTCGTATTTCTACTCTTGCATTATTCTATCTACTAGAGATGATTTCATAACTATATAATACAAAATAGAAGAGTTTCATTCACTAAAAACATCAAATTAAAAATTTATCAAATAAAAATACAAAGGATCTTGTTTCAAATTTAACAAGGTTAATTAAGCATTACTCTTTCAGCTCAAAGTTTCATCCACTTTATTTTCTTTTCTTATATGGGAATGAATTTTGGAATCATAATCCTTTATTAATTCAAGTCCTCTCCTCTATCTCATGTTCAATTCCATCTTAGTGAATATAAACTTAAAAGTCTCCTGATCAGTATATATTTCACACTTTATGACATACAAATGATGCCTCCAAATTTTTGATGAACAAACAACATAAAAAATTTCCAAATCATGTGTAAGGTAATTTAACTCATGAGCATTCAGCTGATGTAAAGCATAAGCAATTAACTGATCTTTCTACATTATGACACAACCAATTCCATTTAAAGAATCATCTCTATATATGACAAACTCACCATTTTTATGATTTCATGCCAATACTGGAGCATTCACCAATACTCTTTTCAATTCGTGAAAACAATCATCACATTCTTTTGTATAGATAAATTTAACACCCATTCTAGGTAACATAGTCAGTTGGCTAGATAATCATACAAAATTTTCAACACTACTCCAATAAAAACATGATAAACCAAGAAAACTACAAATCTAAGTTGCATTTGTGGTTCTTGACCATTCATTAATAACTTATGATTTAGAAGGATCAATAGTTATGCCATCTTTAGAAACAATGTGACCATGGAATGAAATTTTTTGTAACCAAAATTCATAGTTTCTAAATTTCCCATGTAGTTTATTTTATTTTAATATTTTCAAAACAACCCTTAAATGACATTCATGCTCCTCTTAATATAAAGAATATACCAATATATCATTAATAAAGACATCCAAAAACTTATCCAAGAACTCACAGAAAAAACTATTCATAAAATCCATGAATAAAGAAGGTGTATTGTTTAACCCAAAAAGCATAACTACATATTCATAATGGCCATATCTAGTATGAAATGCAGTCTTCAGAATATCTTCTTCCATTTCTTTAAACTGATGGTACCCCAACCTCAAATCAATCTTCGAAAAATACTGATCTCCAAGGAGATGATCAAACAAATCATCTATATGAGGAAAAGGAGACTTATTATTAACAATGATATTACTCGAGGCTCAATAATCAATGAAATGTCTCATTGAACCATATTTCTTTTTAAAAAACAATATAGGAGCACCACATGGTGATGTGAGAGGTCAAATGAGTCCTTTTTCTAATAACTCCATTGATTTCGTCATTAACTCTATATGTTTAATTTGATTCATTCGATAAGGGGTTTGTGAAATTAGATTAGCCTCCGAAACAAAGTCAACAATAAACTCAACTTCTTGGTTAGGTATTATACCAAGAAACTCATCAAGAAAAACATAAAAACACTCATTTACAACTGGCACATTATTAATCTAAACAGTTCCTTATTTTTCAACAATATGTGCAAGGTAACATTCATTTATTTCTTTTTCTAGTTTTTTATCTTCCTGATATATTATCAAAAGTAAGGTTTCATTCTTGTACAAAAACGAAATTTTTTCTGAAAATAAACCACTTTAGCTCTACAGTCAATCGTAACATGATAAATGGAAAGCCAATCCTTACCCAAAAATACATCAAACACTACTAGAGACAAAAAAAAGTGAGGTTTGGATGTAGATTATTTCTGCACAGAAGTCCATAAAGGTTGTTATAATTTATTTTTGTCTCAACATTTCCTCTAGTTGTTTTCACAAAAAGTTCAGGATTTATATCTTGATATGGAATTCCTAATTTACAAGAAAATTTTTCAGAAATAAAATAATTTGTAGATCCTGAATCAAGCAACATATTAGCATAATCTGATTACACAAATAATGTGCATGACACTAATTCACTTGATGACCAAACATCTACTTTAGAAGTTGAAAAGGATTTCACCACCCCTATATTATTGTAGTCTGGCTGCTTTCCTTCATTTTATTTCTTCATTGGACACTTATTTTCATAATGACCCATTTTATTTCACATAAAACATTTTAGTAATTGTAAATTATATTTTTTTTCTTACCATTACCCTTATATTTTTCAGTGAAATTATGAGCCTTATGTCCCATTATACCATATTAGTAGAACTTACATGAATTCAAAAGGCATTCCCTAGTGTTTATTTTACCACAATTATCACAAACAGTAAACTTAAGTTTCTTACCATCATGACTTTATTAAGAGTTATTCCATTTATTATGCCATCTCAACCTATTATTTTGTTTTTTTTTCAAAGAACACCTGATCATTAGTAAACCCAATTTACACCTTCTCCACCCATCCAAAAAATATTACATAACTTTTGACCTCATGAGAACCTAAATCCCTAAAATCATTGGCTTTAATCCTGAGTAAAAATGACCAATTTTACTATCAAGATCTCATATGATTTTTGGAGTATACACTTCCAGTCGAGTGAATTTTTCTTCATAAGAAGCCATTATGTCATCCTCCTAACTTAATTCCAAGAATTTTTTCCCATCCTAATCTGAACTACATTAGGAAAATATTTTCATGAAAAATACCTCTGAACTCATCCCAATAAAGAGTATCAATCTCCTCACTATCCCTAATATTTTCAACCATCAACAACTACTGATCGGCTTCACCTTTAAAGTGGTAGACACCAAGACTAACCTTTTGATGTTATGAACACCCCATTACATCATAAATATTTTCTAGTTCTTTAATACACCCTTCAGATATAACAGGGTCATATGATCCTCTAAATAATTGGGGATGTTGCGTTAGTAAATTCTCCACCACTGACATGTTCCTCTATGGTTCATCTGGCTAATCTCATGCATGGATACAACCACCATTTATAGCCTGAGTCAACAGTTCCATCACCACAACAAATTATTCTGTTTCAATTATATACATCTCAAGTTGATTATTTGGAAGGATTTTTTCTTCATGAGGTATTCCCGTCATAGTTGTCATGTTTCCTCGGTGACAAACTATTATAAACACAGAAATATCTTAGGTGAAGCAACATGTTAATCTTCCAATTCTATATCATTTCAATCTTACCATAAAGTAAAAATAATTTATGGATGTTAATATTAAAATATTCTAACACTTAAAGTGGTCTAAACCAACCTATGATACCAACTATAAGTCCTCATCCTAAAAAAATTACTTAATATTGATTTAAATCAAGAATTCACATTGATAATTTTTTCAAGTTTATATTTCAAGAGAATTATGCCATAACTATTACATTACATCTCAAATATAAAAAATTAGACACTTAAAATCTATCCAGTTTTTTATACAACAATAAAACACCTTAAATACTTAGAGATTTATTTTAGTGATATAAATCTCCTTGAAATTTTCATTTCTCTTACCCTTCCTTATACCCTATGAAAAACATTTCAAAAACATGGGATGATCAAAAAAGTATCAATAAGGGTTGTAAAATAAGGAATGAAATCATTATTCCATCAATACATACAAATCCATAAAATCATACTTTTCCATCATAAAATATAATCTCTTTAACATACCTCATAAAATAATTTGATTTATCACTAACACATAGAAATCATAAATCATAAAGGTAGCTTGTAGAATATATAAAATACATACATTTTAGCTTTCAAAGTTATGTAGGGAGTTACATTTGGAATAACTGTCATAGTATATTACCTAAATCTATTAGGAAGAACATTAATGTTAACCTCTATCACATTAGCCAATGCATGGGAGAGCTATCTCAGACTCACCCACACTAGGTTTATCATGGAACAACTTGTATAGGTAAACAATACCCAAGAACCAAAACATAATCATAACACATAAATGATAAATAAAATTTACAAATTACAATCACAAAATATTAGTTGAAGATATTGACATAATAAACCCATTATAAAAATCATTTCTAATAACAAAATACATAAACGAGGTTTATATTATTTATTTCCTTGTTAAAAACACTATGTTTTTTGGAGGAATCCAAATATTAAATAATGCTCGTGGTTCCAGAAAGGTCATTGTCACCGCATAAGTTAAAAACATTCCCTTTTCCATTTTGTAAAACACTAAATATAAAAAATATTCCATTTTAATGAAATTAAATTCAATGGGTTTTATGCACAATATAAAATCATGTCATGTATAAATGAAAATATGTCACAATGAAATGAGATTGTATGAAGTCCCTTACCTTGAGTTTGACTCGTTATGTATGTTCCTCGTTCTTCCTAAATAATAGACGTAAATTAATTTATACTTGTTTCAGATCCTTTTTAGAATTTATAATTTCATTTATATCACTTATTACCATGTTATAAACATTACATAATTATTTAAGTAAATATCAGTCGTTTTGCTGATATTTGTTACTTGACTCAAAAATGAACATTTTATAATTAAAAATTGTCCCTATGGTAAAATTTACATTATCTACCTATTTGTATTCATGATTTAAATATCATATATTTCTAATATATATGTATTTATAATAGTGCAAAGCATTTTGATATATGAAATGAAAAGCACTATTTATGGAGACGGGAAGTCGTATGTACCCAAGAACGCTACTTTCATTTCTTTTTCATATTTAAAGGAATGAAACTAAATTATTCATAGGTATATTATAATTCATATATAATATCATATTTTATATATGTTTTATAAGTAAATTAACACCATCCTTTATATGTTTCATGTATGGAATTAACGATTCATATCACTTTGAGGGGGTGATAGTCCCCACTTCCTCAAATGAAATTATCGTATTTAACCATTATAGAAACATTAATGGAATCCTATAAAATAAATATAAAAGTAATAGAGGTGATATAAATATAATATATATCACATATAAATATTGTTCAATCATAATTGCCTCTATTAGAGATGGTACAGAAAAATCAAACAATCATCATTTCGTGAGACAATAGTTCATTATACATAGAAAAGGTATGTTCGTATCCATTAGATGGAGGTGTGTGGAAATGTACTTCGAATAATTCTCATTAAAAAAATTATATTTTATTTAAGATAATTATTTTTTATAAAATAATGTAATAAAAATATTTTAGGGGATTGGAGAAGAAAATAAATCAAAGAATCTTGAGAGAATACATTACCTTAAATCAGGTAAGCCTTTTTGATTTAGCAAAAAGGCCTTCTGTAATTTCCTTATTCCCAAGGTATGTCTTATAAGAGGAATAAGGTGATGTTGAGAGATTATTTTGGAAGATTTTGGATTAGAAAAGGGGGATTGATAGGTGTGAGTATGGGTTAGAGGTGATTCCCTTTTATTAGAGGGAGGAGGGGAACTTAAGGAATATCTTGTAATATTATTTTATTATAGATTGATTTTATGTTTTAAAAGCTCCCAAAGTAAAATATTTTATAGATAATATTCTTTTGGTTCTAAAAACACTCAACCAATAGTTTTTATAGAAGTTTTGGTCCAATTTTTATCCTTATTATTTTTCTTTAACCCCTTCCTAACTAATGTTTCTCTTACCATGCCTTCTTGTATATTCATACTATATGGATAATATATTTACTATAAAATGCCAATATAACCTAAATTGGATCATTAATTATATTTTAAACATTATTGAAGTCATTTTTCCTAATATTAGATTATTTGGACTACTATAACATTTAATAATATATTATGTGTTTTAAAAAACTCATTTATATCAATTTATATACTATTCATATCATTACTTTTAAAAAAACAACAAAAAATTGGTTCTTTTGAACAACCTTTATTATTTAAAATTTTCTATGTTTTAATTATCCATAAAATTTTTTAATGGGATAAAATGTTTCAAAATAAATTTATTTTAATATTTTTATTCTCATTTATTTAAATCACTCATTAATAAGGTAATTAGTAAATCATCATTGTGTAATAAATATATTTACTTATTTGATGTCTAAAAAATTTAAATAAAATAAAATTATTTTGGAAATATTTTAATTAATAGTATAATAGAACACCTATATAACACCATATAAATTTTTTTTAGTTAAATATACATGTTTAAGTTATATTTTCCTTAACATTAAATAAAAATTAATTAAATGTCATTTTCACACACAAGTGGCTCCATGGGGTCCTAAAATTGACCCAAGTATTCCCATGGTCAGACATATCACATAAAAAATGGTTAGAACTTGTGTTATGGTAATTAATAATTATTATAATATTATGTTTTACCCTTATTTACCAAATTTATCCTTTAACCATGGCAAATAATATATTTAATGAAGTTATTATTCATAATGTCTAAAAATAAATGGTACCTATTTAAAAAATTTATACCACATAATTTAGAATATGGATTACATTTTTCTAAATTCAATACAAACTTGTTGTATAAATTAATTTAAATTTAATTCACATTTTCAAAACCAAAAAGTCTGTTTTTAAGAAGTAAAAAACCACCAAAATATTGACACGTGTTTTTATCCAATTTAAATGTAAAATTACATCTAATTACCAAAATTATATTAAATGATAAAAATTTAATCCAATTACACTTTGAAACTAATTATATAAATAATATAACCATATAAATAAATTAGATAAAAACAGTTTTGAATAAAAATGCAGTATTTTTCACTATTTTTTAACAAAACGATCATTATTAGAAAAATACCAAAAATTTACACAAAGTTAATTTTGATGTCATAATTTTAAATAAGAATTTTATATTTTCAAATGTAATATATAAAGGTAAAAAATATATGTATTTAAAAAGGTTTCACCATCAAAAGGTGGTAAAACTACCTTTTAAAAATATTTGATTATTTATGCTTAAAATTGGATTCATTCTCATTTTATGCCTCAAAATATTATTGGAAAAACTTAAAAACATTTAATAAACACATTTAATCATAATATAGTTAGTTTTAATCATTCTTTCTAGTGTAATAGCTAGGAATTAACTACTATTTAAAATAATAATATTATGTTTTTATTTTTTTCAATATGACAATCATTGTGTGCAACATAAGATTTCAGAGAAACATATTATTGCATGTTTCGTACACCATCAAACATAGAACCTCCTTTGATGTAAAATTAATTTTAAATTCAAAAATATTAACAAATATTAAAATATTTTATTCTTTATTTACCTTGGATGTTATAGGTCTATATTTCCATTTTTAGATTTCGAGGAATTATCTTATAATAGAAATAATGAATTTGAGAGAATAATATTGATAAAATTTCTTTATTTGATTTAATTTATATCAATATTCAATATATTAATATTCTCATATTATAAATGATGAATAAACACGATGAATAATAATAATTGATTCAAAAAATAGTCATTTATGAAATCATAATATCTATTAAATAATGATATATTATCGCACTTTTCATTATCTACTTACTTAAATATAACAGTTATGTATGAATAAAAGACGTATCTAATGAAATTATAATCCAAAAATAATTGATTGTAAAAAATACCAGTAATTCATCCTGAATAATTTTATACCATATATATTAATATATAAATTAAAAATAATAATAAACCCCTCAAAATAATGATTTTTTAATTGAAAATAAAAGGTATAAAACCCATATCTTAAATAATTGGAAAATTTCGATATCTTAACAAAGATGATCCAAAACATTATCATTTAAACTGGATTCCCATTGGGCATTTTAATTGAAAACACCTTCACGATTTTGTCAATGGATGATTCAATATCCATGAAGAAAATATAAAATAATATGTATACAGGGGATCAATTATTACCTGAGTCTACGATCATATTACCTTTTATCTCTACTTAAGGGATTTTAACATCATTAGAATAAATTGTATATGTGTACAATTTCTCATTCAAACTCTTCTATGGTAAATTCCCTTGAATATAAGCAATTTGGTTTGAAAATTGTCTCATTTCATTATAGTTGAAACACTAATTTTCATTTATTTTTTTATATCTCATTCATACGTGAGCTAGATTTTTTGTATCCATATAATTGTAACAAACTATTATTCCCATTAATAATTTCCTAGGATGTTTCGTTAAATAATTATTACATGTATAATTTTCCATCATTACCTTCATCTCATTAGCATCATCTCTTTTTTACTTGGTTAAATGTTTTCCTCTAATTAAATTAATTTATTCTTCAATTATATAACACGAATATTTAAATCTCTATAATATTGGAACATGGTACCATAAAAGCATATGATAACATTTATAGAGATAAAAGTTCCCTTTAGAAGCTCTAATTTTTGCTATCAAATAAAATATCAATAATAGTTTTTCAATTATTTATATATCCTCCAACATGGATTTATAATCTCATTGTTTTTCCTCACTCCCCATGATAATTTCTAAGTCCTATATTAAATCAATTAAATTTATTTCTTTGTTATCTTTTTCTCCTGATAAAAATATTTTTCAATGAATTTTTTCATTAAGGTATTCCATTACATTCTCTTCATTTCCACCACAACCATAGTGTTTTAAATGAATAACCAAAATTGATATATATCTCCTTTAAATGAATATTAATCTAGAATAACCTTTAACTCTACATTACATCTCAAATCCTAAAATATATATTCATGGGACATGATCCATTGGTCACCTATATATGGATTAGTACTTCCATTAATGGATGGTGGATTTTACCCCATGATATTTCCCACCAATATTACTCTATGATGAGAAGTACTAGGTTTCTCTATTCAAGAAAATTAAATGTTCATAAACATAAATAGATTCCCAAATAATCATGTATTCTATTTAAGTACAACCCCAAACATATTGACATGATATTTAGGGAAATAAATATTTGAAACTTATTTTTCATTTTATTTCACAACCATATACAATGATCCATCTCTAAATAATTAAAAACAATCAATAAACTCATAACATCATGAATATAAAAACATATTATAAAATTCTAAAAATTTTATTGAATAATATAGGGGTTTATCATGAAGTTTATTCTCTATGTCTTCATGTAATCTATAGTTCTGATTTTTCTAACTAAAATTCCTTGGATTTGACAGTAATATACCCTCACCCCATTATCCTATAACCATTGGTTACATTATTACATTGGTACAAGATACAATCTATTAAAACAAAAACTATAAATCAGTTTAATATTTTTGGGAGATGAATTATATACATTATTTCCATATGACATTTAAAAATAAATCATATAATAAAAATTATTCTTTCTTTCATATATATCATTCAATGATCATTTATTTATATCCTAGGAAAAATAAAACAAAATAAATTTTTGATTATATGACCAATAATGGAAGATGTTCAATGGTAGATATCATTAAAAGATAATTATTTAATAATGTCGTGGATTGGATAATTATTATATATTTGATTTAATCATTAACATGAGATTCATAATTTATCCATGGAGAATGTCAATAAAAAAATCACATGGATAATAATAACTAAAACTTTTGGGAAGGAAATGTATGATTTCGTACATTATGATCTTGACCTGTAGTCCTAAGGAAAAATAATCTTAAACCTTACCATCATGTAATTTTTCCAAGACATTTTGATTAATGTGTTGGTGTATAAAAAATGTGAAAAAAAATTAGAAAATGGATTGTATCACAATACATTTAATGCATCAAGATGATTTATATATTTGGGCCCCACCCATCATATATATATATATATATATTTAATTAAATACTTATAAATTGAATCAATAATATAATAAATAATATATATTCTATTTATATAAATTAGTATCCCTATTAAATTAAGAATATGGATCATCAACATTTCCCTAGTAATTGAAATAACATTATTAATTAACATCCTTCAGCTAACACCAAATGAAACAATGGAATGTATTCAATGTAATATTGTAATGATAAATATATACATGATATAAAATCCTATGGATATAATTTAAAATTAGCATTAGATAATAATATAGAACATAACGTATATTGTTCCTTATGAACAAAATGATGTATAAAATATAAATCAATCATTGATAGAAATAAATAATTAATTAATTAGAAAACATGGGATTTATGTGAAGATTTTTCTTTTTATAACTATAGTGGAATGTGAATGAAATAAATAAAAAATAATTTCCTTAATTAATTTGTATCTTTATTAAAAAATGTGGTTTTAAATCACTTATAAACACTTTTCATGAGGTATTAATGAAAATTTTGAAATATTATTTGAAAAATAATTTATAATCATTAAAATATATTATAATTATTAATTAAAGTGTGAAGTGTAAGATTAAACAAAATTATATAATATAAAATCCAATTTCAATCATTTAAAAAAATTTATAACCTATTATTTTAATGTCAATAAAACCAATAAAACTCTATAAACAATAAAAATATATATTTTCATGAGGTGGTAATGAAAATTTGAAAACAAATTGAAAAATAATTTATAATAATTAAAATATATTATAATTATAATTTAAAAAGTTTAGTTTAAGATTAAAAACAATTATATAATATAAATTCTATTTTGAATCATTTAAAAAAGTGATAATGTATTATTTTAATGTCAATAAAACCCTAAAAACTCTACAAACAATAAAAAAATGTTCTTTCCTGAAAACTTATAGAACTTTTTAGGGGATATTAAATACAGAATAATAATAATAGAAGATAGTATAAAAATATCATTTATAATTTTTTAAAAGTAACAAAAAATATAGGGAATAATTTTAACAGTATATATGTGGAATAATAATATTCAAGAACTAAAATAGGAAATAAGGTACATTTTTAAAAAAATCATTATTTCAAATAATGAGTACAAATAAAAAGGAATTATAGAAAAAACACAGAAACCATAAAAATAACTGTAGGAGAAGAATATATATAAGATTTAAGATGATAAATTGTGTAAAATTATTCTAGCATAAATTTAAACCTGAAGAGTCATGAATAAGAGTGAGATTATAAAGTAAACCTTTATGAAATTATTTTCTTTTGAATCAAAAGTATTTGAGAAGATAAAACATAAATAGGATTATTAAATAAAATTAATAAATATAAATATAATTATTTTCACAACAACCTCCCCAAAAAGTGTGCCCCTCCTTGGACAGAAATGTGAGAAGAGACATAATGAACCTAGAGTCTCACCTCTAGTCGGCCACGGGTTGGCGACTAGTACTGAGGGTATAGAAAACACATATAATATGAGGATTTTCCCTCTAAAGGAAAAAATGTAGAATAGAGAGATAAGATAAACACCAACCAACTCCTTCTCATACTACAATAAAAAAGAAAACCCATGTACACATACGTAATGTAATATAAAGACAACTATTACTAAAATGGAAAACATCAAGTACTTGAAGAAAGTAAAACCGCAGTGACCACGATACCCAAATAACTCTTTCAAATCCTTGTGATAGTAGAAATAATACTAATCTAAAACATACTCTATGTGACCTGAAAAATATTTTATATCAACCTAGGGTGAGTATAAAAGTATACTAAGTATGATATGCCCCAGTGCATCTCATTAAAATGTAAAGAAATCATACTGAATCCCAAGGAACAACAAATGAAACTAAATCACCACTAAAATTGGTATACTATGTTCTTGGCCTCACCAGGGATACTCCCACTAAGTATTGCATACAATGGTATGTAATAAAATAAATAATATCAATGGTACCCCGATACCACTTCCCCACTGGTTATTTTCTTTTCCTTAATGCCGCACATCCTTAGTATCTCTCTCTAACATGGCTTTCCAAAAGACACTTGGGAATAACACCACAACATGAACCTCATGTAACTCACCACCACAACCACACAACAAAAATAAACTAGGTAGTTCCCAATATCAATCATAACAAACATAACGTGTATCATACATTGGGTATAATACCTTAAGAAATTAAATTTCAAATGCTGAGTAAGGATCCTCAATCTATCCCAGAAAATATACATTATACCTATCATAGCACATAGGTAACTATATCTAGAATATATGTATCTGAAATAAACACAATCCATTACTTCCTTATATACACATATATGGGGAAAACTATTCATCATGCATACTAAAACATGTAACTTCCAAGAGAATAGTGTAGGGACAAAGGGGGTAGTCAGTCATCCATCCTCCCACATGGATGTTTTGGAACCCCACCCCCCCACCCACCCACCACCACCATGACTTGAAACCCATGAGGAATCATTTTACAAAAATGGTATGGTGAATTAGAATAAAGAAATAAAAAAACTACATGTTATACCGTAGCTCACAATCACACTATGGGAAAAACCTAGTCTTTGATTCAACTGCATATAAGGTCTCGCAGACTCCAAACTACCACTGTTAAGACTACATATCCTATAATAATAGAACCAATTAAAGAGTTATATTAACATAATTTATCCTTTTTTATTAATTTAGATTTATGTTAATTCATTCAAAAAACATTAATTAACCATTATCAATTCTTTATTTCATTTCATTAGCAACACAAGAAAGTTACAAGCCCTCCAGTCATGAACAAACTGAGTCCATAGTTCCTCAAAATTATAACCTCAACATTAAATCCTAGAATGATCCAACCCCACTTGTTAAACAACATTTACTAATTTATTTGACAAAATTACCTTTTTACATAATTCCATGTATTCAAAGAAATAATTTTAAGCTACCAAACACAATAGACTTGGAACGGTTAGTAGATGAACTACCTATTAATTTTTTCCTATCTATAGCAGGATCCTACATTCATCCATCATCGAAAATATAATCACATAAATCAAATGGAATACCCCAACATCTTTTTTTCTTTTGGAAAATGTTAAGCAAGACTATCTACCTTAAGCATTTGGGGAGGTACAACAAATAATCAAACAAAAGTTTCAAAAACAACAACATTCACATCCACAGGTAAGCCCAACTTCAACCTGTTCCATCATCCCCAATGTCCTCCCCAATTCCCACATCCATAACTTGATGCATCTCATTATTGATTCAGTATGTTACCTTAAGAATTTTTCATTCTTTTATGTTTTCAAAAAAAATATTAATGAAAATTGTCTTTCACTATGAATTATTTTCTTTATGAGCATATACTTTCTCTAAAAAAATTTATCTTTACCCTTTTTTTAAATGACTTATTTAATATTTTATTAATCCATTTCTATCCATATTTTCATAATCTAAGAATTCGGATCCTTACCTAACATAGAACCATACTATTTCTTAGACTCTAATTTCCCCAAAAATATGACTTTGAATTCATCAGAATTTATACTCTAAATTATTCATAATTCAGATTCTGAATTCTTCATAATTTAGAATCTAGATTAATAATACTTCACAGTCTGAATTCATCAAAAATTAGACTCTGAATTCTCTAAAATTCATTCTATGAATTATCTAAAATTTATACTCCTAATTCTCTAAAATTCATACTCTGAATTCATTGAAATTAGGACTTTGAATTCCCTAAAATTAAATCTCTGAATTATATAAAATCCATACATGGAATTCTTCGAAATTCAGACGCTAAATTCATTGAAATTAAGATTCTGAATTCTCTGAAATTGAGACCCTAAATTCTCTGAAATTTATATTTTTAATTTTCAGAAACTCAGAATCTAAATTCTCTATAATTCAAATTCTAAATTCTATAGAAATCAGATTCTGAACTCTCTCTAAATAATAATATGATGGTAATGTTTTTCTAGAAAATGGTTCCTACATTCATAAGAATCTGATTTAATTGTTTTCCTATACATACCCCATTTACATAACGTAACATTTCATTTTATCAGATACTATGAAAGTAAATTTTTCTTAATTATATTTTTATTTCTTATACTTGACATAATTTCTCATATTTCCTTATACAACACATTATCATGTAATCTATTTTTAAGTAATGGTTGTATTAGTGACACCTATATAGGTTCCTTTGAAATTAAAAGAAAAGTATAACCATTGGATGAGGAGTTGACTGTTAATGTTTTTGCTTATAAATAAAAGCTTGATTGAAGGATCTTGAAACATATTCATGAAAAAAAAATATTGTCATTCTGTGAAGTAATTTTTATAGAGAGAAAGACTACCATGCTTTTTGCGAACTATGAAGAACATGTTCAGTTGAGATCAAGAAGTTCATCCGTCCTTGTGTGAATATTATTATTGTTGAGTACAATTGATGGCTTCTAGGTATAAGAAGACAAAGGTGACGACTACCTTGTTGTTCGAGGAATTTTAGTGATAGAGATACCAAGGTTTATACTATCTTAAAATTTGAGGGATTACAAAGATATCAAGATGGATTTTGATATTCCTATCGAGGGTTTACCATGGTTTGGGTAATACATACTTTCTTGAATGTATAAATCAAGGGACCAATATCTAAGGTTGTTGAAAACCCTTCTCTCTACATTAAAATATTTCCTACATGTTTATTCTTTGATGTTATATGT